>OU744794.1:10664510-13064510 GCA_916614155.1 Mesoligia furuncula
CGACAAACGTAAATTTCTTAATGCAAAATTGACAACTTAGACTCGGGTTTAACGTCAGTTTTTGTAATAAGAACTTTAGCTTCGTCGGATTATAGTTCGAAATTTAAAAATGGCTGGATGGTTTAAACCTGGGTCTAAAGATAAATCTTGTTTTGTAATAAGGCCGTATAAGTTGTTGAAAAACCTTTTCTGTAGCTGAATTTTTCTAGACATAGGTGAGAAGGAACTCTACATATATTATACACAACGCGGTTAACACAGTTTCACCCACATAAGTCCCAATCCTATAGGAATATCGGGATAAAAAGTATCCTAGGTCCTAATCCAGGTCATGGTCTACCCGTGTGCCACATTTCATCGAAATCCTTTCAGCCGTTTTAGCGTGAAAGCGTGACAAACAAACATACAAAAAATCACAAATTTTCTCTTTGACACATTTGTATCTCTCTAGTGAGGAAATAAACCCAGTCCTCCGAGTGTCCTACATGTGGTACACGCTCGCCGGTATGACGGTGAGCATATGCGTGGGCGCCATCGTGTCGCGCATCAGCCGCGCGCTGGGCACGCCGCACGTGCCGCCCGCACCGCGCCTGCTCGCGCCGCAACTCCGGCGCTTCTACAAGGAACCTCCTCACCCCACCGACGAACCGTATATTAGTGCTTATGGACAGAATAAGGTTGGTAGAGGAACTTTAGTTGGTCGATATTCTTTTAATAGTTTTAATGTAGTTACGGTCTTTTTCAAAACTCCAAAACTCAAAGCATTTATTTCAAATAAACCAATTACAAAACTTTTGAATTATCAGGGGATCGGTCTGTCAGAAAAATGAAGCTCTTCCTATTCTCCATAGGAACCTATTACCTTCTGGAATGCCAAAAGGTAGTATAGGTTCCTATAGAGAAGAAAGAGCAAGAAACTTCACGGACACACTTTTATGTCAAAATATTGATTTACATCACTCATGTTGAAATTATATATGTGAGAAAGACGTACAAAAATATAATAACAAAAATATTCAAATCAGAAATTAAAATAAACCGTGGCAGCTAAGAGATGACCAGTCCCTACTGACGGCGCCCGTTCACGAACATGACGTGTGAATCAGCACCATTCAGCTCAACCATTTTGAAGCTAACTTAATGATCCAAGACACACGCCACTACCAGCAAGACATATATCTGTAATTTTTATGGTGTATACTAACAGCGCCCCGCGGTTTCACTCGCGTAATTTTCGATCCCGTGGGAATATCGGGATAAAAAGTATCCTATATTTTAATCCAGGAAATGGTCTATTTTGTTACAGGAAGCCTGCCACATCAACTCTACCTCAATAAATATGAAACCAATCACCGAAACCGAAGAAATTAGCTAATCTAATACTTAGTTAAAACCTTATTGATTTTATATTTGTGTAATAAATCGTTTGAGCAAAATACTTTGTAGTTCCTTTACTATAACTGCCCTATACCTACTATCAATGCATTTAGTCTAATTCAGAATTTATAACTTAAAATTAGCTATGTGCGTGTGGTGTGAGGGCCACTTTGTTAAAACTCTTTGAAAATGTGCTTAGGATTTAGTGAACATTCCCAAAGAATTGTGAAAGTTGGTATCAGATTTTGTGAAAGTCTAATAACCGAGTTATAGACTGTAAAGTTGGGCCCTCAGTTCTCACATAGAGGATTGAGGGCCCACCTAAAACTGATAAACTATGGACACTACAGAAAAAGTCTTAATGCCAAAATCTAAGCTAATGCCAAACAAAATTTGTGAAAACAAGATATTATCGCAAAACACTGTCCTACTTTGTATATCTTCGTACAAAATGGGCCGTCAATTCTCATACACGTAAAAGTTTATTACGCAATTATAATGAAATCATTAACTTACAGCTACTGTTTGAAATCCTATATGCTACTAAATAAATTGTGAAAATTTATGAAAGCAAGAACAGGTCACTACCTTTTGTTGTTTAAAAGTTATGACCTTGATAAAATTCAGGGCCCTCAGTGCTCCATTTTATTATGTTTTCGATTTATTACGCTTATCGTGTGAAAGATAAGACAAATACAAAATTGTCTCTTTTTGTGAAAAAAATTGTGCAACAAATGCGATACCAGAAAGAAATTAAAAGACCCTTTATTGTATAAGTAAATCGAGTTTTATTTTTATTCTCTGTCTTAGGAAATAGGGTGATCACAATTTCTTTTAGATTGCAGTAAAGATTAGTAAATGTAGAGTCATAGGTTTTAATGAACTTTCGCTTATTATCGTCATAGCATTTGTACTCAAGTTTCGTGATAAAAAAAATAATTTCGGAAATTGAACGATCACAGAAAAATACTGTTCCCCAAATCATTTTTGCTTGAAAAATCGTTCGTTCTGAAAAAACTAATGACAATAATCAAATAATTTATTTATTATTTTTATAAAGGCTTTTGCTCAGCAATGGGACAACGTAGGCTAAATATAATCCGAACTAATATTATAAATGCGAAAGTAAGTTTGTTTGTTAGCTTTTCACGCCTAAACCACTGTACCTTTCATCCCGAAAAAAGTGTTGTTCCCGAGGAAAACAATAATAACGTTATTATGATAATAGATGGAGCCATATGACTTTCGAATTTCACGCGGACGAAGTCGCGGGCAGAAGCTAGTACCTAATAAAGCAGTGCGTTCCTGGATGTTTTTTTTATTTCTAGGTAGGTACTTGCACAATAACAAAAATGTTTTCTGGAGTATTAAATAATTATATTTTCTTTTAAAAATTTTACAATTTATAAATAGGTGAAATTGAATTACCTAAACCATTCTTAGAGTGACTATCTAAGTACTATTTAGTAAAATATTACGAACTTATAAAATTATGAGTACCTAGGTATCAAAACAAACTTATCTTGAATGTTTGATATCTTGACCGAAGATGATTGAGTGTCTTGACCGAAGATGTATTTGCGTATTAAAAAATTATTATTATTTTTATTCTTCACTACAACTGTTTCATAAAACTCGCCTTAATGCTTTATTACCTACAACTTCCGCTGCACTATCATAAACTATTGTTTAGTAACTACACTAAATATTACAACTATTGTGCATATATGTAAACAATAATTATATAATACATGTAATAATATTTTTAATATAATATTAGCTAGTTATTAGTTTTATTTATAATATTAGTTATGATTATATTTAGCCTACATTATCCCATGGCTGGGCAAAGGCCTTTATAAAAATAATAAATAAATTATTTGATTATTGTCATCAGAACGAACGATATTTCAAGCAAAAATGATTTGGGTAACAGTTTTTTTTTTATCATGAAACTTGAGTACAAATGCTATGACGATAATAAGCGAAAAATTGAAGAAAGTTTATTAAAACTTATACTCTACATTTACTAATCTTTACTGCAATCTAAAAGAAATTGTGGTCACCCTATTTGCAAATTCAGATAATAAAAATAAAACTCGATTTTCTTATATAATAAAGGGTCTTTTAATTTCTTTCTGGTATCGAATTTGTTGCACAATTTTGACACAAAAAGAGACAATTTATTATTTGTCTTATCTTTCATACGATAAGCGTAATAAATCGAAAACAAAAGAAATGGAGGACTGAGGGATAACTTTCAAACAACAAAAAGTGGTGACCTGTTCTTGCTTTTATAAATTTTCACAATTTATTTAGTAGCATATAGGATTTCAAACAGTAGCTGTAAGTTAATGATTTCATTATAATTTCGTAATAAACTTTTACGTGTATGAGAATTGAGGGCCCATTTTGTACGAAGATATACAAAGTAAGACAGTGTTTTGCGATAATATCTTGTTTTCACAAATTTTGTTTGGCATTAGCTTAGATTTTAGCATAAAGACTTTTTCTGTAGTGTCCATAGTTTATCATTTATAGGTGGGCCCTCAATCCTCTATGTGAGAACTGAGGGCCCAACTTTACAGTCTATAACTCGGTTATTAGACTTTCACAAAATCTGATACCAACTTTCACAATTCTTTGGGAATGTTCACTAAATCCTAAGCACATTTTCAAAGAGTTTTAACAAAGTGGCCCTCACACCACACGCACATAATTAGCTTTACCTATTTCCTGATTAGATTTAAAGCAGAAAACCTACCAAACCTTTCTGAACCACGTCAACTGAGTTAAATTACCTACTATATTTTTTTTGTAGGTATGTCATGCAACCTCTTTAGCTCGATGCAGGACAATCTTCAGGCAGTACTGGCCACTTTAGGCCAAAATATTAAAAGGATGCCATTACATTTTATTTTTTTATTTATATATTTTTCTTCAGTAAATGGTTTTGTTTTATTTTTTTAGTCGAAACGGCATGTACGTTTTTAGGTTATTCATAATAAAACCTTATTTGGTTGGTATAACAGTTGATTTTTAATTTTTTAGTGCCTTCGAAAATATTCAGGCGCTTTTATTTACTTTTCTGTACGCATCATACATAAAATATCCTTAAAATAGCAGCGAACAACAGTGATATATATCGTCTGAGCCAAGACATAACAGTGTCCTTTGAAGATACATTAAAGTTTATTTTAGACAAACGCAGGAAATGATCAATTGGAACGAAAATAGCCCCTGGCCATCGAGGAAAATCGCGGGCGGCAATTGTAAAATTGCTTTAGCATTCATTCACGCTTGACACTGAGATGTGCCCTAGCCGACTGTGAATAAGGTTATGTATTTGATATAAAAAAATAAGTGAAAATAAAATCAGACCTAAAAAAAAAACGAAAAAATATCAAAATGTCTGAAGAAAAGTTACACGTTTCTGCAGTCAGACAATCTCTGCAACATTTTGCGTGGTTTGATTATGTATTATTTATTTTTATGTTAACAATATGTGGTGGAATCGGAGTTTATTTCGGATTTGTGAAGAAACAGAGTTCTACTCAAGACTATTTGATGGGTGGAAGAAATATGAAGTTACTGCCTGTCTGCTTCTCGTTAGTAGCAAGGTAAATATGTTGGTACCTGCCTATTATGTTAGGGACGATTGAGTATGGTGTTCTTTGCATATAAAGCATATTTAAAAAATGTACTTAGGCAATTTATTCCATTCGCATAGTGATAAATTTTATGATAAATGATTTATTTTCTGTAAGTAGGTTTGTACAAACACTTTTACACGACAATCACATTTTTTTAAACTAGATGAAGTCGGCGTTTCCTAACTGACAATTCTGAGAAGAAAGGCCGAAACAAACTCAGAGGTCACAGTCTCTTTTAAAGTCCAGACAAAATTTTGGTCAGATCGTGCGAAGACCATGTAGGTTGGTGTCTGAAATGGTATTTTGAGGAAAGAACCACACATATTGAGCGGACCTGTCCAATCAGTGCACGTATTTGTCAAAAATCGTGCAGCTCAACTCAGAACTTGTACTAGTAGTCGAAAACTGTAACTATTATGATTTTTGCATAATTATAACCCAGGTTGTGCTATCCCAAAATCGATTTTCATTCGTCAATGTATGCATGTTTTATGAAATCTAATCAATTCAATTATTTTTCAGTTTTATTTCAGGAATATCCCTTTTAGGCATTCCAACAGAGTTATACGTTTATGGGACAGCTTATGTGTTCACTTTGATCGGCACTCTTTTGATGTCAATAATAGTCGCATTTACGTTTTTACCAGTACTCCATGAATTAAAACTCACTTCAGCCTATGAGGTAAGAAGTTTTCCTACTTATGAGAAAAAAAAAACAACTAAACTAGGTAATTTTTATAAAACCTTTTTCTAATAATGTATTAATGGCCGTATGAGTGCTCATAATTAAAAATAACAATGTGTATTTGACAGTTCCAAAAATCAAATAGCGAATAGGCGCCAAATTGAAAAAAAAATTTCGTTTGTTTGAATTATGATTGAATAATGTGGGAGAAAATAAATGATTTGTAGAATGGATGATTTTTTTTTGTTATGAATATGTATGAAATTCTGAATACATACGAGATAGCTCGTATATTGGTAAGTTGTATTATAACGGATTGCGGTTTTGTTTTTTTGGGTTTAGATTTTTTCTCGTTTAGGTTCTTTCTATCTACCCTAAAGGCGTTGATACTTTAATTTCTTGTGTTGTTTCAGTACTTAGAACTTCGATATGATAAACGTTTGAGACTTTTCGGATCTGTGCTTTTCAGCGTTTATTTGGTACGTAGTCATAAAAACTTAAATATTGTAGAAATAAATTAATCAAAAGTTGGTAAATAATTTCAATAATAAAATTAATTTTTAGATGGCGTGGCTGCCGATCGTAATTTATGTACCAGCTTTAGCGTTTAATCAAGGTAATGTAATGACAGTATTGGTAATTCGGTCCTACTATGTACAGTACCCGTGGTAAATCTGGCACATTGTTTTAAATGTTGTTATAGAAAAAAACATCCATGGTACAAGTCGCGCAACGAGTTATGAGCGCTGACCTTGAAAAAAACAAGCGAAACAAACCCTTATTACAAAGACATAAGGGTTTGTGACGTTTGTTTTCTTCAAGGTCAGCGCTTATAACTCGTTGCGCGCAGTATAACAGGGTTGCGTGTGGATGTCCTTGCCAGCTTGTATAAAGTCGAAATTTGTCAAAAACTCGATGTGCTATATTTGTGGCCGGGTTTAAAATTGCTTTACTACATAAGTACAGCTTGAAAATTGAACTTTATTTTGCAGTGACTGGGGTTAATATTCATATTACTACCTTGATAGTATGCATTGTTTGCATATTCTATACATCTTTGGTAAGTAGGTACTACATAATTGAGTTTTAAAACACTAAAGACCTGGTTCACACTTCAGTGTCCAGAAAGTCATGTACCAGATAAAAAAAATCAAACAGCCGATGTACCTATTCTGTAAAAATTTCACCATGATAGCTTAGGTGAAGTGTCTAAGACAATCAGGTGGAATGACAGCAGAACATTTTTAATTACGGGTCAATTTCCGTAATTAAAAATCATCAAATCTCATCTCAGCGAGAATAAATGTCAAACACTTGTCAAAATGTAGGGAAATTAGAGGTATTTTTGACAGCTGGAGAGAGTGTAAACGTTCTTATAATTACGAGAATTGCCCCTCTGGTCTATTCTGTTAAAATCTCACCGTGAAAGGACCATGCGTCATTTTGGGCCCACTTTTTCAACATTGTTCAACAGTGATTAATTTTATGTCATATGAAAGCTCTTAAAGTGTACTTTATTTCATTATATGGCAGCTAAGTTCAAATCTAGCGCAAAAATGGTAATTCTTTGCGTTTTTTAAAAATGTTCAACATTGTTTAACAGTGATGAATTATATGTCATATGAAAGCTCTTAAAGTGTAGGGGAGCATGGGGATCAGTGGATCCTTTTTTTTTGTAAGTGCTTTAACTTTACTTTTCCCACCCCGAATTGGTCAGTGTTTTGACAAAGTTCTAGAAAATGTATTTAAGTTTGAAACTACATGACAATAATAGCCTTAAATAGACTTCGATATGAAATAATCCAGTTTTTTTTTATTGTTGAATAGTATCCACTGTGACCCATGAATGGGTTGCAGTGGATACAGGTGTTGGGTTACAATGGATCGCATGGGGCACTCTGGATAATGTCTATTTACAATCCATTAAAAGATTTTTATTACAATCATATTTTTTATTTACATATTAATTTGTACTTGGATTAAGTTACAGTCTCAAAATAACCTGTTACATTGTTTTATAAACTACAGGTAACTTAATTAAGATATACTTTAATCAATATAACATGTACCTTTTAATATACTTCAAAACAGTCATAAAAGAAGCTCTAATAGTCTTATTAACACAACGTTGTAGACACATTAATCTTCTTCTAAATTATTGTAGAACATCGCCACATTATGGCGATTGAAGGACGTAGCACGACTTAAACTACATCCTTCAGGTGTTCTCAAGCTAAGTACTGTGCATCCATTATCGAATGGATGCACAGTTTCAGAAAGAGAAATCCTATACTTAACTCGAGAACAATATCATATAGTATTGACCTGCCAGCTTGGTTTCATGCCATTTTTGTGGCACTGAAATGTTATTCATGAATGCCATTTCGTAGGCTAATTTGCGGGTATCTACTAATAATAATAATATATTCGACAACTATCACACAACGCCGTCTAGTCCCAAGCTAAGCAGAGCTTGTGTTATGGGTACTAGACAACTGATAAACATACTTATATATTTCTAAATACATACATATTATAGATAAATTTTAAAATTTTAAAATTATCTACTAATGTAAGACCATAAAACATGTTGCTGCACCTCCTTAAATAATCAACCAAGCCCTTTTCTTGGGCATCCGTGAAAATTTTTCGCACTGAGTAATTCGGTGTACTTAAGCCTTTCATTATTTAGAGGATCAGCAGACAACGATTTTTTTATTTTTTCATTCTAATTGTGTAGACTTGTGTATGGAATCTTCATCAATTTAGCTACAGCTTTTATTTTTTGCCCTTCAGATATTTTCATTTCGTCTTCGCTCGCATTTCGTCTTCAGTATGCTGACCAATACTGGTCTTCCTTTTTCTGTTTCGTGGCATTTTTCCTATAAAATAAGTTTCTTTTAACAGAGGTTTCGACTAACGGTTACGGGGTACAGTGGATCGAGATCCACTGAACCCCAATTCGAAACGATCCGCTGTACCCCACTAGTAGACGCCTTATACAAAAAATACCAGTATTTTTTTTGTTTGCTAAATAAACAATTGAGAATAAATAACTCCCTCCACATTAACTATAGATCATGAAAAATTATCAAAACTTGCAAAATTGTAGCACGCGGAAAGGCAAAACAATTTACAAAAACACGTAAAAAAATATTTTGTGACTTACTTGTTGACCGATGCCCTGCTCCGCGACTTCCCGTTACGAAACTAAGATAGCGACTAGTTTGGACGCCGGGGGATGTGTAAGTACGCCAACGTGGCAAACGCGCATTTGCGTGTGTGCCATACATGAAAAGATAAAACGATCTATCCACTGTGACCCGCGATCCACTGTATCCCATACTCCCTTACTTTATTTTATTCTAACGCAAAAAATACCATTTTCGCGCTGCATTTGAACTTAGCTGCCATAGAATGAAATAAAGTTCACTTTAAGAGCTTTCATATGACATATAATTCATCACTGTAGGACAATGTTGAACATTTTTAAACAACGCAAAAAAAAACAATGTTCGCGCCGGATTTGAACTTAGCTGCCATAGAATGAAATAAAGTACATGCCAAGAGCTATCATATGACACAGGTTTCACCACTGTTGCACAACTTTGAAAAGTGGGCCCAATGTTCATTCAAAAGCGTCCATGGTCCTTTTAGGTAAAGTGAGTTTGAAGTGAACTGTCATCATACTTGACGCTAGGGAATCTAGGGATTGACAGCTCGCTTCACCTAAGCAATCACGGTGAGATTTTTACAGAATAGCACTTCCAATTTTATATGACAGGGGACGGTGAAACGGGCCATTATTTTCATTTTCATTTATAAACCTACTTAGCTTTTCCAGAATACAACAGAACCATATTTTTCTACTTTTCAGGGTGGCCTGAAAGCCGTAGTATGGACTGATGTAATTCAGACAATAGTGATGATAGGAGCTATGATTATAGTGGTAGTTAAAGGTACAATCATCGCTGGCGGATTCAAAGAGGTGTTCCGTGAAAATTGGAATACAGGACGACTGGAAATACCACCGTATTTTTTTTTTTACCTAATAATAATATGTGATGTAGGAATTTAAATTCAATATCAGGGATGAGGCCGTTTTTGTGCATGCTATTTTACCGACACCGAAACATATTAGTAGTAATAGTACAGTCGTTTGCCAACATTATCTAACCCACTTTTAATGGGTCAGGCAATGTTGGGTGGGTCAGACAATGTTGGTCACCGACTGTACTAACTTTCCTGGAAGATATTTTGAAAAGGAGGTCTATCGTTACTATACAGGGTTGTTGGTAAAACATTAACAACCTCTTAAGGGGTCGTTGTACATACTCATCATTATGAACAACTTTTACTATGGGACCAAACCCGAAATCGCAAAAAAAAAATCAGCTGTTCCCTACATTTATGTTCGTATAACTCGCCAAAAAAGGAACAAGGTTTTCTCAATAACCCTGTATAAAACGAAGTCAGTGTCAAAAAAATCACACCACATTTCACCAATTTTTTATGTATTTGTAGTAGCTTTATCGAGAACTTTTTAATATTTGGAGTCTGTTGTTTTTTATATTGTTGTTATTGTTTCAACAAACAAACATTATGCTAATTGCAGTGTGAGCCCAGATTTCACCGTTCGGCATACAATTTGGTCTGTATCTATCGGCTCTACATTCTACTGGATCGGCAACGTAGCTGTGAATCAATCTATGATGCAGAGGTTCCTTGCGCTGTCCGAACTGAAATCTTCAAAAAGGTTAGTTCATAAAAGGTAGTAGCTCTACTGTGGCTAATGAGACACAATTGATTTTCTATTGTTATAAATCAAAAGACATGTCTGGTGGAGCAATGGGCGATTGTCTAGGTAGTCAAAGAAAATGTTCAGTAATGATTGTTATATTATTATAATCGTCGCATTTTATAGTTTATCAATTAATCAGTTTCAGGAGTCAGGATCTTGCGCAAACTGGTGAAAACCAGGTTTATATGCTGGGTATTTTTCTTAGTTTTTTTTAGTATAACGCCATCTGTGAGCAAATACAGATACTAATTGGTGGTATGCCTTTGTGAGGTTAATGAAACATTTAATATTTTGTACTTACATTTTTTTCATTTCATCACAAAGCGATCTTATTCTTTATTGTACACATAAATGCACATATTATGATATTGGTATCAGCTTTAATTTCTATCTTCAATACCCATAATATTATTTATATTTAGCTACTTGTTGGTACTGAATTGGGATTATATTAAATAAAACTATGTATGTATTTGTTGCCAAACAAATTCTTTTATTATACGTAAATAAAATGATAAAAATAATAAACGTCTTCTAGAGACACCAAAACATTGTTGTTATTATGTATAAGTATACAGCGGCTTACTAGCTCGCTTCTAATTTGGTAGGCTTACAGCTAATGTTGTACGAGCACCTCGTTGTGCTACTGGTGATAATGGAGGTGGTAGTGGTAGCGGCGGCGGTGTTGGTGGGACGGCCCGTGGTAGTGGTGGTGTTGGTGGAAGAGGCTGTGGTGGCGGCGGTGTTGGTGATCCAAGTTCCACGGTTGGAACAACGTCCTCTTATAAGTCCCTTGATAAATCATGAATCAGGCGTCGTTTCGCTCGAACCTAACAGGCTTAACGTGCATATATTGTTGCTATATCCTGAAAATATTATTACATTTTATTACATGGCATGACATAACTGGCGACATGTGGGGTGTACTACTGGTTTACCACTCCCAAATCCTTCGGGGATCGCTGGCGTGATGTCGTGTTTTATATGACGAACACTCCTTCCCTTTTTCTTGATAGTCGTTTCCATTGCTCGTCTTTCCAGTTTTGACGGATCTATCCAATTTATTTACCCATTTTCTTTCAAAGACCTTTCCTACTCATTATAAAAATAAATAATTTACATGATGATTATTATCATTGGAAATAAGGGGTACTAAAGGGTTGTCCACTGCAAAAGTATAGAAACGTCGGCGTCTTGGATTTCTGCTGAGTCCGGCTGAGATACCCATGACATAGTAATCACTCATTGTCAGCAACTTCGGTATTTAATCAATTATAACAATCGTGACAAGCGTATCCATCTAATGGGGGCTGGAACAATAACAAAAGTCATTGTATTTTTCAAATTATAACACAACTAACTGCTCAATGTACTGCCTTTAGGTACTGCATGGTTTACGCCACTGCCGTAGCATAGAGGCGTACCTGATTTGCTAACCATCTTGCCACTTGCAGGCGTAACGCGAGCCCTCACACGATATGTCTGCGAATCCTCATCATAATATCCAAATTGAAAGGAAAAGCAGAATCCTTTAGGAAAAGCAATAGTAATCGTGTCTAGAATCAATGCCAGTCCGTGTAGAATATATCAATAATAAAAAATAATCGCACAGTAAGGAAGGAACGCATACACGCAACTTGGAAGCGCAATGTAAGGAAAGCCAGCAATAAATACACAGACGACTTTTAAAATACTGAAAAAAATAACTAGTAATAATAAGTCAATCTCACAGAGCATGTTCAATCTATCAAAAAGTACTCTATGATCTCATGTCAAAAAAGTAATAAATACTTACCTTCATGTTAGGGTATTCAAAGAAAAACATGATGTGTAAACAAAAATATTTTAGTAATATTGTCGTATTTTATACGCAAATACGTTAATATATTGCTTTGATCTAAAATAAGCGGCATAGTTATTGTTCACACTCTCTAAAAGTAATTACGGATGGTAATAATGAGGTAATAATGGAACGTCAAAAACATTTTTAGTAGGCACCTACTTCCCGTTAAAAATGGCAAAGCGGAAGCTACGATTGAGTACTGTTTTTTTGAGAATTATGTTACGCAAGTAATACTGAATTAATAAATCCATAGTAATTTAGATCTAAATTTTTAAATCTTACTGTAAAAATTTAAATCATGAACGTTTATTGATACCAGAATTACCACAGGGCAGAAACTGGACATCTCTTTTCTAAGATATCTGATATTTTAATTCTAACACAAGAACAGTTTTTAACAGGACACTACGTGTGTCGATACTCTTGCGCCATCCCATCTTCCTGGCTTGGCATGCTGTGCTGGCTGCGGAAAACCTCAAGCGGGGAAAATATAATAACCTCATCGGAAATTATATTTTCGAGCCGTTTGGGGTTGAAACCCTCGGGCCGTGGGGTCCGAGTGCTCATGGTCTTTTTAAAAAAAAAACAAAACGGCTGGTTGACACTTCCCGTGACCCAGGGGCTGGCTTTTACCTTGGCCAGAGGCTAAGCATCGCCATACAACGTGGTAATGCCGCCAGTCTCTTGGGTACATTACCAGTCGACAGCGATGCGGATGAGTTTTTCGACGCCATTTTCTAGTTTCTGTATAGTTTTAGTTAAGTTAGAATTTAATTTTGTTATTTTTACCTGTCTAAACAAATACTGTGTAACAACTAATAAAAGAACAGTTTTTTCGCAATAAGAAATTTCGATTTTCGGGATCATCTGAAGTTTTCCTGGAAAACTCGAATTTCCTGTCTTTTTTCACTAGCAATTTGTAGCAATTTACTATTATACGCTATAATATTTATACATGTCCCTCTCTTCGAGAGGAGGCCTCTGTCCCAAGAGTGGGACCATTACAGGCTAATTATGATATTAGCCCTGTTACCCAATTAATCCGGAAGTAAAAGTCCTATTTGAAACATTTATTTAATTTTCAGGGCCATTTGGGGTTTTCTAGGCGGGGTCGTATTCATAGTTCTAATATGCGGGTACAGTGGTTTGTTGGCGTACGCTAAATACCACGACTGTGATCCGCTGGACTCCCGTTTGGCTTTGGCAAAGGATCAGCTACTGCCTCTGCTGGTCATGGATGTGTTAGGAGACTGGCCTGGCATGCCGGGGATATTTGTGGCTGGAGTGTTCAGTGCTTCTTTAAGGTAAGTATTTTATTAAAAATGACCCAGTGTTTATAATGAGTTTGTGACTTAATTTGAAACAATGTCAGTAAGTAGACTGTCATGGTAGTTGAGAGTCAGAGATTGCGCGATTTGCTAGATACTTTAGTTTGTGGTAATTATTTCACCCTATAGGTACCTACTTTGTGGGTAAGGTAGGTAGGTACGAATTTGTAATGATTGGTTTAACTTTACTTCAGTTATACATATTCCGTTTGGGTATTTTAGTTGGGCGTGTAACCTATAACTCAAAGTTCCAAACTGATATTTCAGATATCATGGAGTATCCCCGGTTAAGTTTTTTCACGCATTAGTAAACCCCCCTGCCCTGCTGATGGGCTTGTGGCTAAGTAATAACTATAATAGTTAAGCTACGCTTGCCCCGGTTGGTCCGTGGATGGGTGACCATCTTTAGATACCAAGACCCCTCCGTGCCTCGGAAAGAACGTTAAGTCGTTGGTCCCGGCTGTCATTCGTGGATCTTTGTTAGTCGTTACGGGTAGTCAGAAGCCCGAAAATCTGACAACAAGACTTACCAAGGGGTATCATATTACCAAGTAACTGGGTTATGGATGTCAGATAGGCAGTCGCTCCATGTAAAGTACTGGTATTCAGCTGCATCCGGTTAGACTGGAAGCCGACCTCAACATAATTGGAAAAGGCTAGGCAGATGATGAGTAAACCCCTGCCCCTGCTTAACCCTTCCGGGTATACAGGCGTGATGTTATGTCATGTTATGTAAACCTTTAATTTGTAAGTATGTATATTTTTTTCAGTTCTCTCTCTACTGGCCTAAACTCAATGGCTGCAGTTGTGTTGGAAGACTTCTGGAAGCCATTCTTCAAAGAGTTGACACACAGGCAAACGCAAATTATGATTCGGTCTGTGGTGGTTGTACTTGGAGTCATTTGTGTTGGTACGTATTTGAACATTTATATAGCCAACAGTAACCTAAATTTTCAAAGTCAATGTTTTTTATTTGTTAAACATAGGCGTAAAATTTTTGACGGACAAATTACATACATACTTACTTACATACTCGTACGAACAGTGCAAGCTAAATAAAAGCTTGTAAAAATAGGTGTTTAAAATAAAATAGGTCTTTATGTTTTACAAATACCAAGTAGGTAGGCATACGAAATTAAAATTTAGTATCAAATTTTTTTTCAAAAATTAAATGACAAGTTAACAGGGTTAGGTACACAAAAACAGTACACAGTGTACAGTTTCACAACAGTATTCTGCAAGTAACATACAAAATAATAATTCTTCATATTTTAATTTTTTATTGCTAAATAAAAAATTAAAATATGAAGAATTATTATTTTGCTCGATCACGCCTGATGGAAAGCGATGGATGAGGTCTATGGTGGAACGAGCGTGCCCAGCAGATGCCTAAGGCCCCTAATTCCCCATAATGCCCTTAATTCTGATAGTCCAATTTTAATTACTACGTATTTAGCTAATACTATTGTAGTGTAGGTACTTAGATATAAGATGTTACAATAGAAGTAAGTCATAGCGGGTAGCGGGACAAATTGTATGCGTCGTCAGTTTGGAATAAACTGTGCTAAGAACTAGTGGTTCGTTGTGTCTTTCCTCCTCCACCCCCGCGCACTAGAACATTACATTGGCGACGAGAATAATAAAACGTGTCGCGTGTGGTTATAATTACTAAAACAATTAGTGGCCAAATACGTAAAACGCAAAATGTCGATCGGGGTGACATTGGGCCTTTGCGCATGGCGTCAACATCGCAAAGGTTAAAGAGTTTGACGTGCGGTCGGGATTGTGGTCTTCATACACAGATAGACTTGAGATGTATTTTGTGGTAAACAAGATCGCGGAAGAATTGAAGTTACCCACATTAATCGCGAGCATGGGCGATGAAGCGTATGAATTGCTAGTTAATCTAGCCAGTCCAAAGAAGCCTTCGGAGTTATCATATGCACAAGCCAGCGAATTGTTACGTCAACATTTACAACCGGCACCATCTTCATTGGCGGAAAGGTACCGGTTCCGACAAAAAAGACAAGGTGCAACGGAAGACGTTGCCGCGTACGTGGCAGAATTGAAGAAATTATCGCGTAATTGCAAGTTCAACGCTAACCTGAACGAAAATTTGCGCGATCAATTTATCTGCGGCCTTAGAAGCGACGTCATTCGGCAGCGGTTGTTCGCGGAAAATGAGGCGATAACCTTTACGGAGGCGGTAAAATTGGCAGGATCCCTGGAAGCAGCGGAGAGAGACGCAGCGGAGGTTGAGTGGCGTAAGGAAGCAACGGAGGCGAATAGCGCTAGCTCGGTTCATGCGCTAACGCCGAGCGCAGCACGCGTCGGGAAAGGACGCGGGCGCAGGAGTGGCGGAGCGGGACCGGCGGCACCGACCGCAAGTTGGCGTGCTCGGCCGGACAAAGCGGCGCCAGTACAGACGGCGTCAACAACATTGAGCGGCTGTGCGGCGTGTGGGGCTACCAACCACGACTACGGCCGGTGCCGTTATCGGAACTTTGTGTGCAGCAGGTGCCAACGCGTGGGTCATTTACGGCGAGTATGTCCAGAGCGGGAGGAGCAAAAGTCGCAGGCTGATAGTGGCCGGCAAAACAAAGGCACGAAACGGGAAGTTCATTTCGGTGATTTTGGCCTGGAGACCAGTGACGAGGACGAGGACATTGAGGAATTAAATCTTTTGTCGTTAAATAATTATAAGGCGGTAAGTTTACCCATCTGGGTAGATGACGTTATAATTAAAATGGAAATAGATACTGGGACAGCAATTTCATGTATAAGCAGGATAGTTTATGACAATAAGTTTGACCATTTGCCAATTGAAAGTGATAACACAGTTTTAAAATTTTATGATGGAACAAAAATTAAGCCTTTAGGGATAATTAAACCAGTAGTACGATATGGCAACATGCAGAAACAATTAGAATTATTTGTCATTGAGGGTGGTACCACATCCTTAATAGGAAGGCAGTGGTTAGCCGAATTACAAATTGAGATTCCGAGATTTAACTGTAATTTTATAGACAAAGGAGATATACATATAGATAATGAGATTTGTAAATTGATCGACAGGTATAAAGAAGTGTTCAGCGGTGGGCTGGGACGGTACACGGGAGGTAAGGCTACATTGCGGGTCCGCGAAGGGGCTCAGCCCGTGTTCCATCGAGCGCGGCCGCTGCCCTACGCACTGCGCGAGCGCGTTGACGCGGAGCTCGACGCGATGCTGCGGGCCGGCATCGTTGAACCCGTGGATTGCTCGGACTGGGCGTCACCATTGGTACCGGTTAACAAGGCGGATGGTACCTTACGGATTTGTGCGGATTACAAGTCAACTCTGAATCCGGTGTTACTGGTAGATCGTTACCCACTACCTAGGATTGATGACGTTTTGGTAGGTCTCAATGGAGCTCAATTTCTAAGCAAAATTGATTTGTCTAATGCATATAACCAAATCGAATTGGACGATTCTAAAAAGTTCACTGTCATTAACACACACAAGGGCCTGTTTCGTTACAATAGGTTAGTATACGGCTTGTCGTCCAGTGTAGGTATTTTCCAACGAATTATGACAAATCTATTGCAGGGCATTCCTCATGTGCAAGGGTTCCTTGACGATGTCATTATAGGGGGGAAAACTAGAACGGAACATTTAGAAGCCCTCGAGGCGGTTTTAAAGCGGTTAGCAGACAATGGGTTAAAATTAAGGAAGGATAAATGTGTTTTCCTAGTAGACAGTGTAAAATATTTAGGGTACGTGGTATCGAAGGAAGGTATCAGAGCGGACACAACAAAAATAGATGCCATTTTAAAGATGCAACCTCCTACCAATGTATCGGAGTTACGGTCGTTCCTAGGTATGATTAACTTTTTCGCAAGGTTTATTAAAAATCTTAGTTTTATGTTACCACCGTTGCATAACTTACTACGGAAACAGGTTCCGTGGGAATGGAATAAGGACTGTGAGCGTAGCTTTGAGGAAGTAAAACGTGCGCTAATTAGTAGTAAAGTACTGGCACACTATGATCCCAGCAAACCGGTAATCGTGACGTGTGACGCGAGCGCACGGGGCATCGGCGGGGTACTGGCACAGCGCGGGGCGCACGGCGAGCGCCCGGTCGCGTATGTGTCACGTTCACTAACTATCGCGGAGAAAAACTATTCACAGATTCACCGCGAAGCATTAGCTATTATATTTAGTGTGAAAAAGTTTCACCAGTACCTATACGGGCGGAAGTTTACATTGCGTACCGATCACAAACCTTTGGTGTCTATTCTAGGACCTAATGCTGGAATACCTACTATGACAGCAAGTAGAATGCAACGGTGGGCAGTGATTTTATCGGCGTATGAGTACGAAATAGAATTCATTAAAACTAACGCGAATTGTGCGGACGGCCTTTCGCGGTTGCCGAGTAGTAGTGCGGCGAAGGTACATGATGTAATACCGGAACAGACTTATCTTCACTTTGCACAAGAGGCGTTATTGTTAGATTACAAACAAATAAAAAAATCCACAAAAAAAGATCCCATTCTAAGCAGGGTGTTAGCTTATATACGGGACGGTTGGCCGGAAAGATGTGACATAGTAGGAATACAGCCTTATTTTAATAGGAAATCTGAATTATATGAGGAATTAGGGTGTATTATGTGGGGCCACAGGGTAGTTATTAGTGAATAGTCCCGGGAAATCCCGGAACCGAAAGTACCGGGAAATCCCGGAAATTTGCGTCGTTTTTGGAACCGGGACTTTTTAAACCAAATCCCGGTTCTTTCGGTACTTTCGGGAAAAGATACTTCGCGTTTCGAATATTTCTAATTTTATAGCATAAAGCCCGACCGCTTAAAGCGGAATACACTTGCTACCTAGCATGCACAAGAAGCATGCATGCTACAAGAGCATGCTGCACGAGGGTGCGGGAGGGGCTGATGGCGGCCATCGCGTCTTCGGAATGTTGTGCTTTGCGTTGTGTTTGTGATTTTGGTGGACAGTGCTTCGCAAAAAAGACTCAAACAAGACTGCTTCCTTTGGGCAGAGCCAGCTTACGAAACTAAAGACCGATGATGGCAGGATCGTATCCGCCAAACCTGAGCTGTTGAGAGAGATCGAGAGGTTCTATGGACAGTTATACACGTCAACAAGGAACCCCGTTATGGATCTGGCAAACGACCCAAGAGCTAGATTGACCCGACACTATACCGAAGACATCCCGGACGTCAGCCTGTACGAGATTAGGATGGCTCTGAAGCAGCTCAAAAATAACAAGGCGCGAGGGTGATGACGGAATTACGGCCGAGCTCCTGAAGGTTGGCGGAAAACACGTTCTTTAAGCCCTTCAGAAGCTGTTTGATTCCGTCATCGTACTCGAGGGCAAAACACCGCAGGCATGGAACAGAGGTGTGGTGATCCTTTTCTTTAAGAAGGGGGACAATGCCCTTCTTAAGAATTATAGGCCCATCTCACTTCTGAGCCATGTCTACAAGCTGTTTTCGAGAGTCATCACGAACCGTCTCGCGTGCAGGTTTGACGCCTCCCGAACAAGCCGGATTCCGTAAAGGCTTTAGCACCGTAGACCACATACATACGCTGCGACAGGTTATACAGAAGACCGAAGAATATAACCTGCCTCTCTGCTTAGCGTTTGTGGACTACGAGAAAGCCTTCGATTCGATTGAGACATGGGCTGTGCTGCAGTCTCTTCAACGGTGCCAGATCGACTATCGGTACGTCGAGGTGCTGAAGTGTCGGTACGAAAACGCCACTATGTCAGTCCGACTCCAGGATCAGACCTCGAAACCTATCCTTTTGCAGCGAGGTGTGAGACAGTGCTGAGACTATGGAGGACCTCAGTACAATGCTCGATGACCTCAGTAGAGGCTCCGAAAGAGTGGGTCTTAAAATGAACATGGACAAAACGAAGGTCAGTCAAATGCCCATGTAACACTCACTCTCATAAAGATCGGAGACACTACACTCGAAGTCTTGGACGAGCATGTTTACCTAGGACAAACTGTCCAGTTAGGTAGGTCTAACTTCGAAAAAGAGGTTGATCGTCGAGTCCGACTCGGCTGGGCAGCGTTCGGGAAGCTACGCAATATCTTCTCGTCCCACATACCTCAGTGTGTCTCAAGACGAAAGTCTTTGACCAGTGCGTGTTGCCAGTGATGACTTATGGCACTGAAACGTGGTCACTCACAATGGGCCTTATAAGAAGGCTGAAAGTCACCCAAAGGGCAATAGAGAGAGCTATGGAGTTTCCCTGCGTGATCGAATCAGGAATGAGGAGATCCGCAGGAGGACCAAGGTAACCGACGACATAGCCCGAAGAATTGCCAAACTTAAGTAGCAATAGCAGGGCACATTGCTCGCAGAACAGATGGCCGATGGGGCCGAAATGTTCTGGAGTGGCGACCGCGTACCGGAAGACGTAGCGTTGGAAGGCTTCCGACAAGGTTTTCCGACGACCTTGTGAAGGCCGCGGGAACCCGATGGATGCGAGAAGCACAGAACCGGTCGAAGTGGAGGTGCTTGGGGGGAGGCCTATGTCCAGCAGTGGACATCTTTCGGCTGAAATGATGATGATCAATTATGTTAATAAATAACAATTTAAAAAATGTCGGTTAAGATTATCTAATCAATAATATTGAGACTGATTAATGCTACGCTTTAATTTAATTTGGTTATGCAGAATTGCAATAGGAGTCATGTTGATTTAAATCATTTGCTTGGAGAAGATGTTTAATAATTTTTTTGATAAATATTATCTAGGATTAGGTACAAAAATGTTTTAATGTTATTAAAGATGTTGCTGGTAGAATATGCGTAGTTACCAATAAAACAAGAAATAAAACGTTTTATTTGATTTAAATGTTTGTATTTTGCCCTGTCATTTCGTCTTTCTTTTATTTCTCCGTTTCAACTCTTCATCTTTTAAAGGCTTACTTAAAGTATCGAAAGTACCGGGAATCCCGGTTCTTTAGCCAGAAGGTCTCGAAAATCCCGGTTCTTTAAAACAGAACCGGTTCTGCATTCCCTAGTAGTTATCCCTCAAGATTGCCGCGAACGAGTTTTACGGTTGATTCATGAGCCGCATATGGGCGTAGTAAAATCAAAGGCGATAGCCCGCAGTTATGTATGGTGGGCTGGCATCGATGAGGCAGTGGAGCGTGAGTGCCGCGCGTGTTCCACCTGCGCTAATCACGCGGACGCACCCCCCAGCGCTCCTCCTCGGCCTTGGCCCTGGCCTCTAAAGCCCTGGGTTAGACTTCATTTAGACTTCCTAGGTCCAATCGAGGGAAAGTTGTATTTGGTCGTGGTGGACGCGATGTCTAAATGGCTGGAAGTCTTCCAGGTATCAAGTACGGCAGCACGGTATACTATTCCTAGACTTAGCGAACTATGGAGTAGGTTCGGTGTTCCGAAGCAGATAGTTACGGATAACGGGCCACCGTTCACGAGTAGTGAATTAGCGTCCTTCCTACACAATGACGGAGTGGAACACATCTTTACTGCTCCCTATCATCCGGCGTCTAACGGGGCGGCCGAAAATGCGGTTAGAACTATTAAAAAGGTAATAAAGAAAGCCTTAACGGAAAACAAAAATATTGAATTATCTATTAATACGTTTTTACTACACTACCGTAATACTGAACATTGTTCTACAGGGGAAACCCCCTCCATGTTACTAATGGGTAGACATTTACGAACCCGGTTAGATGCATTGAAACCGGACCGGGAAGCTAAGATTCGGGGTGTTCAGAAACGACAAGTTGAAGCTAAGGGCGGGGTAAATAGAGAAGTAGGAGTGGGGGACGACGTTTGGTATCGCCAGTATTTAAAGGCGGAAAAATGGCAACCAGGTTCTGTGATAAAATCTACAGGAACAAATGATTTTAAAATCTTAGACGCTATTGGTAATGTAGTCCATAGACACCTCGACCAGGTTCGACGTAGATCTAGGAGTTCACTGGTAATTCCCACAAATTCAGTACCCCCATTGGTGGAACCACCGAGTGTGTCACTTCCGGAGTCTGTTGGGGTCCAGTCTGAGCAGTCAGAGGCCAAGAGCTCACGCGAGGGGACTGCGATTGGAAACCAAACATCACCAGTTGTGGTGTTCGAGCCGGTCGTGGAACAGTTTAGCACGCCGCCTACCACCCCTGTACCGACCCAGCCGCGTCCAATTCGGAGTTGTCGATTGGGCAAAAACGTAACATATAAATAAGACATAGATTCATAATTAGATATATTATAAGTCGAGGAAAGGGTTGGTCTGTTAATTAAGTGGGAGGGATGTAGTGTAGGTACTTAGATATAAGATGTTACAATAGAAGTAAGTCATAGCGGGTAGCGGGACAAATTGTATGCGTCGTCAGTTTGGAATAAACTGTGCTAAGAACTAGTGGTTCGTTGTGTCTTTCCTCCTCCACCCCCGCGCACTAGAACATTACAACTATGATTAGTGGAAATAAAACATTCGCAATTTCTTACATATAACATAATTTTTTCGAAAGCATGGTGATTTGGATTGGGGAATTTTGGCAGAACTGCGTTCAATTTGATGATCACGTTATCACGTAATAGCTTTTTGTATTGTTTTTTAAAAAGTCAAAGTCAAAGTCAAAGTCAAAACGTTTATTGCGAACTAAGTGTACAATGTTGGTGTTATGTTTTGTTAGTACTTATGACTTAGCAGCCTTTTACAAGCATTGCAATTATTATTCGCCTGCCCTTATCACAAATTAGCATGCATTAAACATTAATAATATTTAATTATTTTCCTCTATATTAGTACAATTAAATTGAGAAATTATAGTTATGTCAAAATTGAATGTCAATAATAATTAATTTAATACAATTATTCAGCAATATTAATGTCATCCTTTTCAGGTAGGTAGTACAAATTATAATTATAATTTTATATGAACTTAAATAGGTTAGACTTAATCTCATTGTTTGTATAGGACAGATCGCCAATTTTGTACTTAAATGAAAGAAAATCGCTATTTTAAGCTAGACTCTAAATATTCTTTTACAGAGTAGAAACATTTTTGGATTAGGTATAGTTTTAGCCTTTTTTGGAATATCGATAATGATTTTTCAGTTTTGAATATGTTGGGCAATTTATTATATATTTTTATTGCCATGTAATATGGGCTATCACTTAACATTTTAATTCTTGAGAAGGGAGCGCATAACCTCTTTTTATGGCGAGTGTTGACGTTGTGCGTATCTTCTACTTTAGTGAAATTGTCAATATTTTTAAAAACAAATACGCAAACGTCAAGTATGTATATTGACGGCAGACTTAGAATTTGGTATTTTATAAAAAATGGTTTGCAGCTCTCCGTATTATCAATTTGGGCTAGAATTCTTACACACTTCTTTTGCAATATGAATAGTTCATTTACGTTTACACTATTTCCCCATAGCATGACGCCATATCGCAGCCATGAGTAAGCGTATGCGTAATAAGCAGCCATAGCTGTTTTTGTGTCAGTGCATTGTTTGATTTGAAAAAGAGCGTAAGAAAATCTGGAGAGTTTTGTTTTTATATGTTCTATGTGTGACTTCCAGTTAATGTGTGTGTCAATATTTATGCCAAGTAGGCTAAATGTATCAACTTCTTCTATTTGCGTGTTTCTGAATGTTGTTTTTAGACTGAGAGGTGGTTTTTTGTGTGATCTAAATTGTATTATTTTAGTTTTATTACTATTAATTTCCAAGTTGTGGATCTGGAGCCAAGTATCTACAGTTTGGAGGGTATCTTGTATTTGTAGACTAGGGTTATTTACATTTACACACTTGATTAGTATTGAGATATCATCAGCAAATAATACTGGTAAAGCGATTTCTTTATCTAATATTTTAGGAAGGTCATTAATATAGATTAAAAATAGTGGGCATCCTAGCACACTTCCTTGTGGGATTGAGCAAGTAATTTGTTTTTCTTGTGATCGAATGGTTTTGATCTCATTTTTATCATGATCGTAATTTTCAATTTGTACTATTTGTGTCCTATTGTGTAAATATGATTTGAACCACGAATAAGCTGGTCCTCGTATGCCGCAACCATATAGTTTAGTGAGTAAGATGTCATAAAGGACCTTGTCGTACGCTTTCGTCATGTCTAATAGTAGCCCAATTACATTTTGCTTGTCGTTTATATGTTGTAGCGCTAGTTGAACATATTTATACACTGCTAATGTTGTTGATCTACACTTTCTAAATCCATTTTGTGCATCGTCAAGAATATTAAACTTTTCTAAGAACTTATATAGCTGATTGTACATAGCTTTTTCAAATATTTTGGAAAACGTTGGTAGCAGTGCTATGGGTCTATAATTGCTTGGGATATGCTTGTCGCCTTTTTTATGTACTGGTTTTACTAAAGCTACTTTAAGTGCGTTTGGAAATTGGCCGTCTTGGAAGCTTTGATTTATTAAAAACATTAAAGGAATGGAAAGTTCTATTGCGCATTGCTTTAATAAAATTGGTGGAATATCATCGATACCACAGCTATGTTTATTTTTAGTTGACCTTATTATATTCACTATTTCTTTTTGGTCTACCGGGCGTACATACATTGAACAAGTAGAGGGGTTGACCACAGGTTTTCCAATGTTATGGGTCGAGTTAGGTGTTTGATTTTGCCCTACCGTCGCGAAAAATTCGTTAAATCTGTTGGATACGTTTAACGGGCATTTTACTTCTTCAGAGTCTATCTTCAGTGATATATTTTCACGTCTATTTATTTTTTCCTTTCCTGTTTTTGTGTTAATTATATTCCACATTGTCTTTACCTTATTTTCAGATTTTTGCATTTGTTTAATATATGTTAGTTTCTTTGATTTTTTAATAGTCAATTTTAATATTTTACTAAATAATTTATAGTGTTTTTTTATAACACAACTTTTAGTTTCATTAAAAATAGTTCTTAACACTCTTTTATGTACGCATGATTTTTTGAGACCTTTAGTAAGCCATCCTTTTTTTGGTTTGCATTTTATTCTTATTTTTTGCAATGGAATATATTTATTTAGATTGTGTTTTATTATTGTAATGAAGGATTCGTAATTTGTGTGTACACTATTATTTTTATTTAGTATATTTTCCCAATTTTCTGATTTTAGTGAGTTTTTAAAACATTCGATGTTATTTTTTGTAAATAATCTTTTTTTTGTAAACCAAGTTTTACTATTGTTATTTGACAAATAGTCTACGTTTAACTGAACATTTATTGCCTTATGGTCCGACAGTCCATAATCTTTGACGGTTGCTTTGTTTATGAGCGGTGGGTAGTTTGTAAAAAGTAGGTCAATGCAAGTGGATGTTGTCTTGGTTACTCGTGTTGGTTCGCGGATTATTTGTTGCAGGTTATATGTTTTCATAAAGTTCAAGAACTCCAGAGTCTGTTTATTTTTATTGTACACGTTTATGTTAAAGTCTCCTCCTATTATTAAGTGTTTATGTGATTTTTTAATATTTAATTTGTGTAAAACTTTTCCCAATTGTTGAAGAAAAATATCATTATGACGATCTGCTCTATAAAGTCCTATAAAAGTACAGTTTAATTTGGGAACATCAATAGCACTAAATTCTATAACATACTCCTTTGAATGATTTACAATGTCTATTCGTTCAATAAAATCTAATGAGTCTTTAACAATAATACAAACTCCTCCGCCTTCGCGGGTTTTGCGACAAAAAATGGACGCTATTATGTATCCCTGGGGCAAGATTGATTGACAATAATATTCATTTTTCCACAATTCGGATAGTGAGATAAAATCAATTTCAGAATCTAAAAGTAATTGTTCTATTAATTCTACTTTGTTTCCGATGCTTTGAATATTTTGGAAAATCATTGTAAACTTAGTCAGTTGGCCTATTTTATTTCCTTGTACTCTGTTTCGTTGTTGCAATTCGATGTTAGAGAAAAAACTGAGAGCCATCATCTAGTTTTCCTTTTGTCCTTGATTGACCCTCTTGTTCAAGGTCGTAGTTATCGTTTTCCATAAGGTTTACAGCAATTATATCTTCCATTTGCCGTTTTATATCGTCAAATATGGTGCGCATTCCATTGTTATTCAGTCTTCCTGTCAAATTGCTAAACATTCTACTGTCATACGTAAGATGTAGGTTCGAGTCCAATAGGTATGCATGTAAATGTGTCATTATATCTAGATACAGTAAGTTGGCAAAATTTTCTACACGCCAGTTGAACATATTTGAGCTGCTATTAAATTTAAATGTAGGTAGGCATAGGATAATATTTGTATTGTCAATTTCTTTCAAGGTATTTCTTATGTCATAGATCAAGTCAAAGTAGTTATTTGTTGTTTTGAAGTCGTCTTCTCCAATTAATATTATACAAAAATCTTCCTTAGTATAGTCTTTAAGCATGTTTTTTATTCCTTTGAGTAGTTGTTGAATTCCGCAATTTGTTTTTAGGTAATGATAGATATTGTAATTGTCTAATTTTTCATCTGCGATTGATAATACTTTATTAGATTTGTTGGTACTGATGATACAAATTTTATTTTGTTTGCTCTGATTGTGTTGCACTGCAGTCGTGGTGTTCATTTCTGGTTCACTTAAAACTATTGATTTGCTGTTTTCGTCTAAGTCTTGGTTTACTTGTGTTATTAATTTTGAGGAACTATATGTCATGTCTTTATAATGTTTATTTTGCTTAAGCAACTCCTGATTAACACGCTTGAGGTTAGTATTTTCTAGAGATAATAATTCTATTTTATTGTGAGCGCTGTTTAGTTCTGTTGTTAATAGTTCGAGTTGTTTTTTTAGTTGAATAGTTTGGTTGTCTTCGTCATCGGAAATGTCAGGTAAGCTTGTTGTGGTGCCATCTATGGGCGATTCAGTTGAAGTTATACTTACATTCTCAATACCAGTAGTGTTTGAGTCAGACTTAGTACGGTTGCGACGAAAGGTGATGTTGTCTAAGAAATTCATATTAGAAATTTTAAAGTTTCCAAAAATATTTGCACTTGCTTAGGTTTGAACCCGGAGTCGCACGGCGGCGGTGTCAGATAATGTATCCTTACTGTAGCTAATTAGCCACTTGGTTCTTACGTACTGGTGTTGAAATTGTCCACTGCTTACTTCTTCGTACAAAATTTGAATCAAGAAAGTGCGTTATTATGAGTCATTAAGAAAAAAATTTTGCCACACTACGACACTTCACTTTTGTTTTTGTATTGATAGTTTTATTTAATTATGGTTGTTTTGTCACTGTCACTGGTCACTTTTATGTTCATTACTTGTCTTTATTTGTTGTTTTTACTTACAATTTTAAGTTTTTGACAACTTGTTAGTGAAGTTTACGATGAAAGTTTTCGAGACGCGCGAAAAGCTTTTAAAATAAATTGATTTGGGCTTAAAAGGTTGATCCTGAATTGATTTTTGTTTGAGATATTAAATTAGCACCCTTTGAAGCCCGTTTCCTTCAGTATCACACCTATACGAATGAATTATTTCCAGGTTTAGTGTATATAGTAGAAATGCTGGGATCAGTTCTACAGCTGACAATGAGCCTGTCATCCGCGTCGATGGGACCTCTGGCTGGAGTGTTCCTCATGGGAATCTTCTTACCTTTCATAGATTCTACAGTTAGTGGTTTTAATTTATTTCTATACTTTTTAACTGATTTGATCTTCGACTTTTCGTTTTATTTCTGTTAAAAAGTTTTCTCATAAAATCTTTCGTTTTGGCTTGAATTGATATTGTTAGTGCACGAAAAACAATTACCTATGGATAGAAACTGAAATAAAAGCTAGAATAAACCTAAACTAAGACGAAACCCACGTTCGCACGGGCGCTTTTTACCGCGGAGATTTTTGTAGCGCACTGGATTTTCAACGCACTGCATAGGTTGAAAATCCAACAATGTGTTTTATTGACACGCTGGGATGCGCTCTGTTAGATGTTTATGTCGAGAGTTGAAAATCCAACCATGTGTTTTATTGACACGCTTGGATGCGCTCTGTTAGATCTTTATGTCGAGAGTTGAAATCCAACAATGTGTTTTATTCACACGCTGGGATGCGCTCTGTTAGATGCTCATGTCGAGGGTTGAAAATCCAACAATGTTTTATTGACACGCTGGGATGCCCTCTGTTAGATGCTCGTGTCGAGAGTTGAAAATCCAACAATGTTTTATTGACACGCTGGGATACGCTCTGTTAGATGCTCATGTCGAGAGTTGGAAATCCAACAATGTTTTATTGACACGCTGGGATGCCCTCTGTTAGATGCTCATGTCGGGAGTTGAAAATCCAACAATGTTTTATTGACACGCTGGGATACGCTCTGTTAGATGCTCATGTCGAGAGTTGGAAATCCAACAATGTTTTATTGACACGCTGGGATGCCCTCTGTTAGATGCTCATGTCGAGAGTTGAAAATCCAACAATCTTTTCTTGGCACGCTGGGATGCCCTCTGTTAGATGCTCATGTCGAGAGTTGAAAATCCAACAATGTTTTATTGATACGCTGGGATGCTCTCTGTTAGATGCACATTGCTCGGCTCTACACCGAGGGTTGAAAATCCAGTGCGCGATATAATCCCGTCACGGCTAAACAAATTGCTTACTACATAATACTTTTTTTCATTTTATTTGTGTGAAAATAAAAATTCGTTTGTACCTGTCTAGTTGTTATTTTTTTTTACTTTCTCCTTCATTATAATAAATTATAAAGATTCCATAATTTTAGAGTGCGTTAAGCGGAGGCATCATAGGACTAGTATCAGCGTGGTGGATAGCCGCGCAGTCGCAACTAGCTCAGGCGAGGGGACTGATGCCGATCAATGAGAAACAGAGGTTCACGCAAAACTGTACTTATGACTTCGACCCACTTGTTCCTAATGTGGTTGACCTTGAAAGGTTTGTATTTTGATAACAGAGCACTCTCTCTTAGAAATTATGTTAAGTACTTAATTATTTTTAGGGTTCCGTACCCAAAGGGTAAAAACGGGACTCCACTGTCCGTCTGTCCGTCTGTCACCAGGCTGTATCTCATGAACCGTGATAGCTAGACAGTTGAAATTTTCACAGATGATGTTGCTGCTATAACCACAAATAAGACTAAAAACATATATTAAATAAATATTTAAAGGGGCTCCCATATAACAAACGTGTATTTTTCGGCGTTTTTACCATGTGGTACGGAACCCTTCGTGTGCGAGTCCGACTCGCATTTGGCCAAACAGCCCTTTTTTCCACTTTTATTGAAGGATCTGTTTTAGGGGCTTTTATACAGGGTGGTAAGGATATCGCGGCGCAAACTGTAATCATATATGAATGCACTACCACTGGTAGGTACTGGTTGCCGGTTTGGCAGTAAGTAGAGTCATGTTAAGCTCAGGCAAAGGCAATTCTGCAGCCATCGACGAGTGTCGCTCGTGTGTATGCCCACTTGGTGAGAAACCCGTGGTTGCTGTTGGTCAATAATACTTAATTAATATATAAGGTGTAAAAAAATTAACCTTACAAACTTTAAGAGGTGCTTTAGACCATTGGACTGAACACCTTTCACTATGAGACCAACTCTGAAATCACGAAAAAAAATCCACTGTTTAATACAAAAGTTCATTACCTACTTGATCAAAATGTATGAAACAGCGGATTTTTTTTTCGTGATTTCAGAGTTGGTCCCATAGTGAAAGTTGTTCAGTCCAATGGTCTAAAGCACCTCTTAAAGTTTGTAAGGTTAATTTTTTTACACCTTATATAATAATAAAATAAGATAATATTGAAAGTTACATAATTAAAGTTCCGGTAAATTTACCGGTAAAAAAAAAAATTGTCATAAGGAAGTCTCCGATTTTCGTCTCTGTTCTTTAAACTTTAGGTAAATATACTCAGCCTATTCCGATTACTGTTAATAACCGACGAAAACTTTCAACTCTGTCCAGAATACACTTTTAGTCACATGCTTTTCAAAAATACGGGGTGGCAGGGGCAACGACGCACAACCTGTTGCTATGGTAACAGGCTGCGCGTCGGCTAGAAGAGTGATGAATAAAATGTGGATGAATGGATCTGGAGAAGAAGACAAATAAAAGACGAATGTATCCATACTAATATTATAAATTCGAAAGTAACTCTGTCTGTCTGTAGGTATGTTACCTTTTCACGCCTAAACCATTGAACGGATTTCGATAAAATTTGGCAGAGAGATAGATTGCATCCCGGGGAAGGACATAGAATAGTTTTTATCGACATACCTCGCGGGTAAAGCCGCGGGCGGAAGCTAGTCGAAGAAGAAAACGTTGCGCCGATCCCAAGTAACGGGGTCAAGGGTAGGAAGTTGATGATATTTTATATTTTTAGTTCCTTTTCCATGTGCGCTGATTTGAGACACCAATGGAAGTCTAATATGTTGTTTCAGTCAAGTTCCATACTTATACCGCATCTCATTCATGTGGTTCACTGCGTTCGGTTGTATGGTGACCATCGGCATCGCCTGCATCGTAAGCCTGAGGCGAACCTCTACGGTGCACCACGATCATCGCTTGTTTGCTCCTTTCATACGAAAGTGGTTGGAGAAGAATAAGGTAAAATTTCAAACTTGCTAATGGCTATGGAAAGGCTTTCAGAACTGTTTCAAGATATTATGGATAGAACAATTTTGAAAACAGCAAAATATTTCTGTTCTCATTTTGTCAAGTATTTCACGGAATTACTGAGAATTACTTTAGGTACCTACTTTATTGTCTGTGCACCTATCTATACATATCGCACACCTAGATAAAGAGTAGCACAACTCAAAATACCTCTTTTTTCAGGAACAGCAAAAAACGTTTTACTCGTTTTCTATTTGACCGATTTAAATGATTGTTGGATGAGGTTGTATATTATTTTACTAAGATATTAATTTGATCAATTACTTACCTTCAAATACACGTATACATTTTTTGTTATTTTTTTTCGTGTTATATTAGTAATCGTGACTAAATCATTGTTCAATATTTTTATCTAGTTTTTATCTAGTTTTTTAGGAATGAAGTTTGTACACAGGTGTCTTTGGAGTTTATGTAGTTTTCGGCGCTGATTCCGATAATTGCAATAACTCGATTTTGGATTATTTTGAGTTGTGCTACCCTTCATCTAGGTGTGCGATATAATAAATCTGTAGAAGGGACAATTCTGTACATTGAAAATATTGAAAAAATAAATAGCGGGGGGTGTTGCTGGATCGATACCAAACCCAAATATGTGATTAAAAAAATTTTTGTCTGTCTGTCTGTCTGTCTGTATATGCAGGCATCACGTGAAAACTAACGGTTCGATTTCGATGAAACTTGGTATAATTATACCTTATTATCCTGGGCATAAAATAGGATACTTTTTATCCTGGAAAAATACGTAGAAAAAAAAATCTTATTTTTCGGTTTTATTCATAGACGTTGTTCTGTAGAACCGCGAACACACGTTGCATTACCCGTAGTGGATAATTTTCCATTTCAATTTAAGAGAATACAGTTTCCTGTAGCTTTGTGTTACGCCATGACAATAAATAAGGCTCAAGGTCAGACCCTAGGAGTTGCTGGCGTAGATCTTACCGCGAGTTGTTTTTCACACGGGCAGGGGCAACTTTACGTAGCTCTTTCCCGTGTGAGCAGACCAAGAAATCTTCATGTTCATATTCCGGACGACCTCACTAACAATGTTGTGTATGCTGAAGCTCTCAATTAACTTTCTGTCGCATTGTCACGATCACTTTTTTATTATTGCAAACTTTTCGTCACTGTCAGTAATTTACTGCTACATGCTACTTATCAAGGTCGGAATTACTATGAAAAAAATACTTACTACAGAACGCGAGCTCAACAGCAGTAGCTCAATAGAGAGATATCCTTAATTATTATAGGCTTAGCCGTATTTGGGTCCAATAGATATTTATAAGATGTCATTGTCAGAGTTACTCAAAATGGAGAAATAAACCATCCACGCGAAGACCGACATCCGCGCGGACGGAGTCGCGGGCGGAAGCTAGTAGTAAATATTTTACCTATATCGCTGTTCTCATTTGGCACTAAAGTATTTCTCAAAATTTCTGAGAATTACTTTAGGTAAGTACCTACTTTGTTGTCTGTCTGTGTATAGTAAATACTTTACCTATATCGTACCTAACTACGTACGTAGTTATACTACGTATAACTACGTACGTACTACGCTACGTATTAACTATTTTAAACGGTCGATGGTCGTTGAAAAGGTCGATGGACCTTGATTAAAATAGTTAATACTTATCAAAACAACATTACGGTGGCCATCGCTGTGACATGGATTAAATATCAATTAGTTCAGACGTCATAATTATTATCATGTCTTATGTTGTTTGTCGCATGGTTTTATCTGTTTGATCAATATCTCCTTGATATTCTCTAGTATATTCTAGACTCGCCTTGATATTTTCCGTTAGTTATTATTACCTACAATCTTTACAAATTAATATTCTGTAAGTATTATTTTGGTCTAATAAAATATTTTCTTGATGTAGACCAATATTCAATTCGGAAAAAGGATTGGGAAACTACAGGAAGACCTTTGCCCAGCAGTGAGACAATACAGATTGATGAAAAATACCAATATTACGTATATTTTTTTAATTTTTTTTTAAGTACGCACCTATGTGTGGTAAACGAGAACGTGTCCAGGCCTAAAGTACCTAATATTATAATTTCCTAGAACGTTCTGTAGGTATATGGAATACCTACTATCTGTATCTGGCGGGATAAAGTTGAGTAGACGTTCTATGCAACTACTAATTCTTTCAGTTTTACGCTGTGTAAGTACTCGTGCAAGATTTGTTTAGGGAGTTCCAAAGTTCCTAAGTAAGATATTTCAAAAATAAATTTTGTTACAGATAAATCAAATGCAATTAAAAAATATTCAGAAATGATTGAAAGTGTGCAATGTGAAAAACAATGAAGAACATAAAGAATTGCGAAATTTCTTCATAATATATAAGAGAAACTTATAATTAAGGACAACTGAAGGGTAGAAGGATGGATAGTTGAAGAAGAAGCGAAATTAAAATGAAATCAAAGTACGTAAGTGAATTTGGTTTGGTGATGCAAAAAGAATATGGGAAAAATTACGGGTTGCCATGGCATAACTATCTTAGTCATAAAATAATTAGAGATATTTCAGTGTATTTTATTTATATATAAAGCCTAAATATTACCCGTTATTAGGTATTATACTTAAAAAGGATGACCACTCTCTCCCTTGACGGTGTATGAAGTGTATCTGCTTCACTTAGGATAATACGCGGCACATGTAGTGTCGAACAATATATTTTTTTATTATAATTTTTAACATCATGTATTTACATGGATAAAATGTTATCCGATAATTAAAGCGACAAAAAACGATAAAATATCATTTAATTCATCAGCGTTTGGTCCACTCAGTATGGATAGTTCCGTGCTGTGTTGACTCTGAATATACCAGCTCTGTAAAAAAAAAAAACAATAATTTTCGAATATCTTCATAGCTGGCAATATATTCGTCATTTTTCTGATGTAAAAAAAATCTACTTTTAATAAAAAAATAATAGGTAATTATTTAAATTAATTAATTATTATTATTTGTTAATAGTAGATTAATATAATTAATTAATTATTAATTTAATTCTACCCTTACCGTGACTTGTTGATATCGCTGTTTCCCATAGGGTTCAAAATCAAAATCAAAATCGTTTATTTGCATAAAATGTGGTAGGTATAAAAGATGTTAATGTAAAATAGTAGTGCAAAGACACATTCCGCCATGTAATGATGGCATGCAAATATTTAATACATGAATTAGGTATGTATTAACAACATGCAGTAACATTAGAGGAGGTGAGAGGAGGCGGTTGAGGGTGCCCGTGCACCTGTTACGAGTAGCATCCCTGAGACTTGCGTTGGCCAGAAGGTGGTTGTACTTCATTGTACTAGCCATGTACTCGTAGGCCCGGCTGTGGGAACAATTGTTTATCAAGCACCCTGGCATGTTGGAACCTCCATTAGGCTAGAAATCAGCGTCACCTCACGGGTCGCTGTATCCAAGAACTTTAGTGTCAGTATGGATCACTTATACGTATCGAGCATCAGTCCGCACAATACGGTTGCGGTCTGAGTTCCATAAAAGACCAGCAGGATCCAAAGCTAGAACAGAACATTCAAAGTCACACTTTGATCTTTATATTTGGTTAAATTACTACAAGAGTTTATTATACAGCTTTACCTGTGATTCTGTGGACCCTGGGTCCCGTTTCCCTGCCAGCGTTTCCAACTAGATGACCACCAAGACTGAAACCTACTAAGTGTACTCTGTTGTATGACACTCCTAATCTAGCGAGCCAGTTCACAAATTGACCAAGTCCTTTACCAACTTCGGCGGTACCGCCTTTCGCTGTAGTGTAAAATCTGTTGGCTAGAGCACTCCAATCGAGAACGATAACGTTGACATCAGCATTCTGGAGAAAACCTGAAACAGTAAAAAAAAAATGCTGATCGTGATGTAAATGTAACAGCTATTTAACTAGTAAATTGTTTGCCAAGGGAGCAAACAACCATTTTGAAGGCGAGAGTGTTTCTTTGAATCCAGAGCGGAGCGAAGGAGTGTAAAGTAGAATCCTGAGCCAGCGAGGGATTCAAAGTACGTCACTCGAGCTTAAAATAGTGTTGCTCCCGAGGTGGACACTACTTTTTATCACCTTCTATGAAAAAATAAATAAGTGCAACTTATGAATAAGAATAGTAAGTTTATTTATTTACATACAATTTTGAGTAAACAAGATTACGAACGAAGGCCGAATGCTAGTCGCGCGTTTTTATTTTTTCACAAACTTTTATTTTAATTTGGCTCTTGCGCGTTTTACTCTATCATACAGCCTGTTACTTGTTCATACAATGTTCGTGATTGATCTCTTTGGTGATTGTAACTTTTACTGACAATGACAATATCCACATTCCAAATTCAAACCACTTTTAGCCCCTAGGGATTTTATTCCCTAGGGGCTAAAAGTGATTTGAATTAAAAATGAAATTATTTTTTGATAAAATAGCTCTTTAGAGCTATTTTAGTCCCTGTTTACAAAGAATACACTAGCTCTTTTTGAATAGATGTGATAAAAATTAATACGTTGATGAGTATTGAGCGATGGTTGTCCAACGATAGCTTTTAATATTGTCTGGAAATCTGGAACTGGAATCAGGAGGATTTGCTTTACAAATAATATTACTAGTAATAAATGTTACCTTCAACGAGCATCCTGTTCATGGTGTTTCCGCCGCTACCATTCCACCCATGAGCGAGGATTATGGTGATTTTTGAGAAACTAAAGTTCGAGTTTGACACGGAACTAGCTAGAATTACCGAGCACTAAGAACTGCGCTGAATTGGGATTGGCCCTGAAAATGAAGCACAAAATAATTGTAATCAGCCGATCTATTCTGTAAAAGTCTCACCGTGACAACTTAGGTGAAGTGAGCTGTCAATAGTATCAATCCCTGGCATGGAACGACAGCTAGCAGCCCGTCTATTCCGTAGAAATATCAATGTGAAAACTTAGGTGATGTGAGCTGTCATTCTACCAGACGGTTTATTCTGTAAAAATGTCATTCCACCTAATGCTTGGGAGCGCTTAGAATTGAAACTATTGACAGCTCACTTCATATATGTTTTCACGGTTAGATTTTTACAGAATACATCGGCTGGAGTCCATATGTCACAATATTTTTAACCGACCTTAAAAAAAAGGAGAGGTTAAAAATTCGGTTGAATATTTTTTTTAATGTTAAAAGGTTTTATTAATATTAGTAACTGAAATCCAGTCTAAATTAAAACTGTTTAGCATATTCGTGTAGGTGCTAGAAAGATAGGGATTTTTTTAGCAATGTTTATTGTTGTATCAACCAATGTACCTGGTATAAAGCCAATATGCGATATTTTCCGGATTTCTGATATATTTTTCAATAAATGCTAAATCTGCTGGCTCCTCAGCATCAACAAGTATTGTCGTCATCTCCCGGGAATTAGAAGTGCCTGTCACCTTTCTTATAACCCTGAACAGGGCCTCTGAGGACGCTTGCAGCACATGCTGTGGATGAGAGACGAATATTTTTTTAAATCACATTCACTACGATGTTTGCAAGCTCAAAGAAGTGGCGTGCGTCAGAAAGTTGCTAGCGATTTAAATTTAGAAGTAGGTATGTCCTTTTTATTCTTTTAGAACCTAGATCTAAGAAAGACATAGGTACTGCTACTTATATTGTGGGCAGAAGAGCAGGAGAAGAGCGCTTAACCACAAAATACAGATAGTACAGAAGGCAATATACATACAAAGTGCGCTCGAGCAACGCACACATCGACACCGCTCACGGATACGTTATCTCGGAGTGGTTGGGAGTAGTGCGAGCGCGGGTGCCATCCGCTTGAGACACGCGTCTGTGAAGTGCAAAAAAATGGAGCAACAAAAAAATGGCTATCTAAGCTCGATTTATATAATAGTTTCCTATTTCGAATCAGTATAAACGAAGTAACTTAACGTAACGCCAGCAAGTATTACGTAAATCGAAAACATGATTTTTTGTTTGTATAGATATTGTGTTGTTTTTATAGTCATTTGTTAGGTTTAGGTCTAAAACGGATAGGGCAAAATAAACTGTGTAAATAGGGTAATCCGTTTTGAAGTTTTCGATGGTGAAAATTGACAAATGTAAAATTTTATACCGTTTGTTCTGTAAACTTTTTGTATTGTGATACTATGTTTATTGTTTTGTTTTAATATTGTAGAATAAGCTCAACAATAAATCAAGCAACTAGATACGAGTGCCACTACCACGATAGTTTTTTGTGCATAAGCCTAAGTTAACAACCCTAGCGCGACCGCCGAGCGTAAGTATGAAAAGTGAAGTACATACATATGATTGCCTTCTGTACTATCTGTATTTTGTGGCTTAGCTATGCAATTTTGAGGTTTATCAGAATCTCAGAAGAAATGACAATATGTAGATAGTTACATAGGTACCTTAACAAAGATTGGCGGTTAATACCATAATTAAGTATTACGTTACAGAGCGGTTTTTACTCTTTACGGTGTCTAGAAAACTTTTTACAGAGCACAATAGATACTTAAATTAGTTCTTACCTGCTATAACGATAAATAAAAGTAATAGGTAAGCACTTCATGACGCCCAAGAGTAGCACTTTCTAGTCAAATTTATTATAATTCGATTGTTTTTAAATGAGATTACGAGATATGAATGTATGATTATTGTACATTTATCGTGATAAAGATATACAAAGCTACTGTATATTACTGAAACTTTCAGTAGCGCCATCAGGATGAATTTGGTGTGGACAAATGTCATGCATAAACCGGGCAAAAAGTTTCTGCTGGCGGGTGGGACGTCAATTAAACACGGAGATGGATAGCTGACTGGTTTATTCATATAAGCGCATACCCACATTACAGAATCATAAAGGTAGACACGAATACCTTACACTTTTCCCCCTTAAGAATAAATGTTAACTTAACAGAACTAATAACTAACAGAAAATACCATGCCAAGGTGTATAAAAAACAAACAACAAATAAAACAACTCTAATGATAGGTATAATAAGTTATAACTATTTAGACACATTGTCTTTATTAACGGCGCGCACGTGCGCACTTATTGCTCGGGCCGAAGTCCCCGGCGCGCGGCGGCGGCGGCGGCGGGGAGCGAGGAGCCGCCGGTGCGGCCGGGCTCGCCAGGCCTTCGCTACCCGCCTCGGTCTCCAGCTCACTGGATGCCTCTGATGCATCCTCGAAAGCATCATCATCATGATCATTAAATTTACTCTCCCCCTTGTGTGTACCGATGCTCGCTCGCGATAGTGTTAATCTCGTCTTGTCCCCAACTGGAATTATTTGGTCTCGGTGCCTGCGCCACTCGACACCGTTTCCCATGTCAATGCGGTACGACACCGGACCTGTACCTTTAGACACTGTTCCCGTGGACCATTTATTTGAGTTCGAGGTGTAATCACGTGCGAGTACCGGTTCTCCTACCCGGATAGGGGGCTGGGGCGTGCCTCCTGCATGAACTACCTGACGTTGCTGAGCCGCGCGCGCCACTTGCGCGACGTCTGGCCGTAACGCATCCAGTCGTGTCCACATCCGACGCCCGGTTAGCAATACTGCCGGTGGCACGCCCGTAGTTGCATGCTCACTATTACGGTAATGGAATAAAAAATTATTTAATGCTTGTATTACATTTTCGCCACTAAGAACTGCCCTTTTTATTGCTTTTTTTACCGTTTTTACCGCATTTTCAGCGGCGCCATTACCCTGTGGTCTATAAGGCGCCGTTGTCACATGAGCAATACATTTGTGGTTGCAATAATTTTTAAATTCTATTGATTGGAATGGTGGTCCGTTATCCGTAACGAGTTGCGATGGTAAACCAAACCTACTAAAAACTGTAATTGTTGACTGTGTATCAGTACGACCCATAGGAAGTGCCTCAATCCACTTCGAATGCGCGTCGACTATAATCAGGTATTTTCTTCCCGAATACTCCGCAAAATCAGCATGTAAGAGTTGCCATGGAAACAAAGGAAATTCCCACGGATGCAGGTCAGCACGCGGCGCTGCATCCCGCACCCTCCGACACGGCTCACACGAACGACACATAACTTCAAGGTCAATATCTAAGGTAGGCCAGTAAACATAATAAAATTACGTGATAAGCTTTTCATTTTTCTAACTCCTAAATGACCTTGATGAATTTCTTCTAGAATTTTAGTTTGTAGTGATTTTGGTATTATAATTCGATATTTATAAATTAAACAATCTAAATCCATTGTAATATCGCTTTTTCGTGCAAAATATGGTTTCTCTTCTTCGCAACTTGGTACGGATGGCCATCCAAATTTTACATATCCCAATATTCGAGATAATATTGAATCTTTATTTGTTTCCTTACCTACGTCATGGAAATTAACTGGCATACATTGTTGTACTAAGTTAACATAACACATTGATTCGGTGGGACGGCGCTCCTGTGCTAACGGTAAACGTGACAACGCGTCCGCTGCTCCATTTTGCTTTGAGGTTATATATTTTATCGTAAAATCATATGCGGCTAATCGTGCAGCCCAGCGTTGTAAGCGACTGGCGGCAGTTTGGGGTATACCCACTTTTGCTCCGAAAATGTAGCTTAAAGGCTGATGATCTGTACGTAATTCAAATTTTCTACCATACAAATATTGATGGTGTCGAGTGACGCCATAAAAGATTGCCAGAGCCTCCTTATCAATCTGACTGTAATTGCGCTCCGCGTCATTGAGTGTGCGCGACACACAGCTGACCGGTCGCTCACTGCCGTCAGGGAAACGATGCGCCAATACTGCGCCCAACCCGTACGCGCTGCTGTCCACCGATAGCACTAAAGGCCGCCCCTCTTCATAATGTGCGAGTACCCTCTCACTTGATAGGACTCGCTTCGCTTTCTTAAAAGCCTCATCGCACTCATTACTCCAATTCCAACTGACCCCCTTTTTTAAAAGTTCATGCAACGGATGTAATAAAATACTTAATTTGGGAATAAATTTCCCATAGTAATTAAGTAAACCTAGGAAGCTTCTTAACTGTGTGATATCGATAGGTGTTGGTGCCTTCACAATAGCCTCGACCTTCTGGGGATCCGGGCGCAAACCACTTTGGTCAATAATAAACCCGAGATATTTAACACTCGCTTGTAGAAAACAACATTTGCTTAGTTTAACGGTCAAACCCATGTCTCTTAATCGAACCAGTACTTGTCTTAAATTAACCAAATGTTCTGCACACACACTAGTTATCTTTTATCTCATTTAGTAATATGTATTGTTTGACACGGCGAATTTACGACGGCCACTGCTTCGAATTGATGTCAAATGGTTCTAGTCGACCGATCGGCATTTTTAATAACAATTTTACACGCAATTGGAATTCGAATTTCTCGTCGCCAAATGGGACGTCAATTAAACACGGAGATGGATAGCTGACTGGTTTATTCATATAAGCGCATACCCACATTACAGAATCATAAAGGTAGACACAAATACCTTACAGCGGGAAGGGATTGTGTTTTGTTTTCGTCATGTTTGGTGAGAGGGGTAGGCAGGAAGGCGCGGGTAAAACTTGATTATTTTCTGACTTTATGCGCCCCCTAGGCCATCACGACATTACAGTTATACCTATACCATATTATATAATAGATATAAATAAGCCACTCACCTTGAATCGCGTAAGTACCTATTTTTCTTTAGTTATATCAGGTCAGACGTACCTACCTATTGTATGTAGATGGCTGACAAAAATGAATAGCTTCTATTTTCTCTCACTGCTGTGCACGCAATGCACGGACAGGCGGATTTAGTTGTGTGGATCTGACTTTCAGGTACTTCTACGATTCCACTGCATCAATTTTAATGAATGTCAAAAGTGGATCCCTAGAAACCATCTTTGTTTACACACCACACGGTTCCAACCCGTTGAACGTCTCAAGACACAAAGTTGGTCACAATAGACCCCTTTGCCTACTTGGTTGTAGCCATATGTACATCTTATGTTATTTCGCGTCGATTCTGTTAGGTGACTATAGTAAAAGAGATTGAAGTGAACAGATTTTTCACTGTGCCTTCACTGTGGATGAATATGAATATCAATTCAAGGAACACATAGTGGAGGTACATTTGTACGGATAGTGTACACTTTGAATGGACCAAAATGGAACAAAAATGTAAGGCTGTCTACACAGTGTAGATAGCCTTTCATTTTTCACCATCCAAAGTGATAATAAGTATAGACTACACTCGTCACTTTGGATGGTTCCTCCAAGATGAAAATTCAAAGAGTGTTATGACCGAAGGGGGTGTGGAGATGAAATAATGCAACCGATTCGTACAAGCTCATATATTGGACTGACGCAGCAGTCGTTGATCTTAGTCACTAGTTTACCCTATTAATTGTAAATATGTACCCACATAACATCTCTCCACCTTTAATCAGAAAAACTTCTTATAATCTATTACAGTTCTATTCCGTTTCGATCGAGCGTCTGGCTCAGGTTCTATGGAGGGAGTTGCCGAAATCTCTTCCTTGTCAGTGGAATGGTCGCTGTGAAGAAGCTCTGATGCAGGTAGTTCTTCTACCGAGGTTTCGGATGGTGGTGCCTGCCCGGAGCTCGTCGGATGAGATGGCATTACAAATGCGGGAATGATCTCTTCGCATGGCCCATCTTCCCTCCCTCTGTATTTCAGCAACTGGTTAGCGTGTCTTTCGACCGTTTGTTCTGATTCACTCAGTTGTACTATATACAGTGTTTTGCCAACATGTCTATTAATAATGCCACGTGACCAATAATGTTTGTGTTGATTATAAAGTTTCACTAAGACTTGGTCACCCACACTGAACGAAACGTTACGGTTACCACGATAATTGTCAATCTGCGAACACTGTTTGACCTTAACAACTGCGTCGAGTGCTGCGTTGGATGGCGACGTGGTAGTCGGTGTCAGGAGATCCAGTCTACATCTCAACTTATGACCGAACAAAACTTCAGCGGGCGATCTGTTTGTGGTTGAATGTTTGGAATTCCTATAGCTAAGCAAAAATTCTGATATTTTAATGTTTAAATCTTTTAAACATGCACCTGATAACAAATGTGATTTTATTGCTTTTTTAATAATCTTGACATAACTCTCCGCTTGTCCGTTACTAGCCGGATTATATGTTGGTAAAGTTAAATGAGTGATATTGTTACGAGTACAGAATTGTTTAAATTGATGCGATACAAACGAAGTGCCGTTATCTGAGCAAATCATATGAAATAAGCCAAATCGTGACATTACTTCGCATAGTTTTTCAATTACTACTCGCGAAGTACCACCCGATGAAACATCAAATACTTCCACCCATTTTGAATACGCGTCCACTATTATTAAAAATGTTTTGCCGCTAATTGGTCCTAAAAAATCTATATGTACGCGATGTCACGGTTGCGCAGGGAAAGGCCATGGTGTGAGGGGGGTGCGCGGGGGCGCGGCGCGCTGGGATGCACACACAGCGCACGCGCCGATGTGCTGCTCAATATCGGCAGACATACCTGGCCACCAAAATCTACTGCGTGCCTCTTCTTTCACTTTTGTGATTCCTAAGTGACCTGAGTGTAACTCGTTTAACACTTTGTATCGCAGACTTCTAGGAATCACTAATCTATGACCCCTCATTAGACAACCATTTTCTACCGATAACTCCAACCGGTGGCTATAATAATCCTTAAGGAATGGTTCTTTAATTTTATTTGGCCAATCATTTGTCAAATAGTCGAAGACGGTTTTGATAACATTATCTAATCTAACTGCATCTTTGATATCCGTCAGCGACAAAAATCTTTCACCTTCGTAAACAAAACGCACATAACTAGATTTATCCACTAATGACTCATCACGTAATGAGTTTGTGTCGGTCGTTTTTAAATCTTGCGCTACCGATCGACTTAGGAAATCTGCACAGTTATGAACACTGCTTACATATTCAATATTATAATTGTATGCGGACAAAAAAATAGCATAACGCTGACCGATTTGCTGATATCTCGGGAATGCTTCTATCCGGATTGAAAATTGAAACTAAAGGTTTATGGTCAGTTCTTAAAATTAAAGGCTTGGTTCGACCATACCACTATTCTTGGCTTGGTTGATGGAATTTCCTTATTCCAAATATTATAGCAGTAGCCTCTTTTTGAATTTGGCTGTAGCGTTTTTCTGCTGCATTAAGTGAACGGGACATATACGAGATAGGTTTTTCTATATCACCCTCAACCTGTGATAAAACGGCGCCTAAACCGCTCGGTGACGCATCAACCGTCACAATTAACAAAGCTTCCGGATTAAAATGCGCTAAGGTGGTTTCGGAAACCAATTCACGTTTAATGAACGACACTGCTTCGTCATGTTTCTTGGTCCAGGACCAAGGTTAATTTTTTTAGCAAATCATGAAGTGGGCTTAAAATTGATGAAGCATTTTTTATAAAATTTCGGTAATAGTTGACCATACCTAGAAATGATTTTAATTCTGACGTATTAGTAATCAAATCAAATCAAATTATTTATTTGCTAGAATGGAGGTAAGTATACAAATAAGGTCGTGAAGAATTAAAGTTAAGCCATACATTCTGCCCAAGATTCGGCATGCAAAATTTAAATGAATGAATAGGTAAGATGCTTTAACTAATAAAAATAAGAATATCTTAAACACACTTTTCAGATAAAAAATAATAATAATAATAATAATGGACATGGACACAATCCATCAATGAAAATGTCATGCGCTCATACTATGGGGCTACAGAGGGGGGAAACATTCTGACCGCGTACCGTGTTCGGATGCTCTCTCATTTTCAGGTGCTTGAACCAGCTGTAAACGTTTCGGCACAACGACTATCGGATCAGGTGCGGGTCATCCAGCGTAATCATATGTTAGATGACACTGTACTTGATCGCCTGCGAAGTGAAATGCAGAGTAGCCATGTCATCGCCCCCCAGTCGCAGACCGCTGTAATATTAACGCAGCCTAATATAAGTCATGCTGACGAGGGGGAGTAATGATAGGGCTATAAATGTAAGTACCCAGTGCAATGAGGAATTGAGGAGTGCTTTGGAGGATGCGATTCAAGAATATCGCTTCATGTCGCCCGAACTTAGGCCACGCTTACCTCGTTTGCCCATGCATAACAAAAATAGGGCGCTGGTGGCGGCCCTGGATTCGCAGTTGTCAAAATATTTTGATACCTGCGAAGACCTCATCGATACTCATTCGATTCTGTACTGCGCGGCTGTAGCGGCATGTCGTGTAGCTCACGTCAAATTTGCCAACGATTCTAGAGCTACACGACCGAAACAAGCCGTACCAGCTTGGCAGTGCAGGATTGAACGCCATATTGGTGGGGCCAGGACGCTCATCGGCAAACTAATCTGCTTCAGGGAGGGCAATACTCGCCCTAGAGTGATGCGCTTTGTGAGGCGGGCGTTCTCGGGGACTGATATCAGTCCTCAAGACTATATGTCTTGTGTCACAGAGCGCATCGACTTCCTGAAGTAGAAGGTGTATGCATGGGCAAACCGTATTCGTCGGTATAGGCGGCGAGTAGAGTGATACACTCAGAATCGCACCTTCCAGGGCGATGAAAGGTGGGTTTATAGGGGTTGGGAACGACCGGACCAAGGTGTGGCTGAGACGTGCCTACCAGATGATGATGCCATGTGTTCCTTCTGGCGCAATATCTGGTCGGTGCCTGTCAGTCACACCGAAGGTGATTGGGCTCGAGAAGTCGAGCGAGCCTGCGACCCAATACCAGAAATGGGGGCTATCACCATCTGCCCCCAAGATGTAGCTCGTGCAGTCCGTCCGTTGCCTAACTGGAAGTCTCCCGGGCCGGACGGGCTGCATAACTTTTGGATCAAATGGTTTCCAAGGTCGCACGCTCGCTTGGCATCTCAGTTCCAGACTGCTTTGATGTCTGGTTTGCTACCCCAATTCCTAACGACAGGAATTACCCACCTGCTCCATAAATCAGGTAGCACCGCGGAACCCAAAAATTATAGGCCGATCACGTGTTTACCGACGGTCTATAAAGTTCTTACATCCATTTTGAGAACTAAAATTAACAAACATATAGACACCAACTCCATCATGTCTGCTTCTCAAAATGGATGTAGGAATGGGTCCCGCGGTACTAAGGAGCTACTCCTCATTGATATGGCCATTAGCCAACAGGTTCGTCGTTTCCGAAAGGATCTGTCGACATGTTGGATAGATTATAAGAAGGCCTATGACTCGGTGCCACATACATGGCTCATGAGGGTGTTAGAGTTGTATAAAGTAGATACAACTCTACGCACCTTCCTGATGTCGTGTATGGGGCAATGGAGGACGGTCCTTCGCTATCCAGGATGTCGAAATATTCAGAGGAATAGCGAACCGATAAGGATTGAGCGAGGCATATTTCAGGGCGACAGTTTGAGTCCGCTTTGGTTCTGCTTAGCCTTGAATCCTCTAAGCACGCTGCTGGAGGATTCAGGTCTAGGCTATCGGCTGAGGAGAGATGGTCAGGTTATATCTCACCTCCTTTACATGGATGACCTAAAACTTTTTGCCCCCAACAATTTGCAACTGATGGAGCTACTGAAAATTACTGAAACTTTCAGTAGCGCCATCAGGATGGAATTTGGTGTGGACAAATGTGCGGTCATGCATGTAAAGCGAGGGGAGATTGTGGAATCCGTGGGAACCCAACTCTCGGATTCCACAAACCTTAGAGCCCTCTCCGCATCCGAAACCTATAAGTATTTGGGTATGTCGGAAGCGTTAGGGATCAATGTTACTGACATGAAGCAATCGGTGAAGGAGCACTTCTTTGGCCGCCTGAAAAAAGTGCTTAATAGTCTTCTATCAGGCGGAAACAAGGTGCGCGCCTTCAACGGTTGGGTCATGCCAGTTTTGATGTACTCTTTCGGCATACTCAAATGGACTCAGACCGAACTCGACGCCCTGGAAAGGAGGGTCCGTACACTGCTGACTGCAAATCGAATGCATCACCCACGGTCATCGGTAATGAGGCTGTATATCCCGCGAAAATGTGGAGGTCGAGGGTTTTTAAACGCTAAGACGCTTCACAATCGCGAGATATGCAGTCTCAGGGAATATTTCCTAGAAACCGACGTGGGGATGCATCGAGATGTAGTCATAGTGGAGAAGGGCCTTACCCCGCTCTCCTTGGCTAAAGAGAACTGGCGCAAACCAGTAGTGCTTGACACTAATGATCGCATGGAGGTATGGCAGAGTAAGGAGCTTCACGGACGCTTTCTCCGGGCCCTACGTGGACCCGATATAGATCTACAAGCGTCCGTAGCCTGGCTGCGTTTCGGTAACCTCTTTGGAGAAACCGAAGGTTTTGTTTGTGCAATTATGGACGAAGTTATGATGACGAACAATTACCGGAGATTTATTGTCAAAGACGGTACGGTTGACATCTGTCGGGCATGCCACCGGCCGGGAGAATCAATCAGACATATTATCTCCGGGTGTTCTCGTCTGGCTAACGGAGAGTACTTGCATAGACACAACCTTGTAGCCAGGATAATCCATCAGCAGCTTGCTTTGAAATACAACCTTGTGGAATCGGAGGTGCCGTACTACAGGTATGTGCCCGACCCAGTTCTCGAAAATGGTAATATCACATTGTACTGGGATCGATCCATCATCACTGACAGGACTATTGTTGCCAATAAGCCTGATATAGTGGTGGTGGATCGATCAGAGCGGCGCGCAATGATTGTTGACATAACCGTCCCGCATGATGAGAACCTCGTGAAAGCCGAGAAAGATAAACAGATCAAGTATCTTGACTTGGCTCGCGAGGTTGTCGACATGTGGGATGTGGACACTGCGATCATTGTGCCGATAGTCGTGACAGCCAATGGGTTAATAGCCAAGAGCCTCGACCAACATCTAAGGAGGCTCTCGTTGGGCAGCTGGATCAAGGGCTTGATTCAGAGAGCGGTACTTCTGGACACGGCCCGCATTGTTAGGAGGTTCCTCTCTCTGGAGCCCTGACCGCCGGTAGCTTGGACCCTGTTCCCGATACCGGTGGGCTACTATTTTTTATATTTTTAAATGTTTTTATATTTTTTATACTAATATTTAAAAATATAATTTATATGTATTTAGTGAAATAAAAGAATAATAATAATAATAATAACAGTTCAATACAATTAATAATACATAAGTCAAAATAAAATTAAGTCAAAATAAAATTAAGATGTCAAAATAAACTTGGATGTCAAAATGCAATTAAAATGTCAAAGTACAACTCAGAAACTATCATTTAAAAAATCCTTAACATTGTAATAACATTTTTGAGTAAGAAACTTCTTAAATTCTCTTTTAAATAAGTTTGGCTGGTTTATATTTTTAATACCCTCTGGAATCTTATTATATATTAATGGTGCCATACAAAACACGCTTTTATGAAGGAGTGCTGTTTTCGCAGAGTAAGGCTGTAAGAAGTTCTTATATTTAGTACGTCTATTTCTCGTGACATTGTCTGACAAAAGAGGTAACCAGTGAGGATTGCTTCTAACAAATAAAGCTATTTCCAAGATGTATAGTGACGGAAGTGTCAGTATATGGTATTTTATAAACATTGGTTGACAGCTGTCGGTATTTTTGATCCTAAACATAGCCCGAATACAACGCTTTTGCATTTTAAACACCATGTCGGTGTTTGTCGAATTACCCCAAAATATTAGACCGTATCTAAGCACTGATTCAATAAGTCCATAATACGCAATGAATAATGCGTTTCTACTCACTGTTGGTGCCAGTTTGTAAATCGCAAAAGATAAACTACTTAGTTTTGTACAAAGGTCTTCCGTGTGACATTTCCAGGACGTACTTATGCAAAAGGGAACCAACCCACACATTGACAGTTTCGAGATAAAACGATTCTTAACAAAATGTTGTAAAGAAAGTAAACTGTTCATAATAATAATTATAATAGGTTTTTTTAGCAGTATTGTGTAAGATACTGCATTTTATGAATCTATGTAAAAAAAAAGTTTTTTATGTAAAAAGTGTCTTTTTTTTAATAAATTATCTCTGGTTCCTTGTTGCAAAAACCCTAAAATGTGGGTTGGTTCCTTGTTACAATATATAAACATATGAATATTATTGGTGAAAATAACAAAGACTCAGGTTTTTTAAGGAAATTTTATTGAAAAATTACTTGGATACCTAAATACTAACATAATCGGCGGAACTTGCTCCAGATAGAGCGAGTTGTGGAACCAGATTGGTCAAAATTTGCAGCTTGTGAAAGCTACAAATTTTATTATTTTCGCTCATCTGGTTCATCTACCTCGAAATCAGGTTGCCCTGAAAAACCTTCCAGATCATCCTCAATTCTATCGTCTCCTACAAGATTAATATAAAAGCCAAGGGAATCTTTAGGAATGAGGTGCAGAAGGCTCTTCAGGCCTTTTACCTTAGCCTCAGGAACAGGCTTCCCGTTTGGCCAAATAGGTTCTATTACCTCCCTCGTAAGAACAAAAGTTGGCCTACCGCGTAATTTATTTTAACCTTTTTTATTAATCCTCGGTCAAATAAGACCTCATAAAAATTGTGAACATTTCCTCCTTTTTGAGCATTATTTCCTTTGTGTTAAGCCAAGACACTTTAAGATCATCTACAGTTTTCTTCCTATTTGTTATGTTTTTTTCCAGCTTCAATGAAGACAAGATTAGGGAGTAGTGGTGGCCCAGTGGTAACAGCCGCGACTTACGAGTTGTAGGTTTCGAACCCAGACCACAGAATAAATAGTACAAGTCCCAGACAGGCGCTTTACTTCGTGTAAATTATTCCATCACCACTGCTTTCAAAACGGTGAAGGAAAACATCGTGAGGAAACCGGCATGTCCCAGAGCCAAAAATTCGAAGACATGTAAATCCACCACGCGGGCCCAGTGCGGCTTGGTAGATGTCACAACATCTACCAACGATTACAGCCCACTCCCTCTCACTGAGAGGAGGCCTGTGTCCCAGCAGTGGGACCGTTATAGGCTGATTACGTTACGTTACATGATTGTAATCATCAGGTGTGTATATAACATGTTGTTTTTTTAAGGAAGATTAAATTTTTCCGAAATCATTGTCGTTGGGAAGAAAGCTGTGTCCCGATTCTACAAATTGTATAAGGCTCAGCTTTTAGCATCAAAAACAATTTTATATTACGGTTTTGTTCATCGCACAAATCACTCCATAGGATTGGGCGTTTCACGTTGCTCCCAATGCTCTCTAAAATATACTTGATTAGACAACAGCCTTCCTCTTGAGCACCGCGGCCTGCTTCACCTTCTACCCAAAGACAACTTTGGGTATACAATTTAGGCAATCACACTGGGAGCAATGATGAAGCTCATTGCAATGTGTGGTTAGAAGGTGAAGCAGGCCGCGGTGCTCAAGAGGTAGGCTCTTGTATAATCAAGCATGTTTTAGAGAGGCTGGTCATAAAGTGTCTTGGCTTGACACAAGGCAAATAATGCTCAAAAAGGAGGAAATTTTCACAATTTTTATGAAGTCTAATTTGACCGACGATTATAAAACGGTTAACATTAAAAAAAAAATACGCGGTAGGCCAACTATTGTTCTTACAAGAGAGGTAATGGAACCTCTTTGGCCAAACGGGAAGCCTGTTCCTAAGGCTATGTTAAAGGACCTGAAGAGCCTTCTGCACCTCATTCCTAAAGACTCCCATGACTTTTATATTAATCTTGTGGGAGATTTGATGATGATCTGGAAGGTTTTTCAGGGCAACCTGATTTCAAGGTAGATGAACCAGATGAGTGAAATTAATAATAAAATTAGTACTTAGCTTTCTCAAGCTAAAAATGTTGACCCATCTGGTTTCTCATGTAAGCCCAAAAAGGCGGGACATAGCTGATCAACACCTGTATCTATTTCTGTATCTATGATCCACAATAAACATGATTGATTGATTGATTCTCAACTCGCTCCATTTGGAGCCAGTTGAACCGATTATATATAAGTATTTACAGTTGAGCCGATTATATCTAAGTGATTTTTCAATACAATTCCCTTAAAAAACCTGAGTTTTTGTTATTCTACCAATGATATTCAAATGTTTATACATTTTAACAAAGAACCAACCAAGGATAAAGAATAAGGTACTTAGCTTTCTCAAGCTAAAAATGTTGACCCATCTGGTTTCTCATGTAAGCCCAAAAAGGCGGGACATAGCTGATCAACACCTGTATCTATTTCTGTATCTATGATCCACAATAAACATGATTGATTGATTGATTCTCAACTCGCTCCATTTGGAGCCAGTTGAGCCGATTATATATAAGTATTTACAGTTGAGCCGATTATATCTAAGTGATTTTTCAATACAATTCCCTTAAAAAACCTGAGTTTTTGTTATTCTACCAATGATATTCAAATGTTTATACATTTTAACAAAGAACCAACCAAGGATAAAGGACAAGGGATAAGGTTTTTTGCAACAAGGAACAAGATATAAATTATTAAAAAAAAGATTTTTTACATAAAAAACTCTTTTTTTTCACATAGATTCATAAAATGCAGCATCTTACACTATATTGCAAAGTAATCCTATTATAATATTATGAACAGTTTACTTTCTTCACAACATTCTGTTAAAAATCGTTTTATCTCGAAACTGTCATTGTGTGGATTGGTTTCCTTCCCAAGGAACCATGTGATATGAATCTCATAGACTAACGGCAATTTTATTATGCAAATTGGAACCAAACCGCATGATCTCTTTTGTAAATTAAAATAAATATGCTTTATGTGGAACCATGTGACATGGTTTTTTGTCAAAGCTTAGGCTAACGGCAATTTTATTATGCAAACTGGAACCAAACCGCATGATCTCTTTTGTTAAATCATATAAATATGTTTTATGCGGAACCATGTGACATGGTTCTTTGTCAAACAATATAACCACAAAGATTTGCAGTTTTTAACATTACCATACAGCATGGGTCTTGTTATTTTATTCGAAAACTGCTAATATATGAGTTGGTATCCTTGTCGACATATTGTTTTGATATGAAAGAGTAATCAGATAACTATGATCTTTACAGGGCCGATAGAAAGTGCATTTTAAAAGGTTTCTGTATACTTAACTCAATTTTGACCTACTTGTGGGTTGGTTCCCTTTTGCATAAATACGTCCAATTGAAACGAAAACAGAAAAAAGAAACAGCCAAATTCCTTTGTTTAAAAATTGACAGTAGGTCAATTTTTAAACAAAGGAATTTGGCTGTTTCTACTTGATTTATTGTATTATTATCATATAGTACTTTAAATTTAATTGAATTTTGAGGTCTTTGACTGTAATTCATTACATTTGTTTTATTTATATTTATTTTTAGATTATTATTGATTAGCCATGTTATTATAGATGTTAGTGCTTTATTTATGTCATTTTCAAATAGATTTTTATCAATACATGTAATATTTACTGTGCTGTCGTCTGCAAACAATCTCATAGGATGCACAGTTGCCTTAGGGAGGTCGTTGATGTAGGTAATAAATAACGTAGGTCCCACTACGCTTCGTAGAGGCGATTGGCAGCGACGGCGACCTCTCGCGTCCGGCCCTGGTGCAAGCCATGGTCCGGGGCGAGAGGGAGTGGGAGGCAGTCACCTCCTTCTGCGAAGCAGTCATGCTAGCGAAGGAGGTGGCGGAACGGCTCAGGGAGAGAGCCTCCCGTCCCAGCCGCCGCGGGAGACGCTCCGGGCGTCGGGAGCCGCGTGACGACTCCCGGCCACCGTAGGCGCGGGCCTGCGGGCGGAGAGTAATGGGTAGCTCACCGCCCGATCAGGACCAGGCCCGTGCCGGACGGCGCGTACGTGTTCCACGCGCGCCTCAAAGAGATGTCAGCATCGAGGAGGGGCCCCTTAGGGCCGAAGCCTGCCGGGTCAGCGGGATTGTCCGAAAGGGTTACCGCTGGCCCGGAACATAAAGGGCTAAGGAAGGAACACGGGTGGGTTTTAGTCAGTAAGAGTCTGACACTCCCTTCCGCTCCACCCAGAGCGGGAGGAGTCATTTGATGATTTCCCATCCACAAAAAAAAAAAAAAAAAAAAAAAAAAGGTCCCACTACGCTGCCCTGGGGAACACCATATCTAACATAATTATCTTACTTTGGATTGGTATTGTTCTTCTTTTTTAGTTTTTATGTTACATTTTGTAATTTGTGTAATTTGTTTTCGATCAGTTAAGTAAGATCTAAATAGTTCTAAAACGTTTCCTCTTATACCGTAAGCCTCCAATTTACTAGTAGGAATTTGACTTGGCAAAATAGCTTTAATTTTCTCCGGTGATTTATGTATACCATTACGGTCAATGACAAACCCCAGATAGGAAACGGATTATTGGAAAAAAGTGCATTTTTCTATGTTTAAAACTAGGCCTGCTTCCTCTAACCTAAGTACTTAATTATACATTTTGTTCAAATTGCGTACACACGCACATCTTCGTCTTATCTCGACTGTGAGACTGTGTGTGTGTGTTTTGGTGTGTAAACGGATTTCTGCTTTGATAGTGACTTACAACCTTACGCTCTAACATGGAATGCAAACCTTTTTTAGCTCTACTGCGTACCTCACCGATGTTCTAGGTAACGGCTTTGACGTCACTCTGCCAGATGTCATGTTATCCCGCACGGATTGTACCTTTTACAAATATTTAATAAAAAATACCCCTTGGGAGAAAGCAATGCATTCTTGTTATGTGTATCATACGCGTATTTTGTTTATTGTAGGTCTCGAGAATCAAGACTATGATAACCGTGTCCAGTTGTGTCGGTTTTTATTATACTCGGACGTGGATGATCCGAACTTTTCAAAAAGAATTTCTACAAACAGACTTACCCTAATTATTAGCTCAGCTACCAATTTTCAGTAAAGACCTGTCTTTTGTTTTTCATCAAAACGGTTGTCCGGCTTACTGGAGATTAACCGTCCGGGAGTACTTGGATGTTGCATTCCCAGACTCATGGATTGGGAGGGATGGCCCTATTCCTTGGCCTCCACGTTCCCCAGACAAACAAAATTTATAATTAGGTACTTATTAAATAAAAGTTTATTTTTTATTTTAAGTTCGAGGAAAGTTAGAACCCTAGAAAGAGATAAGAGACTGCGTAAGAGTGAGATAACACTATCCACCTACTTAAAGAATGTTATTTATGTGAAAACTAGTGTTCTTACCGTAATATCGAATATCAGCCTGATGTGTCTCGATTACACATTTAGCGAATTACTGAAGTTATTAAAAGTTTTTTGTGGCATATTGCACACTGTTGGAAAGAGGACAAACCAGAGAACTTTTTAAAAGAATTCGAAGATCCCGATCGCCTTTAGTTTTTGTTTTTACCGCAATTTAAAGTTGAGTGTTAAGTGTATTTTTCCTTTTTTCAAAAAGTTGGTGAGTTATTAAAAATGAACTAGATGTTATTAGCAAGTAATTTTGAATTTCATAGAACCATACAAGAGTAAAGATAAGAATTAAAATGAAATTTGAAGGCCATACTCACAACTTTTTTTAAATTTTAAGCTTAAATGCAGAGTTCTTGTATTTTTCTAAATAAAAATTAATAAGTTATAATAAAAAAACCGGTGCAACAAGGAATGAGTTCTGGGCCTTAAGAGATAGCAAATTAACTCTCCTTTCGGCCCATTCCATTTGGCAAACGATGCACCAAACACCCTGTATATCAGTAGAACAATTTCTATGGAAACGCGCGCGACACTTCACACTGGAGCGACTTGTCACGCCGCGACGCGGTCGCAGCGTGACGAGTAGCGCGACACCGTGTAGCCGCGATATCGCCGCGACATCATACTAAATGTTGTATGGCGTCGCGCCGCGATTCCCGTCGCGCTTGTGTGAAAGGTGTTGCGGCGCGATAATATCGCAGAATCGCCACGCGACGTGTCGCGCGACAAGTCGCGCCTGTGTGTGCGAGCCTATACGCGTAACTTGTACTTTGTCCGCGTCGCCAATTGTTATGACCGAAGGGGGGGTGGAGATGAAATAATGCAACCGATTCGTACAAGCTCATATATTGGACTGACGCAGCAGTCGTTGATCTTAGTCACTAGTTTACCCTATACAATATGTAGGTACCCACATAACAAAGAGGTACATATATGTACGAATATCTTACTATATGTGTGTAAATACTTCTGTGTAAAATTCACATGTAAAGCAAAATTATAAAGTAGTCATGCTAGATATAAAAACTAGAACATTGTGCAGAACATCCAGGGAAATAAAAAAATAATAATAATAAAATGTAATGAAAGTGAATACAAAATAAAATGTGTAGGTATATGGTTATTTTTACTCAATAATGATAAGTGAACTAAATAATATTTATTTGTACGCTAGGCCCCAAAGATTGTCTTTTCTTCACTTAGAATGGATAGGTCTGTCCTGTGTTGACTCTAAATATACCCCATCTGAAAACAAATAATTTTAAGATGCCTGCATTTGATTGATGCAATTTTAGAAATCTAAGATCCAACATCGTCTTAGATAAAGAGGTGCTTGAAATCATAGTTTGGCATATACCCAACTTCAGTGGGGCCCACATATACAGGGTTATTGGTAAAACATTAACAACCTCTTAAGAGGTCATTGTACTCATTGAACAACATCTACTATGGGATCAAACCTAAAATCGCGAAAAAAAAAATCAGATGTACCCTACATTTTGACGAAATATACGAAAATAAATGTAGGGAACAGCTGATTTTTTTAAATATTTTAATGTTTTACCAATAACCACAGGGTTATTGGTATATATATTATACAGATAATATCAAGCATAGTGGGGAAGCTCAGTTTAGCCGCCAGCGCCGCCGCCGCGCCGTCAGGAAAGTAAGACTGACGTTGATACAGCTCTGTTAGTCTATTTTAATTATTTTACAGCGTTATTTGCTGAATAATATGTATGATTCTGTCCTTACCGTGTCTTGTTAAGATCACTGTTGCCCATAGGGTTAAGGCTGCCCCTGCATCTGTTATTATTAGATTCCGACCTATTTGCGCATTCGTTGGCCCAAAGATGGTTGTATTTCACGGAACTAGCCATGTACGCGAAGGAACGGGAGTGGGAACATCCGAATCCGAGAGCTGAGCAGCCGGGCATGTTGGACCCTCCATTAGGGTAAAAGTCAGCGTGACCTAACCGGCCGGAATATCCAAGGACTACAGTCTCTGTGTGAACCACTTCTACGTATCTAGCATCCGTCAAGGATAAGCGTCTGTTGTCAAAACCCCAAAGAGGACCAGCAGGGTCCAGACCTGGAACAGAATAATCAATTAATGATGACCTACGTTACTTTTTAGGGTTCCGTACCCAAAGGGTAAAAACGAGACCCTATTACTAAGACTGTCCGTCTGTCTGTCTGTCTGTCACCAGGCTGTATTTCGTGAACCGTGATAGCTAAACAGTTGAAATTTTCACAGATGATGTATTTCTGTTGCCGCTATAGCAACAAATACTAAAAACAGAATAAAATATATATTTAAGGGGGCTCCCATACAACCCATACAACAAATGTGTTTTTTTCGGCGTTTTTGCCTTGTGGTACGGAACCCTGCGTGTGCGAGTCCGACTCGCAATTGGTCAGTTTTTATAGGGTATTTAGAAAGTGTGGGCTTACCACTAATCTTTACCTGTGACTCTAGCGACTTGACCTCCTGTTGCCCTGCCAGCATTTCCAACTAGATGACCACCAAGACTGAAACCTATTAAATGGCATCTATTGTATGGCAATCCAAATGACGTAACGAGCCAGTTCACAAATTGTCCCATGCCTCTGCCAACTGCAGCAGTTCCGGGTTTCGCAGTAGTGTAAGGTCTGCCGGCTAGTCCACTCCAATCGAGAACAATAACGTTGACATCATCCTCTTCCAGTAAAGCTAAAAAAATAAAAAAATGAAGTATCAACCTATCTTATACGATTTATTCTTCGTTCGTCCTGAAGTTTTGTGTCCCACATTCCAAAAAATCCTGTTTCGTCCCAAACATTATACTTACTTCGGCCCAAAATATAATTTTTATTATTTATTCACGCTTCGTCCTATTTTATATTCCTTCTACATACATTCATAGTAAAAATAATACCATTAGTAAGCATTCTATTAAAATTGTCTCCGCCGTTTCCACCCCATCCGTGAGCCAGGAATACAGTGATTCTTGAAGGGTCAAAGTTCGAGGTTATTATGGAGTTGGAATTATTAAGCACTAAGACTTGATGTGTAGAAGGATTGAGTCTGTAATGTAAACAAAAAAATAATTGTCATTGTTAGATTCGCACAATTTAGGCTGAGTTGCATCATATGACTTTAACCGTAACTTTAACCATAACCGGCGATTTTTGTATGCAGTTTGACAGACTTTTGACGTTTGTTAAAGTTAAAGTAAGATGATGCAACCCAGGCTTAAAAGGCGGGGTCCTAGAGATCAATAAACTAATTATTGTTTCAGGTTAGTATTGAAGATTGCGCAATGATTGAACGAATATTTGAGCGAGTTTAAATTTTATTGCACCACCGTTTTTTACTGCAATGCGTATTTGAATCAGAACTTTTATTTTTTTAAAAAATGCTTGGAAGTTCGAGCATTATTTTGACAACCTTCTTTGAGATAATAGCAAATGCTGAACTGATCAAATATATACGCGAGAAACGGCCGGCAAACCGGCAAAGTTAGTAAGGTATGAAAAACAATTTTTAGCAAACAAACAATGAGTACTTATACAATAACAAAAAACTGGCCAAGTGCGAGTCGGGCTCGCACACGAAGGGTTCCGTACCACACGGCGGAAACGCCGAAAAAAAACAGTTTGTTGTTTGGGAGCCCCCTTAAAGTCGAGCAAAAAGGGGCACGGCCGTACCATACCATCCTTTTCTCGAAGCAGTTCAGGCCATTTTCGACACCCTATAACTTCGTTGTGGATAAAACTGGAAACCCGAATTTTCAGTAATCAAGCAGGCATTGTATAAACATGGTATATTTCAAATTTCATTCAATTTGAACCAGTAGTTTAAGAATTATAACTAGTCAAAGTTTCTTAATTTTGTCACTCACTGACTGACTGACTGACTGACTGACTGACTGACTGACTGACTGACCGATCATCAAAACTCTAAGGCACTTCTAGCAGACATAGAAGCTTCAAATTTAGAATACAATTAGTGTTTAGTGTATATAGCAAGGAAAAACTAAAATATTTTGAAATTTCGTTCCAGTTTTCTAGATACACCAACTGCATAAATAACTTTGTAATCCCATATAAATATATAGTATTACAAAGTTATATTTGCAGTTAATGAACCAGTGTACCTGTTTATCACTGCATAGTATAAAACAAAGTAGCTTCCCGCTGTCTGTCTGTCCGCATGTATGCTTAGATCTTTAAAACTGCGCAACGGATTTTGTTACGATTTTATATGTATAATACATGCATAATATAGTAGAGAAACACAGATAATAATTTTAGAGGTTTCTAATGTGATGTCGTACATAAACACATTTTTTGCGCTTATATTGCAAAAGCTAGGTGAACCCTACGAGATAGATCAAAATAATGTACTACAGTATTGTACACATTAAAAAGGTCTACAAAAAAGTCCACGATGGTATATGTCTATCTCTTAGGGATAACCCACAATAACCATTTTTTATCCTTTACTTTTTACGAGAAATAATGGCTTATTTACGAAGCTATTTTAAGCAATACAGCATTAATCCTTATCCAATCAAGTACCTTAAACACATTGTGCATTTAATATAGATGAATTTGGCCCTTACAGCATGTAATTTAAATGAATATTTTCGAAGATATTACAGATTTAAAATGTAGGGACATAGCGGTAGCGCTCTGGTGAGTTTACTTAAGGCAACCACAGGATAGTCCGGTTAAGTAGTCACGACCTCTCATCGTTTGGGGTGGGGTGTCCATCGAGAACAGCAACTCCCCTAAATATCTTGGTGTTACCCTGGACAGGTCTTTAACATAATTAGCAAAAACTGCAAGAATATCAAGCGGACTACTGGACTGGCGGTATCTTTTTCTGCGGGAGAATTCGCGTGCCCAATGTGGAGCCGTTCTGCTCATGCAAAGCTGGTGGATACAGCTTTGAATGAAACGTGCCGGATCATCGCTGGCTGGCTAAAACCAACCCCGGTACAAATGCTGTATCCACTAGCAGGAATAGCGCCACCAGTGCCTCGCAGAGCGGTGGCAAGCTCCAGTGAAAGAGCCAAAATGGTCTCCGACACACAAAACCCTTTGCACGACAACATCGTTGTGCTGAAAAATCGAAACAGTTTTTTAAAGTGTGTCGTTCCTCTCACTGGCGAACCATCACAAGAGAGACTGAAGTTGTGGCGAGACAGTCCTTTCTTACCCAAACCGTTCCATCCGCTGACCTCCCACCTGGACATGAGTTTCCTTTGGGTAACCTGGAAGTCTTTAAACAGACTCCGCACCCAGGTTGGCCGAAGCAAGGAAAACCTGTTCAGGTGGAAATTCATAGACGACTCCGCCTTGGAGTGTAAATGTCTATAGCACTTTATGATTAGCAGCGATCGCACGCGTTTATCGGAGCTCTCTAGCGAGGAAAATAACAATTATTTATCCATACTAATATTATAAATTCGAAAGTAACTCTGTCTGACTGTTTGTATGTTACCTTTTCACGCCTAAACCATTGAACGGATTTCGATAAAATTTGGCAGAGAGATAGATTGCATCCCGGGAAAGGACTTGGGATAGTTTTTATCGACATACCTCGCGAGCGAAGCAGCGAGCGGAAGATAGTGTATAATTGAATGTACCTAGATGTTCAAAGGTAACTTGTAAAATGGTCAACGATTTAGGTTAAAAAAAAAAGTTAAAAGGGTACCGGAAAGGAAAAAAACTAGGACAATCTACAAAAAGAAGTGAGATGCCATCAAAACAAACTTGTAAAAAAAACACTACAAATTGAAAAATAACTTTAATTTCGGAAGTCTGTGTCTTTGGTTCCGCATTTTCGTTTATTGACACCGACTTCCGAAACTAAAGTTATTTTTCAATTTGTAGTGTTTTTTTTGGAAGTCGGTTGTTTTTTTTTGTAAAAAGTTTTTATTTTTCACTTTTTTGTGGGTCCGTTTGTAATTTATCTAAGTTACAATAGCCTAATGTCAACTGCTCATCACTTGTTACCAAATATTACTTTTCTCGATGTTGGGACGTTAATTGTTGAGGATTTCTCCTGGTAAGAGCCAGAAGAACTCCTCAACAACCACTCACCATACGCATTGTGTTAGCTTGTTTCAAATTTATGTTTTAATTCTGAATAAATATTGCTCACTTTCTAGATAGATTTGCTTGATCTGTTAAAAATAAGTTGTGAATTGTACTAAATTATCGATTATTACGGAAGTTTGTATTTGATTTAAAAAACATGTATTATTTTAATATCGAAGTATAATATCCACTATGGCCACATTATCAAAAAACAAATTATTAATATTGTAACAAACTTTAAAATGTATTTTTCACTATGACAACTGAATGTATTATTTTACTTTGACAACACTCAGAAATATCGGTTGAGGACATTCTGGTTATTTCTGAGTGGGGGAAAAGTCGTTTTAAATTGTAAAAGGTAGTTCAGAGTCAGTAATCGTTGAGCTACGAAGCAAGCAAGACATTGTAAATCAGGAATCAGTGTGTATAATAAAGTTATTTTATACGAAGAACAGTGTTTGGATTTTAAAAACAGAATTGTTCAACAATTCAGAAGCAGGGATAACACCAGGAAATTCCGGTGTAGCTATTGCTACCACCCTGGTGTGATCATACGTCCACAGTAAGGTATGTTAATAGTTAATTGGTTATTCATAATTATTTTTGTTTCTGTACTTTTTATTGAAAGCGTGGTACCATAGTAGAAATCGATCTGTAGTCATATTACAATACCGCAGGTAGATTTCTTAATCATTTATACGTTACCTAGAATATCCTATAGCAAGGATACTGGTTGTCCTAATATTTAAAATACCAAATAGCAGTGAATAATTATTTTTGTACACATAGTGTATTGTGAAGGGTTCGTAAAAATCAGATACTTGTAGTTAATAATAAAGTATAAGTATAAATCAACTATAGGGGAATACAAGTAACGGTCAGTGGGTCGTCTTAGGGGCGGTAACGTAACTTACTATTAACTGTATGTTATGTCTGCTATGTCGTTAAGGTTTGAATCTCAATAAAAAGTTATAAGCTTAGGTACACGTCATTGATGAATCCCCGAAACTTATGACTGGATCATGACTTTGGAAAAGGTAATCTAAATAGTAGGTTTTGTCGGTGTTGCTACAGTAAACTTTGCTAGATTTTTAGTTTTGACAATAGATATCGGTAACTACGTGATGTGTATCCAATGATAGGTGTCGGTGAACAATGGTTTTGTATTTTATGATGTTCCCTCCTAAGCATAGTTTAAAATCAAATTTTTATTACACTTATAGATATACAACAAACATGATTAGATGTGTATGATAGAAATTTATTTTTCTGCCCTGAAACATAATTAATTTGATATAAATTAGGATGCAAGTAATAATTTCATTTTTAACATTATTTACCTTCTTATAATTTGATAACATGTTTATGTTCAATGAAATAGGTACTCGTTGTTTTTTATTTTTTTTCAGACTGTTGGTCAGTGTACCTTGTACAATCGAGTGAAGATGTCCAGTGACCGGTCAGAGAAATCGACTGGAAGTCATCACAGCATTGTGCTGGAAGGGCCTCCGAAACGCAGCCGATATGGGAAACCAGCTGGAGACCTCCCTCAGAGTCGTCGCTCATCAGTAGCACCCAGGCGAAGTCGTCACTCACCAGCATCGCCCTGCACCGATGGTCGTAGCTCCGAGCGGCGCAGATTCAGAAGATCACCTTCAAGGATTGAGTCACAGGCAAGAAGTCGAAGCAGGTCAGTCCTAATACCTCCATTGCTGCGCCGCACATCGCGTACACCATCAACGGACACGCAGATATATGAACCGACAAATAGATGTATAGATCGTAGTCGTAATAGGCAGAGGCAGAGGCGTCACAGATTGCAAACTCCTCGTAGAGAAAGCGTTTATAGGTCGCGAAGTCCAGTCCGCTCTGGTATAAATGAAAGATTTACATCTGTAACGCCGCAGCCTCCATCTATCGATGTTAATACTGAATTTCTAAAATGTATCAAAGAGTCTTTACAATCCATCTTAGCCGTAAATCCACAGAGTAAAGAAAGATTTGCTAATAATAATGTAGTTCCAGAATTCGATCCTAAATCTAAAAACCAAACAATTGTTACTTGGTTGAATAAAGTCAAAGAATGCTCTGAGATCTATGGCTGGGATAGTCAACAGACCGCTCACTATGCTCTTCCAAAGTTAGTTGGTACTGCAAAAAAGTGGTACGAAGGACAATCTTCAGTATTGCTTTCATGGGACGAGTGGGTCGAAAAACTTAAATCTGCTTTTCCGTCACATGAAAATTATGGTAGTTTGCTTACAGAAATGTTAGCTATAAGGGCAAAATTCGGAGATGATTTAGAAGGGTACTATTATGAAAAGTTAATAGCCTTAAATCGGTGTAATATAGTGGGTAGGAATGCTGTTGACTGCATTGTTTACGGAATAGATGATAGATCGGTTCGGTTGGGAGCAGAGGCGGCAGGTTTTAGGGATGCTGATAAACTACTAGGCTATCTAAGGGGTGTCAAACATGAGCGAGTAGATAGGTTTAATAAGAAACCAGTACGATCTGTAAATGAAACGCGTAAACCTGTAAAAAGGGTCTTGACATGTTATAACTGTCATGAAACGGGCCATTACGTATCGGGATGTAAAAAACCAATTGTAAAGTGCCAAAAGTGTAAACGCATTGGTCATGACGATCCTAAATGCAGTAGGAGCGTTTGGGTAGATAGAGCCGAAGTCAAAACATTATGACTAAATAATAGCACTGACTTAGCAGTGGACAAAAAATTTATTAAGGGTGTTAACGTTAATGATGTACAGTTGACAGGGTACATAGATTTTGGTAGTCAATGTACTTTGATAAAAGAATCCGTCATGGAGGTAATTGTACCACGTGTAAAATGGCAAGTGAGTAATTTACCGTCTCTAAAAGGTTTTGGTAATACATACGTGAGAGCTTTAGGTAAAAATAAAATTTCACTAATTATTGACAATGCTAAAATGTATGTTGAGGCAGTTGTTGTTCCTGATGGTTATTTAAACTACGATCTACTTATTGGACAGACGGCTACGGAGCAACCCCACATATGGGTATTCAAATCTGATAAAGAGTTAATGATTACTGATAAACGAATGAAAAATGATACACGACTGACTTTAAAATCTGTCAAAACTGTCAGGGCTGAGGGTTGCGTTTCTGTTAAGGTGTCTACCGATTCAAATTTTAGTGGAACGGTTTTCGTTGAAAATGGTTATCGTTTAAACTACCGTGTAGAAATTGGTACTTATAATATCAAAAACGGTAGTGGTCATTTAACTATTCTAAATTATGACAATCGGTTAATACAATTTAAAGAGGGCAAAGTCTTGGCACGTGCTATTCAAATTAATAATGACATAAAAAGCATTAATAGGATACAAAAGGTTAAAAGCCATGGCTATAAGCCTCCATTTACATTAAATGACTTCAATATTAACGAAGATTTAGACCACAATCAGAAACTCCAACTAATCAATACCTTGAACGAGTACCGCGATTGTTTTGCCAAAGACTTGTCCGAACTAGGTCAGACTACGGTTGCGGAAATGGATATTGTGTTAGAAGACACAGAGCCAGTCTTTTATCGACCATACAAGTTGAGTCATTCAGAACGGGAAGAAGTTAGAATTATGGTTGAAGAACTCTTAAAAAATGATATCATAAGAGAGTCCCAATCTCCATACGCGAGTCCTGTTTTATTAGTGAAAAAGAAAACTGGTGATAAACGACTTTGTGTGGATTATCGCGCCCTGAATAGGAAAACGATTAAGCAACATTACCCGTTGCCCCGTATTGAGGACCAGATTGATCGTTTGGCAGGGAATAAGTATTTTTGTGCTTTAGATTTGGCCTCTGGCTATTATAAAATTCCACTAACTGAAGAGAGTAGGTGTAAAACCTCGTTTGTAACACCGGACGGACAATTTGAGTTTAAAAGGATGCCCTTCGGATTGGCTAACGCACCGGCTGTTTTCCAGCGAACTATCAATTTGGTCTTGGGCAATTTACGTTATAATATTGCTTTAGCTTACATGGATGATGTTTTGGTACCTAGTAGTTCATTTGAAGAAGGTATCGAAAGATTAAAAATCGTACTTCAAAGGTTTAGGGAGGCGGGATTAACGTTAAAACCACAAAAATGTTACTACTTTCAAAATCACGTTGACTACCTAGGTTTTGAAATTTCCAGCGAAGGTGTTAGACCGGGTTTTAAGAAAATTGATTGTGTCAAAAACTTTCCTAAGCCTAAAGACGTACACAATGTACGACAGTTTATTGGCCTAGCTAGTTTTTCCGACGTTTTATCAGAGGTTTCGGTGAAATAGCTCGTCCCCTTACGAAATTGTTAAAGAAAAACTCTGTTTGGGCTTGGTCACAAGCTCAAGAAGAGGCGTTTGACAAATTGAAAAGTGCACTAGTTTCAAGGCCCGTACTAGCGTTATATAACCCCAAACTTGAAACACAAATACATACAGATGCAAGCAAACATGGCATAGGGAGCGTCTTACTACAAAAACAAGTCGATGGAGTTTTCAAACCGGTAGCTTATTATAGTAGGCAGACTTCACCTGAGGAGTCTCATTTTTCGTCGTATGAGTTAGAGACTCTTGCAGTTATTGCAGCGTTAGTGAAGTTCAGAACGTACGTGCTTGGGTTAAGCTTCACTATTGTAACAGACTGTAACTCGCTCAGGGCAACGTTTTTAAAACGAGACATGATACCCAGAGTTGCGCGATGGTGGAGTTTGATTCAGGAGTATGACTGTAACGTAGTATATAAATCTGGAAAAGGCATGATTCACGTTGACGCATTGAGTAGGAATCCAACGGAAAATGCAGGGATAATTCAGGCTATTGACATTTTTGATATTATGACGATAAATGATGATTGGTTAACGACAGTGCAATTAGAAGACTCTAAAATACAACGCATTAAGAAAATCCTTTCTGATAAAGAATTTGATGACTTAGTAGAAATACGTAAGAATTTCGTCCTTAAGCGCGAGAGAGTGTATAAAGTAACTGAGGACGGCTTAAGATGGGTGGTGCCGAAGGGCTGTAGGTGGCAAATACTCCAGAAGAACCACGATGAAATAGGCCACTTTGCGTTTGATAAGACATTGGATAAAATAAAACAACATTATTGGTTTCCTCGTATGCGTAAGTTCATCAAAAAGTATGTGAATGCCTGTTTAGAGTGTGCTCATAATAAATTACCGGCGGGAAAAAAACAGGGTCTCTTGCACCCTATCCCTAAGGAGACTGCGCCCTTCCACACCATTCATATTGATCATGTTGGTCCATTTGTAAAGTCAAAAAGGAAAAATTGTTACATTTTGGTGATTGTAGAATCGTTCACAAAATTTATTGTTTTGAAGGCGGTTAAGAATACGAAGTCCACTTCCACTATCACGGTTCTTCGGGACTATTTTGGGACATTTGGTTTGCCAAAACGATTAATTAGCGATAGAGGCACGTCATTTACTAGTTCGAAATTTAAAAGTTTTCTTACTGCAGTAGGAGTTCATCACATAAAGAATGCAGTTGCTTCGCCTAGAGCAAATGGCCAGGTAGAGCGATATAACAGAACGATTTTAGACTCTTTAGCTTCGCAAAATCATGGTAAAGACGAAAGACTTTGGGACGACCGACTATTACAGGTACAATGGGGATTAAACAATACTGTTAACAAAGGCACGGGTAAAACCCCCTCTGAGGTTTTGTTTGGGTTAAGGCTTACTGGGATCAATGAAGGTAGTCTAGTTACGGAAATAGAGGATGATATAGTTGAAAACACACCTAACGAAAATGAAATTAGCACCGGTTATGAAAGATTACGTAAGATTAGGGAGGAAGTAGATGAACATACGAAAAAGTCACAAGAAAAACAGAAGAATAGATTTGATAATAAACGAAAAAAACCATTAGAGTTCAAAGTTGGGGACTTAGTTATATGGTTAACGCACAATCACTAACGTTTGTAAATACGTGAAATGCAAGACTGCCTCAGCTAGACGGCAACATCTTTTTCTTGCTACGCACATCTATAACAAAATAAACAAGGCCCTACATATAAACCCATTCACTAAAAAAGAAATTAAAAAGAAAATAAACACCTGGCTACAAACACTGGATTACATACAGACAGAAAAATTAATAACATAAACCATGCAATTGGCAGGTCCCATTATAAACATGCCCGTTAAACACACACACACACACACACACACACACCAACACACACACACACACACACACACCCCACTCACTCAAGCCCACACATACAAACACATTGATACACACCCACCCTCATTCATACGCCTCAAGCAGATATTGTATGATTTAAAATTGTTTAAATTTTATTGCATAAAATCTGTGTAAAACTGAAACTGGGAGAAGACACTGATTCCTGTAACACAGGTTACAACCTAGCACAGGAGTCAGAGTTTCCATATATTAATGTAACATACTTTTATGTCAATAAAATATTATTATTATTATTATTATTATTATTATTAGTTAGAGTGGAAAGAGCGGCACATACTGTAGGTAAAAGTAGAAAATTATTATCGAAATGTTCAGGGCCATACAGAGTAACAAAAGTTTTAGATCACGATAGGTATGAGGTCGAAGATACTCCTATAACAAAAAGAAAAGGGGCTTCAAAGTATATAGGGATATTCTCTATAGATAAAATACATCCTTGGCTTTGTTTTAACAATAATGGTAGTGAATCGTCTACTAGCGAGAGTACAGATGGTTAAAATAAAATATTACGTAAGTTGATTTATAGATGAACATATTTTACTGCGAATATTTATTGTGTGTAGTATTTAGTTAATAGTATAATAATGAAGTTATGTTATGGAAGATGGAACATACTTTTTAAGTAAAAATGTAATGAAACAATGTATGAGAAATGATTAGAGTTGAAATGATTACAGAGAATATATTTTTGTTTAGAACAATGATTGAGTTCACATACTTTTCCTAAATTAAAAGTGCGAACATTGTACCTACACTTACACTGCTATGTGCGTGAGTGTAGAGACAGAACTACTTCAAGTGCTATGTGCACGTAGTCATGTTAATCCATACACTGCTATGTGCGTGAGTGTAGAGACAGAACTACTTCAAGTGCTATGTGCACGTAGTCATGTTAATCCATACACTGCTATGTGCGTGAGTGTAGAGACAGAACTACTTGAAGTGCTATGTGCACGTAGTCATGTTAATGCATACACTGCTATGTGCGTGAGTGTCGAGTCAGAACTACTTGAAGTGCTAGGTGCACGTAGTCGTGTTAAATCCATACACTGCTATGTGCGAGAGTGTAGAGAAAAGACTCCTTTGAAGTGCAGTGTGCACATAACGTTATAAGCAGCTGTGACCGAAGACTACTTTTGAGTGCAAAGTGCACAATAACTGAAGTAACATTGTGTAAATCTAGAAAAGTTTATATTATCTATGAAGTACGATGTGTATTAAATGTTATGTAATTCTTATGCTAACGTTTTGCAATAGTGTGTAGTTCGCGAGGACGCGAAACTTATCAGGATGGACGAATTGTTAGCTTGTTTCAAATTTATGTTTTAATTCTGAATAAATATTGCTCACTTTCTAGATAGATTTGCTTGATCTGTTAAAAATAAGTTGTGAATTGTACTAAATTATCGATTATTACGGAAGTTTGTATTTGATTTAAAAAACATGTATTATTTTAATATCGAAGTATAATATCCACTATGGCAACATTATCAAAAAACAAATTATTAATATTGTAACAAACTTTAAAATGTATTTTTCACTATGACAACTGAATGTATTATTTTACTTTGACAACACTCAGAAATATCGGTTGAGGACATTCTGGTTATTTCTGAGTGGGGGAAAAGTCGTTTTAAATTGTAAAAGGTAGTTCAGAGTCAGTAATCGTTGAGCTACGAAGCAAGCAAGACATTGTAAATCAGGAATCAGTGTGTATAATAAAGTTATTTTATACGAAGAACAGTGTTTGGATTTTAAAAACAGAATTGTTCAACAATTGTGACGAGTATAAATTGCTTAGCAACCATATTAAAGTAATCGAATCGCAACCCGTGAAATATTTGTCATTGAGTAGTTCCAATGGCCATCTGTGGTGTTCTTCATCAGCTCCACTTTACCAAATGATGATTTCCGAGAGCAAATGCTCAAGTTATTTTAAAAAATACCCAAATCGTTATAGCTTTGCCTATAAAATTTGAGGGTTTCCCTCGATTTCCATGGGATCCTCTCATCAGATTCCAACGTGATGATAATGGGACCACCTCGAGAGTATACTCTTTCAAACAAAAAAAGAATTTTGAAAATCGGTCCACAGTTGGCGGAGTAATCGCGTAACAAACAAAAAAAAAAAAAAACATACCGTCGAATTGAGAACCTCCTCCTTTTTGAAGTCGGTTAAAAAACCAAGTCTCGCAACTCAGTTCTTCTACCGTAAAAAGTTGTGAGATCCACGTTATACCAAGTCAGTTAATTTATTCAGTCCCTATTTAAGGGACCTTCTGTCTTAAGTTATTACGTAATTAGCTAACCTAACAACATCTTGTAGTGACCATATCAATATTAAAAATCTTTTATGTTTAAAATACATAGATCAATTGCATTGGCAATCGCACTGTGAGATACATTGTGTTTTCATGCGATGGCCAAGTCAATCTATGTATTTTAAACATAAAAGATTTTTAATATTGATATGGTCACTATAAGATGTTGTTAGGTTAGCTAATTACGTAATAACTTAAGACAGAAGGTCCCTTAAGTAGGGACTGAATGAATTAACCGCCTTGGTATAACGTGGATCTCACAACTTTTTACGGTAGAAGAACTGAGTTGCGAGACTTGGTTTTTTTACAAGTTTGTTTTGATGGCATAACTATTATACTACTTATAATACCCTAGGCAGGTCTTGCTCACGCAAAAACATTATGTGCGTGTGGTGTGAGGGCCACTTTGTTAAAACTCTTTGAAAATGTGCTTAGGATTTAGTGAACATTCCCAAAGAATTGTGAAAGTTGGTATCAGATTTTGTGAAAGTCTAATAACCGAGTTATAGACTGTAAAGTTGGGCCCTCAGTTCTCACATAGAGGATTGAGGGCCCACCTGAAACTGATAAACTATGGACACTACAGAAAAAGTCTTAATGCCAAAATCTAAGCTAATGCCAAACAAAATTTGTGAAAACAAGATATTATCGCAAAACACTGTCCTACTTTGTATATCTTCGTACAAAATGGGCCCTCAATTCTCATACACATAAAAGTTTATTACGCAATTATAATGAAATCATTAACTTACAGCTACTGTTTGAAATCCTATATGCTACTAAATAAATTGTGAAAATTTATGAAAGCAAGAACAGGTCACCACCTTTTGTTGTTTAAAAGTTATGACCTTGATAAAATTCGGGCCCTCAGTCCTCCATTTTATTTTGTTTTCGATTTATTACGCTTATCGTATGAAAGATAAGACAAATACAAAATGGTATCTTTTTGTGAAAAAAATTGTGCAACAAATGCGATACCAGAAAGAATTTAAAAGACCCTTTATTGTATAAGTAAATCGAGTTTTATTTTTATTCTCTGTATTAGGAAATAGGGTGATCACAATTTCTTTTAGATTGCAGTAAAGATTAGTGAATGTAGAGTCATAGGTTTTAATAAACTTTCTTCGATTTTTCGCTTATTATCGTCATAGCATTTGTACTCAAGTTTCTTGAAAAAAAAAAATAATTTCGGAAATTGAACGATCACATAGAAAAATACTGTTACCCAAATCATTTTTGCTTGAAAAATCGTTCGTTCCGAAAAAACTAATGACAATAATCAAATAATTTATTTATTATTTTTATAAAGGCTTTTGCCCAGCAATGGGACAATGTAGGCTAAATATAATCCTAACTAATATTATAAATGCGAAAGTAAGTTTGTTTGTTAGCTTTTCACGCCTAAACCACTGAACCTTTCATCCCGAAAAAAGTGCTGTTCCCGAGGAAAACAATAATAACGTTATTATGATAATAGATGGAGCCATATGACTTTCGAATTTCACGCGGACGAAGTCGCGGGCAGAAGCTAGTACCTAATAAAGCAGTGCGTTCCTGGATGTTTTTTTTTATTCCTAGGTAGGTACTTGCACAATAACAAAGATGTTTTCTGGAGTATGAAATAATTATATGTTATTTTAAAAAAAATCCTCTTTATAAATAGGTGAAATTTAATTAAACAATTCTTAGAGTGACTATCTAAGTACTATTTAGTAAAATATTACGAACTTATAAAATTATGAGTACCTAGGTATCAAAACAAACTTACTTTGAATGTCTGATATCTTGACAAAATATGTGTTTGCGTATTAAAAAAATATTATTATTTTTATTCTTCACTACAACTGTTTTATAAAACTCGCCTTAATGCTTTATTACCTACAACTTCCGCTGCACTATCATAAATTATTGTTTAGTAACTACACTAAATATTACAACTATTGTGCATATATATACAATAATTATATAATACATGTAATAATATTTTTAATATAAAATTAGCTAGTTCTTAGTTTTATTTATAATATTAGTTAGGATTATATTTAGCCTATTTTGTCCCATGGCTGGGCAAAAGCCTTTATAAAAATAATAAATAAATAATTTGATTATTGTCATCAGAACGAACGATATTTCAAGCAAAAATGATTTGGGTTACAGTATTTTTTTTGTGATCATTCGAATTCCGAAATTATTTTTTTTTATCACGAAACTTGAGTACAAATGCTATGACGATAATAAGCAAAAAATTGAAGAAAGTTTATTAAAACTTATACTCTACATTTACTAATCTTTACTGCAATCTAAAAGAAATTGTGGTCATTATTTGCAAATTCAGATAATAAAAATAAAACTCGATTTTCTTATATAATAAAGGGTCTTTTAATTTCTTTCTGGTATCGAATTTGTTGCACAATTTTGACACAAAAGGAGACAATTTTGTATTTGTTTTATCTTTCATACGATAAGCGTAACAAATCGAAAACAAAAGAAATGGAGGACTGAGGGATAACTTTCAAACAACAAAAAGTGGTGACCTGTTCTTGCTTTTATAAATTTTCACAATTTATTTAGTAGCATATAGGATTTCAAACAGTAGCTGTAAGTTAATGATTTCATTATAATTGCGTAATAAACTTTTACGTGTATGAGAATTGAGGGCCCATTTTGTACGAAGATATACAAAGTAGGACAGTGTTTTGCGATAATATCTAGTTTTCACGAATTTTGTTAGGCATTAGCTTAGATTTTGGCATTAAGACTTTTTCTGTAGTGTCCATAGTTTATCAGTTTCAGGTGGGCCCTCAATCCTCTATGTGAGAACTGAGGGCCCAACTTTACAGTCTATAACTCGGTTATTAGACTTTCACAAAATCTGATACCAACTTTCACAATTCTTTGGGAATGTTCACTAAATCCTAAGCATATTTTCAAAGAGTTTTAACAAAGTGGCCCTCACACCACACGCACATAAAACATTGAAGCTTTGGTGTGCTCATAATTTTGCGCAATAAAAGACCGAGACTCACATGGACTCATGCGGTACAATTTACATTTAGCTTGTATGTCAAGGGGGGATACCTACTCGTAATAAAATAAAGTTGAATCAAACAATGTATGGAACTTTACCTGGTACAAAGCCAATATGCGTTATTCGCTGGATTTCTGGTATATTCTTCTATAAATTCTAAATCTGCGGGCTCTTCTGCGTCAACAAGATGAGGGGTATCTTCATCACCCTTCGTGAAGTAGAAGTACCTGTCCCCTTCCTTGTAACCACGCACAGGGTCCCTGAGGACGCTTGCAGCACATGCTGGTAATGTACGATAAATGGCATTAGATTTCATATATTTTTCCGTGGTCAAAAATCGGAATAATAACTTGTTTGTACCTACTCTTCGTAGGTACAAACAAGTTGTTATTCCGATTTATATTTGAAAATCCTACTAATACCTATTATAAATGTGAAAGTTTGTGAAGATGTTTGGATGTTTGTTACTCAATCACACGTAAACCGTTGAACAGATTTGGATGAAAATTGGCTCATAAAATATATAGACAAACCATTTTCTGGATTAACACATAAGTTTATATCCTAGAGATAAAAACTATCCTATGTCCTTTCCCGGCCTCAAACTATCTCTATACGCATCTAAATCGGTTTAAGCGTGAAGAGGTAACAGAGTCAGACAGACAGACACACTTTCCCATTTATAATATTAGTATGGATAATATAATATCATACAGTATGGATTAAAAGTTTGTATGTATGAACCAATAAAGTATAGGTACATTTTTTCTGCTTAAAAACTTTCCATCATATAAGCCTTATTCAGAATTAATTTTGAAATAATGCGAAAATAAATAACAAAGCAATAAAATAAAGTTTTTTGCTTAGTTGTGCTTCTGCGATAGTAAACTTTTTACCAACATACCACAATATATTGTTCTTACCCGCTATGACGACGAATAACAGTAACACGTACTTCATGACAATAGTTGCACAATTTTGTCAAATTATTAATGTTACGATGATATTTATAATATTTTTACGCAAGATTATTATTAAATTATCGCGATAAAGTGATAGTAGGTAAGATCTTTTAATCGGGCATAAAACTTCTTACTTGTTTATTGTTTGTTATTTGCGGATGACCTCAAGTTGCTGCTCGAGGTTAATTAATAATGAATCCGATTGCGAACTATTGCAGGAGGATATATATTAGAAGTGTTTTACCTGAAATAAAACGCATATTAAAATACTTACCTCACTGGAAGCTTTATATTGAGAGAGCATATCCGTTTCCGTTGATTTCTTATCAATTTTAGTCCTACTCAGTGGCGCCACCTGGCGTTTGCTTGCCATTTTAGTTTCATAAAATGTAACGAGCTACTTTTTGTTCATTGGGTCAATATAACCAGGCAGAAGTAAACTTAAAGCTTCCAGTGAGGTAAGTATTTTAATATGCGTTTTATTTCAGGTAAAACGCTTCTATTAAACTACTTGACCGTCACTGGAAGCTTTATATTGAGACCTGTTTGTTATCGCCTGGTGTCGCCACTATTAGGACAACGCCAATGTGATAGGTTGATGACCTCTATACTACATTGTATTAGAGAGGTCAGTGGATAGGAAATTTTAATTTAAACAAATTAAGTCAGAAAGTATATTTATAACACATGAGAAAAGGTACATACTTAGGTATATATTTATTGAATTAAACTCTTGGTGATCTAATTACAAAAAAAAAATACAATAACAAATTATAATTAACTAGCTTCTGCCCGCGACTTCGTCCGCGTGAAATTCGTTAGGGGTAGATTTTTTAAAAACCCTGAACCACTGTTTTATTTATATTTTGGTCTTACGTACTGAGTTTCGAGTTAATTGGACCACACATTATAATTCTTGCATACTAAATTTAACACCCCCAATCTATAACGTAGTCCAAAAAATTAGAAACTTTATTATTTACTTAGATAAATACACACATCAAAAGTGTCTAGGGATCAAGCAATTTTATGCGGATTTCTTGAGATTGAGATGTGGCTTTGTAATAAATTTATGATTTTATAAATTTATATGGATCCTTTTTGGTGCATTTCATAATTTGAATCAGGAACTGTGAATCAAATTCGAGTAAAAGATGAAAATCAGCTGTCAATATTTTCCCTATAAAAACATACAACGCATTGAAGACATTATTAGTGCTACTGTTTCCCTACTACTGATTAAAACCAACGTTATTATGGAGCGGCGACGTCATTTAAGCAGGGAAGAAATGCTCAGAGCCGTGGGAATGATAGAAGCTGGTTCCCGGCAACGTACTGTGGCTTTAGATCTGAATACAAGTCAGAGTGTTATCAGTCGACTTTGGACACGTTACCGAAGCACTGGTACCGTGGCTGAGCGCCATGGAGGACGGTATCGCTGCACCACACGGAGACAAGACCGATACATTCAAATCTTAACTCGAAGAGCTCCAACAATAACCGCCATGATGTTAGCCGTGAGGCTTCATCACTCTTCAGGGAACTTAATTAGCGACCAAACAGTCAGAAACCGCTTGCATGAAGTGAACCTTCATTCCCGAAGACCGCTACGGGTACCACCTATAGCAATGCACAATCGTAGGATTCGATATCAATGGGCTCTTGAACACAGAAATTGGGCAGAAGAACAATGGCGTTTCGTGTGCTTTTCTGATGAGTCTCGTTTTGGTATGAGACCGGACACAAGACGTATACGACACTGGAGAACCCCTGGACGCCAACAGCGATTAAAATCCTGCCAGGAAGTCCATCCTTATAGTGGTGGAACCAGCATGGTATGGGCGGGTATTTGGATCGGCGGAAGAACTGAGTTGATTTGGATCAGAGGCAACCTCAACGCTCAAATTTATGCTGAGACGATTGTATCAGACGTCATCGTTCCTCTACAAGTGCAAATCGGTCCCTTATTTCAGTTAATGCATGATAATGCACGACCGCGCACCGCAAGAGTTGTAAGACAGACTCTCGCCGCAGCTAACATCAATGTCCTGCCCTGGCCTGCTCAGTCGCCAGACTTGAACCCGATTGAGCATGCATGGGATATGCTACAGAGAAGAGCTCTGCCGAATATGGAGGGTATCCAGTCGCAAGAAGACCTTTTTTTGTTGTTGCAACGAACATGGGCGGCCATTCCACAGCGTGATTTGGATGAACTCATTTTGAGTATGCCAAACCGATGTTCTTGTGTTGTTAGTGTTCGCGGTAGAAACACGGATTATTAATTGTTTAAGTTACCCAATAAAATTTTAAAGAAAACTGTTATTTCAGTCTTTTTTTCGAACTTTTGTGTTAGTGGTTCAAATGTCAAAAATCCCTTTATTAGGAAAATGGCAAATTTCTTTATTAATGCAAAGGTGACTTGGTTTATCGTTACTGTGACAAACGAAAACACTTTATTTGATGAATCCTTAAAGAAAATTTTAATTAATATCAATCAGGAGAAAAGTTATTGCAAAAATATATGTTGATCCCTAGACACTTTTGATGTGTGTATTTGTGCCAAGTTTCAAGTTCAAATTTATTTATACCATTTTTTTTATTTAATCAAGCCACTCACTAAAATCCCCTTAAAAATCGAATTACCACTTTTTTTCCCGTCAGGGGTCAATTTTCGAAAACGCCATAAACTTATTATCGATTCTTTTCTGTCATTAGTATTAGTACTGAGTTTCGAGATAATCGGACCGCGCATTAAAATTCTTCGACTCAAACTTTAACACCCCAAAACTCCCTTTGAGGGGTAGTTTCGATAAACTAAACTTAATAAACTTTTCTACTTGCTTAGGCAAGCATTCTTGCCAAATGAATAAGATTTTTCTTATAAACTGCATCCCCGCTTTTCAGCCCCATAGGGGTGGAATTTCGTAAAATCGTTTGGAATGTCTTCATTACTTGAATTTAAAGAAAAATTGAAAGATTGTTTATACCTCGAGTTAATCAAGCCATGCAGTAAAGTCGTCCCCTGTAAAATTAACTTTTCACCCCGTTAGGGGTAGATTTTCGAAAAACCCTGATACACGTTATTCTCGGTTTTCAGTATAAATACTGAGTTTGAGTTAGTCGGACCGCGCGTTACAATCGTTACATACAAACTTTGACACCTCCCATTTCCCCTTCAGGGGGTAGTTTAGAAAAACAAAAAATATCAAACTTCATAATTTACTTTGATAAGTATTCATGCCAAGTTTCATGGTTATTAACTCAAGGAAAATTTTTTTTTATACAAACAAAATCCCCCCTTTTCACCCCGTTAAAGGTTGAATTTTCAAAAACCCCTTCTTAGTGGATACTTACTCTTCACAAAGAACGCATCCTCCAAAAGTCATGTCTCTAGGACCAGCGGTTTAGGCTGTGCGTTGATGTATCAGTCAGGACAAAATTCATCACCCTTTTCACCCCCTTAAGAGTTGAAATTCTAACAACACCGTTGCGTTAGCTTCCAACCATAAGCCTAGATAATAAATTTAGTGATTTTTACTTCGAAAATTAATGACTTTCCATACACAACTTCATACCCCTTTTTAACCCTTCGGAGGTGGAATTATGAAAAACACTGAGACACTTATACTTAAATTAATTTTTAATCATCAGCCTAGCCACAAAATTTCAAGATCCTAACTTCAAAACTGATGGACTTTCATATAAGCTTCTATCCCCTATGGAATTCCCAAACATACTTTCTTAGTGGATACTTTCTCTTCACAAAGAACACACCCTCCAAGTTCCATGTCTCTAGGACCAGCGGTTTGGGCTTTGTTTATCTATATATATAAAATGGTAAACTGACTGATCTATATATATAAAATGGTAAACTGACTGATTGTTGATATATCAACACACAGCCCAAACCGCTGGTCCTAGAGACATGAAACTTGGAGGGTGTGTTCTTTGTGAAGAGTAAGTATTCACTAAGAAAGGATTTTTGGGAATTCTACCTCTAAAGGGGTGAAATAGGGGATGGAAGTTTATATGAAAGTCCGTCAGTTTTGAAGTTCGGAATTTCAAATTTTGTGCTTAGGCTGAAGATTAAAAATTAATTTATACGTGTCTCAGCGTTTTTGACAATTCCACCCCTGGAGGGTTAAAAAGGGGGATGAAGTTGTGTATGGAATGTCCTTAATTTTCGAAGTAAATATCACTAAATTTACTATCTAGGCTTATGGTTGGAAGGTAACGCAACGATGTCGTTAGAATTTAAACCCTTAAGGGGGTGAAAAGGGGAGTAAAATTTTGTTTCTGATTATATAATCAATCAATGCACAGCCCAAACCGCTGGTCTTAGAGACATGGAACTTGGAGGGTGTGTTCTTTGTAAAGAGTAAGCATCCACTAAGAAAGAATTTTTGCGAATTCTACCCCTAAAGGGGTGAAATAGGGGATGGAAGTTTATATGAAAGTCCGTCAGTTTGGAAGTTAGGATCTTCAAATTTTGTGTTTAGACTGAGGATTGAAAATTAATTTATACATGTCTTAGCGTTTTTGATAATTCTACCCCCGAAGGGTTAAAAAGGGGGATGAAGTTGCGTATGGAAAGTCCTTAATTTTCGAAGTAAAAATCACAAAATTTATTATCTAGGCTTACGGTTGGAAGGTAACGCAACGGTGTTGTTAGAATTTCAACCCTTAAGGAGGTGAAAAGGGGGACGAAATTTTGTTTTTAATTATATAATCTATCAACGCACAGCCTAAACCACTGGTCCTAGAGACTTGAATTTTGGAGGGTGTGTTTTTTGTAAAGAGTAGGTATCCACTAAGAAGGAGTTTTTGGAAATTCAACCTTTAAGGAGGTGAAAAGGGGGGATTTTGTTTGTATGAAAAATCTTATTCCTTGAGTTAATAACCTTAAAACTTGGCAGGAATACCTATCTAAGTAAATTATGAAATTTGGCATTTTTTGCTTTTCTAAACTACCCTCTAAAGAGGGATTGGGGGTGTCAAAATTTGTATGGAAGAACTTTAACGCGCAGTTAGATTAACTCGAAACTCAGTACCTATTTATACTTATGACCAAAAATAAACAATAAAGTATCAGGGTTTTTCGATAATCTACCCCTAACGGGGTGAAGAGAGGTAGTCAATTTAACAGGGGAGTATTTTATAACGTGGCTTGATTAACTGGAAAATTGGTATAAATAATCCTTAAGTCAAGTCATAGAAACATCCCAGACGATTGTTCAAAATTCCATTCCTATGATAAAAAGAGGAGACACAGTTTATATGAAAAATCTTATTTAAGTATTTGGTTTATAAACTTTATAGACTTCCAAAAAAAACACGACAAAGTGAAAAATAGCTTTAATTTCAGAAGTCGGTGGCAAAAAACTAAAATACAGACCCAAAGACACCGACTTCCGAAATTAAAGTTATTTTTCACTTTGTAGTGTTTTTTTGGAAGTCGGTTTTTTTTTATAACGTTTTTATTTCTCGCGTTTTAGTGGGTCTGTTTATAATTTATCTAAATTACAATAGCCTAATGTCAACATGCTCATCGGCTTTACCAAAATATTGCGTTTCCCGATGCAGGGACATTAATTGTTGAGGAATTCTCCTGGTATTTCACCATCAGCTCCATTTCACCATTTGCATTGTGGCGAACATACATTGCTTAACAACCATGTTAAAGTAATCGAATCGCAACCCGTGAATTACTTATTATTGAGTAGTTCCGGGTTCCGGTTCATACCATACTGCGATCGCCAACCCGCCTACCAAGCGTGGCGATTATGGCAAACCCTCCCAAAATTGGGGGAGGCCTATGTCCAGCAGTGGACGTCTATCGGCTGAAACGACGAGTAGTTCCGGTGGCCATCTGTAGTCTTCATCATCAGTTCCACTTCACCAAATAGTGCTTTTCGTGAGCAAATGCACGAGTTACTATAGAAAATACCCAAATTGCTATAGGTGTGCCTATAATATTTGAAGAGTTCCTTCGATTTCTCCAGGATCCCATCATCAGATCCTGACCTGATGACAATGGGACCACCTGGAAAGTATATACAGGGTGTCCCAGAACTCAACGTCAAGCCGAAACGGGGCGACAGGATTGATCGTAAACATCATGAGAAAAATCAGAAAAAAAATCTATCCCATCCAGTTTGAAAATTATGGGCATTTAAGAAAAACCTAAAAATTTGGTCAAACTGTAACCATTTTTCGGTTATTGTGGTTAATTTTTATTATTTGTGTTTATGTAAATCTTGGAAACGTAACCCTAAATAACATTTCTAAGAATCACAGTCAAAAATAATGACACAATTGCCCCAAGTTTCCTAAAATTAAGACTTTGTTAAAATATGAATTTAAAATTTTCAAAGTTTGTCGACTTTGAAAGGCCCTCCTTTAAAAAAAATGTACTAGAGTGCCTTGGCAAGTGCCATTAAAAGTTGGCGCATTTAATGAGGATTGTAAAATGGTGCAATACTTGTTAGTTTCATACTAAAAAAAACGAGTAAAAAAATAAAAACTTCAAGTAACCCGATTTTTGCTAACCCATTTTACTCAGTTAAAATGTTTTTTATTCGCACAAGCTCTTGGTAGGTTCTTGATTTTACGGCAAAATGATGAGAGAGATGGATAGTGGACATGTTTGCCATGAGTGAGCGAGACAGATAGTGACGCCACTTTTACCAAAGTCAACAAAAGTAAGTAAAAATAATAAAATAATGAAAAATGTTGACCTAGATTAGTTGAGGTTTATTGGAATAAAAGTCAGATAGGGAAATAACATTTTTTATTAGAGCAAATGTTCAAATTGTTTACCATCAGCCTCAATACACGCCCTACATCTTCTTAAAAAAGATCTACTTATTAGCCGGGCAATTGTGTCATTATTTTTGAGTGTGATTCTTAGAAATGTTATTTAGGGTTACGTTTCCAAGGTTTAAATAAACAAAAATAATAAAAACTGAGTAAAATGGGTTAGCAAAAATCGGGTTACTTGAAGTTTTTATTTTTTTACTCGTTTTTTTAGTATGAAACTAACAAGTATTGCACCATTTTACAATCCTCATTAAATGCGCCAACTTTTAATGGCACTTGCCAAGGCACTCTAGTACATTTTTTTAAAGGAGGGCCTTTCAAAGTCGACAAACTTTGAAAATTTTAAATTCATAGTTTAACAAAGTCTTAATTCTAGGAAACTTGGGGCGATTGTGTCATTATTTTTGACTGTGATTCTTAGAAATGTTATTTAGGGTTACGTTTCCAAGGTTTAAATAAACAAAAATAATAAAAATTAACCACAATAACCGAAAAATGGTTACAGTTTGACCAAATTTTTAGGTTTTTCTTAAATGCCCATAATTTTCAAACTGGATGGGATAGATTTTTTTTCTGATTTTTCTCATGATGTTTACGATCAATCCTGTAGCCCCGTTTCGGCTTGACGTTGAGTTCTGGGACACCCTGTATACACTTTCAAACAAAAAAAAATCAAATCGGTCTAGCCGTCTTCGAGTAATCGGGAACGTACTTAAAAAAAAAGATTCCGACGAACTGAGAACCTCCTCCTTTTTTTGACGTCGGTAAATAAAAAAGGGGGTTTTAGGGTTTTTCAAAAATCGAGTCCTACCAAATTGGAAAAGGGTTATAAAGTTCAAGGGTTGGATTTTACTGCTTGCTTCCATTAACTCGAAAATGGTTATGGATGAGGTCTTTGAGTCAAGTTATGAACACCTCCCAAACGATTTTTCAAAATTCCATCCCTGTTGGAGTGAAAATCGGGGATACAGTTTATTTGCAAAATACAAAAACCCTTTGATCTGTAAACTTAAAAATTGGCCCAAATACTTATTTATCTAAATAAATGATAAGATCATAAACATACATTTTCGAAATTTTAAGAGGAAAGTACGAATTTCACGCGGACGAAGTCGCGGGCAGAAGCTAGTAGATTATATTATTAAAAACCAAATTTCATCCTCCTTTTTACCCCCTTAAGGATTGAAATTCTAACGACACCGTTGCGTTACCTTCCAAACATAAGCCTAGATAATAAATTTAGTGATTTTTACTTCGAAAATTAAGGACTTTCCATACACAACTTCATCCCCCTTTTTAACCCTTCGGGGGTAGAATTGTAAAAACGCTGAGACACGTATAAATTAATTTTCAATCCTCAACCTAAACACAAAAATTGAAGATCCTAACTTCAAAACTGACGGACTTTCACATAAACTTCCATCCCCTATTTCACCCCTTTAGGGGTAGAATTTCCAAAAATCCTTTCTTAGTGGATACTTACTCTTCACAAAGAACTCACCCTCCAAGTTTCATGTCTCGAAGACCAGCGGTTTGGGCTGTGTGTTGATATATCAACAATCAGTCAGTTTACTATTTTATATACATATATATATATATATATATATATAGAAGACTAGCTTCTGCCCGCGACTTCTTCCGCGTGAAATTCGTACTTTCCTCTTAAAATTTCGAAAATGTTGTTTATGATCTTATCATTTATTTAGATAAATAAGTATTTGGGCCAATTTTTAAGTTTACAGATCAAAGGGTTTTTGTATTTTGCAAATAAACTGTATCCCCGATTTTCACTCTAACAGGGATGGAATTTTGAAAAATCGTTTGGGAGGTGTTCATAACTTGACTCAAAGACCTCATCCATAACCATTTTCGAGTTAATGGAAGCAAGCAGTAAAATCCAAGCCTTGAACTTTATAACCCTTTTCCAATTTGGTAGGACTCGATTTTTGAAAAACCCTAAAACCCCCTTTTTTATTTACCGACGTCAAAAAAAGGAGGAGGTTCTCAGTTCGTCGGAATCTTTTTTTTAAGTACGTTCCCGATTACTCGAAGACGGCTAGACCGATTTGATTTTTTTTTTGTTTGAAAGTGTATATATACTTTCCAGGTGGTCCCATTGTCATCAGGTCAGGATCTGATGATGGGATCCTGGAGAAATCGAAGGAACTCTTCAAATATTATAGGCACACCTATAGCAATTTGGGTATTTTCTATAGTAACTCGTGCATTTGCTCACGAAAAGCACTATTTGGTGAAGTGGAACTGATGATGAAGACTACAGATGGCCACCGGAACTACTCGTCGTTTCAGCCGATAGACGTCCACTGCTGGACATAGGCCTCCCCCAATTTTGGGAGGGTTTGCCATAATCGCCACGCTTGGCAGGCGGGTTGGCGATCGCAGTATGGTATGAACCGGAACCCGGAACTACTCAATAATAAGTATTTCACGGGTTGCGATTCGATTACTTTAACATGGTTGCTAAGCAATGTATGCTCGTCACAATGCAAATGGTGAAATGGAGCTGATGGTGAAATACCAGGAGAATTCCTCAACAATTAATGTCCCTGCATCGGGAAACGCAATATTTTGGTAAAGCCGATGAGCAAGTTGACATTAGGCTATTGTAATTTAGATAAATTATAAACAGACCCACTAAAACGCGAGAAATAAAAACGTTATAAAAAAAACCGACTTCCAAAAAAACACAACAAAGTGAAAAATAACTTTAATTTCGGAAGTCGGTGTCTTTGGGTCTGTATTTTAGTTTTTTGCCACCGACTTCTGAAATTAAAGCTATTTTTCACTTTGTCGTGTTTTTTTTGGAAGTCTATAAAGTTTATAAACCAAATACTTAAATAAGATTTTTCACTTTGTCGTGTTTTTTTTGGAAGTCTATAAAGTTTATAAACCAAATACTTAAATAAGATTTTTCATATAAACTGTGTCTCCTCTTTTTATCCCCATAGGGATGGAATTTTGAACAATCGTCTGGGATGTTTCTATGACTTGACTTAAGGATTATTTATACCAATTTTCCAGTTAATCAAGCCACGTTATAAAATACTCCCCTGTTAAATTGACTACCTCTCTTCACCCCGTTAGGGGTAGATTATCGAAAAACCCTGATACTTTATTGTTTATTTTTGGTCATAAGTATAAATAGGTACTGAGTTTCGAGTTAATCTAACTGCGCCTTAAAGTTCTTCCATACAAATTTTGACACCCCCAATCCCTCTTTAGAGGGTAGTTTAGAAAAGCAAAAAATGCCAAATTTCATAATTTACTTAGATAAGTATTCCTGCCAAGTTTTAAGGTTATTAACTCAAGGAATAAGATTTTTCATACAAACAAAATCCCCCCTTTTCACCTCCTTAAAGGTTGAATTTCCAAAAACTCCTTAGTGGATACCTACTCTTTACAAAGAACACACCCTCCAAAATTCATGTCTCTAGGACCAGCGGTTTAGGCTGTGCGTTGATAGATTATATAATTAAAAACAAAATTTCGTCCCCCTTTTCACCTCCTTAAGAGTTGAAATTCTAACAACACCGTTGCGTTACCTTCCAACCGTAAGCCTAGATAATAAATTTTGTGATTTTTACTTCGAAAATTAAGGACTTTCCATACGCAACTTCATCCCCCTTTTTAACCCTTCGGGGGTAGAATTATCAAAAACGCTAAGACATGTATAAATTAATTTTCAATCCTCAGTCTAAACACAAAATTCGAAGATCCTAACTTCAAAACTGACGGACTTTCATATAAACTTCCATACCCTATTTCACCCTTTTAGAGGTAGAATTCCCAAAAATCCTTTCTTAGTGGATACTTACTCTTCACAAAGAACACACCCTCCAAGTTTCATGTCTCTAGGAACAGCGGTTTGGGCTGTGTGTTGATATATCAACAATCAGTCAGTTTACCATTTTATATATATAGATAGAAGATAGATAAGAAGATATTCAGAGTCAATTAATTGGATTAAACAATTGTGTAACATTTATATTTGAATCACCACTTCTTACGACTTCTCTTCTGTAGAAATTTTGAAATGTATTAGCCGATTGCCAATTTCCTCGAGATAGGATTTCGTCAAGAGGATGATTTTCTAGCCAACTTTTAGAGGCTACTGCAGAGCGTGTACTTCCTGGACTTGCTGTGATGCCACCTTCCTTGAATAGGGTTTTTACCCAGCCTGCGATGACGGTGCGTGATGCAGGCTTTGGCACACCTCTAACTGTAATAAACAAATTAAATGATTTTGCAGCATTACGTCTTTCATTTAATAATTGTGTAGTTCTTTCTAGCCAAAATATAGGATTTAGGTTACAATTGTTGGGATTTACAAGAAGTTTCCAGCCGGACTGTCTGTGATTACTGCAATCTGTTTTCGAACCAAATTGAGGCCATAATATAACACTATCATCTGATCTAATATAATGGTTAGAATCAACTCTAAGCAGCGTTAAGTCATGTATGCGTCTACCTGAGCAAAGCAGTAATATAGTTGCAGCATGGCGTGATATTTGAAAAGGATTGTCTATGTCTACAGTGTAATTGCTTAGAAAGGTAATCAATTTACTAACATCCCAAATCGGTGGCTTAGAAGACTTAGGATTTTCCAGAGCAATTGATTTTAAAATATGTTTTACAAGAACATGAGAACTTAATTGACTTGATCTTTCAACATTACACAAAGTGGAAACGACAGATTTATGTAAAAGAATTGTATTATATGATAATTTATTAATTAGATGCAAATCAGATAAAAATTGGGTTAATTGCGTACCTGTAGGATTATTCGTGTCAATATTTTTAGATATAGACCAGGAAGTCCAACGTTTCCAAGCCACCTCATATGTTTTTAAGGTAGACTCACGCCAGGAATTTTTGAGCAATAACTGTTGTTCAGCGGTCCATGATTCTATCGCCTTGGACCACCCCCACATTTCCAGACTTCGAGGATGATTTTGTCCACTTGTGGTGGTGGAAGTCCCGTTGATGTGTCGACCAGGTGTATCTGTAACTTTTTCAGAGTTAGAGGGGGTGCTAGCGCTCGGACTTTGAGGTTTGCACGCCAAAATACTTTCTCCCATCGAGGTACTACTATTAAAAATATTCCCGTTGATTGATTGAGGTGTGTTAGGACTTTTGGGATTAAGAACGGAGGTGGGAACACCCATGCGAGTGGATAGTTCCATGGGACACTGAATGCATCGTGAAATAGTGCTTGTCGGTTTTCCAGGTCTCGGGATACATAATTGTAAACTACGTGTGCTGTTGCAGAGGCAAACAAATCTATTGTTGGGGTTCCCCACTTTGAAAACACTATTTCCGTACACGCTGGCATTAGGTGCCATTACGGAGGTTGACGAAAGCGTGACAAGTGATCGGCATGATTGTTGTACTTGCCTGGGAGATGGTGTATGCTGAAGTGAATTTGAAATTGGTCCAGTAAATTCAGAATTTGATAGGTTAGTTCTATTAGGGGTAATAATTTCGTACCTCCTTCGTTCCTTAAGTAACTGACAGACGTCCTGTTGTCGCATTGTATCAGGATCGAGCTGTTGCAGAGCAGGTGAACGTTGTCTCAAAGGGCGCGAAATATGGCTAACATTTCTTTTTGATTGCAGTGCAGTGCCTGTTCCTCTTGTGTCCAATTGCCCGAAACAGCTAGATTGTTCAATTGCGCTCCCCAACCCTGATTTGACGCATCTGTTGTCAGAAAGTTTACTGGCGGAGGGTAATGTAAGGGTGTTGATGACTGACAATTCAGAGTCCACCATTCCAGTTCCTTTCTAACATTTTGTGGTATTGGGTACGAATTCGATAAAAGGTCTGGTAGAGAGTTCATGAACATTAATAATTGCCGGTGATTGAGCCGGCCTCGAGGAACAACATAACTGGCAAAGTTCAGGAGTCCTATTATTCTCTGCAATTCCTTTATAGTTATTATTCCTCGCTCGAGAACTTGACTCACTTTTTTGAATAATGAAGAAGTCTTTTTTTTTGGCAGGGATTTTGAATTGTCCCAGGGACTCCCTAAATATGTAATAGTCCTTTGAGGGCAAAGAACAGATTTCTCGAAATTTACTTGCCAACCAAGATTTTGTAATGTGTCCAATGTGAGCTCGACATGTTCTCGAAGAACGTCTACATTTTGATGTGCTATTAAAAAATCGTCAAGATATACGATGATTCGGATGTTCCAGCGTTCTCGTAATATTTGGGCAACCCAATTCGTTAGTATTGAAAAGGTTTTGGGTGCGGTGCTTAGACCGAATGGAAATGGAAGGCAGGTCATCTCTAATAGTTCTTGGTTGTATACAAGGCGAAGGAAGCGCCTGTGTGGCTTCGAAATTTTTAAGTGGAAATATGCCTGTGATAGATCCACTTTGCACATCCAATCTTGTGGTTGCAGGAAGTTCGGGATGCGATGCATGTTTATTAAATGAAATGGTTGGGTCTTTACAAATTCGTTTAACGCTTTTAGGTTGAATATGGGACGAGCTGATCCGTCTGGTTTTGGTATCAAAAATAGAGGGGAAATGAAACTCGGTGAGAGTTGAACAACTTTTAGAATGCCTTGAGCTTTCATTTTGTTTATTATTGCAGATTTCTTTTGAGACAGGTGTTTGAAAGGGACCATTGGTTACGTTTGGGTATATCAGAGGAGGTTTGTGGGTAAATGGTATGCGATACCCTTGAATTAATTTTAAAACAATTTCTGGCGCCCCCATTTCCTTCCATTTCGAGTGGTAGTGCGTTAACTGACCTGCTCGAAATCGATTCGAGTCATTGTTTGTATCCTTTTTGGTTTGCTCGAGAGCTTTTTGGAGGGTGAACTGAACGCCCTCGACCTCGGTTACTTCCACGTTCGGGCCGCGAGCCTCGGTTGTGAAATGAACCTCTACTGTTGGTATATTGATCAGATTGAAAGGATGGTAAACCCTGACCTTTCTTTGTGTAGTTGGTGCGAAAATGTCCACCCCGCGAGGGTGAGTTGTCATAGCCATGTGTGTGCATCGGTATGCCTGGTTCATGGCAAAAATATTGAGCTTCACGCGATGGAGCTACTGGTTTATGGCCTTGCCCCGCGAGGGGCGGCGGTTAGATTGGTTAGATCTGGTATGTGAATCTGTTTTTGGAGGCCAAAAAGCTTTGCGTACACCGCCTGCTTTTTCTAATGCTGTCGTAAAAGACTCGGGACTAAATAAATAAGTAGATGATGGGGGAATTCTATTCAAAGATGCTTTTACTAATGGATCTCGAATTTGACTAGTAATTGTCTCTCGACGCATTTCTATACTTTCGGCTCGATGGCCACAAACTAATTGTAATAGGTCTGAAGAGATTTTATGCAAATCACCTTTTTGAAATAATTCTTCAACTTTCCCGCTTAAATTATCAAAATTGACTTCTGTATTTTTAGCCCACAAAAGGAGATTACGAATAGCTTCTTGTAATGATTCTTTTTGTTTTAGGATGCAAAAAGTAATCGCTGCATATGATTTATCAGCATGTGCTAAGTGACGTAAAGTATCATACATTTTTATCTCTTCGTTTGTGTCCAAGTCTATGAAACCTGGGGTATGATTGTAGAGCTTTTGAGTATCAGAGTACCTTACCTCGGACCAATATATACTACCTAAGCGCTGGACCTCAAGTAGCATTTTAAAAAAAGTATCAAGCGTTTTCGGAACTGATGGTTTCTTAAGCTTTGTCTCGATATCAAAAGTGAAGTCTAAATTTGAATTTGGACCTTCAACATCAGGGCACTGTTCGTCAATATTATGCTGGTCATATAGTTCCCCACTGATCCCAGAACAAACTGATACCCCATCATGGCAAGCAGTATGCATATTATTTGCAGAAACTTGTTGGCGTAGCTCACTGACTTCCTTTATAAGCTTGTCCAATGTCGGGTTAGACCGTTGGGCGCGCTTATTGTTCTTGCGGCGTGCGCGGCGCGACCGCTTACCACGTTTTGGAGAAGAAGAGCTTGAAGAGCTGCTGCTCGTAGAGCTGCTGCTAGTGCAGCTAATGTTCCTTTTGCGAGTCACTCCACTCGGGCCGGCCACAGCTTGTGGCTCGGCAGCTGAAAAATTTACGTGGTCATCCATAATAGCAATAAAAGTTACGTTAGATATACCGTGACAAATATAAGGCCTCTTGAGCTTGACTCACAATAAAAATCTAAGCACACATATATATTGAAAATAACTGGCAAATAATCAATGTAAGTAGTGATCCGCACAGAAAAAATCGTTCAAAGTAATGACCACTTACTTTTACAAAGTAGGGTACTTACAGTTTTTTCTCCCAAAAAATTTTAACTCATGGTGAGTTAAAAATTTTTTTGAGAAAAAACAGCACTATATTTTTAAATTTAAATGAAATATTTAATTTTCTTTATCTGGTTTTACAAGATAGTGATCCGAACGGAAAAAACCGTTAAAAGTATGATCACGTACTTTTCTATGAAATATAACATTTTAATTTAGTAATAAAAATATAGTGTTATTTTTGGCATCGGTTGTGAACCGATGCGCACAAGTTGCTTCGACGGAGGACGAAACGCCAATGAACAAAAAATAGCTCGTTACATTTTATGAAACTAAAATGGCAAGCAAACGCCAGGTGGCGCCACTGAGTAGGACTAAAATTGATAAGAAATCGACGGAAACGGATATGCTCTCTCAATATAAAGCTTCCAGTGACGGTCAAGTAGTTTAATATATAATTAATGTACATGCAAAATATTGTAAAACATTTTAAAACAGTAACGGTGGAGTTTCTTGCCCATTCTTCTCCATACGAGATCTACTTTTTGGAATGGGCGACTAGAATCAATTCTATTTTAGTAATTTTTAACGTTCAAAAGTGCCTGTTAGGTGCCTATTTGAAATATGACTTTGACTTTGACTTTTGACTTTATACTCGTACATAGGTTAGTGGAATGGAGTCAGAACAACGGGCTTTTCTTTAACGCGTCAAAGTGCTCGGTGATGAGTCCTTTAGTGCACGAGTACGTGGTGGGCGCCGCGCCTATGCAACGAGTCTCTGAGGTGCGGGATTTGCGGGTTATCGTCACTCCCGAACTATCGTTTCGCGATCATATTACGGGGATCTGTAAAAGGGCGTTTAGAAACTTAGGATTTGTTCTGCGACAGACAAGGCACTTCACTAACATCGCAACAGTCAGAGTCCTGTATGACGCACTTGTCAGGAGTCATCTGGAGCATAGTGCTGTCATATGGGCTCCGCATGAGGCCACAAGAAATTATATGGGGTTTATCCATTATACCCGTTGATGTACCCCACTTTGTTTGTGCTCGGTATGGTCGGGTACAACCAACTGAGGGTACGACGGGAATTCATGCTTGTAGCGTATCTGGTTAGGTTACTTCGTGGCATTGAGCATAACCCAGGAGTACTGCAGCGCCTGAGAGTGTGTGTACCAGACCCCTATGTGTGGAGGCGGCGCCGCCCGCCACTGTTGGCCGTGCCGGTTGCCAGGACCAACCTTCTCGCCAAACACCATTGACTCGCGCTATTCGGGTTATTAAGATCGATTTATTTACATGCCATTTGAGTGAACTCGCAAAAATACTGCTGTTCCTTTTATGTTATAATGTTGATTAGAGTAGGCTATAATATGTTGTTGTTTTTTTATTTTTATTTTATTTTGTTTTATTTTATTTAGGGAATTTGATGCATACTTGTACAACTAGTTTTTACGTTATTCATAGTTTTAAATTGTAAGTTAATTTTAAGACCACGCTATCGCATTAGGTATACACCTGTAATGATAGTGGTAGGGAGATTTTAATAAATAAATAAATACTTAAGGCTGGAGTCTCCTATTAAGCGGATTAAACATTACGGTCGCACGCGACGGGGCGGGGGTAGCGGAGCCAAATTCCCCGCGCGGAGTAAGCGCGTTTTTATTGAATTTGTGTGTAAAAAAAAAGTTTGAAAACTAAAACCCGACTACTGAAAAGGATGAAACAAGAAAGTTCCTTCCCGTGGTCGCATGCCGCTGTACTAACATACATTAAGCTAGGTAGGGGAGACCGGGTACAAAAGTAACATTTTGTACTTTGACACTGGTTCCCAGCTAGTTATCATATTTTTAATGAAATTAATATCGTCACCTATAAACTTCGATTATGCTCTACAAATTTGTATTTAAATTTACCTCAATATTCACTGTTTATTGTGAATTACAGAGATTTAAAAAAAAAATCACGATTGTTACTTTCGACCCCGAGGCCAGGGCGAAAGTAACACGGTGTGGGTCGAAAGTAACATGATAAAGGTTTGTGTCATAAATATGAAATGCAATATCAAATCAACTAATTATTTACTAGTAAAATGTTTTTTAAGAACATAAATGTTAAAAAAACTATTCTGTAAAATAAAACGTAAGTGAATCATACTCATTCCATTACGCGGATAAAAGTAACACGTAACTTTTGTACTCGTAGTGCATGTTACTTTTGTACCCAACCACGTTTTTGTTATTTCATGAATGCCTACATAAAAATGGCACTTTCTATTCAAAAATCAATAAGGACACTGTATAAACATTCTAATCAAGAATTACTTTCTAAATAGTCACATATTGATATCATAATTTTAATAGTACGTAACACTAAATGAATAAATGTCAAGAAAGTTACTTTTGGTTCGTAAAATCACGTGGCGTCCTCTAGCACAACCTTACGGCGCAGGGCGAGGGCTGCGACTGAATGCAAGCGGGGGAAGCGTTGAAGGCTATCTCCTGACGGTAGCGGGGCGGCGTTTCGACTATTTGATAAACCTACAGATCGTTTGTTACTTGCGACCCGCCGTTACTTTTGTACCCGGTCTCCCCTAGCATACAGGAAGGTACTTTCTTGTTTCATACTTACCTTTTACCATCAGGTGAGCAGTGGTGGCCCAATGGAAACGGCCGGGACTTAGAAGTTGTAGGTCCCGATGCACTTTGTGTACATTCATTTATCATCTACCACTGCTCTATAAACAGTGAAGCAAAACACCACATCTCCTAAAACTAAAATTCAAAGATGTGTGACATCCACCAACCCGAACTACCCGAACCCAGAGAGGCCTGTGTCCCAGCAGTGAGAACGTAATAAGCTGAATAGGACCATCAGATAGAGGACCATCGTGAGCCTATCAATAATAATAAAAACTGAGAGAAAAAAAACAAGTTATCAAACGCAATGTTATAGTTTGTCGCTTGTGATTTTGCACATTCTGTGACGATAATTACCCCAACTCTCTCTTATTATACTTATTTTTAAAATAATGCAAAAGGCCTGTCAATCATAAAAACTGGCCAAGTGCGAGTCGGACTCGCACACGAAGGGTTCCGTACCACAAGGCGAAAACGCCGAAAAAAACACGTTTGTTGTAGCCCCCCTTAAATATTCATTTTATTTTGTTTTTAGTAGTTGTTGTTATAGCGGCAACAGAAATACATAATTTGTGAAAATTTCATCTGTCTAGCTATCGCGGTTCTTGAGATACAGCCTGGTGATAGACAGACGGACAGACGGATAGATGGACAGACGGACAGACAGCGAAGTCTTAGTAATAGGTTCCCGTTTTTACCCTTTGGGTACGGAACCCTAAAAAGTAAAAGTTGGAGTCTCATTTCCTACGAAATGTATCGGAAACGTTTTTTACGATTTCTGACATTTCTAGTAGGTACTCGAAGTTAGTCCATAAGAGTTTCTTTGATCCATATAAGAAATAGGATAGATTAGCATCAAATAAAGTTTTCGTGAAAACTGTCAATTTTCTTGCCGACTGTATTTTTAATTTGCTACTTGCACGCCTTTTGCCTTTTACAATGGGGTGGTTATCATTCTTAGTAGGTGTCAAATTCTGCATAAATGTGGAGCAGCCTTATTTCTTAGAGGGGAACTACCGTTAAACAGGATAAAAGTTTTTTATCGATGTTAGTGTCATTTATATAGTTTAAATGACAATAACAACTGTAATTAAGAGATTACAAAGATCTAAGATATAAATAAGAAATAGATATTTTGATAATAATAAAAAAGATTAATTAATCAAATGCATTCGGATAAGAATTAGGAAGCACAACCACAGTATAAAACAACAGAGTGGACAGAATGTAGGATATTATGAAACAGTAATACTAGGTATACATATTTATACATAGATAAATAAGGGGTTTTGGGAACAAAATAAAACCAGGGAAGTACATATATACTCATAATAAGCACTTTATTGTGTTGTTCTTACAAACGAATTCACGTTATTCTTTAAAAGGAGATAGTTGACATAGTATTGAGCAAATAAGTATGCCATTTAGTACGGGTAATTTTTGGATGTGTTCACTCTGAATATACCCGATCTGTAAAAAATACAATCATGTTAAAAAAATCCACGTGTGATTAGTTTTATCGTAACCAGATGTTGATGAATCAGTTCAACTACATATATATTCAAGGACTACCTAAATTAATTCCTAACTTAACTAAAACTATACAGAAACTAAAAAAATTGTGTCGAAAAATTCATCCGCATCGACCGCATCACTGTCGACTGGTAATGTACCCAAGAGACTGACGGCATTACCACGTTGTAAGGCGATGCTTAGCCTCTGGCCAAGGTAAAAGGGTCACGGGAAGTGTCAACCAGCCGTTTCGAAATTTCTTTACAAAGACCACGAGCACTCCCAGCCCTTGGGTCACGGGAAGTGTTAACCAGCCGTTTCGAAATTACTTTAAAAAGACCCCACGGACCGCATGGTCCGAGGGTTTCAACCCCAAACGGCTCGAAAATATAATTTCCGATAAGGTTATTATATTTTCGCCGCTTGAGGAGTAGCTCTAGTCTGTCCGCGACTTTGTACGCGCGAAACTTGCCGGGGGGGCAAGTTTCACGCCACCCATCGCATCGCCTGTCCGCGCTACATCGTTTTCGCGTTCATTATTACCTTTTTCTTTTTGTTCGGCTCCTAGGAGTCCTAGCGTGGTGTTAAATAGTCTATAATAGCCTTCCTCAACAATTATTATTGTGCTAATTATTATATGCAAAAATATTTTTTTTAATCCGACTGGTATTTCCAGAGATTAGCGTGTTTAAACAAACAAAAAACAATCAAACTCTTCAGCTTAATTTATTATTAGTAAAGATACTGAGTATGTTTTTCAAATTGTTATCTATACTTATTAAAATACCAAAATACCTACTCGTGTAGGTATTTTAATAAGTATTGAAAACAATAAAAAAAATATGATTCATTGCTATTTTATCATCGTTAAATCTAAACTTATGTAGTAGTGATAGCTTTATCTTACCTTGATTTAGAAAGGTCACTGTTACCCATAGGGTAAAGGTCACCAGTGCATCTATCGCGAGTAGCATCCCTATGTGATGCGCATTCATTGGCGAGGAGGTTGTTATACTTCACGGAGCTGGCCATTAATTCGTAGGCACGACCATGGGAGCATGAGTTTAGGAAGCACCCCGGCTGTCCTTTGCCTCCGTTCGGGTAGAAATCGGCATCACCGCAAGGGTCAGTATATCCAAGAAAACCAGTGTTTGTGTGGATTACTTCGACGTATTGGGCATCAGTAGCCCTCACACGGTTATTGTCTCTGCTCCATAGAGGACCAGCGGGGTCTAAAGCTGGAAGCATAATTCATTTGATTGGTATAATTTCCTATGATACTATTATGAAGTGCTTCAAATATAAAAGTGTCTGGTGTATGTAGGTATCGAAATTTAAAGAAATCTTTACCTGTGATCCTCTTCACCATGCCTCCCGTTTCCCTGCCAGCGTTTCCGACTAGATGGCCACCAAGACTGAAACCTATGAGGTGTACTCTTTCATATGACATTCCTAACGAAACGAGCCAGTTCACAAATTGACCAAGTCCTCTGCCAACTGCAGCAGTGCCACCTTTCGCTGTAGTGTAAGATCTGTTCGCTAGTCTACTCCAATCAAGAACAATAACGTTGACATCGGCATCCTGGAGAAAAGCTGAAACAAAATGTAAAATTAGAAGTCTTAAATTATTCGACATAACGCAAATCACTACTGCATACTATCGCTGTAAAAGTACAGATACAATAGGTACCTGTATAAGAATATCTACAAGGTGATGTTTTCTTAATGAATCGGCTTTATCGAGTTTCAGTAATTTTTCTTTTTGAGTTATAAAAAAATTCGTCTTGGTAGTCAGTCTCTCTACCATCTTGTGACTAGCGTGTTCTCATCATGGCCGCAGTATGAGCTATTCATTCATTTTTTATTTTCAGACTATTTGTTTGTCCATAATAATTTTTAGTTACAAAAGGTGTTGAAACTACGTTAGTATTGCACTACAGACTAAGATTAACATAACAAAGAGATAATTTACTTATGTTGAGGACGGATATAATACTGTCTGATTAATTACTGTCTGATTGATAAAAATGATGAAATACTGTCTGATTAATAAAATATCAAACAATGAGTGTTAAGCCACGCTGTAAACGCCAAATACGTCGTTACGTGCGTACGTGCTATCCGTAGTTCGGGCCAAAATGAGAGAAGAAGACCCAGAACTACCGCATTGAAACATCAGTTCAATTGCTTTGAGGTGCTTACATGACCTAAAGCGCAGTCACTGTCGGACTGCATAGAAAAGAAAGAGAGGCGCGATGACACCGCGCTGGTAATTTATTGCAAAATATGAATAAATTATTTAATTACAAAACATCTATTGTTTGGACTAAAAAATTAAAACATTAGTGTTTTAGTATGATGCTTATGGAATAAAAAAATCAGAATGATTGTATGTATATTAGTATGGTTTTTGTTGTAAAAAGAAAGTTTTTAGAGGTAACTTCATGATTTTTTTCTATCGTTTCAAATTAGTTGTATTATGTTTTCAACACACTATCTACCTAGCATATATCCTGAAGAATATCGTTTATTTTTTTGATTTTGTTTACTGTAGTCGATCATATACTTTTATTGTTTCTAAAACTTGCGTTTTTTGTGTTTACGTCTTGTAAGCCCCTTAAACTATGATGCTACATAGTACATTTCTGCCCCATTGGTCGCAAGGGCATTTCATTTTCCATTGAGAATTTCTTAGTAACAGTCCGGAGTTTGGAAATTGGGTGTGTGATGCACCCTTAGACAAAGAAAAGTATAGACGGCGGGTAGCTCCATTTCATTTCCACAAGAAAGGGACAAAGTATTGAGTTATTATAAGTAACAGAAAAGGATAAAGCTATACTATTTCCGTCTCTCAGTGCGTGCCAGTTTTTTCAAGGCAGCTACTTATGTAGCCTATGTTAGTTAAGTTAGTTTTTTGTCTCATGTGTGGCCACGCTACCCGATGCTCTATAGCTTTCTTACTCTAAGGATGCACCCGTGTCTCGAAGCCCTGCGCCTGACCTCTCTCCTCGAGTGAGGGAAAAGAGAGTGCACTTGTGTCTGCGCACACTCTTGTGCACTATAATATCTCCCGCGCCGAAGTTGTCTCCGTTGAGATTGGTTGCTATGGCCGAAATTCATTTTGAATTCGAATTCTTCGACTTATAGTATACCTAGCTCTAGCTTACGTCGGGGTAGTATTTTTAATAATTTCGACTGTACTTTTTAGGGTTTCGTATTACTAAGATTCCACAGTCCGTCTGTCCGTCCGTCACCAGCCTGTATCTCATGATGTATGTATTTCTGTTGCCGCTATAACAACAAATACTAAAAACAGAATAAAATAAATATTTAAGGGGGGCTCCCATACACGTGTTTTTTTCGGCGTTTTTGCCTTGTGGTACGGAACCCTTCGTGTGCGAGTTCGACTCGCATTTGACCAGTTTTTAATTTTACAGCAAATAGCAAGCTTTTATTTCAGTCTAATAAATTTAATTGTTACCTGCAGTCAGATCCTTTTTCATTTCGTTTCCACCTTCACCATTCCACCCATGAGCCAGAAACACGGTAACCTTTGAAAAGTCAAAGTTTGACTCTGCTAAGGAGCGTTCATCACCAAACCCAATGATTTGAGGTGTAGTAGGGTTTTTCCTGAAAATTAGCCAATTACAAAAATCTGTTTTCATAATGCGTTTTTCTTTCGTAATAATTTCATATTCAGGGTGTCAGGGATGTCATTAACGCGCAAACTGTAACCAGGAATTCAGCGGTGCTATTCTGTAAAAATCTCACCGTGTAAACTTAGGTGAAGTGAGCGTGGAGTGAGCTGTCAATAGTGTCTATTCCTAGCTTTCACGGTGAGATTTTTACAGAATCGACCGGCTGCACATGATTCTAGACTCCCTAGGGTAGAAATTTTTGATCGGTTATAAAAAAATAAACAGCTTTCATAGAGAAATGCCTGTGCGGTCAATATGTATGGAACAGCAACATAAAAAAAAAAAACAGAATCATGTACTGAATCCAGGGTACTCGTAACTGGTTGCCCGATATGCCTGCCACCCTGTATTGATGTAAAGACACCAGCACATCAAGCAACCCGAAACTGTAAAAATTTCCCAATCAACTTTGAACCTTATATTTTAGGGTTAAAGTTGAAAATCTATTAAATTTGATAGATTGTAGTAGTTTGATGTGCTGGCGTCTGTACGTAGTATTAAATTTGTTGCGTTATTATAAATATTATTAACGGACTCTTTTCACTTAAGAGCGTTTACGCCGTACGGCATTTCATACAAACTTTCAAGCCCTTATTTTTCGAAATGAATGAACCGATTTTAATGAAACTTCATAATTATGCATTAGCAGGATACAAAGGTCTAAAAAGTTAGTAGAGAACATTTACGAAATGTCTTATTCAAAAACAGATAACTGGAAAACTCTGTTTCTATGGAAAATTTAAAATCGGTCTAATTTGGCTGTAACACAATTTTTCGAAAATGTTTTCTACTAAATTTTTAGACCTTTGTATCCTGCTTATGCGTATGAAGTTTAATTAAAATCGGTTCATTCATTTCGAAAAATAAGGGCTTGAAAGTTTGTATGAAGTGCCGTTCGGCGTAATCGCTCTTAAATTAAAACTAATTTATAAGAAGGTACGTGTTTTTTTACCTAGTATAAAGCCAGTATGCGTTATTCGCTGGATTTCTGGTAAATTGCTCAATAAATGTTAAATCTATTGGCTCCTCAGTGTCAACAAGGCGCGGGGTATCGTCGTCGCCATCTGCCGAGAAGTAGATGTACCTATCACCTTCCTTGTAACCCTGAACAGGGTCTTTGAGGACGCTTGCAGCACATGCTGAAATAAAACATTAAACTTTAATTACAATTATTGGTAAACTTTTCAATGGTTATTTTTTTGTCGTGTGACTATATCTATGTAGGGTAGATTAAAATTTGCTCAGTTTATGATATCCTTATTCGTTCTTAAATACCAATACCACATTTGTAAAGTACAACTGAAACTTGTGTAAATAAGAATTAAGAAACTTGGATAGACTACACTTGTAACTTGGTTTGATTTTATTTAGCGATAAGACCGCCCATTGTGTCACCCTTTGTACAGTTTCTATATTTATATGTCTGTAATTTATATGGTGTACATATTATAGAGTATTCTATTCTATTCTATAGACTGTGGTGTTTAAAAACCTTGCAGTATATTAGTTGCGCTCCGCGGTTTCACCCGCGTAAATGTCGATCCCATGGGAATATAGGGATAAAAAGTAGCCTATAGTAACAGTAACAAACATATAAACACACACACTCACAAACTTTCGTCTTTATAATATTAGTGTGATTATTAAAGTAGGAATAAGATTTAGACTAAAATTACCTGCTATAGCGACGGATAAGAGTAACAAGCACTTCATAATGCCCAAGAGCGACACTGTCTGCTAGTTCACACTATTAAGTATAAATTGTATTTATTTGATACTGCGGTTTTTATATGTGACTAAATCCATTTATCTTGTTATGATCCTAATAATAAATATCTTTTGTCGTGTATTAAACTGCTATCAGTTTTTTTTTAGTTTTATCTATCTATCTCAGTAGTTCAAATCAAAACTTACATAACTATGATAAATAAATGAGTACATTTCCATTTTAATAAGCTGCTTAGTGTTAGTAATACGTATGTTATTGATTGATAGATAGATATGGAATAGAGATCTGAGGATAGATATGGAAATCCATCATTAGACCTTCGATGACAGTCATATCCCAGCTAAACTAGCTGGGACAAACACTATGTAGGCGCTGTAAACTTTTGAGGAGCTCTCTCGATTGTCTTCCATCTCTATCATCAGACCAACTCCAGGTATTTATTGTGTGGTCCACGTTTTAACAGAATTGGTTTACACGTAAATATATTTGAATTCTAATAAGGCTCCCGGAGTAGATAACGCAAAAGTTGCGGATATCAAAATGATAGGTCCCGATGTATCAAAAGCTGTTGCAGACCTAATTAACTGCAGCTTAAAAAGTGGTGTATACCCGGATGAATTAAAGTTAGGCTGTGTTAGACCAGTTTATAAAAAGGATAAGCGAGATGATTACGCTAACTATCGTCCTATTACATTAATTGCTTTCTTCTATTGATAAAATCGTAGAAAAATACTTTTGTTAACAAATACATTCATTTTATAGAAAACACGAAGTAATTTATGCAAACCAATTTGGATTCCAAGCGGGTAGAGTCAACGAGAACCTTAATCAAAAAAAGATTACATACGCACTTTTCATTGACTTTTCCCTTGCTTTTGACACGCTTGATCACAAGCAACTAATTAGTAAACTGGACCATAGTGGAATTCGTGGCCCTCTGCTCATCTGGTGCGGGAATTACCTTCAAAACCGAAAATTTGGTGTCAAAATTGGTGATTCACTAAGTGAAGCCGTTCATGTCACAGAGGGCACGGCTCAAGGGTCACTTTTGGGGCCCCCCATTTTCTATCTTATGTAAATGACATGATGAGCTGCACCACTAAACCCTGCTAAACCACTGTAGGTACATGCTATCAGTTTGCAGACGATACATGTCTTGTAATATCTGATAAGAACCCTCAAAAAGCTTGTGATCTTTTGCAATCTGACCTAAACTCTTTGTTAAAATGGTGCCATGATGTTGGGTTGGTGCTCAATTCTAATAAAACCAAATTGCTAGTCGTAAAATCACCATACTTACTATGTATTCCTCCTCATAATTTGGTTGCACACGACCACAGCTGCTTGCATAAACTAATTAATACGAAGTGTAGCTGTTCGCGTATAGAAGAAGTAGATTCTCATAAGTATCTGGGACTAGACATCGATAATAAATTCAACTGGAGTAAACATATAGAGCATGTTTGTAATAAGTTAAGACAATTTTTAGCTAATAAGTATAATAATTCTGAAGAACCGCAGTCCTTTCAAAGTACATAAAACTTATGTTATACAACTCATTAGCACAATCATATAGTCAATACGGACTCAGTAGTTACGGTCGAACATTCAAATCTTATCTCAGTAAAATATATAAACTCCAACTAAAAATACTAAAGAATATCATACCTACTTATCTAAAAAAATTCAATACCAATTTCAAAACAATGAGCATCGACTATTTCATCACTGTAAAACATTACCTGTGCATACACAAATTACATCGTAGCTCCCGAACGGATGAACCGATTTTGATTTTGTTTTTTTTTGTTTGAAAGATGAATTAGTCGAGAGTGTTCTTAGCTATGTTTGATGAAAATCGGTCCAAGATGGCCGCCGCCACAAAATGGCGGATTACATATTTTTTCACAACTCCCTCAATATGGGTATCAAATGAAAGGGCTTGAATAGTAGAATACTATGCACTATGATAAATTTCAAACCCAAGATGGCCGCCACCACAAAATGGCGAATTACATTTTTTTTTCACAACTCCCTCAATATGGGTATCAAATGAAAGGGCTTGACTAGTAGAATACTATACGCGATTACAAATTTCAAATCCAAGATGGCCGCCACCACAAAATGGCGAATTATATATGTTTTTCACAACTCCTTCATTATAGGTATCAAATGCAAGGGCTTGACAAGTAGAATAATGTACCTACACTATATTGAAAGGGATTGAGGAATATTATTAACGAAGTGAAAACTAAAAACCTGAAAATATTTTTTTCTCCGATCAATGCTCTAGAATGATGAGGAAAGTGGAGTGATGACTGGTACCTACGACCACTGAGTTTGACTATTTTTATTACGAATGGAATCATCCTACTTAAAAAGCGTAGGTATTTCTGCATCAGATAGTGTCGCAGTCCCATTTTATAAACTAGATCTGAAATACCTAAGATATCTAATAGCTATGAAATACTTGTACGAAAGTTGAATAACTAAAGGAAGAATTAGAAAAAAGGATACTTATAATAAAACAAAAAACTCTGTTTAGTCTTAAAAATTATTATTCTTCAACTATAAATTAATAGGTAAGTAATTATTTTTTGACGGATAAAAACCCGATTAAACACCAAACTACGTGAATCTTAAAACATAAGAAAATAAAAAAAATAAAAATACTCAAATTAAGGAGTCCCTACAAAAAGCATGAAATAAAAAATTAAATTTAAAATTTAAAAAACCCCCGACACAAAAAAATAATAAAAAAATTAAATGTAGGTAATTTGAAAAGGATCAAATAATTTAAAAACCCCCAACTTAAAGAATCTAGGTAACGAGACTAAAACAGATAAATTCATATGGAAGTCGGGGGACCGTTCTGTGGAACACCTTCTATGCTAAGAGGTCCCCCGACTGCCATATGAATGAACCGGTTTTAATGAAATTTAATCGAAATGAATGAACCGGTTTTAATGAAACGTCATATGCATAAGCAGAATACAAAGGTCTAAAAAGTTAGTAGAATACATTTTCGAAAAATAGTGTTACAGCCAAATTAGACCGATTTTAAATTTTCCATAGAAACAGAGATTTCCAATTATCTTTTTTTAAATAAGACATTATGAAAATGTTTTTTACTAACTTTTTAGGCCTTTGTATCCTGCTCATGCGTATGAAGTTTCTTTAAAATCGGTTCATTAATTTCGAAAAATAAGGCCTTGAAAATTTGTATGAAATGCTGTACGGCGTAAACGCTCTTAAATATACATTGCTAAAAGAATAATACTTCAAAGGTTATTTAGAGCAAAAAGTTCTGTATTCATCCGGGCCGTCGCACGTAACCAGCTATACACGGTTCGTGCAAATAACACCTACGGCGCCGGCACAGTATAAAGATCATACAGTATTTCGACTTCATACAAATGGACGAAACGCGAGCTATACCTACGCGCCTCGACCTCGGCATGCGCTCGGCATGCAGACAGTCGCGACTGTGCCGCAGTGACGAACGGACGGTGTGTTGTTTTTTTAACAATAACCGCGCGATTTTTTCACTAAAAATAAGTTCAAGTACATATTTAATATGACGAGTAGGCTATATTGTGCTACAATAAGACTACAATAAGATTATACTATGATTAAGATATACGGACTACAATAAAATTATTTCGCAAACTTTTTTGATTGTATCCAGCGAAGATTTTGTGGAATATATACAAAAATGGAGGAAATATTCCGAACTTCATTTAAAACCAAACTTATAAATTGTAAAGTATCTATAACCAAGTAAAAGATACTCCTTTTTCTCCACCTTGTCCATGTTTCCCAAAACAATTTTTAGTTAAGCTTTATATTAGAATGCGGATTTTTTATACTTTATTTAATAATAAAGCATTTCGTACGTCTCAGTCGAGGCGCAAATATTTTTCGGTCGCAAATTTATAAGATTTGTTATTCAAACATAGACATGGTTTTTTAATTAAATCTACCAAACATAAAACAACACGCATTTTTTAAAAATACTTCCTATTTAATTCACAAAGTATTTTATTTGTTTATAGGTATAAAAAACTGGCCAAGTGCGAGTCGGACTCGCACACGAAGGGTTCCGTACCACAAGGCAAAAACGCCGAAAAAAAAACATGTTTGTTGTATGGTAGCCCCCCTTAAATATTTATTTTATTTTAATTTTATTATTTATTATTAAAGTTAAAATACAATTGAGTATTTTGTGAATATTTCAAGTGCCTACCTGTTGCCATTTTTGATATCGAGCAAAAAAGAGCAAAAAAATCGCGTTTGTTGTATGGGAGCCCCCCTTAAATATTTATTTTATTTTGTTTTTAGTATTTGTTGTTATAGCGGCAACAGAAATACATCATCTATGAAAATTTCAACTGTCTAGCTATCGCGGTTCTTGAGATACAGCCTGGTGACAGACAGACGGACAGACGGACAGACGGACAGACGGACAGACAGCAAAGTCTTAGTAATAGGGTCCCGTTTTTACCCTTTGGGTACGGAACCCTAATAAGTATATTTATTTATTTATTTTATTATTTATGTACACACAGTAAAATACAATAACAAAACTAAATGGAAACACAAAGTAGGCAAATGTAATTAAAATGCTGGAGGCGCCAGCCCTATCGCATGTTTTCGTACCGCGCGGCTGTAGGCATTTATTTCAAGGTTACGGCCGAGTTACAATACTGTATGATCTTTATACTGTGGCGCCGGCGAGCGGACATCTTCTTACCTAGTTCCTCGAGTAATTAACAGCCTACCTTCCGATTTGCGCAGAGACATAACGCCAAGAAATATTAAGTTAAAAACTTAAGTCCCACTATCTACAACACATTGAATGCTCAATGTGACATGCAGCTAACGTAGTAACTAGCATATCACCTGAGATGAAGTTACCAAATTTCGCAATAGGGTATTAAGTTGTATTATTGTTTACCTTGATTTTGTTTTTACTACGATGTAGCATTACATGTAGCATTAAGTACAAACCTTAGTGGTTTATAAATGCTATTCTGCTGAATCAAAAGTAATTAATTTTTAAATGGTAAATAAAAAAAAAAAATAAAACGTGAAAATTCAGTAGGTGAAATAATGCAGAAAATTAGGGGTTGATTGATTTTTCACCTACTGAATTTTCACTTGTGATTCACTCATGATCACTGACTTTTCAGAATCGGACTATTCTGTAAAAATATATGCCTGGTCACACATTAAAAAATACAAATAAACGGTTCGACTTGGAAACCTCCTCCTTTCTTTCGTCGGTTAAAAATATTATGACAGCGAAGCTCTAACTATTACTTGACCTAACTATTTCAGACAGTATAAAATATCGTACATACACTACTGAACAAAGTCTAGGGAACATGCCAACTAGTCAAGTTATTTAAGAAAACTATTTAGGGCTGATTTTTCAATCATCTGATAATTTTATTCGAGAAATGATTTTGAAATTTTGACAGTGATTTCATACAAAAACTGTCAAACGTCAATTTAATTCCTCGAATAAAAGTTATCTGGCGATGGAGAAATCAGCCCTTTTAAGCTGAATTTACATTACGAAACTAGTTGCACAAACTTAGCTATTCATTGATTGTTTCACGTGTAAATAATTATCTATTTACACTTGAAACTATCAATGAATTACTAAGTTTGTGCAACTAGTTTCGTAATGTAAATCTGGCTTTAGACTAATTACTTGCCTGAAAGTGTTGGTTGAACCTGCATTAAAAAAACTTGAAATCAAAAGCATTTTGGAATAACTTCACTTGGTCGCAGCGTATGGCGCTTTGAAGCTACTGCAGCTGCCCCTACTGTCTGTTATCTGTTTTTTTCTTGTGAATATCATTTTAGCTGTTTTCTTGTATTTGTAACTCGGGAGTGTCGTCACGTCGAGATTTAACGCGGGAAGTATGCATAGGGCTTTGGGTATGCTGGAAGCAGGGGGCCTAAAAAGGCTACTTTGGCAGAATCATAAAAGGATAACATAATGAACAGTTAACTGTTAAGTTAATCGTATCAAATCTCATTGGTGAAGCATTTTCAGTTATTTTTTTTTGTTTGTGCTAAAATACCAATCAATCCAATCCAAATCCAATCCCAATCTCTTTCGGCATTATTACAAAACAAGATTTATTTTTAGACCCAGGTTTAAATCATCCAGCCATTTTTAAATTTCGAACTATAATCCAACGAAGCTAAAGTTCTTATTACAAAAACTGACGTTAAACCCGAGTTGTCAATTTTGCCACATTACGTTTGTCGGAATAAAGTTCAAAATAGAGTAACTGGCTCGAAGGTTTAGGCTAGGTCTAAAATTAGATATCGTTTTGTAATAAGACGGTTTGAGTATACCTACGTAGTTCAGCGAAAAAAAGAAAAACACGGACTGTCTTCGCCATATTATGATTCATAATGGTATCCGTTTATGATTCTCCAAATTGGCCTTTTTAGGCCCCCAGATGCCGACGCCGTCAGTACGCAACCAAGCTTAATCTTCCGTTTGTGGGTGCGTTACAGGGTTACCGGAGAAGTTACTGAACGTCACCGAGAGAGATACAGCATCACTACTCAGACACAAGACCGCTTTCTGCAAATGGCTGCGAGGAGGCAGCCTCAAAATTCGGCTCGCCAGCTGGTCGTAAGACTCCAGTCTTAGCACCAAGTGGTCATCAGCGATCAAACCGCCAGGAGAAGATTGCATGAAGTTAATCTTCACGAGTTCGAGTTCTTCTTCTTGTCTGTGTGGTGCCGGACTTAAAGAATAGCACCACCCCATACTTCCCGTGGGTGTCGTAAAAGGCGACTAAGGGGCGTACCGGAGAGTGGGCAGCAGCGTTCTCTATGCATTCCACCACCATACCATACTGCGATCGCCAACCCGCCTGCCAAGCGTGGCGATTATGGCAACCCCCCCCCCCCTTTTTGGGGGAGGCCTATGTCCAGCAGTGGACGTCTTTCGGCTGAAATGATGATGATGATGAATCTTCACGATCGCTGACCACTTAGATTTCCAGTTCTTGGACGCGGAAATCGAGGGCGTCGATTATTGTGAGCTAACGCACATTAACTTTGGGCCGATATTCAGTGTCGCGCTTTGGATTTCATCCCGATTCAAGAAGGGTGCGTGTTTGGCGAGTTCCTGGTCGCCAGATTCGATTCCAGAATCCTCAGGAGGTTCTGATACTCAGCATGCCACGCTGATGTAGAGTCGTTGCTAATGCCTTGGAAGGACTAATAATTTATAAAAAAGTTGCTAGAAATGTTTTTTTATTTACCTAACGTTCTGGGCGTTAACCTTTTATTCATCTTCACTAAAATGTTTTTTCGTTTTTGATATCATTTTAGAGTTTCATAATTTTTTCAGTAGCAACCCTTTTATTTAATCAAACAATTTGAATCTATATTAAATTACGCTTCTATTTATATAAATATGGTACATATAATATTTTTTAAATAAAAATAATTTCCTTGTATGAATACCCTTGTTCCCTAGATTTTGTTTAAGAGGGCACACAAACAATCCAAGCCTTTGCTTTGCCTTTATCATGGGCAAAATCCGTTGAAACTGACGCAATTAAGCTTTCTATGAGGTTTATAGTTGGGACTCTGACAAAGATAGTAGGTATTTCTAATTCGCATTTGTAGAAAATCGTCTTAACTGATAGCACAAAATGATAGCTTTGATAATAAATATTATAGTTATGGTATGATTAATGACGACTTTGATTTTAAGATATAAGTAATCGCATTGTAAAATCCCTCGCCTGAGGTGGTACAGTCACGAGCGTAAGTATGTATACACTTGGCTTTATTCACTTGGCTTTATGTTCGTAATAACATAAAATGAAATTTTATGTTATTACGAACATAGTATTTTCGAACCCATACGTTTATGTAGTGTCGTATTTCAACGTTGCATTCGTCATTTCACGAAAAAATCGCAATTGAAAGTTGGCAAGTGTTGACATATTTTTGCTCGTGACTGTACATGAAACTTAAAGGCTAGCGTACATTATAATTATGCGCATTAGGCCGCAGCGCGTCGCATTGCGAAATTGCGTCAAAGCACACTAGATGTGCCGGCCGGCCGCGATGCAATGAGAAAAATGGCCGAGTGCGTGGCAGACTACGCATAATGAAGGGTTCCGCAGTCGGGAATTTTGTAGTTCAAAAAATTTTCTCCCATACATCGATATACGTCACGGTCAATTCTCCAACTGCAAATCTATAGTCGCATTTTTTTAATGTGATAAAACAAAATATTAACGATTTTCGGAATTTAAAAAACATTAAGATTCTAGGTCAATGGGAAGTACCCTATATGTTGTGATTTTTTTACGAGTATCAAATATGTCGCATAAATTACCGTAGTTTTTATTGCGTTGATTTTTTTTAGAGCTTATGGGAACGTAGATTTACGTATTTGATATTAATTTCAACTTGACACCTCCATACGTTCCTGAGCAAAAGGGTCTTGACATACAGACGGACAACGAAGTGATCCTCTAAGGGCTCCGTTTTTTCTTTTGGTTAATGGAGGCGAGCAATCCGACCATAAACTCCCTACAGCCAAGATATAGCCACCTGAAGACTAGCACGTTTTTTTAAACTAAACCTCTAGTGTGCGAAGCTTCATAAAAAATGTGTGGAAGTTAATTGTGGAGAGAGAGAGAGAAGAGAATTGCTGCGTTGCGTTGCTTCGCGACTCGCATTAATACGTGGTAGCCTTAACATGGTCATACATTTATGTAGTTTTGTTGATTGGTTCATATTATTGGATCGGTTCTTTGATTAGATTACAAATGAAACAGGTATCAACCACTTGGTTGAGGTAGGTAGGTATCTAAAATCCCGTGGTCAATAACACGCAGAAGATCATAATTATACAGATTAGGTAATCATTTTATTTGTAGAAATACAATAACAGATTAGGTATGTTACCTATTGTATTTCTACAAATAAAATGATTATCGCTGCAAGATATCATACTTACTGGTTGTCGTCAAAGTTGTGAATTTAGGTCAAATTCGTAGTGCTTTAATTCAAGGTCCTCACCGGACACGGAAGTTTCGGGAGGTTCCTGCACATCATCAGGCGGGAGGAAACGCCCGGGTGTCGCCATTGCCAGGATCGCCCAGAGGACACGGTCGAGCACACGGTGGAGGTCTGCCCCGCTTGGGCGGAGCACCGCCGTGTCCTCGTAGAGGCGATCGGCAGCGACGGCGACCTCTCGTGTCCGGCCCTGGTGCAAGCCATGGTCCGGGGCGAGAGGGAGTGGGAGGCAGTCACCTCTTTCTGCGAGGGAGGTGGCGGGACGGTTCAGGGAGAGAGCCTCCCGTCTCAGCCGCCGCAGGGGACGCCCCCGGCGTCGGGAGCCGCTTGACGACTCCCGGCCACCGTAGGCGCGGGCCTGCGGGCGGAGAGTAATAATCCTTATAGTAATAATACTAATCCTCCGCTCTCAATTTTTACAAAGATAGGTTATTTGCCTTTATTTATTTCTGCTACACTAGGTTAGTAGGTACTTAGGCTAACATTTAATTGCATATTTTGACCAGTGAGAGCAGAGGTGGCCCAGTGCCAGTGGTAACGGCCGCGACTTACGAGTTATCGGCCGTAGGTTCGAACCCTAAACAGGTGCTACACTTTGTGTAAATTAATTAATCACAGTTGCTCTCAAAACGGTGAAGGAAGATCGTGAGGAAACCGGCATGTAGTGGAACCAAAAATTCGAAGACATGTGGATGTGACATCTACCAAAACGGACTGGGCCCGCGTGGTGGATTACGGCCCACTCGCTCTCACAAGAGAGGAGGCCTGTGTCCCATCTGTGGGCACAGTATAGGCTGATGATGCTTACTTTGTACACAAGAAGTATGGAGAATGGAAAAAAAAAGACATGTTGTGCCGACCAGAAATATATTGCTATAAGGGCTCCTGAGAATGATGTTGACCCACTTTGTACACAATTTTATTATTATCTATACGTATAAAGGTCTTAGCACCCATATCAACTCGGAAGGGGATCGTCACCGTATCGCCTTTCGCCTCGCCGTCAAACAGGCGTAAGCACGTAACCAAAGCGGATCAGAAACTCCGATACGTCGAATCGGCTACGGCTAGGCGACGCCGCGCTTATGGCTCGCCGACCTCCGTTTGATGGTGCTGCATGCAGGCCGCGAGAGGGGTAAGAGGGGTGAGGGTGGACGAAGAGACCGTAAGCGCGGGGACGATGAGCCGTAAGCGCGGGAACTCCAAGTTGACCACGCACCGCACCGCGGTTCGTGGGCTTGTCCCGAGGCAAGGCGATAACGAAACCGATTAGTGTGCGTTGCAGTAGGGAGTTTTATACAAAGAATAACTGAATGGCTCGAGTTGAAACGTGTCCTATGACCTTAAAGGTGTCTATGTACCGGTCTGTGACAAGTGTTTGTGCACACGACATAGTCTTAATGTCCTTTTAAGTCTGACTGAACAGGTGCTCGGATCAAATGAATGTTACAAATGCGTAGTTAGGCCTATCTCTATCTCTATTGTCAGTATCTATATCAGCTATGCGAATCCATCCAGGTATTTACCTATACCTAGATTAAAGAATTAATATAAGATAGAATATAACACTGATTGATTAATTTAAGTTATGAACCTACCTGTTTATTGGCATACAAACCATGTGCTCGATGGGATGTCCCGTCGGCTAAAATTATAAACTTCCTTAAGGTTTCCCTTCTTAACCCATTTAGGGGATGAGTTGTCGTAAGTCAAAACCCTTCCTAAGTGCTCACCTTCATTATACAGGGTTATTGGTAAAACATTAAAACCTCTTAAGAGGTCATTGTACTCATCATTATGAACAACTTTTACTATGGGACCACAACTGACAGCGCGAAAAAAAAAATCAGCTGTTCCCTACATTTTGACAAGCTATACGAACATAAATATAGGGAACAGCAGATTTTTTCGCAATTTCAGGTTTGGTTCCATAGTAAAAGTTATTCATAATGAGGAGTACAATGACCTCTTAAGAGGTTGTTAACGTTTTACCAATAACCCTGTAGGTATAGGGAACACTTGTGCATTTAATGTTTTTAGACCCTGCGGTTTAGGCTTCTATCCGTGGAATAAAATTGACGTCTGACATTTCTAGTATGAAAAAAACCGGGCAAGAGCGAGTCGGACTCGCGCACCGAGGGTTCCGTAACATCCGGGTTTATGCATAAAGTTTATGTTTATAAAATTATATGTTTTATTTTTATTTTTGAGTTGATTGAATGAATGGTAAATTGCGGTTTACGATTTATGTCGTATTAAAAAAAAACTACTTACTAGATCTCGTTCAAACCAATTTTCGGTGGTAGTTTACATGGTAATGTACATCATATATTTTTTTTAGTTTTATCATTCTCTTATTTTAGAAGTTACAGGGGGGGCGGGGGGGGACACACATTTTACCACTTTGGAAGTGTCTCTCGCGCAAACTATTCAGTTTAGAAAAAAATGATGATATTCGGTTCTAAGTATGGGGAACCCTAAAATTTATTGTTTTTTTTCTATTTTTATGTGAAAATCTTAATGCGGTTCACAGAATACATCTACTTACCAAGTTTCAACAGTATAGTTCTTATAGTTTTGGAGAAAAGTGGCGGTGACATACGGACGGACAGACAGACAGACGGACAGACAGACAGACAGACAGACAGACATGACGAATCTATAAGGGTTCCGATTTTGCCATTTGGCTACGAAACCCTAAAAACAATAAAAAAAATCTCAGGATACTTACTTTATAAAAGTTTGGTGGAATTCGGCGTAGAAAAGATTTGATAGGTAAACTTCTTACGTCACTTTAAAATATGTTGATTAAATGTGTTGATTAAAAATATTAACGTCGACTCACGTTGTAGTGCGTCATCAGAAATCGTGCTATTCGTGAGCAGATAAGATTCTCATTACCTATATATCGAATCCATATTAATTTATTATGAATTCGAAATTGTGTCTGTTTATTATTTTGTTGCTTCTTATTCCCATATTCTTAACTGATTTTAACGTTAATTTGCCTAGAGCTTTAACACGAGAAGGACATAGGTACGTTTTTTATCCGACTGCGCGACGCAAAGGAGTGGTAATGTGTTTATCAGCCTATGTATGTATGTATGTTGCTTTGAAGCACTATACAGACCAAACGCCTGGGCCGATTTTTATGATTCACACGTCAATCGATTCGTCTTAGTCCGGCGAGTGTCACTAAAGACATCGTTAGTGAAAATTCAATATGGCGACTACTGGACGCCATATTGTGAAAATGGAAAGAATGAAATTCAACAAACTATGTCACGTGGGGTATCGTTGTTGAATAGGTATTTAATAAAAATATTTTTTATTTTTTACCCGACTGCACCAGAAGGAGGGTAATGTTTTTCGAGTGTATGTATGTATGTATATTTCTTTGGCACGCTCTGTAGCTTAAACGGCTTGATCGATTTCAACTTGAGAGGTGCCGCTAGATTCGTCTTAATTGTGAGAGTGACACTGGGTATATCAAAATTGAAAAAATTGGCCGATTTTTGGCGCTATATTATGTCTTCAAAAAATTTTTTTTTCAAAACCTATCGAGTGGGGTATCAAAATAAAGGATTTTAAAAGGTGATTACAAAAATATATTCAACATAGATGTTTAAAAGCAATTCGAAGTGACGAATCGTAAAAAAGCACCTACCAAGAACTAAATCGTCTGCAAAATCATTCACATTTGTAAACTAAAAAGCTGGAAATAAAAAAAGTAATTAAAACATCAAAAAACCCGACTGCGGTAAAAATCTTAAGTTAATTTTTATTTTTTTATTTTTTTAAATAATTTTTTTAATTTAACAAGCTTCGAAACTAGACCGGATAGAAGAGATCATGATTATGGTCATAATATTTAATGAAACAATTACACACATCCTTTAATTAAATTGATTGATTATTAGATGTGTTTTTATAGTGCCAATGCGAATATTGGTTAGTAGTAGCAATACAACCTTATCATGTTAGATCGCTCTTAGCGATAAGACCGCCCATTGTGTCACCCTTTGTAAAATTTCTATATTTATGTCTGTAATTTATGTGGTGTACATAATAAAGAGTATTCTATTCTAATATATTCTATCATGCTGACATTGAATCCATATTTATTTTGCAAAAGAGAGCTGTCAGAGCAGAGCCATTTATAATCTACGTCGCCGCGAATATCTCAGGGAACTATTTGCCAACTCATATAAAAAAATATTATGTATGTAAGAAAAAATCTACATCTTTTGAATAAAATAAACGATAGAAATAATTTTAATACTTACTAGAAATTTAATAAAGATAAAATAGATCAACCATTTTCCAAATTAGATATATGACATACTTACATCTTTTATGGGGTAGGTACTGTGTCAAATGTTACAACTAAATACCTTGGGATATATTGCAATTAAATGAAAGAAATTTTAAACAGTAGGTACACTATTAAATAAGCATATTAGAAATAGAGGTTATGTCCAAGGGAAGAATTCTTGGAAACATGCTGGTCCTGCTCCACAAGACAATCTAGAGTCTAGACAAAATCAAACTTGTTGCTAATGTAATGGTAATAATTTTTATGACAATCATTGATTTGCATTCTGTAACTACTTTAGCTAGTTATTTTTATCAAGCCAATTAATTATTTGTGTATAAATCAATTCAATTTATTGGTACATTTAATTATTGCTGTACTGTCATTAGCGAAAAGTATCATTGGATGCTGTATTTGTTGTGGCAGGTCGTTAATGTATATTAGAAATGTAGGTGGTCCAAGGATACTGCCCTGTGGTACCCCATAGTAAAGTTTCCTACAGTTTGATAGACATTTTATTTCTCGTTTCGTGTTTAAATCAACTCTATTTATTTCTGTATATTGATTGCGGTCACTTAAATATGATTTAAACAGTTCCAAGGCATTTCCACTTACACCGTAAGCATCTAGTTTTTCGATTAGTGTTTTATGATCTACATAGTCAAATGCTTTTGTCATGTCAGTAAAAAGAGCACATAGTGGCGTTTTGCTGTCAACATTGGTAATTATATGATTGATAAGACCATATACTGCCATATTGATACTTCTATTCTTACGGAATCCCATTTGTTCGTCACATAATATAGGTATTAAATTTAGTCAAATATGAGTTTAGTTTTTCATAAATCACCTTTTTTATCACCTTCGAGAAAACTGAATCAAGGCAATGGGACTATAATTTTTCATTTGTTCTTTACAGTCCTTTTTATGGAGTGGCTTTATGATGGTGGTTTTGAGGCCTTTAGGAAAGATACCAGTGCTAAGACATAAGTTAATAATGTGGCAGAGTGGTGTTGCTATGACACTGCATACCGATTCTATTACCTCGGTACTAATTTCATCGTATCCTGTGCTGTTTGTGTGGCGAAGGGATTTTATTATTCGTAATGTCTTGTGTTATAACTGGTGACATGAACAGGGAATTGTTGCTTTGAGTTAAGGGTTTTATTTTATTATTATGATGTAATGTTGAATTTGATCTACTGGAAATTTGGTCAATAAAAAAATCGTTAAATGCTATTTCTCTTGGGTTTTTAATAATGTTACCAGAGATTTCTATTTGTTGTAGTGGCTCTGGAATTGAATTGTTTATTAATTGCCATGCTGCTTTAGATTGGTTCCTAGAATTTTGTATTAGGTGGTTATTTTGCGATTTCTGTGTTAATTTGATTATTTTTTTTAATCTATGTGAGTATGATTTAAAAGCAGCTTTATTCCCACTTGTTGGTTTTAATCGATATTTCCAGAGCAGATTTCTTTGTTTTTTACTACACATTTGTATTCCTTTCCAAATCCATTTAGTCGATTTTTTGCTTTTTATGGTAATTAACTTAACGGGAAAACATAAATCGTATAATAATCTAAATAATTCCAGAAATTCATCATATGCATCATTTGGATCTGATTTGTCATATATTTGTGAGAATGTCAATTGTTTGAGGTAATTTTTAAATTTACATAAATTATCTTTTGAAATATCACACTGTTCAATACGCCAATAGCTAAGTTTATATGTTTAATTGACCTTTATTTTTAATATTTGTGCAGTGTGGTCAGATAAGCCATAATCAATAATATTATGACTACACTTTTGTTTAAAATTGTGGGCAAAATTGTCTAAGCAAGTTTTGCTACTGGGTCGAGTAGGTTGATTTATTTCTAATTTAAGATTATAGTTCAGTAAAAAGTATTCAAAGTCTAAGGTAGTTTTGTTTCTTTTGAGAATGTCAATATTGAAATCCCCGCATAGTATTATTTTTGTTTGAGTCTTAGAGCATATTTCTTTTCATATTTTTTCTAGAGTTTCGTAAAATGTACTTAGATTACAGGCTTTAGGGGGGCGGTATATACAAATAATAATTATTTTATACAGTGGTAATTTTTGACCGGCCCGTTGGTCTAGTGGTTAGTGGCCCTGACTGCTATGCCGGAGGTCGTGGGTTCGATTCCCACCCAGGACAAATGTTTGTGTGATGAGCATGATCTGTTCTGTGTCTGGGTGTAATTTATCTATAATATGTATGTATTTAGAAATATATAAGTATGTTTATCAGTTGTCTAGTACCCATAACACAAGCTCTGCTTAGCTTGGGACTAGACGGCGTTGTGTGATAGTTGTCGAATATATTATATTATATTATATTATAATTCAATACCGCAACATTCGATAATGCCTGATAGAGCGCGTATAGCAATGTTCTTTAGCTCTCTAATAACGATGTTATTTTTTATAAGGATGCATGCACCACCTCGTTTAGTTGAGGGGGCATAGCATGCCGCTAATTTATAATTTGGAATAAATAACAATTTTTCTTGGCCACTCATAATAAAATGTTCCGTGATACATAATATATCTATTTCAATTTCGTTTTTTGAAAGTTCCTGAATATGTATAGTTAGCATATCAGTTTTATTTATTAAGCCAGCTATATTTTGATGCAATATGTGCATACTATTTACATAGAAAAAACTGATCACTTTCATTATTCACTAAGTTAGTATCGCTATTACAAGTGTCTTCGGCAGTCATATTTGATTGAACAATATCGTGAATGTAATTTAAAACGTCTTTGAGAATTGTTACCATACCAGAAGTGTTTATGGAACCTGTTTTTCTGTGAAACAATGTATAGTCATATGATAAGTTTCTATTGGAATCAAGGAAGTACGCATGCTCGTGAGTTAATATGTCCATGTAGAGTAGATTGTTGAAATTTTCTACACGCCAGTTATACATCAACGATCCGCTGTTGTATTTGAATGCCGGAGAACAGATGATGATATTTGTGTGTTTGATTGAGCGTAGTGACTCTCTGATGAAAAATATCTTGCCGAAATAGTCACGGGTTGTTTGGAAGTCTTCTTCGCCGATGAAGATGATGCAGAAGTCTTTCATAGTAAATGATTGCAGTTTTGATTGTAAGCCTTCAAATAAAATCTCTGTACTGCCGTTAGTCATTAAGTAGTGACATATATTGAATTTTTTTTGAAAAGGTACTTCGGCTACATGTAAAATATTGTTACTCTTGTTGTTGCTAATTATGCAGACTTTTTTTCCATTTGGTCTTGTTGATCTTTTCCTTCCTGTTTTTGCAACTTTTCTTGATTTTTTGAGCCTTGGACTGCTCAAAGAGAGTATTGTTATTTAGGTGTTGTTTGCGTTTGTTTATGTATAATATTTTGATTTGGCGTCTGGGGCGTCTGGGGCGTCTTCGCCTTTTCCTCGATTTTTATTGGAGTCTTAGGTGTGGAGATTCTCGTTTTTTTCCTGGGGCTAAGTGTAACCTTTTTATAGAGTTCATTCTCTGTACTTAATTTTTTATTGGACTGCTTGAGATTTGAGTTTTCTAGAGATAGTATTTCAATCTCCTGATGTGCGCTTTTCAGTTCAAGCGTCAATTTGCTGATTTGTTGTTTGAGATTATATAAGTGTTCTTTACATGTTTCCTCTGTTGATATGTCTGGTAAACTTGTCATGCTATCGCTGTCCGCTATGGAATGGGACGATTGGTCAACTTGCGTGTTAGGATCTGAACGTGTACGTCTCCTGCGAAACGTAATATTCTCAAGAAAGTTCATTTTGAATACTACGTGCTTACAGGCTTCCGCCCTCTAACGAAGTGTTCCTGCGTAATGTCAGGTAATCAATTAGTCAATGATGGTGGTTTTGAATGCGATGCCGTTACTGGTTCCCCGCCATTTAACTAGATGTCGCTTTTTTAAAAACTGAGATAGGATGATTGGCAATTTTGAACTATGAATTCGTTGATATTTAAAAGTTAATTTTTGTTTTGTTTAGTCACTCGAACGCAAACGCGTAGAAAAATGTTGTAGTTACACTGCACTGATTGTTTTTTTTTGTTTTCAACGTAAGTTTGTCACTGTTTATTTCGATTTTTATATCACTGTTTTGTTGTCATTTCTAAAAACGGTTTTTGCACATTTTACACGAAGAGTTTCGTCCTGATAACACTGTTGCTCCTATATTGCACCAATTTTTGCAGTTTTTAGGGTTCCGTAGCCAAATGGCAAAAACGGAACCCTTATAGATTCGTTATGTCTGTCTGTCTGTCCGTCTGTCTGTCTGTCTGTCCGTCTGTCTGTCTGTCTGTCCGTCCGTATGTCACAGCCACTTTTCTCCGAAACTATAAGAACTATACTGTTGAAACTTGGTAAGTAGATGTATTCTGTGAACCACATTAAGATTTTCACACAAAAATAGAAAAAAAAAAAAAATTTTAGGGTTCCCCATACATAGAACCGAACCTCAAATTTTTTTTTTTCATCGAACTCATACGTGTGGGGTATCTATGGGTAGGTCTTCAAAAATGATATTGAGGTTTCTAATATTATTTTTTTCTAAACTGAATAGTTTGCGCGAGAGACACTTCCAAAGTGGTAAAATGTGGCCCCCCCCCCCCTGTAACTTCTAAAATAAGAGAATGATAAAACTAAAAAAAATATATGATGTACATTATTGTGTAAACTACCACCGAAAATTAGTTTGAACGAGATCTAGTAAGTAGTTTTTTTTTAATACGTCATAAATCGTAAACCACAATTTACCATTCATTCAATCAACTCAAAAATAACAAGAAACATTAAATTTCATAGCCAGCGAGCCCATATGATGAAATTGTTATCTATTAGCGTCCGAGTCATTTTATCTTTAGATCTCTGTCTAATCGATAGATGTTATAATTTGAGGGTGTCCATTAATTTTACTTACTTACGTTGTCTTTATAAAATTAATCCATACCCTCAACTCAAGTTATAACTACAACGTTCCTAGACAAGTTGCAAACGCTTCAAAACTTCTCTTTCGATGTCGACAAATCAAAATATAAAGCTTTGTTGTATAAGATCATAGTTTTAATAAATATTATTAAATGATTATTAAAGTATTTTATTTTTCTTGATTTTAAATTCTTTATAAATAATTACTAAAACTAAATAGAAAAATATATTAAAATAATATAATGAACAAAAGCATATTTCGTGCCTAAGATTTGAACTTCCAATCTTATGCACGGCAAGCGGTCCTGAAACCTCCAGTCTATTTAGATGATGAATAAATTATCGTAAATGTTAACCCTATTATTGTTTGTCGTTTTCGCAATAATAAAAGTATTAACGTTTTGTTGAAAAAAAACAATAATATAAACAAAATTTAAAAAAATAAATACTAACTTAAACTTATTTATTCACTAAAACAATACATTAATTAACATAAAATGTTTTTGCAAAATACAAAAACCAACTTGGGCCATCTCGGATTTGAACGCACATGTCTTTTGGGGGGTAATGACTTAATGGAGCTGTGTGTACATAGTAAGTACGTTTATTTTAGGTGCATCGTCTTCAAATATAATTATATAATTAATGAGTATAAAATATTGTAAAACACTTAAGTAATGGTGGAGTTATTATTATTATTACCTATTACCTATAATGGTGGAGTTTTTTGTCCACTCTTTCTTGTACGAAACTACCTTTTGGTAACTTCAATTCTATATCGTTGTAAATTTCGACGTTCAAAAGTGACTCTTATGTGCCTATTTGCAATCAATGCTTTGACTTTGAAAATAATTAGCTGATTATTTTTTTATTTGTTTTATCTACTAAACGTCTTTGATCGAATTGACTGATTAAAGAATGCGTGCGTATTTTCAATATAAAATCTATCTATATCTAAGTATCTTATTATTTTTTTTATCTTGTATCTATACATAGACATAATAAATCTGTTATAGACTACTAAAATTAATGAGTAGTTACTATTCGCGGTCAACTGATTATGTACTTTGAAGGAAGGTAGATCAATACTTAGCTACTATCGACGAGCAGCACACACTATTGTGGATGGGTTACTCAATCAATCAACTCAGCCTATTGCAGTCCACTGCTGGACATAGGGCTTCCAGGCTGCGCCACAACACCCTGTCCTCGTCCGTACATCTAGCTGGGGGGTGTCATTCTCCTGCCCTTATCTCAATTTACTTTGCAATGGGGTCGGCGCAACATGTCTTTTTCTTCCATATTTCTCTACTAGCTTCTGCCCGCGACTTCGTCCGCGTAAAATTTTACCCTCCCCACATTCGCCCTCCAAGGGGAGGAATTTCGAAAAAAAAATATCTTAGTGGATATCTACTCTTCACAAAGAACAGACCCTCGAAATTGCATCTCTCTAGGAGCAGCGGTTTAGGCTGTGCGTTGATATATCTTTTCTCCAATGTTCCACTCATCGCACAGATTTCATTCACTCTTCTTTCTTCGTTCAGAGTATCTCTCTGTGGAATGCGCTCCCCCAGGAAATCAGGATGGCAACCAACCGATTATCCTTTAAAGTTAAGGTTCGCGAGCACATTCGCAAGAAGCTGGCAGTATCATCACAACGGTAATATTTTCTCATTGTTTGTCTTATTTCTTTTTAGTAGTTCTACTATTTACGTAAATTTATTTGTGCTTATATTAATATGTAATTAGGTATATATTATATTCGTAGTTTTAGTAGGTTTTATAGTATTATATTTAAAATATTTATTCTTCAATTTTCATGATTGCACCTACCACCGTGTCTCTGCATCACCCAAAGGTGCAAAGGTTGACTGGTAGAAAATGCCTATGGCCTTAAGTCCGCCTCTGTACATTTATGTGCTTGAAGTATTAAATAAATATATCTGTCAGTCAGGACTTTGAATTTTATATATAGGTACTAGTCAAAACAAAATAAGGGCCACTTGTGAATTTTAACATCCGGACTGATTTAATTATTTTAAAGCGTTCTTAAACGACATAATTTTTTGTGTGGCATTTCCTGAAGTGTTAACAAACATAATAATATTGTGAGGATACCACCTACATAATTTTTAAAATGGGTACTTTAATACTTTTTTTTGTAACCACTTGAATTTACCATAATCTAAGACGAATTCTTGTCATTTAAATTGTGGATTCTTTTGTGAAAAGTTTTACATTTGCTAAGTTAGAACGTGGATAAACATTTTGAAAGCGCTATGCCGAGGATTCGAAGACATATGGACCTGCAAACCGCAACTAGAGCCATCACATCGATCCAAGAGGGGCATTCGCAGCGTTCTGTAGCTTTACAGCTTGGCTTTTTAAGTCGAGAGATCCAAAATGCTTGGAATCGATTTCAAGAGACTAGGAGTGTAACCAGAAGACGGGGATCTGGTAGGAATCGAGCAGCCACCTCACAGGAAGACCGCTACATACGTTTGACTGCGCGAAGAGAGTGCGTCGTCACCGCCCACGCTTTACAAAATCGCTTGCGCCAGGTGACCGGTACCCGCGTGAGTGACAAAACAATTAGAAATCGGTTACATGAAGACCAGTACTTTTCTAGGAGACGCGTAGTGCGGATTCCATTGACTAGTGAACATGCAAACCGATTTTCATTTGCAAGGCTGCACCTGGACTGGGACATAAGTGAATGGAGCACAGTATTGTTCACTGATGTGAGTAAAGTGAATTTTTTTAGTGATGATCGTCGCATTAGAGTATGGAGACGAGAAGATGAGCAATTTTCGGATGCTTGTACCCATGAAAGTGACAGATTTGGGGGTCCCAATGTCATGGTATGGAGAGAAATCTCTCTATCACGTAGAACCAAACTCACAATACTCAGCGGAGGCGCGGTAACAGCTGTGCGATACGTTGAAGAGATCATAAGACCTCATGTGGTGCCATTTGCATAAAGAGTTGGTGCAAGATTCACATTAATGCACCACAATGACCGCGCTCATACAGCAAGTGCCACTAGGGAAGCCCTAGACGACGCTGGTATACGTGTCTTGCCGTGGCCTGCCAACAGTCCGGACCTTAACTCCATCGAACACATGTGGGATTTGTTAAAAAGAAGTGTCCGACAGCTCATTAACGTGCTCAAGTCAAGCTGGGAACAAATTTCGGAAGAGACAGTGCGACATCTGTTGGAGAGTGTGCCATCCAGGCTTTAAGAATGTGTTCGAAAAAGAGGAGAACACACACGATACTAAAGAACCGCCCCCTTTAACCTCTTTTTTCATTAAGTGTACCAATTTTTGTGCTGAAATTGCATTTTTTACAAAAACCTAATCAGATGTTCTTTTATATATCAATAAATTAAATTTTAAGGTTTTTGCATTAAAATTAGCTAGCTAATTCAATTTAATTATTTATCTACCCTAAAACCCAATACATTTATTAGAATACAGGAAATACATGGTGGCCCTTCTTTTGTTTTGAGTAGATTGTTGTAAGTTTTGATGTTCAAAAGTGCCTCTTATTTGCCTATTTGGAATCAATGCTTTGACTTTAAAAATAATTAGCTGATTATTTTTTAATTGTTTTATTTACCAAGCGTCTTTGATCGAATTGACTGATTAAAGAATGCGTGCGTATTTTCAATATTAAGTCTATCTGTATATCTATTTATCTTGTATCTATACATAGGCATAATCAATCTGTTAGAGACTACTAAAATTAATCAGTAGTTACTATCCGCGGTCAACTGATTATGGACTTCGAAGGAAGGTAGGTAAATACTTAGCTACTATCGACGAACAGCACACATTATTGCAGTCCACTGCTGGACATATTATAGGCCTCTCCCAGGCTGCGCCACAACACCCTGTCTTCCGCCTTCAGCATCCAGTCCGTCCCAGCCACTTTCTTTTGGTCGTCCGTCCATCTAGCTGGGGGGCGTCATTCTCTTGCCCTTATCTCAATTTATTTTGGGGTCGGCGTGTCACATCAACCTGCCTTTTTCTTCCATATTTCTCTACTAGCTACTGCCCACGACTTCGTCCGCCTAAAATTTCACCATCCCCCCATTCTCCCTATTAGGGGTGGAATTTCGAAAAAACCCTTTCTTAATGGATACCTACTCTTCACAAAGAACATACCCTCCAAATTGCATGTCTCTAGAAGCAGCGGTTTAGGCTGTGCGTTGATATATTATCTCTTCTCCAATGTCCCACTCACCGCACAGACTTCATTCGCTCTTCTTTCTTCGTTCAGAGTATCTCTCTGTGGAGTGCGCTCCCCCAAGAAATCAGGATGGCAACCAACCGATTAAAGTTTAAAGTTAAGGTTCGCGAGCACATTCGCAAGAAGCTGGCAGTATCATCACAAAGGTAATATTTTAATTTTTAATTACATTGTTGAACCGGGAATCGAACCCGCTACACGAGAAAAAAAATTAGCCTATAGCTTTATCATACCGATCCAAAGGCTTCATCATAAGGATTATTTTTTGCTAAATAACATGGTGTCAGAAATAAAAGGCAAGACCATGAATTTTAACATGTTTAATACAAAATTAATCAATTTATCAAATAGGTACTCAAAATGAGTCCCATACTGTTGAATACAAAGTCGCACTCTTTTGATTATTTCACTCCCTGTAGATTTTTTGATCTTGTTGTGGGTGGATATTTAGAATAATACCTATGTCTAAGTTTTGTTTGTAACTGGTGGACATTTTCATACTGGTTCTTGTAAACTAAATTATTAACATAATCCCATAAAAAAAATTGTAACGCGGTAGGATCTAGGGATCTCGGCGGCCATCTTATTTGTCCATTTGTCCTGATCCAGAGACGAAAGTGTTCATTGAGATAGTCACTGTGGCTGTTATGAGCCGGAGCCCCATCTTGCTGAAAAGTAAGGTTTTGTCGTTCTGCAGCCGGAAGATTATTTATCTCATTTCTTAAAATCTCAAGAATTTCTAAATACCTGTCCGTATTCAAATGGAAGGGCATTTTCGTTTTTATTTATTTGGTTTATTTAGGTTTTGTCGTTCTGCAACCGGAAGATTATTTGTCCTCTTAGTAAAAATGTACCTACTAAGACCGAGGACCCGGTTTTTTACAATCCCACACCAACAGTTGAACGAAAAACGCACTTGATTATTGAATATTGTATGTCAATTGTATGTCCTGCTTACGGCAATGTCAGCTTTCATTTTTCTGAACAAAATTTCACATCAAATGTTAAAATTCATGGTCTTCCTTTTATTTCTGACACTAAGTATGTTATTTAGCAAAAATAATCCTTATGATGAAGCCTTTCGATCGATATGATAAAGCTACAGGGTAATTTTTTTTCTCGTGGGTTCGACTTTCGGTTCAACCATGTAATTATTTAAAAATCTATGAATGCAGCTTAAATTGTTTTTCAAATTAAAATAATGTCTTCTTTCAGTAAAATGTTCCATCTACAATATTCAAGGTACTTTCCCTCCATGTCCCATGTGGCATAGCCGTGTGACGCCCTGTATAGGTATATAGATATATTAGTTGTCATCTCGGTAGTCCCCCCTTCATTACCACTACATTTAACTTGAACAATTTATGAATTTATCAAATTATTAAATGATGTCTTATTATTCACTGTCCCTGCAGTGGAGTGAGAATGTTCAAAATCCCCAATTTTGCTGTTTTTTAGCCTCGACCACCACTATTATCAAAATGGCTATTATCACGTTTATATACTTGGATTTTATAAAGGTAGGGTAGTAGAAAAATATATATTAAGGATTTTAAGTGTTCCCTTCAGGGTTCATTGATTTTTTCACCCTGTATACGCTAGTTGCGCAGCAAACAAGCTTATAAAATATAGAAATATTCGTACAAAAAACACGTATATTTTTTAAACCCATTTTTGAGAATTATTCCTGACACTGACTATTTTCTTGTCGGAGTAGTAGACATTCTACTTATACATATACACATGACAAAATGGTTCTTCACTGGACATCACAAGGGTAATTCGAAACAAAACAATGCAATGTCAATAGATAAAGCTTTAATAGTTATAATACTTCATAGTGATCATCGTGTTCTTCAGAAGGGCCAGTTGGCGCCAGTCGTGAGACCGAAGATACCGTTTCTGTAATCAAAAGAGACTAATATATGAAAAATCCATCAATATTTCTGGCCTTACACGGTCAGCGGGATCAGCGGGATTGTCCGAAAGGGTTACTAAGGGGTCTGTCAGACAGGAATCTGAAGCTGGCTGCCCATTCCAAAGCGTAGTAGCTACCTATTTGAACTGCCCCGTTGGTCTCGTGGTCGCAAGCGCGACAGCAGAGCGTGGGGTCCTGGGTTCAATTCCCGGGTCGGGCAAAATGTTATTGAGTTTTTCCATTAGGAATTTCTTAGTAACAGCCCGGAGTTTGGAAGTTGGCGGTGTGATACCCCGTGCCCCGGAAAGCACGTTAAGCCGTTAGTCGTGCGCCTGGTCATGTTGGATTGAAACCAGGCGCAGGACTAAGACTAAGGAATCAAAATAAAATTAGTTACATATGTACGAGTAGATCGTGTTTCAGTATACACTGTATACACCAATGAAGGCATCGTTTCCTTGCCTCCACAAGATGTAATACAAATTGGACATTCAAATGCCGAAATAGTACATTATGATACATGTGTGCATCATAATGTACTATTTCAGCATTTAAATACGCTCGGCTTGCTTATCGAGCTCGCCTGCGGCTCGCGCAAATAATACTGCCTCGAGTATAATGATCAATGTACACGCGTTTCATACGACGACACACTTGCGAGGTAAAAAGCAGACTTGTATTGTTAAATATTAACTGGTTTGGAAAATGGCTCGCTGGTTTTGTTTTTCCAGCAGGTGTAAATGTAAATAGAATAGAATGTTTCGGAAGGGACAATTTAAGGTGAATGCGCAGTGGTTGACCGCGAAATTTAAATTTTCTTAGTTTTTTTGTAATTTGCAGGTCAGTATCATGTTGTATCTTGATCAAAATACGATTCGCGACTATAATATAATATGTATTTACAGAATTATAGAATAGAATCTTTAAGTTAGATTTGTTCCTTAAGAACTTTTCCATAATAGATTTGTTCTTAAGGAACAAATCTAACTTAGAAAGATGTATTAATGATTCCAATGATCGAGTCGCAAATCATATTTGATCAAGATACAACCTGACACTGACCTAAAAATTGCAAAAAACGTACCTAAGAAAATGTTAATTTTGCGGTCTACCACTGCGCACTCACCTTAAATTGTCCGTGGTTCCTGCGCATTCATCTTAATAAATGTTTTGGGACCAAGGATAATACAGACTATTAAAAAAAAAGTGAAATATGGCCCGCGTATTTCCTTTGGCATGAAGTCTCTTTGATGAGATTAAAAAAACGCGCATCTCCGACTAGTAAATAGTTATTTGTGGCGTTATCGCACTAGTGGAATAACATAAAGTAAAAAGCACGCGTTTTTAATACACTGCATTATGGACCTAAAAGCGGTTCAATAAGAGCCACTTTACGAGCAAGTCTGTTGAAAAAAACTGTTACATTTTTATTATGAAAATTAAGGGAAGCTGCTCTCTGTGGCGCGGGGAGTTATTAATGTGTTAGAACAAAGAAACCAATCCAATACTCGAAACTTTGCAGATGAATATTGCCACTTTTCGCAAAAGGATCTACAAATCCTTTGTATAATATTATTCATAAAATATTGAGTTTAAATCAAGTTATCGAATTACTTACCCTCGTTTTGAAAGGACGCCGTTACCCAAGTGGAGGGTACCGCCATTGCACTGATTACTCTGTGCTTGTTGGGTGTTGGAGCATAATCTGCCGACAAAGTGGTTGCTGCGGACACTGGATGCGAAGAGCTCGGTCGCTCTGCTGTGAGAGCAGGTACTCAACCAGCAACCAGGCTGAGGATTCCTGCCTCCGTTGGGGTAGAAGTCACCGTGAGCAATTCGGTCGAAGATACCGAGGAGACCACCATCAGTGTGTATAGCTTCAACATATTGGCCGGCGTGGACGTTCAAAGCATTGGGGTTTCCGCCCCAGTTGGGTCCGGCTGGGTCCAAACCTGGAAAATACAATTTGTGATTACTCATCTATTGACGCATTTCCATAGAAATAATGTATTTTTTAAATACCTGTAACACGAGCGGGACGACCGCCTGTCTGACGTCCAGCGTTGCCAACTACGTGAGCACCCAAACTGAAGCCGACCAAGTGGACGTTGTTCCAGTTACCACCGGCGGTGTTGATGAGCCACACGAGGAAGTTGCCGAGAAAATGGCCAACGCCGGGAACACCGTTGGCAGCAGTTAGGTAGTTGGAGTTAGCTAGAGCGCGCCAGTCAACAACGATGACATTTACATCCTGAACTGCGAGGAAAGCAGATGTGATTTGGGGGTTCATCCCGGAGTATCCATTGCTGTTCCATCCGTGGACGATGACTTTTAAACCACGATTGGCGCGGTAGTTCGAGTTCCAGATAGTGTTAGCGTTGCCATTAACGATAACTTGAGGATTGGTCGGGTTCTGCCTGTAAAAGAAATAATAAATATTATTGTAGAGGTTTGTAGAAGTAAAATTGCATTGACTTTAGTGATGAACCACAAGAATATTCTCCCATGGAGAATTACACCGATCGGGAATATCTGCGATATTCTTTTCGACTGAGAATATTCAGGCAATAAATGAGGCTGTTAATACCAAGTAACGGGTAACTTTTGTACCATCTGGACAAAAACAGGGTACAATTACCGGCACGTAACTTGGCAAGAGATTTTCGTAGTGGGGGAAGTCCGCGCATTTAAAAATGTATGAAATTGTGCATGCGCAAACTTCCCCCATTACAAAAACTCTTGCTAAGTTACGTGCCGGCAACTATAAAAAGGTGAACGCAGTAGAAGCTTATAATTCAGAAATTTCAATTTTTTTCACAGAAAGTAAAATAAAAAATCTCTTATCTCTCTCTTTTACCTTCAAAGTCAGCCGGTACATTGACCTGTCCTACAATGTTATTTTTATAAAAAAAAATTAAGCCGATTATTTGTAGATCATTAAGTTTGTTTTAACGCAGAAATCCAATTTATGATTTTTAATTTAATATTTATTTACTTCGTAAAACGTTCAGGGGGCTTAAAGAGGCCACTTTGGCTAATCATAAAAGGATAACATTATGAAATATAATATGGCGAAGACAGTTCGTGTTTTTCTTTTTTTCGCTGCACTACGTAGGTATAATCAAAGAGATTGGGATTGGGTTTAGATTGGATTGATTGGTATTTTAGCACAGACAAAAAAAATAACTGAAAAATGCTTCACCAATGGGATTTGATATGATTAACTTAACAGTTAACTGTCTATTATGTTATCCTTTTATGATTCTGCCAAAGTGGCCTTTTTAGGCCCCCTGATGCACTCAAGAATTATTACTATAAATATAAATCGATACAACAGGGTCATTCAAACTTTAATTTCCCGTAAATTCTCCTCCAAAAGAATATTCTCGAGAACTCAACAGCAAAGTCCTCGCTAGGAGAATATTCTCAGGAATTTACCATCACAACTCACACTTGTCGCGTAGCTATAGGTACCCAAATACAAATTATGAATGACCACTCCTTTCTACATTTGAAGAACTTTTATAATATTGTATTAATCAACGGTAAATGCTTGCCATGGTACATACCAGTAGGTATACCAGTATGTAATGCTTACAGTCTTCAGGAAGATTTTCCTTTTGATTAAAAGTAGTCCAATTTGTTGCACGTATGATGTAGTAGTCAGTTTTTTTTTTCATTATAGACGTGGAAGATAATATTATAATGTTACGTGAAAATATAAGATTATCAAACTATAGAACCAGTTAGTTAGTTAGTCATTTAATTTAGTATTCTAGTGTAAATAGTTTGTAATAAACTTAATAAAAAAAACTTTGAAGGTAAAAAAGAACAATAAATACCTAGTGTAAAGCCAGTACTGGTTGTTGGCGCCATTTCTGCTCAGAACTTTCTCATCTGCGGGTTCTTCCAGGTCCACTAAATGAGGTACGCCATTGCCATCAGGCATCCAGATGTAGCGACTCTCACCTTCCACGTAATTGCTGTTATCCCCGGGAAGAAGAGGGATGGCGCTACCAGCGCACGCTGAAAATGAATCATTTAAATTTTCGGCAGCGTGATGGAGAAAGATAAGAAAAAAGAATAGAAAAAATGCAAAAAAGAGAAGAAAAAATGAAAAAGACAAGTGAAGTAAAGTAAAAAAAAGAAAGAAAGTGAGTGAAAGTGAGTGTGTGTGTGTGTGAATGAAAAGTGAAGTAATTGTTTCTTTTGCTAACAGTCTGCCTAAATAAGAATATAATTTTTTTTTTGCAAGCGTGTAAAATTGGGGGAGGCCTATGTCCAGCAGTAGACGTCTTTCGGCTGAAATGATGATGATGATGAAGTGTGTAACGACTTCAGATGGTATTTTTTAAACTTCTCAGATCTTTCTAAAACTGTTGGGCGTTATTAATATTTAAATAAAATGCCCGGTAAATAAACTTACATGCAACCAAAGCACCCAACACTACCAGAAACTTCATGACTTTCACTAGTATTAAATCTGGTTAATACGAAATAGTACTTATATGTGTTTTTTAATCTTACCTAATCATTTTGTTTAAAATGTTCATCGAGTAGATACGGTAAAGTCTTATGACAACTGCGATAGGGTAAGTTGATTGATATTCTATGTAATTATGACAAAGTGAATTTGTTTTTTAAGTAGGATATTTTCTAAAACCACAGATGGAATGAAAAAAATGAAAAAAGGAATCGTAATTCATCGTATCAACGTCAAAGTCAGAGTAAGGAAAACTTTGTGAGTTGATTTTGTTTCCCTAATACATCATCGTCTGCCTAGCCTTTTCCCAACTATGTTGGGGTCGGCTTCCAGTCTAACCGGATGCAGCTGAATACTGGTATTCAGCTGCATCCGAGGTCAGATAGGCAGTCGCTCCATGTAAAATACTGGTATTTTACATGGAGCGACTGCCTATCTGACCTCCCCATCCACACAACCCAGTTATTGGGTAATACGATACCCCTTGGTAAGACTGGTTTTCAGACTTTCGGGCTTCTGACTACCCGTAACGACTGTCAAAGATCCACGAATGACAGCCGGGACCAATGGCTTAGCGTGCTTTCCGAGGCATGGAGGGGTCTCGGTATGTAAAGATGGTCACCCATCCACAGACCAACCACGGCAAGCGTAGCTTCACCTGATCGATCGACCTGTGCGGCTGTTATTATTTAGCCATGGGCCCTAATACCTATAGTGTCGTTTTCCGACACCCAACGCCCTTGGTGAAAGCTAGAGACACATATCGAAGTAATTAATCATCTACTATGATATATATCTACAAATAGCAGGTCCGTAGGTACGAAGCTTCGTGTCATGTATTTTATCACTATTGTTCTAAAAACGGTAGACAGCAAAATCTTCTTGAACCAAAAATCACAAGACATTTTATTACTGTTCCAACTCGGATTGGACGCACGGGGTGTATTATAAGAGACACCTTACACAGATAAGACCTTAAATATAGTAAATATAATGCCAAAAGACAAAATGTTTTGATCATCAAGCGGAAAATGATAATGGCCACATACTTTTGCTGATCATTCAAACCAATATCCCAAATGCCAATCTCCTTGGCAAAAGTATTACATTGAGTTTTAATAACTGTACTTAACAATTTTTTCAACACACTTGCTCGTAAAGTGGCTCTTATTGGATCGCTTTTAGGTCCATAATGCAGTGTATTAAAAACGCGTGCTTTTTCTTTACTTTAATCCACAAGTGCTTTTTTTCCACAGATAACTATACATATATTTACTAGTCGGAGATGCGCGCTTTTTTAATCTCATCAATTCACTTGTTTTTTTAAATAGTCTGTATTGTCCTTGGTCCCAAAATTAACTAATATTTATTTACCTCAAGGTGAATGCGCAGGGACCACAGACAATTTAAGGTGAATGCGCAGTGGTAGTTCACGAAATTCAAATTTTCTTAGGTTTTTTGCAGGTCAGTGTCAGGTTGTGTCTTGATCAAAATATGATTTGCGACTATAACAGGTACGTCTTTACAGAATGATAATCATTCGAATCATTAATACATCTTTCTTATGGAAAAGTTCATAGGGAAAAAATCTAACCTGAAAGATTCTATCCTCATGACTATAATTATGTAAATACATATATATGTCGGCGCGTGAAGCGGTTGGCGCTGTTTGTTTCGAAGTTTCGAGCTGTCAGAACACGATGACCGATGTCACTCGGTTTTGACGTTTAAGTCGGTTTAAGCAATAGAGCTTAGTTCGGAAATCGCCTCATTCGGATACGAAGCGAATCGCTTGAGTGAGCTCGCGATACTATGTATCACTCGGAAGAAAATGCGATTCCCTGGGCCTCGGACCTCAAACTACACCCTCGTAAGTAATCGGTCACTTTCTGCCCTCCGTGAACAATGTACTATTATTTATGTTTAATGTTGCAAGGCGAAACTTCATAAGATCAATAAAATTTGTGTTCAAAATAATCTCCTATCATGTTCACGATAGTTGCTTAGCCTAACTCGCGGGCCCATCCATCATTAAATTATCTCGATAATATGATTGAAAAACAAAGCGATAAAGTATCTAATAATTGCAGCCGTTTTGAAACCAGTATCAGGAATTTAAATGAATTTAGAAAATTTAGCGATAGTTAAGTTAACTTATCTGACATAATAAATGATTAAATATTGATATGCCAAAACAAATTTCCACATGAGATACTTAGGTACGCACGATGACATATTAACCTACTTATACATTTCCAGTAGTATGCATAGCGTAGCATGCATAACGTAGCATGCACAGCGTAGCATGCATAAAATCATAAAAGGTTGTCATGGCGACTTGAGCCACAAAATACAGATAGTACAGAAGTCAATCACTTGTATGTACTTCACTTTTCATACCTGCGCTCTGCGGTCGCGCTATGGTTGTCAATATTGGCTTATGCACAAAAAACTATCGTGGTAGTGACACTCGTACATCTAGTTGTTTGATTTATTGTTGAGGTTATTCTAAAATATTAAAACAAAACAATAAACATAGTATTACAATACAAAAAGTTTACAGAACAAAAACATAAAATTTTACATTTGTCAATTTTCACTATCGAAAATCCCTAATAACTTCAAAACGGATTACCCTATTTACACAATTTATTTTGCCCTATACATTTTAGACCTAAACCTATCAAATGACACTAAAAACAACACAATATTTACACAAACAAAAAATCATGTTTTCAACTTACGTAATAGTTGGTGGCATGAATTTACCTTACAAAAAAGAAGTAACTTTTTTAGTGTGAAAAAGTTACTTCTTTTTTGTAAGGTAAATTCATGCCACCAACTATTACGTAAGTTGAAAACATGATTTTTTGTTTGTTTAAACTGATTCACAACCGACTTCCAAAAAAAACACTACAAATTGAAAAATAACTTTAATTTCGGAAGTCGGTGTCTTTGGTTCCGCATTTTCGTTTATCGACACCGACTTCCGAAATTAAAGTCATTTTTCAATTTGTAGTGTTTTTTTTTGGAAGTCGGTTGTTTTGTTTTTGTAAAAATGTATTTAATTTCTCACTTTTTAGTAGGTCAGTTTGTAATTTATCTAAGTTACAAAAGCCTAATGCCAACTGTTCATCACCTTTTACAAAATATTGCTTTTCCCGATGCTGGGACGTTAATTGTTGAGGACTTCTCCCGGCAAGAACCAGGAGAACTCCTCAACAATCAGTCACCATAGGCATTGTGACGAGCATAAATTGTTTAGCAACCATATTAAAGTAATCTAATCGCAACCCGTGAAATATTTGTCCTTGAGTAGTTCGGATGGCCATCTGTGGTCTTCATCGTCAGCTCCACTTTACCAAATGATGATTTCCGAGAACAAATGCTCAAGTTACTTTAATAAATACCCAAATCGCTATACGTTTGCCTATAAAATTTGAGGGTTTCCCTCGATTTCCATGGGGTCCTCTCATCAGATTCCAACTTGATGAAAATGGGACCACTTCGAGACAATATCCTTTCAAATAAAAAAAGAACTTTTGGAATCGGAACATACACAAGGTAGCTACTGTAAACTGTTGAGGAGTTCCCTTAACTGTCCTTCGTCTTCATCATCAGACCCCTAATGACAGTCATAACATAAAGTTCACATCAATACAAATTAATCAAGCCCAAACACAAGGTAATTGCTGTAAATCGTTGAGGAGTCCCCTCGACTGTCTTTCGGCTCCATCATCAAATCGACTCCAGGTCTTCTTTAAATTGTAGCGTTTTAAAATACTTAATGAAAAAATTAACAAACGCATTAGTCGCTCCTACGATTTTCGAATGTTCCCCTCGATTTCACTGGGGTGCTGGTTTCCTTATCATGGGACCACCCCTGGCATATCTCCTTTCCAACAAAAAAAGAATAATCAAAATCGGTTCATAAACGACGAAGTTATCCGCGAACACACATACAAAAAAAATATATACGGTCGAATTGAGAAACCTCCTCCATTTTTAAGTCGGTTAAAATAGGAAACTATTATATAAATCGAGCTTAGATAGGCATTTTTTGTTGCTCCATTTTTACACTTCACAGACGCGTGTCTCAAGCGGATGGCACTCGCGTTCGCACTACTCCCAACCCGTCTGAGATAACGTGTCCGTGAGCGGTGTCTATGTGTGCGTTGCTCGAGCGCACTTTGTTTATAGATTGTCTTCTGTACTGTTTGTATTTTGTGCCTGAGTCGAGTATGAGTCGACGATGTTCCTACAAACGAACTTAGAATATTTCCCTACTACGAACGTCAAAACTAAATGGGTGGTTCTAATCGCAAGGGAATTTTCCGCGGCTCACCTTATTTTGTATAGTTTTTGTAGTCAAATTATATTGATTTACGTTCGAAACTGTACAACTAAATGGTTTCTAGTATGACACTAAAAATTAGCTCACTCCTAAATACACACATCAAAAGTGTCTAGGGATCAACATATATTTTTGCAATAACTTTTCTCCTGATTGATATTAATTAAAATTTTCTTTAAGGATTCATCAAATAAAGTGTTTTCGTTTGTCACAGTAACGATAAACCAAGTCACCTTTGCATTAATAAAGAAATTTGCCATTTTCCTAATAAAGGGATTTTTGAAATTTGAACCACTAACACAAAAGTTCGCAAAAAGACTGAAATAACAGTTTTCTTTAAAATTTTAATGGGTAACTTAAACAATTAATAATCCGTGTTTCTACCGCGAACACTAACAACACAAGAACATCGGTTTGGCATACTCAAAATGAGTTCATCCAAATCACGCTGTGGAATGGCCGCCCATGTTCGTTGCAACAACAAAAAAAGGTCTTCTTGCGACTGGATACCCTCCATATTCGGCAGAGCTCTTCTCTGTAGCATATCCCATGCATGCTCAATCGGGTTCAAGTCTGGCGACTGAGCAGGCCAGGGCAGGACATTGATGTTAGCTGCGGCGAGAGTCTGTCTTACAACTCTTGCGGTGTGCGGTCGTGCATTATCATGCATTAACTGAAATAAGGGACCGATTTGCACTTGTAGAGGAACGATGACGTCTGATACAATCGTCTCAGCATAAATTTGAGCGTTGAGGTTGCCTCTGATCCAAATCAACTCAGTTCTTCCGCCGATCCAAATACCCGCCCATACCATGATGGTTCCACCACTATAAGGATGGACTTCCTGGCAGGATTTTAATCGCTGTTGGCGTCCAGGGGTTCTCCAGTGTCGTATACGTCTTGTATCCGGTCTCATACCAAAACGAGACTCATCAGAAAAGCACACGAAACGCCATTGTTCTTCTGCCCAATTTCTGTGTTCAAGAGCCCATTGATATCGAATCCTACGATTCTGCATTGCTGTAGGTGGTACCCGTAGCGGTCTTCGGGAATGAAGGTTCACTTCATGCAAGCGGTTTCTGACTGTTTGGTCGCTAATTAAGTTCCCTGAAGAGTGATGAAGCCTCACGGCTAACATCATGGCGGTTATTGTTGGAGCTCTTCGAGTTAAGATTTGAATGTATCGGTCTTGTCTCCGTGTGGTGCAGCGATACCGTCCTCCATGGCGCTCAGCCACGGTACCAGTGCTTCGGTAACGTGTCCAAAGTCGACTGATAACACTCTGACTTGTTTTCAGAGCTAAAGCCACAGTACGTTGCCGGGAACCAGCTTCTATCATTCCCACGGCTCTGAGCATTTCTTCCCTGCTTAAATGACGTCGCCGCTCCATAATAACGTTGGTTTTAATCAGTAGTAGGGAAACAGTAGCACTAATAATGTCTTCAATGCGTTGTATGTTTTTATAGGGAAAATATTGACAGCTGATTTTCATCTTTTACTCGAATTTGATTCACAGTTCCTGATTCAAATTATGAAATGCACCAAAAAGGATCCATATAAATTTATAAAATCATAAATTTATTACAAAGCCACATCTCAATCTCAAGAAATCCGCATAAAAATGCTTGATCCCTAGACACTTTTGATGTGTGTATTTATTTAGTCTCCTGGCATGTCTCTCGGACGAAATGAAAGCTTAAAGGCTGCATCATAACTTTATTTTGAGTATGCAGGTCATATCTGCACTAAAATAAAAATGTATAATAAGTATCAATGTGTTTGTCTAATTTTACCTTTTAAATGCGAAACTTATTAAAAAAAAAGTACATTATATTTTGTCTCTCGGTTTTTATCTCAGTCTCCTGCTACATCAAAACACGTTAAAATCAGTTTAAATTACCGCGTCTAGCGCGTTTCTGTTCGGTCTGAGTGAAAGATCGAAGTGAAGTTAGCTTACAACCACTCGTGTCAGTCTTGGCTCGCGATTGGCTTAGTCTAAAGCCCGGTTTCCACCGCGAGCGGAGCGGACCTTTTAATGACTTCTTTTACCTCGCAAGAGAAAACTGCTTACAAGTGTTTCCACCAACAAAGAGTTCAGCGGAAATGACTCAGCTTGCAAAAAGAGTAAACAAAAAAAGTTACCTATTTAAAAAAATCAAAAAACCCGACTGCGGTAAAAAACTTAAAAGAAACTGAAAAGCTAAAAACAAGCCCATTTTAAATTAAATAAAAGTTGGAAGCAGGCGGGACCCACACCATTTTCCACTAGTTCCCGCCTGCTTCCAACTCTTATTTAATTTAAAATGGGCTTGTTTTTAGCTTTTCAGTTTCTTTTAACTTAAGTTTTTTACCGCAGTCGGGTTTTTTGATTTTTTTAAATAACTTTTTTATTTCTAGCAGTTTACAAATTTGAAAGATTTCGCAGACGATTTAGTTCTTGGTAGGTGTTTTTTTGCGATTTGTCACTTCGAATTGCTTTTAAGTATATATGTTGTAAATATTTTTGTAATCACCTTTTAAAATCCTTTATTTTGATACCCCACTCGATAGGTTTTGTAAAAAAAAAAAAAATTAATATGGCGTCCAGTAGTCGCCATATTGAATTTTCACTAACGTCATGTCTTTAGTGACACTCGCCGGACTAAGAGGAATCGATTAACGTGTGAATCATAAAAATCGGCCCAGGCGTTTGGTCTGTATAGTGCTTCAAAGGAACATATAAACATACATACATAGGCTGATGAACACATTACCACTCCTTTGCGTCGCGCAGTCGGGTAATAAGCTCATTTCTCTTTTGCGGTAGGACTCAGACGACTAAACTCTTTCTTGGTGGAAACGCAAACCTATTTCATGAAAACGAAATCCGCTCCGCTTAGCCATTTCCGGCTCATTACTCTTTCGCGGTGGAAACCGGGCTTTAGTCGCTAAGGTGGTTTGTGTGTGCGGTTGTGCTGCGGCCAGTCAGCTTAACAGTATCCTGGTAAGTATTTATTTATAATCCATTGTTTTCTATATACTTTTTTGCATTCATAGATCGTAAATTCGTTACATTAGAGTACAGAATTGCATAATTTCAATATTAAATGTTGCATTGACGTAGTTATTGGCTAAAAACTTAAAATAATCTCAGTATCCTGTCCTCAATCTCCTGGAAATATACTAGCCAGGATACTGAGGATGAATCGGGAGACTGAGAGTCATCAAGGATCCACACGAATAGTAAATCCAGTTATCATGATTGATATATTAATTACTGGTACATCTATGTATTATTTGATTAGTTACATATTGTTTATCATAGTTATCAATTTTATCATAAATTAATAAGCTGGGAATTTCCCAACTGCGATTTCTAACATTAAAACTTCATTATTATTTATTTTTGTTTAAAAACAATCATAATTTTTACATTTTTCATCTTAAATTATATGTTTTTAGATAAAAATGTAAAATATGTGTAGGTAAAAATTGAATACGAATAAAACCGTATACATTCCATTAAATTCTTTTACAGAAAAAAGAGAAAAAAACTATAGCTGAAAGGCTTATAACATATGTATATCAAAAAATTAAAAATGATCCTACTAAATTAGCGGCTCATAAAGAAAAAAGTCGGCAAAAATATTTAACTAGAAAAGAAAAGGGACAAAGAAAATTAGTACCTATCGGAAATGTCGGATCGTGAACACGTCAAGCTCGCAAAAAATGGAGAAAACATTGCATAACCTATTACACCGAAGCAGGTCATGATAAAGGAGCACCTGACGGAATTGCAATATAGACAATGTATGGAGGTAATATAACTAACCTCAACGGGTTTTGTGGAGTAATTCAAACCAGATGCCCCAATTATAACACTGTTTGTTGTTAACGATAGTGAAATAGATGGCATTTCGCGATTGATTTCAGAAGATCAACCAAGTGTGATTCCTTTGTCTGGCACATTAAAATTTTACCAAGTGCATGGAAATGCTTGTTTATGGGTCATTCTACCGAGTGGATAAGAAAATAAATATTTTTTGGCTTTTACATAATCAACTTTTTATTTTCTTATTATAATAAGTTTTAACCTAAAATTATCGTCTTAAAAATAGAATCAGAGATCAATCACAATAACATTATGAAAAAAATTGCACATTTTGTTTTTAACCATCGACAGGTGTGATGCGAATTTCGTCATGAGTGACAGTTTTCCTAAAACTACTAAGTTAATATACACTTCTGGACACGTCTATTGGCCCACCTTGTATTTTCAGTTTCGTTTGGTCCTAGCTAAAATTTTATATTAGGTCGAGCAAAAAGTTTTTATGCAGTTTTGAACCTGGCACATTCACAATTTCATTCAATAGTCTTTTTTTGAATTTCGAACACAGAATTTAAAGAAACAAAAGACAATTTGGAGCCTGTTTGTTGATATCAAACAATCGAATACTAAGAAAACTTGGTTTTATTGGTTTACTTGGATTTAATTCTTGAAAAAGTGATTGATATCTTTGGTTTTGCAACAAACATTACTTATTCTTAACATTAAGGTGAGGTTCTATCAATAAATCTATGGATACTTCACCTGAAGTCGCCGCCCAAGCTGTGGCACTTATTCAGGCCGGACACAGCCAAAGAAACGTGAGTGCTCAATTTAATTTAAGTCGATCTGCGGTCCGAAATGTTTATCGGAGGTACCTAGAGACGGGCGGCTTTGTTCGTCGCCAAGGAAGGCCACGATCTCGGGTCACAACTGAAAGGCAGGATCGATTCATCGTGACGACCAGCTTGAGAAATCGTCACCTTACCTCCATTGAGATACAAAACCAACTTCGCGACTTCCACGGAGTATCTGTGAGCACTCGAACTGTTCGGAGAAGGTTAAAAGAACGCGATATGGTACCACACAAGCCAGCTAATGGGCCCAAACTAACGCGAGCACACCGAACAGCGCGCCTTCATTTCGCACTCAGTCATTTAAATTGGACACAGCAAGATTGGAGCCGTGTACTCTTTTCTGATGAGTCTAAAATTGTGTTACATGGCAATGATGGAAGGAAGAAGGTCTACCGACGTAAGGGAGAGCGTTTCGCACAATGCTGCTTTGAAGAGAGGGTTGCTTATGGCGGTGGCTCATGGACTGTCTGGGGCGGTATATCCGCGAGCGGCAAAACTCAACTTGAGGTTGTTACAGGACCACGGCTGCCAACATTAAATGCTGAAAGGTACATTCGTGAGTGCTTAGAACCTCACGTGATACCATACGCGGACTATGTGGGCCCAAATTTCTTTTTTATGCATGATAATGCAAGAGCCCATGCAGCCGGCATCGTCAGGGAATATCTTCGGGATGTGAACATCACAGTTATGGACTGGCCAGCCAGAAGCCCAGACATGAACCCCATTGAGCACATGTGGGACGAGCTAAAAAGACGTGTTAGGGCTCGTCAGCCAGTTGCCCAGACGATGCAGGAGTTGAAAACTGCCATAGAAGAGGAATGGGAGATGATCCCTCAAAATTTCATAGAGCGGTTGATAAACTCTATGCCTAATCGTATGAGAGCTGTGGTAGATGCCCCCGGAGGCAACACGCGTTATTAAATTAAAACTTTATTTGATAAAACATGTTGTTTATTCAAAAATCAATTGCCTTTAACAAGGCGCATATCCGACTTGTTAGGCGTAGCTCCATGTCGTATGGTATTCTGAATTCAAATTTAAAACAATACGATCGAAAAAGATGGTAAAATGTATAAGGTTTAAAACTGCATCAACAGTTTTTGTTCAATCTAGCAATCATATTTCGGTAGGGGCCATCGAAATCTAAACTCTAAGGTGGGCCAATAGATGTGTCCAGAAGTGTATAAGCTAACATAAAATAATAATCAGTTCGAATTGCTTTTAATGCCAACAAACTTAATATGCCAATTACAAATCGTTCGATTACGTTACAAAGTACTAAACAAAATAACAAAAAAGTCTACAGAAATGACGCAGTAAGAAAATTTCTGTAGAATAAAAAATTGAAAAGTAGCGGACATTAGAAAATATTTTCTTCGTCTGACGAAGAAACAATATTATTATTAAAAACACATTTCAGAATATTATCTGAACGTTTTATATTTTCTTTCAAAGGTTTGCGTTTCCTTATTTGAAAGATATCTTCATCAGAAGTACTATCAGACCCATAGCATGTTCGATAAAAATCAACAGAAGGACGTGAGGTTGTCGGTATTGGGTTCCTGTATATATCAAGGATTGGTTCCGGAGACTCCGGCTGTGAATGAGTGGGTGTCATCAAATCAGGTTGATCATTTAGTTTTTTGCAAGTCAAGTAAATTAGCCCAATTTCGTAATGTGCACAAATCTGATCCGCTTTACAAACATTGCAACTTAATCTTCTGGCATGAATGATATCAGGACTGGTCTTCTTCCATCTAAGTTGATGAATTGATAGAGTGCCGGCAAATGGCCTAGTTGTGCTTGTACTTAATATATTGGAGATGTTATCAACATGAGTGTCATCGATCGGTAGAATAATAATACTCTTACATTTTTCTTGTAAGCAATTCACCAACGCTTCAAAATCTGGGATATCTCTACCAGTAGCTACAAATGCGTCTGCTGTTCTTTTGACGCAGCCTCCAATCCCATCAGGAGCCCCTTTCCCGTGTCCGGTTTCACTAAAGTGCCATATAATATTTTCTACACCAAGTTCTCTGCTTAAGTATTTTGCAATTAAAAAAAACATGGACTTATTTCTATATTGTGATGAAGGGCCATCGCTTTGGAAATGCGTGGTTGTTATGTTTAGGATCTTACTTTTTATGTGATCTATAATGGGTTTGAGATGTGTGCAAATCAAAACTGGATCATGTCTCAAATTTTTTGATATAGAGCAAAATGAATGTCCTTGTCTGCGCCATGTGAGTGCAACAAGTTTTCTTAGTTCATTCACGCTTTCATATCGTTCCTCATTGTGGTATAAATTGTCCATACAACTCAACAAAAATTCAGATAATCCCAATTGATAATTCTACTAATTAAGGGGATTACATTGCTCAAATCCCAAAAAATACCGTATGTTTAAAGAAGTTTGTAGATGAATCCTTTCGAGCAGTTTCCATATAAAAAATATATAGTTAAGGTCATCACAAATGCATTGTATTGTTTAAAATTTTAATAAACTGTCCCAAGTTTTGGAAAGCAATCGTAGTAAATATGTAGGTCGATAAAACCATTTCGGTCATAGTGTAGAAACTCTAACTTATTTATATTACTACACAGGTAACAAATATAGTAGGTAGCTGTGTCCACCTAGTTTTGACACCTCGACAAAAAGTGGGAAAGTTAAGAAACAAAAGTGGTTACATTTTAGAAAAGATGTTTCGTAAAATTATAGTAACATTGTTATCAGATTGTTACAGTTTTGAATGAAGGATAATCGAATGATTGATCGTTTAATGCAACTTAAATCTGACATCCATTTTACTTTTATGTCAGTTTCATCAGCCATTACAAGTTATTATAATTATTCACTGTACGTATGTTACGGTAAGTTTTAAATTCAATAAAGTTATTTACAAAGTGCGCCAGTTTGTTTGTCGAGGGAATACGTAAGGGGTATGCCACCCGCATTTCCTTTTAAAATACTTTTAGTTTTTTGTGCTGTGTGGCTTTTTATTATCCGGCTGCAATAGCAAAAACAGTACCTTATTTCACTTAAGTTATTATTTTTCAGGCAATTAAGAAACCAGCAAAACTCAGAACTACAAGATCAGGAACTTCAGCCGTTAACAGAAACATACGATCTGTCAGGTGGTCAGATAACCAGCCGCTCCATGTAAAATGCTGGTATTCAGCTGCATCCGGTTAGACTGGAAGCCAACCCCAACATAGTTGGGGAAAGGTTAGGTGGATAATGATTTTTGTTTTTATGGTTTTTAGATTTTGTAGGTGGAAAGATTTTGTATTTATTGGAGCATGGTAACATTAAAACAAAATAATTTTTTATTTTTATTTATACTTCAATGCTTGGTCATCCTAACAATTTCCGTTGCTGAGAAACGATAAGCACTTACCTGGTTATCATCAGGCCTTCAGAATGTGTCAGGTAGTAGCACTCGTGCTCAATAAAATAGCTGATGAAGTTTAGGTCAACAGACAAGTGCATCATTTATTACAAAATAAATATAAATTATGATGTAGGTACTCGTACAAGACTCCTAGTGGAATTAAATCTATTAGACTCGTCAGAGAGACAATAAAATACGCAAAAACAATGACAACTCTGTGACACATCTGTGTTCTAACTTAATCTTCAGTTCGTTTAATTAAAGTAGGGTAGATTGTCAGTAGAGGGCGTCAAAACAACAAAAGCTAGTACAGAGATCAAATCTTCAAGATCAACGAGCAATGTACTTTTAATTTGATTAAATTTGCACATGAAATTGGACCCAACATAGTGCCTTGAAGTAGGTAGGTACTACAGTTGGCAGCCACATTAATATGTGGAAAACTCATAGTGCTTGTTAGTTGGATTATGGAATTTTACTGCAAACAGTGCTGAAATCGCTACGGAATCCCAATTTATGACGAGATAGCAAGTGGAATAGCGAAGTCTACAGCATTAAATGCATTGAATAAATAGATGAAAAGCATCGGTTCGACCATGCATCGGTTGTAGGACAAACAATAGAACGTTACATTGCATATTGGATAATACTTAGTGTGATACAAAGTCTGATTTATTTTTGTCATTTCGAAACTCATGACCAAGTACACAAATATAGAGCTGTTTTATAAAAAAGTTACTTTTTAGTTTCAAAGATACCAACGGGATTCTATTATAACTAGGCCTCCGCTATCCGTCCATCCATCTGTCCGTCTGTCTGTATGTCAGCGGGCTGTATCTCATTAACCGCAATAGGCAGATAATTGAAATTTTCAGTGTGTATTTGTATTACAAGTAATAATAAAAACATATTTCACGGTAGCACTGAACCACTTTTTATATATGTTCTTACCTATAAGAATATAGTTCTTCTTCTATCCTGCCCTTTTGCTGTGCCCTACAGGGTCCATAATTTTCTAAATTATATAGTTACCATCTAAGTACACATTATGATAAAAAAAGATATTAAGTACCTATACATCACAAGTGTGAAGTGCCGTACATCACACCTATGTAGTTGAGTTGCGTAATTAATTCATAAATTTTGTATGTATATTTGTATAAATACACTTCTTATGTGGAATACGTTCAGGAAAAAATTAAAGGTTTTATTCATTTAAGATTAATTTAATTTAATAATCATAACCAGTTAATGAGAATCATTATAAATTTTTTAACAATATTCAGAAGTAATCGCAATTACTTTACAGCAGCAATTTATCTTATAATCCGTAGTTTAAAAAGGCCAGCTTGCACCAGTCCTGAGTGCGAAAATACCGTGCCTGTAAAGACAATAACCCAGTTAATAACTCATTATCATAATCATTCTCTTGTGCTTATCCCAATTTATTTCGGGGTTTACTTATGATTAATTAAAATTTATCTTGTCAGTTAATTTAAATTTATATTAAAGCATATAGTGTGTGTGTGTATCTATAAAAGCATCAATCATCATAATACATAATTTGATGGACCCTAGAATTAAAAACTCAAGATATGCAAGTGTAATACAGAGAAAACAACCGATCTATTCTGTCACCGTAACAACTTAAGTAAAGGGAGCTCGAATTGAGCTGTCAATAGTCCCAATCCCTAGAATCAGGTGGAATGACGCTATGGATGAATTTTAAGGAACTCACCCGCGCTTGTTGACGTTGGCATTTCCCATATGGAGGAAACCCCCGTGGCAAGTTCCAAGCTCAGCTTCCCAAATATTAGGGCATTGTCTTCCAACCAAGTGGTTGTGGTGGACGGTGGAGGCGAACAGCTCAGTCGCACGACCGTGAGAGCAGGTACTGGCCCAGCAACCAGGCTGAGGGTTCTTACCACCGTTGGGGTAGAAGTCAGCGTTAGCAACTGGATTCATGATACCGAGGAGGTTACCATCGGTATGGATGGCTTCGACATATTGAGCAGCGTTATGGCTCAACGCATTGCCGTTGTTACCCCAGGTAGGCCCCGCAGGATCCAGACCTGTAATCAAGTAGGTTTATTAATTGACTTTAAAGTAATTTATCGTTACAGACAATCAAGCTATATCTATTTTTGTTATCTGTTAAACAATAAATATCTTCAAATCATAGTCTGAATAAAAACCCCTTATTAATAAAGATAAAAAAAAAAAAAATCATAGTCACCAGTAACACGGGCAGCACGGCCCCCAACCTGACGCCCAGCACTTCCGACAACATGAGCACCCAAACTGAAGCCAACAAAGTGCACCTGGTTCCAGTTACCACCGCCGGTGTTGATGAGCCAGTTGACGAAGTTTCCAAGATGCTGGCCTACACCGGGGACACCGGCGGCAGCAGTGCTGTAGGCAGAGTTAGCGAGAGCACGCCAGTCAACTACAATGACGTTACAGTCCTGAGCAGCGAGGAATGCAGATGTGATGAGAGGGTTCATGGCAGTGTTGCCGTTGTTGTTCCATCCGTGGACGATAACTTTCAAAGGTCGGGCGCCGTTGTATTTGGATGACCAAATTGTGTGTGCATTGCCGTTGACAATAACATTGGCATGGTTGGGGTTATTCCTAAAAATATTTAATACAATTTAGTGATCGTACATTATTACTGTGATTATTTTAAAATATAAAAGGCAGTTGTTAATTGTCTACAAGTAAAGGACATGGAGAAACTGTAAGTAAGTAAATAAGTAAAACATAATATATCATCATAAATATCATCTTGATCGTTTTATAATGAATATCAACTAATGATTAGCACTGATCTAAAATATAATATTTAGATGATACATAGATATAAATCTGGATAGAAAACTTCAAAACTGGTCAAGAATTGATATCACAGATTACCTGGTGTACAACCAGTAGGCATTGTTAGCTCCGTTTCTTGAGTTCAGCAAAGTTTCATCGACTGGCTCGTTGAGGTCCACGAGGACAGGTGTGCCTTCACTATCAGGCATCCAGATGTACCGGCTCTCCCCCTCCACATAGTGGCTATTGTCTCCAGGGACGGTGGGAAGTGCGTTGCCAGAACACACTTGAAATTAAATCAAAAACATAATTTTACACCGCCGAAGAAATAACAATACCTTCCTATATTCTTCTAAGAAACAAAATAATTTAAATGCCTCGATGTAGCGAAACTTCGAAGCGGTGAATACCATTCTAAGTCAACCTTTCAATTGAAAAGTTTTTTCAGTTGGTGATTGGGGTATTGATTGTCATCTAAGCCCGAAAAGACATTTCTTTTTTTCGCTTAGTTGGTAAGAAATAATGAAATTATTTTTTACATTATTTCTCGGAATTCAAAAATTTGGATACATTTCTTTTACATTTTTTTTTCATTTTCCCGCGGCTTCGCCCGCAAGGTATATTGATAAAAACTATCCTATGTTCTTCCCCAGGATGAATCTATCTCTCTGCCAAATTTTATCGAAATCCGTACAGTGGTTTAGGCGTGAAAAGGTAACATAATGACAGACAGACAGAGTTACTTTCGAATTTATAATATTAGTATGGATTGCTTATCAGTAAAAAAAATCTGTTCAACAATGACCGCATTTCGACTTAGCTATAATCGCTCGCAGTACTCACATCATCTCACATGCGTTCCAATTTAGATATTACGATTACGACAGCTGAGAGCTGTAAACAATTCGGAACGCTCGTGAACGCACTCACAGTGATTGATTACTCAATGTAAAAACCGGCCAAGTGCGTGTCGGGCCACGCACAGTGTAGGGTTCCGTAGTAGCCCGTTATCACAATGTAGTACGATTCTGTTGTTCTTTATTCTGAATAGGTAAAAAAAATAACATATTTGGGTTTTCAATGCAAGTCTTTACCTATTATAAACAAGCAACTACTTCATCTTTGTATTTGGTACAAAATTATCCAACACCCAAGTTCAACGACTATTACTGCTAAACTAATAAAGTTATCTTAACCGCTATACTTTTCCTTTAAAGTTCATGAAATGCACTATCATCGAGAATTTTTCCAAATTTTTCAAGCCAGTAGTTTAGCTTTTAGAGGGGGGGGGACGCCCTACTGGAACAAAAATTTGCACTTTAAACTTTAATATTTCGTAAATGGAGCATTAAATCGAAAAATAATTTTAGCAACCCCAAAGCCATTTTAGAAGACCTATTCAACGATACCCCACACGATGGGGTAGATGATGAAAAAAATATTCATCCCCACTTCACATGTAGGGGAGCTACCCTAAAAAAAAATATTTTCCAAAATTTTATTTTACCACTTTGTCGGCGTAACTGATATACGTACTCCTACAAAATTTCAGCTTTCTAGTGCTAACGGTCACAGAGATTAAGCGAGGACGGACAGACAGACGGACAGACAGACATGGCGAAACTATAAGGGTTCCTAGTTGACTACGGAACCCTAAAAACGATATCACAAAATACAGATATTACAGAAGTCAATCTACATACAAAGTGCGCTCGAGCAACGCACTCGACTCCGCTCACGGACACGTTATCTCGGACGGGTTGGGAGTAGTGCGAGCGCGGGTACCATCCGCTCGAGACGCACACGCGTCTGTGAAGTGCAAAAATGGAGCAACAAAAAAATGTCTATCTAAGTTCGATTTATATAATAGTTTCCTATTTTGAATCAGTATAAACGAAGTAACTTTTTCGTAAGGTAAATTCTCGCCACCAACTATTACGTAAGTTGAATACATGATTTTTAGTTTGTGTAGATATTGTGTTGTTTTTAGTGCCATTTGATAAAACGGATCGGGCAAAATAAATTGTATAAATAGGGTAATCCGTTTTGAAGTTATTATGAATTTTCGATAGTTAAAATTGACAAATGTAAAATTTTATGTTTTTGTTCTGTAAACTTTTTGTATTGTAATACCTACTATGTTTATTATTTGGTTTTAATATTGTAGAATAAACTCAACAATAAATCAAATAACTAGATACGAATGCCACTACCAACTACCACGTAATTTTTTTGTGCATAAGTCAAAGTTGAGAACCCTAGCGCGACCGCCGAGCGTAGGTATGAAAAGTGAAATACTACATACATATGCCTTCTGTACTATATGTATTTTGTGACGATATTGTTACAGTATTTGTTTGTATAAACACCATATTTCTTTTTCAGTTCTTCTTCTTTGCTTAGGTGGGGACTGTCAGTCAGTCAGTGGGGACTGTCCTGACTGTCGAAATTGTGCTTCTGGAAGCCACGTTAGTTTAATTTAAAGATATGATGCAACTCAAAACAAAACACACACTGACACATCCTCACACACACACTGTAATTTTTGACAGCGCTCACGGTGATATTATTAGAAGGCATGACGATTCACGGGACAATATCGTTATCGCGCTCACGCTAATTCGATACGGGTTTAAGCACGCTCAAATAGATTACATCGATTACATTCCCAACGCGGAACGCACCCAATGTTGTTAAACTGTCAAAATGAAACCCGTTGCTACTGATAGTGTGATACGTAATTACTCCGCTGTAGTCCAAACTGGTCCAAATTCACAGACGCGGCGGAAAATCTTATCAAAAATATTGATCTGTTTTTTCATAGAAGAATAGAATATGAATTATATATCACTACTTCTAGATAATGATTGTTGAATATAAGTTAATATAAAAGATGAGTACTAACACGCTAATAAGGCCGCAGCTACCACTAATATTTTCATGTTCACGAGATAATCAGTTACTGCTGAAGTATGCGACTTCGCAGGGGTTTTTATAAATGGTGTTATCGTAATTGCACTCGTGTAATACGATAATCAGAATCAAATACATTTTTAAACAGGCATTTTTTTAAAGATATGTAGTTTATCTTGCATTTACTATTTGCCTTTGTATCCATCATATTATTATGTTAGGTTTTGACTGCCCCGTTGGTCTCTTGGTCGCTAGTGCGACTGCTAAGCGTTTGGTCCTAGGTTCGATTCCCAAGTCGGGGAAAGTGTTATTGGGTTTTTACATTGGGAATTTCTTAGTAACAGCCCGGAGTTTGGAAGTCGGCAGTCTGATACCCCTGTACTTCGATCTATCTCCGATTGTGTCGGATTGCCATCCCAACGGACATTGAGAGTGAGGGAAGAGAGAGGAGGGCACCTGATCTGCGCACACACTTCATCTGCCTAGCCTTTTCCCAACTATGTTGGGGTCGGCTTCCAGTCTAACCGGATTCAGCTGAATACCAGTATTTTACATGGAGCGACTGCCTATCTGACCTCCACAACCCAGTTACTGGGTAATACGATATCCCTTGGTAAGACTGGTTGTCAGACTTTCGGGCTTCTGACTACCCGTTACGACTGTCAAAGATCCACAAATGACAGCCGGGACCAACGGCTTAACGTGCTTTCCGAGGCACGGAGGGGTCACGGTATGTAAAGATGGTCACCCATCCACAGACCAACCGCGGCAAGCGTAGCTTAACCTGATCGATCGACCTGTGCGGCTGTCTGCGCACACACTTGTGCACTATAATGTCTCCCGCGCCGATGGATAGTCTCCGCTGAAATTGGTTGGTAGCGGTACGACGCCACATGCGAACAACGCGTCATACTGACGTCACACAAATCCTGCATCTCGCAAGCGGAGTTTACCACGCAACTAACATAGATATAACGGCCCGACATGAATCATCGGGCAGTTGCCCGCCAGACACAACACCCGTCTGGTTCACTTTCTCAGTTCACTCATACTCTATAGAAAAGGGAGGATCCTCCGCCCTTTTCTATAGAGTATGAGTGAACTTTACACACTGTTCCTCATACCTCTAATAGCCAAAATTCGGTCTGGCGGACTTTATTTTTCAAATGGAAAATCATTTAGGCACGTTGGACATTTTTGCGATGGGAAAATACCATTGAATTTGCGCCTCTGTTACCGTAAGCGACACCGTGCGTGTTTTATTTATAAGACGATTCGAAAATTATTCGCTTCGGATATGTTCGGCTGTCCTCGGGATATACTCGGTTTCAATGTATATCCGATATGTCAGTGAGTGATGGTAAAGATGGCAATTCTGTTTGTGTTTTGTGTTCACTTCTGTCGGCACTCTCGGTGAGCAAATTTTTTTTTTGGTCAGGTTAGGGTAGACGAAGCTTTGATGCTATGGTAACGATTGCCTACGATTCAAAAAATACCCGCTTCGGATGTATTCGGCTAGGAATTACTGTTTTGGCGGAAATGCTAAAGGAATATACTTAATTGATATTGTGACGGAGACTGCATTACCATATTCAGATCATTGTCATCTTCCTCCCTTGTTCCATGTTACTTGGCGCCGGTGCAAGACATTTTCTACGTTCATTCTCCCCTGTCAACCGTCATGTTATCATTCGCTCCCTTATCACGTTAGACAAAAATTATGTGGATGACTCATAGTGCTTGCTAGTTGCAATAGGGTATTTTACTACAAACAATGCTGAAAAGGCTACGGAATCCCAATTTTTGACGAGATAGCAAGTGGAATAGTGAAGTCCACAGTAATAAATGCGTTGAATAAATCGACGATAACAAATACCATCGGTTGTTGGACAAACAATGGAAACTTGATATTGGATAAAGTATTAATCTATGTAATTATATAAAATTCAAAGTCCTGACTGATTGATATATCAACGCACAGCCATTTTTTTTTGGGTAGGAAATCATCAAATGACCCCTCCCGCTCTGGGCGGAGCGGAGAGAGTGTCAGACCCTTACTGACTAAAACCCACCCGTGTTTCTTCCTTAGCCCTTTATGTTCCAGGCCAGCGGTAACCCTTTCGGACAATCCCGCTGACCCGGCAGGCTTCGGCCCTAAGGGGTCCCTCAGTTTATGCTGACATCTCTTTGAGGCGCGCGTGGAACACGTACGCGCCATCCGGAAGGGGCTGGTCCTGATCGGACCGTGAGCTACGTATTTCCGACATATAATACACACAACACACACACGACATATATACTTTATGTATGTAATTGGTACACCACAGACTACCTACAGTATTTGTTTGTCCTTTCCCATTTTAATCCATCCAAAGGTTGTCTTTAAAAGATCGCTTTTAGCGATAAGACCGCCCATTGTGTCATCCTTTAAACAGTTTCTAGATTTATATGTCTGTAATTTATATGGTGTACATAATAAAGAGTATTCTATTCTATAATATATATAAAATTCAAAGTCCTGACTGACTGATATATTAACGCACGGCCTAATCCGCTAGTCCTAGAGACATTAAATTTGGAGGGTGTGATCTTTGTGAAGAGTAGGAACTAAGAAAGGGTTTTCGAAATTCCATCCCTAAGAGGGTGAATGGGAGGAGGGTGACATTTCACGCGGACGAAGTCGCGGGCAGAAGCTAGTCAAGCTATACAATTCCAGTTTTAGTTGACCTCGTATTGACTTTTTGCACAATGAGAAGTCAGCTTATACTGGAAATGTGTATCTTGATATGTCGTCGTGTGTACACAAGTCTATTCTATCGGATACCACGTTGAACTGCGCAGGGCACGCCTCACCGGTGTGGGCTGAAGTAGATTGATGCGCGTGCACGGCACCACCAGCAGCCGTGGCCACCGCCACGTGGTCACATACTTGTCTGTTACGCACAGCCGAATTGACTGAAGTATGTCAAAATTTACCCCTTATCACATGAAACAAGTATGTGTACTAGTGCTAGTTCTCGCTTAGTTTCTAATTTAAGTATAGGTTGTGTTTGTAAAAAATGGGTAGATACATAAATGTTGTATTTATTTTAATTCGTTATCTTTTGCCATTGTACCATATTTGGGAATATAGTATCTAAATAATTTTAAATCGAAATGAAGTAATAATAAACGGTTCTTTAAAAAAATCTTATTTATTATGGTTGATCAAAAGCGTTTGAAAAACTTCTTAAAATGTTTAGCCCTGAGCGAAGGGTTGCTGCCAGTTGGTCTGGAAGCTGAAGATACCGGATTGACTGTAAAAGAATAAATGTTTAGTTAGTATAGTATAACTGGCTGGTGTCCGCAACTCCACGCCCATGTGTGTATTTTGCGTAATGTTATTAATAATTTCAACTTTACTTTTAATTTACTCAAGTTTACAAAATGCGTATAAAAAGGCAAGAGTTACATCGTTATGTAACTCTTGCCTTTTTATACGCATTTTGTAACCACCACCAAAAAATCCAAAAATCCTAAATCCTTTCGATAGTTAGTTAGTAACGACTAACTAACTATCGAAAGGATTTTTTAAAGATGCACATATTCTTACCCCGTCTTATCTTCGAGACCACCGAAGACAACGCCCTTTTCACCAGAGCAAGTCTGAGCAATGGCCTCTTCATAGCTTTCACAGGCTGTACCGACGAACCTGCTGCCAACATTAGCAGAGATAGACTCAGCGTAGAAGATGTAACCAAAGGCGTGGGAGCAGTTCGAGTCAGCACCGCAGCTGGTCTGGTGGCTACCGCCATTGGGATAAAAGTCCAGGTCTCCCAAGGGATAGTCGTAGCCAAGGATGCCAGCCGAAGTGTGCAGAACCTCAACTACTGCAGCTTGTCCAGGCTTCAGGATGTCAGGGTGGTGAGTCCAGCCGACGAAAGAAGGATCAATGGCTGTTTAAGAAAAAATAATTGATTTAATAATATTCTGCAAAGAAATTGGTTACAAGTGTATATAATTATGCTAAACTTTGACAGCAGATACTGTGTATTGAAACCAGAAAGGTAAGATTATTTTTTAATTATTAAAATATGCCAAAATCAGGGTAACAATAGACTAGCAGTGAAAATTATAGAATCCTGATTCAGCCAAAAGATGTCTCTGCTGGACACAGCCATTCCTTAATTGAAGAATGTAAAGACAAAACCAGCTAACCAATAACGTGAGGAATCACTCCATTGACCCGTTCTGCAGCAATGCCAGCAATATGTCCACCTAGGCCAACACCGACGATGCGGATGTTATTGGGGCCGTAATTGAACGCCGAGGACAGGAGGTTGATGAACAATGCGATGCGTTCAGCGGCAGCGACAGCGTTGCTGAGTCCTTGGGTGTACATGCCTGACACCGTGCTCCAGTCTATAGCGAGCAGGTTCACGTCATCAGCGGCGAGGTGAGCTGGAATATGAATGGTATACAAGGTGAAATAAAAATAACTGAAAACCCGTTATCCCGTCTCCGGGATTTTTACTATGGGACCAATACTATACTCGCAATTCGGGGTTGATCCCTTCTTAAAAGTTGTTTATACATACAAGCTGTAAAAAGACCTATGGCATAGCCTTTAACTGCGCATTCTGAACCTACATCAAACTAATGAACATTGAGCAAAAAACATTGCTGGGAAGCTACACTAATTTTTGTTGTGAAAAATCGATTTATTGGATATTTAAAGTTAAGTTAAGTAAAAAAAGAGCATCAATATCTCTGTAACCAGAAGGTTCCCAGTCATGGTTTAGTCCAAAAAAAAGTATCAAAATAATCCTCGGAGTCAAACTCGGATTCCTAAATCGTTCTTTTACCCCCGATATCAAAACTAGAGGTAAACAAAAACGAAGTTTGTATATGCCACATGTTCAGGCTGGGGGTACTACTTCAGATTCAATAGGTAGGTATTCTAAATAAAACAATTACCTGGAACAACGAAGGCATTGAAGTTTCCAGTGACACTCTCACCGTTGCTGTGGATGGTGATGACGGTGGGACGGAGGGGAGAGAATGTGGATGCCATGATGGGGCCTGGGGCGGGCACCAGTGGCTGACTCAATGTAGGATTTTGCCTGAAAACGTACATCATATACTTACTTCATTAGCTCATTAAAACCAAACAACAAACCTATTTGCGACCATTTTTTTATTATTCTTCTTTCTTTCTTTATTTCATTGCTAAACAGTGATAAATTAAATTAGCGAGCGAAACTCCACAGATGAGTATCGATGTCTAAACATGATCAAACGAAATATAAATATATTTGATGACTTTTTTTTTGAGGTCATCAACCGCAGGTCACTTGAAATATTACTTTAGAAATATCGGTTCTTATTGTCTAAACTTTACAGACGTGATATACATCAATTTATGAACTCGATAAAACAATAAAAAACTGATTTTCTCAAGCGGTCATTGCTCCCAAAAAAATCATCAATATTTTTTTTTCCCGTGCTTGGATAATTATGGACCTATCAAGTTTGTAGAGGTTCACTAGCTAATTTATTTGACCCTGTATTTCGCTCATTATCAAATAAAATTACGAAAAATTCTTAAATTATTATTATTATTTTTTTTATAGATTTGTAGTCATCGAGAAATTTTTCTCGCGTTGAAACGCGAGAAACTTCAACCGGACCTCAATAATTAAATTATGAGTTCTTGTGAAGTCAAAGTATCTATTTAAAGTGTCAAAGGCTTCTTTGACATGAAATATTAAATAAGCTTGTGAAAATTCGTACGCTTATAACTGTTAAGCAAGAACATGTATGCTCTTGTTATTTGATATTTTACCATCTTTTTATACTATGTTTTTAAGCAAATATCTAAATATTATTCCATTCTAAATAAATAGGTATTGGTATATATTTTTATACAAACCGCGTAAATAGGTGGAAAATGACATCGTTTTCCTCAAGACCGGATGCTGGAAAAATAAATATGTAAATTTAGTATGTGTTTGCGCGCTTTTCTCATAAAACTTTGCACTACAATACGACCGACGTAACTTGGCGGGCCTGTACATAGGCACTAAGAACTTTTGCGCATGTTCTCTCACTCGCACTCGCCTCATGACGCCATTTGGTTCCTAAAAAATTTTACTGCGCAGCCTTCTGCGAAAAGTTCGGGTCCGCCAAGTTACGTCGGTCGTATTGTACGTAACTTTTTGAGTCTTGTATCCAATACAGCATCGGACTTTTATTGACAGTTATATTTTCAACTAGCTGACCCGACATATTATACGCCGTCCTGTCCAAACAACAGTACATACCAAATCTCATATATAAAAGAACGTTCAGTTTTCCCGATTTTTTCAATTAACGAGGAAATTTGCTAATTTTTCTTTTCCTAAAAACCTTATTCGGACCATTACGAATATTTCAAAACAAACAAATTGCCGAATCGGTCCAGTCGTTCTCATGAGATGCGCTAACCAACGAACAGCATTTTGCTTTTATCTATATTTTTAACTATTAGATATCAACTGGATATATAAAAACAAAATAATAATGTCTTCGCTTGTTCGTCGTGTTTTGTCATTATATATTTTTTTGATTACTAGGCATTTCCCAAAAATGATACAGCGGGGTAGCTTTCATTTTGACTGTTCAAAAACATTCATTGCGTTGTTTAAGTTGTTGAGCAGACAAATTTATCGAACATATGAAGCAATGGATTAGCAATATCCTTCAAAATGATTCAGATTGTGATTGATAGTGTGTTACACAATTAGGACGTTGGCTGTTTATGAATAATTTAGTCGGTATAAGGTATAAGCGTAGTAAATACGAGAGGTCCGTTTTGACAACTGGTATTCTAAAATTAAATCTAGAATCTTTTTAGATAAAAAGATTCTAGAAAAACAAAAAATACTACCTACTAGATGTAGGTAGTATTTTTTGTTTTATTTGTTTTTCTGGACCTAAGCGCTGCAAATAAAGTAATTAGTACAACAGATAGGCCCCTGATGTACCAATCATGCCTAATTAACCTATATATACCTACTTTATATTAGGATGGTTTATCAAAAGGATTGACATTTAAGCTGATAAGAACTAGGGTAGCGGATTGCTATAATTATATAAAGATAAAGAATCCACTGATCACGTGAAGATTAACTTGTTTTGAAAATAAAAATACTATATTTTTGATGCAATTGCGTCACTCGCCGATATTTTAATCACAAAAAGCAATTAAGCCTCGATTAGCTTTTCCACAAGGTTACTCTTGTAATTCGACGTATATCCGTCAGGAGCTGATAGGGGGGCCAAAATGCAACAAAATTGAACCCCCCATATGTTTGGCCGACATTCAATAGTTTTCGAGATATTTAAACCTTTTTGAAGCGTAAAATGAAAATATTGGTTCCATCATTTTAATTATTTTGTTGAATTAAGTAAGTTTTGATTAAGTTCATAGCTTAATTGAAGTGCAAGCTACAATATTATTTTTTAATGGTACCCATACTTATGTAGTTTTTTTTAATATTTGGAATGATATCGAAAAACTCTTAAAATTCAAATATCTCGAAAACTATTGAATTTCGGCCATACATATGGGGGGTTCAATTTGTTGCATTTTGCCCCCCCCCCCCATCAGCTCCTGGCGGATATTCGTCGAATTACAAGTAACCCTGTATAAAAATATATTAGTTGTTGTTTCCACTTATTTCTCATAAGTGGTCATGACTCAGACTTCTCTCTTAATGCCTGTTGGTCTTTTCTAGATTAATTTTAAAAACATTTAAACTTTTAAAGAATTAGGTATAACTTTCGCAGTATATATTGATGATGTTTTAATGACTTCCTGTCACTGATATTTACATTGCAAGTGACGAATGTTTAATTTATTATTTAGAGGAAGGAAAGTATTTATAAGTAATACTCGTATGATAATACTTACATAATCTATACTAATATTTAAAATAATAATAATATGTACATTTATATGAAAAAATAAGCAAAATATTCAATATTTGATAGGGCATCATAAAAATTCGTCCGCATCGCTGTCAACAGGAACAGTGCCGAAAAGGCTGGCAGCATTGCCACGTTGTATAGCGATGCTAATTCTTTGGCCAAGAAAAAGGTCAGCCCTCTGGTCACGTGAAGAGACGACTAACCATATCTGACTATCGGCGATATCTCGAAAAATCAAGTGGGCACTCGGACCCCATGGCCCTAGTGTTTCAACGCCAAACGGCTCGGACATATAAATAGAGGATACATTTTTATTATCTTTATGTTTGTACAAACTTCTAATCTTTTTCAAATAAAACAAAGTCGGGTTAGTTACACCATTTATAACTCACGAACGGCTGGACCGATTTGTATGATCTTTGATTTGTTGGATTTGAATAACTATTAAAACATGGGAAAAATTCAGGAAAAAAAAGTGATGATTAAATTATTAATTTTGTCATACATTTGTATGGAACGGCTTTTTTGTTGATATTTCTCTGAGGCGGTACGAAGTTCGCCAGGTCAGCGAGTACTAAATAAACTACAAATTAATAAAATAAAAATATAATAACCTAATCTAACTAAAACTATTAAAAAACAAAAAATTATAATAATAATAAGATGGGTTGGGCAGAGGTCCTTTTTTTCGTATAAGTAATTCGAGTCACATTGTTTTTAGCCATAAATCTTGTAGTAGTCATTTGGATGTTCAAAGGATGATTATACCTTAACATTTTTTTAATAATCCCTAACTGTATAATTTAATAATTATCTCGTTATGAATAAGACGACTATCCATACTAATATTTTAAATTCGAAAGTAACTCTGTCTGTCTGTTTGTATGTTACTTTTTCATGCCTAAACCACTGAACGGATTTTGATAAAATTTAACAGAGAGATAGATTGCATCCCGGGGAAGGACATAGGATAGATTTTATCCCGATATTCCCACGGGATCGACACTTATGCGGGTGAAACCGTGGGCCGCTGCTAGTCTATTATAAAATCAAAAGTTGTGTAGCACGCTGACATCTTTATCAGCTAATATGGTCTATGTGAACAATAATTTGTTCATATTCATATTCATATTCATATTTATTTATTTGCGTAAAACATGGTATACAAAGGTGTTACATGAGTTTAGGATAAGATCATACATGTTTTGCTTAAGACTAAAGCATGCAAATTGGTTAACACAATTTATGTTCGAAGTATTCCTTATTGCTATAAAAATTATTTTCATTTAGCCATTTAAACAAGTGAATTTTAAACAGTCTGCCATTTAGTAATTTAAGTTTACATGGTAGTTTATTATATATGCGTACAGCCATAGCTAAACCGCTTTTACTATATTTTGTTGATCGAGGGAAGTCGTCCAAAACAAGTCTAAATTTGTCACGCCGATTCCTAGAGCTTACGTCTGCTGCTGTTCTGAATAGGTATTTGTGTTTCCGTACAAACATACATGTTTCATATACATATAGTGAGGGTAGTGGTAGCAGACCGAGTTTTTTAAATAATGGTCGACAAGATACGTCCGGTGGAATTCCCTGAATAGCTCGAACGCATTTCTTTTGAGCGATAAATGCTCTATTATGGTCCGTACTATTTCCCCATACAATTAGTCCATATCGCAACGAGGACTCCACATAAGCACGATAGGACATTATAGCAGTTTTAATATTTGTAACATTTTTAATCCTTCTAAGAGCGTATACGAATTTATTGATTTTATTACATATGCTATCGATATGAGCTTTCCAGTCTAGATGTTCGTCTATGGTCGTTCCCAAAAACTTAGTTTGTGCTACTTTTTGAAGTTTTGATATATTCATTGTGAAATTAAATTTGTTATTATAAGATTTATTAAATTGAACATATACTGATTTACTAAGGTTAATAACTAAATTATTTTTATTAAGCCAATTTATAAGATTTTCTATTGTATTATTAATATCTGTTTCATGATCAATTATTGATTTATTTTTTTTATCGGTAGCAACTATTATCGAAATGTCATCAGCAAACAGAAAGCATTTATGACTAGTCATGCCAACAATATCATTCACATAAAGGAGAAACAAAATCGGGCCCAATATACTGCCCTGGGGAACGCCTCGTTTGGTGGTTTTAAATTCAGAGTGGTATGAAACCATATCTTTATTGGCATTCATATTAGTGATTGAAACACACTGCTGTCTGCCGGATATGTATGACATTAACCACTGTAGTGGAGGTCCTCTAATTCCCATAGATTCCAACTTCCGAAAAAGAATATTATGCGAGACCAGGTCGAACGCCTTAGATAGATCAAGAAATAAGCCCGTCGTTAATTTATTATTATTAATATTAGTCATTACTGCTTTCAAGAGTGAAAAGATAGCTAAAGTTGTTGATTTATCTTTTTGAAAACCGAATTGCTCTTTCTTTATAATATGAAATTTCTCGCAGTAATTAATAAGCCTTTTATACATGCATTTTTCGTAGACTTTTGACAAAATTGGTATTAAAGTTATTGGGCGGTAGTTGTTAATATCATATTTTTCACCTTTTTTAAAAAGTGGTTTTACAATTGACATTTTTAATTTATCTGGAAACACTCCTTGAACAAAAGACAAGTTTATAAGATGCGTTAAAACGCCGCGTATTTCCCTAGCACATTTCTTAATAATTCTAGTGCTAAGTTCGTCGTAGCCTTCGGAGGTAGTATTATTTAATAACATAATTTGTTGTTCTACTTCGCTTTCTGACATTGGAACGAGGAACATTGAGTGTATTAGGTTTTCACTACCATGACTGTTTGTGTTTTGCTGTGTGGGTTTATAATTTAGATAGAAATCATTGAAAGTGGAGGCTATTTCTGTCGGTTCCGTAAGTATGGTACTATTAATCTTAATGGATTCTATGTTATTTTTAGGACTAGGATTATGTATTTCATTTTTTATTACGGTCCATGTAGCCTTGCATGTGTTCTGATGTGTATGCATAAATTTTATATTAGCATTTCTTTTGGAGTTATAGATACATTTTTGTAACAAATTTGAGTATTTAATGTATCTGGTTTTGTGGGATTGAGTTTTCTTCTTATAATATTGATAACGCAAAAATCTCTTTGTTTTGCAACTCTGCTTTAGACCTTTAGTTATCCATGTTCTTTTTACTGTTTTGTTTCGATTTATCTTTATCTTTACTTTAGGAAAACACAGATAATAAAAAAGGCATAATAACTCGTGAAAACGGTTAAATGCTATATTTGCATCTTTTTCTTTAAATGCTTCTGACCAAGTCAAACTTTGCAGACATTTTCGGAACTTGTGAACATTATGGGCATTATAATCTCTTTTGTAGACGTAGTAAATTGCATCTTTTATAGATTGACGTTTTAAGGGGAAGCCTATCATTTGTGCTGTTTCGTGGTCCGAGAGGTGGAGTGGTAGTACTGTCGTAGATGCATCTGGGATATTACTCAATATGGTCAATACAAGAGGCTTTGCGAGTAGCTTCATTAATATGAATTTTTAAATTATAGTTGTTTGCTAGATCTTGGAATTGGTTAGTGATTTTACCTTTTTTAAGTGTGTTTATGTTCAAGTCTCCTGTGAGAACTATGCGTGTTGAAGGTTTGTATTTTTTAAGAATATCATGTAAGAGACTATCTAGATTGGTTAAAAATAGGTTGGGGTCGGACTGGGGTGTTCTGTATATGCATATTATCAATAGTTTTTCGTTAGTTAACTCAATGCCACAAATTTCGAATGTATTAACTGTTGCATATTTTTTAACCATAGATAATTCATTGAAAATAAGATCCTTTTTAACTAGAATGCAAGTTCCACCCCGGTTTTTTTCTCTACAAAAATTTGCTGCCATTATGTAATCTGATATCTTAAGATAGCTCTCATGGCCTTTCTTAATAAATGTTTCAGAAAGGCAGATTACATGTGGGTCATTATATGAATCTCGCATCTCCTGTAATGTTATATCTAATAGTTCTTGTTTGGATAGAATGCTTGCAATGTTTTGATGTAATATCCTAAAGTGGTGAAACGAGGATGTTGTTGGTGACGTATTTTTAGAGTCGAAAAAAATTGTTAGATGATTTTAATGGTAGAAAATAGTATGGTATGGTACCCTTTTTTATGTGTTCAATTTTTTCAGCGGGAGCGCAAGTATCTTTAATTTCCAGTTCTTTGTTTGCGGAACTTTTGAAATAAAAGGGAATAGTCCCCTTCTTGGGCTCCTTGTTTTTTATTAAAAAACTTGTTCTGCCACTCACCAGTCGTTTTTTTATTTCAGCAGGATTCAAAAATGTCGCGTTATAGTATTCACAATCTAGTTCATAATTTATTGATTTGCAAATATCAGATAAATTGGAATTTTGGCAGTTCGTGAAATGACAATTTTTATAATAATGGCAAATATTTTTTAAGCGATGATTTAATTTCACGACATCAAGGTAGTAACTTTGTTGTACATTTAGTAAAATAATAGTATTGTTATAAAATAATTTCAGTATGGATTTTAGTTGGAATAGCACATGTTTCATGTTATAATCATTTTCACCCAAACATATTACAACCTTGTCGTCCGGTTGCAGGTTGAAGTTCATACAACTTTTCATTATGACATCGCTACCTGCATTTGGCATCGTTAGGGCAAAAACTCCATACTTCTCATATTGTGTATTTATTCAATCGATCGACTATTGATAAGAAGCTTTTAATAAGAAAGATATTGATATTTTTTTATGATTTATCGACATTAATGTCATTTATCGTGTATTGAAAATCGCATCAAAATCAATTGCGTAGTTTTGAAGAACGACGCGGTCACACAGACAGACACGAACGACATCACTATCACTACATATCGTACTACATTGTGATAATGGGCTACTACGGAACCCTACACTGTGCGTGGCCCGACACGCACTTGGCCGGTTTTTTAATAGATAGATTAATTCAAGAGGAAGGTTTATATGTATAATACATGCATAGTAGTAGAGAAAAGCCGAGAAATTTAAAGATTTGTAATGTGATGTCGTAACAATCATACTTTTGTGCGCTTGCATTGCAAACGCTGGCTAAACCTTACGAGATAGATCAAATTAATGTGCTACGGAATTGTATAGCTTAAAAATATCAATAAAAAAGTCCGCGATGGTATATGTTTATCTTTTAAGGATAACCCACAGTAACAATTTTTATCTTTTACATATTACAAAAAAAAATTCTTTTACATATTACAAAAAAAATATTTCTTTTACATATTACAAAAAAATATTGGATAATTACCAAGCTATTTTAAACATTACAGTATTATTCCTTATCCAATTAAATACATTAAATACGTTGTGCATTTCATGGAGATCAAAATTGCCCTTTACGGCAATGAATGAATATCTTAGAAGATATCATAGATTTAAAAAAAGTATATATAGATAGATTTAAAAAGCGGGGGCAGAGCGGCTGGCGGGGCGGTACGAAGTTCGCCGGGTCAGCTGGTTAATTTATAATATGTATCGATTAACCCCTCGTATGTCGTAATTACATTTGCAAAAACGAGCTGTTCGAGCAATATACCAGTTAAGTGCCAGAGTTTCTCTAAGAGATTTTTTTAAAGATATTGGAATTCTTACGGTTGCATCACAGTTCATCTTTGCCAACATTTTATATATTAGGCAAAATATACACTTGTATACTAAAAACAGTGATATTCACAATGTTAACACTAGAAATAAGGACAAACTACGCGCTCCCTTTCACCGGCTTCATAAGGTTCATAACTCATTTGTTGGGCTTGGTATAACCTTTTATAACAAGCTACCTTCTTCATTACTAGATTTGCCTTTTAATATATTTAAAGCTCAAATAAAATCCAACCTTTCTTCAAAGGCATACTATTCCATTAACGATTACTTAAACGATAAGAATAGTTGGTCGCCCTGATTAACTCAAGACAATGTTTATGTTCTTTCTCCAGAATTAGTTTACTGACAAGTTATATGAGTTCATATAAGTAATTGTTTTTTATTATTATTTTTTTAAATTCTATTAACCTCTGAAATAAATTGCAAACTATAGTTTTGTATAATTTAGAAGCATTTTTTAATTTTGTAAATGTAAGAAACATGTTTCCGTTTATTATGATTTAATTTTGATGTTGACTTGAAAGAGCATGGCAGTTGAGAACTTGTCATGCTCACTTAAATGTCTCACCGATGGTGGCGCGTGTGTTGGATTATTCGGTTCCCTACAAACTGGTTGAGCTGGATGATGCTGATCCACGCGTCATGTTCGTGAACGGGCGCCGTCGGTTGAGACTTGTCATCTCTTAACTGCCAATGCTTATTTTTAATCTTATATTTTGAATTGTTTCTTCATTTGTCTCTTTTTTTTTACATTGTTCTCACATATAGAATCAACAAGAATAATGTACCCAGGATTTTGTAATATCTTGATTTAAAAGAGTGTCCATGGAGTTTCTTGCCCGTTCTTCTCCATAGAGATCTACGTTTTGGAATGGGCAACTAGCTTCAACTTTCGGACTAACTGACAGACTATTTAATTTTGACAATTCAAAAGTGCCTGTACAAGGTCTAATTGAAATAAATGCTTTGAATTTGAGTTTGAATTACAGACACAATTAAAAAGCCATTGTATCTCGCGTGGATATACGTTCAACTAAGTTAAATCAGCCTTTTTAATGTTCCTAGCTTCCCAGGTCTTTAATCCACCACGTGGCTCCCAATGGCGGGTTGACATCCGCCATTGGGAGCCACGTGGTGTCATGTCTTTGATTTTATGGTTCTAGAAATCAAGTCAGTGTCCTCACGATGTTTTCCTTCATCGTTTTCATGGAAGCCTATTGCCATAACCATACGCAGATGGACGAATGATAAAACGTTTAGTTTTAGTAGGACGTGGTGTTAGCTTTGTATAGGCTATTTTATTTTAGCTATGGTTATAGTCCGACCTACGAGAGAATGAGTTCCTGACATCTGTCAGTGCATAAATGTAGTAGCTAATAAAGATCAAATTCGCAAAATACGTATTCGATTTTATGAAACTGGTGTCAATGAGAACGCATTCTCTCGATGGCCGTACTGTAGGTAATTGTGTTTACAGATGTTTGATCGAGACTAAGTCGAAAAATGGAAATATGCAACACCACATAATTTGGACTTCTTCTTTAACATTGTTCGCGTTTGTCTTAAACGTTTGGCCGAAAATAATATTAAAATGTTTGCTCCCTTGGGGTGGCTGAAGCGCCACCCCAGCACACCTTGGCCTACTGTCACACAGAACCGCATGGTTGTCCTAATTTGTGCGACATAGACTAGAGTAGATTAACGTTACATTCGTACCTGCAACAGCAGCGCACAGGATAAAAACACACTTCACGAATGCAGCCATTTTCCACAAACTAGCTATACAAGATTAACAACGGATTTATATTAAAAAAATTATCGTAGATTACAGGACAGGTAATCCCATCTATGATAATTGTTAAACTTGTACAATAAAACTACAATACCTAGTGATAAGAAGCTACCATTATTTTTATTCTACATTTACCTTAAAATACAAGGAAACCAAGATAAGTAGGTACCAAGTTTTAGAAATGCAATTCATTTTTTCAATCTTTTATAAGCCGTTCTGTTTCGTATTTCATGTCCTGGGGCCTTATTCATCATCATCTGCCTAGTCTCTTCCCAACTAAGTATGTTGGGGTCGGCTTCCAGTTTAACCGGATGCAGCTGAATATGTCCTGGAGCCGTATTATGAAGTATCAATGCCGTCATTATTCATACCATACAGCCATTTGTAAATTTTGACGAAAAGAATTTTGTTTTTTTTTTTGTAAATTTGACGTTCAAAAATGCCTTTTATGTGCCTTTAATATGAAATAAATGATTTGACTTTGACTTTTTTGACTTTCCATGACAAAAAAGAGATGGTGCTATAGGCCTTCTACAGCTCCATCTCTCTCTAGCACTGGGAAAATGGTGGCATTAATTCGTCATGATACCGAGAGTGAGGAATTAAAGGATTAAGTAGTATTTAATGGATTATTGATTAAATTGAGTCATGAGTTAATTTCGTCGATGTTCGCAATATTGTGAAATGTTTGAAGTGCATGAATAGCACAATGAGCGGAAGTGGAGTAATATTTTGTATTGCTGTACAAGTGGATTAGATAGATGCATCTCCCACCCACTGATATAAATCTAAAGTAGATTGACCTACATTGTTTCTCTTCCTTCTAAAACTATTTATTACATCAGCATTGGCGTATCTAGGGCATTACCAGGGAGGGCCTGGCCCCTAAACTTTTTTTTTTCGTGGGGAATCCTCATGGAAACTCTCCGTCAGGGATGAACGGAGGGTTATGTCGGACTCCTACCGACTAAAACCCCACTGTTGTTGTTGTTGTAGCGGGCCCCCCAAGTGCGGGCGATCCCACAACCGATCCTTTTCTTTTCACGCAGCACGTTTTTCATTATTAAACATTCTGCTCCTAAATGAGTTTCTTCATTTTGGAGAACACCCTTATACCCCACAAAATGCTTTCTACTTTCGAAATCTAAATTAAACAAAAACCGGGCAAGAGCGAGTCGGACTCGCGCACCGAGGGTTCCGTAACATCCGGGTTTATGCATAAGGTTTATGTTTATGAAATTAAATGTTTTATTTTTATTTTTGAGTTGATTGAATGAATGGTAAATTGCGGTTTACGATTTATGACGTATTAAAAAAAAACTACTTACTAGATCTCGTTCAAATCAATTTTCGGTGGTAGTTTACATGGTAATGTACATCATATATTTTTTTTTAGTTTTATCATTCTCTTATTTTAGAAGTTACAGGGGGGGACACACACATTTTACCACTTTGGAAGTGTCTCTCGCGCAAACTATTCAGTTTAGAAAAAAATGATATTTGAAACCTCAATATCATTTTTGAAGACCTACCCATAGATACCCCACACGCATGGGTATGATGAAAAAAAAAAATTGAGTTTCGGTTCTAAGTATGGAGAACCCTAAAATGTATTGTTTTTTTTTCTATTTTTGTGTCAAAATCTTAATGCGGTTCACAGAATACATCTACTTACCAAGTTTCAACAGTGTAGTTCTTATAGTTTCGGAGAAAAGTGGCTGTGACACACGGACGGACAGACAGACAGACATGACGAATCTATAAGAGTTCCGTTTTTTGCCATTTGGCAACGGAACCCTAAAAATGCATTCGAGGAAGCGGAACGGCGCGTTGTTCCGACGCGACGTGCGCCTGCTTGTCACTTTGCATTGTGGGCTGTGGCACGAAATTTTAATTACCTACCCTAGTTTATTACAGCGTATTAGTAGATTTAATTTAATTTTTGTTATTTCAAAAGTAATTAAATGGAATGTAATAATAAGTTTGTGTAGGTCTTGGTGGTAGATTATATGATCCCACAAAAACATTTCATGTTAAATGTTGCCAAGACGAGACCATGTAGCTCGCACTGTCAAAAAGTAATCAGATCTCATGTAGAGCCAAGCTTCTAACTCTACACGCCCTAACTCTACAAGGCCTGACTTCGCAAACTCTACACCTTAGTCAAAATATCTGGTTTGGCCGTTTCGTTACTACAAGAACCATTAACAGTATGAGAGTTTTTCACCTTACGCTCATGTGAATGTAGCGAAATGGCCAAGCCATATTATTTTGACTGAGGTGTAGAGTTTGCGAAGTCAGGCCTTGTAGAGTTAGGGCGTGTAGAGTTAGAAGCTTGGCTCTACATGAGATCTGATTACTTTTTGACAGTGCGAGCTACATGGTCTCGTCTTGGCAACATTTAACATGAAATGTTTTTGTGGGATTTCATTTCTTTTTGTAAGTTGCTTATGATATTTATACGAGTATTTTTGCTGTTGTTCATTTTTTCTTTCTTTTTTTGGGGTTTATTTATAACAAGGACCCCCTATATAAATTTTCAGACCTCTAGCATCAAAATTTACGGATTTTTTTTTTTTGGGGGGGTAAAAGTTGCAAGTTTTAATATTTTTTTGTTGTTTGTGTACTATTACTAGCTTACATACCAAATTTCAGCTTTCTAGGACTTCAGGAAGTACCTTAAGAATTTTGATGATCATCAGTCAGTGAGTCAGTGACGAAATCGGGGTATTTTAGATATCAATAAAATCTAAAGTATAAGAGCTATGCAATTGAAACTTTATAGGTTTAATAAGTCAACCACTGGCATCATATTCCGAAAATTTTGTTTATCTGGTATAATCCAAACCCAAGTTAAGAGGGTTCAAAAATACGACGAAGTGCTTCGAGAAAAGGTAGGTAGTGCCCTTGCGCTTCGCTTGGCTGGTCTTGGCGGGGGCACTCCCGTGCCCCCAGATTAATTGCTTTTGTGTGATGTTATATTATGTAAGTATCCAGCTTAGAATTTTGAATAGGTCCCCAAACGTCCTAGGGTGGGCATCAGACCATTCTAGGGTGGGCACGGCCCACCCGCCCTCCCCCTATATACGCCTATGGGTCAGCGCAGACCGAACTGCAAAATGCTCGCGCATGGTCGACTACTGCTCGCATACTGAATGCATACTCGAACACGCAGTCGGCTTGCTCGAGCATGGTCGAGCATCAAATTTGGACGTATTCAATTTTGCGAAGTATGATAATAATCATAAGATATTTTTTTCAATAATCTCAGAAAATGCTCTGCTCTGCTGTGCTCTTGGTGTGCGCTGACCCTATGTCGATCATTCGATGATGATCGATGACATCGGTCGCCTACCGATTTGGACTGGCGTTCGTTGACCGTTCGGTGCTACAGTAAACACGTCCATTTATCGTCAGCGCCTTGGTAGGGGTGTCCGTCGTTACGTGACGTCAGCGTAAGAGAAATTCAGGCTTAACAGTAGCCATCGACGGTTCAACAACATTCTTTCATTTAAGTACGTTGTTGAGCAAATTTTTCGAACAAATATGAGACAATAGATTAGCAGTGGGTGCAGCTTTTAGAACCAAAAAGTCTCCCAGAGCAAAAAATCTGTCAGAGCAAAAAATCTCCCAGAGCAAAAATCCTTAAAATTCTATTTCTGTAACTTTAAAGTTACACTGTTCAGTGACACTATCTAAGTAACCTGGGGCCCAAGTCTGCTATTTTATAAATTGGTCATTCCAACACGATCCCATTGTAATTTTGCTAAAAGTTCGTAATCTGCTAAATTCATAATGGTCGATCATTGGTCGGTCAATGGCACAGAACATATACGATACTCGTAACGAATTTAAAGCAATGACTGCACAATGACGTTCAAATGGTAGGTCACTGATCAAAGGAACTGTCAAAATTTTAGCAGATTAACGCCTAAGTCAGTCATTCATTTGTTTTTATGTACGAGATTACCATTCTATGCCATTTCTTTCAATGGAGTGTCAGTGGTTGACCATTGGAAAGTCGTAATGACGCCATTATAGATTACCAAACTTGTCAAAATCAACAATTATGAAATCAATGATAGACTATTTTGACACTATTGTAATAGCAGACTTGAGGCCCTGGTGCCGTATTTTGACGTATTGTGACGGTTTACTGCCATCATGATTCCAGTGTAAGAGAGTGACGGACCTATACCTACATGACCGATAGCACCATCTCTTTTTCGCACTGAAATCATGATGGCATTAATACTTCGTAATACGGCCCCAGATTGCGTAACACACTACATATCACAATCTGAAGGATATTGCTAATCCATTGTGTCGTGATTTCATTGATTTAATTTAAAAAAAACAAGCATTATTTTAATACCGCATTATAATATCCACTGTGGCAACACTATCAAAGTACAAATTATTAATATTGTAACAAACTTTTAAAATGTATTTCCGCTATGGCAACTAAATGTATTATTTTACTTTGGCAACACTTGGAAATAACGGTGATGATATTACTGAGCGTTATTTCTGGGTGGGGCAAATGTCGTTTTAAAATGGTAAAATGTAGTGCAAAGCCAGTCGTTGTGGGATTGTGAAAGAGTACAGTTGTGCGATTAAAACAGTATTAGTAAGAAAAGGGTCTATTCCATTTTAATTCAGAAGTGCTATGGACCACGAGCCATGTCTCGGCAAAATCGTAAGAAGTCTTATGAATTCTTTACCTTACTTCATTGTTTTAGTCCCAGATAAGTTCAGTGAGCGGTAAGTGTGGTTGTTACGTAGTTTTTGATTCGGTAGCAATCATTGTGGCGTATTTCCCTGACGGTTAATATTTAAATCATAGTTAATAGTAATTGGGCCGATGCACGTGCTACCTTTGGTCGAGGCAACTCCTCGATAGGGTTATCGTTACGTTGGACTAATTATAATAATATAATAAGTAAATAGTTAGGCCGACGCACGTGCTGCCTTTGGTCGAGGCAACTCCTCGATAGGGTTGTAGCTGTGTTGGCATAATTATATAAGTAAATGGTTGGGCCGATGCACATGGTACCTTTGGTAGAGGCAACTCCTCGATAGGGTTATCATGGCCTTGGACTAATTATAAACAAGAAGTCAATAGTTGAGCCAGTGCACGTGTTACTCTTGGTCGGGGCAACTCCTCGATAGAGTTATCATTGCATTGGACAACTTGAAGTAAATGTTGGGAATTTCGCTACAAGATTCACTCTGTACAATTATATTTTAGAGGTCTGTACCGTTCATTGGATTTTCTGAGCAGGTATATAGTTTGATAGCTAAGCTAAAAGTTTGATCATGTTGGTTGCGGTAATGTCTAATGACTGTATGAGCATGCATATGTATAGTAAAATGTATAGTTTAGACCTCCGACTTTGGCCTTTGACCTTTGACCTCTATCTATGCGGCGTGCACTCGGGTCCAGCCACGAGGTGAGCTGTTCAGAGATGTACGAGTATAGTTTAGACCTCTATGCGGCGTGCACTCGGGTCCAGCCACGAGGGTGAGCTGTTCAGAGATGTACGAGTATAGTGACTTTGACCTTTATCTATGCGGCGTGCACTCGGGTCCAGCCACGAGGTGAGCTGTTCAGAGATGTACGAGTATAGTTTAGACCTCTATGCGGCGTGCACTCGGGTCCAGCCACGAGGTGAGCTGTTCAGAGATGTACGAGTATAGTGACTTTGACCTTTATCTATGCGGCGTGCACTCGGGTCCAGCCACGAGGTGAGCTGTTCAGAGATGTACGAGTATAGTTTAGACCTCTATGTGGCGTGCACTCGGGTCCAGCCACGAGGTGAGCTGTTCAGAGATGTACGAGTATAGTGACTTTGACCTTTATCTATGCGGCGTGCACTCGGGTTCAGCCACGAGGTGAGCTGTTCAGAGATGTACGAGTATAGTTTAGATTTCTACGCGGCTTACACTCTAGTTTAGCCATGTTATTGAGCTTTATGGGGATGTATGCGTATAGTTTATTGCAGCCATGTAGGCCAGCTGTAGTTCAGATTTAAAGACGAAGATGTACGAGTATAGTTTAGAGTTCTATGCGGCTTACACTCTATTTCAGCCATGTGAGTGAGCTTTATGGAGATGTATGCGTATAGTTTATTGCAGCCATGTAGGCCAGCTATAGTTCAGATTTAAAAATGAAGATGTACGAGTATAGTTCAGAATTCTATGCGGCTTACACTCTATTTCAGCCATGTAAGTGAGCTTTATGGAGATGTATGCGTATAGCTTATTGCAGCCATGTAGGCTAGCTATAGTTCAGATTTAAAAATGAAGATGTACGAGTATAGTTTAGAGTTCTATGCGGCTTACACTCTAGTTCAATCATGGGTGATGTATGCGTATAGTTTGTTGCAACCATGTGAGTGAGCCGGTAGTTGGGAGTTCAACGTCGGTACTTGTGTGATCTTATGCAGCCATGTAGGTGAGCTGCAGTTCAAAGTTTAACGTAGGTACTTATGTGATCTTATGCAGCCATGTAGGTGAGCTGCAGTTCAAAGTTTAACGTAGGTACTTATGTGATCTTATGCAGCCATGTAGGTGAGCTGCGGTTCAAAGTTTAACGAAGGTACTTATATGATCTTATGCAACCATGTAGGTCAGCTGCACTTCAAAGTTTAACGTAGGTACTTACGTGATCTTATGCAGCCATGTAGGTGAGCTGCGGTTCAAAGTTTAACGAAGGTACTTATGTGATCTTATGCAGCCATGTAGGTGAGCTGCCCTTCAAAGTTTAACGTAGGTACTTATGTGATCTTGCGCAGCCATGTAGGTGAGCTGCAGTTCAAAGCTTAACGTAGGTACTTATGTGATGTTGCGCAGCCATGTAAGTGAGCTGTAGTTCAAAACTGTAGTTCTGAGTTTAACGTAGGCGCTAATGTGATCTTATGCAACCATGTAGGTGTGCTGTTAGTACGCCATTTGTGTGCTGTTAATAAGCCATGTAGATATGCTGCAATGAGTCCCAGATTTTGACCCTGATAGTAGATTCCAAGATATTGAGCGATAGCTAAGATAGTTAATACGCCAATGTTTGATTGGAATGAAAACAAATAAAACACTATGCCCTTTAAAAAGTTTTTGGATTGGCCAAAAAGCGGTATGAAACTTTGCTAACGCTCAATTACTCGTGGAAATAAATGGTATTGATGAAAATTTCAGAAAACTTTTAGAGATGCTTAAATGAAAGTCCTGTATGGATGAAACTTTTGGACTATTTTTATGATAAGTTAGCATTGCACAGTAGGTGTGAAATTGATGGCCGAATGGCAGTAGGTTGTGTTACTTAATGGGATCAATGATAATTCTAATAGAAACGGTGCGCAGGCACATACAGATGGTTAGTTAAATTATTTAGCTTCCCAGTAAACCAGTATATCAAAATAAATTTCCAATATTGTTGCTATTTGATATATTGCCTCAGTGGTCGTGATTAGCGCGTGCTTCGGAGTTAGCACGCCGCCGTCGGATGGCCGAGTTGTCGTGATTTCATTGATTTAATTTAAAAAAACAAGCATTATTTTAATACCGCATTATAATATCCACTGTGGCAACACTATCAAAGTACAAATTGTTAATATTGTAACAAACTTTTAAAATGTATTTCCGCTATGGCAACTAAATGTATTATTTTACTTTGGCAACACTTGGAAATAACGGTGATGGTATTACTGAGCGTTATTTCTGGGTGGGGCAAATGTCGTTTTAAAATGGTAAAATGTAGTGCAAAGCCAGTCGTTGTGGGATTGTGAAAGAGTACAGTTGTGCGATTAAAACAGTATTAGTAAGAAAAGGGTCTATTCCATTTTAATTGCTACATAATATGTTCGAAAAATTTGACTGCTCATCAACGTAAATAACGCAATGAATATTGTTGAACTATCAAAATGTAAGCCATAGCTACTGATAGTGTGTTACGCAATTACCCCGCTGTTATAGTTATAATAGGTACAGACACCAGCACATCAAGCTACCCGAAACTGTCTTTTCCCAATCAACTTTGAACCTTATTCTTTAGCGATAAACTTGAAAATCTATTAAAGAAATTTGACAGATTTTATTAGCTTGATGCGCTGGCGTCTGTACCTGCCTATTTGTACTTTCTAAAAGTCAAAAGTAAAAGTGATAAGAATCATGGTTTATGACTAAGCAACCCCGTTCAATACAGGATTGATAGGTAAATAAAATAAAAGTTTTTCTGAATCTTAATATTGTTAGTGTTCTGTACCAAAATGGTAAAAACGGAACCCTTATGGTGAGACTAAGTCTTTCTGTCTGTCTGTCTGTCACAGCTGAATATCTCAAGAACTACTAATGCTATCAACTTGAAATTTGGAATAGTTTTAGATGACGTTTGCCCAACTATTTTGCAAATAAGAAAGAAATAAAAATATATGTATATTTTTCGCAATAGGGACTGAAAGGGGTCTGAAAAATTGGAAGTGGGGCTATTAGGGCATGTGGGGTATCATATGAAAGAGAGCAGTTTGCACATCCTCAAACATCTTTTCTTTTTTTTTAGGCCGCATAGTTTTCGAATTTTGATAAAAAATGTTGAAAAAATACTGTTCCCCCCCCCCCCCCCCCCCTTATCTCCGAAGTTTGCATAGAGAAAAATCTGAAATTTTTCTATGTGATAGAAGTTTATGTAAAGATTACAGGAAAAATAAAACAAAGTCTCTAAATAGTGCAAAACATGTATGATCTCATTTTGTATTGTAACACCTTTCTATACCGTGTTTTAAGCAAATAAATATTATTATTATTATTTTCATTTCACTAAATACATATAAATTATATTTTTAAATATTAGTATAAAAAATATAAAAACATTTAAAAATATAAAAAATAGTAGCCCACCGGTATCGGGAACAGGGTCCAAGCTACCGGCGGTCAGGGCTCCAGAGAGAGGAACCTCCTAACAATGCGGGCCGTGTCCAGAAGTACCGCTCTCTGAATCAAGCGCTTGATCCAGCTGCCCAACGAGAGCCTCCTTAGATGTTGGTCGAGGCTCTTGGCTATTAACCCATTGGCTGTCACGACTATCGGCACAATGATCGCAGTGTCCACATCCCACATGTCGACAACCTCGCGAGCCAAATCAAGATACTTGATCTGTTTATCTTTCTCGGCTTTCACGAGGTTCTCATCATGCGGGACGGTTATGTCAACAATCATTGCGCGCCGCTCTGATCGATCCACCACCACTATATCAGGCTTATTGGCAACAATAGTCCTGTCAGTGATGATGGATCGATCCCAGTACAATGTGATATTACCATTTTCGAGAACTGGGTCGGGCACATACCTGTAGTACGGCACCTCCGATTCCACAAGGTTGTATTTCAAAGCAAGCTGCTGATGGATTATCCTGGCTACAAGGTTGTGTCTATGCAAGTACTCTCCGTTAGCCAGACGAGAACACCCGGAGATAATATGTCTGATTGATTCTCCCGGCCGGTGGCATGCCCGACAGATGTCAACCGTACCGTCTTTGACAATAAATCTCCGGTAATTATTCGTCATCATAACTTCGTCCATAATTGCACAAACAAAACCTTCGGTTTCTCCAAAGAGGTTACCGAAACGCAGCCAGGCTACGGACGCTTGTAGATCTACATCGGGTCCACGTAGGGCCCGGAGAAAGCGTCCGTGAAGCTCCTTACTCTGCCATACCTCCATGCGATCTTTAGTGTCAAGCACTACTGGTTTGCGCCAGTTCTCTTTAGCCAAGGAGAGCGGGGTAAGGCCCTTGTCCACTATGACTACATCTCGATGCATCCCCACGTCGGTTTCTAGGAAATATTCCCTGAGACTGCATATCTCGCGATTGTGGAGCGTCTTAGCGTTTAAAAACCCTCGACCTCCACATTTTCGCGGGATATACAGCCTCATTACCGATGACCGTGGGTGATGCATTCGATTTGCAGTCAGCAGTGTACGGACCCTCCTATCCAGGGCGTCGAGTTCGGTCTGAGTCCATTTGAGTATGCCGAAAGAGTACATCAAAACTGGCATGACCCAACCGTTGAAGGCGCGCACCTTGTTTCCGCCTGATAGAAGACTATTAAGCACTTTTTTCAGGCGGCCAAAGAAGCGCTCCTTCACCGATTGCTTCATGTCAGTAACATTGATCCCTAACGCTTCCGACATACCCAAATACTTATAGGTTTCGGATGCGGAGAGGGCTCTAAGGTTTGTGGAATCCGAGAGTTGGGTTCCCACGGATTCCACAATCTCCCCTCGCTTTACATGCATGACCGCACATTTGTCCCCACCAAATTCCATCCTGATGGCGCTACTGAAAGTTTCAGTAATTTTCAGTAGCTCCATCAGTTGAAAATTGTTGGGGGCAAAAAGTTTTAGGTCATCCATGTAAAGGAGGTGAGATATAACCTGACCACCTCTCCTCAGCCGATAGCCTAGACCTGAATCCTCCAGCAGCGTGCTTAGAGGATTCAAGGCTAAGCAGAACCAAAGCGGACTCAAACTGTCGCCCTGAAATATGCCTCGCTCAATCCTTATCGGTTCGCTATTCCTCTGAATATTTCGACATCCTGGATAGCGAAGGACCGTCCTCCATTGCCCCATACACGACATCAGGAAGGTGCGTAGAGTTGTATCTACTTTATACAACTCTAACACCCTCATGAGCCATGTATGTGGCACCGAGTCATAGGCCTTCTTATAATCTATCCAACATGTCGACAGATCCTTTCGGAAACGACGAACCTGTTGGCTAATGGCCATATCAATGAGGAGTAGCTCCTTAGTACCGCGGGACCCATTCCTACATCCATTTTGAGAGGCAGACATGATGGAGTTGGTGTCTATATGTTTGTTAATTTTAGTTCTCAAAATGGATGTAAGAACTTTATAGACCGTCGGTAAACACGTAATCGGCCTATAATTTTTGGGTTCCGCGGTGCTACCTGATTTATGGAGCAGGTGGGTAATTCCTGTCGTTAGGAATTGGGGTAGCGAACCAGACTTCAAAGCAGTCTGGAACTGAGATGCCAAGCGAGCGTGCGACCCTGGAAACCATTTGATCCAAAAGTTATGCAGCCCGTCCGGCCCGGGAGACTTCCAGTTAGGCAACGGACGGACTGCACGAGCTACATCTTGGGGGCAGATGGTGATAGCCCCCATTTCTGGTATTAGGTCGCAGGCTCGCTCGACTTCTCGAGCCCAATCACCTTCGGTGTGACTGACAGGCACCGACCAGATATTGCGCCAGAAGGAACACATGGCATCATCATCTGGTAGGCACGTCTCAGCCACACCTTGGTCCGGTCGTTCCCAACCCCTATAAACCCACCTTTCATCGCTCTGGAAGGTGCGATTCTGAGTGTATCGCTCTACTCGCCGTCTATACCGACGAATACGGTTTGCCCATGCATACACCTTCTGCTTCAGGAAGTCGATGCGCTCTGTGACACAAGACATATAGTCTTGAGGACTGATATCAGTCCCCGAGAACGCCCGTCTCACAAAGCGCATCACTCTAGGGCGAGTATTGCCCTCCCTGAAGCAGATTAGTTTGCCGATGAGCGTCCTGGCCCCACCAATACGGCGTTCAATCCTGCACTGCCAAGCTGGTACGGCTTGTTTCGGTCGTGTAGCTCTAGAATCGTTGGCAAATTTGACGTGAGCTACACGACATGCCGCTACAGCCGCGCAGTACAGAATCGAATGAGTATCGATGAGGTCTTCGCAGGTATCAAAATATTTTGACAACTGCGAATCCAGGGCGGCCACCAGCGCCCTATTTTTGTTATGCATGGGCAAACGAGGTAAGCGTGGCCTAAGTTCGGGCGACATGAAGCGATATTCTTGAATCGCATCCTCCAAAGCGCTCCTCAATTCCTCATTGCACTGGGTACTTACATGTATAGCCCTATCATTACTCCCCTCGTCAGCATGACTTATATTAGGCTGCGGTAATATTACAGCGGTCTGCGACTGGGGGGCGATGACATGGCTACTCTGCATTTCACTTCGCAGGCGATCAAGTACAGTGTCATCCAACATATGATTACGCTGGATGACCCGCACCTGATCCGATAGTCGTTGTGCCGAAACGTTTACAGCTGGTTCAAGCACCTGAAAAAGAGAGAGCATCCGAACACGGTACGCGGTCAGAATGTTTCCCCCCTCTGTAGCCCCATAGTATGAGCGCATGACATTTTCATTGATGGATTGTGTCCATCTCATGCGCTGCACACTTCCGCCGGGAGCTGGGACCCTATCAGAGGCCGGTGGGCCTCGAAGTCCTAAGCAGTCCGGCGGCCGGCGTCCTCTCCGTCGACGAGCAGGTGGTGGCGTCGTGGGCGGAGAGAAATACTCGTCGCTCGAGCTCGACGCAACTGCCGCAGCCGGTGTCATCACAGCGCTCACAGTGGGGCTGGGTACCGGTGGCGGCGAGGCGGAGCTGAGCGAAGAGTCCGGAGGTAGTAGGCGTGCACGTTTTGCGGCTAGTCTTGTCAACATTTCCTTTTCTTGTTCGTTTTTATCGGAGGTGACATGACAGATGTCACCTCCGGTTCGGCAGTTTTTGTTTATAGTTTATCCAAATATGGTTCATTGTAAGTACTGTTTTGTTTATAAAATGATATTATATTGGGCTATGGCTGTAGTATTTCAATAACACAACAAACAAACAATCAAAAATGCTTTTAAAAATAAATTTCAGAAAATTGTTAGAAATGACGACTTGTTGACATTGGTGTTGCCAGCCTTATTATTATTATTATTACACTTTTTCAGAAATCATCAAAAAAACTTACATTAGTTCCACTATCGGTCAAGAGATGGCGCTGACATAAAACTGCAATATTCTACACCGCAGTGCACAGTGTTAACATTCTCTGATGAATATAGGCCTCGCCAATGAAAATTTAAAAACATATGATGGTACGGAACCCTCGGTGCGCGAATCCGACTCGCTCTTGCCTGGTTTTTTTTATTCTCCGACACCTCACCAACCTATTTATTTGATAATGATGAATTGAAAGATTACCTTTTACTTCATCAACATCAAGATGATTTCAGATTCTTATAAAGAATTAACTAAATTCCTTCCATATCTTAGTAGATAATCTAACTAATAATTTAGTCAGATAATTTGCCAAGTGCTTATGCTTATCATACTGAAAGTGGTCGATCAATGATGAATTACCGAAATAAATAAAATTTATACATTTGTGAAGTGACCATGGACCAATTAACAGTTTTGCTTTATTTTTCAATTCTTGGTCTTGGCTACGGTGAGTTTTTTCTTATTAGTGTATTTCAATGATTTACATCACTATGGATTCGGAACCAGGAGCAGGACCTTTACTTTGTGTAAATAATTTCACCACCACTTCTTTCAAAACCATGAAGGAAAACATGTGAGTAAAATGACATGCCCTAGAACCAAAAATCGGAAGACATGTGACATCTACAAACCCGCACTGGGCCTGCGTAGTAGATTACTGCCCACTCCCTCAGAAGAGAGGAGGCCTAAGTCCCAGCAGTGGGAACATTATAGGCTAATTATGGGTTATGGGTACCCACATCATTTTGTATTCATGGTTGTAGGTACTTACTGTTCCTTCCGGTTGGTACCTTGTTCATCATTAACAACTTCGTCTATAGTTTTTATCACCTCTAAAAGGGCTTCTTTTAGAGGTTCATTAATATTCATTAAGTATCCTATCTACGAATTTAAGTTTTGATAACTACTTAATATAAATTCCAAAAAAAAAACCTAATACACGTTTTTACGTAATCACGAAACACCAGGAAGAATTTATTGAAAATAACAAAAAGTGTTAAATATTTTAAAATTTGAGGTGTTTATCTACCAAACTCAATTTTTATATTTTTATTTTGACTACTAATTTAATTGTAGTAAAATATCTAAATAATGCCTTATAAACGAATTTTTTATTAAGTAGTTATACTAGATAGATAGGTGATACATACTTGTGTATTTTAAAAAAACTAGATAACTTAAGGATATTGAGAAATTTGCGCTGAAAAAAATGATTTTTTCTGTTTTTAGTCCGCGAAATTGATAGGGACCTTAATAGATTTTCAACTTTGTCGCTGTAGCGTAAGGTTCAAAGTTGATTGGGAAAATTGGACAGTTTCGGGTAGGTTGACGTGCTGGCGTCTGTATATTAAAAATTATATCTAATTATCGGGTCCGCGTCCACTCGACCCGCTTAGACTCGACCCGAAGAATATTTCTGTTTTGATAGGCGTAAAAACGTCGATGTATAGTCAGACAAAAAAGTGTCGATTTAACGCTTGCAACACAGAGAGGGTCAAATTTAAATAATGTTTGGATAAATAAATTAATAATTAAACAAGTAAGCACCTACTTATATTTTTTTAATATAAGGGTTAAGGCTTTTTCTATTATATGGGTTTGGTTTCCGCACTTAGTCCTTCAATGGACCATTGTGCGTGTTTAGTAGTTTAGTATACGCTTTGTACTTTGTAGTCAAAATCACAGATTATTGTTAATTATCATTACTTACAATCTTATACATAGTTAGTGGCACTGTGGTATTTATTGAATCAGTCTTTATACGTGATTATAATTATTAGGTTTACAAGTAGGAACTAACTTCTAAAATGTAAAAAGAAACATATTTTCAGTACAAAATCAACAATTACTTTCTATAATTAAATAGTTTTTGAAATAATCAACAATCGAGCAGTTTCTTGTAATAACTTTTTCTTGATATATTTTTGTCAATAAACCTAAAGTGTTATCATTTTCAATACTTTTCTTCTTCCTTTGGCTGATTGATGTGTAGCGATCGCAACGGAATCTAAAAAGAATAACTGTACTTAGTACATAACTTTACAGTATCTTAATAATGAACAAGTTGTTGTATACAGTATTTTATCTTTGTTGGACTCTATCATAATGCAGAAATATCCATTTCAATCATTTGTATCAGTAAAATCAAATTAGAATAATATCACTTTGCCTGACTGTACAAATGGCACTGAATTGGTAGTAAAACATCTGATATTATTCTTCGGGTCGAGTCTAAGCAGATCGAGTGGGCGCGGACCCTAATTATCTCGTCATTATTCAACATGCATATTAGCCATATCCACCGACGAGTTCGAGCTGTCGACTAGTGCATCCTTAAGATCTTTCAGAATGCTAATCTCTTCTGTTTTAGGCCTGCCAAACCCTCAATCTCAACGTCAAAGGCTTCATTTAGAACACCTGGAACAAGATGGCTCATCTGGACATGATTATCGCAGTGTGGTGGAGTCGCCGATTTCAGATGGTGATGTCAGTAAATCTATGAGATTCGACCCAGTTCAAACAAACGCCTATCACTTATTTACAAGGTATTATTTGTTCATTAGGGTTCCGTACCAAAATGGTAAAAACGGAACCCTTATGGTGAGACTAAGTCTGTCTGTCTGTTTGTCTGTCACAGCTGGATATCTCAAGAACTACTAATGCTATCAACTTGAAATTTGGAAAATTTTTAGATGACGTTTGCCCAACTATTTTGCAAATAAGAAAGAAAAAATAAAAATGTAAATTTTATGCAACAGGGACTGAAAGGGGGTCTGAAAAATTCGAAGTGGGGCTACTAGAACATGTAGGGTATCATATGACAGAGCGCGGTTTGCACATCCTCAATCATTTTTTCTTTTTTTTTTTCGGCCGCATTGTTTTCGACTTTTGATGAAAAATGTAAAAAAAAATACCGTTCCCCGTTACCCCGAAATTTGCAAAGAGAAAAATCTGAAATTATTCTATGTAATAGAAGTTTGTGTAAAGATACAGGAAAAACAACCGGCCAAGTGCGTGTCGGGCCACGCACAGTGTAGGGTTCCGTAGTAGCCCGTTATCACAATATAGTACGATTCTGTTGTTCTTTATTCTGAATATAATGAATCTAAGTAATGGTAAAGATATTAGGATTTATTATCATATTTAAAATTCAGTAGTACTGAATTTTAAATATGACTAGCTGTGCCCGCGACTTCGTCCGCGTGGAATAGTGACTTTTCGGGCAGCATATTTTGAATTACATATACCGTCTACAGACCGGGCATTTGCTGTCCGAACCCTCTGAGAACTCAGGCGAATTTCAGTGAAAGTCTCAGACTCTAGTGCTTGAGCTTCACGATCGGCAGTGAGACGTATTTCTCGTTCTTCCTGTGTTTTCTGAGACCGAACATTTGCTGTCCGAACCCTCTGAGAACTCAGACGAATTTCCCTATCAGTGAAAGTCTCAGACTCACGCGATAGTGTATGAGCTTCACGATCGGCAGTGAGACGTATTTCCCGTTCGTCCTGTGTCTCCTGGAATCGAGCATTTGTTGTCCGTACTCTCTGGGAGCTCAGGCGGATTTCCCTGACAGCAAAAGTCTCAGACTCACGCGATAGCGCGTGAGCTTCGCGATCGACAGATAAACGTGCCTTTCGTTGTTCCCCGTTTTCCCTATTTCGAGTTGTCATCATTCGAGAACGATTTGAACTCAGTCGAGATTCTCGCTGAGTCGAAGTTTCTGCAGCACGAAACCTAGCCTGGTGCAGAGAGCCTTTTGCCTCACGACCTTCCTCAGATTCCTGTGATCGAACTAATCTCATCCTTTTAGCATTTCTGCTACATTGGGAGAGGTTGGATCTTCTTCGAGGCATTCTTACAATAAAATAGTACTTACTACTTAACACACAGTTATTTAGTAAACACGTACTATCGTAAACAATTAAATTATAAATACTTACAGATTATTATACAGTCTAAAATTATCACAGTTTAAGTAATAAGTGTTAAGACGCGTAAACCAAACGTCATTATCATCATCATTTCAGCCGATAGACGTCCACTGCTGGACATAGGCCTCCCCCAATTTTGGGGGGGTTTGCCATAATCGCCACGCTTGGCAGGCGGGTTGGCGATCGCAGTATGGTATGGTGGTGGAATGCATAGAGAACACTGCTGCCCATTCTCCGGTGAGACCCTTAGTCGCCTTTTACGACACCCACGGGAAGTAAGGGGTGGTGCTATTCTTCTACACAGACAAACGTACTAACTTTATAAAAGCTAAGCTAATGAACTTATACTTAATAAAGAAAATCAAGAAAAGAAATGCCTAACCTATACCAAATACTTATAATATTTATATACAAACCCTAAATACAAATTAAGATAAGTATACCGAAAATCAGGGAAAGAAATGCCTAACCAATAATAAATGCTTACAATATTTATTTACAAAACCCTAAATAAAAATTAAGATAAGTAAATACCCAATAATCAAGGAAAGAACCGCCTAACCTATACCAAATACTTACAAAATTTTAAAGAAAATTAAGAAAAAGAACCTAACCTACAAACCCTAAAATATAAATAAATGAAATATGCAAACAGTCAGTATTCAAGTGAATCGCAATAATCGAATCCAACTATTCGCCTATACTCTCCAGGATACGTGCGTTCGCTACGAATAACTGAATCCTTATGGCAGCGGCGCGTTTTCTTTTGAAATGGTCATCTCGCAGTTCAACCTGAGGGGTTGTCGACTGCTTAACCTGGCTTTCCTGTGGATGCCTCAATAAATTAAGGCCTCCAGCCAGGGCATAATACACAACTTAACTACACAATATAAACTTAAAAACTAAGCGACTACACGCTAAGGGCACCCCTTATGGGGTACGGACCTCGGCTTAGGGCGTCGCTGGGAGAGGGCAGCAAGGGACAGGCTGGATCGGAATTATGGCAGCGGCGCGGCTCTCAGCGCGCTTTATACAAGGTGTAACGGAAAGGGGGTATCAACCCTGAAGGAGGTGAATGTGCTCATGAAACTGAACAAATTTCCCCAAAGAAAATAGGTCGAAATATGAAAAAAAATTTGGACTTCCCATAGTAATAGTAAATCATTGATGTGTTATTACTATGGGAGGTCCAAATTTTTTTTTTATCTTCATTCACCTCCTTCAGGGTTGATACCCCCTTTCTGTTACACCTTGTATATATAGCCACGGACGCGCAGGCGCGAGGCGTTTACGTACTCTGATAGAATACCTTAACAAATGTTCGCCGTGATTCTTTAAATTGACATAACTTTTTTATTTATGAACCGATTGACATGAAATAAACACTAAATGTTAAGTTAAGCTTACTACAATATATTAGTGAAAACCGCATCTAAATCGAATAAGCCGTTTCTGATATTAGCGTGCACAAACACAGCAGACAAACAGACAAACAGATAAACAGACAAAAAAAAATTTAATTACATTTTCGGGTTCGGCATCGATATAATAACAACCCCTGCTACTTTTTTTAAATATATTTCCATTGTACAGACACCACTTTTCTACAATTTTATTATATGTATAGATAAATAAGTATTCGGGCCATTTTTTTAGTTTATAGCTCAAAGGGATCAGATTTTTCAAATAAACTGTATCCCAGCTTTCTAGGGGAGAGTAATTTTGAAAAATCGTTTGGGATGTGTTCATAACTTGACTCAAAGACCCATATCCATTTTCGAGTTCATGGAAGCAAGCAGTAGAATTTTCCACCTTCGTAGGAATCAATTTTTGAAAAACCCTAAATCACTTTTTTTAAGTATTTTTTATTTTAGTAGTACCGAGTTTCGAGTTAATCCGACAGCGGATTAAATATTTTTCTAATCCATGAACTTTGTCACCCCCCATATCCTCTGTGAGGGATTTTTTAAACTAAAAGTGACAATCTTTATTATTTACTGAGCCAAATATTGCCAAGTTTCTAATTTATTAACCAAATGAATAAGATTTTTCATATAAACTGTATCCCCTCTTTCTATCCCCATAGGGGTGGAATTTCGAAACATAATCTAGATTATTTATACCAATTTTCCAGTTAATCAAGCCTCCTAATAAAATGCTGCCCTGTGAAATTGACTACCCCTCTTCACCCCATTAGCGGTAGATTTTCGAAAAACCCTGAACCACTTTATTATTTATTTTGGTCTTAGATAGGTACTGAGTTTCAAGTTAATTGGACCGCGCATTAAAATTTTTCCATACTGACACCCCCTATCTCCCCTTTGGGTTAGTTTAGAATTCCAAAAAAAATCGAACTTTATAATTATTTGTGCCAAGTTTCAAGTCCAAATTTATTTGTACCATTTTTTTTTTTTAGTTTATCAAGGCACTCGTTAAAATCCCCTTATAAATCGAATTACCACTTTTTGTCCCGTCAGGGGTCAATAACTTTCGAAAACCCCATACACTTACTATTGATTCTTCATCTGCCTAGTCTTTTCCCAACTATGTTGGGGTCGGCTTCCAGTCCAACGGGATGCAGCTGGGTACCAGTATTTTACATGGAGCCACTGCCTGTCTGACCTCCACAACCCAAATACGATATCCTTTGATAAGATTGGTTGTCAAACTTTCGGGCTTCTGACCAACCCTAGCGACTGTCAAAGATCCATGAATGACAGCCGGGACCAACGGCTTAGCGTGCTTTCCGAGGCACGGAGAGGTCACGGTATGTAAAGATGGACACCTATCCACAGACCAACCGCGGCAAGCGTAGCCTGCGTAATCTGATCGATCGATCTGTGCGGCTGTTATAAATAATTTTCTGTCAAAAGTTATTAATTATTTTCTGTCAAAAGTATTAATACTGAGTTTCGAGTAAATCGGACCGCGCGTTAAAATTCTTTCACACAAACTTTAACACCCCAACACAGGGGGTGTTGGGGTGTTTTGATAAACGAATAATGATAAACTTTATTACTTGCTTAGGCAACTATTCATGCCAAGTTTTAATAAACCAAATGAATAAGATTTTTCTTATAAACTGTATCCCCGTTTTTCACCCCCACAGGGGTGGAATTTCGTAAAATTGTTTGGGATGTGTTCATTACTCGACTCAAAGATTGTTTATACCAATTTTCGAGTTAATCAAGCCACGCAGTAAAGTCTTCCCTTATAAAATTAACTTTTCACCCCGTTAGGCGTAAATTTTTGAAAAACGATGGTACACGTTATTCTTTATTTTTGGTCTTAAGTATAAATACTGAGTTTCGAGTTAATCGGACCACACGTTAAAATTCTTATATACAAACTTTGACACCTCCCAATCCCCCTTCAGGGGGTAGTTTAGAAAAAAAAGCCAAACTTCATAATTTATTTAGATAAGTATTCGTGCCAAGTTTCATGGTTATTAACTCAAGGAATAAGATTTTTCATACAAACAAAATCCCCTCTTTTCACCCCTTAAAGGTTTAATTTCCAAAAACCCCTTCTTAGTGGATATCTACTCTTCACAAAGAACACACCCTCCAAAAGTAATTTCTCTACCCAGCTGTACCGACCAGCGTTTTAGGCTGTGCGTTGATATATCAGTCAGTCAGGACAAAGTTTTCAACCCCCTTTTCACCCCCTTAATGGATGAAATTCTAACAACACCGTTGTGTTAGCTTCCAATCATAAGCCTAGATAATAAATTTAGTGATTTTTACGTCGAAAATTAATGATTTCTATACACAGCTTCATCCCCCTTTTTAACCCTTCGGGGGTGGAATTATCAAAAACGCTGAGACACGTATAAATTAATTTTTAATTGTCAGCCTAAATACAAAATTAGAAGATCCTAACTTCAAAACTGTCGGACTTTCATATAAACTTCCATCCCCTATTTTAACCCTTTAGGGGTTGAATTCCCAAAAATCCTTTCTTAGTGGATACTTACTCTTCACAAAGAATACACCTTCTAAGTTTCAAGTCTCTAGGTCCAGCGGTTTGGGCTGTGCGTTGATATATCAGTCAGTCAGTCAATCAGTCAGTCAGGACTTTGAATTTTATATATATAGATGGTTTTTAATACAATGGTGTCCAGGGTAAAACAAAACTTTAACACATAACGTAACCACGGAGGTGCAAGAAAAACTTATCACCGCGATCTACAAAAGTGACGTCACGGCACAACGCCATCTGTTATCGAATAGCGATACAAAACACAATAAAATATTGATTATCGAAGATAATTATTTAAACAGATTAGACATTAACTAATAAGAACCACTTTTTTCCTTGTAAAGCTAAAAAATAAGTGTATGATTGCTGCCAAGTTATTATTTTACTTCACAAAATTATTGTAATTCGAAAATTAAACAAAGTTCGTTTGTGACTTCTATAGGTAGGTACTCGAATGAAAGCATATTAAGCCGTTGGTACAGCGCCATCTAGCGGCAGTATTGTGAAACATGATAATTCATTATGGTTTTTTTTTTGCTTTTTTTATTTCATATTTTACCCGTCATAAACAAGCAATTACTTCATCTTAGTCACTATATAGGATGAATGCTAAGGATTTCGTATTTGGTACAAAATTATGCAACACCCAAGTTCAATTACTATTGCTGCTAAACTAATAAATGTGAATTTTTCCAGATTTTTCAAGCCTACTGGAACAAAAATTTGCACTTTAAAGTTTAATATTTCGTAAACGGAGCATTAAATCGAAAAATAATTTTAGCAAGTCATTTTAGAAGAACTATTCAACGATACCCATACCCAAAATTTTATTTTACAACTTTGTTGGCGTATTAATTGATATACACGCTCCTACAAAATTACAGCTTTCTAGTACTAACGGTCTCTTACCAAAACCTCGGACAGACAGACAGACAGACAGACGGACATGACGAAACTATAAGGGTTCCTTGTAGGAACTACGGAACCCTAATAAAAAAAAGTCTCTAAATAGCACACTTTTTTAGAAATCATCAAGAGATGGCGCTGACATAAAACTGCAATATTCTACACCGCAGAGCAGTGTTAAAATTCTCTGATGAATATAGGCCTCGCCGATGAAAATTTAAAAACATATAATAATAATAATAATAATAATGTTTATTTCTAGTACAACGATTACAAGGTTACAGGTACAGTAATATGATACAACATAAAGTGCATTTAGTATTATCACCTGGCACCCAAACTAGGTTTATAGCCTGTGACTTGGGGACCAGTGATTCCATAAGGGTAGAGTTGATCAAGAAGTTATAATAAAAATGTTTTCACCAGTAAACATGGTTAACATGGTTAACATATGATGGTATGGAACCCTCGGTGCGCGAGTCCGACTCGCTCGTGCCCGTTTTTTTTTTATTTTTTAAATTAATTCATTCATCTAGTACTTTCCCAGTAACGAGTTTTTACAACTCTTGATCTACTGGATTAATTATACTTCCAACATAAATATATAACAGATATCTAAGGTTGGTAAGGTTTAAGGTTATGTATGGATGTATCTAAGGTTGTTGCCATCAAAACCTGGATGAGGCTGACATAGGAGCGCAGTGATTGGCACAAGAAAAGAGAGGTCTCTATGACCACTCAATGATTCCTTACTCGACCACTAATCACGCCAAATTCGCGTTCATTTCACGCGGTTTCGTTCATTGTGTCATAGAGAATAATTATGTTACGAGTAGTGGGTGAAGTCGGGCTGGCAAGGGAATCTGCTATCGGACTATCCAGCCAGCACTTTCTCGTTGTACATGGTTTGACCAGGCAAACATGAGTCGGCCGGAAATTGTAATGGCTCTTCGACTTCGATCGGGACACATTCCAATGTACAGTTTTGCATTTCTCATGGGTAAAGTTGCGTCACCAAGTTGTCCTGAAGACACTTACCATATACTGATGAAGTGCGTCCGGAACGAGGCCGAAAGAGTCATATTGTTATCCAAGTCACTGGATGTTGCAAGGTGTAATAGCATTCTTGCGTCCCCATTGTCAAAGGATGCAAGACTCTTATATAAGTTAGCAAAAATAGGATTTAGAGTATAAGGAATAAACTGTTTTTCCGATGAGGGTGGCATAATCAATTTGTGATTAAACTCTGTAAATAAAATAGAAAAAAGAAATGTCTGGCTATGGATGATAAAGATCTAAGGTTGCCCTTGAAAATAAGGAAAAAATGTCAATGCTAGATTGCACAAACAATTATGTTTTCTTTTTCAGGAGAACTGGTGTATACTTGCTGGAAACAAAGGCCTCCCCTCCCTTCTCTGAAGATTGAAGAAAACAACTCACATAAACCCTCAAAATTATTTATTACTACGATCTAGTCACTTGCATCACAAAAGTTTAAAGCAATAAATAGGATACTGGTTCATTACAAGCACGAGAACTGAAGTTTATAGCCTAAGATAAATGCGATTTTGTATCTAACAATGCGCTTGAGTGGGTTATCACAATTGATTAGGATGTTTTAAGTTTTTGGGACCCCTACTTTGCGAAGGCTCTGTTGGGTTTTCTTGGGGCAAGGAACTGCTTGATTCAGTGGAACTAACTGGTTTAACTGAAGTAGTATTAGTGTTCGGGGCTTCCAAAAGACTGCTGAGTAATGCAATGCTTTGCTGTGCAGTTTGATACACTCCAGCAAAGAACTTGTTTGGATCAAATTCAACATCCTCGCCATCTTCACTGGTGTCATCTGAATTGTCTTCTTCTTCCACGGCTCTGGAATTATTAATTAAGTCATAAATTCGAATAATTATCTCAATAAACCTTTTTATCAATAAAAATACACAACAGACGGAAAATAAATGGTTTTATTCGAGAAACTTTTAATCGTGGAATTATATCCTTATTTCCGCGAACAAATGTTTTGGAATGTTATTTTTGTTATTCTGTACGTTGTGATTATCACGTTAATCCAAGATTTAGACATTAAAAATATATCTTTAGCAGTTGATAACGGCATTGATTAACGAGGGGCTCAAAACCACAATCGTAATCCACAAAGATGCTTTATTTATTTTGCCGTTTACGAAGAAATTGATTGTATACAGGGTTATTGGTAAAACATTAACAACCTCTCAAAAAAAAGTCAGCTGTTCCCTACATTTTGTCGAGTTATACCTACGAACATAAATTTAGAGAACAGCTGATTTTTTTTCGCGATTTCAGGTTTGGTGCCATAGTAAAAGATGATGAGTACAATGACCTCTTCAGAGGTTGTTAAGGTTTTACCAATAACCCTGTATAAAAAAAAAATTAACCTCCGAATTGAGGATTTTTTTGAAGTCGATTAATAAACCTTGGCCGTGAATTATGTATCGGCAAGCGGCTAAGGAGATTGGGCTATAACATACTCGTAAGTAAGGACTGTGTAGGTATTTGGGATAACTGAAATTCAGACCTAATCACCGAAAGCAGTTATCTATACTTCTATACTAATAATATTATAAAGAAGAGTTAAATTTTGTATGTACGAGCCCCTACATTGTCTGGAACTATCACTCGGATTTGAAAAAATCTTTTTGTATTTGATAGCCCGATTCCTGAGAAAGGCTATAGGCTATTTAACATCACGCTGAGACCCTTAGGAGCCGAGCAAAAAGAAAAAAAGTCAGAAAGAACGCTAAGCAAAAACGAAGTAATGGCGCGAGCAGGCGATGAAATGCGACTGGGTGGGTTGGGGGAACAAGAAATTCCACGCGGGCGAAGTCGCGGGCAGATGCTAGTAGCCAATATAGATGTACTGTTAAAGGTTCCATTTTCTACAGTACTTTCTTTCTGTTTGTATCAAATGCTGACAGAATCATCCATTTCAAAAAGTTGATAATTAGAAGATAGATAGATAGATAAAACGTTTATTCAGTGTAACAAAAGACACAATACAGGTATTAAAAAACGTTAAAAACAGGTGAAAGAAAAAAAAACAAAGATTAAAAAGATAAATTGATCCATAGACACCTTGTACATCTATAACGGTCCGTTATAGATGTACCTTCAAGTTGTACATCTATAACGGTCGATCACTACTGGGCGTCTCATGGTTGCACCAAATGGGAGTCCAGCTCAGCATATGCCAGGTACAATAACTGACGCTGGTATTCTGCTGCATCCCGTTAACTAACATACGGATGTCGAGAAGACACATCTGAGTTTCAACAAAATGGTACCTACATAGTGCGGCACGTATTTTATAAAAGTGGTAAGTACCCACAGTTGACTTGCTTTTAAAACCGACAGAAAGAAAGATTTTGAAATTTTAAACTTATTAAACGAAACTACCGTAATTTAGAACGGAATAACTCTATTTAACTTACGTTTCTATCGGTGGCTCCGTCATTTCCATTAAACTCTCGTTAGCCTTGAAGCAGCCTAGTGGAACCTTCCTTTGGGACACGAAGATAGTCCCAGGTTCAAGATTGACACAACCTCGGAGACCATCGGCGGTAGGAGCCATGTGAGTGAAGGTGGCGCACATTTGGAAGAGCACGCCCATCACGAGGCACAGAGGATCTGGGTTTGATGCTGTAAGAGAAACAGTAAAACATTTAGAAGGCATGTCTATCATTAGTTAAAACGAAATGGGAACCTACTTATAGGTATCAGAAAAACCTAGAGTTAATTTATATATTTCATACAACCACAATTATTTAATATCCTTCAACCGACAAATTGTTGTAAGTTAATAAAACTACGTAACGAATTGTGTCGGGTAACGAAGCGAAGCCAAGGATAGGTACTAGCCAAATTTTCCAAAATAAACAAAAACTAAAACCCGACTACTGAAAAATCACGTTCTAAAAAGTATGAAACAAGAAAATATTCTCATCTGAAATTGTTATGTGCAACAACCTTTGAGTATTAAACCAACTGGAGGCGCCATTGTCAGGCGATCCCCGCTGCCAAAGGTACGAGACCGCCGGTCATAGCGGTTATATACATGTGTGCGTATAGTTTATGCTTGTGTTTGTTTTTTGTTTTGTGTGCGTGCGTAACAACGCGATCGAATTGCATTAGTGTATTATTGCGTTCCCTCGTCCCCCGCGATAAGTGACAGACTTATTTGCATAGATATTACTACTCGTAGCGTCTCCGGTTGGTTTAATACTCAAAGGCAACAACACATGTTTGACACACAACACACACACGCCCTCACACACACATGTTTGTTTGTTGTGTTTATTGTTATGTGTTATTGTTGTGTGTTATTGTTGTGTTGTTGTTGTTGCAGTCTGTTCTATTCAATATTTATCGTCTATTATATAAACATCTTACATGTAATATATTTTAATGTAAGTATGTATTTAATACATATTCATAGTGATGTTCAGAAGATAACCGTGGTTGTATGCCACTTTGCCTCAAAGCTTTCGATCGCTTACTAATGTTAGAATGTATTGTTTAGTAAGGGTAGGTGGCATACGACCACTTGACGACACACACGAAAATATTTAATGTGACGTCACATAACCTATAAGCAGCGGACGATCAAAACGCTTCCAATGATACCTCATTTGTTAAATTATGACAAGTAGTTTAGAAGTTATGAGGGACTGTTCCTTCATAACTTCTAAACTACTTGTCATAATTTATTAATTTTTTTTTTTTTTTTATGAACATACATACATATTGGTCAAAATCATAACCCTTCTTTTTGCTTTGCCGTAGTCGGGTAAACATGATTACTAGCGAATGAAAGATAATAATGTAACTTCACTAGGAGCCACAGCTTCCGAAGTAAATGAAAACACAAAGGAAGTGTATGCCGCGAGAGAAACAGGCATTGCACTCGACTTTCTCGCGAATTTATCCGAGAAACTTCTAGTTGGAAATATAGGTGATTGCAGCTGCTCAGGTGGCGGAACAACTTTCTCTAGAAATGCGGGTGAGCGCCCTTATTGAAAGTTCTATTAGGACAAACCAATAGATGTGGTTACAGATTAGAAAATTATTTAAAGTCGACAACGTGTCGTTACTCGTTCCCAATTGACTTTACAAAAGAAGATACTATGGTCGGTGAAATGAATTTGAAAACGTGAAGATACCATGAGAAATAATTAACGTACCTTGTATTTTTTCATAATCAACTTTCTTTCCATGTGAGATTTGTACAAAGAAGCCTTCATCCTTCGAAAGATACCTCATGTGAATGCATTCTGAAAAGTATAAAGACAACATTTATTAATACCTATTTGTTTCCACAGTATCTAAATGAGGAATCATAGAAAAAGAAAAACATTTTCTAGAAACATCTTACACACATTATTTCGATGGAAATAAGTTCAGATACTGATCGGATTTTCTTCGATGTTATATTAAAGAAATACGTACTTGCTCCTGCTGGGTCATAGGAGGTGATGTTCTGGTCGATGCAGCAGGCGCAGGCCGGACCCTTGCACTTCCACTTGCAGGACGGGTCCTCACGAGGCTCTGCAGCCGCTGGTTCTGCAGGGTCTAAGAGCTTCTTGGCATCTTCTAGGTTCAGGAAGTCTGTGAACAAAACAAAAACGATTAATTACTTAGTATTCAAAACTTTTTGTTTTGAATCTTAACGCTATTTTATTACATCATAATTATTCTATTATGGCGATTGAGGTCTCCATTTATTTAATTATTATTATAAAATGATAGTAACGTTATTGTTTGAGGGGCCCGCGGCTAAATAATAATAGGCTCACAGGTCGATCGATCAGGTTAAGCTACGCTTGCCGCGGTTGGTCTGTGGATGGGTGACCATCTTTACATACCTAGACCCTCCGTGCCTCGGAAAGCACGTTAAGCCGTTGGTCCCGGCTGACATTCGTGGATCTTTGACAGCCGTTAAGGGTCGACAGAAGCCCGAAAATCTGACAGCTAATTCTTACCAAGGGGTATCGTATTACCAAGTAACTGGGTTGTGGAGGTCAGATAGGCAGTCGCTCTATGTAAAGTACTGATATTCAGCTGCATCCGGTTAGACTGGAAGCCGACCCCAACATAGTTGGGAAAAGGCTAGGCAGATGATGAGTTACGTTATTGTTTGCTAGGGATGTATTTTTGTCTTCCTTCGTATTTGAAGTAGAGCTGATGGTATCAGCCCTGAAAGATCTTATGGTGGAGACTCAAAGATGAAGGTAACAGCGATGATAACTTGAACTAGATTTTGCTCTAGATTGAAAACTTTTCTCTTTGTAACATGCGACCCGTATAATATACGATTGTGTTGGATGTAATCCTAATTGGATTTTATTATATTATTAGTATTGTTACGTTTTCTAATCGTATGTTGAAAGTAGATCTTTAAGATAGGAGTTGCATGCTAAGCCGTTGCCTGCGTATCTATATTAAATTTAGTAAACTGTCTCTGGCTGTTTGAAATAATACCTAGTTAATTTAATAGCATAAGTTTTAGAGTTCTAAACAGGTCCTCAAAAAAACCAGTGGCATTCCGGGAGTGCCGAGTGTGCCGACAGAAGTGAAAACAAAACACAAACAGCGGTGCTATTCTGTAAAAATCTCACCGTGAAAACTTAGTTGAAGTGAGCGTGGAGTGAGCTGTCAATAGTGTCAATTCTAGCAAAAACAAACTCACTTCACCTAAGTTTTCACGGTGAGATTGTTACAGAATCGAACGGCTGAATACTTTGCTATCACTCACTGACGTATCGGATATACATTAAAACCGAGTACATCCCGAGGATAGCCGAACACATCCGAAGTAGGTATATTTTAATCGTCTTATAAACAAAACACGCGCGGTGTCGCTTATGGTAACAGTGGCGCGAGTTCAATAGTTTTTTCCCATCTCAAAAAATGCCCAACGCGCCTAAAGAAGTTTTCACTTCAAAAAACCTATGAAATGTTGTAATATTTATCAAGATAAAAACTATGAGAAAAGACTTTTCCAAAACGCAGATTTTTTTTCACCTGGGCACGAGAATGCCATCAAACATGAATGAATAGAAACTAATTAAAATGAAGTTTATGGAAAGGTGATGGATTTTAAATGGTATTTATGATTTTTTCCCTTCAAGGTACACACATAAACCTACACATTAACCGATTGAATGCCGTAATTACAGAAAAAATAAGAAGCCACTGTGACTCGCATTGATCCCCATTCCATCCATACGAAGGATTAATGAAAACACTTAGGTATCTTTTCTGGATAGCAGTACTGACAAAAGTATTTTTTTATACACTTTAATTATACACTTTTCGTGACGAATAACCGCACGCCAGTTAAATACATAATCATATAGTATGTACTTAATACTTATAAGGAAAAAACATTCGTCAAATGCAGCGGGGTGACATGACAAGCCAAAAAAATATTCGCGGCCAAATATTGTTCAGTCACTTTCACGCATGCGTAGTTCTAACTTTCACTAGTCAGTTGCGCTTGCGCCTTTGTTTTGTTCATGGTTTACTGTTACTGTAGATGATGGAACAATGTCTATTTTGACTTGTTATGTAAGACACGTGTCATGGTAGGTTAGCTTTCTTTTGTTTTTGATTGGCTTATGATAGTAGATAAATGTTGTATTGCTCTGGGTATGAAAGCGTGACAAGGTTTCTGTGTTTACAAGATTTTATTCAACTTGCCTTAACTAACCAACTATAGTTAGTTAGTTATTACGTATTCGTTAGTTTGTAATGGTCAAATCTTGCAAGCTGAATTAGAACCACAATATTTTAAAAGAGTACCTAACTGTGGAGTTTCTTGCCCATTCTTCTCCATACGAAAACTACCTTTTGGAATGGGCGACTAGAATCAATTCTATTTAGTTCTAATTTTTGACGTTCAAAAGTGCCTGTAATGTGTCTATTTGAAATAAATGAGTTGACTTTGAACCACTTCCTCTTATCCTTCGTAGTTAAAATTTTACATGTTGATTCAGTTTCGAAGACAATGCATTTTTTTTGGTGTGTTGGCCTTTTCGGCTACTGTTTAGAATATTGCCATTATTCGGTACTTTTTCACAGTAATTGACTTTTCCTAAGTGATTATTTAACTTAACATTACATTATTTTAAATCTCCAAAATGTTCAGTCTAAATATCTCAGTTGTACATTTTATAAACGGCATTGGTGCAGTTATTAGCTGACTTGCAGCAACACTGGATTTTAAGTAGACCATTACAGAACTACCTTCCAGTGCCTCAAGTCTGCTATTACAATAGTGTCAGAATGGTCTATCATTGATTTCATAATTGTTGATTTGGACAAGTTTGGTAATCTACTAATATAATGGCGTCATTATGACTTTACAATGGTCAACCACTGACACTCCATTGAAAGAAATGGCATAGAATGGTAATCTCGTACATAATGAAAAATGACTTACTGACTTAGGCGGTTATCTGCAAAAATTTTGACAGTTCCTTTGATCAGTGACCTACCATTAGAACGTCATTGTGCAGTCATTGCTTTTAATTCGCTACGAGTATCGTATAATTTCTGTGCCATTGACCGACCAATGATCAACCATTATGAATTTAGCAGATTACGAACTTTTAGCAAAATGACAATGGTGGTGGTATCGTGTTGGAATGACGAATTTATAAAAATAGCAGACTTGAGCCCCTGTTTATCTTTACGGTTGTGAGAGATGTTTAATAATCTCCACACGCTTTAATTAGCATTTAGCTCAACAAGACCAACTGAAAGAAATAAGTTCGGGCGGTGTGCTTGGTTATTTCAGACTGTAGCAAATCCATACTAATATTATAAATTCGAAAGTAACTCTGTCTCTCTGTCTAAGCCTGAACCACTGAACGGATTTCGATAAAATTTGGCAGAGAGATAGATTGCATCCCGGGGAAGGACATAGGATAGTTTTTATCCCGATATTCCTATAGAAGCGTCACTTGTGCGGGTGAAACCGCGGGGCGCCGCTAGTATGAAATATAAGATAAAAATGTGCCATGCTTATTAATATTAAAATATAAAAAAGCGGTCAAGTGCGAGTCGGACTCGCACAAGAAGGGATCCATACCACAATGCATAAAACGCCGAAAAAACACGTTTATAGTATGGGGGGCCCCTTTAATTCTTAGCTTTATTTTTAATGTTATTATTTGTTGTTAAAGCGGCAAATAGAAATACACAGTCTGTGAAAATTTCAACTGTTTACCTATAACGGATCATGAAATACAGTTCGCTGACTGACAGACTGACGGACAGACGAACGGGTGGGCGGACGGATGGCCAGCGTAGGCTTAGTAATAGTATAGGGTCCCATTGTCACCCTTTGGTTACGGAAACCCTAAAAATGTGTACCCCACTCATAAAAGTGAGGTTGTAAATATAATAATTTCTTACACCCTCTATTCCTAATTAGTACTAATAAAGTGTCTTGTCTACATTATGTTTTCAGAGAAAAAATGGGCAATTAAACGTATCACGATTTACGTAAACAGTTAATATGCATAATATTTTTAAGGTCAGTGCACCTTCAATTATTATTCAAGTATCGTATTACTGGGATGAAAGTACCGTTCGTATGTTCAAGACATCGAAACTATTTGGAATATTAAAACTTTTAAAACCCTTTGATTATTCCCTTTACACAAAGGGCGTAAAGGGCATAAGGAAAGGGTTTTCAAAGCTAATTTAATTCGACCATGTCTGCCTTCCATTTTGCCTTTGTCTTTGCAAACTTTTACTAGTAAATGTATGTTTGAAATGCATGACGGTTTATTGTAGCGGTAGCTATGAAGGGAGCTATCATGGACAAGCTATTATTCAATGTTTGAATATTATTATACTTAACACAAGTTTCTCCTGGAAACATTTTCAACAATAAAGTGCAAGACATGTAAGACATGTACCAAGTTCCTTATGTACAACGGTTCATTAAATTAAAACAAATAATGAATGCAATATTCATTCACAACATATCTGTTATTCATTAGACGCAACCTTAATAGCTTCCTGTCGCACACAGCTGTCAATCACACTTAGATACATTAATCATTTCAATCCAATTGTTGCCTTAATACATACACTTTCTAATAAGGTACTTATAAGATCAAAAGTACTTACCCAAAATGTTTGCACAGTGGGCAACTGCAAGTACAGCGAAGGCCAAAGAAAGCGTGAGTTTGACCGACATGTCGATCAGCTGTCACTGTCACGGATCTCGACGTAAAACGAACGAAAAAGACGATTTATTTTATACCGCGTTTTATAAAGGAGCTAGGCTCGTGTGCTTGGAGAAGGCGACCGTCGCAAGCGTCGGCAATACACTGCTCCTTCCCAGAGATCTCGCTCCGGCAGTTTCACCTCGCTCACAATAGAAGGTGAAATTTAAATAAAGCATAACGCAGTATTATAACGACATGCATCAGTGAGATGCATTGAGAAAGCGGCTGCCATCCATACTCCCCCTAATTCAGCCATGTTTGTCTTAATATTGGGGAAACTACAGTATTTTGTACATTTTAGTACGTACTTGGGTATAATGTAGGAGCTTGAAACTTGTTTGTTCGCTTTCTCCCGGTCGTTATAGCCGCTCCAATGTGTTTATAAGGCAAACAATAAAAGTGGTGACTGGTGACTAATACGTTTCTCATAATGATGATAGTGTGTTTAGAGAAATTTAAGTGTACGTAGTACTTACCCTGCTAAGCACTTATGCACAATTTTCAGAACTTATTTGCATTTTTTAAATTTCTAGAAGGGTTGTTTATTATAGACCTTTTCTTTTTCTTTTTAGGGCTCCGTAACCAAAGGGTAAAAACGGGACTCTATTACTAAGACTCCACTGTCCGTCTGTCTATCTGTCTGTCACCAGGCTATATCTCCGTGATAGCTAGACAGTTGACATTTTCACAGATGATGTCGTATTTCTGTTACCGCTGTAACAACAAATACTAAAAACAGAAAAAAATAAATATTTAAGGGGGCTCCCATACAACAAACGTGTTTTTCTCGGCGTTTTTGCCTTGTGGTACGGAACCCTTCGTGGGCTAGTCCGACACGCAGTTGGACAGACGTTTTTTTTACTTATTAGGTAACTTTTAACCAGAATATACAATTAGTAAAAAAATATTATTCATTCAATCGTTACTGCTATCGATATCGGCGTGAATTTAATTTGCATAATTGTTTTTAATTAGGCAAAACTGTATTATAGATAGACTAGCTGCGCCCCGCGGTTTCACCCGCATAAGTTTCGATCCCGTAAGAATATCGGGATAAAAAGTAGCCTATATGTTAGTCCGGGGTGTCAGCTACCTCCATACCAAATTTTATCAAAATTGGTCCAGCCGTTTGAGCGTGAAGAAGTAACAAACATATAAACACACACATACCCATACACTCACAAACTTTCACCTTTATAATATTAGTGTGATAAAATTACTCTGTATTAGAAATATTACTGATATAAATTTAGATTTTTTGCAATTGGTGACACAATGGGCGGCTTCTTCTTATAGCTAAAAGCGATCTTTTAAAGATAACCTTTGCATGGATTAAGGGAGAAAGGAGAAACAATACTGCAGGTAGTATACTATTTACATAAATATACAGTAAATACACATAAAACATACTTATCTATATAAATAAATTCATCCAAAGGTTGTCTTTAAAAGATCGCTTTTAGCGATAAGACCGTCCATTGTGTCACCCTTTGTACAGTTTCTATACCTTGTCTGTAATTAATATGGTGTACATAATAAAGAGTATTCTATTCTATTCTATTCTATAAATAAATATATATAATCAATGTTCTAAGCTAAATCAATTTTAATGTGTCGTCTACATGATGTCTATGAAGATGACGTTATTATAATCGTAAAATTTAGAGTTTATCGTTTTTAACTAATAAATATCGAAGAGAGACAGGGCTAACAACCCATTTTAACTTGAATTTTTGGGTCTGAAATTTTAATAGTGTCAGATAACTTTCGTATAAAGAATAAATACGTCAGTTTGACATATTTTCTATACAAAAGCTGCCAAACTGCCATTTTTATTCTTGAGATAAAAGCTATCAGAAGGCCAATTCCCATAATTAAAAATGTTCAAAATCTAGTCGCAATCTCCTATCAGCGGCTATCAATGACAAAAACTTGTCAAAAATGTAGGGAAATTATAGGTATTTTTTTGACAGATTGAGACTGAGATCGTTCGTTCGTTCGTCGTTGAGGCTGTGAACATTCTTAAAATTACGAGAAATGCCCCTCTGATCATTGAAAAAAATCGGCCGGTTCGGTTTTTAAATTTCTTACAGCAATACTAAGAGCGTTTACGCCGAACGGCATTTCATACAAATTTTCAAGCCCTTGTTTTTCGAAGTGAATGAACCGATTTTAATAAAATTTCATACTCATAAGCAGGATACAAAGGTCTAAAAAGTTAGTAGAGAACATTTTCGAAAAATAGTGTTACAGCCAAATTAGACCGATTTTAAACTTTCCATAGAAACAGATATTTTCAATTATCTTTATTTAAATAAGACATTTCGAAAATGTTTTCTACTAACTTTTTAGACCTTTGTATCTTGCTTATGCGTATGAAGTTTCATTAAAATCGGTTCATTAAATTCGAAAAACAAGGGCTTGAAAGTTTGTATGAAATGCCGTACGGCGTAAACGCTCTTGACAACGACGTCAAACAACAAAAAAGGAACATGTACATAGAAAGCTAGTGTTATTCTGGTTCGTCTGCATGTCTGTCTGACGGTGCACAGTCAGGTGCGCGCGCGCCACTGCCCCACTTGCGGGTCGTTGTCTTGAAGACGTTGTAGACCACGTTACGTGATAGAACTGGCGATGCCGGTTAGTTATTGTTACGTGGTGTGAGAAACATTTGGTTCATTGATAAAACATCATCGTCTCATCATCTGCCTAGCCTTTTTCCCAACTATGTTGGGGTCGGCTTCCAGTCTAACCAGATGCAGTTGAATACCAGTATTTTACATGGAGCGACTGCCTATCTGACCTCCACAACCCAGTTACTGGGTAATACGATACCCCTTGGTAAGACTGGTTGTCAGACTTTCCGGGCTTCTGACTACCAGTAACGACTGTCAAAGGTTCACGAATGACAGCCGGGACCAACCGCTTAACGTGCTTTTCGAGTCACGGTATGTAAATATGGTCACACAACCACAGATCAACCGGGGCAAGCGTAGCTTAACCTGATCGATCGACCTGTGCTGCTGTTATTATTTAGCCACGGGCTCCTCAATTGTCTATGAGGTGAAAATAAGGCAATATGCTCTTCATACCGAAGTAAATCTTTGTATGACTCTTTGTACTGCAAGTTATGGGGTGCTGTGCGCACATCTCTACTTAAATAATACAAATATTCAATGTATAGTTTTCACTTCGTTACTACGAAGTGAAAACTATACATTGAATATTTGTGAAAAAAAAAGTAATTGCTACACGGCCAGAACGAGTCAGATGCCGAAAATATAGAGTTTTTGTCCGTTTGTCTGGATGTATGATTATGTTCCGGATTGGTGCTAAAACGGCTGAACGCATTCGGTTGACTATACTTTAATTTTTAAACTGGGCAAGGTACCAAGATAACATAATTATCCACCCGCCCAGTTCCTAAACAACATATTATTAACGTATGAGTCAGAATAATTAAAAAATGTATGAATAAAAGTTTGTCTTATTTATAAAAAAGCAAGCAAATCAAGTCTTTCAAGTATCACAATACAATCATAGTACAATATCCTCTTTCCTACTGGTATTAACTACTAAACCCGTATTATAATTATACTTAAAGTGCCAAGCCAAATGCCCATACAACCTGGACAGTCTCCTTTGACACATAAATAGTTTATAATTTAGACTAACACATTATAGGACTTTTAATCCCGATTGTTCATTCCCGTGGGATATTTACCGACATACACACGGGTGGAGTCGCGGGCAAAAGCTAGTTTGATAATATATAGGTACTTCTACATTTATATGTAGTCTTTAGGCAGAGGGCAGAAAGATAAAGATGCATTTATTTGTCAAAAAAAAAAAGAAACAAAAGAAGGTAAAGGTTTGACTAGGGGTGTAGTCCATCTTTATGATGTCCTACCATCTGGAGAAAATACAATTCTTGATCATTTCTTAAGAGCGTTTACACAGTACGGCATTTCATACAAACTTTCAAGCCCTTATTTTTCGAAATGAATGAACCGATTTTAATGAAACTTCATACGCATAAGCAGGATACAAAGGTCTAAAAAGTTAGTTAAGAACATTTAAAAAAAATGGTGTTACAGCCAAATTAGAGCGATTTTAAATTTTCTAGTGTAATCGTTTATTACATACATTATTTTTTTTAGAAACAGAGATTTCCAGTTATCTTTTTTTAAATAAGACATTTCGAAAATGTTCTCTACTAACTTTTTAGACCTTTGTATTCTGCTTATGCGTACGAAATTTCATTAAAATCGGTTCATTCATTTCGAAAAATAATGGCCTTGAAAGTTTGTATGAAATGCCGTACGGCATAAATGCTCTTAAACTAATTAGTAGGTATGTAAGTCATCAATCGGTTAATTATTTATTCACAATTTTATAGAATATCATCGTATCGAGTATCTTTACATAACATACATACATAATCAGCCTTAAATGTTCCCACTGCTGGGACATAGGCTTCCTCTCTGTTAGAGGGAGCGGGCCATAATCCACCACGCAGGTCCAGTCTGCGTTGGCAGATGTCACATGTCTTCGAATTTTTGGGTTCTAGGACATACCCGTTTTCTCACGATGTGTTCCTTTATCGTTTTGAGAGCAATGGTGAATATCGAGTATCTTTACAATAATACTTAAAATTCATTCCTCCGAGTGCCTTTGCAATTGCATTTGTTGCACTGTGTGATGCACGTACGTGTTTCCAAGTTCATGAACGTGCAAGCTCTTGAAGACCAACTTTTATTAGCAACCAGCTATACAAACAAGACTCGTTTAGTTACTTCAATCATTTCTAAAATAATAATATTGGCCACTCAAAAATAACGTAACTAACTTTATCATTTAATTTTATATTTTATGCACGTATTATTTTTCGGTAAGGTTCTTGAAAATCAATGAATGGCCCACATCCACGTCAACGGGACGTCAACGAGAATGAGATGACGGCCGAAGTAGCGATACATACTTTAAATTTTATTTAAGAAATCAGTTGTCCTAATAATGTTAAGAACTGTGATACCTACATGTTTATCCTAGCACAGGCATCATACTTTGTAATACCTATACCAGTTTTTTATTTTTGCATAAATATTTATTATTATTTATTAAAGCCGCGTGTCCACTGCACGCCGTCACCGAGACGTCACGCTCGGTTCGAATAATCTCGTTACTCGTTGACGGTCCGTTGACGTTGTGCGGTGGACAAAGAGTGTTAGCCTTAAACAAATGTACCTATCTATTCCGCTATACATTACAAAAACCTACCTCGAATTTATGTACGGAATTTAATGGAACATAGCTTGATTCCGGGCCAGCATACCCAATTGTTTTTGTACCAATATTCGAACATGCATTTCGCCGTTTATAGCATGCTAGAAAAAATTAGACTGGCAAGCGTAACTAATTAATTGGCATCAAAATTGATTTGTGAAGGTAATCGTTTATTGAAACTAACGTTCATTTTGAAAATGAACTTTTTGACAGATACCTTTTGACATGCTTGAACTTTTATATTATTATTTCTGTACTAATATTATTCTCATAAAATGTAATAATGAATGTTAGTGAACCCGTCTTTAGTCTTTGCTTTAATGAAGTAATTATTTGTTTGATAAATTAAAAAAAAAGTTATTTAAAAAAAATAAAAAACCCGACTGCGGTAAAAAACTGAAAAGCTAAAAACAAGCCCATTTTAAATTAAATAAAAGTTGGAAGCAGGCGGGACCCATATCATTTATATTATATTTTCAAATTCAAATGGGTCCCGCCACTTTTTTTATTTCCAGCTTTTTAGTTTACAAGATAAATGTGAAAGATTTCGCAGACGATTTAGTTCTTGGTACGTGTTTTTTTACGATTTTTCACTTCGAATATTACTTTTAACCGTATAAGTTGTATATATTTTTGTAATCACCTTTTAAAACCCTTTATTTTGATACCCCACTCGACATGTTTTGAGAAAAAACAATTTTTTTGAAGACATAATATTGCGCAAAAAATCGGTCATTTTAATTTTTTTTCAATTTTGATATACCCAGTGTCACTCTCACAATTAAGACGAAACTAACGGCACCTCTCAAGCTGAAATCGATCAAGCCGTTTAGGCTACAGAGCGTGCCAAAGAAATATACATACATACATACATACATACATACACTCGAAAAACATAACCCTCCTTCTGACGCAGTCGGGTAATAAAATAATATTGTGCGCCTCGTCAGGCAAAACATGTACGGACTTGTTACCTATATTTAAGACCTTGCATGCTTATTTGTCTGTCTGTCAGTCTGTGTGGTGCCGGACTAGTCTGTGTGGTGCCGGACTTAAAGAATACAATCACCCCTTACTTCCCGTGGATGTCGTAAAAGGCGACTAAGTGTCGTACCGGAGAATGGGCAGCAGCGTTCTCTATGTATTCCACCATCATACCATACTGCGATCGCCAACCCGCCTGCCAAGCGTGGCGATTATGGCAAACCCTCCCAAAATTGGGGGAGGCCTGTGTCCAGCAGTGGACGTCTAGCGGCTGAAACGACGATGCTTATTTGTATGTAAACGCAAATGATAAATGATAAATGATTTTATTTTTGTAAGTAGGTTTGTACAAACACTTTTACACGTCAATCATGGTTTTTTAAAACTAGATGAGGTCGGCGTTTCCTATCTGACTACTCTGAGAAGAAAGGCCGAAACAAACTCAGAGGTCACAGTCTCTTTTAAAGTCCGGACATAATCTTGGTCAGGTTATATGAAGACCATGTAGATCGATGTCTGCGACGGTCTTTTGAAGAAAGAACCACACAGATTGAGAGGACCTGTCCAGTCAGTGCACGCATTTGTCAGAAATCGTGCAGCTCAACTCAAGACTTAAGGAGCTCAACGATTCGACGAACAATACCAAAGAAAGGACATTTGGGTAGGCCACATAAATTACTCAAACTGCCAGACCAAGAGAAAAAAAAAAACAGAACAGAAAGAATAATAAAAAAATATATATAAAAGTAACAAAATGACCCACATCGTCTTAACATTCACAAATCACAATAAATAAAATAATGTAATACTTTACAAAGTAAGCAAATGTCATTGTTTATAAAAAAATCATTAATGTCAATGTATATATAAAAAAAAGGACGTTCAAAATGCAGAAATGTGAAGCAGCTCAATCCCAAGCCTTTTTGTCCTCAATATAATCTTTAACTGTATAAAAGGCTTTCTGGCACAACTTACGTTTAATGAATGATTTGAATTTATTGAGGCTTAGATCTTGAACGTGGCATGTTTGACAAATAAATTATCTTTATCTTTTTGAAATAGATAATTTATAATGCATTTTGTACTAAGGTAATTAAAGCTACTTATTACTATGTTTCTTCTCCTCTAGCTTCTGAGCAAATTCATTTGAGTTTGCAATCAACCTCGTGTCAAGTGGATAGATTCTAATGAACCAATAATATCTAATACAACAACGAACAGTTTTCCTGTTGAAAGCCATGCGGACGAATGTTTTGATACTCTCCTTTCTTTCTTTCTTTTTTATTCCCCTCCTTTTTAGGGTTCCGTACCCAACGAGTAAAAACGGGACCCTATTACTGAGACTTCGCTGTCTGTCTGTCTGTCTGTCAACAGGCTGTATCTCAAGAATCGCGATAGCTATATAGTTGAATTTTTCACAAATTATGTATTTTTCTTGCCGCTATAACAACAAATACTAAAAACAAAATAAAATAAATATTTAAGGGGGGCACCCATACCACAAATGTGGTTTTTGCCTTGTGGTACGGAACCCTTCGTGTGCGAGTCCGACTCGCACTTGGCCAGTTTTAAATTCTCATGAGTGTGCATCTTAGAGGTTTCTTATAAAAAAGAGAGTTTTACGTGGGAAGTTGATTCGACGTGTGTTTGTAGGAAGCAGTGGCCCAATTACACGAGAGAGAAAGAAAAGTTGAATATCGATTATGGAGACCGCTTTCAATTGCCTTAGTTGGCTTTCGAGTATTTTTATTGCCTTCTACAAAAGTGCTATTCACGTCCAGATTAATAAAATATGACCAGCGGTGTTATTCTGTAAAAATCTCACCGTGAAAACTTAAGTGAAGTGAGCGTGGAGTGAGCTGTCAATAGTGTCAATTCCTAACAAAAACAAACTCACTTCACCTAAGTTTTCACGGTGGGATTTTTACAGAATCGACCGGCTGTACAGACATACCTTCACTGTTTAAAGGTAATTCTATATCGGTATTTTACGAGAAATATTTAATGAACAATCTAGTTCTCAAGGGTCTTACCACATAAACTTAGATATAGATACTTGTTGAAAGGGTGACTACTGTCAGTCTAACGTCAATCTCCATACATCAATCTTCTATTGAATAGTTGTTTACCCTAAACAGCTGAAAAACGCGGTTTTGTAGAAATAAAGTAAATGTTTTTTTTTTTTTGTGAACATTGCGAATAGGTATAAACATTTGAACACTGTGTAAATAAATGTCGGCTCTAGTGAAAACTAAAGTGATTAATGTTAATGTGTGCTTTTATTGGCAATCGATTGCGTTTGGGTTTTAAAATGTATGAAAAAGCGTAATAACAGTTGATTACATAATTTATTATCTATCATTCAAAAAACCGAAGAAACTCTCACTTCTTAAAATAAACGCAACAACACATAACTAAACAAAAAACATATAAAGCATAATACACACAAACACATAATACAGTACAATGTATATGGCGCCATAAAGGTTACACGGTTACACCATAGACATCATCATGGACCCGCTAACGATGTCCCACAGTGTAAACACGTGTACACCAAGAGTGGTCAGAATTCGATCCCGTCCACTTTCTCTGCGGGAAAGTGACCACTCATGGACCACATGCCAGTGGTGACTGACCCGACTGGTTTACTATGGACGATGTGAATTGGCCACTGTGTCGGTTGGCTATTTTGGGAATAATGATCTTATGTAAATTATTACTAAAGAGTAAGTAATGTAGGTATAAAAACTCTATTTTAGTCATTTAAGAGGCTCACATGACCTAAAGCGCGGTCGCTGTCGGACTGCATAGAAAAGAAAGAGAAGTGCGATGACACAACGCTGGTAATTTATTGCAAAATATGAAGCAATTCTTTAATTACAAAAAATCTATTGTGTGGACTAAAAAAAATAAAACACTAGTGTTTTAGTATGTTGCTTGTAGAATAATCTGACAAAAAATCAGAATGATTGTATGTATCGTAGTATGGTTTTTATTGTAAAAAGAAAGTTTTAGAGGTATCTTCATGATTTTTTCTATCGTATCAAATTGTATTTTCTCATTTTGTTTACTGTAGTCGATCATATTATATTGTTTCTAAAACTTGCCTTTTTTGCGTTTAGGTCCTGTAATCCCCTTAAAGGGGATTTAACTTTTACCCGGTTGAGTTGATTTTCATTTAATTGTTTAAGAGCTTCGTTCTTGGCTATTAGATATGCTTCAACGTTAAAATATTTGTAGACTTCAAGTCATAATATTGTTTAAATTAAGAACTCGTTAGTGCAGCAACTCGATTGGTTTATCCTCTGGAACGTAATTAAAGTAAAGAGGATAACACGTTTTCATTGCAGAATTATATTACGGTTTTTTATCTGCTTAATTCATCAATCAATTCGTTATCTTTAGCATGAAAAACAGTTTTCAATTAGCGTGCAAATGATTCTATGATTGGGTTTTTATCCCGTGCTTTCAAGAGCTTCAAAATTCATATGTCTCTCTATTCATATGTCTCTCTATTCATATGTTCTCTCTATTTATATGTCGCCATTGCGTAGCGTCACTACTATATCCGAGAGCATCGTTCTGTACGAGACGCTTCTGGAAGTTACGGAGAAATGAAACGCGTTTCTGAGATACAATCACGGTTTCTTAATTTTACGTAGAAATGTTATAACCACAAGTATGTAGTTTTGATTTAGTTATTTATGTAAGATTTTGTAGCCAAAATACTTGGATAAGAAAAAATTCCTTCGAATTTAGGTAGCAAAATAAACTTATTAAAATAATTATGTTTAAATAAAGCATCGTGTTATACAGCAACATGTTGCCACTTGAGACTATAAATCGTAAATTAAAACAAATAAATACGTCGAATAATTAAACAACGTACAAACAAACAAAAACAATTGCATCCGTCAATTAACCTAGCGAATCGTTTTCACCCCCCAAAAAAGCTCACATTAACTGCCTATCATTTCCTTCCCAAGCCTCGCTGTAATCAACACTTCGAATGCCGACTTTACTTGACACTGAATTCTACATACCCGACCAACTGCGTCTTGGCTTTCACCCATCCTTCACCGTTCGTACAAGAGTGAAAGAGAGGTCCGACGGGCAGTTTTCCTTTCTCGCCCACTGTTATACGTCACTGCACATTTCTCTCGGAGCGACTCGAGGCTTACAACAAATCAGTGTAGCTGTTACTACGGTGTCGTCTGCGTTTTTAGATCCGTATAGTGTGAATTCGTAATAATATTGTATTTATTAGAACGTGTATCGAAGGTGTTGGATATATTCGAGTGTTGATTTACTGATTGATTATTGAAGTTTTTGACTAAAAGGTAAGATTTAATTTTTCTAATTTAGTTGTTTTACTATCCAATATTCAAAAAAATCTGGTAAAATATTTTTCTTTGTAATATTATTTTTTTAATTCCAATATATAATTTCCATCAAAATAATGTACAGATAGGAAGAAAGTTCAATAGCAAAATATGCATATTTATGTAAACACGCATGCATAACTATCGCAAGTATCGGTGCAATGCGCAGTTGAAAAGACTTCAACGCGCTACCAACTCAGAATTTCTTATATTTTCAAGTTTTGCAGTACAGTTATTTTATTTATTGATTTAACTTAAAATATTTAAAGAGTACAGACTGTTTTGATAAAATATCGTATGTGACGTTGTAATGAACAAATATTAATCTTATAGGTGTAGCATGTACATGAAATTTAATGATACTTAAAACAGATAATCTTGAATGATAAAATAATGTTTATTTTAGGGCAAGAAGAAAAGGTGTCTTTATGCTATTCTATATTGTATCTTCTATTATTTGCAGGCAGGGAGCCAGCCTTCAGGATGAAGCTCTCCCTGGTTTTTGAGTTGCTTCTAATATTCATACTCTTGGCCTTTGCCGCGTCGAAGAGTGTCAGTAAGTATCCTGGACTATACGTCACTAATTAATCAGTAACCATCGTCGTTTCAGCCGATAGACGTCCACTGCTGGACGTAGGCCTCCCCCAATTTTGGGAGGTTTTGCCATAATCGCCACGCTTGGCAGGCGGGTTGGCGATCGCAGTATGGTATGATGGTGGAATACATAGAGAACGCTGCTGCCCATTCTCCGGTACGATCCTTAGTCGCCTTTTACGACACCTACGGGAAGTAAGGGGTGGTGCTATTCTTTAAGTCCGACACCACACAGACAATCAGTAACCATGTTCACATTAAATTAGTCATGCGTCAGATATAATTTTCCAACAAAAAATATGTACCAATGATTGATTGCTGTCGTGTCCGCACCTCGAATGCACTACTTATACAGCCAATTAAACGTATCAACATTTTGAATGCCAAATACACTGAAGAGTTGTCCTTTTAAAAAACTGTGAAAGTGACGAGCGACCGGTCGTCATCAAATTTTTTGTGCTGAATTACTTTCAATAAAACATCGCATAGCGTGTAAGCATTGATATTTATTCGTTAACGAGATGTACGAGGGGCGTTCAACGTATTCTGGGTATTGACATGAAAAAAAACGTAGGTAGGTAAATTCAATTAAAATAATTTTTACTTTTCAATGTAATTTCCCATTACCCCAATGCATATATTACATCTCGAAATAAACTTTTCAAACTCTGTAAAAAATAAATATCCTCTTTCTCTGAAAAATCCGCATTTATTGCCGCCTTGAGCTCTTCATCGTTGTAAAATCGTTTCCCACGAAGGTCTTTTTTCAAATTAGGGAACAAATAATAATCACTCGGGGCTAGGTCCGGGCTATAGGGTAGGTAGTCAATTTCTTCGAAACCACAGTCTCGCAAATAGCCTTGAAACCTTGCGTCTTGCCTTGCGTCTTGCGTCAGCCTTGCGTCTTGTGGACCGGGGCGTTGTCGTGAAGAAGCAACACACCGGTGGTCAGTTTATCCCGTCTTTTTTGGTGGGTGGGTTATCTCTGCTATCATTTTGATCTTTATTCGGGCATCCTCCAGTATAAACTTCTCAACTTTTTTCACGTTTTCTTCCATAGAGGCAGTGACTGGGCCGCCCGAGCGAGTGTCTTCTTCAATACTCTCTCTGCCCCTCTTAAATTCACTTGACCACTTTTGAACCTTAAATAACGAAGGTGCAAAAATCTTGGTTAACAGCCACTATCTCTTCGTGAATAGTTTTTTGACTTTTTCCTTGTTTGGTAAGGAATTTAATAAAAGCATGGTGCTCGATTTTCTTAAACATTGTCACGTTAGCCATTCCAGTTGCCGTTGACTAAGGATAACTAGCAAACTAATGATCACAACTATATGAAATTTTACCTTTATACCCTCAGATAATGTCATTATTTTTAATTTGTCAAATTAGCCACATCATTAGTAAATTACCCTGATTTCGAGAATACATTGAACGCCCCTCGTATAAACCAACGTATGATATTGCTGCGTTTATTTATTTATTTATATTTGTATATACTTTATTGTACACCAGAAAATACATAACAAAAAATACGATTTTTAATACAAAACATACAATGGGCGGCCTTATCGCTTTCGCTGCTGCCTTGTATATGTCGTACGTTTTTCATCGATGTGTTATAAAAATAAAAATGTTTTATAATTTGTCCGAGATTGTAATTAATGTTTTGTATAGAAAGTATTATATTTATTGACAAAAGCAGTTAATAACTCACAATATTTTACAACGATGCAGTTAATATTCTTTCAGTCAACTGCAAAACGCAAAGAATGAATCAATCAAAGACTAAAGCTTATAATTAGTGAGAAATGCTAGCAAAAAATATGGTCTACCTCTCTCTCTCTTAAATACAATATAAATCAAACGTTTGAAATTAATGGCGCTGTGTGAACAACAATAGCAATTACCTTCAAGCGATTAGACCATCAATTAAGAAAATTAACCTTAAATGCCTGATTTTAGGAAAAGAAAAGAACAACGTGAAGAAAGGGATCCAAAACAGGAATGATGACGACAAAATTGACGAGAACGACATCAACAAATACTGCAAATGCGTGGAGGCTTACTGCAACTGCTGCCGGGAGTTCAAACTGCCTGTTGTTGAACTACATGGACCAGGTAATGTCTTATTAACTGATAAAGGACAATAATGCCCGTTTTCACTAACACTAGGCAACGCGTCGTTGGATTTTCAATGTTCGGCTTAGCACCGAAAGTAGAAAATCCAACATCATGATTTTATTTAGGCATTAATTTAGTTGTCACGTAGTGTAAGTAAAATGGTCATTAGAATACTATAGGTATAGTGTCTGAAATTTAAGCTCATAAGGCCTAACATATAGTCAGTATAGAAATTGGACTGCTTATTTAATAAAAAGTATATAATGGGACTCGCAAACTTAACTAAACACAATCATAGAAACATAAAAACAAAAAAGAGGAATAAAACATAAAGTCCTGTACGAAGCCAAAAGTTTCCTATCAAACGTCTTATATGGGGTAAAGGTAATAGACCTTCTATAGGCTATAGACTTAGGGCTGATTTTTGCATCGCTATATAAGTTTTACTCGAGGAATAAAATTGACGTTTTGTGTGTTTTTGTACTGTCAAAATTTTAAAATTATTCCTCGAATAAAGTTATCAGATGATTGAAAAGTCAGCCCTTATGTGATATTCTGTAAAATAATATTTTACTTACCGATACTGTGTGACTTTAAATTGAGCTATCAATTCAGTTTTGGGTATTGTCTTTCCATATGCTTCAAATTCATATAGAAAATCGAACACAACGCGCCAGCACCGGCGCATTCTTCAAAATAAATACTCATAGAAGTAAACAATTCCACGTCCACATTTCTGTCCTCCTTCCGTTTAGTTGCTGTAGCTTTAATTGCTAAAGGAGAAAATATATTCTTCTAGTACGTTCTTTTACGCGTTAAAATCTGTTACGTAATGTTATTCATGCGTTCTGAACTACTCGTAAGTGGTATAACTCGTAAAAGCAAGACGAGGTCAGTTACAACACTTGCACTGATGGTAAAGTCCGGAATATTGAACTGAGTCATTTCCAGTATGGAACAAACGTTCCGGATCTTTGACTTGGAAATTACGTTGAAGCTGACGAAATTAATCAAACTACCTATTTAGTCGTCAGTAGTATTTGGTACAATTTCTTTTAAGAAACTATGTGAATGAATGTTGAATTTTAGGTATCCATGCACGATCCATATTGATTACATACTTAAACATATTTTGTAAACTTTCAGGATGCGCCTCCTTGATGTACCTCAACGGTGACAAAATGTCCGTGTCGTTGAGTTTCGGAAAGAAGGTCATAACAAACCGGACTCTGTCGAGTAAGTTGTTAAGTTTATTTTCACTTTTGATTTTAAGTGGCTGAGATTTTAATGGATGTCATAAAACTCATAACGTCGGCTTGAATGAGATTGCTGTAATTTCTTGCAAATTATAATTTGCCTAATATTATGTTTTTTTTTCATAGGCCGCAAACCCAGCCCTGTCTGCATGCCACTGCCGGGCGGTGTGTCCAAGTTTTGTGGACGAGTATATAACATCGCCAGAGCTGGTGAAGAATTCAGAGCTTGTCTTGGCTTGGAGCTTCAATCGAAGAGTACAGTGGAAGCTGCTGTTCGAGTTTCCTGCTTCAAATTTGGTCCTAGAGGCGTGACCTCGGAGCCAGCTGACCCATTGCCTTTAGTCCCTCAAGATGAGAAGTCTGAAGACGATGATGATGACGATTATGAAGATGACGATACATTCGGACTCGGTGCCGACGATGATGACGACGACGACGATGATGATGATGACGGTAGGTGTCCTATCAACAACTTCAAAAACTACACTAAGTTAAAATAAATGAAGTTAATAAGTTTCATAAACAACGGACTTTTATATTTTTCAGGTACACTAGACGCTGTCAATGACGTAGACAGTGCCGATTACACAGGTTTCAGTCTTCTCGGAGAAGATATATTGGGAGACCTGTTTGGAACTACAGGTGGAAAGAAACCGAACAAGAATAAGAAGAAGCAAGCACCTGCTCAGTCTACAACGACAACCACTACCAGACGACCTCGGCCCTCGCGTAGGCCTTCAAGGAGACCTGGTACCAGGTCTACAACACCACGCCCAAGACGCACTACTACTGCAAGAGTAACTAGACCTGCCGGAGGAAACAAACGACCAACTCGCAGACCTAACAGGAGACCGAATAGGAAACCAACTACAGAAAGTACTTCTACATCAATCCTCACGACAACAACCACTACAGTTAGACCGAGTTCACCAGTAGTGACAAGTTCAGTTACCGCTGCTATTCAAACAGAACGTAGTCCAGTCATGAGCACTATTCAAGAGCAATCAGTTGCACCAGTTTCTATGTCTGAGAATCCCATGTCAATCTTACTGCCCACTGCAACTACTCCTAAAAGTGTAACCGATTTTGAAGATCCTGGTCTAGAAATGTCATTAGCACATATCACTGGTCAATTATCTGCGATGCCTGTTACGCCAATGATTTCAAATCAAGGCAAAGATACAAACGTGATGAACAAAGAAGAAGAACCGACTAACTACGAGAAAGTGATTACAATTACCCCTAAAACACCGTCAACCATTTCTTTCATTCCTACTTCTGAGGAAGCCGTTAATGATGATATGATTCAAATTGTAGAAAGTCTTGACTCAGCCTCCGCAGAAACCATGCCTGAAAGAGAAACAATATCTGGAGACGAGAGTAGAGCTCATCTGTACCAATTTGGACCTGCCGTCCCAGAAAGTTATTATGATGGTCTCACCGTGCCTAAGAAGAAAAATAGGAACAAACAATTTAACATGCATGATTTAGATGTACTCAATCTGGGTCAGATCGGAGAGACCTTGGGCGATGAATTAGGAATATTTGGTAATAAGAGACAACATAGAGACAACAAGGACACGAAAGTTCATGGTGAAAAGGATCAAAGCAATGACTACAACGACTTTGTTGATGACTTTAGTGAATTGGCTTTAATGATGAGGAAGTCAAATGACAATAAGAACCATAAAAATAAGAAGGATAGGAGAAGACAGAATAAAATGATGCGCGAATGGTCACAAGTATGACGTCATTAGTCAGGCTAGTTCTAAGTAGCTCTAGACATTATTTATTTTTGTACTTTTAACTTATTTATTGTGTGTGTTGTAAATAGCAAAATTTTGTATGAGATAATTTATTTTGCATGAATGAGTAAAAACTTTTCAATTAAATGCCTCAGTTTATTGATCCAAATACCTTATCCTTTGATTGAAAATTATAAAATTTAAGTTACCTATTCATTGTTATTGGCACGTAACGAACAGGAGTTTAGCCAAGCGGGTTCGGAGTCAGGGACAGATAAAATATTTACACAAAACACAAAAAAAAAAACTTTTCTAACGGCCAAAAGCAATAGAAACTATCACTGATTGTTATGTTCCATGAATTACTATATTTGTTAAGTCCACATTTTCTAGAGAAGAAAGTTATACAGTAATAAATACAAGAGCAGCCAGGTAAAGGAAATAGGAAGCACACGAAATGGCCCTGGCACATCATATTCATTGTTCTAGTCATTTGTGTTAAAATGGGAAAAATACTTGAGCATTTGGTGTGTTGCAATCTTTTGCTATTTTTTTAAATCCTTAAGCATGATTGCTAAAGTAATTTCAAGAGGCGCCCAGAAATAAAAATCATTTGTAAAAAAAAATGATGAGGTAATCGCAGAACATTGCGATTCCCTAGATGCCCATACTCCTAAAATATCTATGTTAAATTCAGTTAGATACGTTTATTAAAATTATTAAGCAGTTGATCACATCCTTGAACACCTACACACTACCTTACATCTATAATATTATGGTCATTAACAAATTGACTGTAATATTAGCTACATTACATGCTTACACTCACTAAATTGTATAATCACATAGTCATTGATACATAGTCAAATATCATTTAAATAATGCATGATGGAATAAGCTTACGCAAAATGTTGATGAATGAAATCGAAAAATTAATTATGAATATTTCAAACTATATTCTCTCATTTTTGCGTTCAGTTTGTTTATGGTTAAGACGTTAGTTAATTGTTTCTCTGGCATTAAAATAAACGATAATATATATTGCAGATTATGCGGTAGTGTTGCGCAATCTCTTTCATTACTCAGCTTACACAAACATTAAATAATAAACGTTAATGTAATTTATCAATACAAATTCTTTTCACGTATCCATATCGAAAGTACATACGCAACATAATAGTTTTAAATTTCAACTTTCTCTCGAACTGACATTAAAATTTAAAACTTGTTCCTATCACTGACTGCAGCTTTAAATAAACATTGAACGTTTAGTGGTCGACCGTATATAGTCCCGGTTACTTGCTACGCCCACAATCCGTAATGAGGAGTCAGACTTAACTGTTCAGCTTTACTTATATTGCTCACAGAAAATGGGCCCTTCAGTGAAACTAATTATATTGCTAATGATATCCATCTGCCATTTGGGATGCGGTAAGTGATTTCATCTTACAAAAATTATATTACATAAGGAAAAATTAATGTGATATTTATTTATTTTTTCCTCCAGGTGACAAAGCATATAAAGTAATAAAATTCAAAGTGCCTCAAACGATATGGAGGCAAGCGTTGCAGCCGACTCCTGTACTGAGATCTCCAGTTACCATTACTGTACCTATAAACGTTCAGGGTGAAAATACTGAAGACGATGACAATGAGATTGAAGATGTGGTCCAAGATGAAATAGAAAACGAAGTTCCACCAGTCACTGACGCTGTTGTTGAGAATGCCAATGTAACTGCAGTCCTACAGGATCCTGTACTAGAAGTCACTACTGCAGCACCAGTTGCACAGAATCCAGTTCTTCTAGACGAAGTAGTGAGTGAACAACCTGTGGGAGATGTTCCTGGTCAAGTCATAAGATTCCCTTGTGCGTGTCGAAGTAGACAGTGTGGATGTTGCACAGGCGCTCTAATGGATCGATTCAGAATGAAAGCTTGTGGAAACATCACCTTTATACCAGAAGACTTTGTATTCGATGTGAGGATGAGCATCAACAATAACACTGTCGTGCGGCGAAGAGTTTCAGGTGAGAATAAACATTAACGTCGGCTCAGGAAAGTTTCTAGTCTTTTGTTTTGAAACATAGTTTGGAATACAAATAAGGTTTCTATGCAATGAAGTCATAAGTAAGCTATTTAAAATCAATGACACCAGACAAAGGTATTAATAGAAAGTCATTTCAGCCAGCGATCCGCCGCCGATATGCTTCAATCCTAGAAGAGCTCCATTTGTTCGAGTTTGTGCCGAAATATCGAATATACAAATCAGAAACAGAAACGCTCATGCCTGTTTAGACATCAATGCAGATATTGGAGGATTTCCAGTTTATTCAGCGTCTTTCAGATGTTTCAGGTAATATTTAAATACGGGTAGTGTTTATACTAACTGATAAGCAGAAATAATCTGAACGTTAATGAATCTTAACATTTGTTATCTTTACAGACTTGGAACATCTGGAGTACAGACAGGATTAAAACCGAGACCAGTTTCATCAGGACCCAAACCAGTTAGTCTGTTTGGCAATAGCAATAATGACGAGGATGGTGGTGGTTTCTTAGAAAACGCCGCTGGCAACGTTTTCGGTGGAGACGGCTTATTCGGAGGTGGAGGCTCTAGTGACGACGGCCCTTTCGATGGAATCGGTGACGCGTTTGGAGATCTATTCAACGGCGACTCTTAGTCAATTCTGATTGTAACATTACATACCAGTATTTTTAGAAACGTACAAATAATTTATAATGTAGCTAAGATCTATTTATTATTATTATCAATAAAATATATTCATAAAGCTGAGAATTTTAATGAAACTTATACTACAGTGAATCAATCTGAACTCAACGTGAAAGTGTAAATATTGAGATAAACAGATCTTTCTCTGCCCCTGTTGAACCGGTTCACTGTTGTGCATGTGAATTGGAGTGTCGGGCTTGTTCAGACGATAGGTGCACGCGCAGATTCGCGCCACAAAGTCAAGGAAAATGTGTTTAGTGATTTTTTTATTCGCGATATTTTGTCTACAAAATATACAAGGAGGTAAGATTATTAAATTATGAATTAATGCAAGTCTAATTTTATTTTTTGTAAAATTGATTCTATCAGTAAAACTGTTTGTTGCAGAAAATAATGTAAATAAAACAAAAGTGTCACAACACATCAATGGAATGGAAGTTCCAGACGATTTCTTGTTGATGATAGATCTTTTACGGAGTAATTCATCACTGATGGCGACCGCTTTGTCAAGACAGAACCAAGAAACCCAAAATGGGACCTCCTCGAACAACAGACGATGTGTTTGTGACAAGGGTATCTGTAAATGCTGTACTGGTTACATCTTGGATTTGCTGCAGCAGAAGGCTTGCATGCGAGTGACGTATCACCCGGGAGACTTTGCTTTCGATGTGGCCATGTCGCTCAACAACAGGGTGCTGTATGAAAACTCTTTGTCAGGTGAGCAAACATTTATAATATTCAACTATGTTAATACTGTCGTTAAGTATAATGACCTTATTATTTTTTTTTTTTCATTTCCAAGAAATAGTTTTCCTATAGAAATGATAATGATAATGGCAGTTTTATTCATGAAAATACTTTTTCTAATACTGAGGTGAATGCAATAAATTATCTGAAAGTATTATGTTGTTACAAAAAATACTAATGATGGCAACGAACCCAATTTTATAGAAATATTAAAATGTTATGAAATATATTTCAACAAATCTTGGGTAGTATTTGGTATATATTTGTGTAAATGACTCAGGGAAGAAAACCCAGTAACTCCTGTAGAAATTGCAGGGATTTGTAGTGGTAATATTTAAACATCTTTTAACCAGAATCGCAGGCTGCATTCGGTAGCTTTGTCTAGAATTTGTGTTATTGTATGAATGTTATTGTATAAGCAAATATAAACTCTTTTCAGGAAAGAACCCCAGGCCAATCTGCATAAGTCCACCAAGAATGAACAATTTAAAAGTGTGCGCAAAGTTCTACAACGTATTCTTCCCAGGACGTAACTTTCACTTCTGTCTAGCAATGACAGGACAGTGGCGCTCGTTCGAACTGTTCAATTTCGCTTTTGACTGCCTCCGGTGAGTGATACGACTATTTATATCTACTAAAGAAATTAACCATACTTTCTATTTATTACTTAGAATGTGTAGTAGTTATAAATTTCCATGATACGTGATTAAAGTTTCGTGGCTGTAAATCTTTAAAAAACTCTATGTATGACCAATATTGGCTACATCATAATCTGCCTGGTTTATCGGGTGTTGACCAAAGCACTGGGTTGGATTGCCCATCTATTGTAGTTCCCACTGCTGGGACACAGGCCTCTCTCTTCGAGAGGGAGCGGTCTATAATGTACCACGCGGGCCCAGCGCGGATTGGTAGATGTCACATGTCTTCGAGTTTTTGGTTCTAGAACATGCCGGTTTCCTCACGATGTTTTCCTTCACCGTTTGAGAGCAGTGGTGATGAAATTATTTACACAAAGTAAAGCGCCTGTCTGGGTTCGAAAAGTCGGGGTCGGCCGTTACCATTGCTCTCGTATTGGCTATACCTGAGTCGAATTTGTTATTAGATACAGACGCCAGCACACCAAGCTACCCGAAACTGTCAAATTTTACCTAACCTAACCTTGAACCTAATGCTTTAGAGATAAAGTTGAAAATCTATTAAAGAAATTTAATAGATTGTAATAGCTTGATGTGCTGGCGTCTTCACTTGTTATCAGTTACGAAAGCTCTACATTTTAGACCAGATGTTGCGTTGTTTACATCAAACACACCTAAATAAAACCTCGTCTGTATTCCCGGAGGAGTAGGCAAAGGTGTCTTATTAAATAAAAGTACCTACCTATGATGTAAAAGTGTGAGTCTATGCACTGGGAATTTTTTACTAGACTTAAAATAGCCGACGAGTTCGTTTTGTCCATTGAAATAATACCCACTTATTTTTGTCTTATCCTTACATCAAACTCTTCGATCGGCTCTGACTCCTAAATTCTAGTTTAAGTTTACAATTCAAAATGTACGGAACACTGTGACCTTATTAACTCATATATTTCTTAACTTGATATTTCTGTAAATGTACTTGCTTAATTTATTGCGCGTAGGTAATTTTATGCATAGAATAAATAATAGCTACTTTGTCTGCTAATATTGCTAGGTACCTAACTGAAATAATCTTAGAGAGGGTCATTCCACTCTGAAAGGACAATCAATGTAATTTTCCTAAAAACTCTAGCTGTGTTGTACTTTCTTCGGACCTTTAAAGTCTTTCTATCTGATTACAATTTTACCTATGTTGTTATGTTATGGACCTATGTTGTCCCACTACTGGACGTAGGTCTCGCTATACCTACTTATCAAATTCTGTTTATCTTTTGCCTTCTTTGGCCAATGGGTCAGGAGCAAGTTCATAACGTCACGCCAACCTTTCTAAGGCCTGCCTCGGTGACGAAACCCAATAAAAAAAATCTATTCTCAGGATGGGAGCCAATGGAATAGCAGTGGTGAAACCGTACGACGACGTGGGGATACCCATAGCAAACCCACAAGGAGGAGTGGATGCAGTGGTAGATGCAGGAGAGGATGACATCGAAGACTATGACGAGAACGTTGTCAGATCGATACTGAGTCTGTTCGATCGATGATGGGAAAACGGAAGGTTCTGTTGTTTGGGAATAAGATTTACGGCAATGTTATTTATTAAATTATTTATTTTGTATTTTTGTTTGTTTGCTCTCAACCTGGTAGTAACTTAAAATGTATGACCCATTAGTCGACGACAGAGGTTATAAAAAGTATAATAATATGACTATTAGCTAAAGAAGCTGCTATCCTTAGAATTTCTTAGCTTTTGTAGACAGAAACTCTCTCTGGCCATCCATAATGATGATATTAATTGCAGGAAGCGATAGACACCTGTTAGATGCTTTCTAATAGGTGACTATCGCTTTCTGCATTTGCAACTTTGGCTATATAGGGTGTACCAATGTAACCATCAAATTCTGAACAAGATCCTGAACACTAGAAATTTTTCGCCGGTTTTCAAAAAAAAAAATCAGCTGTTTCATAGTCCAGTGCAATACCTACGCGGTCAAAATGTATGGAACAGCAAATTTTTTTTTAATAACCCAAGAAAAGTTTCAACTCATGGGGGTTCAGAATCATGTACTGAATCCATGGTTACAGGTTGCGCATCCCTGCCGGCCTGTATGTAAACATTCCAGGGGCCCAAGTCTGCTATTTTTATAAATTCGTCATTCCAACACGATCCCACGCCCACCACCATTCCATTGTCATTTTGCTAAAAGTTCGTAATCTGCTAAATTCATAATGGTTGATCATTGGTCGGTCAATGGCTCAGTACATATACGATATTCGTAACGATTTAAAAGCAATGACTGCACAATGACGTTCTAATGGTAGGTCACTGATCAAAGGAACTGTCAAAATTTTAGTAGCTTACCGCCTAAGTCGGTAATTAATTTTTAATTATGTACGAGAATACCATTCGATTTCTTTCAATGGAGTGTCAGTGGTTGACCATTGCAAAGTCATAATGGCGCCATTATATTACTAGATTACCAAACTTGTCAAAATCAACAATTATGAAATCAATGATAGACCATTCTGACACTATTGTAATAGCAGACTTGAGGCCCAGGTGTGAACCTCCATAGATATGGAGCAAAAGGTCAATAGATAGGGAAACTGCAACAGTTATCACTTATCACGCAACACGTGGAGGTTGACTGCAAAGAAACCCTGCGGGGTAATTGCGTACCTAACACATTATGTTGCAATCGGTTTCATTTTGACAGTTCAGCAACATTCATTGCTTTATTCACGTTGTCGAGCAGACAAAGTTTTCGAACATATGAAGCAACGGATTTGCAATATCCTTCAAATTTGACAACACGGTTGGCGCAGTAGCTGAGCGCTGCCTGCACTGCGTGTCGCGGGTTCGATTCCCGCACGGAACAAATATTTGTATTGCTTACAGTTGTTTCAGGACTGGCTCTTTGTATATGTGAGTTTAAATGTTTGTAAACGCACCCATGATACAGAAGTAATTCCTAGTGTTGGGCAATGTTTACAAAAAAAAGCTGCGCTGCGTGTCGCGGGTTCGACTCTCGCACGGAACAGATATTTGTATTGTCTACAGTTGTTTCAGGACTGGCTGTTTGTATATGTGAGTTTAAATGTTTGTAAACGCACCCATGATACAGAAGTAATTCCTAGTGTTGGGCAATGTTTACAAAAAAAAAGATTTAGATTAAGATTGATAGTGTGTTACGCAATTAGGGTGATGCAGTGCGATTCTGTAAAAATCTCACCGTGAAAACTTAGGTGAAGTGAGCGTGGAGTCAGCTGTCAATAGTGTCAATTCCTAGCAAAAACAAACTCAAATCACCTAAATTCTCACGGTGAGATTTTTACAGAATCGACCGGCTGATCTGAGTATACCAATATATTTTTTTTTGCGGATGGGTTATCATCAAATGACTCCTCCCTCTCTGGTGCTCCTCCGCGCTGGTGGAGCAGAAAGGAGTGTCAGACTCTTACTGACTAAAACCCACCCGTGTTCCTTCCTTAGCCCTTTATGTTCCGGGGTAGCGGTAACCCTTTCGGACAATCCCGCTGAATAAAGGCATTCATCTGTTTCAAAATGAGTACGACAACGCCATTGCATTTGCTACATCAGTTAGATCTAATAGGTCGGTGCTGAAGACCACTGTGACTACACATGGACTATTATCATAGAGCACAGTTTGATTTCTGGTATTCAGACTACATAGTACCTATAGATAGTTTGATTACCACTTAAATGTCGCTCGCCGAAGCAATAACACAGAAAACGCCTATACTAGGCTAGGAAAAACAAAACATGAGATACACCCACATTTCGCCAGTTACGTTTAAGTCTCACGTAATAGGAGCCAAGTCTATTGCCAACAACCGGGCACAAGTCCGGTATCCGTGCTGCTACTGAGACATTCCAGATAGAATATTGGTTCTATACACTTTGCCCGACCCGGGAATCGAAACCAGGATTCTATCTCATCACCTGCTTAGCCTTTTCCCAACTACGTTGGGGTCGGCTTCCAGTCTAACTGGATGCATCTGAATACCAGTATTTTACATGGAGCGACTGCCTATCTGACCTCCACAACCCAGTTACTGGGTAAGACGATACCCCTTGGTAAGACTGGTTGTCAGACTTTCGGACATCTGACTACCCGTAACGACTGTCAAAGATCCACGAATGACAGCCAAGACCAACGGCTTAACGTGCTTTCCGAGGCACGGAGGGGTCAGGGTATGTATGTCACCCAGAGACCAACCGCGGCAAGCGTAGCTTAATCTGATCGATCGACCTGTGCGGCTGTTATCGTTTAGCCACGGGCCCCTCCACACAGGATCCTATCTATTCCTGTATATTCCCGTAAGAAATATGATGACAAATAGAGGTTAATAAATTACCGTAGGTGTAGTTTTAATGCAAAGTCAGGTAACCGAACTATAGACATCTAGCGGCGTGCACATGAAACTTTCCCACATGACTTGGTTCCTTGGTAAGTATCCTGAATATCAGAGAATGGCAATGACTCTTGGCCTCAAAATAATAATATCTTTAATAGTCTAATATCTGTCAATGAAGGGTCCATTTCCTGCGGAGCTCAAAGGAAGCTCACTGAATTTCAGCAAAGCCGTGTAGGGTAGTATTGAATAGACGCAACCGTGACTCATCAAATTAAATGTATTGGTCATGTTCAACTTCACTCTGGTCATCAATAAAATGTCAATATCTGAAGGGCAATTCACCTAATTTTAAGAACGTTCATAGTCTGCTGGGGGCCTAAAAAGGCCACTTGGGCAGAATCATAAAAAGATAACATTATGAATCTCAGTCGCAATCTGTCAGAAATACCTACCTAAAATTTCCCTACATTTTTGACAAGTTTTTGACATTGATTGTAGCTAAGATAAGAGCGACTAGATTTTGAACGTTTTCAGGTAATCACGACGGATTCACTATCATGTATATCGTCGTACCTGCTTAGGTACTAGGTAGGACCTAGCCGGTCCTAGCCTTAGACAGTACCTAATCGTCTAGACTCTACACTGTTTTATTTTCTACCTATCCCCAAAGACTAACGACCGTAAAATTATAATCGGGTAGGTAGTTATATCTATAAAAATATAATGTCTAGGTAGGTATTATAAAGAAAGTACCTACTCATAGTAAGTAGCTTTCAGCAACTGTCTAGCCTGACAGATTGGCGCCTGATCAAAGGTCAGCATGACTTGTATAAGTCCCGGTATTAGACACACTTACAAGAGCATTTGTCATGCGCATCATTACTCATTTTCACATTAATGAGCATGCGTGAAAATATATAGATACGTGAAAATACCTAGCCATTATCCGAACAGTGGTGGTATCGCATCGATCCGATGCGCAAGAGTTTCTCTCTAGAAAGTACCGCAAGTCAGTCGCTCGCGCATCGCATACCTTGCATACAAATACTGAGTTACCTTTGGAAGTATCGACATAGGTTATCGGATACCGATCATTTGAATTTGGTCCCTAGAGCTGTGGAGTTGAACGAACTTCAGTCAAAATGAAAATGAAAATGTTTGCGTTGTTTGTTGTTCTGTGTTTTGTTCAATTTGGTTCAGGTATGTGGACTTTTTTTTTCTTAATTTATTCGTTTTCAGGCTTGAGTGAATTAAGATTTAAATTTGAATCTTAAGAATGTCTCTATCGTGCAGTTTCCTATTAGCATTATATTGAGACAGAATTTACATAGCGTTACGGTAATTAACTCAATTGAGTTTATTGAGTTAATGTGTTAGTGGACAATTTAATCTTGCCTACTGAACGATATACATAATTAGACAAAAATATTTTTCATCTCTCATACTCGGAAAGTAGTGTTTGTTTGATCCGAATAGCGGGTGGAAAACGCTGCTTCCCACCCTTGGGCGGGAAATACCCATAGTAATTGCTTCCCTCCCTAGGGCGGGAATGAAATTTAAAAATAGAACTAAATTTAGTGAGGTAGTCAGCTCAGTCAGACCATACGACACCCTTAATTGATTATGTAAATATTTATTATGCTACCCATCAAATCTTATGAATGTGCGTTAACTAGGAGAGTTGGATAAAAAGCTCATTATGTTAACGCCATTAAATTTTTCATATTTAGCGCACAAGTTAATAATTTACCTTGAATAAATTCAACATACTTAAGTACGATAATCACCATTTTGATGTCAGTTGTGGTCGAGGCTAAAAAACATAAATATTGGGGATTTCGAACATCCTGACTTTACCATATGGGGCTGTGAATATACATCATTTAATTATTTGACGAATTTATCCATAGTTTAAGATAAATAAGTAGTGGTAATGAAGTTTTTTTGATATCTAATGTCGAAGTTTCGCGCCAATCGTGTGTGTTTACATTTTTACTTTTCACAAATTTCACACACACAGATGTAGATAAGATTTAAAATGTGACAAATGTTATTGATACCTAATATTATTAACAACACGAAAATGCCCAGGTTTTAACGTAATATTCAAACACAGGTTCAATAATACGTATTAATCATTACCACTACTCAATTTGTGTTCAAAATCGCCGACCATTATTGTTTTTTTTTTATTGCAATGATGTGTGAAAGCGATTATTTCAAACAACTTTTTTTTTTAATTTCGATTGACTCGAGTAATTAATATGACGAATGTAATCGATATTTGAAAATAAAATATAATTATTTTAAGCAATAAATACAACAAGCATTGTTTATAATAATGATGTATGCTTTTCTAATATCATTTCAATCTCTTCTAATATCATGTCAATAACAGACAGGCAGACATAGGTCTCATTTACTGAATTTCGCGCCGAAATGCTTCTATAATTGAATTTATATTCGGAATGCGCTCGCTGTTTAAAATTATTATAAATTATTGGACAATTATTTATTGTGGATTTTATTTTTCATACTTTCTAATAGTTTACTACAGAATTCCCAGTAAACATTTTTTAGGTAGGCTTTCCAGAAGTTTTTTTTGAGAATGATGATAATTAATTAATTCTATAAATTGGATATTCTGCAAACACTTTACATTTCAATAGATTCTGTTAGTTTAAAGAGTTTTTATTCAGTTTCTACAAATTTTTTTTCATTTTTTTTATTGCGAGTATCGATTAGGCTGTATGCAAGTTTTGAATCGAAATAAGAAAGTTGGGTGGACGGTCAGCACTAAAAAGTGTCACGTCGCAACACAATTTTTAGTAATTTTTATCAAAATTATCGTGTTTTCTAAGTAATTTATGAAAAATGGTAAAAGTAAGAATGCAGACAGAATGATAATAATACGGGCCCTAGTAAGCGGGACGGCCCGCGGTGGTGACACAGAATCTACTCATATGGCGGTGACGTGGTGTGTTCCATACTTCAAATTTAAAAAAGACTAATAAATAGGTACCTATTATTCATGTAATTATTATCAATAAATATTTTAGAAAAACTACTAGTTTTTACTTTCCTTAAATTCGAAATGAAAAGTAGAGTGTTTAACGCGGGTGAAAGTCATCAATTCCCACTCGGACTATAGCCGCCCTCGCTGCGCTCGGGCGTCTAAATGCCTCGTATGGGAATTGATTCCTTCCGACCCTTGTATAACAATCTACTATTCTACTAGTTTCTAATCATTCTTTTTCTGTTACATTTTTAGGCGATGCATCTAGACTTAATCGGCATTTCAACAATAAAGAGGACAATTCAATGGATGTGACTGACTTCTCTATCTATTATGATATAGACTCGAACACGGTGAGTGGTTCCTATTCCTTCTTAGTTTTAATCATGATCTGGCAGTTTGAGTAATTTATGCGGCCTACCCAAATGTCCTTTCTTTGGTATTGTTTGTCGAATCGTTGAGCTCCTCAATTTCTGAGTTGAGCTGCACGATTTTTGACAAATGCGTGCACTGATTGGACAGATCCGCTCAATCTGTGTGGTTCTTTCCTCAAAAGACCATTTCAGACATCAATCTACATGGTCTTCACACGATCTGACCAAGATTTTGTCTGGACTTTAAAAGAGACTGTGACCTCTGAGTTTGTTTCGGCCTTTCTTCTCAGAGTAGTCAGATAGGAAACGCCGACCACATCTAGTTTAAAAATATGATGACGTGTAAAAGTGTTTGTAAAAACCTACCTACTTACAGAAAATAAATCATTTATCATTTATTAATAAGCGCCTTTAGACCTATGTTTTTGTGACAAGAACAATATGTAATGAAAAAAATGCCTACACAGTCATAATGTCTGTAGGTACGTTTAAATTGTATATGTGCCAGGCAGAAAATCGCAAGAAAACGCATGGTAAAGCAAAATCTCTAATTCCAAATAATACCCCAATTAATTGATACATTCTTATGTTTTATCTTAAGATTATTACAGGATTATAAATGTTTTGTTCTTTGTACTATATTGTCTTGCTATCTTTACAAAATGTCTTCTTATTTTCCAGACAATAAGAAAGATGATGCCCCGTCCCTGGTACCAGCCTGGCTGGAGACTACGGCTGCCATTCAGAGGCGGGAAGTGCGATTGTGACGGACTCAAGTGCAACTGCTGTTCAGGAATGCGCATCCCAGCGTTTAACTTTGATAGACAAAGTATGTATTAACACTCCTTCGATTTTCGAGCATACCTATTAATTTTATCTTTGTAGCAGTAAAAAAACAAAAGAATGTCTTTGAGAAGATGCAACGCGCTGCTGGAACCACGTTGTCCAGCTTTGCGTTGCCTGCTAAAAATGTCATCCGTATTACGTACCGTTATCCGTGTTACTTGAGCAGTGGTGGCCAAGTGGTAACGGCCGCGACTTACGAGTTGTAGGTCGTAGGTTCGAACCCAGACAGGAGCTTTACTTTGTGTAAATTATTACAATCAGCTCTTTTCGAACGTCATAATTACGTAAGACAGCTTAGTACCCCAAAACGCTCGCTCTTTACCACTTACTAGTGCTTTAGCTGGGAACAGAAGTGGTGCAATAAATTCCCTAGCAGCTCACCTCTGCCAAACCCTTCGGGGAATACCTACACGTTGTGATAAGTTATGTTACCTAATGAAATACTTTGTGACCCAAGGGCTGGCTTTTACCTTGGCCAGAGGCTAAGCATTGCCATACTACGAGGTAATGCCGGTCAGTCTCTTGGGTAGGTACATAAATTACCAGTCGACAGCGACGCGGATGAATTTTTCGACGCTATATTTTAGTTTGTTTATAGTTTTAGATATGTTAGGATTTAATTTTGTTATTTTTATTAATTAATTAGGTATTAGTTATTATTTGCTTAGGTAGGTACTGATTTTAATTTGCAACAATAAATTACTTATTTTAGTAGCTATATAAGTGGATAAAGTTATAAATTAAATACCTACTTACCTACTTAAATGTTTGTTTTTACAGCCTGCGCCGAGCTGACTTTTGATCCCTCAGAAGGATATTTGAACCTGGATGTGAAAATGGACAACGAGAGCATTTACCACAAATCTTATTCAGGTACTTATCTAAAGACATACCTACGTGTGAATTATTTTTTATTACCTACTGAACAAGGAGCGCTAGAACAAATTGTCACAAATTTTAATAGGTAACAAAATCTCGTACCTACTTAAATCCCTAGATCGTCTTATTTATTTTCCATAACGATTATCCTCATGAAGAACGAAAAGATAACAGGCAGTTCAACAATTTCACCTTTTTTTTTCCCTTTATTTCCAGCAAGCAACCCGCCGCCATTCTGCATACCTATCCCGATTCCGTACGTGCCCATCAATATTCTCGACATGTGCATCAGACTGTTCGACATTACTATCGACTTCACCAAGATGCACGTCTGCATGGATTGGGACACTAGAGTCGACAAAGCTCCAGTTCTGGTAAGCTCAGAATAAACATAGCGTCATGTTAGGAACATAGGTTTGAAGTATGTCCTAAAAGTTTAGCAGATGTCTTAATATCTAACAGGCAAGTAAGTTAAATGGGAGAAAGGAAAGCCTAGAATTGGAATTTAACAACAGCTCTGCCCATGCTCTGCCAAAAAAATGCCAGCACGATGTTTGTGGTACCTAGTAGGACTTAGCCTAGGGGCTTACAAAAATTTACTGGAACTATTTTGTTTTGTTTTAGTCGATTGTATCTAATATGTTAATTAACGAATAGAAAAAAAGTTTATGTAAGTATGTTATTCGTGATCAATCACTTAATTGTATATTATTTATTTTAACTCCCCATCCCAGGTCTTTTGTGATATTTAATTACGTGGTTGGAAATTAACCATTTATTATTTCAATTTCAGATCCTTCACTTCGACTGCATGGACTTGGGTCTTGGTGGAATAAGTTTGACAAAGCCAAACACAAATCAGATGACAGGAGGAAGTGATCCCAACGAGCCACCACAGCTCAATGGAGATGTTTACGATCCGGTTACGGAAAATGCCAGTGTAACCACGCAGCATTCTGTATTTAATAATAGCGTTAAATATATTTAATAATTTATTAAAACTGTATTTTTTTTTCTTCCACGAATCAAAAGGTCGTCCTCCTCTTATCTTACGCCCTTTTCTAACTTCTCTCAGCCCTTTAAAGTGAAAAGCAAAATTATGATTAATTAAATAATAATAGGGTAATCAAAACTGATGTCTGAGATGTAACACCTCTGCATAGTCAGATTTATGTGTTAGAGAAAGTGGCGCCACTACTTTTCTACACCTTTACCATGCTTATTTTAATCGACTAAATGGATTGAATTCACTGTAAAACCGACATAAAGCGCTACACTACGGTTGACAAGCCGTGTAATGACTTTGACATTTGATTGAAAGAAAAAAAAAAATTAAGCAACCAGGGAGGTGTGGAAACCGAAAAGTTGAGGGTTCTAACTTATTTTTATGTATTTCTATTCGTAAATGTAGCGAGTCTTCCCCAAATTTAATGGTAATTTAGTCTTCCTTTACCTTAGATTCTGAAGTGCACTTTAAATGGGCGATAATGATGATTATTATGATGGTGACGGGTTAGTACTGTTCGCATGTTAGATAGTGTTATGGTATTAATTTTAGATAACTCCTGTAGATATTATTGATTAATCCTCGTAGTTTGTATTACGGACTGTTGTCGACGTAGTTTATTTGATATTTTTTGCTTGAGTAGTGGCTGAAATGTGGTATTTATTGTACCGGCTTTTATTTGACACTTCATAATTATCATAATTGTATGTGCATTGCGAGAGCTCAATAATCGCTTAGAATGAAAACATGTAATGTTCCTGTATATAAATCGATGGTCATCTCGCCCAGCTTTCTGTACATTATATTTGCAACAATCTCACAATTTAGACACTCACTGTAAATAGACTACTTTCATTGATGTTTCACTACCTACCTTTGTAGTTGTATATTTGACAACACTTATAGTATATATTAATAAGGTAATTTGACATAAAACAGAATAGCCAGGTTTGTAGTTGTGTGTTAAAATTTCTTTAGAAGCAAAAAAGGCTTGACTTTAGTATCCGGGGGCACGAAGTGAGAGGTGACAGTGGTTGCAGGTGGTAGGGGATGGGTCCCTGATTATAACGTTATCACTCTTATTAAACGAAAATGCATATTTTTCGAGAAATTTATAAAAATTGTTTCTAACCTCAAATCAGATAAAAAGTGTAACGAAACGTTAAAATAGGCGATTGACAACCAAATCTGTACCAGTATATTGTCTGTGGTGTAAAATGTCGTGTAAAATCGTTGAAACGGAACGTAAAAAAGAACTTATACTGTCAGTGTTATTAAGTACTCTGTGGTTCATTCCGTTTCTTCCCGAGTGAATGTTTTGTTGTGTGTGAATGTTCTGTTGTTTTATTTGTCTTGTTATGTAGAAATTCTGTTCAGAAGGAAGTTAGCGTACCCCACTTTATGGTTGAAATAGGTCGAATCTGTCCCAAAACCGAATCGGGGCATCCCGACTCCACGTACAATAGGTCGAATCTGTCCCAAAACCGAATCGGGGCACCCCGACTCCACGTAGTCTTTTGGCTACTACCCCGAGGGTGTATTTAAAAATCCGGAGGCGCGGAGGGAGTGCAGCCTGCGGAGGTGAGCATGGGTGCCTATCCTTTGTTACGTAAGGGCGAAGGGGCTGCACTTCCCGCAGCGCCGGAGACGTGCAGAAGCAACTTTGTATTGAAAACTACTGTTTTGAGGTTAGGTTACAATAATTTGTTTTTCTCAAGAATGGTGCGTCCTCGTTTCATGGGAGTGGTACCAGGGGGAAGGGGGGACCGCCCCCTCCCCCCTCCACCCCCCCACCACCTCGTTTTCGTGCCCCCGGATACTAAATTTTTACCGCAAAAAAAGTTAATGCAGAATCAACCACTGTTAGTAATTTGTGAAGGTGTTGTTAGCATTTGTTCTTAATGGGATTCCATACGTCAATATCAACCAATATTATGAATGTAAAAGTGAGTTTTCTTGTTTTTCTTCTAAGGCAAAAATAATACAAATAAAATACAGACAATGTAACATCTGTGACAGGCAAGCAGGCTACATTACGTACCCTCAACAGACAAAAGCCAATATATTAATAAAGTTTATACAGTCTATGGTATGGTTACGTTGTTGCAATAATGCAAACTTACTGCACTCTCACTTAAAGCCAAACGAGACAAGCCAAGCTGCGTGTGACAGAGCACACAGAGTGTAGTGCCTGTAATTGCGACAAAGTATCTGTAGTATTACCAATAATTAACAGTGATGAATAGAGATCGGATATTCGGATGCATATTTACCTAAAGTGAATTTTTAGCCCTGAAAGTATGGAAGCGGCTTTTTAAAATTTTTTCTGTAAAAAAATCCCGGGATGCCAGGAACACCGGGAATGCATAACTAGTCGGGTATATAGTATGGAAGGAAGGAACTACATAAATAAAATTATTCTAAATATAATTATGTACTCCCTTATCTTATCTTGACGTTGTTTGCTATTGCAGTTCTACCTACTTTACAATATTAGGTAGGTAGATATGCTTCCGATTCTATAGTCCGGAAAAAAACTAAATTCCGGAATCGCGGGATTTTTACGATCAATACAAAAGTGCATTCCATATAAGCCAACATTTGAAAGTAAGTAAATATAAAAGACTTACATCCGATTCTATAATCAGAAACCTAAATTTGTCGATCCTGGAACCGTGGGATTTTTTTTTGATACAAAAGTGCATTCCATATTAGCCAATATCTCAACTTTAGGTGAATATGCATCCGTATATCCGATTTCTAGTGATGAACTTGTACACCCATTTAAATTCTCAATAAATTTTAAATTCAAAAACATATCTAAAAATATATTTATATATATATATATTACTAAAACATCTTCAATATAGGAGAATGGATTCCTTGGGGGCAGCACCCGAGGTTATCTACAACTGGGTTGACATCACTTCAGACTTCTTCAGTCATATACAAGGTAAATGTAGAAGAAACTGTTTATTTTCATGTTAGTTTTATTTATAGTACAAACAAACAAACTTAGTTCTACTAGTAGGTTCTGAAGTAGTTTTCAGAACCTACTTGTAGAACTAAGTTTGTAGGTCTGTTTTGTAAAAGTATTTGATAAAAATGTAAACAATATATTATTATAATATGGAGTCCACAGGTATGTTTTCTACATACCTGGGGACTCCAATTTTCAATTACAATTTAATAATCTTATTCAAACCACAATTCTTAGAAAAACTGGTGAGATATAAAGTTGAAACCTTTTAAATATGTGTTACTAATTCCCTTTAGTGGTGATTAGTGCATACAAATTTAAACTGAACAGGATTTGTTTACACTTTCAACAGACACTTTTTGAACAGACAGTAGTCAAGCTATTTAATAAGATTTTGGTATAATATCAAGATTTCTATAAAACCCTGAAATATTTTAGATCTTCAACTTGGTGAGTTACTTCACGATGGCCACTTATTTGGTCTCTTTGAGGCCATGTCGGCCATCGAGATGATGGACCCCAAAATGGATGCAGGCATGCTCTGCAACCGAGGGAATCCTAAACCACTGAACTTCCAACAAGCTGTTGCTGTAAGTATTTTTGATATATTAGTTTTTTTTTATATACATATATGAAATTGAGATTTAACTGTATTTTATGCAAATAAAGACCTACTTATTTTATCTAAGTATGCCACCAATCTCTTGGGTACATTACCTGTCGAGAGTGATCCGGAGGAATATGTAATATTATAATTTTTTAATAGTTTTTGTTAGATTAGGTTATTATTATTATTATTTATTTTAATAATTTGTAGTTTATTTAGTATTAGAAGTTTGTATATATTAGATAAGTAATAAAAATGTATCTAGTATATCTTTACATCATCATCTGCCTAGCCTTTTCCCAACTATGTTGGGGTCGGCTTCCAGTCTAACCAGATGCAGCTGGATACCAGTATTTTACATGGAGCGACTGCCTATCTGCCCTCTACAACCCAGTTACAGGGTAATACGATACCCCTTTGTAAGACTGGTTGTCACATTTTTGGGCTTATGACGACTCGTAACGACTGTCCACGAATGACATTGTCTCTGTCACCCCTGACCTAGACTAGAGTCAAGAGCAAACCCATTTCATGTTAAAAAATATATATATATTTTTTAACATGAAATGGGTTTGATTCTGGAGGGTTTATCTTATCATACTAATATTATAAAGGCGAAAATTTGTGAGTGTGTTTGTATATTTGTTATTTTTTCACGCAAAAACTACTGAACGGATTTGAATGAAATTTGGTACAAGGAACCAGGTTTAACACAGGATACTTTTTATCCTGATATTCCCGTATTACATATAAGTAATAAGGAAATCTCGATTTTTTGTGGAGTCGTAAAAAGCGTGCGCAGCAGGGGCACCCCGCTAGTGTTGATCATCACTTGTTCCTTCTCTCTACGAGAAAGGACCTTGCCTAGCAGTAGAATAGTGACAAATATAAAACAGACCTCGAAGTATTTGTAAGATTAATGAAAAATTAATTAATCCTGCATTCCATAATAATTTTAATTTATTAATCTTGATTTAAAACTGACATTTAAGGTGACTCTAGTCGATATTTTTTCCATACAAATTTCGGGAGTGTATTACTCCACTGTTTGACATTGTGCATCTAAAGTTAAGCATGATATCGTTTTGTCTTATTATTAATGTTGTCTGTACGGAAACAGAATAGTAAAATAAAAAGCCATTAAAAAGTTATGAGCCAACAAAGATTCGTTTTTCTTGCTATTTTTAACGTAACTTTGGGTGTAAATAAGTAATATAAGAACTGTAAAATCTTCAAAACCAAGTCCGTACCGACAAAGCTCAGTTATCGAAGAGTTCAATAAACTTTATTTTTAATTGATTTACGCATAATTTTTTTCATAAAACACTTTTTTCCGAAGCACTTTTTTTTTTTCCGCGCCTATCAGTTCGGAATGGTATTTCTGTGGGTGAGAACTAGACTTTTTTCATGTAGACTAGCGTCTAACTGCTCATCACTGATACTAGCTCAGTCGGGCACGAAGCCAGATAAGACAACGTGATTTTTGGCCATGACCACCAGTGAGTTCGAGCTCGCGACTGGTTTGCTCTTAATACTAGTGTAAGTAAATATAACTTTTATTGTTATGTTTAAATAACTAACTATTTACCGCTCCTTAGGTATGTGAGCGGTGGGACGGAGGGGCGGGGCCGCTTTGTCATTACTCAGTACGCGCGTTGCGCACAATAGGCATCCCCGCCGCCCTCACCCCCGTCCCCACCCAAGGCGCGGCCAACTAGTTTCGCGCGGACTATAACTAACTTACTATACAAATAAATACAAAAACAAAGTACCCTTAGGCGTCGAAGTACTCGTCCCCATCGCTGCCATCCGGAAACGTTCCTGGCAGCATTCTTTGGCCAAAGAAAGACCCAGCCCTCTGGTCACGTTAAGTGTCGACCACCCGACGAGAAATTTCCTTAAAAAGGAGAGGCGCATTCTAGCCTTAACTGAAAAAACATGACTGTAATATTCTACATAGCAAGTCTACTTATTGTATAATTATTTCTGTTCTTTCACAGGCTGGAAAGTTAAAAATAGATGATCTTGAGCCAGCAGAGCTAATAGGCGTCATTGATGCCACAATGGCCTGCATAGTCTCCTGGCTGGAAGGCCACTCGCTAGCTCAGACTGTGTTCACAAACCTCTACCTGCATCAACCTCATTCTATTGTAAATAAGACTTTGAAGGCATATTGTATTGCTATCTACAAACTGCTGGATTGTATCAGGGATTGTATTAACAAGTGAGTTGATTTTATTGTTTATTTGTGGCCTGAACACCAAAAATTTTTAATGTAGAAAAAATGTCTCTTTTCTAAACACTTTTTTTTCATGTTGTTTTCCGCGATCAGTTTTAAGCAGTTTTATCCAATGAAAAATAAAACTTGCACTGTAGAGTCAAATACCAAGAGTGAAAAATTTGTTCAATTAGGGTAACGCGAACTCTTTAGTCACTCTTTAGATACCTACTTCATCACCACTACTCTCAAAAAGGTGAAGGAAAACATCGTGAGGAAGCCGGCATCTCCTTGAACCAAAAATTCGAAGACGTGTGACATCTTCCAACCCGCACTGGGCTCGCGTAATGGATTATGGCCCACTCCCTCTCACTGAGAGGAGGCCTGTGTCTCCAGCAGTGGGAACACTATAGGATAATAATTATGCAACTCTTTAATTGCTACACAAATCTATTGAAAATGTAACTGAACACATACTATTTGCTTTATAACTTTGACCCAATAATATCATTTCCAGTCTTATCAGATTGGTTTCATAATAATATTTTACCAAATATTCTCCCACATTTCCAGGGCCCAAGTATTTGAAGAGGAAGACTTTCAACCTATGGGTTACGGTTATCGTCTGGGCTCGAACCCGCAGTCAGGCAACACGTATGACGCACGTCTCGAAGTCAGTGAGCAGAAGTGCGTGTTAATGCTCAGGGAGCAAGAGGAGGAACTCAATAAGAAGGCTCGGAGTTGTGATGATGAGGTGAGCGTATTGTAGGTATTTTTATTTAACGAAACGACGCGCGCATTACTTGTGGTTTCCAATTGTACAAACATGTAAGGAATGTGTGTGGAAACGCAGGAGCTCTCGGTACCGTCACCGGACAATGGCGAAGTTGGAAGTGTGCATGTGTGTGCATACAGTATGATAGCTATAATATAATATAATAGCGACTAAAATAGTAGATAACAGTCTTCAACAGCAAAGAGGATTTATAACATGAGGATCCAATAATTTGCTGGTTGCATTTTGTAATAACCCTATTCATTCTCTTTACAAAATATTTAAGCCGCCTTCAATGCAAATGGAACAAAAAATAAAATAAAAGCCTTCACCCCTGCAGTTTCTGTATAGATGTCTATGTCTTTTTAAATGGTCGCGAATTCAAATTCGAAACAATGATAACACCAAAATGATGGCCAGTATGTCAGCTTCAAAACTGCATAAAAACTTTTTCTTGAGTCCGGGAGCTTTTCGTGTTGTGATGATTGAAATAACTTGTTTTCAGGACAATCTATGGGCTGCCTTGCAAGCCCGCATCAGGTTCACGAGAATGTTCTTCCAAGCCCTCCTCATGATTACCAAGAGGGACTCCCAATCCGGAGCCGATTGCGTCGCTCTGCTCAATGGCTGCACTGAGATGATGAAGGTCATCATCAAGACCTCGGGGAAAGGCACACAGCCTGTGGAGAATTGTGAGTTGTATGATAAAGGCGTTATTTTGACTTCAATACCTTAAAAATAATTGTATTGAATTTTGTCGAGTATTTTACACACATTATTCATGTTTGCATGCCTTAGGACCCAAAAGGCCAAAAATAATAGTGTGTGACAATCTACGGCTTATTCGCCGTGTGAAGGCACGGTCGTCAGTGTTGTATGGATCACTATGGAAGCTTGTTCACTGACAAGTTTTTTCTAGGACGCGGCTGTCATTCGTGGATCTTTGACAGTCGTTACGGGTAGCCAGAAGCCCGAAAATCTGGCAACCAGTCTTAGTTAGAAGCCCGAAAATCTGACAACCAGTCTTACCAAGGGGTATTGTGTTATGGAGGTCAGATAGGCAGTTGCTCCGTATAAAACCATTAGTATTCATATGCATCCGGTTAGATTGGAAGCCGACCCCAATATAGTTGGGAAAAGGCTAGGCTGATTATTGATTTGAAGAATGTTTGGTCCAAACACTGTGGTCCATGGATTCAGTGAAAACTTACTGTTTATTGAATAAAGGTCTGGGTTGTTGATTAAATATATTTGTTTAGTAAAATGGATGCCTACATAGCAGAGGTTTTCTTATATAAAGCAGGGGGGAGGGGGGGTTGGGTGTTTCTACCAAAATTGAAAATATTTTTTGATAAATTTTATTGTTTCATGAAAACTGAAAACAATTATTAACTCATCGAATGCCGTAATTAGAGACACAATAGAAAGGCAATTGCTTATGTCGAACTGTGTAACTTAAGACATTCAAAAGGTTAATTACTACTTAAACTTTTCTATTTTGTTGAAAATATTTTTTTAATAATTATTTTTGGGAAGGTAACCTTTCTTTATAAGTTACTTTGCCATTCCAGCCGACTCCCCAAACCCCATGGGGTTCGAGCCGATGATAAACCAGCGCTTGCTCCCTCCCACGTTCCCGCGTTACACTCGCATCAAGCACCGGGCCGAGGCGCTGCATTACTTCGACGAGCTGGTAGGCAGGCTACGCCACGCCTGGAAGATCACCTCCTGCACCAACTTCCATACCGCGCTGGTAATATGAACACATCTCTCTATACATGTAATACAATAGTAATGAAGTCAAAACTGTACAATGAATATTTTTGAAAAAAAGTAATGCCTACGAGATGGGAGAATGGATGGGTCTGTTGCCGTTAATATGATTTTTAGAATGTTTGTCTTCACACTTACTTATACTTCATGTATGTTCTGGACTGCTGCAAAAACGGCTGAACGGATTTGTATGACATTTGGCACACAGATAGTATATAACTATAATTTAAACACTATGTAGAGATTGCTGTTTGGGATGTTATAAATGATAGACGGAAATGCTCACAGAAACTGTGTATTGTTCTAAATGTTACAAATGTTTGTTAATAGAGCGAGGGAGCACGCGCGACGGCACTAGTTGCTATCTGAACACGTACTAAGTTATATGTAATTTAGGTCGTTTGGCGTTAGCGCGTAAAACTGATGATTTGACATTTCGCAATAAAATACCGATGTGCGGTTCGCCGTACATGCTCCCGGGCGAAAATGATACAAAATATAAAGATAATAAAAATTAAACAATATCATCCCCAGTGTAAAATTTACGTCTTTGTGGCCTAGGGGACGTAGCTTGATCCTGTACAGTGTTTAAACTAGCGTTACTAGCTCTCATATTCACTTCACTGGGCTGACGGTCAGCCACTATGCTCTGCTTTCGCGGAAATTTCACATGTTTCACTTCACTAGAACTGATGTTTCGCGAAAATGTAACTGTCGGTTCCGTCTGCGTGAGGCCCCTGGTAGACGCCTTCCTCCAGCGCCACAGGAATACCGCTGCTGCTGCGATGGCCGCGCCCAGCAAGATGTAGCAAATGACGTATTGGTGAATGTCATGTGTTGATAGGTTTTGGTTGTTTATATCGATCTCTTCGGAAGTGTTTGCCGTAGCCGTTTTCAACTGTTTTATCTGCTTGCCAATGTCTTCTAATGTTTGATTTAGCGGATCTACGGATTCCGTGTAGTCTGACAGTGAAATGTTTACTAAATGATGGAATTCTGTTATCTGTGGAGTTTCTATTTCAGGACCAGTTTTTAAGCTGTTTTCCGAGTGGGAACGGGAGTATAGAGCAAAGTCTTTGCCTTTAATTATGCACTTGGGCTTCAAGCTAATTATGCCAGCTCCACTGATTTGCTTGTAGGTAACTTGATCTTGACAGATGATCCTGATCGGGTAAGTGTTGCAGCAAAAATATAAATACTTAGATGGATTGCTCAGTTCAATCCACATATCGCTGCACGGAGATTTGCTGACTGCACATTGATTGTTGTTGTGGTTGATTTTACAGAACTTCTCGTCAATAGGAAGATAGTTCATTGGCTTGTTGATTGTACATAAATATGAATGCTCATTATGCTGACATAGCTGAAGTTCTGTGAATGATACTGTTACATAAGCATCCTTTTTCAAATTTATTGCTACGAACTCTGTTTTCGGTATGACATTAAGCATGTTGGTACCGATTTGATGAGGAACTGAGAGGATCTTATAGATCTTGTAACTGTCTCTACTAGACAATGGAAATGTTATTTCGAATATGACATAGTCTGTCATTACTCTTGCTTTTACTCTCAGCATGCTGTAGACTGATCTAAGGTCTGACTGTATATTGTCCACCGGTAAGGTCACGTCTTTGGTCAGCTGCCCAGATATAAACTGTAGTTCATTTCTTAATTGATCAGGAGTCAATAAATGAGTGTTGAATTTGCCATGATAAACGTCCGTTATTGTATCTAGTAGAGTATCCTGAATTCCTTTTAGATTGTGAAGTAAATTGACTGCTGTTAGTGCTGACAGAGTGAAATCCTGACTATCGCTTAACTTGTTCAGGTTTTCTTTAATTATGTTGGTTGCTCGATCTAGCTCGTTTAAATGCTTGTTGATAGTTTTGTGTTGCAGTTGTATATGTTGTTCAGTCCGTTTTAGCACGTTATACTCAGCCTCCACGATAGATGTTTGATTTTTAAGTAAGTTTGTTAGGTGATGCTCATTTTGTTTGATAAGTTGTATATCTTTTTTATACTGTTCGGCGAAACTCTCGTCTAATACCCCGAACAGTGCGTTTGCAACGCTACCTATCCCATTGATAAGACCGCGACGCTGTCTGGCGTGCGTGTCAAAATGCTGATTCAATAGGAGTCGGTTGTAATGTTGTAATTCCGAGTACTCGTGATGTAATTGGAGTAGTAACATACCGCAGCGACTTGTGTCTGTTAAGGTGCTGCATGTTTGATCTAAATAGTTCAGGAACTTTGTTGCTGTTGCCATGCCATCCCAGTATGGAGACATATTGTAGTATACAACGAGGGTCCATTTATCTCGCACAAGTTGCATGTTATTGATTGAGTCAAAATATAACGAAATGTTGTTAGGTAATGGTGATATTACTTCTGTTGCTTGCGATGTTGTTATCAATGACATAGCAAATATTAAAGACATCGCGAATGATGTAAACAATGATTTAGGTTTGTTTGCTTTTATCTTTGCTTCTCTTACGCCATCTTTGTTATTGTCTTGTCCCTTTTCCATCTCTTCCTGCTTGCTAGTTGTAATCGGTAGAATCGACACCTTGACAATAGGTCGTTTTATGACACCATTTTTTGTTTTTAAGGATATTACACGAACGAGACCATCCTGTCCAGGGTGGACTTCTATTACTCTGCCCATCATCCACTTCCCTGGCGGGAGATTGTCGTCCTGTATAGTTACTAGTTGCCCTATTTCAATATTGTTTTGATTTTTCATCCATTTAGGGCGCACTGACTGTTCTGCTAAATATTCTGCTTTCCATTTTTTCCATATGTCATGTGCAATTTTTGCTGATAGAGTCCACCTAGTGCGTGCATCTTGCTCTGTTTCGATAACTGTTGTTCCTGCCCTTCCAGTTAGGAAATGGGCTGGAGTTAGCACTTCTAAATCATCTATACCTTCGGATAACGCACACAGCGGTCTAGAGTTTAGACATGACTCCAGTTTTGCTAAAATAGTTGAATATTCCTCAAAAGTTAGCTTCTGCTCGCCAACCACTCTTTTGAGGTGATGTTTCAGACTTCTAACGGCTCGTTCCCATAATCCGCCGGCACTTGGCCAGGATGGTGCATTAAAATGCCACTGTATTTGTAAGTCCGTTAGTTCTGCTGATAAATTGTTGTTGATCATGCTTTGTAAATCGTGAAATTGCTCTTGTAAAACTCTGTTCGCACCAACAAAGTTAGTTCCATTATCACTGTATATGTGACAGGGAGCTCCTTTTCTGGCTGCCATTCGGTGTAGTGCTGCTAAAAACGCAGAGCTGCTTAAGTCGGACACCAATTCCAGATGAACAGCTCTGGTCACCATACACACGAATATTGCTATGTAGCCCTTTGTTGTTTTTATCCCGCGTCCTTTATTGCTTTTTACCTCAACATAGCCGGTATAATCCACCCCGGTATGATAGAAGGGGGGAGCGGGTGTGCTTCGGGATTCTGGAAGATCTCCCATCAATTGATGCTGCATTCTTGGGGAATGTTTTCTGCAAATAACGCAGTTTCTAACTTCTTTCTTGACAGCTCTATTACCTCCGATTATCCAATACTTCTGTCGGATGTTTGCTAGTGTTAAACGAGGCCCACCATGATAAGTTAGAAGATGAGCTTGGTTGATAATAAGTGTTGTCAATCGGCTGTTGTTTGGTAGTATTGCTGGATGTTTCATCTCCATTCCAATATCTGCCTTTCTTAGGCGACCACCTACTTGAAGGATACCTTCTCGATCGATGAACGGATCTAGTTTCACTAGATCACTCTTGTTGTTTAATTTACCATGCTTTTTTAAGTGTTCTATATCCTCTAAAAATACTGTTCTTTGTACATGCTTAACAATTAATAACTTGGCGTTTCGCATTTCAAGTAACGTGAGATACGACGGCAATGAACTATGTTTAATTGTTGTGGCGTTATTATGTAACGGCATTGTTTTTGTAGCGCGTAATAACCACGCAAGTATTTTGACAATTTTACTGAAGGAGCTGTATTTATCCAACAGTTGCACAATAATGCTCTCTGAATCTGTCGTTAGATGCTGCTTTGTTAAAGTATTTGTTTTGTGACCTTGACTATATTTCGTTTTAAGTTCTTGGTCTGTTGTAAAAGCTATTGGTTTTGATGATGCCTTTGCATCGAATGTTTTCAAGGTGCTAGGACCTTCCCACCACAGACTATGATTTTTTAGCTGTGATGGTAAAATTCCCCTGCTTGCTGCGTCCGCTGGATTTTCTTCTGATTTAACATATCGCCAGCAATCTGGTTTTATGACTTCAGTAATGCTTCTCGTTCTGTTTGCTACGAACGGCTTCCAGCGTCCGGGATCGCCTTGTAACCAGCCCAAGACAACCATCGAGTCTGTCCACCCAAATAACTGCAAATTAAGGTCTCCTAAACAGCTGATAACTTTGTTCATTAATCTTCCTAGTAGATGCGCTCCTGACAATTCCAATTTCGGCAATGATACGCTTTTCGAAACCGGAACTAATCGTGATTTAGCCACAACCAATACTACTGAAGATTTGTTATGTTTTTTGATACGCGCATAAATAACTGCAGCATAAGCTTTAGTCGACGCATCGCAGTAGCCGTGCAGTTCGATGATGTCATGAGGTTGATATTCGATCCATCGTGGTATTTTGTAGTTATTAATGTTTACTATATCTGTTTGTAACGTATTCCATTCGTTTTTAATGTTTTCAGGGACTTCTTCATCCCAGTCTAGGTTGTTTTCCCATAGTCTCTGGAATAGTATTTTTAATTTTGTTGTTACTGGAGATATCCATCCTAACGGGTCAAATAGTTTGGATATCTCAGCCAAAAGCATTCGCTTTGTTAATGTTGTGTAATTTTTTGCTAAATTGTATTTAAAAGTAAATTCATCATCGGTTGCATTCCACCGTATTCCCAATGTTTTTGCTGTGTTATCTGTTTTGATATTAAATATAATTTCTCCTTGACTCTGATTGTTATCAATGTTTGCCAGGAGTTCTGGACTGTTTGCTGACCATTTTCGTAATCGAAAGCCTCCCGACTTTAGTAGCTTGTTGAGATCTGTTATAAGTAGTTTACCATCCTGTATTGAATGACTACCATGGATCAGATCGTCCATGTAAAATGATTCTGTTAAGACCTTGGATGCTTCTGGATATTTCTGCTCTTCATCCTTTGCTAATTGTCGCAAGGTCATCATTGCTAAAAAGGGTGCTGATTTAGTGCCGTAAGTCACTGTTGCTAGTTGATATGTTTTGATTGTTTGGTATGGCGAATCTCTCCATACTATTTGCTGATATCGACGATCTGCTTCATTCACCATTATTTGCCGATACATCTTTTCGATATCGGCGGTAAATGCGTATCGATATTGACGCCACTTGATGATGAGTTTTTGAAGGTCCTGTTGCATATTTGGTCCCTTCAACATCAGATCATTGACACTGTACCCGCTAGACGTCCTGGCAGACGCGTTGAATACGACACGAAGTTTCGTTGTTGTCGACTCAGCTCGTTGTACAGCGTGGTGTGGCAGGTAACATGATATTGCTTGATTGTTATTGTTGTGTTCCTTAGGAACCATGTGTCCTAATTCTTGATATTCCTTTATAAAGGATTTATATTGTTCTGCTAAGTTTGGCTGCTTTTGGAATTTTCGTTCCAGATTTAGGAACTGTGCTATGGCCATTTCTTTGGAAAACCCTAACTTTTCCTCGGTGTCTGATTTCAAAGGTAGTCTGACTTCATAACGCCCATCTGCAAGTCGTTTTGTTGTTGCTAAATAATAGTCTACGCATTCTTGATCCTCTGACGACATTTGCGATTCTTCACTGATGTCTTCGATCTCCCAAAATCGCTGAAGGTCTTGGGTGTTGCTCAATACAACATTGCATTGATATGACGTTGTTTCTTCACCACCTCCGTATATAATCCATCCCAGTTGTGTTTGTTGTATTACCGGTTGGGATGGGTTTTCTCCTCTAATCAATCCCGTCAGCAATATTATGCCATGGACGTTGGCATTAAGTAGTAAGTCCACTGGCCTGCTTGAGTTGAATTCGGGATCTGCTAATTTTAAATTTTCTATATGACCCCAATTAGGCCGATCAAATGTTTTGATAGGTAAGTTATCAAGTAACTTGTCCATAATTAGCACATCTGTACTAAATGAAAAGTTGTTATGTATTGATGAGCAGCGAATAGTTAGTTTACCTTTACATTTATTGTTTTGTTCTCCTATACCCATTACGATCCCTTTGCATTGCGATTTTTGTAATCCTAACCTTTTCACTACATCTCCTTTGATTAGGGACACTTGTGAACCCGGATCTATCAGGGCTCTTAAGACTTGCTGAGACCCATCGATGGCTTCAACCTTGATTAAAGTAGTGGCTAACATCACCTCCTTAGTGCTTGATTTATTCCCAGTGACATGTGATGAAACAGACACTATTGGGTCTTCATTATTTTGCTGACCGTTGGCAACGGCCGCGCTGTTGGAAGATGCTGATCTAGATTTTGTGCAAGCATCATGCATAATTGAATTATGCGTTCCATTGCAATAGCGACACCGTTTTGTAGAAATGCACTGTCGACCATTATGATCGAATAAGCAATTAATGCATGTTTTCAATTTCGCAACTGTTTTTAGCTTGTTTTCATTGCTCGATTCTAAAAACCTTTTGCAATTATATAGGCCGTGCTGTTGACCGCACAGCGGACACTTATGCTGCGCTGACACGTGTAATGCTTTGGAGAATGATTTATGGCTGTTGCTATGATAATTGTTGCTATGAGGATTTTGTCCATTCGATGTTCTTGTGTCTAGATTTGCCTTTTGTGCAAGACTTTCATGTTTTCTACGCGACGATTCTAGACTTGTAAACTTGCTCTCTAAGAAGTCGAGAAACTCTTGTAGTACAGGCAGCTCTCTTGCATTTTTCAATGAATCGACGTAATCCCCAAAAGTTTCCTGATCCAACTTTTGTGACAATAAGTTCACAAGGAGTGGATCCCATGTGTTGATGTCGACACCCAGATTTTTTATCCCGTGTATGCTTTCAAGGGTGACGTCATGCAATTTTTTAATTTGACTCAAAGATTGCTGTTGCATGTTGGGTAAACCAAGTAGAGTGTTAATGATAGAGTTAAAAATAAGCTTTTTGTTATTGTAGCGGTGGTTTAATAGCTCCCAACATGTGTTGTAGTTGTCACTGCTTATTGGAAGATGCTGTATAATCTTCTCTGCTTCACCTCGCAGCTTTCCTTTCAGAAACTGCATCTTCTGTGCGTTCGATAATGACCGATTGTTGTGTATGGTTTCATTAAACAAATCTTTGAATGAGTACCATTGATGATATTTTCCTGTAAATATAGGAATATCCATTTGTGGAGTACTATGTTCTCTATGTGAAACTGACCAGAGTTTTTTGTTGATGGATTTTTTGAGATTGATGAATGTTTTCTCATTTTCATTGTAGATGATGTCGTACTCTTCATCTACGCCACACATTTCTCCGTCCATTTCCCAGTGCAGCTCATCAACCTGCTTCCATTTTGATTGTAGGGTTTTGAGGGCGTCCTCTAGCTCCCACTTTTCATTAAGCTCTTCTAGGTCGATGTTACTCACGGCTCTCTTATAGGCTTTGATATTAGCCGCTTGCTTGCGAACCATGTCATCGAGTTTACTAGTCGAACCCTTTGACAGCATTGCTTGGCTAGTGCTCGGACCCCTCTGCTGCTCCTGCACTACTCCTGCTTGTTCTTGTTGACGATCTTCCTGTTTGGGTTGAGATCGTTTGTTTGGTGATGGAGGAATAACTCTTACTGCTAATCCCAAGCTTTGCTCGGCGATTAATGTTTTAATGCTAGCGTATAGCTGACTTGTTTGCTCATGCTCCGAATTTTGAAAATATTTATGTTCTCTGACCCCACTCGCACAGATACGCAAATGATTGTCCTGGTAGTCTGACCAGTAACTCTCAAGTAACTCCGACCGACGTTTGAAATAGTCATCCGTCTTTCTTTCGGCGCCGTCCTTTTTAATGTTGATTTTCATTTTCTTCATCGCTTCACTAATCTCCAGTTGTGAACCGTAAAGATCCTCCATTGTGTTAGTGAAAGGACTGCTTTGCTTATGTTATGTTAATTAAAAAAGGAAAGATCTTACTTGAGTTCTCCTTTCTTACGGCTGCTTGATAGATGTTGATGATTGCGGAAACAGCTCTGCTGCTGAAACTGTTCCCTTGCTGCTGGCGACGTACTGCTGCTGACGTCTTGCTAACGCTTGCTTGTTGTTACGATGCGGACTGATTTTCCACAATGTTAATAGTTCAACGAACGAGTGTCCTCACTAATTTTTGGTTTGCTTTAACACTAGTCAACTCCTTCCGGACGGAGGACTATCAAAAACTCGCGAGGTCCCGCCCGATGGCTCGAAGGACCATGTAGAGATTGCTGTTTGGGATGTTATAAATGATAGACGGAAATGCTCACAGAAACTGTGTATTGTTCTAAATGTTACAAATGTTTGTTAATAGAGCGAGGGAGCACGCGCGACGGCACTAGTTGCTATCTGAACACGTACTAAGTTATATGTAATTTAGGTCGTTTGGCGTTAGCGCGTAAAACTGATGATTTGACATTTCGCAATAAAATACCGATGTGCGGTTCGCCGTACACACTACAATTATACTTTTATACATGAAGACGCTTGCCTGCATCTCACCAGCTGGTATTACTTTGTAATTGCATATTCAACACAAAAGTTGTAATTCTCATATCAAGCAGAAACCACCGGAAAATTAATTATTCAATAATAATTAATTAACCAATCTTGTTCGCCAGCTTTTCATAACGCATTTGGTATTAAAACAGCACACCATGCTCTCCTATAACATTGAAAGTACTAGAGACGGAATGATATTGTATGTGAGTCAAATGCATCCTCTAAATATCTGTCTGTATGTCTTTGTAAACAGATTTTATACATTTTTAGGCCCATTTCTATACAATAAATTAAATAGGAAATTAAGTATCTATAAATTAAATAATTACGACTGTAAAAAGGTTATTCTGCAATTTTTACTTAGCATATCATACAGTGAAACAGAGGATTTATTTGTTGTCTGTAAATAAAACATGTTAGTCTTTTAAGTTAATATTAGTTTCTCAGTTGTTAATTACATATTTTAAATTTCTAACCACCTTTCTAGCCTGAAACACAGGTCCTACCTAGTTCAGGCAAATGAGCAACCATGTTCTTTATAATTTTTAAGATAAGTTATTGTAAATCTGCACCATCTTTATAAATAAACGATATTATTATTATTAATAATAACTTTGAAACCCTCCACAGGATTTCTTCATGGAGTTCAGTCGCCAACGCGCCTGCATCTTATCCCGCTCGGCGCTACAGCTGCTGTACCTCAGCCCGTCGCCCGCCAGCACGGCGTCGCTGGCGCAATCGGGCGCGCCGGGCTCGGCCGCCGCGCCGCGCCCGCCCGGCCAGCCGCGCCCGCTGCATCCCTTCGTGGAGATTCTGCGCGACTCCGTGAAGAGCTTCGTCAACCCGCCCGCTCTGACTCCCAAGTCCCCCATGATCTCTACGCCGCAAGTAAGTGGTTTTTTAATAAGACAAATTAAATTAAGCAACAAAAACCTAAAAGCTTGGCCTGTTAAAAGGCATGTTGAGCTCAGTGGCGTGCATTGGTTTTCAGAATAGGTTCGCAGGCACTAGGCCGGATCTAGTCTAGGCAGACGCGGTTACAAATCAGAAACATAAAACAAAAGTATCTATTAACAAAAAAAAAGTTTTACAGCCACCATCTTGGATTTTTATTTTGACTTTATTTTCGGCTTCAGCAACCTCGAAAACCATGAAAACGACACCCAAGATGAAAAAAAAATTACAGCCACCATCTTGGATTTTCATTTTTATCTCCCTATTGGCTTCAGCACCCTCAAAAACCATAAAACGACATCCACGATGAAAAATTAAAAACATTTTGCAGCCGCCATCTTGGATTTTCATTTTGACTTTATTATTAACTCCAGCTCCCTCAAAAAGAATGAAATGACAACCACGATGAAAAAAAAATTTACAGTTGCCATCTTGGATTTTCATTTTCCTCACTATGGGCTTTAGTGCCCCTGAAAAACATAAAAACGTCACCCATGATAAAAAAAAAAATACAGCCGTCATCTTGGATTTTCCTTTTTACGTCACTATCGGCTTTAGCACCCTTGAAAACCATAAAAACGGCACCCATGAGGAAAAATTAAAAAGTTGCAGCCGCCATCTTGGATTTTCATTTTGGCTTTATTATTGGCTCCAGCACCTCGAGAACCATGAAAACGACACCCATGCTGAAAAATGATTGCAGCCGCCATCTTGGATTTTCATTTTTACCTCACTATCGGCGACCTCAATATCTATCTCTTTCTTTCTTCGCACGGCCAAATTACGAACGAATTACAAATTACGATTTTAACATTCATACTCGGTTGGTTATTTAACTAGGCATGCCTACTTAATTTAGGGTGATAAATTGCGAAGGTCGAACGTCATGGTATTACGCGTGTGACGTACGTATTTTTAATTTCGTCGTATTAACTTGAACGAGTAAAGACCAATGGCAATGTGCGAATAATACGGGAGCCGAGTAGGCCGTCTGGCCACTGCTAACTGCCGCGCGTGTTTATATGAGATTTTGTTTTAACTTAGGGGCCGTCACCACAAGCGAGAGAATCGCTGCGATAGTCTCGCCGTGCCATCAAATTTTCGTCGCTATGTTATCGCCGTGGGGAGACACGTTCTAAGAGAGTGTATAGAAATACGTGGCACGACGATAATATCGCCGCGATTCTCTCGCTCGTAGAGACGGCCCCTTAGTGAGTTTCTTAACTGTGGAGCACACACACTAAAATGTAATTAACAGGCTTATGGTGATTTATCGAGGTAGGTACTGCTTATATGCCTTTATGCAATGCACGCCACTGGCTGAGCTTCTAGGTTTACCAAATATTTTGTTTTAACTAATTATGGATATTCATTTTGCATACTTTTGTAGAACTCAAAGATTTTCATCATCAGTCTTCCCATGAAGTTGTAGGTGTCAGTACCGCCTTTAAGTCTAACTAGATTCAATGTTTATGGTTAACTGTTAGTTTCATTGACTTGTTACAGGCGCGAGAGTTCGTGGAGAATTTCCTGGCTCGTTGCGTGCGTCCGTTCGCGGTGTTGTTACAAGTGTGCGGACACAACCGGGCCCGGCAACGGGACAAGCTCGCTTTGCTGTTGGACGAGTTCGCCTCTCTACAGGAAGAGGTAATGCATTGCTTATTTTTAATTAGCCTAGTTACAGACACTGCAACATTGTTAATTAGCCTAGTTACTAGGCAAATCTCTAAAATTTGCAGTCAAATGAAAGACTTCTGAAAATTAGTATTATTTAATAGGGGCCGACTGGCACTTCCGAAAAATCGCGTAAAAAGCTGCAAAATTTGGTCGGGCTATGGGAATATATTTTTTCTCCTGAGGATGATTGTACATTCGCCGCACCCGACTGGGCCTTTGCCCTGCAGTATAGAATGGCTATGGATTGGTATTCATATTTGTGTGGTTATTTATGGATGTAGGCGGAGAGTGTGGACGCGATAGTGAGCGGTGCAGCTGGCACAGGCCCTCGCGCGTGCTTCGGCACGTGGGTGTTATACCACGTGCTGCGGGTCATGATCGCGTATCTGCTGTCCGGATTGGAGCTTGAACTGTACAGTGTGCACGAATACCATTATATTTTCTGGTAAGTCGAGGTCTTTTTGTTTATCTTTACGATAATGTTCAGAAATTTTTTTCATTTTGGTTTCAGTTTTATTTAGCTCACTCCCAAGGCGCCTGATATCATTTCCGCGCCGAACCGATTTGCAAGAGCGAGCACGCGAATCCTCAAACGGCGTTGCATGCAGTAATGTTGTATGATGCCCATTCCAAACATTCCAGGTATCTCTACGAGTTCCTATACGGCTGGCTAGTCTCTGCATTAGGGCGTGCTGAGAACTTGGCAGGCGATGCAGCGAGGCGAGATAGCCGGGATTCACGTAAACAACGCAAGAGCAAGAAGAAGGTGCGACCCTATGCGAGAGAAGGACTGCTGTGCAATGTGATGCAGAACATGTGCGGAGGGTATTATAAGGTAAAGATTTTACTTCTATGTCAGATGTACTAGGACATAGTCTCAGCTCTGGGCCGGGCTGAGAACTTGGCAGGCGAAGCAGCGAGGCGAGGTAGCCGGGATTCGCGCAAACAACGCAAGAGCAAGAAGAGGGTGAGGGTGCTGTGCAATGTGATACAGGATTGAAAAATAAATTGTTTCAGACCAATAACAGCAAAGTTTTGGTACAACAACCGTTTGTTTTGGTCTATCAACAGCTTTTTTCTGCCCATCAACAGAATTTTTTTATTTCTGTCCAAAAGTTTTTTTTCTGTCCAACAGTTTTTTTTCCTGTCCAACAATTATTTTTCTGTCCAACAGTTTTTTTTTCTGTCCAACAGTTTTTTTCTGTCCAACAGTTTTTTTTTCTGTACATCAGTTTTTTTTCTGTCCAACAGTTTTTTCTGTCCAACAGTTTTTTTTTCTGTCCATCAGTTTTTTTTCTGTCCAACAGTTTTTTTTCTGTTCAACAGTTTGTTTTTCTGCCCAACAGTTTTATTTTATGTCCAACAGTTTTTTTTCTGTCCAACAGTTTTTTTCCCGTCTCTCAACGTAAAAATAGTTATGTAAAGTATAATTGAGTAGTCTGCATAATTAACCGAGTATTACTGCTACGGAATATCTTACGAATATCTCCCAATTTTCCAGGCCCTCGTCGCTTTCAAGTTACAAGGCAAGATCCGCCAGCCGCAGTCTGAGTTCGACAACGAGGCAGTTCGCTACAAGCACCGGTTCGCGCCTCTCTCTGTGCTGACACCGCCACAAGTGCACTACCATGAGTTCTGCGAAATGACACAGCCGCTGCAGTGAGTACACTAATATTAAAATACCTATACCATTGTATGCTTGTTTATCATGTTAAGTTCAGACTGTTTGTTAGTAGTTTTGCCGTATTATATTTAGCAAAATATTGTCTTTTTGGTGGTTCGAACCCAGACAGGCGATTTACTTTGTGTAAATTATTCTATCACCACGGCTCTCAAAACGGTGAAGGAAAACATCGTGAGGAAACCGGCATGTCCTAGAACCAAAAATTCGAAGACATGTGACATCCTAAGCACTGGGCCCGCGTGGTGGATTACGGCTCACTCCCTCTCACTGAGAGGACGCCTATGTCCCAGCAGTGGGAACGTTATAGGCTGTTTATGTTTTATTGCCTTTTTATTGGTGAAGTTCTTCACCAAGGTCAGATGCGTGGTACTCGTAACTGGTGCGCCTGTATGACCAGAAGGCCGATTCTCGTAATTCAAAACGTTCAAAATCTTGTCGCAGTCTCATCTCGGCGACAAACAAATGTCGAAAACTTGTCAAAATGTAGGGAAATTATAGATATTTTTGACAGATTGAGACTGAGATCAGACTGTGAACGTTCTTAAAATTACCTCAGATATATGACTGGAGTGAAACAAAAGGACTTAGGATCGTAACTACAAAAATTCGTTACTACAAAAATTGTAAATTTACGTATAGCAAATATTGTAACTTGCCTGATATTTGTAAATCAATAAATTACCAAATAGATTGCGAAGATTATGACAAAAAATTTCTAAGTCCAGTCGAGATCAGGGAGCACCTTGCCAGTAGCAAACTAAGCTTTTTACCAAAAACAACGGTGAACGAGCCCAAAAAAGGGACTATTCCTTTTTATTTCAAAAGTAGCAACAGCAGAGAACTTGGAGTAAAAAATCTTACTAGCAATCCTTCTAAAAAACCTAAAAAAGGTACTATACCTTATTACTTCCCTTCAGTTACAAAAACCGACACATTTTTTCGTACCTAAAAACACAACACCTCCATCACATAATTTTAGGATACTCCACCAAAATATTGCGAGCGTACTATCAAAACAAGAACTTCTAGAATTAACACTACAGGAGATGAGAGACTTAAAGAATGACCCGCATGTAATTTGTCTCTCCGAAACATTTATCAAAAAAGGATATGAGAGCCACTTCAAGTTATCGGATTACGAAATGGCATCAAATTTTTGTAGGGAAAAAAATCGAGGTGGCACTTGCATAATGATTAAAAAGGGTATAAGTTTTAAAGAACTAGCATTTGTAAAAACGTATGCATCGGTAAATACTTTCGAGGCATGCGGAATTGAGTTAGCACATGAGAATTTGGTAATTATTTGTTTATACAGAACACCTCAATCTGACCCTAACCAATTTTTAACTAAATTAGACAATATCCTGCAACATTTATTCAAGAAATACAAGTCGAAAACGCGGATAGTTTTAACGGGTGACTTTAATATAAATACCTTAAAAAAGGGCAAAATCACCCAAGAACTTCAAGACCTGGCACACACACACAATTTGAAGATTCATATTAACGTAGCCACTCGCAAATTTTCTTGTATAGATCATATATTAAGTAACATACCTAACGCAATCGCAAACGTCCTACCACTTCATCTCTCTGATCATGACACAGCGCAAATGCTAAGCTTTCCTTTACGATTTCAATTAAAAACCGTAATATATCACACCTACAAAAGAGATTACAGTTTAAATAATACGCTTAAATTTAGAGAATGTTTGCAAAACCTTTTTTGGACAGATGTATACATGGAAAACGATGCAAATGCGGCATTCAATAGTTTCCATGAATTAATATGCCTGTTTTACAATCTCTGTTTCCCAAAAGTAAGAGTTAAAGTAAATGCAAACAATAAAATTAAACAAACGTGGATAACTAAGGGTCTTAAACTATGTTCTAAAACTAAACGTTCCTTACGATATCAATACTACAAAAACAAAAATAGAACCAACAAGACCAAATACATCACGTATTCTAAACTATTGCAAAAATGCATATATAATGCTAAACGGAATGCTAACATCAAGATTATTAACAACAATAAAAACAAATGTAAAGCCACTTGGTCAGTTATAAAAAACGAAATACATAATATGGACCCTAAAGACAATATTGAATATTTACAAGTTGATAACACGATACTTACAAAACCAGCGGAAATAACCTCTGCCTTCAACAATCATTTCATAAACGGTATTCCTACACAAGATCAAATAAATAATTGTCTCAATGAAAACGTAATTGCTAACTCTATGTTCCTCACTCCTATGTCTGAAAGTGAGGTAAGACAACAGATATTATCATTGAACAATACAAACTCTGAAGGTTACGATGAACTAAACACCAAAATTATTAAGACATGTACCAATGAAATAAGTAAAGTGTTGACCTATTTGATCAACTTGTCTTTTTCACAAGGAGTATTCCCAAAAGCGTTAAAATTATCCATTGTTAAACCATTGCTCAAAAAGGGTGATAAACGTGATATGAACAATTATCGCCCTATAACATTAATACCCATAATCTCAAAAATATACGAGAAATGTATGCATAACAGATTAATAAATTACTGCGAGAAATTTAACATTATAAGAAAACAGCAATTTGGATTTCAAAAAGGTAAATCCACAACGTTAGCCATATTTTCACTCTTAAAAACAATACTGAACAATTTAAACAACAACCGGTTGGTAACGGGTCTATTCTTTGACTTATCGAAGGCGTTCGATCTAGTTACACACGCCAACTTATTACAAAAATTAGAAGCTCTCGGAATCAGAGGCCTGCCACATCAATGGATATCGTCGTACCTAACTGGCAGACAACAGTCTGTAGCTATTACCAAACTGGACGCAAATAGGGACATGATACGGCATACGTCTGAATATCAATATGTAAAACGCGGTGTGCCCCAGGGTAGCATATTGGGCCCCATCTTATTTCTACTTTACATAAATGATATAGTTGATATTACTAATCACAAATGCTTTCTTTTTGCGGATGACATTTCCATAATTGTAACTGCTGACAAAAAATATAATTCAATTACTGACCATGAAACTGACATAAATAATACAATTGACATTCTAATTAATTGACTAAATAATAATAATCTATCTATTAATCTTGACAAATCTGTATACTTACAATTTAACAAATATCATAATAATAAAGGATGTCACCACAATCTGCCCAAACGAAGTACCGAGGTACACTTAGTGGCAAAAAATACACTAGATTACACTGAATAATGTTGCATTTATATATTTTTCTTATGGTTACCCGGGGACGAGAATAAAATAACTTATCGTAATAAAAAGCTCGCCATTTTAGGCACAATTATACTACCTTGGTCCATTACCTTACCTAATAAAAGAAAAAACTGTCAAGCTGACGTTTCAGTCTATCAAAAACATTGACATAGCAATGATCAAAAAGACTATGTGAAGTTGACAGTTTGACAGTTGTCTGCTGTCGGCTTCAGCTGCTGTTGTTTTTGTTTCATTTCAAATATTTTTATATTATAATTCAATCTAAATTAAATAATAACTCTCATTGTCTATTCGATTATCGTTAGGCAACGTTATGTACCTACCTACCATAAGAAAGGATGCTTATACCCAAAAGTAGCTGAATACAAGCTGTGAATGTTGATAACCAGTACATAATATTAGAAGCAGTGTTAGAAGTCTATCAGAGCGATTAACAAACTCGATAAATAAATGAGTTCCTTAGCGTCGACATACAAGGGTTTCAAGCAAGCTTAACATACGCCAGATCATCAAGTTTCAGTGAATAGAAGTCGCATTTAAATAAAGCCTTTTATTGACTTCATCTTGATTTCTTGAAATAAATAAAACATTAGGCCAAGAAACATCGAATATTTACATAAAACACCCTTTTTTATGCTTACTCTGCCTTTATTGTGATGTGCATAAGGGGTGGAAGTTGAATTTGAGATTCGATACTGAGTAGCCCACTTCATGGAATTCAAAAGCATTTCCTATTGTTATCGGGCCCGAGCCCGGTTCCTGGAGCCCGAGCGGCACTCGAATCAATTAAAGCCTGGAAGTCATCTTTCCAGTAATATCTACCAATAACATTGGAATAAATAGACTTATCGAGTTAGTTGTATGGAATAAAACAATAAGGCTGGTTTTAGAGTCGCGCTGACCGCACGCTGACCGTCGGCGCTGACAGCTTGAAACGTATGAACTTCTAGGGAGCGTTTTAGAATAACGCGTAGCTATCAGCGCGTGCGTTTCATACGTTTCGGCTGTCAGCGCCGACGGTCAGCGTGCGGTCAGCGCGACTCTGAAACCAACCTAAATATTTTTGTTTTTTTATTAGCGTTCTTCATTTTCAATTTCATCTCTCACTAAAATATTATCAAGGAAAGTGGCAGGCGCTGTTATATTTTCTTGATGCCGAGCCCAACCCATATACCAAATTATTGTCATAATGTGAGCACAGCAATCCACTGTTCATTTGCCAACAATGCAACTACAGTAGTAGCTGTGGATTCTGTGCTCCCAATTGGTATGAGCCATATTTAATAAAATGTAGGTATAATATATTTTAGACCCTGTATGTTTTGATTTTATTCGTCCCCTTATTAGTTTTTACTTCCTGTGCACTTTTAATTGGTATATGGATTTGCTCGGCATCACAGATTTCAATTAAAAAAGATCCATTTTCTCTAATGTGTTCCCCATAATATGACCGGGCCTGCTTAATTTGATAAGTTCCCAGTGCAAACAAAATTAAGTCTGACATTGTCATCATCGAGAACTCTTCCAAAAGTGTTACACCTGCATCAATGCTATGAAAATGTGCTCTTCATCTATTCATATTAATAGGTAATATTAGAAATGCTATTTCATCTCTTTCAGGTCCTTGAGGCAAAGAATTCGTATGGATACCAGCAAGGGATTGTTGACACCATACACAATTTGATGTTTCATTTGATGGTTGGCTTTCAATCACAGCAATATGTTGGCTATCACTATCTTGGTGATGTGCCTTGCCGGTCTTGTTAGATATATTACATGGGAGATATTGTAAGACTGTATGTTATCATCCTGTACTCCTTGACAAGAAACGCACCTCATGTTTGTAAGCACTAGCCTGAAAGCAATAGATTTGTTTAAATCTTAAGTATTTTATTCTCTTCATAATGATAAAACGTGAACAGGATACTTACGCGACGCTCAAACCAAAAGCCTGAGTATCCAAATCGTAATGTCCATTATGAATACCCAATCCGTCAGGACAGGAACCAAATCGTGAGGTGACAAACGGAATACCAGAAAGAATAGCCAAGTTATTAAACAAAAAAATACACAACACAGACGAGTATCCCGAAACGCAGAAACATTTATATATTAGTCTATGCAGAAACGAACGGAATAACATTTATCCATGAAATAATGTGATGTCCACAGAACACGTATACTCTTAATGTCAACTCGTACATGCAAAGTAGCCACATGATTTAATTGTGTTACAGGTTATTAAAACTTTAAATAATTTATTATGTAGTTTTAAATTATTTATGGATAAAAACACAATTATTTTCGAATTCCCCTATTTTTTCTCTACGATTTGGTGCACGTGTACCTCGAGGTACATGTTTGGGCAAAGTTGTATGGGCTTTTGCTGACCTCCTTTAATTTCAAAATGGACATACCAAAAATCACGCATGTGACACAAACTAAGTTTTTAGGTGTAGTAATAGACGAACATTTAGACTGGAAGGCGCAGGTTGAGCATGTATGCAATAAAACAAATAAATTTGTATATGCCCTTAGACAAATAAAAAAGGTAACAAATATAATAAAAACGGCCGTAATGTCATATCGAGCATACGTGGAGTCCTCGTTGCGGTATGGACTAATAGAATGGGGAAATAGTACCGACCACAGTAGAGCATTTATCGCCCAGAAAAAATGTATACGGGCCTTATACGGGATACCGTCCGATGAATCTTGTAAACCAATATTTAAAAAGCTTGGTTTGCTACCGTTACCGTCATTATATATATATATGAGGTGTGTATGTTTGTAAAGAAATACAAAGAACTGTTTAAAACAGCAGAAGAGGTATGTTCACGAAGTCGGCGTGACCAATACACACTTGTACTAGACGAGCTGCCTAGGTATGCTAAATATAATAAAAATTGTGTGGCTATGTGTGTACGTATATTTAATAATTTACCAAAGACATTAAAAGTATTGAATTGCAGACTATTTAAAATTAAATTGTATAACTGGTTGAATGAAAAGAATTTCTATAGTATTAGGGAGTTTTTAGAACACTAACGTTGACAGCACAATTTTGCATGCTTTAATTATAAGCAAAACATGTATGATCTCATTTTGTATTGTAACACCTTTCTATACCGTGTTTTAAGCAAATAAATATTATTATTATTATATTATTATTATTAACGGGTTGTGTTTGGTAGTTTCTGCCTACTCGAGGGAAATAAAGCGTGAGTTTATAGATGTGTTTGTTTTGCCGAGTGACACTTCGTTTATGTCCATAAAACCATTCGTTTAGCCCAATAACACTTTTGTTACGGTTCGTCAACAGATTGTCCAACAATAGTTATTTATTCTATCTACAATTTGATTCCTGTCCAACAACAGCTTTATTTCTTTCCCTTAACAGTACAGGGGGCATAAAAAAGCTACTTTGGCAGAATCATAAAAGGATAACATTATGAATTCTAATGGACAGTTAACTGTTAAAGTTAATCGCATCAAATCCCATTGGTGAAGGATTTTTCAGTTAATTTTTTTTGTCTGTGCTAAAATACAAATCAATCCAAATCAAATCCCAATCTCTTTGATTATACCTACGAAGTGCAGCGAAAAAAGAAAAACACGGACTGTCTTCGCCATACTATGATTCATAATGTTATCCTTTTATGATTCTGCTAAAGTGACCTTTTTAGGCCCAAAGATAGCGCCATCCACGAAGACGCGCCGTGTAAGCGATTAGGAAGAAGAGTCTTCCTAATCGCTTACAGTACAAGTGTGCAACATTCCGCTAGTGTTTTAGTCACAGATATAGATATACCTAGATAACGCAAGAGTAACTACTTCGCGTGCCAAAAATTGCAACAACTTATGATTACAAATCGTAAGTCGCCCCTTTCGCGCTCAGTCCTTTGTACTGCTGGCTGGGTAAGTGTGAGCGAGAGCGCGAGCTTGTGACGTCATAGTAGATAGTCAAAAAATGGCACGCTTGGTTTTCATACAGTTCGTGATACTTGCGTTATCTAGGTATATCTATATCTGTGGTTATAGTTTTGTCGATACACAGTAATTACCTATTAGAGGGTAATTACTGTGTATAAAAAAACTAAAACACTAGTGGAATTAACAAGCAGTAACCACTTAGTAAGAAGAGTGTGGCGCGTCTTCATGGATGGCACTATGATCTAAGTTATCTTTCTGACCCTCATCACTTTTGTTTATGAATTAGTTAAGTTTATTTTATCTCTTTTCTAATTTACTTACAGATACGAAAACCCTGTGATACTATATCTCGGTGGATGCAAACACTTCCAGCAGGCTCGATCTTTACTTGAAACCATTACAACGCCTGATCAGGAGGTAAGAGTTACATTAGCATCTGGTAAAATAAAATAATATAAATTGTTCCAAAGACACACACACACATATCGATAACACACTTATAGAGAGATATCACACTTTACGAAGCACATCCCTCTTGCACCCAAGAGGGATATGCTTCGTAAAGTGTGACATGCTGCTAGCTAAAGGTCATAGCACACGTATCAAATCGGAAAGGTATCGGCACCGTATCGCCTTTCGCCTCGTCGTCAAACAGCCGTCAACCTAACGTAAGCACGTAACCAAAGCGGATCAGAAGCTCCGATACGTCGACTCGGCTACTAGGCGACGCCGCGTTTACGGCTCGTCGACCGCTAGTTGACGGTGCAGCAGGCAGTTCGGAGGGGTGAGAGGGGCAAGGGTGGACGAAGAGACGTAAGCTCGGGTACGGAGAGACGTAAGCGCGGGAACGACGAGTCGTAAGCGCGTGGACGACGAGCTTGTAACGCACCGCACCGTGGTTCGTGAGCTTGTCCCGAGGCGAGGCGATTACGTTACGATTCCGATTAGTGTGCGTTGCAGTAGGGAGTTTCATACAAAGAATACTGAACGGCTCGAGTTGAGTCGACTGATACGGTGCCGATACCTTTCCGGTTTGATACGTGTGCTATGACCTTTAGGCTTCGAATGGCGGACAAGAGATCAGAAGATCGGGAGTTTTTATACTTTCTAGATTGCGTTGACGTAAACTTAAAGGACAATGGGTGTACCAAGCCGATGGTGGTACATTGGAGGGCAAACTCAGTTTTCGTTACGTATTTTAGTTGAATGATTAACTGTGCTTGCTCGCGGGGAGACCGTTAGACCTTCCAAGCATAAAGTGCATCACTCACCTGCTAGCCTCCTGTGGCTTTTCGAGGGGATCTTGTCCTGATGTGGCACGTGGCTGGCGTTGCACGACGACCGGCCGTGGTCCGATTATCCACTCACAAATTGGTGCACCAAAGTCTGTACTGCACTATAGGAGCCTTCAGGAATCACAATCAGTTCAGATCGAAGCAGTTTAGCGACGATTAACCCTCATACCAAGGATTTTAACCGGGAGCGCGCACTTAGGCAACTCGAATTATTGCCATCTTGGAATCGACTCGTATCTCATTCGTTCGCAAGCACAGTGCGCGCATAGATAAAAAATGTACGGTTACGGAACATTCCGCCCACCAAAATGCATAGTATTTTCACTACGCTGAAAGAGCGGAACCCGAAAACAACGGACAAAAACGAATGAAGAGCTGATGTGATCGATTGACATTAACACTAATTGAAATTAACACTAAGCTAAACTAAACTAGAATCTAATGAATTGAAGTTACGGTAAACGGTTTGTCTAGTCAGTCTGAGTTGGCAGAGGGCACAACTTCACAAGAGGTCTCGTAAGAAGTGATCCATTTGCCATACGCACGGTGGCCACACGTACCACGCCGTCAGGACCCGGATGTAATTCCGTGACCCGAGCAAGAGGCCAATGCAGCGGCATAGTGTTTTCGTTTTTGATGACCACGATTGAATCTACAGCTAATGGTTTGCAATGCTTAGTCCACTTTGCTCGCTGAGTCAACGATTGCAGATATTCGACCTTCCAGCGTTTCCAAAAGTCTTGTTGGAATCGCTGAATGAGTTGCCATCTTCCTAACCGAGTAAGATTAATGCCTGATAAATCTTCATCAGGGACTGAAGTAAGCGGCTCTAAAGTTAGGAAATGACCCGGAGTCAATACGTTTAAGTCATTGGGATCTGAGCTCAGCGAGTAAAGAGGGCGCGAGTTCAGCATACATTCGATTTGTACAAACAAAGTTGTCATCTCCTCGAACGTTAATGTCTGATCACCGATAATACGATAAAGATGGGATTTGACTGCCTTTATTTGTATTTCCCAGACACCGCCAAAATGACTACTAGCCGGAGCATTGAATTTAAATGTTATGTTTTCGGTATTAGATGCGTCCTTCATGTACTCATTTAGTTGGTTGCAAGCGCCTACAAAGTTGGTTCCACAATCTGAATGGATAACGCTTACACGACCCCGCCTGCCAGCAAACCGGCGAAGTGCTGCTATGAAAGCGTCCGAAGTCAAGTCCGAAGCGACCTCCAAATGGACTGCTTTCGTTGTGAAGCACACAAACAAGCAAAGGTAAGCTTTACTTATTTTAGCTCCTCGATGTCGTCCTAACTTAATGCGAAAAGGTCCGCCATAGTCAACACCGACGATTGAAAATGGCTTGACTTGGTTGATGCGAGTCGCTGGTAGGTCGCTCATAAAAGGCTCAAGCGGTGTAGGGCGCGTACGGAAACATTGTAAGCACTTAGACAAACAATGACGGATTGCACGTTTTGGTGATAATATCCAAAATTGCTGTGTCAAAAGATAATGCATTGTATTTATACCGGGATGACAGTTTTCACGATGAAGTGCTTCGATGATCATGAACGTTAGTTTAGAATCCTTAGGTAGCAGCGCAGGATGCTTATGCTCATACTCGAGCCCAGAACGAGATAGGCGACCGCCCACCCTAAGAATTCCCGATTTATCTAAGAAAGGGTTAAGTTTTTGCATAGGTTTTGAAATAGGTTTTGAGTCTTTCAAACGAGTTATTTCCTCATCGAAATGCAATGATTGTACTCTGCGTACGAAAATCAATAAAACGTTATGAAGCTCTGTTCGATTTAAATGATGGTTAGAGCTTCGCGAAGATTTTTTACGAGCGCATTCTACAAAACGAATGCAATACGCGAGTACTCGTTGTGCTTTACGGATTGATGAGAAATTTTCGAGTAAAGAATCAATGACGTTGGTGTCGTTATGAACAAACAGAGAGACCGCGCGCTCTTCAGATAATACATCAGCTTCGTTAACATTGTCAGTGTTGTTTGGCCAAGTGTTAGAAGAAGGTTGAGCGAGCCAACAGGGCCCCGCCCACCATAACGAATTGTTGACCAACTCAGCAGGATAAAGACCTCGAGAGGCAATGTCAGCTGGATTATCCGAGCTGGAGACATGTTTCCAGCGAGCTTCCGGAATAGTATCCTGGATATGACTCACTCGGTTGGCGACAAAAGTCTTCCAACGTGACGAGTAAGATCGAATCCACGATAACGCCACCATCGAATCTGACCACGCACAGGTGTCAGCTATGGGGAAAAACGATGAATAGGTTTCTCTGACGAACTTCAGAAGATCTGCCAGGAGGACTGCCGCGCACAATTCGAGACGAGGTAATGATATCCTTTTTACAGGTGCTACGCGAGATTTTGAACACAGAAAGAAGACAGATACACCACCATCGACGCAAGTGACACGTAAGTAGATTACAGCTCCATAACCTGACTCGGAACTATCAGCAAAGCCATGGAGCTCAAACGATTTCATATCCTTTGCAGAAATGCATCGAGGGATCTCCAAGGACTTGATGACAGGTAACTGTTCAGTATAACAACGCCATTGTTCGACGATTTCACCCGGCGGAGAATCGTCCCAATTAATACCTAACATCCACAACTTCTGAACTAAGCACTTAGCTAATAAAGTTATAGGAGTTAGGAAACCCAAGGGGTCATAAATACGTGCGAGTTCACTTAGAATCGCACGCTTTGTGCATTGGCGATCGATAGGTTTGACCTCAAACAAGAATTTGTCTCTCCTGGGACACCACTTCAGGCCTAAGATCTTCAGGGTGCTCGTCTTTTCGATGTCCATAGACACAAAGTCAGTGAGACAGTGTTCCGGAGGTATATCAGCAAGCACCTCTGGTTTATTGCTAGCCCACTTACGCAACTCAAACTGTCCTCTCTTTAAGAGTTGGATAACCTGAGTTTTGACTTGGATGGCTGTCTGGATATCAGAACTGCCACTCGCGATATCGTCAACGAATGTATCAGAAGTCATCACTTCGCGAGCGAGAGGTAAGTCAGCTTCATCTTCTACAAGTTGTTTGAGAGTGCGGCAAGCAAGAAAAGGAGACGATGATACCCCATAAGTTATGGTATTTAATCGATACTCTTGAATTGGGTCCGTTGATTTGAATCGCCAAAAAATTCTTTGGAAATCTCGATCGTCAATTGACATAGTAATATTTCTAAACATTTGACGAATATCGGCTGTAAATACAACTAAATGTGTTCGGAAGCGAAGCAGGATCTCGGCAATGTTAGCCTGCAGTTTGGGACCTACGAGTAAAGCTTCATTCAATGACACACCACGAGCGTCTTTCGCAGAAGCGTCGAAGACCACTCTTAGCTTTGTCGTTGCGCTGTCAGGTCGCAAAACGCAGTGATGAGGTATGTAATAACAACCCTGGTTGATTTCCTTTGAAGGAACTAGACTCATGTGACCACTTTGTAAATAGTCAGACATAAAGTCGCAGTATTGTTCGCATAAAGCCTCATTTGCCGCTAACTTGCGTTCTAATGATTTAAAACGATGTAAAGCAGATTCTCGCGACCCAGGAAAAGTTAGATTCTTGTCTTTATCTTTGAAAGGCAAGGTAACGGTATACCTCCCTGAAGCATCGCGGGAATGTTCGGTAACGAATTTTTGTTCACAGAGTTCCTCGTCCGGTGTTAACTTTGAAGACTGCGGAATGTTGTCCATTTCCCAGAACTTCTTAACCTGCTCATTGAGAAGATTATCGTCTGAAACGAAGAACGACTTTGGCAGTTCGTGATTATCACTGCCGCTGACCTTTCCTAGTAGGATCCAGCCGAACACAGTGTTAATTGCAGATGGTTGTTGCAATCCTCCACTAACACTACCTGGTAACAGGAGTGAAGGGAAGGCCTCAGCACCGAGAAGGACATCGATTTGACCAGGTAAGTGACAATCAGGATCCGCTAGGTTAAGATTTCGAATATGATGCCACGCAGATTTGTTCAGCTTAACGACTGGCATATTGCCGCAGATCTTAGGTAATGTTAACGCTTCAATACTAAACAAATCGTTGCCGTGGACACCTACGCTTAAGCAGATTGTACCACTAGCGGATGTTGAAGCATGACCTAGGCCGTGAATCCTACGCGTTGACTGCGTTCGTTGGAGACCCAAACGCTCAGTAGCACGTTCAGTTATGAAGTGGGCCTGACTTCCGGAATCAATCAGCGCACGAAAAGTCTGATAACGACCCGATGAATCACGAATTTCGATATTAGCCGTGGACAGCAGAATCATGGAACGATCACCGATATTGGTAAGTACACTGACCTGCGAGGTAGTGGCCTTTTCGGTATTATCGGTTTTCGAAACATCTAGATCTTGATGTAGCAAGGTGTGATGTCGTTGACGACACACTTGACACGTAAACATTGATTTACAGTTTTTGAGGCCATGTGATGGCTTCAAACAGTTGAAGCACCAATGATTGGTCTTCACATAGTCAAGTCGTTCCTGAACAGATTTGTCAGTAAACGATTTGCACTGATTAATGGGATGGGCTTCCCCACAGAACGGACATTTGTACTTTCGAGGTTCAGTTGGTGGCACAAGAGCAGTTCGTGAAGTACGCGACGATGTTGACGACGATGGTACAGTTGCGTTCGATGTGGTTAAATTCGATGATGAGGGCGCAACTGCAAGAGGTTTGTCAACTTCTGTATTCGATAGAAATGTCGAAGTATGTTTCTTACTTACGACCGTGGTGTTAGAATTCCGTGAACCACTCGGCTTATGTGGTTTTTCGTTGGCACGATTATCGCGACCACTTACGGAGAAGTGTGTGTCGCGAACCGAAGCCTCGCAACTGGTGTACAGAAATTCGTTGAGATCTTTGTACTTTGGAAACTCATGAGAAGCAGTAACTCGTTCAAAAGCACAACGCGATTTTGAATCCATTTTCGATAGTAAAAGGTAACAGATTACAAAGTCCCACTGATCCGTCGGTAGCCCTTGCCGTTTAAGAATCGATAGATTTTCGTTGAAAGAATCAAGGACACGTCGTAAATCAATGGGTGAGTTGGCTTTCAGGTTAACGTTCAAGATCTCCTTCCAGCAAGTAAAGGCAAGTTCCCGCTTGTCTTTATACCGCGCAACCAATGCAGAGTATGCTTCGTGGTAGTATAAGCCCGTCACAGGAAAGGTTCGTATAAGTGCTAACGCATCACCAGTGAGACTAGAGACGAGGTAGTGCATGCGCTCCGTATCCGAAAGTGAACCATTCTCGTGAATCAGCGAGGTGAAGATATCGAAGAATTCGGGCCACAACTTTATGTTACCACTGAATTGCGGTAAGTTAATTTTAGGTAATTTTACTTTGAGTACACTCGACGACTCATTATGAGAGTTAAATTCGTTAGGCTCATCGACCTTCGTTAAGCGTCGGTGTATCGCTAGAATCTCATAATATCGTTCGTCGAAGTCGGATCTGATACTATCTTGTTCCGCTTGTTGTTCATCTGTAAGTTCGCATATGGTAAGTATGTCATCATGGGCTTCTTCAAAGTTATTTACTATTTTAGTTACGTCTGAGTAATGTGCCAAAAATTTACTTAAATCACATTCATTATTTTCCGCTAAACGAGCGACTTCAAGCGTCTTAGATAACCTATTGAACGCTAAAGTACGTTTCCTCCGTAATACCGGTAAGTCGCGTTCAGTTGGGTATTCGACTTCAACCGATTTACCTTTACTCAATCTGCGTAATGATTTTTTAGAATAATAAGGCATTTTGTTTATTAGTTAGCAGTAATAACGTTAAAACAATCTATATTTAACAATAAGATTATATAATGAACAAATAATGGCACCGTTATGTTCAACTAAATAACAATGAAAAACGTAAACAACTGTTTCAAACTGAATAGAACGCCCAATCAGAGCACCGTACGTCAATTGTTCAATCGCAGTTCATTCATTCAATCGTTACAACGCTAAATGCTAAATCCAACAATTAATATTGTCGTTGAATAGAAAGAAAAAAGAAACTAAACAAAATCCAATTTGTCTATGGTTCAATTCAATTTCAAATCGTAGAACAAAGAACTACTCGCACTAATATGGCGGCTATGAAAAAATACACAAATAATTCAAAAATGGAAGGTAGGTCAAATAGGCGAACCAGAAGTTTACAAATGTTCTAAGTATGGTTAATTGTGGTTATTTACGTTTCGATTCGATGTTATAACAACTTGTATGACAATTTCGATAGAATATAACAACGAAATACGTGTAGCCACACGAGTTTATAGCAAATGAACAAGAATGCATAGGACACACAAAGAATTTATCGATGATAAAATTCTGAAAAGATCGATGTACGTTTGAAAATACACTTTTTTGTTTTTTAACGATTAACGAAATAAACTAGCGTAATGTATAGCAATCGACTTAAAACGAATATGTATTGCCCAAAATTGGGAAATAGTTGGGGGTAAGTGGGAAAAAAAAATATTTTAATTTCTTTGTGTTGAATGTTGAAAATTACCTAAGACTTTACGAGAACTTTACTGTTAACGGGTAAACGAATGAATATATTATCGAATTATATCCGTTGTTCCCTGGTTTCGGCACCAAAAAATGTACCAAGCCGATGGTGGTACATTGGAGGGCAAACTCAGTTTTCGTTACGTATTTTAGTTGAATGATTAACTGTGCTTGCTCGCGGGGAGACCGTTAGACCTTCCAAGCATAAAGTGCATCACTCACCTGCTAGCCTCCTGTGGCTTTTCGAGGGGATCTTGTCCTGATGTGGCACGTGGCTGGCGTTGCACGACGACCGGCCGTGGTCCGATTATCCACTCACAAATTGGTGCACCAAAGTCTGTACTGCACTATAGGAGCCTTCAGGAATCACAATCAGTTCAGATCGAAGCAGTTTAGCGACGATTAACCCTCATACCAAGGATTTTAACCGGGAGCGCGCACTTAGGCAACTCGAATTATTGCCATCTTGGAATCGACTCGTATCTCATTCGTTCGCAAGCACAGTGCGCGCATAGATAAAAAATGTACGGTTACGGAACAATGGGTAATAATGCAAGGGGGTAACCAAAAAAAAAATACTGTGGCGTTATGTACTATGTCTGTTTTTTATGCCCTCAGGGAGTAGTTTAATTAATCCTAGTAAAGTATGTCTGACTGAATTCACTTGGAGAACAAAGATATGTGAGGTAGTACAAACATACAAAAAATTAAATATTTTCTCTTTATAATATTACTTTAGAAACAAAATAACCGAAACCTTATCCTTTCTTTCAGGTCCAAGATCTTCTGAAGGTAGCCAAAACAAACTTCGTAGTATTAAAATTATTAGCTGGAGGACACAAAAGGGACTCAACAGTCCCTCCGGAATTTGACTTCTCAGTACATAGACACTTTCCTATTATCAAACTAGTGTAGTTTTAGACATGTTTTAACAGGAAATTTATATCAAGAATTGATTCTTGAGACCTAGATTATGAACAAAGCAGCTATCAAGTTGACTCGGAGGAACCTGGCTAGTCCCTTCATTTGATAATTTGTTGGTCAGTAATATAACCTTATACAATAAATTGCACAATATTTATGTTGCGCAATATGACTGAATCAGCCCTTGCACTCAAACGATCCATTATTTTCACGCAATAACATTGACGGTCCATAAGCTTCCATGTTTTCAAGATCTGCGCAATACTTATCCTACAAGGTGCAATAAACATTAAACTCGCTCAAACTTTTGTTCAATCATTGCGCAAAAACCATTGCGCAATTCGTAATATTGTGCAATATAATAATATTGTGCAATATAATTGATCGTTCAGGGCCCGCCTATTAGAATTTCTACTCGTTCTATCACTGGGTAAAAATATGAAAGGTCAGTTTTTAGGCCTGAAAATTCGTCAATAGCGTTACTGATTTTGCAAATAATCAATGGTCGAGTACAATTTAACCAAAAATACTCTAAAAGTAGACCGAAGTTTATAGTGGTCGGATTTTCATGGGACTTGATTATTGAGTACTTATAGGTGAGGAGAACAAAGTTAAAAAAATATAATTTAAACATTGACTTTTTTATTTTACCTTATGCTTCTCTGAGTAACTTTTAATTCGACCAACTGTTGGTATGGCATAGTACCTGGTATGCCTGTGTAGTGTGGTCTGTGGAACGTATTTGACCTCTCTGCTTGTCTATCGTTTTCGAATAATTTCGATATTTAAGTTTAAAAAAAACAATCAATAATAAAGAAATAATATAAAAGTAACATTTAAACAAACAACATTCCGGGGGTGTCATACAAGTGAGAGATGAAAATTTAGGTCACAGTCAAGGTTAATTAAAGGTCATCTACTAATGTGTAGACAAATAGTAAACTCTGTAGTGTTTGATTGATGCAAACTAAACATGATATTTGTGGAAACTCGAAACAAATTAGGGGAAAAACTGTCATCGAGGTCGATTCTCTTTTTAACTTTTCTGAAATCATAGACAACAAAAAAGGTCCCATGATAATCCGTCTACTCGTTCCACATTTTTAAAGCTGATGGCGGTCGACTAGTTTGACAAGTCTCGAATCTTCTAGCTCAAACATGTGTATTCTTGAAGTCTATTAAGGTTAAAGTAAGAATATGTTTTTATACGCAGTAGTTTATCAGAATATTTTATTGAAGTACAGATTATGAAATGAACCCCGATAATGCAACATTATGTAAATTATTTGTATTGTTTTACTGTAATTATTATCGTATGTATAGACGGAAATGTAAAATCAAGATGATTTTTAAATGTGCAATAAAAATCATTTAAAGATCAGAAGTTTTTTATTTTTCTCTTTGCGTAATTATTATATTTCTCAAGCCTTCGCTGTCCGATTCTACCACTTTTTCTCGAAAAACACATTGGGGTCATTTTTACAGTGTAGTAGACAAAAGTCATTCGAGGTCATCCATGAACAATGGCGTGCATTGGTTTTCAGAATAGGTAGGCAGGCACTAGGCCGGGTCTAGTATAGGCAGACGTGGTCACTAATCAGAAACATAAAATAAAAGTAACTATTAACAAAAAAGAAAGTTTTACAGCCGCCATCTTGCTTTATTTTCGGCTCCAGCAACCTCGAAAACCATGAAAATGACACATGATGATAAATAAAAAAATTACAGCCGCCATCTTGGATTTTCAATTTGACATCACTATTTAATTGGCTTCAGCACCCTCAAAAACCATGAAAACGACACCCATGATAAAAAAAATTTGCAGCCGTCATCTTGGGTTTTCATTTTTACCTCACTATCGGCGACCTCAATAACCATCTCTTTCTTTCTTCGCACGGCCAAATTACGAACGAATTACAAATTACGATTTTAACATTTATGCTCGTTTGGTTATTTGCTTAGAGTAAGAAAGCTATAGAGCATCGGGTAGCGTGGCCACACATGAGACAAAAAAACTAACCTAACTGAGCTACATGAGTAGCTACCTTGAAAAATCTGGCACGCACTGAGAGACGGAAATAGTATAGCTTTATCCTTTTCTGTTACTTATACCTAATAATATTGAGTTATTATTAGGTATACTTTATCCCTTTCTTGTGGAAATGAAATGGAGCTACCCGCCGTCTATACTTTTCTTTGTCTAAGGTTATTTGAGTAGGCATGCCTACTTTAGGGTGATAAATTGCAAAGGTCGAACGTCATGGTATTACGCGTGAGACGTACGTATTTTTAATTTCGTCGTATTAACTTGAACGAGTAAAGACCAATGACAAGTGCGAATAATACTGCCGCGCGTGTTTGTATGAAGATTTTGTTTTTTGTCAAATATGATAACATAGTGAGTTTCTTAACCATGGGGCACACACACTAAAATGTAATTGACAGGCTTATGGTGATTTATCGATGTAGGCACTGCTTATAAATATGCTTATAATGCAATGCACGCCACTGTCCAGGAATTGGTAGACAGACATCCTGGGGTCCGGTGGTGTTATATAAGGGGGAGATAACAATTTCATTATTTTTCCCCTATGACGTCTAGTTTTTGAAAATATTTGCAACAATATGAAAAATAAAATCATGCTATCCATTTTAGAACGCACCTTGCGATTACGCAAAATCACGATACAAATTCTTAATTTTTCATGGGTTCACTAATCAAATGAAAAATAGTACGCCGTTATAAAGTCAAGGGGGTCACCAAACTAACCAAAAAGTCGGGAACAATCACTAGTCAGTGGTCAAAACAAAACACATAAAATATCAAAGCATTTACTTATATATTTTCAACGCGGTTTCAAAAAAAATATGTTAGTTTAATACAGTGTCAGATAATGATCTTTTAAATATTTCATTGAGTATTCATAGCTATTTAAATAAATAAATAATTAGTTATCTTCCTCGTCTGTGTCCGCATCCGAAACATCTGTGTAGCAGTCGGTTTCCACGGCTTTCACCCTTAGGAAGTCACTGGATTGAGGACCTGGAATCAAAGTATTGGGCATGCGTTTAATTTTGTGTGCAAATGAAAGTCGTCGAGCGGTTTTCAACCAAAAATTGGTCTTTATGATGTACTAGCTGCGCCCCGCGGTTTCACCCGTAGCAATATCGGGATAAAAAGTAGCCTATATGTTAATCCAGCGTGTCAGCTTCCTACATACACAATTTTATCAACATTGGTCCAGCCGTTTGAGCGTGAAAAAGTAACAAACAAATAAACACACAGACACAAACTTTCACCTTTATAATATTAGTTTGATGTGATTGCTGCTTTATGACGGTAGTATCTACAGAATGAGTTTATTTTTGGGTCTGTCTTTTCCATCTTATTATGGCATTCAATCCTTTTGAGTTGGATTAAATGTATTGCTTTATCATCGTCATTCAATCAATAGACTTCCACTGCTGGACACAGGCGTAGGTCTCTTCCATGCAACGTCATGACTACAAGTGCGGGAGCACAGGTTGTAGTTATAGTCCACCTTTTCCGCCATGTAAAGATGTAGCAGAACTCCTAGTGTGACGAGGATAAAATTGTTTTTGAAAGCCATAAAAAAGTAATTCATTAGCGGAAAGTTCAATCAATTCACTAGACATGATTAGATCTGAGAGCACGATAATTTGGCTTTAAAAACCCGGGTAGCCTTATCTTTGTATGAAATCGCTCATATTAAAATTGTTGGCGTTATGCCATCAAACTCGAGGAAAACCAAAAGTAAGTCTTTAATTCTGAATACCTATTCGTATTATTATCATACCTTCGAACTAATGTAATGACTCACCATACCAGAGACAGACTGCTTAATAGGATTACGGCTAAACCTAGCCTTGTGTAACATTCAAATTCAATTAGGTCCACGTGACCTTCATTTGACCGTCACCTGTTTCTTTGCCCTAGTTTTTAAATGGAAGCTGAGATTGTGACAGGCCCCAATTTTGCTGCCAGTTTTAACTTTTCGAAAAAGGACATGTGTTTTACAGATTTTAATGTTCTTTTCTTACAAGGTTTTTCATTCTGGTGAAAACGCAATATTCTAGCTACTCTTTGGATGTCGGAAAAGAGAGTTCCGTTTCATGGAAACTGATTTCTCCATCGCGCAAGCAATTGTCGTTACGTTACCGACTTTAAAGACAAAAACTTTTCTGTTTGGCCTGCAAGCTACTTGCATTGTAATAGACCAAGCAAGTACACACATTGCGAGGCATGTGCTTCGCATGTGATGCGCTGCACGCCTTGCAAAGTGTGTATCCACCTTAATGTGGGAAACCTCCGAGCAAGTCCTACATAGCAGTGGACTAGTCTTAAGAGTAAACTAGTCGCGAGCTCGCGCCGCTCACTGGTGAGCATGGTCAAAAAGCACGCTGTCTCACCTGGTTTCGTGTCCGACAGAGTATCAGTGATGAGCAGTTAGATGCTAGTCTACACGAACAACGTCTAGTTCTCACGCACAGAAACACCGTTTCGAACTGATAGGCGCGTAAAAAAATTGGAAAAGTGAAAATGATAAAAATAACTGAGCTTTGTCGCTACGGACTTGGTTTTGAAGATTTTACAGTTCTTTTATTACTTATTTACCCCCATAGCTACGTTAAACATAGCAAGAAAAACGAATCTTTGTTGGCTCATAACTTTTTAATGGCTTTTTATTTTACAATTCTGTTTCCGTCCAGACAAAATAATAGTCAAAACGATATCATGTTCAACTTTGAATGCACATAGTGGAGGAATACTCTCCCGAAATTTGTATGGAAAAAATATAGACTAGTGGCACCTTAATATCCGCTGACTAGTTAAATTTTGGTTAAGCAACTTACATGATTCAGAATAAACGGTGTTGGCACCGAAGTCTTGTATAGGCGTCGGAGTGATGGAACGGTCGTCTTCCTCAATTCCTTCAGCGATGACATCATCATCATCATCACTCTCTATTATGATTTCTACTTCTTCGCACTCTTCCACCTGGAAAAGCAAAGGAAAATAAATAATCTTTGCTAGAATTACTTGATAATTTAATTTATATGACGGATATGACCTATGTGGGGTTTGTGTCTTCTATCGTTTTAAAGAGTCTGTTGAGCCATGTTTTAACATAATATCCCAAGTCTAAACAAATAATTAACCTTCACAAAAGTGAGGTAAAGTTGTTACTTTACCTCACTTTTGTGAAGGTTAATTATTGGTTAGCTGTTGCTAACCCTGTGCTAATTACCAACAAACTATACTGACGACGTTTGTAAAGACACATAGTGTAAGCAGCTGTCGTTTCTGAATTCATCAGAGAATAACAAGGTGCGACTTTTCAAGCTTCAAACGACCTTGGAATTGCGCCACTGAAACTCAATATATTTTTGTACAAAGACAATTTTTTTTTGCGGATGGAAAATCATCAAAAGACCCCTCCCGCTCTGAGTGGAGCGGAAGGGAGTGTCAGACTCTTACTGACTAAAACCCACCTGTGTTCCTTCCTTAGCGCTTTATGTTCCAGGCCAGCGGTAACCCTCACGGACAGTCCCGCTGACCCGGCAGTTGTACACAGACATGACAGACAGATGAAAAGAAAAAAACATTATCCGCCCATAGGAGTCGACTGCTGGACACAGGGTTCTCCAATTGGACGCCATTTAAACTGGATTCTCGCTTAGTTTCTTACTGCTACTACCAGCCGCCTTGCAAAGATCTTCGCACCATCTAACCAGAGGCAGCAACCTAACGTAACACATAATACAGGGTGGTACCCATCGACGCCTAACCTGTTACCAAGCATTCTGTACATGATTCTATACAACCCTTCTAGAGTAGAAACTTTTCGTCGGTTATCAAAAAAAAAATCTGATGTTTCATAGACAAGTGCAATACCTACCCTACGCGGTCAAAATGTATGGAACAGCTCATTTTATTTTAAACTAGCTGCGCCGCGCGGTTTCACCCGATAGTATCGATCCCGTGGGAATATCGGGATAAAAAGTAGCCTTTGTGTAATCCAGGGTCACAGCTATCTCCATATTTTTTTTTATAAAAATTGGTCCAGCCGTTTGTAGTAACAAACATATAAACACACACACACACCGTCACAAACTTTCGCCTTTATAATAGTAGTGTGGTAACCGACGAATCTGGGTCCTAGGGTCCAAGGTCCAAGGGTCTGAATTCATGGTGCAAGGTTAAATTTCGCGTCGATGTACCTGCCTCCCTGTTTATGAAACCCTATTGGTATGTTCACTGACCTGAATATCAAAAGACTGCTGCTTATTCTTAAAGTCAAGGAGTGCGGAAGACGAAGACTTCTGTTTGTGGTGAGCCAATCGCCTGATGTTGCTAGGAGACGGCGTCCCCTGGGCAGGGTCACCGTCGCTGACCAGACAGTCCACGTCAAGATTCAGCGGCAGATTAGGATTGCCAGACACCTTTCGTCGACGCAGTTGACATTCTGATTCGTCTGCCATTTTGTTATTGTCGTATAACTGGAAGATAATAAAGAGAGTATTGGAAGTGAATTATTCCTATGGTAGGTTTGAAGAATGAATACCCAAACTTGCTTTACTTTTGTGATTACTTTAATTTGTAGTAAGACCTATGCTACAATATAAGCAAATAAATATCATTCTGCACATCCCCATGACGTCTCGGTCGCCTTATAAGAGTAACACGACAAGACAGCTATTGAAGGACCTCGAATCAGGTTAATCAAGTTATAAAAAGGACCAACGTGACGTCATAAGTTAGGAAATTGTGCTATTCGTTCTTAAAAAGATGTTTGAAGTCGACATTATGGTTACTATAGGTGTAAGTCGACTTCTAAATACCCTTTAAGACCGTGGAAACAGCAAATACCAACATATTTGAGTCCTTAGATATGAATAATGCTAATTATATAGTTGGGTAGCGTAGCGGTATAATAGCAGACACAATAACTATTGAAGAAAATGCTTACCAGAATATGGAAATCCTTCCGAAAAACCACACCAGCTGTTGCCTTTTAGTTGATAAAATACGAGTACGTCTTGATGTTATAAAATGACGAAGTATCGAAAATGGTGAGTGGACACTGGGGCGGGTGGACACTAAGTAGGTAGCTTGCGGGCTCTAGGACGAAGCCGTATGCCGCTAATCTGCACTGTTTTTTTCCAGGTGAGCGCAACATTTTGTTGTGAGGGTAGTTTGAGGCATTAGAAACGTACAGGTACTTTTTTTTGTAAGTACTAGCTAATGTCCGGCATGCGTTGAAATGCCTTTTATTTTTTTTTGTTAAGAACCTTCCCCGGCTCGCACACAACAACATAGCTACCTACCAAAGTTTGATCACAATCGTTAACGCATTGCAATTAACTACATTACATATACCTATAGATAGAGAAGAAAATAGATAGGTAGATAGAAGATTTATGTACCTAGGTATCCAATCGAAAAAAACAAATAAACTCATAATGATGAACCTAGATTCTTATTAGTAAATATCAAGTCTGCAATTGCTTACTAAGTAAATTCGTAGATAGCAGTAACTCCCACGATTTTAATTCGCTTTTCGCTTCTTCTGAGGTGTTACTACCGTTTGAGGATAGTCACATAGGTAATTTGAATGACTCATAAGGTAAAAAAATAATTAAAAACAAAACTTGTAGCAGTTATCAACAAACTACAATAAACGGCTTTATTACAGATCCTACCTCACTAGGATAAGCAGAAACTCTAATCCATTTTTATGATCGAATTGCAATGTTTTGTCCCGAACGGAAATTATTATCTTTCTTTCAATAAATTCGCTACTTTAACCTTCTGTTTTAATGTGTATATGTAATAAAAACGGACTATTGCATTTGATCCAAATTAAAAATAAAAATGATCAAGTTTAATTTTTTATTTTAGTTTGTGTTATGCTCCAAATGTTGGCATTCGCTGTCACTTGTACGGATTCAATACTTCATGATATTTTCGTCGTTAGGTATGCATATTAGCTGAAAGGTATTGACACGTTAGATATCAACTTGGCATCTTTAACTTTCCGTGAGTAACTTTACCCATGAGTCACCCACCACCTGCCTAGCCTTTTCCCAACTATTTTGGGGTCCTCTTCGTCTAACCGGATGCAGCTGAATACCAGTATTTTACATGGAGCGACTGCCTATCTGACCTCCACAACACAGTTAGGCACTGGGTAATACGATTCCCCTTGGTAAGACTGGCTGTCCGATTTTCGGGCTTCTGACGGCTCGTAACGACTGTCAAAGAACCACGAATGGCAGCCGGGACTAACGGCTTAAAGTGCTTTCCGAGCAATGATCGCCGAGTCCACATCCCACATCTAGACAACTTAGTATTATTAGTGATCAGAATATTTCACTAGTTATACCACTGTGGCATCTGTCTGTGGTTGGTCATTCGTGAATCTTTGAGAGTCGTTACAGGCCGTCAGAAGCCCGAAAATCTGACAGCCAGTTTTACCAAGGGTGTCGTATTACCAAGTAACTGGGTTGTGGAGGTTAAATAGGCAGTCGCTCCATGTAAAATAGATAGGTACTGGTATTCAGCTGCATCCGGTTAGACTGGAAGCCGACCCCAACACATTTGGGAAAACACTATGCAGATGATGATGATGAGTCCTAACAGCCATTGGCTTAATAGCCAATAGCCTGGCCAATACCTACGGAGACTCGTTGGGCAACTGGACTTGATTCGGAAAGCGGTAGTTCTGGACACGACTCGTTTTGTTAGGAGGTTCCTCTCTCTGGAGCCCTGACCGGTAGCTTGGACCCTGTTCCCGATACCGGTAGGTTATGTTAATATTTCAAAATATAATTTGTATACAATGAAACAAAGGAAAATACTAAATTTATTCATTTATTACTGAGGTAATATTATGGCGGTCGGTGGTTGCAAAGTTTCTAAATGGTACCTAATAACCTATATTTTATTGTTCGTTCTAAAACATACACAAGTTAACACAATAGATGTGTCAGTCCATTTAATCAAATACTTATTCTATCTAGCACTGACATGTGGCTTGCTTAGCGCCTAGAGCCTTTTGTAAATACTTACACGCTAGGCGACTAGCCGAGGCGCCAAGCGTGCAGTGGGGTCGGTTGCGAAAATTCTTGACAGCTCGTTTCACTTCGCTCGCAAGCAGTGGCGTAACCATAGGGTGGCATTGGGGCAAAATGCCACGGGACTCCAGCCAGACCCGGCCTCCGGCCCGAGGGGGCCATGAACACAGGAGGATCATAACACAAGTTTATAAATGCAAACTTTTTTTTGAAAATGTGCAATAAAGGACATCATTCAGGTTTGGAACATTTTGTACCTTTTTCCCATTGTTTGTCTAATTTTTGGACGGGACCTCATGCTCAGCAGTAGCGTTTGTGACCACTAGACCAACGAAGCAGTCTGGTGTTAAAAATGTTATAGGGGAAAATATGAAATCTACGCGGAAGAAGTCGCGAAAAAGTGCTGGTAATAAAAAAACTACCTATAACGTTGAGCTTCTTTACATTTAGGGAAGGCCCCATCCCTTGAATTTGCTACCGGCCCCGAACAGTATAGTTACGCCTCTGCTCGCCAGATGACTCCCTAGGATCTAGGCGCTAAGCGAGCTACTTGTCAGTGCGCTCGTAGGCTTTATTTCAAGACATGTCCTTTGCCTATTCAAAAAAATTGTAGGTAGGATAAGATTGAATTTTGATGAGATTTTGTTTTTGTTAGTCAAAATGAACTGAGTTTCTATCACTATCTGGATAAATATTTACAATAGAATATCTTAACTTACATAAATAAAACTTACTTTAAGTACCTAATAAAGTAATACTTATGTTAAACCACCGTTAAACCTAAATCTATCGATTATTTGCCTTAAATAAATAAATAAAATAATTATATAAAACTAGGGAGAACTTACATTAAATTATATCAAGCTATTAGTATTAAACATAGACGATGTTGGTCTTTGTTTGCTGGCCAGTTTGAGAACGGAACACTACATACCTACAGAGGCCTCCAAAAGTTAGTTGACATTTTGCCCCTTCAGCGCACACCACATTATGATTTAAAATTCTAGTGATCCAAATGTTAGAACTGCTGTAACGTTTTTATTGACTAATTCTACTTACTACCTTTGACTTATCATCATCATCATTATCTGCCTAGCCTTTTCCCAACTATGTTGGGGTGAGCTTCCAGTCTAACCTGATGCAGCTGAATACCGGCCTATCTGACCTCCACAACCCAGTTACTGGTTAATACGATAGGTACTCCTTGGTAAGTTTGGTAGAACTGGTTGTCAGACTTTTGGGCTTCACTACCTTTGACTTATCATAAAAAATAATTAAGTAATCCCTTAGAAGTACCTACCCGATTATTTTTTTTATTTTAAACCATAATGTGCCATATCAGCTGGAGTGGAAAAATGTCAACTAAATTTTGAAGGCCGCTGTGTACCTTATGAATCTTAGTTAAAATTGTTCGTCAGCATCGAGTTTCTTTGACTTCGGTTTCAGTTGATACAATAGTAACATCTACATCATCCACGCTATCCAAATCAACCGGATCATCCACTGGATCATTCAAAGGGTCATCTAGCGCTAGCGGGTCATCCACGGGGTCGTCCACCGGTGTAGCAGTTCTCGCATGTTCAGTATCCACACTGTCATCAGTAGCTGCACTATTGAATGACAACTTCCTTATATCGAAAGTAGAGTATGCATAAACACTAGAACTGCTAGAATCATTACTGAATTTGCTGGCCCTCACAGCGAAGTATCGATTCCTGTCATCGATTCTGTAGAAGTCCATGCTGTCTTTCTTCTTGATGAGGTTGAAGTTCTCGTCGAGGGGTACGAAGTAGGTTTTGACGTAGCCAGCCCCTTTTACAAAGGTTTCGCCGCGACAGGTCGTAAGGATGCCACATTCGTCCAATATTATGGCTGTGTTCTCTGTCACCTGTTAGTTTATAAACAAGTTAATGCAGATAGAGATAGAAATTCCTGAATGATAATATTGGAAAACATTTGGGATCAGATTTTTACTACGGACAAAAAAAAACTTAAGTATATGCTGAAGTGGATCGTAGTTGCTTACCTGTATTTTTCCAGATTCGCCAGTGGAGTCCATTCGTGACGCCATATTCACTGCATGTCCCCAAATGTCGTACAGTGGCTTCTGTGAACCCACCACACCAGCTGCTACTTCACCATTTGATATACCTATAAACGTAAATGTTTAGATAATTGTTTAATCAGCCATTTAAACCTGCCTATGCAGTGCAATAGGGCTGCTGTTTTGTCGGTTAAGATAAATAATTAACAACTGAGAAGACTAAAACTATGCTAAAACTCACCAATACGCAAGTTTAAGCTCTGGAACGAGCCTCGATTGAAGTTCTGAACCTGCATCATCATAGCCGCAGCAAATTCCACCATAGTCAGTACCACGGCCCGGCCATATGGACTGTTCTGTCGAACACAGACGTCGGATATGGAGTCTGTGGATTCTCTCCTACATGGGTCCAAGCCACAAGCAGCCATGTAGGTCCAACCAGCCAATTTTATCTTCTCTACCTTGTAATCTGAAGTCCCCGCAAGCAACAACTAACAGAAAAATATATGTATAGGAAAATTAAAACACTAAAAATGGTTCTAGAAATTCATGCAGTTAATTACGTACTCTATCAAAATCCGATATGATTTCGTCCAAGATGCTCAAGAGGAATTTGTCACTCATATCAGCATCGCCTTCAACGCCAAGTTTATAATCAGTTAAAGACGCAAACATTACTGCTACGTTGTCATACTTCTCGTTATACAATTCGTCTAAGGATCTGTTCAAGTTCAGATATACTTGGACTGAAAATAAAACACAATTTGATTACTTCCAATCAATGTCAGGAAGAGGCGGTATTAAAACTCGAGTATCTACTATAAAAAAAAATATTGAAAAACTCATCATCATCATCATTTCAGCCGAAAGACGTCCACTGCTGGACATAGGCCTCCCCTAAATTTGGGGAGGGTTTGCCATAATCGCCACGCTTGCCAGGCGGGTTGGCGATCGCAGTATGGTATGATGGTGTAATGCATAGAGAACGCTGCTGCCCATTCTCCGGTCTCCCTTAGTCGTCTTTTACGACACCCACCCAAATAATTAATTTAGTTTAGTTTTTACATACTTCCCATGTAAAAACTAAACTAAATTAATTATTTATTTAAAATATTTATTCCTCAATGTTCATGATTGCACCTACCACTGTTTGTCTCTGCATCATCCAAAGGTTGACTGGTAGAAAATCCCTATGGCATTAAGTCCGCCTCTGTACATTTATGTGCTTGAAGTATTAAATAAATAAATTAATACTCACCTACATGAGCAGGTAAAATGTTTTCCAGAAGCATATTATTTACTTTCAACATGGTCTCTGCCTCTGTTTGCTCTGCACTCAACTGTAATTGCCACAAGTGATCCAATCTGTTCCTGTATTCTGTAGTTCTATCAATCCAGTACAAAGTTACAGTAATAACGACGACAGCTAAAGTGTGAGATACTCTGGGATCCAATCCAACATTCCAAGGCACGTCGTCGATAAAGAGCGACGTTTTGATCTCCCAAACGATCCATAAGTAGAAGAATGTCATGCCGCCAGCGACGATCCATTTAAAGATAAAGAAAACCCTGCTGAACAGAAAGTTCAAGAGCAAGGCCAAGCCCCAACATTGAGTCACATGCTGGAAAAAAGTTTACTGTGAAACACACCGAAGAAACAAGAATTAAGAATAAAAGGAAAATATAGAAACGTGATTACCCACGACGATATACAGTTGGACAGCACAGTTTCACCTTCAGGTACCACGACTTCTCTGCAAGCGATGACATTCACCACAGAAGTCACAGCGAGCCCAATACTTATTACTAGGTATATGGCAGTTCTTACGATAGCTGATTTAATAATTTTAGCAGAAATATCGTAGATCCTTCTCAGCAATTTATTTCGCGGCTCTTCATAGCCTTTATATTTGGTCCAAAGAAATTGGAACCAAGTAAAGGGTTGCATTACTATTAGTGCAAGTAGGAGAGCACCAAGTAGCGTCCATGCGTACCATTCAAAGCCTTGAAACCTAAAAATACAAACACACAATGAATACGCTGAGAAATCCGTAGATCAATCATGCCATTTCCAACATTTTTAAATACACACATCAAAAGTGTCTAGGGATCAAGTATTTTTATGCGGATTTCTTGAGATTGAGATGTGGCTTTGTAATAAATTTATGATTTTATAAATTTATATGGATCCTTTTTGGTGCATTTCATAATTTGAATCAGGAACTGTGAATCAAATTCGAGTAAAAGATGAAAAACAGCTGTCAATATTTTCCCTATAAAAACATACAACGCATTGAAGACATTATTAGTGCTACTGTTTCCCTACTACTGATTAAAACCAACGTTATTATGGAGCGGCGACGTCATTTAAGCAGGGAAGAAATGCTCAGAGCCGTGGGAATGATAGAAGCTGGTTCCCGGCAACGTACTGTGGCTTTAGCTCTGAATACAAGTCAGAGTATTATCAGTCGACTTTGGACACGTTACCGAAGCACTGGTACCGTGGCTGAGCGCCATGGAGGACGGTATCGCTGCACCACACGGAGACAAGACCGATACATTCAAATCTTAACTCGAAGAGCTCCAACAATAACCGCCATGATGTTAGCCGTGAGGCTTCATCACTCTTCAGGGAACTTAATTAGCGACCAAACAGTCAGAAACCGCTTGCATGAAGTGAACCTTCATTCCCGAAGACCGCTACGGGTACCACCTATAGCAATGCACAATCGTAGGATTCGATATCAATGGGCTCTTGAACACAGAAATTGGGCAGAAGAACAATGGCGTTTCGTGTGCTTTTCTGATGAGTCTCGTTTTGGTATGAGACCGGATACAAGACGTATACGACACTGGAGAACCCCTGGACGCCAACAGCGATTAAAATCCTGCCAGGAAGTCCATCCTTATAGTGGTGGAACCATCATGGTATGGGCGGGTATTTGGATCGGCGGAAGAACTGAGTTGATTTGGATCAGAGGCAACCTCAACGCTCAAATTTATGCTGAGACGATTGTATCAGACGTCATCGTTCCTCTACAAGTGCAAATCGGTCCCTTATTTCAGTTAATGCATGATAATGCACGACCGCACACCGCAAGAGTTGTAAGACAGACTCTCGCCGCAGCTAACATCAATGTCCTGCCCTGGCCTGCTCAGTCGCCAGACTTGAACCCGATTGAGCATGCATGGGATATGCTACAGAGAAGAGCTCTGCCGAATATGGAGGGTATCCAGTCGCAAGAAGACCTTTTTTTGTTGTTGCAACGAACATGGGCGGCCATTCCACAGCGTGATTTGGATGAACTCATTTTGAGTATGCCAAACCGATGTTCTTGTGTTGTTAGTGTTCGCGGTAGAAACACGGATTATTAATTGTTTAAGTTACCCAATAAAATTTTAAAGAAAACTGTTATTTCAGTCTTTTTTTCGAACTTTTGTGTTAGTGGTTCAAATGTCAAAAATCCCTTTATTAGGAAAATGGCAAATTTCTTTATTAATGCAAAGGTGACTTGGTTTATCGTTACTGTGACAAACGAAAACACTTTATTTGATGAATCCTTAAAGAAAATTTTAATTAATATCAATCAGGAGAAAAGTTATTGCAAAAATATATGTTGATCCCTAGACACTTTTGATGTGTGTAGTTGTTAGACTCGCGTTTAACGATTATTTCACTTGATGGTTAAAGATGATCGACTACCTATGTGATGGTACTCTCGACTCGAAGATATCGTACCCTAATTGCGTACACACTATCAATCTCAATCTGAATGATTTTTAAGGATATTGCTAATCCATTGCTTCATACTGAAATAAGTAGAATTAATATACGCACCAAAAGAGAAGAAATCTTTCGATCAAATCAACGTAACGTTATGTACAGAGTTCCACAAGGAAGTATACTAGGACCATCGCTTTTTATACTTTATATTAATGACTTTCCAGGGGTAATCAAACATCCGATGATACTATTCGCGGATGACAGTACATTAACGATACCGTGTAATCAAAGAGATTTTTATAAAGATGACATAAATAATACATTAAAAGAAACTATAGGATGGTTAGACAATAATAATTTAAAAATTAATTTAAATAAAACTGTATTAATGCGTTTTAGCCAGCGCGTGTTGAGCTTTTCTAATCTTGACATAACATACAATAACATTAAAATTGACACAGTTAATACAACTAATTTTTTAGGACTAGAATTTTTATTGTAAAATAGATCGAAATTTAAATTGGAAGGTGCATGTAGAGGCTCTGACTAAAAGGATAAGAAGTAGAGCGTACGCCTTGTATACTCTGTCACGCATTGTTAACGTAGATGCGTTATTAACTGCTTACTACGGGCTAGCTGAATCTGTTCTCAGATACGGTGATATCTTTTGGGGTATTTCAACTAATATAGAAGCTGCATTTAAAGCACAAAAGAGATGCCACTGAGCCATGTTTAAGTTGAAAACCACTGATAGTTGTAAGCCCTATTTTATTCGTTATAAATTTTGACATTGGCATCACTTTATATTCTGGAAACAGTAATGTTTATTAGAGGTAATTTTAATTTATTTTCGCGAATGGCAAATAAACTTCCAAGAAACAGGCGTGATCAAAGTCAGCTCCGTCTGCATAGGAGTAGGACGGCACTTATGCATAAAAGTGTTTTTTGCATGGCTCCCATTATTTATAATAAGTTACCCAAAAGTTTGAGGGAGCTAAATAATTTACATTTGAGAAATCAACTAAAGTCACATCTAATTGACAAAGCTTACTATAATATTAATGAATTTCTGACAGAAGAATTTATATTTTGATGCATTGTTATTTATTTTTCTAATATTTACGTTTATAATCATAACATTAATGTTTTTGACTAGAAAAAAAAAAATACAATGTCATTATTATTCATAATAATAGGTCTTTACCTATGAAATTGCCGTTCTGCAGTACTGGCCATTTAAAATCAAAATAATTTTTGTTTGGCTAAAAATTCTAATTTCAAATTAATTTTATTTTAAAAACATGGATTTTTTTTCCAAAGGTAGTCATTTGTTTATTGATTAATGTTACGGATACGTTAAAAATTCGAGTAATTATGGAATATGAGTACCGTCGTGGCAGCAACGCGGCACAAGCGACACGCAACATCAACGACGTTGACGGAGCTAACACTACAAACCAACGCACCTGTTATTGGTTTGCTCGCATTCGTTCTGGAAATTTCAACCTGAAAAATGAACCTCGCGGTCGTCCGAAGACTTTGGTCGACAATGACGAATTAAAGGCGATTGTGGAAGCTGATGATACACAATCTACGGCTGAATTAGCAGCAGCTTTCGACGTTAGCGTCAAAACAATATTGGTCCATTTGCGTCAAATTGGCAAGGTAAAAAAGCTTGACAAATGGGTGCCCCACGAACTCAATGATCGCCAGCGCGAAGTACGCGTCGAGACGTGCCTTGCACTGCTCAACAGACACACAAATGAAGGAATTTTGAACCGCATTGTTACCTGCGATGGAAAATGGATTCTGTTTGATAACCGCAAGCGATCAGCAAGTTGGTTGGATCCTGGTTCAGCATCTAAACAATGCCCTAAACGAAAACTTACCCCTAGAAAAGTGATGGTCACTGTTTGGTGGCCTAGCGCCGGTGTGATTCATCACAGCTTACCAAACGGGGTGAGCATTACTGCAGATGTGTACTGTGAAGAACTGAACACAATGATGGAGAAGCTGGCACATCTCCAACCAGCATTGGTCAATCGCTCGTCTCCGCTGCTCCTGCACGACAACGCGCGACCTCATACTGCACTGCAGACGGTCTCCAAGTTGCAAGAACTGGGGTTGGAAGCTTTCCGTCATCCGCCCTACTCACCAGACCTTACGCCTACAGACTACTACTTTTTCCAGAATTTGGATAACTTCTTGGCGGGAAAAAAATTCAATACCTGAGAGGCAGTACAAAATGCCTTTGAAGAATTTGTTGCCTCCCGTCCAGCTGATTTCTTTAAGAAGGCCATCAATAAACTGCCACTGCGTTGGCAAAGATGCATTGATTGCATGGGTGATTACTTCGATTAATACAAATAAACAATACATGAAAAAAAATCGTTTAAATTTTTTCATACAAAACGGCAATTTCATAGGTAAAGGCACGCCATACTAGGTGACAAACATGTCTGATCCTTTCTTTTTTATGTTATCCGGCATGCAATTATGTTCATATATGTGTGCACATGTTTCAACAAATATATATATCATGTCTTGTTTTGTCATATGTTCGAAAAATTGTCTGGTTCGAAAAATTGTTGTCTGGTAAATAACGCAATGAATGTTGTTGAACTGTCAAAATGAAAGCTATTGCTATTAATAGCGTGACTCAAAATTTCTTACCACGTCGTAGTCAGTCCATTAATTACCAGCATCAGTGAGAAGATGATGAGGCAGCATGTGATGTAATACTTGAACAGTGGGTCCGGTAGCAACAGGAACGTCTTCTCCATTTGAAAGTTTTTGTACATCAATGTGAATCTGTTCAGCTTAGACTCATTTCGGAAATGATCCCTGTAATCATTGTAATTTTAAGCGACAAGTTGACAATAAAAGTCTCCATGTAAAGTAATGGTATTCAGCTGCATCCGGTTAGGCTGGAAGCTGACCCCAATATAGTTAGGAAAAGGCTAGGCAGATGGATTGATTGAAGTTGAGAATCTTTAAGAACAATAATTAATGTATGAGAAAATGAACTATCTTCACTATTTTATTTCGTGAATGTACCCCATGTTTTAATAGTTATCCTGCTATTCGGGGCGGAGACAAATCCAACAAATCAAATAAGTATCATAAAAATCGGTCCAGTCGTTCTTGAGTTAGAAATGGTGTAACTATAGCGACTTCGTTTTATTTATATAGATAGGAGTACAGGTACGAGTTATTCCGGTCTGATTCCCTAAACCCCTCCTCCACCCCCCTCTTCGATCCCCTGCTAGTTCTTCTGTTTTAATCTCTGTCTACAATAATTATATTGATCGCTACGACCAACTTTCAGCTGCAATGGATCTGAACTTACTTGCCGTTTGTCATATCTTCAATTTCCTTCGCCATTTGGGCGTCTGCGGCTTTCAACATTTGCTGGTATTCCACCAAATTCTCATCCATAAACGTTGTGGTTCTTCGGAAGTTATTTGTGTTTCTATTTTCCGCTCGCTACTAGAAATACATAAATAATATAGCAAATTATTGAGTGATAATATATTTTATAAATAACTGCATGAATCGGACTTACTCTAGTAGAAGTGTTGCTTTTTGTTATTATTTTGTTGAAGCCGACTGATGCTCGCCGAAATGGTTTGTATTCAAGAGCCTGAAACGAAAAGATTTTTGTTCTGTTACAACGTGCCGCTACAATGGTGATAATAATTTACGGGTGGGGCTAGTGGCCAGTACCTTATCATAAAAATTATAACAACATAAAATAATTCTTAATTTAAAAACTACCGCCTGCGCCGATCGCTTACATAGGTCTCTCTCTCTTTCCCTCAATTCTCCTACATTTTACATGTTAATCGTTTTAATTTTATTGATGCGATGTTAAGATCCGTGACCCCGGCAAATGACCCCTGCGCTACAGTTCTTTAAGTAGGTACCTGAAGGTAGCTCCAAGATGTCATTTTAGAAAATTGTAAATAAATAATAACGTTTAAAGAAATTAAAATATATTCATAAAACGAAAACGCGAAACCGTATAGATATTTGTGTTTTAAATTAATGTCGCCATCAAAGCGGCACGCTATAATACAGGAGAATCTTTCATAATTCGTGAAATTATTTAGTGGTTAAATAATTACCCTTGCTGGCCTCGACAGTAGATATGTTTCCAATTTATTTTTAACAATAAAAGGATCATTTTGAGATTCAAAGTTTGGTTCTATAATGTATTCTCTGGCATATTCCAGAAGTAATTCGAGAGTTTGTTTGGTCACGTGCACTTTTCTGAAAAAAAAAGAGAGTTTACGTTATTATTGGAATAATATGACTTAATCATATTGTGAATTTTAGTCCTTATTGTGGTTATTAACAATATTGTTATCTGGCGCATAACGTCATTTTTATTGATGTTGTTGTTTACGATTTTGTCGACACTTGAATGTCTTGGAGTATCCCTTCCTGTTATATAATTTAATTTGGGCTCGATCAGGGAATTGACAAAAAAAAGGATTTACTATAGGTCAGTAAAACATGAAAACAATGGTTTGACATACCCAGATTTACCCGTGGATTCCATTTTGTTAGCTATTGTAACATCTTTCGACCAAATGTCGTACTGCCATTTTCTGATGCCAATCAAGCCACTAAGGATCTTCCCTGAGTGAACGCCTATCCTCATGTCAATGTTCAGCGAACGCTTTTCTCTGCAAAATATGGTAACAGCATAATTCTCATAATAAAAAATGTGATACACTTTTTGTTTTAATAAGTAACAACAAGTCACCAGTACATCCAATATTACTCCAGTCAATAAAGGGATTGTAGAGTGCGTGAGCAGGGACGAAAGTGATTCCTTCAGAAACTTGTTCAGGATGCTTCGGAAGTGAACATACTAAAAGTCCTGACGTCTAGAAAGTGAGCCGAAGTGAGGGGTGGAACACAAAATTTCGACTTTTGGGTTTTTCGCAAATAATAATAATGACTTTCATTTGGTATCTTGGCAATCTTATCTTGGTATCCAAAATAACGGACGATACCTAGAAAGCCGCATGCACTCTTACATGCCTTCCGCATGTCAGATGACAATTGGGTGAACAGAACCACCGATAGGTCCCATTAAACGCCCAACGCCATCGCGACAGGCCGAGACGAAAATGGCGGGGCGAGCTTGACTCCTACCGTAAGGACTGGTGCCGCGCTCGCAAAAAACAGAATTGTGTGGAAAAGGGAGAGAGAGGCCGTTGCCCTGCAGTGGGACAATACAGGCTAGTTAGTTATTCATTTGGTATAAGATTTTTTTTCCCTACGACGCACCGTTTTTGAGATATTAGCAAAACCCCCAAAAGTGGGAACCTTGTGCCCCATCTTGTGACATAGTTCCCATTTTTGGCTTCGGCACACCTCCTAAACGCCAGGACTTTGAGTATGTTCACTCCTTATTAAGCACCAACTACAAGTTTCTGAAGGAATCATTTAGGTCCTTTTGGGTCATTCGTTGAGTGAATTAATTATATCTTTTTATCGTAAAATAAATTCCTTGTCTTTCTTAATATAAGCCATTACGTTTAGTAAACGTTGCAAGTCTGTTTCAAATAATTTCTTGATGCCGTTAGTATGCAAATTCATTGATAATATTATTTTAGAAGTAACATTATCTTTAACAAGAAGTTTGTAGGTGTGACTTCCCTGAATGCTGACGTTAAAAGTCACAAATATCAAAAGTATTAACAGATTTAGGCAAATACAAAATGATTATTATTATCTTATCTGTAAACATATGTAACAAGGCTGTCGGTATTTTTAATTGTTGAAGTTATGAGCTATAAAAGCATTTTAAATTCCGATCTACAACATATTGATTTTAGATAGATATAACCGCAGTGGCCTGTTCATTTGCCTCGTCTTGAACGACTAATAGGGATTAGAAGCGGTATTAAAAGCGGTATTCGCCTGTAATATAACCTTTACCTGCGACATAGGCGTGTTACTTCTACCTATTTAATGGTATATATTAACCTATCCTGTTGGTTTCAATTAAATAAATTCACTTTATTTCAGTAAAAACACATTTGCTGTTTACAAAAGCAGAACATTCTAGAAATAAGTGTATCGTTGGTGTCTGTACTGATGAAAAACATCATTGTATTACAAACTCCAGCGTCTTCCAAACAAGGTGACATTAAAAACAACATTAAAAAAAAGAAGTGAATTAACTCTCTACACTGTGTAGCAGGAAAAAAAAGGATAGACCTCTGCATTTGTAAGCCATCTGATAATTTAAAACCTTATAGTAAAAAATATTTATTAAATGTACAACACACAAAATAAACACTAAATAAACATAATATCCTAACCTAAAACTATTAAACTAACAAACTAAAATATTGCATCGAAATATACCTCCGCATCGCTGTAGACTGGTAATGTACCCCAAGAGACTAACGGCATTGCAAACCTTATTAGAATCCTAAAGCAAAATGTATTCATACCTGACGTCTTTAATAATGTGGATCATCTCAAGGCCAAGGTCTACGCAATTCTTCGCATGCTGGGCACTGGGCTTCGGTATACCGCTGACGCAGTAGTAACAATCTCCCAGGAATTTTATTCTGAGTACATCATGTTCCTTAAAAGAGTTATCATTATCATCTATCCTGTCACTAACGAAATATCTTCAATATATTGAAAATGGTGGCCGGACTTCATTGCCATAGTCCATTCACAGTTACTTTATCTCTGATTGTGCATCTTTGTCAAAATCACAGTAATCTTTATACTCCTTATAATAGGGTTGCTGTTCGATTGCTGCTACTGACAAGTCTGTCAAAATTACGGTGGTCTTTATACTCCTTGTAATAAGGTTACTGTTGGATTGCTGCTACTGACAAGTTAGTCAGAATCACAATGGTTTTTATTCTCGTTATAAAAATATCTGTGATTTAGATTTTAACTATTTTGAACAGCCATATCATAAACAATAATGGATTGTTTGACAGACTAAATCATCAAGAAAAGTTTGCCGTATTATTGTGCTAGCCACCATACCAACGTGTCCCCTAATTATAAAACAAAAGAGGTACCTCAGAAGCTTCATCAAATCTCCCGAACAGCTCGTTCAGTAGCTCCACCATCCTCATTGGCGACAAAGTGGTTGATATCATCGTATAGTTCACCACATCCGCGTATAAAATGCTCACATTATCGTGCTCTTCTACGTAAAGCTGGCTGTAAACGACCGATAACTATATTTAAGGATTATTTGTGTTATTGCCCCGAAAATGCAGACGTTCTCAATGATTATATATTTTATTCAGAAACACTGGTAATCAAATCGCATATCTGATTGCGTTTCTGTCTAGACTATAGGTTCTAAACCTTTTTTGTGTCCACCGACTTTGAGAATATTTTTATTCTAGAGCCCCGTATTTTTTTACTTACTATCTGTCGCGAGTCTGAAACAGTTATTGCCACGTGTCGTGTAATATTATTTATGATAGGATATATAATTTTCTCTGGGTATTCTACTCCCCACTGAAGGTCTCAAACGCCTACAAGGGGGAGTTATCGCCCACGTTGAGAACCTATGGTCAAGACTACCTAAATATGATTAGGAACCAAAACGGAGCAGAAAAGCGCGGTGGATTTTTAAACTTGTGACGTAGCTGATTATTAGCAAGGAAAACACTGTGTTTCTCAGTTCATACGATAAGGTGAACTTACTTGAAAGATCTTAAATTGCTACTTATTGAGCGTGTTTCGAGTCCCATGAACATATTTCTGATGTCTTGGCGCACTTTGGATACTATGTGCTCTGGTAGTATGCTCATCATCAGACGTTCCTGAAAGAATAATTATTTTATCAGAAAACTAGGGGTTGAGATACAAAGTTATTAGAAGGTCTTTACATCAGATAGGTATCCTATTATATGACACAAAGAACGAAACCGCGAGAAATGATCGCGAAATTGGCGTGATCAGCTAAGGAATTGACGTGGTTTCGAAGTAAGGAATTATTGGATGGTCATAGTGAATTGCCCTGTTGGGATTAAGAGCGTTTACGCCGTACGGCATTTCATACGAACTTTCAAGCCCTTGTTTTTCGAAATGAATGAACCAGTGGCAAAGGGTGAATTTATGACAGAGGTAAGCCGGAGCCAAAAAAAGTGCATGTTGGCGTTTTGCAATGTTTTAATTTTATGGTGTATATAAATACAGTATGATATAATTATATTTCAATTATGAATTGACTATAGGTAAAGTCAATTCATCATCATTCTGAATTTTCGAAGGGAAGCCAGTGGGAATCGAGTTATATACATGGTACCTTTGCCACTGGAATGAACCGATTTTAATGAAACTTCATACGCACAAGCAGGATACAACGGTCTAAAAAGTTACAACATTTTCGAAATGTCTTATTTAAAAAAAGATAACTGGGAATCTCTGTTTCTATGTAAAATTTAAAATCGGTCTAATTTGGCTGAAACACTATTTTTGGAAAATGTTCTTAAATAACTTTTTAGACCTTTGTATCCTGCTTATGCGTATGAAGTTTAATTAAAATCGGTTCATTAATTTCCAAAAACAAGGGCTTGAAAGTTTGTATGAAATGCCGTACGTCGTAAACGCTCTTAATGCAAAATAATGTTATTGCTTCGTCAGCAGAAGGAACCCACGAAGCTTTTATAGCAATAAGCTCGTTGACAATGTTGAGTTGGTGGCGAATATCATTACTCCAGCCCGTTTACTCTGTAAAAATCTCACAGTATAAACTTAGGTGAAGTTTTACACAATTTATGGGCAATTTTTATTTCGTTGATAGAACTCCGTATCCAAGGGCTTGTGGCTAAGTAATAACAGCCGCACGGTTCGATCAGGTTAAGCTACTCTTTCCGCGGCTGGTCCGTGGATGGGTGTCCATCTTTACATACCAAGACCCTCCGTGCCTCGGAAAGCACGTTAAGCCGTTGGTCCCGGCTGTCATTCGTAGATCTTTGACAGTCGTTACGGGTCGTTAGAAGTCCGAAAATCTGACTACTAGTCCTAACAAGGGGTATCGTATTACCCAGTAACTGGGTTGTGAAGATAGGCAAGAAGAAGACAAAGCGTTGTGGATACAGACGCTATACAACGTTTATTAGTAAGGGGGTTATCGGATAGAAAAGTGACAAGCTGTGTTTACTTTTAGAAAATCCTTACAAAAATAAATTGACAATTCCTATGTCAAAATAAACTATCAATCATTATTGGATAATCGTTCCAAATGTAGTAAGTAAGTATGTGTCTTATCAGCAGATAAGATTAATGTACCACTGTTTTCATGTAATTCAGGGAAAAAACCTAAACGAATGACAATTTATCATGGCAAGGCCATTGTGAATGTATGTGTAAATCGTGTGAGACATCCTGAATATATTAGTAGGTACATTAAAACGTAGGTCAACAAAGCGAAATAATATAGTTGAGAAAATCAATTTTTGAAGTGAAAACTTCTTTAGCGGCGTTGTACACTTTTTTTGTAATGGGTAAAAAATGTTAAACTCGCATCAGGACACGTGACCCTGATCGTAAGATTCCAGGACACGTGACCCTGATAGAAAATTCGTAAGATTCCAGTACACTTTTTTTGTAATGGGTAAAAAATGTTAAACTCGCGTCAGGACACGTGACCCTGATCGTAAGGTTCGTATACAGGATCGAATTAAATTAGCTAGCGAAACTTAGCCTCAAGTATACAGGATCAAATTAAATTAGCTAGCGAAACTTAGCCACAACTATACAGGATCAAATTAAATTAGCTAGCCGAACTTAGGCACAAGTTACAGGATCAAATTAAATTAGCTAGTGAAACTTAGCCAAAAGTATACAGGATCAAATTAATTTAGTTAGCGAAACTTAGCCACAAGTATACAGGATCAAATTAAATTAGCTAGCGAAACTTAGGCACAAGTATACAGGATCAAATTATATTAGCTAGCGAAACTTAGCCACAAGTATACAGGATCAAATTAAATTAGCTAGCGAAACAGCCACAACTATACAGGATCAAATTAAATTAGCTAGCGAAACTTAGCCACAAGTATACAGGATCAAATTAAATTAGCTAGTGAAACTTAGCCACAAGTATACAGGATCAAATTAAATTAGCTAGCGAAACTCTACAGACGTTATGGGTATTGATATTTGAACACGTTAAAATAAAAAAAAAAAATTAAAGGACATTGACCCAAAGTGGTACCAAAAAGTCTAATTATTTTCATATTTTTTACAACATTTCGCGTCGGGGATTTAATTTTTGAAGTGAAAACTTCTTTAGCGGCGTTGTACACTTTTTTTTGTAATGGGTAATGGGTAAAAAATGTTAAACTCGCGTCAGGACTCGTGACCTGATCGAAAATTCGTAAGATTCCAAAATATCAAAAATTGAAAACTTCTTTAGCGGCGTTGTACACTTTTTTTTGTAATGGGTAAAAAATGTTCACCTCGCGTCAGGACACGTGACCTGATCGAAAATTCGTAAGATTCCAAAATATCAAAAATGCACAACGTTAATATTCAAGTTTTCACTTCTGCCTGCACTCCCGGAGTTCAACCCGTCGTTTTTTTTGTATTCATATATCAATACGCTCAACGAGGGGCCCGTGGCTAAATAATAACAGCCGCACAGGTCGATCGACCAGGTTAAGCTACGTTTGCCGCGGTTGGTCTGTGGATGGGTAACCATCTTTACATACCGTGACCCCTCCGTGCCTCGGAAAGCACGTTAAGCCGTTAGTCCCGGCTGTCATTCGTAGATCTTGGACAGTCGTTACGGGTAGTCAGAAGCTCGAAAATCTGACAACCAGTCTTACCAAGGGGTATCGTATTACCCAGTAACTGGGTTGTGGAGGTCCGATCCATGTAAAATACTGGTATTCAGCTGCGCCCGGTTAGACTGGAAGCCGATCCCAACATCGGAAAGGCTAGGCAGATGATGCAGATGATGATAATCGATACCTATCACGCGTCAATATTTCAAGCAAATACATTACATACGGTCGTTGACCTTAAAATACATTATTTTTGTTTTTTCATTTTTATATTATTGTTTCCCATCCTGTGGGGTTTTGCTAGCTAATTTAATTTGACTCTGTATAATATTAGTATGGATGTAGATAGAAGAAAAAGGTGAACGTACAATGAGAGCTGTTTCAAATACTTTCGTCAATAATGTTTTTTCAGGTATTAGAAAATAGTAGAACCTAGACAGTAGTTTAAAAGGTGGGTTACCTACCTCCTGATCCTTAACAAATTTCAGTCTCAGCGTGCTTTCAACACACGCTCTTCTATCCAAGAAGGATCTTCTCGTCACTATTTCGTTCATCAGTCTAAAGTATACACCCATTAGATTTACTCCAATCAGATAAATTATATCCGATGATATCTGAAACAGAGAAGTTTGAAAGATGAGAAAATAATCTCCAGGACTGAACTTTTAAACCTATTCAGCGTTCGCAATTTATTTTCCAAACATGTAAATAAATTTCGAAAAAATAACTTTAATTCTCACACAAAGTTCAGTTTGCGATAAATCTAAATTTTTTAAGACTTTTCAATCGTACTCACCAAAAGTGACAAGTTACCACGCTAGTTGGATATAGTTGCAATTTATTGAGAAACCTATGGATGTTTTCGAATAAAATTAATTTAATTAACAGAAAACAGACAGTTCATTTATCTTTATTTTTTAAATATTTTTTTATTTATCATTTAGACAAAAGAATACAGGATTATTCATATTAAATAGCAACCAAAACCACTAAGGTGAAAATAAATTAAATTTCATTTGAAAACAGCCATCGGTTTCTTACTAAACTTGAACTATACCCGGCGACCGTGGTTACTTATCTCTTTTGGGGACTGTACCTGTCTCGTTACTATAATATAAGATAGTATATTATCTTACTAACACGGATTTTACTAACATAATAGGTATGATTAATAATAGGTATGATAATTTATTTGTCTGTGTTTTATTTATTTCTTTGTATTTATAATTTGTAATTGTGTGGATTAATTTTATCTGAAATAAATTGATTAATAATAATATCTTCTCCTGTCGTTAATGATAAATATTTCATTCATCATTTTTTTTGACATTCATTAATTTATTGTCACATTTTAACTGAAATGGGATTTTACGTAGTCGCCAGTTTGGTTTCACGAAAGGTAGGTCGACGACAGACGTAAGAGTAAAACTCATCAGTCACATTTTGGAATCCTGGGAGAAGTCCCGGGATGCAATTGGCATTTTCTGTGTCCTCTCAAAAGAGTTTGACTGCGTTGACCAAAATACACTGATCTGTAAATTATACCATTACATAATTCGTGGACCTGCTGCAGATCTTGTTTTTTCCTATCTGTCAAAGCGGCAGCAAAAAGTAAACGTTAACGGGGCGACGTCATCGGGGTCTCTAGTTAAGATGGGCGTGCCTCAAGGCTTATTTCTTGGCCCTTTCCTATTTCTAGTATATATTAATGACCTTCCTTACATGATGGCTATAGATATAATAATAATAATAATATATTTATTCAAAATTATAAGGCATGAAAATTAGTACAGTTTTGCTTAAATAAAAATTATATTGCTAGACTTACGTGCCTGAACTAGGTAGTCCTGTGTTTCAGGCGAGAAGAGCTAAAATAGTCTTTTAAAATTAATAAATAATCGAAAGTTGACAATAGACAAATAATTATATGTTGAGTAGCTTAACACTTAGTTTCTAAACTTGATAAATATTTAACATAAGTGAAATTTGTATACCTATATTTACTTTAATACAGTTAGCAAATTTTCTGTTTCTTCAAAATACATACTTTGGAGAGCATCCTTGAGGATTCTCTTACAATTTGTATAGTTCACAGAATAAATGTTTGCTTTCGAGTTTAGTATATTATATAGGAGAGGTCTTAGGTACAGGTAAAATTTGGATATAAAAGCATGCTTTGTTGAAATTTGTGGACAAACTATATCTTTACGTCTTTTATTAGTATATCTAGCGCTGTAGGGTAAAGCTTTGTGTTGTTTTAATACAATGCCCATAATAAATAGCTGTCGAACTGTTAATACTTCACAAGATTTGTACAGGAGGTTAGTAGGGAAAAGGAAAGGGCGGAAAGTAGAGACTTTGAGAATCGCCCTCTGAGCTCTCTCGATGGTTAGTATATTTTGTTTTACCCGCTCCACCCCATGTGGTAATACAGTAAGTTAAAATCGATTGACATAGAGCAAAGTAAACTTGTCTTACTAATTTTGGGTCAGCAATACAGCGTAACTTTTTAAAAACAGATATCAACTTGAGAATTCTATTATTTAAAGCTTCTATATGTTATTTAAACGAAAGTGTGTCATCTATTATAACACCAAGGTATTTTGTTGTATTTGCCATTTTAATTTTAGGACAAACACATTGGTTATCTGTTGGAATTGTGCAATAATGAGCATATAATGTCGAGGTAGTGCCAGTTGATGTTTGCTTGCGCATCGAAAACTTAATATAATTTGTCTTGTCAGCATTTAGTGTTAGTGAATTAAGTTGAAGTCATTTATTAACAATTTTTCTCTGAGTCAGCCGAGAATAGAAGGGCAGTGTCGTCGGCATAAGAAACAATTTGGCCATGATCTAGACTTAGATTACAAAGATCGTTTATGTATATCAGAAATAATGTAGGCCCTAAAATACTTCCTTGAGGGACTCCGAAGGACGTGTTTTTTTTATCCTCGCTGAGAACATCTCCAATTCTTACACATTGGGTACATATTCTAGATAGCTCTTAAATAGTTTCAGCTGGGTGCCTCTGATACCTATGGTTTCAAGCTTGTGCAACAGAATAGGAATAGAAACCGTGTCCAAAAGCTTTGGCGAGGTCCAGCAAGATTCCTACTGTGTGGTTACCATTATCAAGTTCTTGTCCTAGATAGTTAGTCAGATGATGTACGGCATCGTCTGTTGACATTTTAGGCCTAAATCCAAACTGCCGCTGAGACAAAATTAATTTATCCTCCAAGTATTTGTAAAGCCTTTTATTTATAATTTTTTCTAATATTTTAGACATAGAAGGCAGTAACGAAATAGGTCTATAATTTGTGACTTGATCTTTACTGCCTGATTTATAAACGGGGACAACAACAGCTTTTTTTTGGCACTCGGAAAAACACCTGCAGATAAACATTTTTGGAAAATATAAGTTAGTGGCGGTACCAAAATGTGCTTGAACTGTTTAATAATTTTATTTGATATGTTATCCCAGCCAACTGCACAGTCATCTTTCAAACTCATAATTATCATTTCTACCTCAGTCTCGTCAGTGTCTAGCAATGCAAAGGATGATAAAATAGTGCTATACGTAAATGGTGTGCTTGTTAAATATTGTGATTGGCCCCGAACTTTTTCAGCCAAACACTTTCCCACGTTGACAAAGAAATTATTTGCAATGTTGGCAGATGTTAACTTTGACGAGTGTGCTTGTAATAAACCTGAAGATGACTGATTTTGTTTCGAGTTAAACGTTACACTTTTAATAAAATTCCAGATTTTTTTACTATTTGTACCAGCCTTTTCTAGTGCAGTTTTATCGTAGTTGTTTTTTACTTTTTTAGAAGATCATTACATAAGTTACGATATCGTTTATACGACAGTTGCAAAATTAAATTATCTGGATTGGATTTAGCTTTAATATGTAGTTTATCTCTATTTTTCATACAGCGAATGAGTCCTGTCGTGATCCATGGTTTTATATTATATTCTTTGTTTTTTAGCCGAGATCTGACAGTATTCTTCTGAATTGCATATTGTACATGTTTGATTAAGTATAACATACAAAACTGCGGATCAGCGGAATCGTAGACTGGGTCAAATTCGATATTGCGTAAGTCTTCTTCAAGTTTGTTTACATTTAAACGTGAAGTTGTGCGAGTGAGTACTTTTGGTAATTTACAATTTAAAATAAGTAGGTTAGGTTAGGTTAGTTGCCCTTATCTCATCCACTCACCCTGCCCGCAGCAGGCGCACCGGGCGTCGGCGGAGGGCGGACAACGCCCTCTTCCAGCCCCCCTAAATGGGTCCAGGGGCGACGGACTCGGGGACGTCCGCCGCCCCCCACACATCAGGACCCGAGGTGGCGGCGCGTAGTGTTCCACGCGCGCCCCTCTTAGACGTCACGGGGGGAGTCAAACACCTCACTCCCCCCCCTGACCCGACGAGGCCCGCAGTGGCGGGCCGGCACCAGCCGGGGGTTGCGGAAGGATCGAACGTTCCCGCGACCCCTGGCGTAGGTGTGAGATGGAACACCGGGGTGGTTTTTAGTCAGTAAGAGTCTGACAGACCCCGTCGCCCGCCCCAGGGCGGCGGACATCCATGAGGATTTTCCACCCGGAACAAAAAAAAATAAAAAAAAAAAGGTTAGTTGCCCTTGTAACTAATTCAACAATAACCGATCACAGTCGGTTATTGTTGAATTAGTTACAAGGGCAAGTGCGGGGAAATTCGACTTGAGTATTATATGGTTCAAACAGGAGCCACTTTAATGTGTAGGAAGCGTGTGAACGGGAAGCAAGCCATGGAAAGCGCATAGGTTAAGGTATTCCTCAGCGGATGCGTCAGCACTTTCTGGAAGAATATTGTTATTAATATCTCCAATTAAAATTGTATGTTTGAAAGATGATAGGTAGGATATATATGGATATAGACCATTTTTTATTTTATCAAGTACCTGGTACTTGTTGACAGGCGTACGCTGTCCTCCCGTACCTACTGTAATTTGAAAACATTGTAAAAGCCAATTATTTTTAAAGAGAGTAACAGTGGAGTTTCTTGCCGGCTCTTCTCCATAGGAAACGACTAATTGGAACCATGCACCTGACTTCTGACGTTTCATAAGTACCCATGTAGGTTTATGTGAAATAAAATATTTTGATTTTGATTTTCAATGAAAACATTAAATGCTTAAATTAAACGATCAGTCGGAAGACCACCAGCCGGTTTTTAAAAGTCTGCTCTAGTCTCCAAAAAGTAAACCTGCTGCCAAATTAATCAGCCTATAATGCTCCCACTGCTGGACTCAGGCCTCCTCTCTTGGCTGTAATCCACCACGCGGGTCCAGTGCGGGTTGTTAGATGTCTCATGTCTTTGAATTTTTGGTTCTAGGACATTCCGGTTTCCTCACGATGTTTTTTTTCACCGTTTTCAGAGCAGAGTGGTGATGAAATATACTAAGTAAAGCGCCTGCCTGGATTTGAACCCACACGTCACACAAAATCCTGCATCTCGCAAGCAGAGTTTAACGCGTAACTAGCATATGAACAACGGCCCGACATGAATCAAACTCAAAACTCAAACTCAAATCATTTATTTCAATTAAACCATTAACAGGCACTTTTGAATTGTCAAGAAGTCGGTCAGTCAGAAAATATGAAGCTAGTTACCCATTCCAAAGCGTAGGTACCTAGGAATCATTGGGCAGTTTAGTTGCCCGCCTGACATGACACCCGTCTGGTCGCAGGGTCCTCCCTTTTCTATAGTTATGCGTGAACTTTACACCCTGTTCCTCACATCTCTATACTGGTAACCCCGAACCACTATACTCGTAACTTGAGCTTAGCATACTTCGTCGTTTCAGCCGATAGACGTCCACTGCTGGACATAGGCCTCTCCCAATTTTGGGAGGGTTTGCCATAATCGCCACGCTTGGCAGGCGGGTTGGCGATCGCAGTACGTTATGATGGTGGAATACATAGAGAACGCTGCTGCCCATTCTCCGGTACGATCCTTAGTCGCCTTTTACGACACCCACGGGAAGTAAAGGGTGGTGCTATTCTTTAAGTCCGGCACCACACAGACAAGTCCGGCACCACACAGACAAGTCCGGCACCACACAGACAACATTAGCATATAGCATTAGCATACTTACGATAAATATACCTACTTTTCGACAAACTACCAACAGAATGTTTTGGCTTTCTTTGCAAATCGTGTTTCTCTATGCCATTTTATCTGGCGGGTGGCGTGATTGATAAACCATCGATTAGAATATTAAATAAGTTAATAAATTGCAGAAAAAAAAATAACAACCCAAAAGAAAAATATTGGAAATACCCAAAAAGGATTAAATGTTCAAGATAAGGTGATTATGAGTAAAAGTTCTCATTACAAACACTGAGTCTTATTGTTTTTTTGTCGTCTGGCAATACTATGTAGTTATAATCAGAATGACTGATAAAAAATAAGCAAAGTCAAATTAAATTAGCTAGTGAAACTCTGCAGACGTAGTCTAAACACGATTAAATAAAAATAAAAAAGATTGATGTTTCTTTTTTGGGAGTCAACGACCGCTGCCAGTGTTGTTGCTTGAAGTATGAAACTTTTTTTTTTTACTGATAAGTATATCAAGTGATAACACTAACTGTGATCGATGACCCCGCAAAAAAATCATCAATCTTTTTTTTTTTGTTTTGTCACATTTTGATATCGCCATAGATAGACACCAGTTTTTGCTTAATGACATCTGTGGAGTTTTTCTAGCTAATTTAATTTGACCATGTCTATTTTTTTTTGTGTAAAGCGGCACAGTCGTACTTTATTCATATTACAATCTAGCCTATTAGCTAATAAGTACTTTAAACTGCTAAGTACCTAAGTCTTTTTGATACGATACACAGTGATAGTGAAAGCTAAATACATCGTCAGGTCACCTTTGATACCCTTTTATGGCAAACGCTATGCAAACTTATTTATTAATATTTAAAATTTATAAATCGACTTCAGACAAAGAGTTATCGAGTTTTTCCTGAAAATCCTCAATAGTCTCATAAGCATGATTTATGGTATTAAGCTAGCTCCCAATTATTAACTTTAATAATTTGTGGACTAACACAGTTGCAAAACATCTAATGAGCAACCATGCTATGAAGGCTTAAACGGAACCGCAGGACCTATTACTGTAGACTGTGATTGAGACAAAGCGGACTTGTCATTAGACTTGTACCACACAACACATGCCTGATGCAAACAAATATCAAGCTATTGCCGAATATTGATTAGATAGATTGCAATATACATCATCATTCTCCTGTCCTTATCAGAATTTATTTGGGGTCTGCGTAACATGTCTTTTTCTTCTATATTTCTCTACTAGTCGTCATCTTGGTAGTCACCCCCTTTCTAACCATATCATCATTCACATAGTCCATCCTTCGTTTCTTTGGTCTTCCCCTACTCTTATAGCCATCGACATTCATACCCAAAACTCTCCTCACGACATTTTTCTTAGTCCTCCGTATCACACATGCTCATACCATGATAACATAGATTGCAATATCCTTACATACCGTGCAATCAAAACCGTGCCACAAAAACATTGTGAGAGAAAATAAAATGAACTTATTATTATTATTATTTATTTTTATGACTTTACATATCTCAGGACCATGGGGTCCCGGGCGTACGAGGGGCCGAAGCCAACTCGCAGAGGCCCCATAAGAAATTTTAATGAAATGCGGCACCAACCGACGATTCTCCCCGTATGCACTATGCAAGTGCACCTAAGGATAACCCCCGGATGGTGTAGGACTATTGCAGGATATGGAAAAATAAAAAGTTGGACTATTGATTTGGGTGGCTAAAGTGGACTGGTTACCAAGAACTATAGAAGAACTATGACCTCTGCCTGATGAATGTTTTATACACGGATTATATGGCAGGGGCACGGATTATATGACTTTCACACTCAATAATGGGCCCCCAGAAACGGTCGCTAGCACATAGTGCCCTAGCGACAAGGATGCAATATGTCCTGAGGTGCTTATGAGGAGTAGAGAGGTATTCCACGGCTATCAGGACAATCTCGGAAGTACGGTCAAGATCCCTACCAGCATCTTACTGGAATACTTCCTTCCTCTGAGCACGTTTGCTCTTGCGAATATCCATTCAAGCCGGCCAATAAAGGCAAGAATGAGGTGGGAGCTCTGTTCCTCGTCATTGTTCACTTCAGCCGGCCAATAAAGGCAAGCCAGAGGTGAGGAACAAGACTTCTTCCGGGAGATAGGGTCCGTGGGGTCGCTACTGCCCAACAGCTCACCCTGCGGGTTTCTGTATCTCTCTTGGTTTGGCTCCTCACCTTAGATCTGTTCCGGCAAAGTAAACTCTTCCGGCACAGGCCCAGAGTTCGGAACGCGCAAGCCCCACCACGACGTCAATGTAGAGATAAGGCGGTGGGGCTTATTATTATTATTATTGTTAAATCGCAATTTATTTGCCAAAAATGTAAACAAATATGAATTAATGGAAAAATAACTTTAATTCATACACAATAAAGTTGACGCTACAACTTCAAACATTTTTATAACTTTGTCAATAGTGCTAGTCACTCTGAAATCAGCTTAATTGTCATTGAAATAAAGTTGATATTTGTTTAACTTGAAATAGGGTGTGCAGGGGGTGTGCAGCACTGTGCACTTTTACCATAATATAAAACAAAGTCGCCGAAATGTCTGCACGCGCATAACTTCCGAATGACTGCACCAAATTGGATATTTCTTTTTTTTGTTGTGTTCGGTATTGCCAGGACAAGGGTTGTATGAAAGAAAATTTCGGAAATTCGAAAAAAAAAATGCACCCGTGTGAAGCTGGGGCTATAATAGCTACGCTAGTACAATACCACAAATACAAAAACAGTCAGACAGAAGTCTTAGGTACCTACTGCAAAAAATAAATAAACGTAATATATAAAATATCAATGTCACTTACCACAGTAACCATCTGAGGATCCTGATCATAAGTGAAGAAGGCGAAGATCACCACATAGATAACACTGACGAAGATACCGAGGAATATCGCCAAGAAGTTGTTCCTCATTGGAAGGAAGATGTAGTTGGAGAGAAGAGCCATGGTCGCGTATGCAGGTCTTAAGGATATGCCTTCGAACGAACTGTAGATGCTTACTGTGATATCTGCGGAAAAAAAAGGAGAAATTTAAAAACAACGTGGTTTCCCGCACTGCCGGGGACGTATTCTCTATGACACAATGAACGAAACGAATTGACGTGGTTTTGAAGTAAGGAATCATTGAGGGGTCAACTGGTCATAGTGAATTAGGGCCCTGAACATGAACCTCACAAAGACAAGTTTGATAACCGTTTAAAGAGAAGAAAGGCTGAAGTCTTCTATCATACGCTATCGGTGGCCCTTTTTCTTTTTTTTTTTTTTTTTTGCGGATGGGAAATCATCAAATGACTCCTCCCGCTCTGGGTGGAGCGGAAGGGAGTGTCAGACTCTTACTGACTAAAACCCACCCGTGTTCCTTCCTTAGCCCTTTATGTTCCGGGCCAGCGGTAACCCTTTCGGACAATCCCGCTGACCCGGCAGGCTTCGGCCCTAAGGGGCCCCTCCTCGATGCTGACATCTCTTTGAGGCGCGCGTGGAACACGTACGCGCCGTCCGGCACGGGCCTGGTCCTGATCGGACGGTGAGCTACCCATTACTCTCCGCCCGCAGGCCCGCGCCTACGGTGGCCGGGAGTCGTCACGCGGCTCCCGACGCCTGGGGCGTCCCCCGCGGCGGCTGAGACGGGAGGCTCTCTCCCTGAACCGTCCCGCCACCTCCTTCGCTAGCATGACTGCTTCGCAGAAGGAGGTGACTGCCTCCCACTCCCTCTCGCCCCGGACCATGGCTTGCACCAGGGCCGGACGCGAGATCTCGCCGTCGCTGCCAATCGCCTCAACGAGGACACGGCGGTGCTCCGCCCAAGCGGGGCAGACCTCCACCGTGTGCTCCACCGTGTCCTCTGGGCGATCCTGGCAATGGTGACACCCGGGCGTTTCCTCCCGCCTGATGATGTGCAGGAACCTCCCGAAACTTCCGTGTCCGGTGAGGACCTGCGTCAGGCGGTAGGTGAGGGCACTCCTCAAAGAGGGGTCTTATCGCCGCTATCGCGGCGTGCCCTGCGCAGGGTTGCGACAGTCGCTCTTTCCATGCCGCCATGAGATCGGTGGCCCCTTAGGGCCTAGTCATGTGGCGATCGCTTTCAAAGCGTTTCGTATATCAACAAAATAGACAAGCTTCTCGGTAGCGTATCGAATACATTTTTCACTTTTCCATCATCGTTATCGCTGATAGAATGTCATTTTTTGTAGGCCTTCTCGAGTCAGCGATATCTTCACGAAGAATTGTTCAAAAGATAAATTGAAAAAAAATTGGTTTTTCTATTTCATGTAACTTCTTAAGTATGTGGAGTAGGGATTTAACATTTTGGTATAAGTTTTTTGCCTCTTTGGTCTAGGATCATGTAAAAGGAATACACGATTCAATGAATATTTCTTGATACAAAAAAATTGCAAAGTTATATCTATTTTTTTACTTTTTTCACGGCGTAATGCTAGAATTATTCAATAGAATTTACTTTAAAACATAGAGAATTGTCATATGAAAGTTTACTCAAAGTAGTTTTAAATTTAATTCATTTATTTTAAAAGGAGTAAATTTATTTGTTCACATACGTCGTTTTATTCCGAGCGCACGCACATTATAGCCATCTCTCTTCTTTTGTGTTTCAATAGTAGTTGCATCACTTTTGCTCGCTTAGTAGATCAGTCGCTACGATTTAATTTCGAGGTAGCGCCTTAAGCAGTAGTGAGCAGCGCTTCAGATAATTTCGGTCGCTAGCATCTTGATTGACGGGAAGACGCTGTATGCGGCCAATGATAAGAGATTTCATCCTAAAATCCCCGTCACGAGAAGGTATAAATTATGTAAACACACATTCACGGGTTCGCAACTTTTGGATCAAATTAAAAAAAAAAACAGTTTGTAATGATTTTTATTTTTATATAGGGATATAATTAAGGTAACACACACATCTAATTACTGCCGTCAGACGATTCCGAGTATTCTGTAACTTACTTCAAAATGGCGATGGCGGCCCAAATGTTTACGTTCCATGAGTCAGACGCGTTCCAGTACCACAAATGTGACCAAGTGAAATTGCTCGTTAGTTTCGTATTACACGTACGTTACATTGAGTTGATTGAATTTAGGATTACTTATTGAACTTTAGTATAAAGTTCTTTATTTACAAAGTTTATAGCTTCTCGTGACGGGGACTTTAACTATTATGTTTGTTTTCAAATACATAGTATAACTCGTTTTCAATTTTAGAGGGTAAAGGGGCAGGTTACCCTGCCGGTCGAGTCTGTGAAAATCTCACCGTGAAAACTTAGGTGAAGTGAGTTTGTTTTTGCTAAGAATTGACATTATTGACAGTTCACTCCACGCTAAAGGTCAGATGGGCAATCTCTGCAGGTAAAACACTGGTATTCAGCTGTATCCATTATAGACTGGAAGCCGACCCCAACAAAGGCGGGAAAAGGCTAGACAGATGATGATGAGGGGCAAGTTTGCACTGCTTTTAGGCAGTTAAAGCTACAAAAATCCCTTACCGGTAAAAACGAGGTCCAAAGTCACAATAAAAGTGACAAGTATTGGCATCAAGAAGCATCTCCTTTTCATGGGATAGTATAATGGTTTCCAAAGGAATATGAACGATACAGCTATCCTTAATATGTACATTCCCATCGTTAAATATGTTGATGTTGATTGAATTTGCTGTAAGAAAACCGCTATTGATGATAATGCCTTGTCAGTAATTTCAGGCTCCGGGGCATCCTGTAAAGTAGCTCGAGGGATGAATATTTGGACATCACACCAGAAACCTAACCCAACACAAACGTGATTTACTGCAATAGTGAAGTATGAAAATACACGTATTTTTTTATTGTAGCTAGTTACTTTTGGGATGCATTAACACGTAACTTACAAAATGACGTCATAGAACGAAAGTCACTTAAGAGCGTTTACGCCGAACGGCTTTCAAGCCCTTGTTTTTCGAAGTGAATGAACCGATTTTAACAAAACTTCATACGCATAAGCAGGATACAAAGGTCTAAAAAGTTAGTAGAGAACATTTTCGAAAAATAGTGTTACAGCCAAATTAGATCGATTTTAAACTTTCTATAGAAACAGAGATTTCCATTTATCTTTATTTAAATAATACATATCGAAAATGTTTTCTACCAACTTTTTAGACCTTTGTATCCTGCTTATGCGTAGGAAGTTTCATTAAAATCGGTTCATTTATTAATTTAGTGTGGGAGCCCTAAGGCGTAAACGCTCTTAGGGCTCCCACACATAAACACGATACGACGTCGCGTCGTACAACGATTCGGCGTCGTTTCACGATACGATGTCGCGTCGTGGAAATCTACGACACGACGTCGGAACGTGTCGATGCACGCTATTACGTCGTGACGTTAGGCATTGTACTTCTTTATAAAGTGACTCCCGTTATTCTTGTTTGAAAGAAATGGGTGGATCCAATATCTTCTAAGTATCTGTCTTTTCTTTCTTCGTCTTCTTATTAACAGCAGAAGCAGAATGCGTCTAGAGCGGTCCATTTTTCGGAATTAACTAAAACACCACCCCACTGTATCGACGGCATTGTGCCGTGTATCGTGCGTGGCACATTACGTTACGATGTCGTGTTTTTTTACGATGCCCATCGTAGATTTCCACGACGCGACGTCGTATCGTGAAACGACGCCGCATCGTTGTACGACGCGACGTCGTATCGTGTTTATGTGTGGGAGCCCTATATTCGAAACATAAATAAACTAACATGATCGAAACTTCATAATACAGAATGGCAATCGATGCGCAACCTGTTACCAGGATTTCAGTACATGATTCTGAACCTCCCTGAGTTGTTTCCGTCGGTTATTAAAAAACCAGCCAAAATTAAACCACCCCTTTAAATTTTAACTTTATTTTTATTATTTGTTTTAACGGCAATAGAAATACAAGATCTGTGAAAATTTCAACCTGTCTAGCTGTCACGGTTCATGAGATAGTGCCTGGTGACAGACAGACGGACAGTGGAGTCTTAGTAATAGGGTCCCGTTTTTACCCTTTGGGTAGGAACGGAACATTAATAAAAATTAACTGTTCCATACATTTTGACAGTGTTGGTATTGCACTTTTCTATGAAACAGCTGATATGTTTTTCTAATAAAATGTCTACGGTTCTAGAATCATGTGCTGAATTCATGGTTACAGTTTGCGATGTACCTCCTGTAACCACCGTGTATAGATAATGCAAAAAAAAAAAACCACAGACAAACACAAAACGATGTAAAAAATATAGGAAACTTACCTCAGAAAATGTACTAGCGACAACTAAGACTACGTGTACGGTAGAAAAAAATACTAATAAAGTTAAATAAATATAAATAAGTGTTTCTCTTAGTTTGTCATCATATCTTCTATACAAGCCTTCTAAGTCTTTCTGGTCGAATTGGTCCTAAAAATAAAGATAAACCATTACATATTTTCATCACGAACAGAGAAATTCCAGATATGCAAAGGGCTCCAGCAAAAACCCGAATAAGCACGTAGCAGAAACGTCTGCAGTTGTATAAATAAAGATTTTAACACTTTCAGTATTTGGGATTATAAAATAAATTATTACTTAAACACCATCATAATATATACGCGCACACTGTAACCATAAATTCACCACTTGATTCGTCAGTTATAAAAAAAAACAGCTGTTTTATGGAAAAATTTATAGAACAGCAACAGTTTTTTAAAATAACCTTCGAAAAATTTCAACGCAGGGGTGTTTAGAATCATGTACTGAATATATGGAACAGATTGCGCGTCTATGCTCCTCACACCCTGTATAAAAATGAATTAAGTCCTACTTTAAAATACTGTAATCAGCAAGCATCAGAATAGAGCACATTATTAAAACTAAACTGTGAAAGTGGAAGTTGATCTTTTTGGTCCGATGACCATTTTCATTAAAAAAAAAAAAACTCACCCTTAAATATTTCCAATTCCATTGTTTTCCATGAGCCAGCTCTATTTCTTGCATTCTGAATTCATGTAAAGATGATAGAAGGCTGGTGGCTCTGCCAGAGTTCATTGAGTACCGTGCCAGGAGCTCCAGGGCTCCGACTTGGAGCACCACAGACCCCATCGTCCGAGAAGATTGCTCATCCTAAGAAGAATGAAGTTCGTATTAGGTTCTTTCGATTTGGGCCTGTAAAATTCGACTGGTTTGACCAATAACCTTTTAAAGAGCATAATGATCTGACAATAAAAAAAAAAAAACTGTAGCAATGTCCTATCATTTACGTTTCTTGTGTCTTTAATTGCAAGCAAGTAATAAACAAAACAAAAATACCCATAAGAATACAACATACGAATATCAAAAAACAAACAACAACATAAGTACTTAGTGATAACGCAATTTTTAATATTAGGTCTATAAAAGCTATTTTTAATATCTCTATGTATATATAAACCTCTGCCTAACCCTTAGATACAGGCGTGATGTTATGCAATGTATCGTTATATTTTATCTACTGTTACCGGCTACCGGCGCGGCATCGCTATACCTGCCTGCTGCAAAGGGAAGTTTGCAATCTACTAACTTAAATTCTACAAATGGAACAACATCCAACATTTTTTATCAATTAAACTAGACTTTCGTCGTAATTAAACATTTGAATATCCATGACATGTTTTATTATTATTGCCATATTTATAAAATAAAAACTGGCCAAGTGCGAGTCGGACTCGCACACGAAGGGTTCCGTACCACAAGGCAAAAACGCCGAAAAAAACATGTTTGTTGTATGGGAGCCCCCCTTAAGTATTTATTTTATTTTAATTTTATTATTTATTATTAAAGTTAAAATACAACTGAGTATTTTGTGAATATTTCAAGTGCCTACCTGTTGCCATTTTTGATATCGAGCAAAAAAGGGCAAAAAAATCGCGTTTGTTGTATGGGAGCCCCCCTTAAATATTTATTTTATTTTTAGTATTTGTTGTTATAGCGGCAACAGAAATACATCATGTTTGAAAATTTCAACTGTCTAGCTATCGCGGTTCTTGAGATACAGCCTGGTGACAGACAGACGGACAGACGGACAGACGGACAGACAGCGAAGTCTTAGTAATAGGGTCCCGTTTTTACCCTTTGGGTACGGAACCCTAAAAACCAGCATTCATGTACACTGCGAACGAACGAAACTTTTTTTTCCCGATCGTCAACAGTGTTGACTACAGGAACGAAAGGTGTTACCGAACGGGAATTACCCGAAATAATAAGTAGCGTTCGTCAACACTGTGAACGAACGAAACTTTTTTTTCCCCGATCGTCAACAGTGTTGACGAAAGGGTGTTACCGAGCGGGAATAACCCAATATTATGAAATGAAAACACACAAATGTCGCATGTCAACACATATGACACATGACATATGTGTGTAATATTGCGGTCAAGAAAGTGTTGCAACAATCACACAAAAAACATTGGTTAGATTTAATTACTACAAGACAATAGAAGCAGATTTATATCAGTCGATACCATATCTCCGCACTATCGGTCTTATCCATCCATATTGAGTTATTTCATTGATAACAGGATTACTGGAAAACAAGACTTTGGCTTTAGCATACTTCTGCAATGTCATGGGTCTAAGATTGCGTCCAAATTGAATAACAAGCCGCGTATGTTGCAAACATAGAAATAAATCAATAACAGGCACAATAAAATAATTTTGCAATGTTTGAGAGTAGATGAATAAAACCTGAGCGGTCGAGAGATCCCCGTCAGGAACGAAGTCCCGCACGCACACACATACACTCGTATATAGTAGAAACAGAGAGAGAGAAAGAGACGAGAGAGAGAGAAAGTCGCTTGCCCCTCCAAGCGACTTTCTCACTCTCTCTTCCTCTCTCTCTCTGTTTCTGCATCACGCTTTTTCCTTACGTGAAGATTTCTACCACTCAATTCCTACCGCAAGCCTCGTTAAGAAACTTCGTTACAAAAATCCGTATTTAGTGACCTGCGTACTTTCGTATGACCGGCTAGTGTTGCTAAATGTTTTAGGTCTTTCAGACTCATCTTACGTATTAAATTTGCGTCATTGCCTCAATCTTGGGTATTTTAATTGACAAAAGCCCCGTATCCACAAACTATTGTAAATAAATAAACTGTTTTGTCGTTTCATTGATGTAGACTCGGCTTTACATTATTATCGCAAGAAATTTTTTCTGTCTTATTGTTATGCGTTTTTCAGCATGGATTATGTAGTCAGTTACTTTCCATTGTTAAAGATTTCGGTGCCAAACTGTTTAGGAATCTTCAAGGATATAAGGTGGATACTAGGTGGCTCTAAAAATGGCGCGAACCGTAGGTTAGGAATCCTTTTAATACAGACAAGGGTCAGTAATAGAGCCTGGATGGGCAGCTCAAGTTGGGTTTTAAGTATAGGCGAGATAAAGTTACTTGTACGATTCGTGCTTCGGTTAAACTCATAGGAAATCAATTAAAACATTGTTAGAATTTAATTGGCTCCATAGAATAATTCTTTAAAACAGTATAAAATTATTTTTATACATTGAACATAGAAAAAAACTATACCAAAAAATACCTAAGGCTGCAGGCAAAAATAAAATCAGAACTAACCTAACCAAACCATAATCAAATAAAACATTGACATCCGTGTACAATTATTGGAGAAAAACACGGTACCGTCATTTATCGCTCACAAAACCCATAGATTTATCAACACTTTATTGAACAAGCACAAACTTAAACAGAAAAATCACAAACACTTACCATATTTGTCAACAAAACGGTACTATCACAGAAAAGGCACAAAACAAAACACAACGCAGCACGGCACTGACGGTTATTAGCACAAACCACTGACTGAATTCACTGAATATCACTGACGCTTTCTGACTAAGGAATATGATTAATTCAGATAAGCGCCACTCAACGGGCAAAGATATTAGTAGATTGTGCCAGCGATTATCGTATTATATGTGATTCAATCAAGTGATGAATTAAGAACTGAAATATTCGGTTTATTGTTGTGGTATTTAACTATTTAAAAAATGTTTCTATGACAATGGGAATAAAAATAAATCTAACATTAAAAATGTTGTTCTTTTATTAAATGAATAGGTAATTAATGAAGTGATTGATCCAAACTAGATTTGAAGCATGATAAATCTTTTGTTTTTTTCTGATTTACGTGATGGAAACCCAGAAAAGTAAAATAGAAAGTGCATTTTTAATGTAAATAAAATAATTAAAGGTTTCTTCTTGATGACTGACTGACGTGCAGTGAATAAACAGGATTTAATATATAATTAAGGTCTGAATTTTCAATAGTCACATAACTTTTATGAGAACAAATACTTATGACAGTTTGACATCACATATTTTCTCTACAAAAACTGTCAATCCACAGTACCTATTTATTTCTCAGATGAAAGTTATCTAACTATTGAAAAATCAGCTTTAAATACCTTCGCCTTAAAACTTGCCTTGCCTAAACTTAAAAAAAAAAAATCATTGCCCATTTTTAACCGACTTCAAAAAAGGAGGAGGTTCTTTATTAACTTTGCTTGGGTAGTTTTTGAGTTAGCTTCAATAATACGTTTTTTTCCACTTAGTTTATAATTGATGATGTCTTAATAACTTGCTGTCACTGATATATACAAAGCAAGTAGTGTTAAATGAATTTGTGTGGGGCAGGTACCTATAACTAAAAAGTGAAAAAACAAAACTTTTTTACAAAAAAAAAATAAACAATCAACTTCCAAAAAAAAAACACTACAAAGTGATAAATAACTTTAATTTCGGAAGTCGGTGTCAAAAAACGAAAATGCGGAACCAACGACATCGATTTCTGAAATTTAAGTTATTTTTCACATTGTATTTTTTTTGGAAGTCTTTTTTTTTTGTAAAACTGATTTTTATTCTACCTTATAGTCGCCTCTCTTCTACAACAACAACCAAACAACCAACAAAACTACAATTACCTGTAACGGCTGTAATTGAAACACGATTTGCACCATCTCACTATTTTCTATTTACCTAACAGGATTCTAATTTTCCGAGTACACTCATGGTTTACTTGAGCACTTAGAAACAACTGACGATACATACACGAGTATATTACTAACACCTTTTCGTTTACACAATAAAACCATTGTTGGCTCTAAGTGGGTTGCGTTTTCATATTTGCCAATTATTTATTAGTTTTAAATGGCACAGACAACTCTTACTTTTGTAGGTTAAATTTAGATATTGGTTTTTTGAAAATAGAATGCCTTACCTAAGGGCCCGTTCACACGTACCATAATCACACCACATCCACATTCCACAGTATAAAGATCATTTATGATATTATTACCGTGCCACATTGCAGCGACAACAGGATGGAAAATTAAAGATTGCTCATATCTAGGAGTATCAAAACGCACATGATAATTATTTTGTTAATGGTTTTCCGCAAAAAATGCTGCGATAATGATTATTTTTTAGAACCAAATCAGTGCTGATTACGTTTATAACATTAAGATAAGTTTATTTTTAAATCTTATATAATACATACCTTAGCTATTTATAGAGAATGGTTCATACGGTAAAAAAAATCATGATAATAATTATGTTTTGATGGTATGACTTGCTTTTTATTTTGTAGGTAGGAGAGAACCAAACTTCTAAGGTATTGTATTGGATTAACTGAAAGATATAGGTAATGTGCTTACAGCAATCAAACCTTTTCCTTCAGTTGGTTTCAGTATTTACTTTTCGGTCTTCCTCTATTTTATTTATTCGTATTTACTTTTCTCGTCTTATGTACGTCTTAGGGCTTGTGCGCACCAAGTTTTTTAAACGCGCCGTTGACGCGCGTTTTAGAAACGTGCGTCGATGGCGCGCTTTTATCCTACAGAAGGTTTAGACTCTAGAGGCTGCGTCTGTATCGCTACAAACGCGCGTGTGCACAGGCCCTTACCCGCCTTATCAATTAACCAGCCTATCGCAGTCCATTGCTGGACATAGGCCTCTCTCAGGCTGCGCCACAACACAATGTCCTACGCCTTCCGCATCCAGTCTGTTCCAGCCACCTTTTCGATCCATCTAGCTGGGGGGCGTCCCACACTACGCTTGCCGATACGCAGTCTCCTCTCCAGGACTTGTCTGCTTCACCGACCATCGGTCCTTCGACAAAGATTGACAGTCCACTGTCACTTCAGCTTTCTTACTCTGTTAGCTATATCGGTAACTCTTTCTTACTCATTTCGTTTTCGAACACTCGCTGCTCATGGAATACACCTTCCACAGTTTAGAAGCTTCTCGAAAGAGTTGTGAGCAGGCTAAGCAGATTTGCGGCAACAGCGATTTTGACGGGACTTCCACTGGCAGATAGCTGATGTTATAAGGAGTTACTGAGGCTACTATTTTTTTTTTTTTTTTATTTTTTGTGTGAAATGGGTTTGCTCTTGAATCTAGTCTAGGTCACAGGCGACAGAGACAAAATCGACGATGGAGTGAGCCCACCCAGAAGAAGCCTGTTCACTCTTACTTTGAAGAGATTTTATTATAGAAAAAGAACATTTTTGTTTTCTGACATCCACGCGAATGAAGCTGCGGGCACAGCTAGTAGCATGTATGGAGCAAAAAATGGCGCCCGGGTTATCACGAGCTAAAAGCAAAAACAAGACGCGTTCACGTGTCACGACGACTTTGATCTAACGAACGCTATCAACAGTCATAGTTGACGGATAATTCATATTACCTCCTGGTGGCGCCTAACACCAAATACTTGGGCGGAAATATAAAATTGTTTGCGTTTATCCCAGACGCAGGGAGCTGGTTCAATTAAATAGTGGACTGTATAATGCGGGGGTGAAAAGTACGTGGGTAGGTCCGACTTTGCAAAATACGACACGAATTAGGACGACGAAAATTATTGTACATGGACAAAGGAATTTGGCAGGAAAATGCAACACCACTGACCTGTAGATTCACCATCAATCCTCCACGTCGGCCGGCAGAAGGTTCGACTTTGCTGGCGCGCAGACGCCTTTCACAGCATAAACACGCACTTTTCGTAGTGTTCCAGATAATAGTTTGTAAATGCTTCGCAACAGTTCGCAACCGTAAATTGGCAATTAATTAACAAGGGAGCATGTCATAGACCACTGCTCACGCGGGCGGCAAACCTCACACTGTCACCGTACATGGTGACAAGGACAGCGATAGTCCGGGGTTGCATGTGGGAAAAGGATAGGACACGATAGGATAGTGACGCATTTTGCAAGTCATATTAACTTCTACCCTATAATAAAAATAATAAACTAATACGAAATCCAACACCTCCTAATTACTACTATTTTCCTATTACAAACAAGCTCGCCGCTATACTAACACAATTTCAATCAAAATCTGAATAAGTTTGAAGGATATTGCTAATCCATTGCTTCATAATATGCTCGAAAAAGTCTGCTTAACAATGTAAATAACGCAATGAATGTTGTTGAACTGTCAAAATGGAAGCCATTGCTACTGTTAGCGTGTTACGCAATTACCCCGAAGGTGTCATGAAACAGCTTCAATATGAGAGAGTGAAAATAGAAACTGATCGATTTCCATATTACGGTGCACTCGTGAGTAGGGAGCCTAAAAAGGCCACTTTGGCAGAATCATAAAAGGATAACATTATGGATCATAATGGACAGTTAACTGTTAAGTTAATCGTATCAAATCCCATTGGTGAAGGATTTTTCAGTTATTTTTTGTCAGTGCTTTATTACCAATCAATCCAAATCCAATCCCAATCTCTTTGATTATACCTAAGTACAGTGCAGCGAAAAAAGAAAAACACGGACTATCTTCGCCATATTATGTTATTCATAATGTTATCCTTTTATGATACTGCCAAAGTGGCCTTTTTAGGCCCCTCGTTGATTGCAAACAAACGATGAACACATGCCTCTAATTCACTGCGAAGTTCGTTTACTTCATTACCGTGTTGTATGAGGTGTACAGTCACGAGCAATAATATGTCAACACTTGGCAACTTTAAATTGCGATTTTTTCACAAAATGACGAATACAACGTTGAAATGCGCCAGTTTACATATACCTATGAGTTCGAAAATACTATGTTCCTACTGACATAAAATTTAATTCAAAAATAAAGGAGAAAATCGACTTTGAATAAAGCCAAGTGTATACATACTTTTGCTCGTGACTGTACTTGTGTGGTTGCGTGTACCTGTTACTACTCTCTATATGCTAATTGGAAAAATAAATATATATGTAGTGTTTTATTGTTTACTACCTTCAGCCCGCGGCTTCGACCGCGTGGTACCTATGTCGAAAAAAGCTTATGTCTTTCCCAGGGTTCATAGTATCCCTATAATACATTTCATCAAAATCGGTACACCCGTTTCGGTGATTAGCCGGAACAGACAGACAAAAGTGTTAAAAATTGTTTTTCTATTATAAGTAGGTACCTACCGTATTTACTTTCATAAGCATGTAGTAAAAAAATTAAATTAAAAATTTAAAAAACCCCCGACACAAAATAATAATAAAATTAAATGTAATTGGAAAAGGATAAAATAATTTAAAAACCACCGACTTAAAGAATTTATGTAACGAGACTAAAACAGATAAATTCATATGGCAGTCCACCTCTTAGAGTAGAAGGTGTTCCACAGAACGGTCCCCCGACTTCCATATGAATTTATCTGTTTTAGTCTCGTTACATAAATTCTTTAAGTCGGTGGTTTTTAAATTATTTTTCACACCACCTGCTCGAAAATGTCAAATTAAATGTCAAGCAACCTTAACCTAAAGTGAGTCATTAGTGGCCGGGGGCACAGCCGGTCAATAATGTTGTACTGGATTTCATTATGACCCGCTGGTCAATAATGTGATTTGAGTTTGGAATCTCACATGCTCAGCTAAATTGGCAGTATAGTACTAACAAACACCCTTTGGTGCCAGAAAGAGGAAAGCTATTCTCGAAACCCTTACTACGCGTGGATGATATTCTCGATTTCCTACAAAATCATAACAACTGCTTCTTCATATCGTTGCCATGTTTTCGAAGATATAATATTGTAAGAATAATTAGATAACTACGAACCATTTTTTAAAGGGAATGGAATAACATTAAAACTGGCATTAATAATAACAAATACCGTACCGCGCCGTAATACCGTAATAGTAATTGGCTGTAACATTAGTTAATTTATTTTGAGAAAACTGCGCTAAGATTGCTGTGGATTTTGTGAATAAATAAATAAATAATAAAACCTATTTATACTACAGTCAATTTACCACATTTTATCAAAAATACTCTATTATCACGAGCGTCTCCAATGACGTTCTAAATTTAAAATGCATACAGCCAATCATCCAAAACCATTCTACCAGCCCTGTATAAAGCTTAGTTTACACAAACGCCACTTCCATGAGAGTGATATCAATAGACACACACGACAAAACCGTAGAAGAGACTATTTTTTTTGAAAATCGAATTGATCGTGTCTTGGCTACTTATTGGTAGACGCAATAAAGATGCGAATTTTCGTACTATGGCTATTATTTTCTCACAGTAGGTGTAAAAAGTAGAGTATCCTCCTCTGGGCTAAAGGTGTCTTTGCCTTGGGCTAGCTTGAATCCCTCACTGCATTCAGGATTCTTGTATTAACTCCCTCGCTTCGCTCGTGAGTTAAATCCCGAATCCTTCATTGCGCTCGAGATTCAATATGACGCCCGTGACATAAGACACAACTTTAGCCCCTCGGTGCATAATCTACTATTATCCTTTTCCAATTACATTTAATTTTATTATTATTTTGTGTCGGGGGTTTTTTAAATTTTTACTTTAATTTTTATTTCATGCTTTTTGTAGGGACTCCTAAATTTTTGTGTCTTCATTTCTTTTATTTTCTTGCGTTTTATGATTCAGGTAATTTGGTGTTTAGTCAGGTTTTTATCCGTCAAAAAATAATTATTCATTTATAGTTGAAGAATAATTTTTAAGACTAAACAGATATTTTTGTTTTATTATATACTTTTTCTGGTTCTTCTTTTAGTTATTCAACTGTCTTACAAGTATTTCATAGTTATTAGATATCTTAGGTATTTCAGATCTAGTTTATAAAATGGGACTGTGACACTACCTGATGTAGAAATACGTTTGTTAGGTAGGATAATTCCATTCGTAAAAATGGTCAAACTCAGTGGTCGTAGGTACCAGTCAACACTTCACTATCCTAATCAATCTAGGGCATGGATCAGACAAAAAAATAATTTTCAAGTTTTTTGTTTGAAAACTAAAAACATTTCAATATAGTGTACATTATTCTACATGTCAAGCCCTTGCATTTGATACCTATATTGAAGGAGTTGTGAAAAAAAAGGTAATTCGCCACTTTGTGGTGGTGGCCATCTTGGATTTGAAATTTATCATAGTGCATAGTATTCTACTATTCAAGCCCTTTCATTTGATACCCATATTGAGGGAGTTGTGAAAAAATATGTACTCCGCCACTTTGTGGCGTCCATCTCGGACCGATTTTCATCAATCATAGCTAAGAACACTCCCGACTAATTCACCTTTCAAAAAAAAAAACAAAATCAAAATCGGTTCATCCGTTCGGGAGCTACGATGCCACAGACATACACACACACACACACAGACACGTCAAACTTATAACACCCCGTCGTTTTTGCGTCGGGGGTTAAAAAGCTGTCATTTTGACATTACAAACATTTATTCATTTGTATGATAATAATAATAAAGGTTTTATTATTATTATTTGTTTATATTTATTGTATATTTATTATTATTTTGCCCGTAGTTTACCATTCACCAGTCAGACTGCTGTAGACCAGGTAACGCATCTAGTTATTTTATTTATACTTACTGAATATGTTGGACTTTGAGAGACTGGAAAATCTGGAAAATTCCTTTCTAATAGAAAAAAAAAAACTTCGATGATTAGAGATAGGTAATAGAGTCAGTTAAATTCTCGAGCAATTTTACTATTTGACCTGCTGTCCTTTAAGTTTCTGGCTGGTTTAGTCGCTCAGACTAAGTACAGACGCCAGCACATCAAGCTACCCGAAACTGTCAAATTTTCCCAATCAACATTGAACCTTATACTTTAGCGATAAAGTTGAAAATCCATTAAAGAAATTTGACAGATTGTAGTAGCTTGAAGTGCTGGCGTCTGTACTTATAATTATAAACTCCGGGTTTACTCCTTTTTCGTTTCTTTCTTTCTTTCTTTTCTTTTTTCTTTTTTTTTTAATAAAACGTTGCCCCACACTAGGAATTTCTCCTGTATCGTGGGTGCGTTTACAAACATTCAAACTCACATACACAAACAGCCAGACCCAGACAACACAGACCAGACTTCACAGATTTACAGAATCGAATTCGGTACCTACTTGGGACCGCTTGATCAATGGCACAGTATAATCATAATCAGCACTCCACTACTGGAACACAGGACTCCTCTCTTCGAGAGGGAATGGGCCGTAATCTACCACGCGGGCCCAGTGCGGGTTGGTATGTACATGTCTCATGTCTTTGAATTTTTGGTTCGAGGGCATACCGGTTTCCTCGCGATGTTTTCCTTCACCGTTTTGAGAGCAATGGTGATAAAATTATCGACAACACAGGCCACCACTCACTTGGCTGCTAACAATGGCACAGTCAAATTAAAAGGAAAATGACAATGAAAACTCATTTAAAAAAAACAGCTTGATTATGTAAGAAAATTGCTTTCCAAACCAATTTAAACTAATTAAAATCCTTCACCAAAGTCCTCTCTGGTTGCTCAGAAAAAAGTGATTCCGTATGAAACTGCCCTCTAACGAGTTTCATAGGTACCGTTGTCTATGCGTCAGTTGCTGAAGGTGTAGCGTTACGAGAAATCGGCTACAGATGGCGCTCTAGGTTATATCTTGGAGTCGCACCGCAACGTCAACTTCAAGGCGTTCGTGGTGCGCGTACTGAATTGTTATCTGCCCGTCGTCATGGAAGAAGACTTGGCCGCAGGATGTGGTGTCCGTCGCTTCCGCGGACAAGTACCACAGGACAGCACAAGGACAAGCTAGTGAAGTGCTACTAACATAGCTTTAAGCTATATTTATTAACACAAGTTTTGTTTTATGCTTTAAATATGACTGTTAACTTGTAAGAATATCTATTACTAACTTTAGGGCTAATTTTTCCAACGCCAGATAATTTTGTCGGAGGAATAATTTTGAATTTTTGACAGTTCATCCATACAAAAACTGTCAGACGTCAATTTTATTGCACGAATAAAAATTATCTGTTGTTTGAAAAATCAGCCCTTAGGCAAATAAATTACTTTAATGTTCTTTAATGTTTACTTTGCATATATAGTATTGGTATTGAATGGGCAGCAGCGTTCTCTATGCATTCCACCACCACACCATACTGCGATCGCCAACCCGCCTACCAAGCGTGGTGATTATGGCAAACTCCCCCTTTTGGGGGAGGCCTATGTCCAGCAGTGGACGTCTTTCGGCTGAAATGATGATGATGATGATATAGTATTGTATACAATCAAGTATTTTTTTACTGAACAGACAGCTGTGCTGCTGGGGAGTTTGTTGCGCCACTTCTTCTCCGAAAAAAGTTGCTGGCAGCATGGAATGGTCTGCAAATGTTGCTGGCAACGCGCTTAAATGTTCCGTATTCATAAAACAAGACGAGAATCATTGATGATACATTTTTGATGTTGCGAGGAAAAAAGTTGTGCAATGGTTCCTCAATATAGTTTTCAATAATTATGGGGCTTCCAAATCTAGATGAATGTTAATAATAGTTCGCCTGACATTCATTGGTCTATTGGTCTAAGGATTACGAACAAAAACACATCGCTCAAGTGGCCGCAGTAACTTGATTATAAACCTTAACTTTCAACCATAAAGTTTACTGTCGTTTGCGATAAATATTTAGCTTCTTTGATTGAAAAATAAACTTATTTGTAAAATAAGAACAAAAATATTTATGGAAAAATAAAACATAATTTCTAAGCAATAAGGTTGAAAAAATATGTTGCAAAAGAAAACCACAACATTACTCGTGGTCCCATTTTCCGGCCGTTTTTGATGCGCTCATCGGAAATCTAGTACCTACCTACCTACTATTGTTGATCGAAGCCAGGCGTGACGTTTTTTGCTTGAGTCCCAAGTTCCAATACAACGCTGAACTTTTAGGTAGCATATTGGGATTTATATTAATTGCATTTGGCATAATAAAAAAACCGGGCAAGAGCGAGTCGGACTCGCGCACCGAGGGTTCCGTAACATCCGGGTTTATGCATAAGGTTTATGTTTATGAAATTAAATGTTTTTTATTTTTATTTTTGAGTTGATTGAATGAATGGTAAATTGCGGTTTACGATTTATGACGTATTAAAAAAAAACTACTTACTAGATCTCGTTCAAATCAATTTTCGGTGGTAGTTTACATCATATTTTTTTTTTAGTTTTATCATTCTCTTATTTTAGAAGTTACAGGGGGGGGGGGGGACACATTTTACCACTTTGGAAGTGTCTCTCGCGCAAACTATTCAGCTTAGAAAAAAATGATATTAGAAACCTCAATATCATTTTTGAAGACCTATCCATAGATACCCCACACGTATGGGTTTGATGAAAAAAAAATTTGAGTTTCGGTTCAAGTTTGGGGAACCCTAAAATTTATTATTTTTTTCTATTTTTGTGTGAAAATCTTAATGCGGTTCACAGAATACATCTACTTACCAAGTTTCAACAGTATAGTTCTTATAATTTCGGAGAAAAATGGCTGTGACATACGGACGGATAGACAGACAGACAGACGGACAGACAGACAGACAGACATGACGAATCTCTAAGGGTTCCGTTTTTGCCATTTGGCTACGGAACCCTAAAAACTTATAAAAAAAAACATATTATTTGTGGTGCCTTTTAATCCTACCAGACAATTTTATATTTTAACTTTGCTGCATTTTAATACTACTATAGATAATATATTTTAAATTTTAAACACAACTCCACGTGTAGATTTTCTTGTATCGCAGTTGCGTTTACAAAAATCTAGCTTGCACCATCCTCCAACCGAGACAACAGACGGTCTACCGTTTAGACACGTATTTCTTACGTGCGGGAATCGAACCCGCCTCACGTAGCGCTAAAAGTCAAGGCAGCCACTGCGCCAATCCAGCCGTCTGGCAATTTAGACACTTTTAGGTTCTGTAATTGCGAAAAAGACCAGTTTTATTTTGTAAGAGACATCGTAGTAGATACTTAAACTGTCCAAGTATTTTGTAAGCAAAAGAATTCATATTTCCTAGAATTGGCACTAACTAAATAATATTCCTTAGCGAAGTTGTAACAAGTTCGTTTCCAATCTAACTTTTCGTTTATCGTGCAATCCATTATTTTTGTTTAAGAATGCGAAGATTTTGTAAATTACGTACAGCTACGGCGAAATAATTGCCAAAGTTGTTTCGCTTCATTTGGATGTAAATAATGGAAATAATACTTAGGTAGGTACCTACCGGGTTTGAACGTCCTTGATTGTAAAAAGGTAATTAGATCCTGATTTAATAAACCTTAAACCTCCAAAGCTCTGTTTAGGTATTATTACCATTCTTCAGCCAAGCGACGCATTATGTTTTAATAATTCCTTTTGTTTAGCATAATATACAGGGTCAAATTAAATTCGTTAGCGAAACTCCGAAGATATGATGGGTATCAAAACACGATAAAACAATAAAAAAATAATTTAATGGGAGGGAGGAGGGGCCCGTGGCTAAATAATAACTGCCGCAAAGGTCGATCGACCAGATTAAGCTACGCTTGCCGCGGTTGGTCTGTGGATGGGTGACCATTTTTACATACCGAGACCCCTCCGTGCCTCGGAAAGCACGTTAAGCCGTTGGTCCCGGCTGTCATTCGTGGATCTTTGACAGTCGTTAAGTTAGGTAGTCAGAAGCCCGAAAGTCTGACAACCAGTCTTTCCAAGGGGTATTGTATTACCCAGTAACTGGGCTGTGGAGGTCAGATAGGCAGTCGCTCCATGTAAAATACTGGTATTCAGCTGCATCCGGTTAGACTGGAAGCCGACCCCAACATTGTTGGGAAAAGGCTAGGTAGATGATAATTTAATTATTTTTTTTGAGGGGTCATCGACCACTGTTAGTGTATTCACTTGAAAAATCAGTTTACAAAAACCAGTGTTTCTGTAAACTTCACAGACGTGATTGCTATCGATATCAATTCACGATACAATATATTTTTTTCAACTCGTGCTTCGAGTAACTACACTACCCGGGTCATTGATCCCTAAAAAAGAAACATTAAGGTGAATGGGTAGTTGAGACCGCGAAATTCAAATTTTCTTCTTTCTAAGTTAGATTTCTACCACCAACCACTAATCTCTTATGGAAAAGTGTTAGTGGTAGAAATCTAACTTAGAAAGATGTATTAATGATTCTAATGATTATAATTCTCTAAATATGTACCTGTTATTGTCGCGAATCATATTTTGATCAAGATACAATCTGACACTGACCTGCAAACTGCAAAAACGTAAGAAAATTTGAATTTCGCGGTCTACCACTATCCAAATACCTTAAACCTTTTATTTTATCGTGTTTTGATATCTATACCCATCACATCTTCGGAGTTTCGCTGGCTAATTTTATTCAACCCTGTATATTGCAATAGTTTTCTCTGAATCTTACCAATTTTTTTTGTCAGTATTCTATTTTTTTAAGAATGCTTAATAAATCACTATACCGGAGTAGGTATCTGTTTTCTGTCACATAAAACAGAGAAATATAGAGTTATGTAATTGGCTTGAGATAGGAGTTTATTTATTAGGCACTCAGGTGGTACTGAATATTTAAATTGAACTTAAATTAAACACGTACCCCCTTTATTACAAAGAGTTAAAAGACTTTCAAACGTCAAAAATTTATGGGTTACAGTCGCCGATCATTACTTAACTTTAAGCAACATTTAAAAGATGTTAAAAATATTTGTCTACACAATGTGATCGGTGAGAATCAAGATTACCGAGAACAAAATACATCTGCCCTGTTCACGTCGTTTTGTTCGCATCATTTATCAGTTAATGTGCATAAGAATACACCTGTCCCGTCTGCAGATGTAATCTCACTGCGGTCAGTTTCTACCTGAAGAGTTGATGCGATAGAAAAAGTGGATCCAAAATATTTCTCAATGGAGATGATAGAGATGTTTGTGTAGCAAGAAGGCATTTATAGGTAGGTTCAATTACAATAGGCTATTACTATAGGCTCGCCTTCTATTACATCGGACTTAAACATAACTGGTGAAATGCGGGTGTATTATATAGGTAGGTACACCTCTGCTTTACCCTTTGGGGATTACAGTCGTGATTTTTAACCGACTTCAAAAAGGAGGAGGTTCTCAATTCGACGGTATGTTTTTTTTTTTGTGTTTGTTACGCGATTACTCCGCCAATTGTGGACCGATTTTCAAAATTCTTTTTTTGTTTGAAAGGGTATACTCTCGAGGTGGTCCCATTATCATCAAATTGGAATCTGATGAGAGGATCTCATGGAAATCGAGGGAAACCCTCAAATTTTATAGGCAAAACTATAACGATTTGGGTATTTTTTAAAATAACTTCAGCATTTGCTCTCGGAAATCATCATTTGGTAAAGTGGAGCTGATGAAGAAGACCACAGATGGCCCACTAAAAAGTGAAAAATAAAAACTTTTTACAAAAAAAAAACAACCGACTTCCAAAAACGACTACGACTTTGACGGCACGGTTGGCGCAGTGGTTAAGCGATTGACTGCTGCGCTGCGTGTCGCGGGTTCGATTCCTGCACGGAACAAATATTTGTATGACCTACAAGTAGTTGTTCCGGGTCTGGCTGTTGTGTATGTGAGTTTAAATGTTTGTAAACGCACCCACGATACAGGAGAAATTCCTAGTGTGGGGCAACGTTTTGTTAAAAAAGAAAAAAAAAAATAAAAAAAATAAAACACTACAAATTGAAAAATAACTTTAATTTCGGAAGTCGGTGTCAATAAACGAAAATGCGGAACCAAAGACACCGACTTCCGAAATTAAAGTTATTTTTCAATTTGTAGTGTTTTTTTTGGAAGTCGGTTGTTTTTTTTTTGTAAAAAGTTTTTATGTTCCCATCATCATCTGCCTAGCCTTTTCCCTACTACATTGGTGTCGGCGGCAGCTGAATACCAGTATTTTACATGGAGCAATTGCCTATCTGACCTCCTCAACCCAGTTACTGAGTAATACGATACCCCTTGGTCAGACTGGTTGTCAGACTTTCGGGCTTCTGTCTCCCCGTAAGGACTGCCAAGGATCCACGAATGACAGCCGTGATTTTATGTTATGTGTGTACAATTACTACCTAGTGTGAACGTCTTTGCTTGTACTGCTTTGTACTTGGGATGCATGAAGAAGCCTCCTCGTGTAGCGCAGTTTGTTCCGCCAGTTACTCAACTAAACCGACCGCTCGGGGCATCCTGGACAGTCACACCCAACACTTTATTTGACTGCCCAATTCTTCCCTTGCGGTGGTGGGTCTAACGCCCGCCTGGTTTGCGACCAGCCTCCCACCGGAGCCCGGTGTCAAGCAGCCTGCTGTGTTTCGTCGATGAGTAGGAGTTCCAGTGCCTTAGGCATCTTCTGGGCACGCTCGTTCTACCATAGACCTCATCTATTGTTTTTCATCAGGCGTGATCGAGGCCATGAGCAGCAATAAAAAAAAAAACAGAATGGCTTTAATAGTCCTGGTATAGTCGGCCGCATAACTTTACCACCCTAAGGTTGAATCTTGAATGTCATTTACACGACAGAAAACGACAAAAGATAGAACCGAACCAAATTAAAGTGGCAATGGACCGGCCATATATCACCCCAACGGTCATCGGTGTAGAATCGATGACTGATATAAGGTAGGAGGCCCGCAGGCTAGGAGGCGCGACGGTCTTCGCAGGGAGGCTGGTAGCAGCTGGATGATACTTGCCGAGAATCGAGCGGAATGGCGTGCAATTGGAAAGGCCCATATCCAGCAGTGGACTACTGTAGGCCAATGATGATGATGGTACGATAAGGCCTATTTATCTATGTCACAGTTAGACAGTTTCAACCATAGTGAAGTTTGAATTGTTGACAAAAGTAGAAAAGTAATTACGAATGCAACTATACTTTGCAAGTTACAGAAAATCAAATTAAGCGTCTATTATTTGGAACTAAATTATTTTGCAATTTAACTTACATACGATTACAAAGTAACAATAATAAATTTAACAATTCGAGCACACACAGCAAATAACTTTTTCTAATGTTCTGTTTGATTTGTGTTTTTAAATGGCTGTGCATGATTTGCAGAATGAAAACTTTTGTGCTTCGAAACGAGATCGAGTTAGATAGGCTCTCAATGTGAAGCTTCTATTTTTTGCTGTCGGTCTAATTTTAATAAGACCAAAACAAAAAAAAAAAATAGAGAATAAGAGGCCATTAAGTAGTTATAACGCTGTTTATTTTACGTAGTGTTGTAAGTTAAGCTTAAACTGTTATTGTTAGCCTGAATCATACCGCTGCAGGGCAAAGTTGTCATCCCAAGACTTATATCTCTTTCGACTCAGGGCTAATAAGAACCACAGCACGCGTAACCGTAGCATGACGATATTTTATCGACGGAAGAATAGACAAAACAAAATGACACATTGCCATGCTTAGACGCGAAGAATGCGTACAAATATTTCTACAATCTATCATTTTGTCTATTCTTTCATCGACAAAACCCGTTTCAACGGCGGTCATGCTACGCGTGCTGGGCATTTGTTTCAATAGTGTTTGATAAATTTATAGGCATAAGAATAAGCATAATCAGGGTAAAAATGTTGTCACTACTGGGACACAGGCCTCCCCTCTGTGAGAGGGAGTGGGCCTTAATTTACCACGCGGGCCCAGTGCGAGTTCATGGATGTCACATGTCTTCGAATTTTTGTTAGGACAGGCCGGTTTTCTCACGATATTTCATTCACCGTTTTTGAGAGTAGTGGTGATGAATTTATTTTCAAGCCCACTGATTATTACTATGTTATGTTATTAATTTTACTATAGAGTAGGTACCTACGTCAAATCCGTGGATTATTGGAAAAGGCGATTCTGGTATGACGTAACGGTCAAGAGCTCTGGCGTCCAAGTGTCTGCGAATACACAAACTGCGATGATCAATTCCATCGCCAAGCTTTTCCTATGCTGAATATTTAGTATTATATCTCTTTAAATGTTTATTTAGCGGTCATTGGAAGGCCGATGTGCAGCAATGGACAATTCATTAAGGCATTTTCTTGCATTTATTTTAATTTATTGGGGTCGGTGCACCAATTCTTTTTCTCCCATATTTCTTTATTAGTCATCATCTCAGTAGCCCCTTTTCTAGCCATATCAACTTTCACACAACCCATCCATGGTTTCTTTGGTCTCCTCCTACTCTTATAGCCATCCACACCCTTATTCATAACTTTCCTCACAACATTTTCTTCATTCCTCTGCATCACATGCCCATACCAGTACAAACAGTTTCCACACTACTTTTCAGTCATCAATGTCTGTAAATGACTTCCTCTTCAGCAATGGACGAATACAGGCTGATAATAATATGATGATGTTGATCTGGGGTAGCATGAGCGCAGTTTGTTCCGCCAGTTACTAAACTGAACCGAGCGCTCTGCGCGTCCTGGACAGTCACACCCAACACCTTATTTGACTGGCCAATTCTTCCCTTGCGGTGGTAGGGCTAACGCCCGCCTGGTTTACAACCAGGTTCCCACCGAAGTTAAGCAGCCTGCTGTGTTTTGTCGATGCGTGGGAGTTCCAGTGCCTTAGGCGTCTTTTGGGCACGCTCGTTTCATCTATAGACCTCATCCATCGCTTTCCATCAGGCTTGATCGAGGTCAAGAGCGGGCCCATTCAGTAATAAAAAAAATAAAAAATCAACTATAAGTTTATCTCGTTTTATTTACTTTTGTGCTGATTATTTGTTTAGTTTATAATGTTGTGATAGCGCGTTTGTTGTGTTTATTCCAATGAAACCAAAAAGAGACCGTGTGTATGATGTACTTAAAAGGTAACAGCGTAAACAAAGGTTTGCTTTGCATTATGTTCTTGTTTCTATGAGGAAATTAACTTCCGATCTCTGACTGTTTTTTCTTAGGAGAAACATTTCTTCTAAACTTCTATCTGATTATTTAACTTAATTAGTAACTTGTTACTATATTATCCGTAACCTTATACTCAAATTTTATTATTATGACTATCGTATTGGTCGAGGGACCACGCTAAATAATAACAGCCGCACAGGTCGATCGATCAGGTTAAGCTACGCTTGCCGCGGTTGATCTGTGGATGGGTGACCCTCTTTACATACCGTGACCCCACCGTGCCTCGGAAAGCACGTTAAGCCGTTGGTCCGGCTGTCATTCGTGGATCTTTGACAGTCGTTACGGGTAGTCAGAAGCCCGAAAATCTGACAACCAGTCTTACCAAGGGGTATCGTATTACCTAGTAACTGGGTTGTGGAGGTCAGGTAGGCAGTCGCTCCATGTAAAATACTGGTATTCAGCTGCATCCGGTTAGACTGGAAGCCGAAAACAACATAGTTGGGAAAAGGCTAGGCAGATGATGATCGTCGTATTGGTCGGGAGCTCGTAAAAATGTAAAGCGAGCGAGTCTCACGATCAAAACAGTTTTATCCCATGTTCGTTTAATTGCAATAAAATAAACACGGCGATCGAGCGGCAACATAATTATTATGTGAGAAATAACTGTTATTTAAATATACTTATCGGTTTATTTATGTCTACTACTCTTGTTGGTTTAGTGATTGCGACAAAGCTGAACAATAGAGTCTTGGGTTAGATCTCTAGATTAAGGGGCTTACATGACCTAAAGCGCGGTCACTGTCGGACTGCATAGAAAAGAAAGAGAAGCGCGATGACACAAACCTGGTAATTTATTGCAAAATATGAAGCAATTATTGAATTACCAAAAATCTATTGTTTGAACTCAAAAATTAAAAGACAAGTGTTTTAGTATGTTGCTTGCAGAATAATCTGACAAAAAATCAGAATGATTGTATGTATATTAGTATGGTTTTTATTGTCAAAATGAAGTTTTTAGAGGTATTTTCATGATTTTTTTTCTATCGTATCAAGTTAGTTGTATTATGTTTTTAACACACTAACAACCTAGCATAAATCCTAAAGAATATCATATATTTTTCTGATTTTGATTACTCAACCACATACTTTTATTGTTTCTAAGACTTGCGTTTTTTGCGTTTTTAGGTCCTGCAAGCAAATTGTTTCTGGAAATTTTCAGAAGAAAAATCTAAGAAACAGTTCCTAGTCAGGATTCGTGCTCGGGTGCAGCACTATCTTTTCTCCTATAACATGAGACGTAAACATAACGTTTTGGCAAAATGTGGGTGTACTACTATATCTGCTTACTTCTTCAGAGATTACGATATTATGATATTACTAGCTGCGCCCCGCGGTTTCACCCGCATAAGTTCGATCCCGTGGCAATATCGGGATAAAAGGTAGCCTATATGTTAATGCAGGGTGTCAGCTATCTCGCTACAAAATTTTATCAAAATTGGTCCAGCCGTTTGAGCACGAAGAAGTAACAAACATATAAACACACCCACACAAACGCTCAAAACTTTCCCTTTTATAATATTAGTGTGATTTAGCTATTGTGATTGATCTCAACGTAAACTATCATGAACCCCCAGTTTTACTAACAATGTTTATGCTTTTCACTATTTGTTTAGGGCAGAAGGGGTCAGCCAATCAACAGAAGTGTAGTGCTCGTCGGTAAGGTGTCTTAAACTTTATAATATTCGATAACATTGTAACATTAGAAAAGTTATTTCTGTTGATTTATTCCCATTTCAATTTACAAATAAATTCTTAAAGAAAATAATCCAAACAAAACAAACTTTATCTCAATGTTTCAGTAGAGTAGGTATGTTGCTCAATTAAAACTTTGAAACGATGTTTTATTTACAGAAATCTCGTTCAATCTTAAACAAAGGAGACTGATCTTTGACAATTCCCATTCCGTTCTATGGGTTACAGCTAACAATTTCTTTCTAACGACTTTTGAGAGGTCGCGAAAAAATGCTACGCCGCGCCTACGGAAAACCGTAGCGCTACGAGCCATGATATTTGGTGGAATAATGTAGCAATTTGCTCATAACGATCATTACTATAATTCATGTCTGTGTGGTGTCGGACTTAAAGAATAGCACCACCCCATACTTCCCGTGGGTGTCGTAAAAGGCGACTAAGGGGTGTACCGGAGAATGGGCAGCAGCGTTCTCTATGCATTCCACCTCCATACCATACTGCGATCGCCAACCCACCTGCCAAGCGTGGCGATTATGGCAAACCCCCCCTTTTGGGGGAGGCCTATGTCCAGCAGTGGACGTCTTTCGGCTGAAATGATGATGATGATGATGATGAACGCTTAAATTTATTTGTCATTCAGAAGCTTCTAACTGATTACAGTCTGCGGTGGTTAAATAAACTAAAAGGTAGGTATAAGTAAAAAAAGCACGAAATCTTCGTAGCATCTAAACAAAATAAGCACACGTAAACCTAACCTGTGCCGACAGCTTAGTTTTACGTGTGCTTATTTTCAATTTACTCTTCAAAACTCCGCATTACACTTAATTCAATTAAAACGTGCACACAGCGTTTGGGGGCGAGCTTCGGTAAAAACAGCTTTTGACAGCGCGGCTTCGGAGCTTATGCGAAAATTTATAGAAAATTGCATGGTACACGCGTTGCGCCCATAGGGTGCGCGGGAAACGTTCGGGGGTGTATATTTAGAAATGCTTCTAGCCGCCAGCCGGCAGTCCACGCTTGGCGCGCCAACTGAGCGCACGCGTCCCCGTCTTCCCCTTTCGCTATCGCATCGTACCCGATTCCGTAATTAACATAAATTGAAATTAATTAATAGAGCATTACTGGTGTGTTGTGTGCCCCGAACTGGATTTGATCGTGTCCTGTGCTACCCTGTGGACTATTAGAATATTTTGCCGGTTTTCAGTGACTGTATGATTATTTAATAACTGCTCGCATCTATAACGTGAATGGACTTTTATTGAAAAATTAACTTCGTTTCTTCGATACAAGGTATGGGAAATAATTTCTATTCATTTTTTAATTGTACGAACAAACCCTTTCCGGGTATTGTTGGCTATAATTAAGTGATACGACGTTAATTTACTGGGTCGTCGACACTAACAACTTTGTTTTAATAAAAGGAGAGAGAGATAATGTTTTTTAGTTATTGACTGCTTTATTATGAGTATTGTTTTAGTGTATAATTGGGCGATAAAAGTGTCTGATAGAATGTCAATAAAATAAAATGACTCGAACATAACATTCTCTCACCTCAGAAATATTGTTTACAAATGAATAGAAAGAGAAAAAGCAATTAAAACTTATCTAATAACTTAAACTTTATTGCTAATTATTTTTTAAATGAGTACAGAAAAAATAGACAAATAACTTATAAGTTAAAAGCTTCTATAAAAGTAATTTCAAACGGACACTTAATTGAAATCTGTTTTCAAACTCAACGCTTTTAGCATTTCTCATTATATCAAAATTAAATATCTAATTAAAAATAATTTACTTTTAATGACAACTAAGGATAGTGAGTGTCAGATAAATATGACACTTTTGTAAACACGGAAATATTACAAAAAGAAATATGACAGCGGCTTTGAATGGGTTAATAAACGCCGCTATGATATTTTTCATGATGATAAAATAAGTCATTTAAATTCAAAAACCAACCTAGTTTCAAGTAAATTCGTATAACTTTAGTATTTTATCATATAAAATAACGGTTTGTCTAGTATTCTGTACGATAACAAACGATACAGATGCACATTTTATGTCTCAATAAGTAGTCCAGACATCAAATATTAATGAGTTATTGTTGTTGATAAGAGGTATCTTTGTACGCTATATATTTTCTTTTATCATGACATCTCATTCCAGTTGCTTTTGATTTATCAAATTATAGTTTCTATTATTATATGTTGTTTGTGTTATTAGAACTAAGTTTTGAAAATAAGTGTCCCATTGTGTGTGGAAATCTTTGATGGAAACTTGTGAAAATTGAGTTTCAACTTTGTCTGAATTCAGAATTGAGCTTTTGTCATTTGGGAATCACACGCTCTAGACAAGTTTTTATTTACAAGGCGCCACTGATTCTGTTATTTTGACTCTGTGTTATATTATTTATTTATAGCCTATGTTGTCCCACTTCAGGGCAATCTTTCCACTCCTCCCTATCTTGAGTAACTTTTTTTTTACTATCCATGTTGAAAATACATAATTTTACTCACACATTTAGTTTTCCAACAGAGGGGTCGTGGCTAGGTAACAACAGCCGCACAGGTCGATCGGTCAGGTTAAGCTACGCTTGCCGCGGTTGGTCTGTGGATGGGTGACCATCTTTACATACCGAGACCCCTCCGAGCCTCGGGAAGCACGTTAAGCCGTTAGTCCCGGCTGTCATTCGTGGATCTTTGACAGTCATTACGGGTAGTCCGAAGCCCAAAAGTCTGACAACCAGTCTTAATCTGGAACTGGAAGCCGACCCCCCAACATAGTTGGAAAAAGGCTGGGCAGATGGTGATTCGTTTTCCAACACATCGATTACGATCTCTTTTATCTATAAAGTTCAAACGTGATACTTTCGCATTACTAACAGCCAGAATTTGCTCCAACCGTGTAATTGCTTCTCAAAGGCTAACTACTTGTTTAATAGCGAATCTTTAACATGTTAAAACGGCCTCTCGATCAGTGAGCTGTTCAGGTGGTTCACGTGAGGAATTTCCACTTTGCAAACGTTAGGAGCCGGAAATATTCGACAAGCAGAGCTTTGACTACGAGCTTAGAGTTAAGATAACTAGCAGATTATGGGGTCTAGCGGTGTTTACGTTTTTGGAAGGTATTTCTGTGATGTCCGATCATGCTGAAGTTTTTACGTAAAATGAGTTTTGGGAAGGTTCGTGGATTAAAATAAAATGATTACGTAGGTACATAAACCTACGTAATCATTTTATTTTTTAGTCTACTATTATCTATTTTTCAATTTCGTTCCATGTTAGAGTAAATTTTTTTTAAACATTTTACACATTAATTATTTTTAAGTTATCTTGGTTATTATTTGGGGGAGGCCTATGTCCAGCAGTGGACGTCTTTCGGCTGAAATGATGATGATGATATCTTGTTATTATTGTGTTATATCGCAATTTGCATCCGTACTTATCTATACTAATATTATAAAGAGGGAATTTCACGTGGACGAAGTCGTTGGCAGAAGCTAGTCTGAAAATAAATCAAGAAACAAAACACCAAATAAGGGATATCATCATCATCATCATTTCAGCCGAAAGACGTCCACTGCTGGGCATAGGCCTACCCCAAAAGGGGGGGGGGGGGGGTTGCCATAATCGCCACGCTTGGCAGGCGGGTTGGCGATCGCAGCATAGTATGGTGGTGGAATGCATAGAGAACGGTGCTACCCATTCTCCGGTACGACCCTTAGTCGCCTTTTACGACACCCACGGGAAGTATGGGGTGGTGCTATTCTTTAAGTCCGGCATCACACAGACAGGGATAACCTCTCTTCAATCAAAAAATTAACTCAGCCTATCGCAGTCCATTGCTGAACATAGGCCTCTCCCAGACTGCGCCACAGCACCCTGTCCTCCGACTACCGCATCCATTCTACCCCAGCCACCTTCTTTAACCTCATTTAACGGAACATTAATAGCTGACTATAGGTAATTATGTACGTGGTCGCTCTGTATTATTGAGCCTTGTCTTTCGACAGAACTTCTGGAGCAAAAAAATCGTCGGGAGCGTAGCGTTTCACTCTACGATTTGTTATTTCTTCAAGTAGCTTTCATGTTTGCCACAGCCCCAAAAAATAAACAGGGTGGCAGGGACGCGCAACCTTGGATTCAGTACATGATTCTGAACCCCCGGTGTTGACATTTTTCGTAAGTAATTTTTTTGCAGATTATTTTTGATAACCGACGCAACATTTTCACGCTGAGGGTTTAAGAGGGGACGGGGCCTGCGACGAATTTGCAAAATAGGTATTTGCAGAAACTATTGCCGTCGCCTTACCTCAAGTCTGCCCCCATAGTGTGTGATAGGGACAGCTGCAGCTCAGACCAAAATTATCACAAAAATTTTGACGAGATCGACGTTTTGTAGTCCCCTTTTTTCTCCTCGAAAACCGAGCCGATTCAATTATTTTTATATTAACATTTTAAAAAAGAGTATGTTTAGGTTACTAACATTTTTATTTACGTTAAAAACTTTTCTAATTTGTCTGATAAATAGTCCTCTAATCACGGCGGTAAAAATAGGGTATTTTTTGTATTTTTTTTCATATTTTCTTTACTAATTAGTTGCTGAAAAAAATAAAATGACAGGGACGTGTTTACAGCAGACCTGGATCTTATGAAAAATGCTCTAGAGGCATTATTCAGGAAGAAAAAAGGGGAATTCATTTGGATGGAGAATCACACGCCCTGTTCCCTCTTAAAATCTTATGATGAATTCGTGGTTACAGATTGTGCGTTGATGCCACCCTGTATAATAAAATATTATTTGTAATAAAAAAGCAGAAAAAATCTAGTTTTGGATTCATTTTTGAAGGGGTAATTGAAATAAATAAGGGATTATTCTAAAGCCAGGAAGTGTTTAGAATAATCCCACGAAAATTCTTTCGATGACTCAACTCGAAATTGGGATATGAATATTTTATTTTAAATAAGTTGCTTTATGATGAAGTTATTTTGACACACGTTATGGGCCAGTAACACTGTAGTGTCATAATATTCCATATTCATACCACTCAAATTAAGGTCCAAAAATATGATGTAGCAATAAAAACCTACATAAGTTATGTAGAGCGAAGTAATATTAGCATCCGAGTGTGAATAACGATGTAAATTTTAACTTCATTAAGTAGTTCATTAAAATATGTATACTGTAAAAATATATATCGGTTATTACTTAAAAAAATTAAAGAATTATGTTTTTAATCATATCGCAATATTTATCTGAGGAATATATTATGGCGGTTTGACAGCTTTGTTAAAAACGTTTCTAATTTGTCTGGTAGTCCTCTAATCACGGCGGTAAAAATAGGGCATTTTTTGGTAAATAATTATGACAAACTGCCATTATTTATTCGTCAGACTATTGAAAAATCAGCCTTAAGTAAAATAAAAGATTTAATTGAATAATATTGAAAAGTTGCCAAGTTAATGGATATTTTAAATGAATTGAATTTCTGTACAAATGATTTTAAAATCAGGCATCGGTTACATACCCAAACAAGTTTTCCAACAGCTTCATTTCATTGTAGGTCTGTACACTTGGCAGCAAAATAAAGTGCGTTGCACTATGTATGTATGTACCTAAGTAATGTGTTTAAGGAAATGTCCGAAATCGATATGGGTAAATATTTACCAGCATTCATTACTAATCGAAAATTTAATTGTTAAACTCGTTATAGTTGACTCAACGGTGCGATCAAACAGGAACTTCCGAAGTAAAAATATTTAATGATTATTTAGTATTAAATTGCTCATTGTGTGCGTGCGGTTGAGAAATATTTGATTAACAGGTTTCCTATGCAAGAATGCATCGACGTGAGATTTAAAAGCAATGGATTTACACCGCACTTTGTTGATTTTACGCTATGTATATTGAATTTACTGCAATGTACGCATGTTGTCCGGCCTTATAATATTTAATAATTGTCTGTGTGGTGCCGGACTTAAAGAATAGCACCACCCCATACTTCCCGTGGGTGTCGTAAAAGGCGACTAAGGGAGACCGGAGAATGGGCAGCAGCGTTCTCTATGCATTACACCATCATACCATACTGCGATCGCCAACCCGCCTGCCAAGCGTGGCGATTATGGCAACTCCCCCCCCCCTTTTGCATAGAGAATGCATAGAGAACGCTGCTGCCCATTCTCCGGTCTCCCTTAGTCGCCTTTTACGACACCCACGGGAAGTATGGGGTGGTGCTATTCTTTAAGTCCGGCACCACACAGACAATTATTAAATATTATAAGGCCGGACAACACGCGTACATTGCAGTAAATTCAATATACATAGCGTAAAATCAACAAAGTGCGGTGAATGACACCATCATACCATACTGCGATCGCCAACCCGCCTGCGAAGCGTGGCGATTATGGCAAACCCCCAAAATTGGGGGAGGCCTATGTCCAGCAGTGGAAGTCTTTCGGCTGAAACGATAATATTTAATAATATTCAGAACATAAAAACCAGAAACTTGTACAGCAACGAAAATGGTTTAAACTTTTTTCTTCACATGGAGGAAGTCCAAGAGGATTACCACCGGGCACTAAAAAAAAATAGCGGCATTCCGGGAGTGCCGACAGAAGACAAAACACAAACATAATACTTTGCCATCACTCATTGACATGTGGATATACGGGATGTCCTCGGTTTTTTAATATATATTAAAAAACCGAGGACAGCCGAACACATCCGAAGCGGATATCTTTTCACTTTTGATTTTGATTTTTTTTATTATTGTTTTTTATCCGATGTACGACTATTGTCTATCTGGTGTACTGTGTCTTTTAGTCTGTGCTAAATAAATATATTTTCTTTCTTCTTTCTTTCTAATCGTCTTATAAAAAAAACACGCGTGGTGTCGCTTACGATAACAGTGCGAGCTCAATGGTTTTTTTCGATCTCAAAAAATGCCTAACGGCGCCTAAAGAAGTTTTCACTTTAAAAAAAAGCGTGTCATTTTCTAAGCGGTAGGTATGACAATTGGCAACCCCATCGCCAACGACCATTTAATTTAATTTAAGAACATTTAATTTCCCTTTACCATTTAGAACCCTCTCAAGATTGCAAACGAGTTTTTGCTTATTATGCATATTCCCTGTTTTGCTTCATTTCCAGACAATTACAGACATAATAACAACTATATTTAAAAAAACAGTAATATTTTTTCTAAAGTAGCACTTTACATTTATAACCTAGTATTGTAATAACTGCAATTTTAAGTAGGTCATAATAATGCATCGACTCACTGCCGAGGTTTTAAAAATGCATATGTCATTATCGGTAACTACCGTCAAGTTTTTATTCCACACAACACTAGGAAAGAACTTTTACAGCGGAGGCCATAAATTATTCGGGCAAACTGTACACGACGGAACGTCAATAGAAAAAAAAAAACAATTTTCTAATTTAAATACTTATAAAAGGAACCTTCGTCGTCCTAATTAAGTCTAATACTGGCTATCGGGCCATGTAAAAAGTTGTGCGTCCAGTATGTTGGGTTGTAAATCGAACTAAGTTGGTTTATAAGTGTACTATTACGGTCAATTAGTACAGCAGTCGGGTTTCTTTGATGGTACTGGGTTGTAAACAGAAAATTGATCCGGACCGCCCTGGAGATGATGTGTAGTTTTATTTGAATGCACAAAGTATTTTGAGAGTGGATCAATGGCTATCAATCGTGTTCAATTTGGTTTGCTTCAATCGGCTTGTTTGTAGGACAGTTTAGAGGAATATTTTTTGTTTTGTTTAGATTGAATCTGTCAGTGTCCATTTTATTAACGTCGGATTCAACGTCACTTTTAAATACAGAATCGCTAGACAAAATCGTGCGACAAAGAAGCAAAATCCTTGTAAAACAAATTGAATGCGAAGACCAAAGTTGCTAAATCATTTCCGTAATTGAATAAAAAGTCGTTATTACATGACCGTTTAAAAACCCACCAAAGTAAATTAAAACAAAGCACTTTAGTGTCGCGGCAAACCATTTCCAAAAGGATCTTAAAAATGTAGGCACCACAAGCACACGCTAAGTATTAAACTTTAAACCGAGCGAACAATATCCGTTCATTATTTACCAGAAGAATGGCCGTTCTGAACAACAGCCTGAGCTCAGCCCGCGGGCTATGAACACCAGGTGTGGCTCAAATAAATAGCCCCACATAGCCCAATACATAGCCACGTTCACTACCAATTATTACGATTAATTGGAAACAAGTCAGAGCCTTTATTTTTGTTTCTGATCGTTATAACTATAGGGAATAGTCTAATATATGAGACGTCGCCCCGAGCAGTCTTCGGCTCACGGATTATTTCTATGTACGTAATTTTTGTGGAGAAAATTACACAGTATGCCGGCTAATAGCGTGGTTTTAAACAGAAGTGCGCTTAACCGGTGGCACGGAAGTATCCGAATACGATGTAGAAATAATAATCTATCAAGTATTTGTATATTATTAGAGGCATTAAATCAAACCTGTGTAAAAAACTTTTGAAGACGAAAAAGAACTTAATTGATTGTTTTGACTGTGTAATTGCAATATCGCTAAGATGAATCGCATTCCTAGATCGTTTAGATTTTGTTTTTATAGCCATGTAAATTTATTCCTATGCCATTTAAATTTGATTTTTATAATACTTTTTTTATTACTATTTTTATCATAACATTTTCGGCGAGCCGTCAGTCGACGCCCAAAAATGTCTAAAAGTTCATTCGTTATAACGCGCAACCTTAAACCGCCGCCAAAACTACACTATATACTTAAGAAGGTCTCATACTCACCAATACTAGGTAAGGTCAGTGTATTGACTCGCGATTATCCTCAGCGTAGAGAATTAATGCGGCATAAAAGTTCACAATTTTATTCCATTATCGGATGTTGAGAGAGAGCCTGGTAACGCAGTTCTCATGTAATCCCGGCTCTACGGAAAGCGCTAAAAGTTCGTCCAACGAAGTTTCTTCGTACATTCATAAACATTTTACTTTTGCAAGTTCCGTGTCGAGGTCTGTAACTCTGTAGGTATCACTTGATATTTTACATTTAAAGCACGTGTTTTCCAGTAATATTGTTCTTACTGAATTGCCGCCGTTTTCAGTGTTTGAATCTTAATAATTTATGGTTGTTGAAAGTTTTTGCCCGGGTATTATGAGTTTTCGGAAGTGTCTACGGGCGTTGCGAGTTCCTGCCCTATCTGTATGGTGGATCTTTAATGGGCCCTTGCATTTTGGGGGGTCTTGCGTTTGTAGATATATTAGGGTAGCGGTTCTTTTTTATATGGAGGATTTAGTTTGGTAACGTTACTTAAATAATTGCCCTGAAGATGAAGATTGGAATTCGAAGCCTGTGAAAGACGTTTTATTAACACAAAAAGCTTTTCCTTAGTTACGAAAAATAAAGAAAGGTATATTAGTTAAGTGGGTATCTAATATATATTTTTTTATTTTCGCTGTCTCACATCACTCAATTAAACCGAAATTGCTATCAACTTAACCCTTCAAAGCCATAACATAAAACACGACATCTTACTTTTACGCCCCTTACCCTCAAATAAAGTATTTATTGCACAAAAAACAACGAAATTCAGGGGTAGGGTAACAAGAAAATACGAAAAGTTGTCGTATATATTATATAATTTGCACACAACTCACGTTCATACGGGGGCATACATGAACGATATGAATAAGTTATTCACCAGGCCTAGTCCAGGCCGCTGTGGCCTGTACTTACGGCCTGCTGGATTTTAATAGTTTATTCCGCTTTTCAGACCAAAACTATGTGCAACACGTTTGTGGCTCGTTTAGGTATTTATATTCAGGAATTTGGCTCTTTGCTTATTTTAGAGCAACGTTGGGAGAAAGAGAGAGACATTAAAGTGGATTAAAAATCTGGAATGTAAGCACTTTGTATTGGTGGCCTTTAAAATAGCATTATGTCATGGAAGGCATATTATGAATGTTCTTATATTAGCCATATTTTAGTAACATAACATTATTATACATTTTTTTTATAAATACTTTCCAGTTTCGCCGTTTAACAATTTTGTGGAGTTTCGTTTATCTCTACCGAATTAAGCTAATTTTAAATTTAATAACTTTTTAATTTTGAGCCGACTTTAGATGTCATTAGTCATAGCTTGATTTAATGATTCCGCCATGATATTATATAGGTCAAGTAAATTTATCCAGTCGTTAAAATATTCATAAATCAAACACAGGATTGAATGTTCTTATATTAGCCATATTTAGTAACATAACATTATTATACATTTTTTTTATAAATACTTTACAGTTTTGCCGTTTAACAATTTTGTGGAGTTTCGTTTATCTCTACCGAATTAAGCTAATTTTAAATTTAATAACTTTTTAATTTTGAGCCGACTTTAGATGTCATTAATCATAGCTTGATTTAATGATTCCGCCATGATATTATATAGGTCAAGTAAATTTATCCAGTCGTTTAAATATTCATAAATCAAACACAGGATGACCTATCAGCTTCAAATTACATCGTAAAAATATTAACGATAACATCTCCCGATGTAAACGCCGGATATTTTGCATAGTTGATGGTCATTGGACACCGTTTTGTTAACTTTGGTCATAAAAATTGACCCGAACTGTGGACTATCGGCTCCTGTCATCTGATCGTAGGAGGGAACAGAAGTTATGGACGAATTTAGTATGTTATGGTTATGTGGGAGTTGGTCTAATAAAACGATGGTTTCAATTAATAGTACGTAACTGTTATGCGACTGATACCCTGAAGATGTAGTCAGATTTCATCGGCAGCCTGTAGCAGTGTATTGCCAGTGGTGTATTATGCCTTCCCGATTGGACTACATTGAGCACTGCTGACAATAAATACACTGCAAAAAATAGCTGCTGAAAATCCAACAATGTGTTTTTTGACGCCCTTTTTTTTTCTTTTTTTTTTCTTCGGGTGTGAAATCATTAGATGACCCCTCCCGCTCTGGGTGGAGCGGAAGGGAGTGTCAGACTCTTACTGGCTAAACCCACTCATGTTCCTTCCTTAGCCCTTTATGTTTCGGGCCAGCGGTAACCCTTTCGGACAATCCCGCTGACTTCGGACAATCCCGCTGACTTTTTGACGCCCTGGGATACGATTGGATTCTCAACGCTTGGCTCAACTGGATTTTCAACTGTCGTTGAGTTGAAAATCCATTGCGCGATAAAATCCCGCTGCGATATGTTTACGTCGTGCGAACGTGGACTTATCCACACGCAGATACTAGTAGTTATATGATTAGCTCATCATCATCATCATCTGCTTAGCCTTTTCCCAGCTAGGTATGTTGGGGTCGGCTTCCAATGTAACCGGATGTAGCTGAATATCAGTAATTTTACATGGAGCGACTGCCTATTGGACACAACCCAGTTACTGGGTAATACGATACCCCTTGGCTGGTTGTCAGACTTTCGGGCTATTGACGACCCTGTCAAATATCCACGATTGACAGCCGAGACCAACGGCTTAACGTGCTTTCCGAGGCACGGAGGGGTCTTGGTATGTAAAGATGGTCACCCATCCACGGACCAACCACGGCAAGCGTAGCTTAAACTGATCGATCGACCCGAGCGGCTGTTATTACTTAGCCACAAGCCCCTCACTTGCATGCAATGGCATGAAAAGAGCGACTGTCGCAACCCAGCACGATAGTGGCGATAAGACCCCTCTTTGAGGAGTGGCTAGAGAGGCATCACGGCGCCCTCACCTAGCGCCTGACGCAGGTCCTCACCGAACACGGATATTTCAGGAGGTTCCTGCACATCATCAGGCGGGAGGAAACGCCCGGGTGTCACCATTGCGAGGATCGCCCAGAGGACACGGTGGAGCATACGGTGGAGGTCTGCCCCGCTTAGGCGGAGCATCGCCGTGTCCTCGTAGAGGCGATCGGCAGCGGCGGCGACCTCTCGCGTCTGGCCCTGGTTCAAGCCAGAGAGTCTGGAGCGACAGGGAGTGGGAGGCAGTCACCTCCTTCTGCGAAGCAGTCATGCTAGCGAAGGAGGTGGCGGGATGGTTGAGGGACAGAGCCTCACGTCCCAGCCACCGCGGGAGACGCTCCGGGCTTCGGGAGCCGCGTGACGGCTCCCGGCCCCTGTAGGCGCGGGCCTGCGGACAGAGAGTAATGGGTAACTCACCGTCCGATCAGGACCAGGTCCGTGCCGGATGGCACGTACGTGTTCCACGCGCGCCTCAAAGAGATGTCTGCATCAGTGGGCCCGTCAAGGCCGAAGCCTGCCGGGTTAGCGGGATTGTCCGAAAGGGTACCGCTACCCCGGAACATAAAGGGCTAAGGAAGAAACACGGATGGGTTTTAGTCAGTCTGACACTCCCTTCCGCTCCACCCAGAGCGGGAGGGGTTTTTTTTTTGTTTTTGGTTGGGAATTCATCACCATGATTCATGGTTTCTGTCCAGCGCATCCCTTACCACCGTGTAGAATTTAGAGGACGATCATTCCCTCACTTGATCGGTCCATCGAGTTGGTGAACGACCGCGCGTTTGCCTTCGGTGTTCCCAACCACAATCAGTTCTTCCAAACTTTCATCGCCTCTGGGTACTATGTGGCCGAAATAGGAGAGAATGCGTTGTTGACATATGCAATTCAGCAGCATATGCTATTCATGTAACCAACTGATCAAGTATCTAGTAAAGAAACCCTGCACAGCCTGATGCTTCTGTTTTATGGGTCCTTATAATTATAGATTAGAAGGTAAGAGGCCTATGTAGCCTATATAGGTACCTGTGTATGTAGGTTGGTAAATGAATAGGTAGAGGTGTAATTATAGACTTTGTTGGGCTGCTCGAATCCATAGGGGTTAAGCCTATAAATATATTGGCTACCTGGATTTCGGTGTAAAAATGATCGATGTTCAAATTTACCTTAGCTTAATTAATGTAACCTACTTTTTACGGCGAAGCAATAAGGAGGGTTATGATTTTGACATATGTATATGTTCATCGAATCTGTTCCCTCATAACTTTTAAACTGGTTGTCATAATTGGACTAATGAGGTAACGTTGGAAGCGTCTTGATCGTGCGCTAGTTATAGGCTATGTGACGTCACAATACATTGGTAATGGCGCCCTCTAGCGGACCTAAAGTCATGACCTAAATTATTTTTTTTTAATTATGCAGTTTTGGGTATCAATGAAAGAAAATTTAAAAAATATAAATATCACTGAAATAAGCCCCAAAATCAATAATTAAAAAATTAGTTTAAAAACTAAAACCCGACTACTGAAAAGGAAAGAAACAACCAGCAACAACAAGGAAGGAAAGGTACAAGAAAGTACTTTCCCGTGGTCGCATGCCGCTGTACTAACATACAAAGCTATGGTAGCATGCGACCACGGGAAGGTACTTTCTTGTTTCATCCATTTTAGTCGTAGTAGTCGGGTTTTAGTTTTTAAACTTCTCACATAATTTATTTATTTTTTATTTAAGTATTGTAATTTTAGTATGTAAATAGCTATGTACTTACGTGTCTTCGCATTTTCCTAAAATGGTAAGTTCTTAACCACACAAAAATTAAATTGTATTTCATAAGCTATAGCAACTCTCAAATAACGCAGTCGTTCACGGAAATCCAGGAGCTCAATCGAAAATTGGTTAACAAAATCCGTTACAACACAAAGCTAATTCTATATACGAAAACGATCAAAGAAGTCATAACAACCAATGGCTGTATTATTAAACACTCGGTTTTCTATTATTGTATTTTTTACCGGGCACAATTGAATAATCGCCGAATATCCTTTTATCGTCCCTGAGGACCGGTAACGACCCGATACGTCAGGGTTAGGGGTGTACGATCAATATTCAATATCCGGATAGAATTCGCCTCTTCCGATCGCCGGATATACTAACTAGTAACATGACTGGATTTATCTGAGCCGCAATCGTTAAAATTAAGTGAAAATGTTGATATATTTTCATGTGTGAAACCCGAAATGATCAGTGAATTTTCCGGCCTTCTCATTTGCCCGGAGACGAGTATCACTCAAATGCAAACGATATATTTTATTATTATGCTTACTTTGGACTTTATACTTTATACTCAGTGTTAGGTAGAAGCCGGATTATTAAATTATTAACATTTAACTAAACGTTTGTCAGCCAAAACGCACTGCTCAAACACGAATTGAAAGCACAAGTACAAAGCAACTACGTAGCAATAATAAATGAAGCAAACGTTATGCAGCTGCAACTGTAAGTGGCCGGCATGATAATAGAGGTAGTTGACCAACAACGCCATTAAGTAATCAATTCCCTTCGCTTACTCACGATAAGCAGTCGACACTTTCTTTTAAATTCTTTCCCAGATTACTCGGTGACAAATAACCTGGAAGGAAAGATTATGCAAACTTTCTACGAAGGTTTGAATACGTAATACCCTATTTTTAGAACGCCAACTAGGGTATGCGGTAATCATGTGCTTAGGGCTTTGTTGCTATGGGATTTAAGTATTCGATCGGCGATTTAGACGTCGGATATTCAGGGCCAAATATAAGCATCTAAATTGATTACGCAGATCTTGGGAAAGGTCTATTCTCAGCTTTGAATTGCGATGAGCTGAGTTAATATTATGATAATGTGAATCGATTCATGGAGTGCACTCACCTGCCTAAACGAAGAAGATGGATCGATGCTATTAATTAACCAATGCAATCTTTAGAAATAATAAAGAAACGGGTTAGTCTAGGTCCGCATTTCGGGGAAAGGTTGTTCAAAAGTAGTCCCAACCGATGCAGAGAGATTAAAGTATAATGCGACCATTAGCTACAGGTTGCCAGTGCATCACCAGCGAGCATCGTAACCTACATTTCCTTCACTGTAGCTTTTGTCGGAGATACGAGTCAGATATAAAAGATAGTTTGAATTACAATAGAACCACAACGTGCGAATTTTATGAAGCCTTTTGTGATATGTAAAGTGGAATTGCGAATCTATGATGGCAACACCTACGCGATTAATAAACATACTAGGTATCAGGAGTCGTGATATTTGGTCCGCAATCTAGAATCGTGATCAGCATTGTGCTTTGTTTATTATATTTGCCTTCAAATGACCATGATGACTTTGACTGCCTTGTTGTTGTAGTGGTCGAAAGCATGACTCTTGGCGATGCTCTAGCATCGATCCCCGGATCGGGAAAGTGCTCTTGAATTTTTCACTGGTTCAGGTGATTGATTCCTCGTAGTATAAAATAGGGACGATTTTTTCATATGTGAGTGTTCTATTATCACCTGTGTCTATTGCTTTGAGGAAAACAGGTTGTTGTTACCATCTGCCTTCGATTTTTTTTTTAAATTCATTAACTCGTCGGGCAGAGGCGATAGAGGCCCAGTTAGGAACTGTAACGGAGAGGGATTAGCTATCTGACCCATTTTTGCCCGATGCAGGAATCTGTTACAAAAAATCCCCCTCTGTTAACTCAAACTGACCTCGCTCAGTCTCCTGAGTGACGCATGCTCTTATATAAATGTAAAACACTGTAATAATGTTGCCATTTTAAGGCCATTTATGTTTTTGTTTGGAACATTTTTGGAGGACCCATCGTTCTTATAAATAATATACTGTGGTTGTAGTGTTTTAGAACAGTAATTACTTACCTAATACCATATCAAACCGTTTATTACAGCGAGGAGCGGTCATTAGAAGATCCGCGATTTAAGGATGGTAAAAATATTTGGTTATTTAAAAAAGTTACGTAATTTAGAACCTTCATCTTTTGAACCGTTCTGAGAAGTCTGTTAAATAAAAATGTGTGACCTTACCGTATGGTAAGGTCCTATATTATCCTCTGAAAAGCCAATATTTCAGTGAAGGCCTTCTATATTCGTATTAAGGTTAAGGTTTTTACTGAAACCTTCAAAATTTTGTACTCTTACATAGTTTTTTACTCTAGTATCGCGAAGAGCCACGTCCGGCTATAACCAGTAAGGTTTATAGGTGTATTTCACAAGTAGCATGTTGCTAGCCCATCGTCTAAGGACAAAACCATAACCCGTTTCCCTTCAGCTGACTTTTATAACTTACGCATGATATGCTGGTCCTGTGCGGTGTATTTTTATTTTCTACCGACTTTTGCCCGCCATTTTGATCGCGTTATAGGTAAAGGAAATCTATATTACTTGATTTGGTTCTTGAGAGTGGCATAATCTTAAATTGATCCCCTAGTTATAACTAATCTAGTTTTCTAGTATCCCTAGTTATAGCGTTATTTCGTCGCCACTTCAACCATATCAGCTCTAAACTCTACAACGATATTAATATAAAAACTAATATTTACTCTATGACTAAAAGTCTACTTAAGAGAAAAGTAACTGATTGGCTTAAATCCTTGTCTTATGAAGAAACTGAGCAACTTATTGTTTCATAAACACGGTAAACACACACACACCCCCACACACACATACACACTTCACCCCACCTCCACTCTACATTTATACTACATAGGAACCTCCACATAGAGTCTATTCCATTCCATTCCATTTGTATTCCTTTTTTAATTAATTCTTTTTATTATTAATTAGTTTTCTTTGGGAAGTCTGGAACAACGTCTTTGTACATTATTTTGAGTTGGGCGTTGATAGCTGCGCCACAGTATCTTACTTTTGTGGCTATCTTCGTTTTCCTTTGTAAATTGTAAACTTATGTTGTTCCAAATAAACTTTATATTATAAAAAAAAAAAATCCCAGTTTAAAAAAATAACTTGGTATTAGAGTGAGATATTATTTCTGAAAGTTTTGCAAAATATTAAAAGCTTCATGAGGCCAACCCACTGAAAGTCAGATTTAATATCCGTCAAGTTTTTTTTTTGTATGTTGCAAATACAAACAGACAGGGTTTCCCCCTTTTCATAACATGACTAAGGATTTCGTAGCATGCAATATTTTTAGCTTTAATTATGAAAAAACCGGCCAAGTGGAGTCGGACTCGCAAACAAAGGGTTCCGTACCACCGAACAATAGACATAAACACTGTCAAAATGTCAACTGTCTGTCTATTACGGTTCATGCGATACAGCCCGTTGACAGACAGACGGACAGCGGAGATTTAGTAATAGGTTCCCGCGCGTACCCTTTGGCACACATCGCCAGTGGCTTTGTACGTGTTATACTAAATAATATTCCAAATTCCTAGGAAAATGTTCGTAGACGTGGTGAAAATCGAAGCATACTCCAGCTAAAGTTATCTCGAGTTAAATAGAATCTACTTATAACGGACCGACAGATATGTTCTAAGCGAGTTTGTTGTGATATGGGTGTCTATACCTTAGAATATAATGTCACTGTACTCTTTGGTAATCTTGTTAATAACTTATTTGATAACAAGTTTTTCATAGTATAGTGAAGGTGACGTTCTGTAGTTTCTGCTTAACCCTCCGTCCCATGGGAAGAATGGCGAAAGTGTATGTATGTGTGTTGTTATACACAAGTGTGTAGTGAAAAGTTAAATTTTAAAAACGTCTTCGGTGGCTAGACCAAAAAAATATTACGCCACTCGGACTGGCTGAATATAAGTAATGTGTCGTGTGAATTAAATTGATTTTTTTTTTTCAAAAAAAATTATGCCCATTGAGCTCCTACCTTTTTTTATTTTTTATTTACTTGTATAAATAATATATTATATATACAGGGTGTTTGGAAGCTAAGTGCAAAGTTTTGAGGGAGTGATAGTTGACACCATTTACAGCATTTTGAGCTATACATGTCTTAGACGAAGTATGTTTTATTTATTGTTAACTGCAAACTTTTAGTCAAAAATAGCATACCAACTTTAACTGGGAACTTCGTCTAAGACATGTTTGGCTTAAAATGCTCTAAATAGTGTCAACTATCACCCTCGTAAAGCTTTGCATCCAGTTTCCAAACACTCCAAAAGCACTGAACAAGCTAACACTGGCTGTCTTTGTGAATAAATGTTTATTGTTTTATTAAATTAAAGTTTGTTATTTGTCTTTTCAGGTAAGCTGCATTAATTAAGGAAAACTGAGAATAACATATTGGTAAGCTAACTCAAATTGATATTATAGGCAAGTGCCTATCGTGACGTCTCTGCCATCCTCTACAGTAAGTACTGTAGAGGATGGCAGAGACGTCAATGTGCAGCCTGTTACCATGCATTCAGCACATGATTCTAGACTCTCTAGTGAAGAAATTTGTTGTCGGTTATCAAACAAGAAAATCACTGTTTTATAGAACAGTGCGATACGTATTTACGCGGTCAAAATGTATGGGACAGCTATTAAGCTATTATTTTTTACCACATCTATCCAAAAAGAGCTAATGTATTCTTGGTAAACAGGGACTAAAATAGCTCTTTAATCCCTAGGGACTAAAAGTGATTTGAATTTGGAATGTGGATATTGTTAGTAAAAGTTCCAATCACCAAAGAGACCGATCACGAACATTGTATGAACAAGTAACAGGCTGTATGATAAAGTAAAACGCGCGCGAGCCAAATTAAAAAATAATTGTTACGATGCACTTACTTATTTTTTCATAGAGGGTGATAAAAAGTAGAGTGTCCACCTCGGGGGCAACACTATTTTAAGCTCGAGTGACGTACCTTGAATTCTTCGCTACGCTCTGGATTCAAAGAAACACTCTGGCCTTCAAAATAGTTGTTTGCTCCCTTGGCTAACAATCTACTATTTTAATAATAATCGATGAAAATTTTCAACACAGGGAATCAGAATCATGTTCTGAATTCATGGTTACAGTTTGCGTGTCGATGTCCCTGCCACTCTGTATAATCACACTAATATTATAAATGCGAAAGTTTGTGAGTGTGTTTTGTATGTTTGTTACTCTTTCACGCAAAAACTACTAAACGGATTTGGATGAAATTTCGAACACATATAGTTTATAACTACGATTAAAATATAGGATACTTTTTATCTCGATATTCCCACGGGATCGAAGCTTATGCGGGTGAAACCGCAGGGCACAACTAGTCACACTAATATTAGGTATAAAGGCGAAAGTTTGTGAGTGTGTTTCTATGTTTGTTACTCTTTCATGCAAAAACTACTGAACGGATTTGAATGAAATTTGGCACACAGATAGTTTATAACTAGGATTAACACATAAGATACTTTTTGTCCCAATATTCCCACGGGATCGAAAATGATGCGGGTGAAAACGCGGGGCACAGCTAGTATCCAATTAAATATCATCCATTGTGCTACTAAACTAATGTTTGATGTAATTAGTGACATCAGCAGCATATCAAATATTAAATGCCTATTTACCTAATAATTAATTATCAATAGTTTGTCGTAATATATCATTATTCAATAGGTAAAGTTATCAGGGGCTGTCAAACTTGAGTTTAACAAAACTTGTGACGGAATAATTTTATTGAAGAGTTTTATGGACAAAATGATCGATAATATCATAACTCTTTTTCTCTCAGAAGTTGGTACAATAAATTCTAATACAACATTATCTACGATTTGCAAGCATTGGCAAATTACGTGATTAATAACTTTGCAGACATTCCCTAGACATAAGTTTAAACAAGAACTAAGTAGGTAATATTATTTTTTATTTAATAGTTAACTAAGTTCAAGTCCGAATACAAATAGAAATATTAATTTTGTCTCTCAAAGAAATGTATTAAGGAATTGTTTAGAACTCAGAGGCGCGGGCAAGCTTTTAAAATATTCGTACTTACTTAATTAATATTTTATTCTATGTTCATTTTGGTAATAGCTAAATATTTCATTTCTCATTAATTATAAGTTATTACTAATGTTATTATTAACGTAAAATGAAAGCGTTTAAGCGTAATGTTTAAAGGTTGTTCACTTATTATTTTAGTAACGGTTAGATTGATATTATGTAAATTTTCATTTTCCGAGTAGATATTATTTCCTTGGCCTACATAATTTAATATCTCATCAGAAAAGTTATGATAATATTCATGATAAATGACGGTAGGTTTTATTTATTATTTATGTACACACAGATATGGGATAGGGGGGGGGGGGTTATCTTATTTAATTTTGTTTGGTCTCATTGCAACCTTTAGCAACCCTTCAGATGAACCTGTCTGGTAACATTTAAGCTTATTTTCTCTTCATTGTCCCTTTCTCACGAACCCACCTTGTGAAAGGATGTTAATCTGTTTTTTTTTATCCGAAACATCGGAGCAGGTGCTTTCTCATTTCTACCCTGACCTTTTTTAAAGTTTCTGCTCAATAATTACGGCACTGACCTAACCACGAATGCTAAGATTCCAGTTTCAATCCAACTTGTTTATATCTCTGTATATTGGCACGTGAATTAATCTCGCAATTACCTTCCTCGGCCTCACCGCGAATCAACATGGTATCAGTAGATATTTGCTGACAGATACGATTTTGCATCAGTACGCAGCCGCCGCGAGTAGCATTATCTCAACCGCAGATCTAGCGCTGGAAACGTTCTTATCCCGCTCTGGTTTCTTCGCCACGTATCATTAGTTAATTTATGTTGCTTTCTGTTCAGAATTATGTGGCCAGCGTTATCTGTGTTGAGATACTCGTCCGAGTAGCTACGGGTCGACGTCCTTGCGATCGCATCTCGCTCGACCGCGCCGCAGGTGCACCGCGTACACCTGCCCGCCAACTTACCATAAAATGCGATTCGAACCAACCCCGTTGAAACAAAGCTTCATCTCACTCACACTCGCACAGTTAAAAGGGACGGGCGCACAATCACGACCGATATTAACTCAATATACGACGGACGGAACGCGGCCGAACGGAATATCAGTTTTTACCGGCGCAAAAACTATCGGAATTTCAAGTCTGGGTTAGCTGCGGGCCGTAATCACCCGCCCGGGACTTACTTTTAAAACAATATCTCCGCTTTATATTTCATCGAGGCAGGTGTAATTTATGGGATGTTCTCATCCTTTTTTTTCCTGTGAGTTTTGATTTTTCACTTGCCTTCGCCCCTCGGTAGCATTGATCGTGTTCTCAGAGTTTTGTTTTTCTTCTGTCTACGGCTCGTCTCGGCCGACTTTCGCGGTGTTTCTTCAGAGTTTAGATTGGATTTCGCCGTCTCTTTTTAACATTCTTTCGTGCTGTGCTCGTAGCTAATCGTACAATCAGTTCGACAAATAAAAAATCAATTATAAACAACAATATAGAGTGCGAGATGGAAAACATGGCGCTGCTTGGGGCTTAGTCATTGTTGTGTAGAATTAATAGGTATCCCAACGGGTCGCAATATCACAACATCGAATCAATAAAGAAGCGTGTCTGTGCTGTGTGCCCCATTCGGAGAATAACGGTATACCATATTATTTTTAATCTAAGAGATTTATTATTGCGCTCTCAGGCGCTTCACTCGCGGTAACTTTCAAGTTAATAGTAAAAGTTAATGTTATGATGTTTCTTGAATAAAGATATCCTATTAAGTCAGTCATTCTCACTACTTAGTTTCGCATAAAATCTAACTTATAGCTTAAATTATCTCTGGCTAAGTAAGCAACTTCGGAAAATTAAACAGCCGGGGCGATATAAACATACAAAATGTACTAGCTTATCACACTAATGTTATAAAGGCGAAAGTTTGTGAGTGGAGGGGGGGTGATTGGGGGTGTTTATATGTTTGTTACTTCTTCACGCTCAAACGGCAGGACCAATTTTGATAAAATTTTGTATGTGGGTAGCTGACACCCTGGATTAACATATAGGCTACTTTTTATCCCGATATTCCTACGGGGTCGACACTTACGCGGGTGAAACCGCGGGGCGCAGCTTTAGTAGAATAATAAAGCGCGCAGATATTCTTGACGAGGCTTACAAAACTTAATACAAAAGTTACATTATCTAAATAACGGAAGGCAGTACCTTTACCGACGCATGTTTAATGGAGTGATGTGAACGCGGCGAGGAGTTTTTAAAAGCAAAGTCACGCCTCGGCTCGATGAACAATACATCTTAATTAAATCGTAACTACGGCGTCAGAACTTACGGCCGTACCTACTATGTAATTATTTAATTATGAATGTTCCTGTGAGACAATCAATAATTTAAACCCGAGTACGTTTGCTTTGTGAAGGAAATAGTGGAAATCAAAGTTGGCACGTGTACTAGAGTTAAATAAGTAATGAAGCAGCGCTTACGTGCGTTAGAGAACTGTCGGTTTTTAACTAAATAGGCTATCGAAATTCCGCAGATGTGAATAGGTATCGACATTTTAACATAATAAAAAAAAAATATACTTGATAATGTTTTTTTTTTGGGGGGGGTCATCATCCGCAGATGTTTGCAGTCACTTCGAATATCAGTTTAAAAAAATTGTTTTTTTTTTGTGTAAACTCAGACGTATCGATAGGTATTTAAACACGATAAGACAAAAAAACTCATACTTCAGGTACGCAATTTTGATGTTGATAAAGTCGTATAATTGGCGCTAAAGTTATTAACAATTAATTTATTTCATCGAGCTTTATGCCTACTTTGACGATGTTGGGTATTATTAAAAACGTGAACCTATCAAAATATTCATACCGTGTGTAATACTGCCGTCATAAAGAAAAAGGGCACAACTAACATTTTTTCCAGAATTGAGGAAACAAACTGGCTTATGCGCCTTTTTTTCTGATTCCAAATAAGTATGTATATACTCAATTTTAGAAAAAATCTTAGTTGTGCCCTTTTTCTTTATGAGGGCAGAATATTCTTCATCCGTGTGTAATATTTTAGCTTTATCTTCATCTTTATGTTCGAATCTCGTAAGCGATGGCGTCAGCATGTCACCTATGCACTTCTGCGATCTCTAAGTCCCACGCGTTAAGCGGTTCGATGAACGTCTTTCTCATGCTTTTATTTCTCACAACTAGGACCAGAAATACTAAAACAATTCTCCAAGTTAGAACATGATAGAGTATGCGTCAAAGCAAATTTACCATTTGTTATACAATGGCCAATTCAGATGCCGTTCCCAAAGCCACAAATTAGGATAAATGTACATCTTTAATTTGTTCGCGAAAGCCAGAATTATTTATGGTATAATTATATTAAGTAATTATAGTGCAGTGAGATCGGCCAGAGGCGGTGGTTAGGGATTTACAGCGCCACATCACGCTAACAATAGGCCGGTCTGAGCTGCATAGTTCTACTCCGCATTCGTTTTGCTCTCCTTACGTTCCAGCAGTCTAGACGTAATATTTCTAAGTAATATGCAGACATATCGTACAGTTTGAAACGGACCATTATCGACCGGTCCGTTTTCCAGCTTAAAGTCCTTTTTGGAATGTTAATGCAGACTCAATTACTCTGTTTGATGTCATCTGATATTTTTTGAGCGTACGAGAAAGTATTATGAACTTGACTGCAGCATTAGTCCATGCGTCGACTTCAACCGAATTTATTTTTTTGTGTGGCAAAGTTAATGCGAGCCCTAATAGTCATAACTGGAACTCGTTCGGTGCGGGAGAACAAATCAAATAAAAAGCTCTCACTTTGAAGGGAAGTATGTGAGTTTATTAAAACAAGACATGAAGCGCACTCATTTCTAATTCCAGCGAGTGCGGCGCCGCTCCTTTACATTCACAGGGCGGCCGCGCGCGGTAGGTGTATTTAATCTGAATTATTCCAAACTGACTGACAGAATGTCTAAACGACACCCACAAAAAAGAAACAATAAGTTAGCTACCTAAAGGGGAAAAGTTTCGAATAAAGACTCTTTGTTTGACGAAGAATATTAAAATGGCAGGATGTATCTGAGTCGTGCCAAGTCGCTGCCGGATCGCGAATATTAACCGCTCGACTCGCTTCTGATTAAAGAGAAGCGATTTTGGACAGGATGACTGATGCGCACGTGATTTCGAGGAATAATGTTGTTTATTAAAATATGGACTCCATGGACGGATATTTTAACTTCGTGATAGGAAGGGCCCGCTTATTTCGTGCATACAAATTAGGGTGCGCTCTTAAAATCGAATAAAGTGAGTGTTTCACCGAGATCTTATGACCGGCCACTGATTTATGGAATCTTGTTACATGAATGTAAACTGCCTACACTTAGTCGGTTTGAGTAAGAGGAACATGGTAGTTCTGTCGACTAGTCTCGATAAATTTCCGTGGCCCACGTTTGCGTTTGCTGGAAGCGTAATTATCTCGAATTAAGCGAGTCATTACAGGAGCGGCTAACGAAGTCGCTCGTCCCGCGCTCCGCCACCGCCGCATAACCGGAAGGTTCAGTTTCGCCCCCGAATACGGCGACGACTCACGATCATTAACGCGGTACTGTCGAGCACACGACATTCGGTGCCTATATTTAATTCCCTACTTGTCATAATGACCGTCATTGTACATTTCAGATTATGTAATAATTAAGTTGCGTGTTTGGAACTTCGGATCCTACGTCTTTTCTTCGAAGACGTTAGTGATACATTGTAATTTTGTTGCTTCCAGTAAGCGTAATAATGTAATATGTGTCGCGTGAGCGGTGAGACTAGGGAGAGACACCTTGCACTGTGTCCGATCCAGTCTTGAGCGATCATCTAAATATAGAACTCGTGTCGAGATGATTGTACTTACTGCAAACGAGCCTGCGGTTTGTTCGGCTTTTCTGCGGTTGCGCGTTTTTGTTCACACCTGCGGCCAACTCCAGTTATGAGATCTCGGCGCGAAAGCTCCCGCCTCGCACTCAAAATAATTATGTTTGTTGTAGAACTTTTCGGCAGCCATATTTGTGTTGAGGACATCCAAATGGTTCGTCACCTACCCATTGTGACTTAATAATGAAAACATTTATTTTTCACAGCTCCACAAAGGCGAAACATTTATCTTTCTCGGCATTAACGCGCTAAAATCGTGTCGTGCTACTGTCGTCATAAATCATTATCATCAAACAGTATTCCGGGCCGGCGACGACGTCGGCTTTCATCGGACGCTTTCAATCTGGCCCTCCTTTATTTCATTACAATAAGTAATTCACTCGCCTACCATTCAGTCACTTTTCGGTAAACATTTTCTGAAATTGCCAATAAATTCCCCTCTAAAATATCGTCCCGTCAACTGGAGCTCAACCTTTCGTAACAATAGACTGAGATGTCGTCTTATGAAGATGTTCACTTGGTTTTGTTTGGCGCAACAATAGTTTTATTTAACTTCGAGCCCACTGCCCACACGCCTCGGCTAATGGTCAGAATTGTATGAAGATGTAAAAATGAATGGCCTATCTTATAAAGGGCTAATAATAAGTTCTCGTCTGCGATCGACGCTATTGTTGTGTTATTTTTTGTGTGCGTGTGGATCGTGGTGTATAATGGGGTAAGTGTCAATCGCGGCCGAGGTAGGCAGGTGTAGGCCGAGGCGCGCCGGGAAATAAAAATGCTCATAATTTCATTCTGCAGCTGCCCGTCAAGCGAGCATCGATTCGAACCGGCCCCGACCGTCCTTTTGTAACACCGAATTCCACAAAAATGTAACAGAAATACACACGATCATTATTTTTAATTTGTACATATTCGGTTACGCTTAACGTACCTACGTAATGTTAAGTAATTAAATGGTTTTAGCGTGCTGTCGCTAAACTGATATATCTAGGTTGCTGTTACAAACCGCAGCTATTTTACGTTCATGAAACTGTTCGGTATTTCCGATAATAGTTGGTTCGACAATGTAAAATTATCCCTGATTTAGATTATGTGTCCATACTTGGCTCATATTAGATTTGCCTTTTATTTAATGCAGTGGTTTCAGATGTTGTCGATTAGATAGGTGGGTACAAATTGAATTCCGATATGTTGGCTGTAGATAAAGTAGGTACATTATGTTCTACTTATTATTTATTCGAGATTATACATTGATTTTGTTTTAATTGACCTTGAAAGCTTCTATTCAGAACTATCAGTTTACATTTAACTCGTTGCCTAGCTAAATATAATTTAATTTACAAATTTATTAAAGGCCCGGGCAATTTAGAAACTTTATCAAATTACCTAAAATATTATAACGTATAATATTTTATTTAGTTAGTCTGCTCATTACATAGAAAATCACAAATAAATTGAAGTTACTTGAGGTGAGCGGAGCGAGGGCGCCCGAAATCAATTCTACTATTAATTAATCAACATCAAACACTTTAATAATTTTGTTTCCACAGTGGCGGCCGACATCCCGCTGTGTTCAATTCCAGCCGATTTTCATATTGAATTACTGTGTAGGATATTAACATTAAGAAAAATCCTAGGAGGCACGCGCGGCCCGGCGCACCCGCCGCTAATCTCTACTGAATAAAACATAAGATGCTCGATAACCTACTATTAGAGTTAAGGCACATTTAATACGGCTTTCTATTATCGTGCAATATGGAGCGAGTTAGTGTAAATAGCGCGGGATTGTACGTAATCGCACGCACGAGTGAATACGCTCCTGCTTACAGAATGTTAATTAAATCTTAATAAAAAGACGCGTGCGCCGTGTGTACTCTCGATTGAAGGGGAATACTTAATGTTTAGATAAAGGGAAATATGGGTTCGCGTCTTTGTGTTATGTTTTATGAGTACAGCGAGGTTGCGGGAAGTGCCCCGAGCATCGTCGTGGTAAGACTAATGTAAAGATATAACCGACGAAATTACCTAAAGCCTCACTTAGTTGAACATAACTACAATATTGATTTTGGTGCTTTACGTTTCTAACAGTCATGTTCAAGACAATATTGGATATTTGATATTGTTTGCTATCGCTTTGGTATGTCGTAACACCACACATGAATTCCTACATAATATTATAGTTAGTGTGCACATAGTCAATTCAAATTAGTCGTTATTATGTATTACTTTTCATTGTGACCGACGCGCTCGAGAGCTTATCTGTATAATTATGCATTAGGTCGCTAAACAGGGACGTTAAATATTAATTTATGTGTGGCGTCGTTCGCACAATCTCATTGTATCAATTAAACCCACCCACTTATCTCGTAAACTTACCAAAACTTTAGTGTCTATTCCCCGATCAATTTGCTTTATCTATGGATAGCTCTTATCGTCGAATAAAATATTTACAGCACAATAAAGGCGTCCTCCCCGCAATAATAAAGCTAATAACCATGATAGTGAAATTTATGAACGCCAACGCAAACTCCATCGTTATTTTTGTTGGTGAGGTTATCTATTGGATACCGTAAATTAATTAGATATAAACCATTACAACGACTTACTTAAAAGTCTTCTATCTACTGAATAAGACATAAAATAATAAGATTTTATTTAAATATTGGTTTTCAACTGCATCCGGTTAGACTGGAATCTGACCCCAACATAGTTGGGAAAAATCTTGGCAGGTTGATTGATTTAGACATTTATATGTTTCAGTTATGAAAACCCCTAGAATTTTAATACCGAGTTTCGTATAAACAAGAGAGCAAGCCAACCGTATTAGATATTGATAGAGGCAATTTCTTAAAACAACATGGAAACCAAACAATTCGCTTTGTGCGGTATTTCATTTATAGTTTGCGCCTCTTATTGATATTCCTTGCACATCGGACGAGATATCAGCGGGTGGGTATAAAACTTTACGTGAGTATGAGTCGAGTGGCGAGTGACAGCGATTCGCGAATCGCAAACCGCGAACCGCCCCGGGCAACACCTACAGGGTGCTACCAGGGAGTTGATTGCTAACAAGTAAGCCGCAGAGTCGGCAAATGTTTGCCGGCGTTCATATTAATTTACAATCCCCCTTTACCTCCATATTACGCATAACATATTCCCATATGACATTAGAATTTACGAAATACGCATCACTTTTATTACCCACCTAAAGGCGTAAAGTGTAAAAGCGGGATACACATGCCAGTAAATCGGGAAGCAGCTGGCATGAAAGTTACTGGCACACTGCGGATACATTTGCAAGTAATACTGAAATGCAAGTTGTGCCCTTGCATGCCAGTATTACCATCACGTCGCACAAAAGTATGCTTCGGCGACCCCCCGCGTCCTCTCCCTCAACGGGCATGCAAGTAAATTAAATGTTGTGCTAGCTATTTGCACGCCAGTTACAGGCATGCCAGTTAGCGTGTACACATGACACTAGCTGGCACGTGCAAGGAGCTGGTATGCTGGTGTGCAAGCTATGGGCATGTGTATCCCCAGCATTATTAAGTTTGATCTCTGTTATGAACATGACCTAATGTGAGATAATCATTATTAAATAAAAACAAACGATTTACATAATTATTAGGATTTACTTGTATTGCTCAAGTAAAAGTTTGTACTGAGATTTTGTTTTTTTTTTTCAACATTTTAATTTTTTTTTCATTCGTATAACTTTAGAATAGGTAAGTACAGACGCCAGTACATCAGGCTACTACAATCTGTCAAATTAATTTATTAGATTTTCAACTTTAGCGCAAAATATAAGGTTCAAAGTTGATTGAAAAAATTTTACAGTTTCGGGTAGCTTGATGTGCTGGCATCTGTACATTATATCGGTTAAATCGTTACTATAATAAATAACTCTTCCTTACCATAGCATAGCATCACGCCTGTATATTTCTCTCTAGTCTGAACATCAGGACGGCAACCAGTCGGTTATTTTTTAAATTGAAGGCACGTGAACATATCCGTGAAAAGTTGGCCGTAACAGTCCAGCGCTGATTTGCTGGATTCGTTTTATCCTCTACCGATAATTTTTTTCTCCTCACAGTTCATTTTGTTTATATGTTTATATGTATGTATCTATCTATGTATTAGTATTTATTCTTGTATTTTATAATCATTTCCTAGCAATACTCTTTATCCCGTATGTTGCACCTGCCATGTTTTGTCTCTATATCACTCTGAAGTTGACTGGTAGAAAATGCCTCGGGCATTAAGTCCGCCTTTGTGTGTGTGTGTTTGTATTTCTTTTATTATTATTATTAGCCTGTGATGTCCCACTGCTGGGCAAAGGCCTCCCTACTCTCTTTCCACTTCTCTCTGTTCAAAGCTGCTAAGGACCAGTTCTTGTTGAAGGAGTCCAGCTCATCCCGCCATCTCCGTCTGGGCCTGCACGATGTCATTTGCCATTAAGAGGGACCCACTGGGTCGTAAATTTGGTCCATTGTTCGTCTGACATGCGGCAGATGTGTCCAGCCCAATTCGATTTTAGCGTGGCGGCTTTCCAAGTGACATCAGTTATTTTTGTAATGGAACGGATGGTCGTATTCCTAACTCAGTCTGTTAGTTTGATACCCAGAATACTCTGTTCCATAGCCCTCTGGCAAACCTCGAGGGTGGACCTCTGCTGATTTGTCAAAGACCATGTTTGATCACCATATGTGAGGATGGGAAGTATGCACTCGTCAATGAGTCTTCTCTTAGGGGACATGGGAAGATCACCCTTCATTAGGTCTTTCATGGCCCAATAGCTCCTCCAGGCATTTTCGGTGCGTCTTTCCAGTATTTCTTTTACTTGTGCATAAAGTTTTAATAAATAAAAAAATAATAAATAATGTATTTTCCAAAAGGTTAGGCAGACTTGCACCAATAGTACATCCATATTTCGCCAGCTATGTTTAGCTGTGTTTAATAACTCTCCATTGATATCTCTATATTATTATATAATTTCATTTAATCTTCTATTCATCTATCGTATTCAGTAATTTCATAATCATTCTTATAAGTACAATGCCCCGAGTGCTGTCTCGATTGAAGCGATGCTTGACTTGCTTAGTAATTGTTTAGTATGAAGAAATTGCTTTCAATTTGCTTTAACTTAGCTCAACTTTAAGTCAACTTAATTTGCTAATATAATAATGATAAAGTGTTTGACGTTGAGTAGTCAGCATTCGAGATTATCTTGTTCTGTATCTCTCAAAAACGTGAAAAGATGGTCATTAGTTTTAAAATGGATCTTATGAAGCAAACTTGACTGTAAAGATAAGATAAAACCTGAGGGATGATTACATGTCTTTATTTTATCCCTTTTTTCCTTCTGTCTTAGTTTGGCTAAGAAGTTAATCATCATCATCATCATTTCAGACGAAAGACGTCCACTGCTGGACATAGGCCTCCCCCAAAAGGGGGGGGGGGGGTTGCCATAATCGCCACGCTTGGCAGGTGGGTTGGCGATCGCAGTATGGTACGCCCCTTAGTCGCCTTTTACGACACCCACGGGAAGTATGGGGTGGTGCTATTCTTTAAGTCCGGTACCACACAGACAACAAGAAGTTAATGAATATTTACAATGTAGCAGTTTTACAGTATTAATATCAATCCTACCTACCTAAGTTGTATATTTATTTGCGGAGCAATTTTTTTTTCCTTTTTAGTAACTTTTATTTCGTTCACTTTACTCACTGTATTGAGCTTTCTACAAAAAATAAACCCTCTTTCATCTTCAGAAAACTCGCTGCAACCCTTTCCCCGCTATCCGCTATCACGAACACCACACCCCAAACCCCGATGCAGTAGGCAGTTACCGTCACGATCGCTCGCGGGCGGCATCGTCTGAGGGTGGCCCACAATTCATTGTGCTTTGTTTGTCTAGCGTTTCCTGCATCGTTCACTTCACCGATTAGTGATGTTCATGCAAATTGTCGAACTTGTAGTGAAATGTAGGGCTTTCGTGAAGAGTTGAAGAGTCAATTTGTTTTAGAAAATGATGGGTTGGGTTAATAATGATGTAAGTTAATTATGTGTGTTTGAAAGTTGAGGTAGAGCTTATAGCTTTTGCTTATTATAATTGGTTCTGTGTCTTTTATTTAAACTAATGTTATAAAGAGAAAATATTTGGTTTTGATGCTTGTTTTTTACGCTTTCACGATAAAACGGCTGCACGGATTGGGTTAAAATTTGTCACATGGGTAGACCATAACCTGGATAACAGAGAATAGTTTTTATTCCGATATTCCCACGGGATCAAGACTTATGCGGGTGAAGCCGCGGGGCGCAGCTAGTTAAGTATTATATTCCTTAATGTTTGAAAGCAAAAATAGAGTGTAAAGCTTTTTTAACTGTGATTGATTTTGTGTCTTTAGTAGTCTTCAATAGAACATAATGTAGGTATATAAGATACAAGTGCTAAACAATGCTTTCATATGAGTTAACCTACAATTCGTTTTGCCATGTTTGTTCGTATCCTGCATCGTTCACTTCACCGGTTAGTGATATTCATTTCATGCAAATTATCGAACTTGTAGTGAAATGTAGTGCGTTCATGAAAAGTTCATTTGTTTTAGAATATGACGAGTTGGATTAATTATGATGTAATTTAATTAAACGTATTTGAAAGTGGAGGTAACTTTTAAAGCTATTGCTGTGTAATTGGTTTTGTATCATCAATGACCTATCAAATATGTGTAGCCTAACCTACAAGTGCTGGAAAATACTTTCCAGTTAATCTTTTCCACGTATCAGCAAAAGAAAACATATACAATTACCATACTTTTGCCTTCACCCCATAGAAGAATAAACCTTCTTTCATAATTCTTTTTCAAGTAAATATGTAACTCATATTTTAGCCTACTTTATATTTGAAATACAGTTTCGAGGCGAAATAAAGGGGTATTCCTCGAAACGCACCAACTTTGAAACGCACCAAATGAAACGTCTAGCGATATTGTTTATTACGAATCCTTCATACTCTTCTGTATGTTTAATCGTTCATGCATTTCGAGGAATAAAATTGTAATATTTATTTATATTTTATAATACCTACTTAATATTTTTCTTTGAGGATTACTTTTGGTGCTTTTCAAAGTTGGTGCGTTTCGAGGAATACCACGAAATAAAACATCTTCCGAGTAGTACGCGTGTGTTTGAATAGGAGGCACGGAATATAAAACGAAGGTTTTAGATTTTTCGCAAAGTAGTCTTAAAATACGTAGGTCTGTACGTTAATGTATTTGAATACAAATGTCGTCTCCATCTAGACAATTTATTTTAACTACTCGCGTTCGTTTGCCCTTTAAACAAGGTTTTATGGTAATGTGTTGACAATGTGTAGAATTTTTTCTTGTGTGTTTTATTTATGCGTCTTTTGTAGTATTTGATCTACTTTTACCGAGGTTAGTTAGGTTACATAATACGTAATCATAAGGGGGAAATAAGAAAGAAGGAATCATAAGGAGGGGCCCGTGGCTAAATAATAACAACCGCACCGGTCGATCGATCAGGTGAAGCTAGGCTTGCCGCGGTTGGTCTGTGGATGGGTGACCATCTTTACATACCGAGACCACTCCGTGCCTCGGAAAACACGTTAAGCTGTTGGTCCCGGCTTTCATTCGTGGATCTTTCGCAGTCGTTACGGGTAGTCAGAAACCCAAGGGGTTTTACAAGGGGTTCCGTATTACCCAGTAACTGGGTTGTGGAGGTCACATAGGCAGTCGCGTCATGTAAAATGCTGATATTCAGCTGCATCCGGTCAGGCTGTAAGCCGACTCTGACATAATTGTGATTCCCACTACTGGAATACAGGCCTCCTCTCGGTGAGAGAAAGTAGGCCGTAATTCACCACGCGGGTCCAGTGCGTCTTCAAGTGTTTGGTTCTATGACATGCCGGTTCCCTCACATTGTTTTTCTTCACCGTTTTGAGAGCAGTGGTGAAGAAATAATTTACACAAAGTAAAGCGCCTGTCTGGCTTCGAACAACCTACAACTCCTAAGTCGCGACTGTTGACCAATGGGCCACCACTGCTCTAGTTAGGTTACTCGCCCCGCTCGCTACATAACTGGTGAAATGTGAAGTGTAGGTACAGACGCCAGCACATCAAGCTACCCGAAACTGTCAAATTTTTCCAATCAACTTTGAACCTTATGCTTTAGCGATAAAGTTGAAAATCTATTAAAGAAATTTGCCAGATTGTAGTAGCTTTATGTACTGGCGTCTGTACTATAGGTTCCCTCGGCGTCTAACACGCCGAAACCCCGCCTGCATCATCTAAGGCAGGCGGGAATATGGAGTCGCGGTCGATTAGAGTGGGGACCCTGTCGGCCCACTGAGTGACCTCAGGGAAGACAGCGCACAGTGGTCATGTGGTGTGCCTTGCACACTTGCATAGTTTGGTTTCGGGGAGACCCCTTTACAGTATCCACAGAGATGTGCCCTAACAGGCGTTGCTCAGAGGGGGCTCTGGGATTGGTCTTTTGAGAGGTAACGGTGCCCCTTCCATGTGTAGATGGTGCCAACCGGAGTGGTTTTAGTGAGGTAAAAAACCCACATTTCCTGGTTTTATCCCCAAAGACCGAGCGCCTTTGAAGGTTTCCCCCCGAAAACAAAAAAAAGGTACTATAGGTGTAATTCTGCTGAACTTCTCGGGGATACAGGCGGGATGTTATGTCCGTTAGGAAAAAGGTTAAAATTAAAATTCAGTATTGTACAAAACTAATAAGTACAGGATGTTGTTAAAATCTATTATACAGCATGCTCGGTCAGAAAATCATGCAAATACCTCCATTCTGTGCGGTAGACTGGTCCTGTAAATGCACGGTCATATTACCCACAGGTTTACAGTCATTATAATACGACAAAGGCCTGCAACCGATCGCACCGGATCTAATGCTAAATATCAACTTATCGTGTGTGTGCCTTCGTAAATTGTATGTAAATACGTGAACACCTGCTGAATATATTTGTATAAGCGTTAGTCCGCAAGGCGTGTTTGAGAATGCTCAATAGGGTGCATTTGACTGTGTAAACCTATTAATATGGGCAGTCCAGTATGATGCGGTGAGGTGTTATGTAAATTGCCTGGGGATAAACGTGTGACAACTCATGAGAACTACTCGAGACTTGTTATTATAATGGTGGTCTGTTTATTTCTAACGGCAGGCTCTTCATTGGGATGACGGAGGAGAGTGGTGAGCCCTTGACATTTTTGAAGAACTGAATAGAAAGAATATTTTTATAACATACATAACATCACGCTTATTTTCCCCGAACGGTCAGGCAGAAGTGTGTCTAAAGAACGGTCGAACAAGCGATTTGGTATACAGGCAAAAATATTCATCTTTCCACTACACTGCCAATATTTAGTTTTATTTTGTGCGTTATAACTTTTTCAGCTTATGGCATCCTTAATAGAGTGGTGTAAAAGAATTGACTACTCACCACACCCACATCATTGTTTAAAAGTAGTTGCATGTTAGCTGCCTGTATACCAAATAGCTTGTTCGACCGTACATCCATATTTCACCAGTTATGTTTAAGTAAATTTTAGGAGGCGAGTCTATATCCCGGTACAAATTCAGATTCAGATTCTGCTAAAAAGCCAATAGTACTTTGTCCTTCCTGGAAGTCGAACCCAGGCCCTTATGCTCAGCAGTAGCGCATGCGACCACTAGACCAAGTAGACAGTAAGAGTTATAAATTAAATTTTCCAAAATACAGCCCGTTTAATAATAATATTCAAAATTGATTAAAACTCTCACGGAATTGATTAATTTGACAGGTCCTTTAAAATACATTAATATTTTGAGATGTAATAGTTAATAAAAAAATAACCGACTTCCAAAAAAAACACTACAAATTGAAAAATAACTTTAATTTCGGAAGTCGGTGTCTTTGGTTCCGCGTTTTCGTTTATCCGACTTCCGAAATAAAAGTTATTTTTCAATTTGTAGTGTTTTTTTTGGAAGTCGGTTATTTTTTTTTTGTATAAATGTTTTTATTTTTCACTTTTTAGTGGGTCAGTTTGTAATTTATTTAAGTTACAAAAGCCTAATGCCAACTGTTCATCACCTTTTACAAAATATTGCTTTACCCGATGCTGGGACGTTAATTGTTGAGGAGTTCTCCCGGTAAGAACCAGGAGATCCTCAACAATCACTCGCAATACGTAATTCTGATGAGCATAAATTGCTTAGCAACCATATTAAAGTAATCGAATCGCAACCCGTGAAATATTTGTCAGTGAGTAGTTCCGATGGCCATCTGTGATCTTCATCATCAGCTCCACTTTACCAAGTGATGATTTCCGAGAGCAAATGCTCAAGTTACTTTAAAAAATATCCAAATCGCTGTAGCTTTGCCTATAAAATTTGAGGGTTTCCCTCGATTTCCATGGAATCCTCTCATCAGATTCCAACTTGATGATAATGGGACCACCTCGAGAGTATACCCTTTCAAAGAACTTTTGGAATCGGTCCAGCCGTCTTCGAGTAATCGGTGAACATACACAAGGTAGCTACTGTAAACTGTTGAGGAGTTCCCTTAACTGTCCTTCGTCTTCATCATCAGACCCCTAATGACAGTCGCAACCCATCTAGGTGTAAAGTTCACATCAATACAAATTAATCAAGCCCAAACACAAGGTAACTGCTGTAAATCGTTAAGGAGTCCCCTCGACTGTCTTTCGGCTCCATCATCAGATCGACTCCAGACCTTCATCAAATTGTAGTGCTTTAAAATACTTAATGAAAAAATTAACAAACGCACTAGTCGCTCCTACGATTTTCGAAAGTTCCCCTCGATTTCACTGGGATGCCATCATCAGATCCTGGTTTCCTTATCATGGGACCACCCTTGGCATATCCCCTTTCGAACAAAAAAAAATAATCAAAATCGGTTCATAAACGACGAAGTTATCCGCGAACAAACATAAAAAAATATATATATATATATACGGTCGAATTGAGAAACCTCCTCCTTTTTTGAAGTCGGTTAAAAATAAGTTTTATTTCTAGGAATTTTCTAGTTTGGTATCTATTCAGAATACCCAAAAATATAGTAAAATAAAATTAACCAATGAGAAACTATTCCAATTTTACTACTAAGTAGTTTACAAAAGATTAATCATTATTTAAAGTTGCGAAATAAACCGCCTCCAATTTGGCAAAATTTTGAAGTTCTACTATTGTATTTGAAAACCACTAAAAGTTTAGTTTAGTTCACAATAGAGAGTAATGACTGGATGTACTAGACAAACAATGGTCCTTTTTTGCGCACCATTAGTAGTTTGGTCCTTCTGAAGTTGTAAAAGCCCCATCTGCAGTTGGATGTCATTATTGCTCCCAGTACGGCAGTTTGTATTTAATAGTATTTTTAAACGACATGAATAGGGAATTCTAAGAATTGAGATGCAGGGGTTGATAACGTACTTACCCTCCTAATTTTTATGACATTAACTGCACAAAAATTGTAATGAGACGTCCTAATTTATTGTAGACTCCAAACGTTTTATATTTTATTATGTTTACATTTAAATGTCTACAAAAAACGAGCTGTGCGCCGAGGCTCCAGTCATGTATTAAGTTTCAGCTTTTCCGGGGCAAAAAATACTGCCTGTATTAATTTTCCATTTTTCAGGGCAAAAATACTCTGTCGTCTTCAAAATGCCGCGGTACCTCTCTGGCAGACAGGCATCAAAATTTATTCAGTAAATTAGCCATGAAAACTCAATATCAACTAACAGAAATTACTGTTACACCGAATATGAGAGAAAAATAGAAAGTAAACAATAAAGAAAGTCTACAAACCCGTGTGTTACATGAATACACAATAAATCCATAGATTCTGATGACGCTATTAAGCAGAACAAGTATCTATGCTTCTAATCAATAAGAGACATGAGATACTCATGTAAGGCATATAGAACGAAAAAACAAAACCATTATCGTAAACGACCCTACAATCTTGTTAAGTAAGCCTCGGTGCACGTATAATGATATTGACAAGATTTCTTTTTATCCAACGCTCCCATCAAGACGGCACTCGCGATAATAGTAATACAAGAAAACAAGAAAAAAGTTTTTAAGTTATCGCCGCTGTCAGTAACACTAATCTTACATCTCACGGAATGTCCGGATACTGACGTTTCGAAATCGTCACTAGACGAATTATTAGCCTTTAATGCACCGTCGTAACATTTTACTGGTTTACAACCGCGCCACTTAGGACCAAAGCTCAAATTACGTTAAGCCTTAACCTATTAAACCGTTATTTTGTTATCTAAAAGTATACCTGGCTACTTTATCATTTTTTAGATACAAAGTTTTGTGCTTAATAACTTTTATAGCTATTTTATTGATAAAGTATTCTTAGATTACATTGTCCCGGGACTGTGTTACGCGGTATTAAAATTGAAGATCATAAATTCTTCGAATATTTTAGTGCCAGGTCAAAAGAGCTCTGACATGAAAATAATCTTTATTAAGAGTAGATTGACGCAACTATAATAAAAATAAAATTATAGTAATACAAATGCCTAAAGTTTAGAGAACAGGTATAAAACTACATTATATGAGTAGCTTTTGTATGTTTTTAGAACAGCCGTATTTTCAATTTCGTTTCTTCGTTTCAGCCGATTGACGTCCACTGCTGGACATAGGCCTCCCCCAATTTGGGGGGGGGGGGGGGGTTGCCATAATCGCCACGCTTGGCAGGCGGGTTGGCGATCGCAGTATGGTATGATGGTGGAATAAATAGAGAACGCTGCTGCCCATTCTCCGGTAAGACCCTTAGTCGCCTTTTACGACACCCACGGGAAGTAAGGGGTGGTGCAATTCTTTAAGTCCGGCTCCACACAGACAAGTCCGGCTCCACACAGACAAGACAATTTCGTTTCACTACTTAGAAAAGTTAGATAGTCGGTAGATTGTCAATATTTGCGTTTGCCGACAACATTGATTGCTCCACATATGACTATCGAAGCGAAGCACTGACTGAGAGCAATAATTTGTTACCGATATCAGACCGACAAAATGACCGGGATTACCGTTACCAGATTCAGTTGATGACGAGATAGAAATCTATTAATAACATTCGGACAGTGCCGACGGACAGATCCATAAATGATGAGTTTCATTTCAGATAAGATCATATCGGATATCTCGGATGATTGATGGAACTCCGCCTGATATTACTTAGGAATTCTATTAAGTGTGCTCGAGTATTGTTTTCTAGCCCATTATACACGCATTAGCATAGTTCGTTACTTAACATGATACCATCTATAATACATTGTATATTACTCCGTCCTATGTGGTAACTTTCTAACTCGTGTAAGTAATGTATTCTAATTAATTTTCAATTAGAAAATGTATTTTGAATACAGTGGAAAATGGAAACGCTTGTGGAGTTCTCTTTGTGTACAAATCCTTTGGAGGATCTAGATAAGTATAACTTTGAAGAAAGTTTCCTCCGCTTCATAATTCCATTGAAAAAAGAGTTTATAAGTAAAAAACTAAAGACCTTAATCGTCTAAAATAAAAGTTTCTCATTACGAGATCATTACTACCTTCCTGTAAGTACTTATAGTGGTTTGGAGAAAGACATTTTTGTACTTCAGTTGTATTAAGAAGAAAAAACAAGCAACAGTCATTCTAATCGTGTATGAGATCCATTTGATTGTGTCGAGTCATCGCCTTACGATGCTTACGAAGCTTTATTGTTAACATGCTTCAAAGAAAAACAAATGAATTTAAATCTCCAGCCACCATTGAGACGAGCGGAAACGCGGAGGCGTTGTTACGAACAAAACTTCGAGACACCGAGTGTATTTTGTGTTACTATCTCTTTTACACACCACCATTAGCCTAGAAAAGAAAGAGATGCAGGAAGAGAACAAGAAAATTCATGAAAGCTTGATGTAGCTAGTAATTTTGCTAATTTCCCGACGTTGAAACAGTTCGCAAGATGAATACCAGTTTTATTACTCTTTATTTTTCTTTTGCATAATCTATTCCGCAGTTCGAGATACTTTAGGTAAATATACCAGTTCTTATTAGATATTCAAGTGAATTTAATGTAGGAAGTATATAACCCGTGCTAAAATGCAAAGTTTATGGGTAATACAAAGTAATTGGCCCGATCTAAATACACTAGTCGATAAACTAAGACAAATGGTATAACCCGAAATGGATAACGAAACTAATAACTTTGTGGGTTTTAATCGAAATGGTCGTATTATAACACCATTGGGTTAGGAACGGCTGTCCTTCAACAATCTGGATAATAACTATCATTTGGTTAATAGTTATTAATTAATTAAAGGCACCGTACCGAATTTGAAGCCTTCCGCTAACGACCCTAATGACTTAAATGCTCCACACGCGTTGAATCTTGTAGCCCATTGATTTAATAGGAATGAAATGTTTTCGATTGAAAAAGGGAGGAGTTTATGTGGAATACTTTAGCGGGACCACACACCGCCGTATCTCTTGCTGCTCTAATGATATGCACATTTATTTTAAAGTTAATGTCAGTAATACACTTTATACATGGGTGTTGATTTTATACAAGCTGTTGGTTTAATTGAAAGGAATGAAGAGCTTTCGTAAGTTATATCAGGACAATGTGTTGTTGAAAGAAAATGTTCTCAGCGTTTTCTGGCCTATTGTCTGCCATGTTTATGGGAATAATTGTTTTACCAACATCAACAGTTTGTGTGGAAGGATTTATTTCCGGCATTTCATTATTGGCTTTTATACTAAGGGTCAAATGTTTATTTACATCCAATATGTTCACTTATTTAGTTCCTGCTATAGTTTTTAACCTGAATGGAATCTGAGTGTACAGTTATTTGATTGGGAGTCAAAGCTTCAGCTGTTTCGTTATTGTCACTTCACATATATATATATATATATGCCAAACACTACAAAACTATAAATAAAACACTCTTCAAGCTCTATAAAAAGCCTTTCATATTAGCATAAACCACTTGTTTGTATGTACCCACACATTTATTTGGCACTCACTGTTTAGAGTTAAAAATTTCATTTGAATCTGGCACTTTGCCCGCGATAAGAATCTTGTTCAACTTGTTTATACAGTCAAGTTTATTATGCCTACTTAACATAAGCGTACTTACTTAGCATTATTGTGTATATTCTTGTCGACTTATGGCTGTCTAGTGCACTTTCCTTAGTAACAAAAGTTGGGTTGAGATCGTTAATTTTTTTCTTTTCTTCGAATTAGCAGAATTTGTTGTGGTTGTTAGTTTATTGACCTTTTTTATATAATCTACATAAGGTTTTCTATTGCCGAAGAAGGTTCTTTATGTAGCTTTTTGCAGCCAATCTTTTGTCACGCTTTAAAGTAGTTCCATTATGAGTTTTTGGAGCTGCTTTGAGAAGGAGTGAGACTTTGATTAGATCATTTCAAACTTCGTTAAGCTTAAGAGTATGATGACTGGGGAATACGTATTGTTTTAGTACACCTTTAAAAGTTTCAAATCCAATTGGAAGATTGCACTGTATAAGTTCAGTAGCAGCAGTTATTATTTGTTTTGCGCCCAAGAGAAATAAAACAACTCATTACAACTTATAGCGCCAGAGACTGGCAAAGTTCATAAAATGAAAAAAAAAAAAATACAAAGTTCAAAACTATTATGAACGAATTGTAACAAAATAAAATGTGAACGAAAGTCACGTTTCTGTATAATGGCGATTTACGATAAATAAAATGTCCCGGATTAATCCAACGTCGTTTTAAACACTATAAACGATATTTAAATTGATAAATTTACTGCGTGTACTCTTAAATTTATGCGATGTAAATCTTTATGTTAATAAAGTAAATGTTAGCGTCGGTTTATCCCTTGTACATTGATCTCGGCGAGTGTACAAGCTAAACAATGATAATTTTAAAGGGCCCACGTGTGTTCCGTGAATCGAAATGCGGCGCGTTGGGCGGCGCGGACAACTATCCCTCCACTAATCTGCATATTGGACTTCCAAACATTACATGTACACGTCTACATCATAATATCCAATTATCAGCCTTAAGCCCATACCATAAAGGTCAATAATTTTCATTTCCAAAACGCACAGTATAAATTCCGTTGTCGTATGCTTTGCTCTTGATTTTGAAGCGGCGATGAGTTCATATATTTTATGGTAGTATAAAAAGTATTTTATTTATGGCCTCATGAACACTAGTAGGACGTTGCCTTAATACATTTTTAACAAATATATCACACGTCATGTCAGCTGATATATGTGTCCAAAAGAGAAAACCTGACAAGTCAATTCCATTAATTTAGCCTTAGAATGTTTGCAAATAAAGAGTCGAGCCTCCGTTTCGTAGCAAGATGAATCTTCCAAGAAGGATAATAAAACGGACAATATTTCTCGTTATATCACGTGATGGATGGTCTAAGCAACCAGGTAGACGTGGTGATTATTAAACTTTTTTCGCCCAAAAAAATTCTACCCAAACATAAACACTTCTATTATTCGGAGTACAATGGCGGACCAAAACTGGCGCGCCGAATTCTGATCGGTTACGCTAGTTTAACACAGTTAATCGTTATTTTTTACTTTATGTCCGTAGTCGTTATTAACAATTTCATCTCATTAATAAGCAGTGGAGCGAAAGAAAACACATTTGAGCGGCTGGCTCGTGTTACACTCGATGGTACCGCTCGCATTAATAATCTTAAATGTTTTATTCAGATCATAAGCTGCCATTGCATCAGTTGGTACAATATAAAACTTCTAATTGATATGATGTTCTTCATTATAACGGTGATTAACCTCGCCCGCCTTTGTCTAATGTTTCTTTCCCAATTTCTCTTATTGCTATCATTAAAACGAATAGTCGTTTTCACGGTAGAGAGCCCAATTTGTCTGATTTATATTTAAAGCATTCGGCTATTAGCAAATGTTAGCCGAAATAATAATACCACCCTGTGTTCAGCAACCGCATAACCACTCAAACCAATTCACAGCATCGCTTCCTTTATGCCGTATAACAATGAATAACGCTAATTTATTTCGACATCGAGTATCGTTGGGTAAAGACCCAATATAGAAAAATTAAGTAATTCTTTCGGGTTGAAAGGGTAGAAGGTTTGTATCTGACGTAGAAAAAGGCGGTACCTACTAACTATACAGGCACCGGTCGGAATGGGCGCGCTTGGCTGGCTCCCCACGGGCGGGCACCGCTCACTCTCCCGTCCAACGCATTCTTATTCTGATGTTTAGATAAACATTAATAAGTCCCTAAGGCATTCCCTATTCTATATGTATTTAAAATGGCGGTTGGCAAGTTAAATGATTTCCGGAAAACGAGTTATGCACCATACACCCGAACTCGAACGATGTGAAAGAATGTTAAATTCATTATGCGTGTGTTTTGTTAAGATACACATCAAATTAGTGCGCATGTGTATGCGTAATGCGCTGTTTATGTAATAAGGTAATTTATTCACGCGGAGAGCCATCAATTGTATGGTGTCATCAAAATTCGAGTGGCGTTTAGAAATGAAAGAATCGTAATGAGTATTCCCAGGTAGAAGTCGGTCGAGCGCACGAGTGTTGAGCAAGCAGGCGCGCGGAGTTACAGCAGTTAATGAAGATATGCAAGTACACTCGACCGTGTAAACAAGCGAACCCGGAGGCGCTTTTTCTGTTTGCACCCGCGGGATTAGTAATTTAAAAGTCAATGCGGACACTCGAAAGGGTCAATCGCATTGCTCGGCCAGTGTATTGAAAACAGATACCCTTTTCTGTATTCCGGTGGTGGCCCATGAAAGTTATAAGGGCTGAGTTGTTGAACTATGTAATTGACTTGGTTCTGCGGTCGCAGGCTTTGTTCTCCGGAGGGCGGATAATCGAAAACGCCTCTGGTTAGCCCGAATGATGGGAGAGAAACAATGCGAAGTTGATATGTGGATTCGCCAGACGGTCCCTTGTTTGATTTGCAAAGAGCTATTTGCTCGTCGAAGACTGCGGCTGGAGCAGGAAATTGGACCTTGCCGCCGGTTTCGACTACGCTAACACTTGTCCAATTACTTCCTTTTCAGCAGTTTAACTGTTAAATACGAATACTTGTTTTTAATAAAACGCGAAGCTCGTTTCGTCGCAAACATGACTGTGTGACAGAACAATTTCCGAGAGACACGAAATAGTCGTCGGAAAAACTAATACGTTACACGAAAATAAAAGGAAAACGGAGAGATGCGACGCCGGTCATAAAATAGACAAAAGCGTTTAGCTAAAGCACGAATAGTGATCTATTTAGGTCTGCGCGCCATCATTTTTATTTTCTCGCACAAAACACGTCGGCTGTCGCTCCGCATTATGCCGCCGAGCGCCACACGTAACATTCGACGGTGTTTTATTTTGGGTAAATGTGGACGTTCCAATGATTGACTTATCCGGGGGTAACTCGAGAGCCTCTCGCGACGTGCGGCCGCTGCGGCCCGACGCGGCCCGCTCGCCGGCCGCCACCGACAGTTGTAACACTATCCCAGCTCTCCGACGACAAACACAACTCAAACACTGACAGCTATCTTAAAGTGAAAGGTCGTTTAAATATCTCTGATACATATATCACGGATTTCATAATTCAGTCGGATGTGCGTCGACCAGGCGTAAAATTTCTAGAGATATGATTCTCCAAGCGCATCTCAAGCCGTATCTCAAAGATCATGGTTGCTTAATTTATTCAATGTGTTTTTAGAAAATATAATATTCTACGAGCTTGAGTCAACTTCAGTTAACTTTAATAGTTGAAGGCAAGTAAACAGAATAAATCTCCGACATGGTCCGCGTCGGTCGTGTTGTGTCGCGTCGTCCACAGCGACTAACACTAATCTATCTTAGTTTAGAACGGACCGCCTTAGACAAAATGCCTTTGTTTTACTAAGGGAAGGAAATATCGACGGTCTCATGTGATTTAAATGTCTTCTGTTTTAAGAGAAAGCTAATACGGATGTAGGTACCATCTGTGTGTTGTCTTTTTCAAATGGTCCCGACTTGGGAGTAGTAACTTGATCCGGGACTCCGCACAGGATGACTGAGTGTGTAGCAAAACAAACTTATTGTATTGACTGAACAAAGAAGAGACTTCGAAGAATATGAATGTAACGACACGACTGCAGCTAGCGGGGCTTAGCGCCAAATGTAAAGGAAATAAAAACGTGGAATTCCAGCCGAGTTTGCTGGCTTAACGCATCACCATAATTCAATCGTGGCCCGTTCCTTTGCTACCAAAAAGAGCATCGAATTTATTACAAAGCTCTTTGGTTCGGGAACCCCTACCTATTATTTATGGCACTCGGTTGGTCTGTCACAAAAAACGGACGGGTGCTTCGAATATCTCAGCGGGCGACCTCGAAACATAAGCTGCAATAACACGCACTTCCTACGGGCTGAAAGCACGGTACCCGGCCACGGTTGCACATTTGTTACCGGTGTTTAGTGTATTATAACCCTTGTGACAAAGTAATATAAAACATTTTTAAAGTCCATTAGGTGGTGTTCGTGCCTGGGTATGCTTAAATAAATGATAATCCGGATTTATTGAAAGTAGGCTGCAGTGTAGGAGATATGTTTCAATGCGAGCCATGTGGTGGCAAATGTGGGAACCCCGCCAAGATGTTGTCCTACTAACGACTTTGTTACTTCATTGTTGTGCTGTTATAAATGTGTTTGTTTCAGAAATAAACTCTTTTATACGTTTGTTCATTTTTTATTCAGTAGCGCATACTTTTTCATGAACCATGACGTTAATATTGTTTGGCATTTCGGATTTCAAGTGAGACACATGTTTCCGGTCGGATAGATTTAATTTGAAATGAATGAATGCTCCGATCAAGTGCACTTACGTTTTCTGTTCAAAATCCACGTGCAGTTTCTTCTTTAACTTTTTTTTGCCTTTAAAACCTTTTAAAAGCTTTTAAGTAGCACCGGATACGAATTTAAAAAACATTACCTTCGGTAAACGCCGTACCGTTCGCGATGTCATTGAACCTCCTTCAGAATTAGGCAGAGATCCCTTCTTTACAGGCTGTTATAAGTCCTCTTTTGTCATTGGAGAACACTCGAACAGCAAAGCCATTTAGAACCAGCTCTAATTATACGAGATGTTCGTACGAAAGACGCGCGTAAACCAGCCCCCGATGTTTATTGTAAAGACAGATTGAACAAACAGAAGGCGGTGTCGTTCAACAGCGATCACTTTTAATCCCCGAAATGAGACAAATATCACGAACCGGGTCAATGGCTATCTTCTCACGTTTGTTGACGACTTAAAGTGTGATAATATTTATTAAACGGTTCACTCGAAACGACCGACGACGATAAATAAACTCCATAAGACCATTACGCGTCACGCAAGATTTACCGTGTATGTGTAACGACTGCTTTTTTACCGATGCCGCATTATAATGTAAAATATTTCGGTCGCGATGTTATCGTTTGTTATTTTACCAGTAATTAGTATTTATTGCCGAGTGGTTCGGGCGATCTTCTAGTGTGAAAGCGGCTTAATGTGAATTATGTGGTTACAGGACGGATGAGTTAAGCAATTAAAGCTGTTTTTATGTGAACTACGTGGACTTCTAGATGCGGCTTGCGATAGTCACGGAATTTATGTTGATATAGGTGTTGAAGATTGGTATCAATGTTCAAGTAACCTCGGAGTTGTAACAATTCGGAGTCATTATTCTCATTTCGGAAGACGGCTATTAGTCTAAATATTTCGCATCTTCGGAATACCTTCGCGTTGGTTGGGCCCACACAAATAGTTGGCGTGTTCACGAAATTGTACCTACAACGAAAAAAAAAAATACGGCTACCGTCTTGATTTTGCTACCATTTACCATCTGTTCCAGGAATGCGATCCTTGGAAATTAATGCGATAGTTAACGCTTAAATAAATCGAGCGACGGCGAACCTGTGCGCATCGCGAGTCGCGACCCTTCGCTCCGAATAAATCATATGATAATTGAATCATATGCTGCGTGTCAAAAGTAATTAACAGACGCTGCGATACGCATCTCGCGCCACATGTGCTTTTTTAATAACGTCGCCTCTCGTTTCCTCTCGCACACGCGACTCGCGCTCGAGATAACATCGACATAGCATTTCTTTATAATACTCACATGAAAATTATTACTCTCCATTCATTGCCCCGAGATGACTTCATATTAAGGTCATTGTGAGAGTAAATTGATCTGTGAGCCTCCGCCTAGCGGGCGCGGTCGCAATTATACAAATCTAATTGAACCACGGGCTTTTTTCTGCTGGTACGATAATAGCTCCAATGATTAATAGTCATAAATATTAGTTTAGCTTATGGCCGATTAAAATAACGCAAATACCATTAGAGATACGTGACAAAGGGCTGTAAATTTCCGGTTTTTAATTTAAATACACTCGTTCGACAGTTTGTTGTTCTATAAATCTTGAGAAGCAATCTATCTGGCTGATACTTAAATTCGTTCCATTAGCATTGTATCCCGTATTAAATTCGGCCGGCGGCTAAGATTGACAATGATTGGCCTAGCGCAGCCCCAAACGACCGATGCGATGGGCTATAAAAATGTTTCGCAGCCGTACACCAATTACCTTAATGTAACTACCATCAAAACAACCTTTTTAGCGAATCGTTCCTCCGTTTTTTTCTCACGGAACGTTTGCTCCTAATAAAATTAAGAGTAAATATACGAAAAGGAACACATTCAACAAGAGCGTTTTATGAAAATGAGAAAACTCTCAAAGATATTCGCGTATCGTTTTGGAAAAAGCTGTTTCGTCGAGTAGCGTCGTCGCGGCCCCTGCTAAGGATGAAATATTAGAGGTGTCGGCCCCGCCCCGGCCTGTAATGAGACCCGCAGGAATACCAAGCAATATCTTAATACCCACCTTCGCCCGGGGTGACAAATACACGGCGTTCGCGTGGAAACTGTTAATAATTTATAACCGCCCTGTTTTACGATGTTTCCAACACCGCGATGACAGGACGATGCCAGCCAAAGATATTGCCCAAAATACATCGCCACTAAGTGGAATTATTGCTGACGACGTACTGAAACCTTCCCAATTCCGGGGCTCAGTAATTCCGCTATTGTTTGCACAGGAGCACATCAAAGCTATTTTCGCATTAGGCGAGTGATAATGCCGCCTAAACAAACTTACGCGCGAGTCGACAAATGTGGAAATGATTTATGAAAATATCTGACTTGAAGCTTTATTAGATAGTCAACACTATCGAGAACATCAAAGGTGTCGAACGATGGAGCTCTCGCCCGACTTCAAAGAACAATAACCGAGGATATCGCGAGCCGGCGCGGAAAATAAACACGTTTACGAGTCACCCGCATTAATTTATTCTGTCGTAGAAACAATCGCACTTCATCCTCACTTAAGAACGATGCGACTGAAAGTTGTATATGAAAGGGCTCATAAAACGGTCGTAAACTCTATGAAGAGTGACGATCGTGCTTTTCGAGTGTTCGGGTGTAGGCACTTTGATTTGTGTGAGGCAGCTGGCAACGTTAATAACTTAATTCGTCAGAGTCTACGCGACGGGAAGAGGGCTTTAAAGGATGACTACATGTGCAGGCGCCGAGGAAGCGTTTTGTTGTGCGCGGGAGCAGGGATGACGCTGTGACGTCGACGGGACGCTTTGAAAGTTCGGCTGTTGAATGATTTGTGTATATCGGCAACTACTTGAGTTGAGAGCCCGTTTAATTGACTGCTAACCGCGATAAACATTAGTCAAGTTGCCCAAATGATCATCAAGATGGCCGTCAACGAAATGACGCTTTGAAACGTCCCTGTTTATTTTTAGTAATAATTACACGTGAGCAATGTATTAAGTCATTGTAACTTTAGTATCGCAATAAACTTTCTACTCCAATAAAACTTTTCACACTTAAATGAAAATTTCCCCTCGCATTGATGAGGCGCGGTCATCAAGAACACATTAATAAACTTATATAAATTCTTATAGTCGCGTCTCATTATGAACTCTATAAATTCCTGAGGTACTCGACAGGTGCTCAAGCGCCATTCCTATGAGAACTGTCATAATTATTTGTACACACTCGTTGGTAGGGCGACGAGATGTGCTTTGGGACACTACTTGAAGTTCAGATAGTCGCCTCCTCATAATAATTCATGTCCCGTCGTGACGATTCGATGGAAGCCACTTCACTACTTGTTAAGAGTCACGGGGACTCATCTTTTACATTATTTTTATAAGACTCCCTACGGCTCGGCGGTTTCACGAAGTTATTTCTGGTAATATTTCTTTGTGCGAAAATTGGACTACTGTTCACACATTTTCTATTCGACTGTTTTTGTGTGGATGGTTCGGATAACTTATTGATATCGTAACTTCGATATTCAAGTGCTCACGAAAAAAAGGGTAACAGCGATGTAGCGCCACATGCGAACAACGCGTCATACTGACGTCACGCAAAACCTGCATCGCGCAAGCAGAGTTTACCGCGCAACTAGCATAGATACATCGGCCCGACATGAATCATCGGGCAGTTGCCCGCTAGACACAATACCCGTCTGGTCGGAGGATCCTCCCTTTTCTATAAAATTTGAGTGAACTTTACAGTTGTCCTCATACCACTATAGCGATATTAACAATACTTACTGATAAGTAATAATCGTGTATAGACCAGTAAAATAAAGTCCTCCAGACCGTATTTCGGCCACGGCGACCAATCTCAACGGAGACTAGCCTTCGGCGCAGGAGATATTATAGTGCACAAGTGTGCGCGCAGACACAGGTGCACCCCCTCTTCCCTCACTCTCATACTCCGATGGGACGGCAATCCGACACGACCGGAGAGAGATCAGGCACAGGACCAACGGCTTAACGTGCTTTCCGAGGCACGGGCGTATCCCACCGCCAACTTCCAAACTCCGGGCTATTACTAAGAAATTCTTAATGGAAAAACTCAATAACAATTTGCCTGACCCGGGAATCGAACATAGGATCCCACGCTCAGCAATCGCGCTTGCGACCACGAGACCAACGGGGCAGTTAGATAGACCAATAAGGAGTTAGTAGAGATAGACCAATAAGGAAACGATGCGAAAGTCATTCTTCCACCGATAAATTGATCATTACAGAATTCGGATCATAAATACTCGAATAACTCGAGAAAAAATAATTAAAAAATAATTCGAGAAAAAATCGTATCGATACATCACTACGTTTCTGGAAAAGCCTGCCTGCGATACGGAAAATCGTCACCGAGTTAACTGTAACGATCTTGTGTAGTCCTTTGCTATGTATATGTATAATTAGCGACACGGTTACAGTTTTAGCTCTGAAATCGATAAGTCGTGTTTGATTGCACGCCCGGGGAATATTCAACGAGTCTACTATTTTGTACCACATGTACACCACAATATACTTAGGTTACATTGCATTAATTAATGGAATTTGCATTGTGTGTAATCCTACGTAGTTTGGACGTCGGCGTCGCGCTTGAAGCTGTGAGGACGATAATTATGTTCTGATAGGTGTACTAACTGCCTGCTCGCTAGTAATTAGATGTGTGATATTCAACGAGAAATGCATAATTATGTAGATAATGGATGTAGATTATTGGTTGTCTTGTTATAAGTTTTACGTAAAACATTTTCTTAGTTTTTGACAATCAAACTTTAAGTTCCAACAACTAATTAATAAATGTAAATCTGATAGTCGTCAAAACGCTGTCACAAGTCGAAACTTAGTTCCAGAAACCGTGTTTGAGGGTCAACGAATTGTAACTCCATTAAAAGTTTCCTTGTTTTCGAAGTAAACACGGCGCCACTCAAAGGAAGTCCTTAAAAATTAATGGAGACATCCTGATTACTCTAAAGATCCAAGGTATGAGTTGTATTTAGACTACCGAGTCTATTTATGTTGACACAAACATCTTTACGATTTAATCTTCCTTATAACTTTGCATCTCCTTTCAGTGGTTAAGTCGAATTCCTGTTGATATTTTCTTAATCCAACAGCACATAAATATCCGCGCCAGAGGGCGTGACAGCCACTAAAGAATCGGATAAAGAACCTGCATGCGGGTAATATTGTGACTGTCGCCAGCATAGCGCAGTTAATATCTGAATCCCACAAAGGAAATAAAGTCCGATACGAAAAACGAACGCGACTCGAACAGAGTGCACCGCGCGTCAGATTATAGGCATAAATTATTAGGCACTTTTGTTCAAGTCAAAGAGCTACTCGCGGCCCATTCAATTACGGATCAACCTTACAAGGAGTGCCGAGTCTTTTTCAGATGTTTGTGGAAGGGATTAGTCGGGATATCTGTGCCGGTATCTCCGTGAGATAAGTACGAATATACGTCAACGTCGGACGGCTAAGCCGATTATTTTAAATGTATTCACTTCCTTAATGGACGTCGTTTTTCACGTCGCGCACCGTGAGCGGTGAGCCTCTCTCTCTGACTTACTGAAGATTTTTGGTTATGATCCGGTCATTGACTGTTGGATATTAATGCTCACTTATCCGACATTTATTAAATTGTTGGAATAAGGGAGCGAGGGCAAGTGGATGAAAATATCAACTTTTATAATAATTGATATGTCCACTTGCCTCAAGTCTCGACCCTTTTGAATTCTTAATTAGAATGAAATATGGCTTTTAAATTGTTTAAAGTACCCAGGAGATAGGCCTGTAATATTAGAGTATTACATTTTTGTAGAGGTCCTTTAGATACATTATTATTATGCGTAGGTTCCCCGAGGGCCAAACAGACCACACACGAGTCTATACCATCGAATACCTGCACGATCGTGAGCATTTATAAGAAGCTGCGTAGGTTATTGAAATGGACCAAAAAATAAAGTAATAACAGGATCACGGGCGGCCCACCTGGGCGGCATTGACAAATGCTGCTGTTAGGCCGCGCTCCCTCGGCGCCCGCGCTGTGGCCCAAATAATATACATATCATTATTTCGCCTCGTGCCCCCATAAATATTACTTACAAATTCGCCCATCCAGCGAGTAGCGTACAACGCCGGCGGCAATTTTTCAAGGAAATATCGCTTGGGAACCGCCAACCGCCCGGGAATAGGCGACAACATGCAATGATGCATTGTTTTATTTGTGTACCAGGGTTGGTGCTTGAGCGAATTGGAACTCAATACTCTTTATTACCCTTGTTGCTTGTAAGCTGTTCTTAAGTTTCAGAAACATTTTAGCGTTCAAGTTCTTTTGAATTACAATTCGTCTTTGATGCCAAATTGCTTGCCACATTTCACATTCGCAAGCGAATGCCTGTCAGGTAGAATAATCCAATCAATTTTGAATATTCAGCTGAATTCAAATGTATTTCAAATAACACGTGTTTAAAGTTTATTCTACACAAACGGCTATTAATCCAATAACGGTCGGCAATAATAGATATTTATTTAAACACGAACTCACCACAATACAGGGTGCTTTACGGCAGGTGGGCATCTAATTAATTAGTAGGGGCCCCATAGTCACGAGGGTCGAAATTAAATGTAGGTATACTTTGCATTTTTTCACCCGCCATAACGCCGCATGCCGTCAGTCTCCATGTAATTAATAATAAAATGTACCTGTATAGTAACGGTAGGCACATAGATTTATATTTGTGCAACGTTTTAATATTTTTTATGCAAAATAGGGGTCGGATTACTTATGGTAAAAGTGTTGTTCTTTTCGTGATAAATGTTTTGATTATTCTTCGTATTCCTTTTTAAGGTGAATTAAAAACGTTTATCAGGAAGAAAATATGGTTAAATAATTGTATCACAGAGTATCTTAAAAATTCTTTAGCAATGTTTAATGCACAGTTCCAAGTGTCGGGTATGTTGACAGCTGTCAATCTGGATGTTAAACACTCTAAAGCCGCACTTCCTGCGAGCACTTCCACATATAAAATAAATTGTATCCAGCCGTGGAACACATCAATGGAATGTGTAAAAATAACTTGTGGACTCACCAGTACCCCAGTAGTGTCACCCCCGCTCGCGTGTAGACTCGCCGATGTGGGGGAGCAAGTATAACGCTTGTCTACTAATATTACCGCGTTATTACAAGTCACCGCGGCTGCATGTCAACGCCGCTTCGGGGTGACTAACGCTGATAAGCACTACGACGTCTGTACATGGTCTGGTCTTGTATGCAATTTTTTTCTTGGTTCCAACCTTAGAGTAAGAAAGCTATAGAGCGTCGGGTAGCGTGGCCACACATTAGACAAAAAACTAACTTAACTAACATGAGCTACATAAGTAGCTGCCTTGAAAAAACTGGCACGCACTTACTGCACTGCACTCTGTTACTTGTAATAACTCAATACTTTATCCCTTTCTTGTGGAAATGAAATGGAGCTACCAGCCGTCTATACTTTTCTTTGTCTAACATACCTACACCATACGTCACGAATATCAACGGCTGTTGTAGCTTAGCTGCGGGCAATCTGTCTGAACTTGTTGATTAGATCGTTTGTCAAACGTGTCAATTCTTCCTAACAAGTAACCAGTCTTCATTACATAACAGTTCAAAAACAAACACATTTCTAAATAGAAAAGCCTCAGGCAATTCCTAAAATGACAAATGGAGCAGAAATAATTTCAATAACCAACCTCTATAACGTAATATAAGTTAGTGCATTAATAAACGTTGTATATGAAAGCGTAAGTAGTACAAAATTATAAATTGTTTGCAGTTTGCCGTCAGACTGTACGGTAATAAAATTAAATGGCGGCGAGTACGTCTGTCTCGATCATTTGCGATTGTTTTAATGCTCGAATTTGTAGCGAGTGCTCGAATGTTGTGCGTTGAATTAGACACAAGACTGACGTATATTATGTCGACGGGAAAGATATATTGTTGATTAAAATAGTTTGAGGACGTTAATTTATTATTAGCAAAATATTTAATATCAGGTTGTAAATAGCACAGTGCCAGCTAGTATTAAAACTTAAAAGCATCCTACACTGAAAGGTTGTTTCGTTGGAATTCCTTGAAATTGAAACTCTTGACAACACCTTGACTCTTCGTTTTCCTCGTTTTTGTAATAAGTACCTGTTTCTATTTGAGTAAACACGAAAGCTGAATAATTAAATTCTTTGTACACAAATTGAAACTACGACAGTTCTTGAAATTGACACTCGTCCGTCAATACAGACAGGTGCTCATGTTCGTATCAGTTCAAAGTCTAGGAATTCAATAAACATTAGATAATTAACAATAATATCACATAAGACATTCGTATTAAAAGTATGGTCGATACACCTGTCAAATAGTTGAAAACAAGTTATGTTAGACGCAATCACATTGCTTGAGACAAGCTGCAGCTGCCCGCGTTACATCTTTGATACAGGTTTTAAAAAGAGTTGCTCAACGTTTATGGTGAATACAGGTGCATAATTGCCGGAGATTCAGAAGTGTTAATAAGATAAGACTATTCGTAGAACTCAACTTGTCTTATGGGTTCTTAGAAGACCTGATGTTCCTTTTTTTAAGAACGATTAATGGGGTTGAGTCATTGCGAATATAAGACAAGTTTTTGTCTTTGTTATAAATACAGCGCTTCCTGATGTATGACGCAACTGTTACAATCTTACTAAGAAATGTAATTTACATTTGTATCGATACAGATTCTGAATCAGACAATAAACTAGCAATTTATCATAGTAAAAATATAACACAAAAGTGATATCATTACCTCCTACCGAATCATATCCAAATAAAGACACACTTTACAATTTGAACGGCAATATCAAACCAATGGATATTTATATTAACATTACGGAAAGGAATGTAAGCCAGACGCTACAAACGGCCTGTATCAACGATATAATCAATGAAAAACTACCTGTTAGATATACATAGAAAAGTGTATCCTGGAACCATAAAGGCCGTACATAAAAGCATGTGAATAAATAAACTGCCCACGCTAACTTAACAGCCTCCCACGCTATACAAAACACTTAATACAGTCGGGATAAATCTATAAAAATATATCCTAATAAAAATGTTTGCCTACAATCAATGGACAATGCGATAACTGTCTATAAACATGCTGTAAAATTTAAGCACGATATTAAGGTTTAAGAACTTCTTTTGCGTATGAGAATGCAGAGGGTTCGATAAGCTTCGTCTAATATTCAACGTTTATGCTCCATAATCAGATTATTTCTAACATCGGGTATCTTGGGTAGGGAACGTTACTGTCTTGATAGTATGTGGTTATTGTTAGACTGAAGTTCAATGTTTATAATCCTGATTTTAAGTTCGGCGAGAGAATATTACTCTCGTTCCCGAAAATAACATTAATATTTTATGAGATATTAATTTCGTTATCCCTAGGATACACGAATTAATGCCAGTCTCTAAAGTAATGCCAATTAAGTTTGTACTTTAATATTGAACAGTCAAAGAGAAACATAAATCAAAAGTTCAAAGACGCAAAAAGCGTGATCCATAATTTAATCTTCGTCTGTATACGGAAAAGCATAATTAAAAAACATCATTAATAAATTCATCTGGCGAGATGTCAGGACCATCGACATAGTTTCTGGCGAGACCCAAGTTGCGAATCTTAAAAGCAATGTAAAATTTAAAAAGTTTCGGAAGAAAATTAAGGATCGCTACGACGCGGAGGTTTTGAAAGCGCTGAAGACTTGCAGCATGTAACTTTGTTAAGCACGGTGAGTTACCTCGTTAACGGGCGCGACGAAATATTACAGAAGTAAAACTCAAATTAATCTAGGATGCTTTTTTCCTAAAAGGATATTCCTCTGCTAATGAGCTAGATTGTTAGCCTTCGCTCGACGCTGCCTTTGTGGCAACTGTCTCTGTTTAGCTTTCTGCAAACTTCATTAATGTGAATAACAATGTTTGGTAAGTATTTTAAAATTTTGTTATTTCTTTTTATGCAGTAGGTGCTCATGACTTCTTTACTGGGTGGAAATATTCGCAATTAATGGAATAAGTAATGAATACGATGGGACACTTAATGTCGTGTCCAGCAAGTCCAGTCAGCTGCACGTTACAAGAACTGATGGACGCTGGTGAAGGTGCCAAACAAGTAGCCGAATTCTGGGCCGAGTCCATTTAGATTGCTATCGATACGCTAAGAAGAAGAATAAGTAATTAGAAATGAGGAGATATCTAGTACCTAAATTTACTGTCCCCTCTTACAGAGAGGAGGTCAGTGTCCCAGCAGTAGGAACATTATGGGATGATTATGTTATGTTATATAAACTTACTGAGACGTATCTAAATGAACCAAACAAACCGAACAAACTGGTGAAAATTATGTCAATAATATTTTTTTACAACTTTGTATCTTAGTAATATTTTCATTTCTTTTTTACGTCGACTCGACGTTTTTTGATTTGTACAAGCTGAATTGAAAAATCACCGTATTTATGAGAATAATATTTCAATTTCAGCCTACGTCTATCAGTCAAAGTACCCCGCAGTGCGATTTGTACCATTGTTATTGGGTAATAAAGACATAAAGGCTCGTAGCTGGTCCCCTAAACAAGGTGTGCTTATCTTACTATCGATTGGAGCAGCTGTAACGGGCGGGACATATTACTCTGATTCTATTAACCGCATGAATACGGGTGGTCTCGGAAAAATTACGACCTTTCTGTCCAATTCGAGCATTTTTTTCCGAACCCACTTTATTATTCATCCATTCAAATGTCTGCGTAAACAAGCCGAAGTGACTCTATCTACTAAACTTCACGGTTGTAATAATAAACGACAAAATAACATAATTTATACATCTACAACTTTCATACAGCGTTCTGCATAACAATGGCGTCGCAGAACAAAGTCAGCTGGGAAATGTATCCGAACGCGTTCGAGGGACGAAATTGAAACGTTCACTTTTTGGTTTTAGAACTTTCTTTGAAATTCTTTCTTCAAAGAGGTTGTAATGCAGGCGCCATTTTATTATTAAAATAATTTCTTTATAAAACAGGTCGCTGTAATGAGATGGTCCCTGGTGTCTGTCCATTATTTTTTATCTTCAGAGTTAATGAGATGAATTCCTGTAGGAGATAATAAGTTGTAGTGTTATAATTAACGTCGAATAAAATATATAAGACTATTATTTATGTAATTTTTATCTTCTTATCGAGTAAAACACATAACGACGTGGAAAATATTTTGATGGTAATGACATTGCTAACCCTAACTAGATGTTGTACACTATTTAAATGTCATTTTAAACGTATATAAATGTCATTGATGGAAGGAGTAATAGTGTTCTGTGTTGAGGGATGTTAAAACCACTCGAAACCGCAAACAGCAGCAAAACTATTTGTAACCACTCACCCATCAATTTAGCGGTCCTATTTATTTACTCAATCGCGTTTGATAGATTTACAGTGCCTAAACTGGGTTACTATTTTTTAAGGTACTCGTGTTAAAACAGATACACTTGGCTATTCCACACGAGCCAGATAAATTTACACCATTTCTCTCATCTCACGTCCGTAACCGTACAAACGTTGTAGTGCCTTTTTGTTCTCAACCGATGGAATTACAGCATTAATCAGTCGAAATGAACCTTTTAGCGAAATGTCAAAAGGTTTACGAAGATCTAAGTAACGAGGCACGGTTAGTAGAAACAAAAGAATGTTCCGTCTGCACGGCCAGCGAGACGGGGAAATGAAATAGCTGCGGTAAGCGCTCGATATAAAATCAGAGGTCAATTTGATAGACTACCCGATAAAGACTTCTTGTGTATTTTAAATTGACTTTGTCGAACTCCCATCTGTGCTAAAAATAGACCTTAATCTCAGATAATGAGAGATGGCCTTTCAAAATTACAGTCAGCCTTTTTAATCGTTTTTTTTTTGGTAAAATATTTTATGTCGGAAACTCGATACTTTAAGTACTTACTTACCTACATCAGTGGAGATTGATGCATCATGCAGTCGGACGCACCGATAGCCGACAATCGGCTTTCTCCCCGATAAGCGGCAAGTCCGCTCTTTGTCTGACCACATTAATTTAAGGCTATGATATAAACCCGTTTGGAATTGTTAAATTGATTGTGCTCACTGTGTTATCGTAAACCTTTTTTATGGCCGCACTGTGCTTCAGCGCTGTAAGTAACAAAAGCAAAGATGTTAAAGCATTTGTAGAGAGAGCGCCTCAAGCGAATAAACAGAAAGATGGCTCAAAACGGAATCTAAATTTCCTGTTAGAATTGACCGAATGTGAACTCGATTCAAATTCCGGCGGGCGCGGGATTGTAGCGTTCAGGTGTAGCGTGGCGGGCGCCGGGCGCGACCGGTCAGCCGGCCGCCGCCGGCCCGGTCCGGTCGTCCGGCTGCCGGCCGTCCAAGCACACATTTCCGCTTGATTAGAGGACGTGCAAGTCGCCGAGGACACCTGCGCCATCTGTGTGCCGACTTTTCAGTGCGCTTTGTTTTGGAATTCTGAACGTTACCCTGGTGAAGTTTTATCGCTGAGGACCGACGCGATGCGGGCATCGTTTGACTTTTGCCCGACAGAAACGAAATTTCACTGCGATATATTTCGTTTTATTTCATCAGCGATTTCCTCTTGAAATTCGGTGTACGTGGGCTAATTTTCGTAATGCTTTCACGTCCCTTTCTGTCTAGCCCTTCGCTGCCCAATTTAGTTTATGAAAAGTAAATAGTAAATTATATTTTAGGTATAATTTACTTGACCTTTTCCATCATATTCGAAGAAATGGGAAAGAAAACGAATTATGGGGGTGTATAAAAGTTATTGCTTGTTTATGAAGGTCTGTTTTTATAGGGCCCTAAGGGAGGAACTTCTTTATCGATGCTTTATAATGTAACGGTTATCCGGAAAGATAATAAAGTTTGTGGGTTAAGTGCATTACAGATGTAAATGAACGCTTTTATTTACAAAATTGTTTCTTTTGTTTCAGGATTTTCCGAGTTTACTTTGAGCTCATGATCTCAAGTATCGCCGCGTTATAACATCAAGCCCTGCACACCATTAGGTAAGCACATTAGACTAAAACATTCGATATTAGTTATTCTGTAAATAATAAGAAAAACAAATCTTTTACAACAATAACTGCAGCAAAACAAATCGTCAAAGTAAAAGAAAATCTCATTGCTAACAAGCTATTTCAGTAAACAACGTAAAATGTTTATGCAAGCAATCCCAAAGACTTTGAACAGAAAAAGTGAAAAATACAAAACGAGAAACAATCTGCGGACCGTTTACCAACTTCTGCTTGTGAAGGCATCAATCCGCCATCAAATTGCGTAGAAAGGGGTAATTTGTATCTTTTTTTCAATAAAGCAACACCTGTGCCGCGGCCATTTGTGCTCCCTCTAAGCTTAAAGCTTTGTAAATGTTACGCCATTTGTAGCGGAATTGAAAAACTGTTTCGTTTCTCAGTGGCAACAGTTTGTCGTGCGGTGTGGACTTAGCCTTATTTGTCACGATGCTCTTTTATTTACTTTTTTGTTGAGTATATAACATGTTGTGTCGTGCCAGTGTTGTTGTTTAATAATAAGTTTTAGACTTCGTAATTGCTGGAATAATACTGGGTTTGTGCGGGTTTGCGGGCAATTAGATATTTTCTTATTACTTTTTTTTGTATTTTTTTGTTGCGCCCCTATACCGACCGACCTATTATTATGTTTTGAGCTCTTGTGACAGCCTTGTAAAAAAAGCTATGTTAAGTAATGCGTGTCTGCAAAAACGGTACCCTTTACCTACTTTGTAAAATGGTACGCAAACTCTTAAGAAAAGTTTGTATAAGTAGAGGGCGGAAGGAGCGCCATAAGTTTCTTCAGATCTCTCTTCAATTCAAATTCTCAACACATATATACTGCCGTCATAAAAAAAAAACATAAAAAAATAACTTTTATATGGCTGTCAAAAATTAAAGCTCTCAATAGATTACCTTGTTCAACAATACAACGCATCACTAAGCTATGACAAACCCAGTCAATTGGCCTTAATAAATTACTATTAGTAAAATAACTATTATAAAGATACAGCGTATACTTTTCCTTTTATTTCTTTATGGGCATTCAACGGGCCATGTTTGTTCCTTACACTGCCGTTCAAAATATATGACCAATCATTTTTCAACGACACTCGCTTTCAGACAGATTTAAAGCGTGGTTTGAATGACGCGTATTTCCAATGTGTCAATCACACCTATGGTCGCTCCCAAATGTACAGTGGCGTGGTACGTCGGGGATTCGTCGAAAATTGTCGGCCGCCAGTGTACTGATTAGAGAGAGTTTAGCTTGGCGTTTAAAGACTTAATTAGGTTAGGTTTTCAGTAATCAGTTATCTGTGTCTGTGGACTTACTAGGAAAGTAAATAACAGATATCTAGGTCGAAATAAACTCATAAAAATTATGAAAGAGGAAAATTTTCAACCTAAACCCCTAACTGTAAAAATATGATATAGGTACCTACTATTAAAAGCTATGTTTGTCTACCCACCAGAAGGCTAATTCTCGTAATTTAAAACGTTCAAAATCTAGTCGCAGTCTCATCTCGGCGACAAACAAATGTCAAAAACTTGTCAAAAATTTAGAGAAATTGGAGGTATTTCTGACAGATTGGGACTGAGATCAGACTGTAAACGTTCTTAAAATTACGGGAATTGCTGACCTTTCACGGTATAGGTATGTCACCATGGCTGATAATGTTATCCTGATCAATAGGGGCACACACTTCTAGCACTTGTATGCAGGTGTAGCGGTATCTACAACGCCAAATGCGAACAACGCGTCATACTGACGTCACACAAAATCTTGCATCGCGCAAGCAGAGTTTACCGCGCAACTAGCATAGATACAACGGCCCGACATGAATCATCGGGCAGTTGCCTGCCAGACACAACACCCGTCTGGTCGGAGGATCCTCCCTTTTCTATAGAGTATGAGTGAACTTTACACTCTGTTCCTCATACCTCTAAACAGGTATTAAAAAGTCGAGAATAAAGTCATGACCTTTTTTTGTTAAAATCGATGCTATTGGCAGCATTGGCGCACTAATGTCCTAGGCTAAACCAACACCATTAACAAAGGTAGACAAACAAAGTGTATGAAAAGGTAAATATAAAAACTGTAGGTAATTTTTAGGTAAGTAACTGACTTGTACACATAATGAAATCAATAGAAAACTGTTTTCTTTTATCAAAGCTATGTCTGAGATAGCTACCTAGGGATCTGGAACTTATTTCTTTTCTTAAAGAAATACCTAAGTTCCATAAAAATAGGTGCAAAAAGTTTTTTTATAATGATGTTGCAAGGTTAGTGAATGAACAAAGTTAAAACTAGATCTATTTTCTCGTAATGCCTAAAATGTTAGCCCAAATAACTCATTAAGAATTAAAACGCCGTAGCTAGATACCTATACAACGTGACGCTAAAATGGCGACATTAATTTAACACATGGGTAGGGCGACTGGCCAGTGGCAGTATAAACATTATCTATACATATAATAAATCTGTAGAAGGGTCAATTCTGTACATTAAAAATATTGAAAAAATAAATAGCGGGGGGTGTTGCTGGATCGATACCAAACCCAAATATGTGATTAAAAAAATTTTTGTCTGTCTGTCTGTCTGTCTGTCTGTCTGTATATGCAGGCATCACGTGAAAACTAACGGTTCGATTTCGATGAAACTTGGTATAATTATACCTTATTATCCTGGGCATAAAATGGGATACTTTTTATCCTGGAAAAATACGTAGAAAAAAAAATCTTATTTTTCAGTTTTATTCATAGACGTTGTTCTGTAGAACCGCGAACACACGTTGCATTACCCGCAGTGGATAATTTTCCATTTCAATTTAAGAGAATACAGTTTCCTGTAGCTTTGTGTTACACCATGACAATAAATAAGGCTCAAGGTCAGACCCTAGGAGTTGCTGGCGTAGATCTTACCGCGAGTTGTTTTTCACACGGGCAACTTTACGTAGCTCTTTCCCGTGTGAGCAGTCCAAGAAATCTTCATGTTCATATTCCGGACGAGCTCACTAACAATGTTGTGTATGCTAAAGCTCTCAATTAACTTTCTGTCGCATTGTCACGATCACTTTTTTATTATTGCAAACTTTTCGTCACTGTCAGTAATTTACTGCTACATGCTACTTATCAAGGTCGGAATTACTATGAAAAAAATACTTACTACAGAACGCGAGCTCAACAGCAGTAGCTCAATAGAGGGATCTCCTTAATTATTATAGGCTTAGCCGTATTTGGGTCCAATAGATATTTATAAGACGTCATTGTCAGAGTTACTCAAAATGGAGAAATAAGCCATCCACGCGAAGACCGACATCCGCGCGGACGGAGTCGCGGGCGGAAGCTAGTAACAACATAAAATAATTTGTAATTTGAAAACTAGCGCCCGCGCCTCTCGCCGACACAGGGGCTCTCCCTATTTCCTTCAATTCACCTACATTTTTGTCGTACGCTGTACAAAAAACACAGAAGAGCGATAAAACTGCCCTTGGTACAGTTTCATAAATCTAGACCTTATTATGCCCACCGCCCTTTGAGAATATTTTTTGTTCTAGCCCCCCAATTTTTTTTACTTACCATATGTCGCGGATCTGAAATACCTGTTGTCATGATTATTAGAGTATTTAAACGTGTAATATTATATAGGTAGTCGTAAGATAGACATATAATTTTCTCTGGCTCTTTTACTGCCCCCCCTAAAACTCTCTAACGCCCACGAGGGAGCGTTATCGCCCACGGTTAGAGCCTATGATCTAGACTTACCTATGTTGTAATTACTTACTTACCAATGAGGAAGAAACTACTAAATACAGGGTTATTGATAAAACATTAACAACCCGTACTCATCATTATGAACAACTTTTACTATGGGACCAAACCTGAAATCGCGAAAAAAAATCAGCTGTTCCCTACATTTTGACGAGTTATACTCGTAGGAACATAAATGTAGGGAACAGCTGATATTTTTTTTCACGATTTCAGGTTTGGTCCCATAGTAAAAGTTGTTCATAATGATGAGTACAATGACCTCTTAAGAGGTTGTTAATGTTTTACCAATAACCCTGTATAATTAAACTAAGAAAAAAATTATAACACCGTTAGCAAACATTATAAAGTAACTACGGAAGCTACGCAGCCCCCCGTCGCGTTTCGTTATCATACTTTAGTTCATCTCGATTACTCAGCAATCTCGCTGATTAAGGGCGTGTACACACGGCGACAGCGCCAGACCGGCAAATAGGACTATCGGGCACTCCACAATGAATATTTATGTGCACAGCAATGTCGTTTGGATGAGGTATGTTCGTTTAAATTGGACATAGCCCTTAGTAGAAGGCATCTTGTTTATAAGAATCAGTTCTACAATAGCTTTAGGGGTTTATTTATAAACCATGATTAAAATTAATTGACGTTTAAACGTCAAATATGTATGGTTAAACAGTCGCATTCACTACTTACCTTAAAGCAACGTTTATGAATAAAGGGGATTTACGTGTTGCCAAGAAAATAAATTGATGGAAAAATTCTCTCTCATTTTCTTTTCTGCGAATTTCACTGAGTAAGAAGCGAATGAAATGAAAACTACTTTTACAGATTAGTCCACGATTTATTTAACTTGACCGCAAGCTTTTCCGTGCTTGAATCCTCGGACAACGTAATTACTTAATTAAATCTTCTAGCCATGAAAGAAATTTAAATCATATTGTTCTCTTTGGGAAAATTACGTGAAAATATCATTAGCATCTGGAGAGATGTGGTCATCATTCTAAGACCAACATTGTTGTGAGACAAGATTTTTTCCCTTCGTTTTATGTTCTCCTGTCTTGTTTATTTTCCAAGATGATGTAGCGGAATTTCAATTAAAGCTGAGTAGGTCAAGGTGGTGTGTTTGTCTGTGTGGCGCCGGACTTAAAGAATAGCACCACCCCATATTTCCCGTGGGTGTCGTAAAAGGCGACTAAGGATCGTACCGGAGCATGGGCAGCAGCGTTCTCTATGCATTCCACCACCATACTATACTGCGATCGCCAACCCGCCTGCCAAGCGTGGCGATTATGGCAACCCCCCCCCCCCCCCCCCGTTTGGGGGGCGCCTATGTCCAGCAGTGGACGTCTTTCGGCTGAAATGATGATGAGGTCAAGGTGTTTGTTAGCAGCGCTTTTGCATAAAAGGTTACCTGTATAGTTGTATACTACACAGTCAGGGTAGGAAAGTAAAGTGACGCTGCTTCGTCAGTTTCGTATTGCCATAGGTAAGAAATGAAAATCTATGAGACCTTTGAACTCGATTAACCCTCCCTAGAACGTGGATCCACGCGAGACACAATGACTTTTAATAATAATTGTTTCTGTAATTACGGCATACAACCGGTTAATATTATAACAGAAACTAAATGAAACAGTTAATTTAATTACAAGATCTCTGTCTAAAATAAAACAGCGTTACTCTCAAAGTAATCCTAACTTTAAAACAAATCTTAATCTCAAGTTACATTGAACTTCTCCAAAGGTTTGTATCTCAAAGAGGCAAATTATCTATCTCCAATTTCTCGCAATCCTAACTTGCAGTAACAAAGGTTAATAGCAGTCACCTATATCGAATCAGAGCTTCGTGATAAAATTTTATGGTTCGTTTCCACTATCGTTTGCAGTAATAGCTTCAACATTTACCTCGTAGGTGATACCGTGATACTTGATTCGATAGCTGTTACCTTTAGTATGTAGATTTCAGGGCTTGCTTCGTCATTCTACGTGATCTCTAGATAGGTCCATGCGGGCTCTAAATTGAGGCTCGACGGCCGCTCGGACAGAATGTTCTTGCAGCGACATGCTTTTGTCAGGGCGATTCAAAGGTGGTTATCCGTAAGTGGGTCAGCTGGGATTTGCGTTCGATGTATTCAGTTATATGTGCCTTGGAGCTATTGTGGCCTGCTCTTTGTTAGCCCTTTTAGCTTTGCGACAGCTATTTAGTGAACGTGCTCTGTTGTTTACAGTTAATTCCTATACAGCTATGTATAAACCTATACGAGCGCACGTCCGCGGTTTTAAACGCGGACTTTTTTACTGGGTACGCGGAATATTTTTGTGCAAATACTGCCACTTTTCGCAACAATACGTTCATATGGACGGTTTTTATCATTGTTATACGCAAACAAAAAGCGACTTCAATGTTTGGGCGTTCGAAACGATTGTTTTACGTATATCCGATTGGTCAGGGTAGGCAACAATAAAAGCGGTCGTGAAAAATCAAGAGTGCCCGCGGTGGCCGTCGTAAAGTATTTTGGGGGTTTGAAAACCTTCATGTTTTAGAAATAGGCCGTCAAAACAAATGGCGGGTGAAAAATACAAGGGAATATAAACAAAGGCTTGTTTGGCCGTAGGTTGCTCGGCGTGGGGTGGCAAGCGGCTCATTTCGAGAGGCGAATAAGTGCGGCCGTAATCTGTGCCGGAGCTCGTGTAAATGCAAATTGTCCCATAAAGCCATCGCTCGCCCCGTCCCGCCCCGCCCCTCTCTCTTAATGAAGAGGAGCATCTCGGACGGAGGCCCACGTCCGTCATCTCCACAGCGGTTTACGTGGCCTGTAGATACATGACGAAATTAGATTCGCCCCGAAATTGGTTTGCATACATGTTGCAATTAGGAGCGAGATTCCAGACTAACACGTTTTTGGGGCTGTCTCGCTTTGAAGACGGTAATTCGTTTAGGTGTACAGCGAAGCTGGACTAAATCTTTAAAAAAATACTAATTGCTTCTTACTAAAGCTCCTTTTAATAGGCATAATACTACAACAAAGGTTCTAACAGGAAAACACGAACTATTTGTAGATACCAAAAAATAACACCAAATGAATAAACTTTGCAATTAGCGAAAGCAGAGCATTTTTATGACAAAGATTTAACATAAAGTTTATGAGTATTGTAGTTTCAGCCGCTCTGCAGTAAAGGAAAAGTAGGTTATTTATCTCGACTTGGGCTGAATTTTCTTTGGGCCATTGTTGAAGTAGGCTAGCTTATTATTGACACGCTATTATTAGAGATAAGTTCAAAATTGGACGCGCAGGCTCGCGAAATGTGAAAGCAGTGGAAGGAGGCCTTTGCTCAGGAGTGGAACAGCAGCGTAGGCAAGCGAAACCAAAATTTTTAGAGATATACGGTCAAATAAGCTATTTGGTATACAGGTAGCTAACATGCAATTCGTCGTTTCAGCCGATAGACGTCCACTGCTGGACATAGGCCTCCCCCAATTTTGGGAGGGTTTGCCATAATCGCCACGCTTGGCAGGCGGGTTTTCGATTGCAGTATGGTATGGTGGTGGAATACATAGGGAATGCTGCTGCCCATTCTCCGGTACGATCCTTAGTCGCCTTTTACGACACCCACGGGAAGTAAGGGGTGGCGGTATTCTTTAAGTCCAGCACCACACATGCAATTACTTTTAAACAATATGTGAGTGTGCTGAGTAGTCAATTCTTTTACACCACTCTATTAAGGATGCCATAAGCTGAAAAAGTTATAACGCACAAAATAAAACTAAATATTGTAGTGGAAAGATGAATATTTTTGCCTGTATACCAAACAGCTTGTTCGACCGTACCTATAGATATCGATAAAAATTAAACTCACTAAAACTTTACTTGAAGTGGCTTTACTTTAGTTTGGTAAAGCGGTGAACGGTCCCACAATAACGGCTGTCACACAGAGCGTTTTTTTTTTCAAATATTGGTGAAAATTACCGATTTTTGGGACTGCTGTTATAGTATGACGGAACCGTTTTACTAAAACTTTTGCATTTGTATCATGTGAATTCTCACTAATATTATAAAGGCGAAAATTTGTGAGTGTGTGTGTGCGTGAGGGTGTGTTTATATGTTTGTTACGTCTTCACGCTCAAACGGCTGGACCAATTTGGATAAAATTTTGTGTGAGGGTAGCTGATTCCCTGGATTAACATATAGACATTTTTATCCCGATATTTCCACGGGATCGACATTTACGCGCGTGAAACCGAGAGGCGCAGGTAGTATAAAATAATTAGCCCAAACGAGGCAAAAGGAGTATGTAATGATCGTAGCAGGTGGCGTTCTGGAGTTACTGCCTACCGTCATGAGAAGACAGCATCGTCCTTATTATAAAACAAGGTTTATCTTTAGACCCAGGTATAAACCATCGAGGCATTTTTAAATTTTGAACTTTATTCTGACAACTGTAAAGTTCTTCATGCAAAATTGACAACTTAGACTCGGGTTTAACGTCAGTTTTTGTAATAAGAACTTTAGCTTCGTCGGATTATAGTTCGAAATGTAAAAATAGCTGGATGGTTTAAACCTTGGTCTAAAGATAAATCTTGTTTTGTAATAAGGCCGCATGAGTTTATGTATATATTAGGCTACAGATATAATAGACCTAGATAACGCAAGTATCACGATCTGTATGAAAACCAAGCGTGCCATTTTTTGACTAGAAAGAAGAAAGAAAGAAAGAAATCGAATCAAATCAAGTGCAGCACTCGTCTCGCCCCACCCCTGGGGCCTAGCGCCAGAGCTCACGCTCACCCAGCTAGCAGTAAGTGCACAGGACTGAGCGCGAAAGTGGTGGCTTACGATTTTTGTACGTAAGCTGGTCCTCGTAGTGATGATTGGCAGCAGCGGCGACCTCTCGCGTCCGGCTCTGGTGCAAGCCATGGTCCGAAGCGAGAGGGAGCGGGAGGCAATCGCCTCCTTCTGCGAAGCAGTCATGCTAGCGAAGGAGGTGGCGTGGTGGAGGTCCCAGCGGCCGCGGGAGACGCTCCGGGCGTCTGGAGCCGCGAGACTACTGCCGGCCACCGTAGGCGCGGGCCTGCTGACGGAGAGTAATGTAGCTCCCCGTCCGATCAGGACCAGGCCCGTGCCGGAAGGCGCGTACGTGTTCCACGCGCGCCTCAAAGAGATGTCAGCATTAAGGAAGGGCCGTTAGGGCCGAAGCCTGCCGGGTCAGCGGGATTGTCCGAAAGGGTTACCGCTGGCCCGGAACATAAAGGGCTAAGGAAGCACCACGTGTGGGTTTTAGTCAGTAAGAGTCACTCCCTTCCGCTCCAATCAAAGCGGGAGGGGTCATTCGATGCGAAAGCTGGTGCGATTTTTGGCACGTGAAGTATTTTCTCTTGCGTTAACTAGGTGTATCTATATGTGTGATGTAGGCCTTAAAATATTCATCTAAGGTGATGAGTTTTAATAATAAAATTCCTATTTCTTAAACGCTTCAAATATCAATGTGTTATCTGTTTTTCAAGTTGTGTTGGTTACTTAACTCCTCAAAAAAATCTAAGCATGAAAAGTTGATAAATTTTTTCCACCGCTACTATGTCGGCACATCCTTGTTTCCATTTTATAGCCATCTAGTTAAGTCTAGGGCTGTCCAAAACCATTCAATTTATGTTATACCAAATTAACAGTTCTATACTGTTATTGGAAACCGACGGTGTCTGTACTCTGTAATCAGTTTCACTGACTTACTGCGGCTCGGCCTATTACCGGCCATTATCCTAACGATTACGTTTATTTTAATTACTCTGATTGGATCCGATAACGAAAGATGTGAATCGGTTATGATTCTTTTATATTATTGTTTTTATGTTGTCTGTTTTTGAGTGTTGTGACTTTTGAAATATGTGGTAGTTTGAGTTTTTTCGTATTTTTTGAGGATATACTTCAAGAAGTTGCTCTTTATTTATTATTATTTGGTTTTTATTGATATTCTAGTAAAATAAAACAGAGGCCATTTAAATTGCGTAGGTGATTGTTTGTGCTTTATACAGCGTATATTAGAAAAGTATGGTCATATATAAGGGAGTGGATCAAACAAACTGAACAACATTCTCCATCGGACCAACATCATAATCGCGAAAAAATAATCAGACCTTTGGGTCTAGTGGGTTTGACGTTTTTTACGAAAAAGTTATGACTATACTAAGAAAAAGAACATGTAGGTACCCAGCTAAATAACATTTTACCAAAAAGACATTGAACAATATCCCATTAGGCCTTTTTTTTTTGTATGGTAAATCATCAAATGAGACCTCCCGCTCTGGGCGGAGCGGAAGGGAGTGTCAGACTCTTATTGACTAAAACCCACCCGTGTTCCTTCAGTTGCCTGTGCCAGGGGCCACGGTATCTCTTTCGAACAACCCGCGACCCTGGCGGGCATCGACCCCGTCAGTTAGTGCTGACATCTCCTTGAGGCGCGCGTAGAACACAACGCGCCGTCGACCCGGGCCTGTTCCTTACCGGACGGCGAGCTGCCCATTGCTCGCGACAGCCTCCAATGCACTCTCGCTCCGTACCATGGCTGGACTAGGGCCGGACGTGAGAGATCGCCGCCGCCGATTCGACGCCGTGAGGATACTGCCCAAGCTGGGCAGGTCTCCGCCGTATGCTCCACCGTGTATCCCATTAGGCCTGTACCTACAACTTAATACCCCGTATTTTGTATACATTCACAAAATAACTCCCACCACTACTATTGATTATTGAATCAATAGTAGTGGTGGGAGTTATTTTGTGGGAGTTACGCTGTTTATTGAAACAGCGTAATACCCAGAAATTAATTTGTCTACCGACCGCACAGTCTGAAGGCCTATTCTGATTATCAATAAACGGTCCGAACTGAACAACTGAACGTCCCGCGTCGCCGTAAGTAGCATTGGGTGAAACAGTACTGCCGAGACCCCGCCTTGAATTACAAATACGAACGACTTGATGTGAATTCGAATAGGGACACGGCTGAAGGAACGATATGTTTTATGTTACAGGGCGACTGGTTAAACGAGGGATATTTGGAAAGTTTTCGGATTTCTATTCACGTTAAAAAAGAAATTAAAATGCGTTTACTGGCATTAAATATCAAACATCTTATACCTATAAAATACAGAAAGCAAACAATGCTTATAATGCCAAAAGGGCCTCAGCTCAGCATAATATCAGATGAGAACACAAGGTTGAAGCTGACGCTGATTGTCATCAAAAATCTAAGCCTTCCCAAAGCCCAGTTTGAACGCTCTGCCCAAACGTAGCACACCTTAAAACGCTCAGTTTTCTGTGGCACCGTTAGGCGTATTAGTACATATTACACCCCTGAAAAAAATTAAGTATATTGTCAAAATGTTCAAACATCATAGGTACTTATTTTAAAATATTTCATAAAAATAAAATAGTATCATGATAAAAAAATCGTAAAACAAGCTTTAAAAAATTGTTTTCGTCGCATAATTCTCAAAACTTTGAACGTAAACTATTAAAGGGTAATGATAATGAAGGGAATTTTATCAACTAAAGAAATACCTAAAATATATTTCACTGAGCCGTGCATTTATTTGTTAATTTAGCTGAAACTGCAAAATTACTTATATTATGGTGGACATTCGACTCAATTCTCATTGAAGGCATCACTGTTTTGAATCTTATTTATTGCAGTGATGGTCTATTGTTGTTTACATAAATTTGCTTCTTACCGCGCCTTGTTAGGGTGGCCCAAACTTTTTCATTGATTTACCATTTTGTATTTATATATTTATTTATTTTCTGTACGTCTCATGGGACCATAAGTCATGTCCTTGACTGTGACCCTGGCTTAACCAGTCATACGAACCAGCTTAGTTGATGCCTTATAAAGTAGAGATACTGTTGTATTTCCCGGCACGTAATTGCTACGCTATCGTGTTTACACCTAAACAAGTGTTATGTCCGATAAGGGGAATCTTTTATCTTTTTTGCTCTAGTTTGAGCTGAGTGGAAGTGTAGTTTTCGTTTTAAAGTTTTAGTGAGAAATAGGTGGTAATACTTTTTACCGTTTCAAGCAACTGATTACTTCTTGCGGTATTGTTGAACTATATTTATTCGTTTATGCCTGTGGTTGCACCTGTACGGAGGTTAGTTATCCGCGTAACGGTCCTCGTTTGTGCCAAAATAAATAAGTTTCGAAAACTGTTTCGTTGTTTGAGAGATGGCGAGAACTGTCTCGCAAACAACGTGTTTTTTTTTTAAATTATAATATAATCATATAATATGTATAATAATATAATTTTTTTCATAGATTTATCAAATGGGATCAATTTCATAAGACACCGATCCTATGAAATTGGTCCCATTTGATAAATCTATGAAAATCTTTTTTTGAATAGATTGGTTATAGTTTTATTTTAATGCATGATAATAATATAATATCTTTTTCATATTGGCAAAAACATTGAAAAATGCGCACTGCTAATCTAAACCTCAAGTGTTTCTATCATTCATTATAGGTACACACACAAAGTTTTTAAATACCAATCGTCTATCTCTACCCAGTTATCAGCCCAATAAAAATTAATACTTCAAATAGCCTGCACTTCACAAGTACACATAATAATTGAAAGCGGCCATAATTAAACGCAAATCGACGACCACGTATCAGTTTCGATAAACATTTTTGTTTTCGCTTCACGCCGATTCGAGCCATTAAACTATTTTTAACAATTATAAAGAATTTGTAATAGCTTTTACTGCTCGTAATATATAGAATCAAATCACGGGGAACGTGACGAATTGTGTAATTGTTGTATTGGTTCACTAGAAAAATAATTATGGAAGTTTTGAAGATGTTATATTGATGGGCATTGGAGCGCGACGGTGAGAACTTTTCGAATTTTGTTAATCTACATTTGATACTGAACGGAACGGAATACGCTTGTGGTTTTTTTTCCCGCAAGATTGGGTTAGTTTACTGTCTTTGAATGTTTTATTTAGGTGACAATGGGCTACTTGGATCTCCCATGGTTTTGGTTTTGGTACTCTTGATTTGAGAACTTTTGAAAGAAAACTTATCTAGGGACTATTGTGACGACATAGTCTATGGTATAAAAACGACGAAGAGCTTGGTTACACGATAAGATATTCAGAACTTGTCGTTTCTTTTTAATCAAGAATTTCTTGTGTAAAACATGAATAGATAAAGGAAACTATCGATTCATTCTCTGCACTAAAGTTTTTAATTAACGGTATTTAAAGATTCTTAACTCTGAACACTTTGATTTAAAAATGAGGTCAATAAGTTTTATAGAGTACAGAATACTTTAAAAATTAATTAGTTTACCGAGTCTTTCATATTTTCTGTTCAATTAAAAGTTGTACAAAGTTCCTCAGAAAAGCTGACATTTTAAACTGAAAGTACCAACCTACTTCGTGTTAAACGTTGGGTTTATAATTGGTAGTTTTTTGTTTTTATGTTGTCTATTTTCGGCATCTTCACACGGTCCGAAAAACTGCGGTTTCACGGTCCATAAGCCCACGTCAGTCTACATTTTTGAGTACGAGAGTCGGTCACAGCGATATTCGATACGCTATATTGTGTAACAGAGCATAGATATCCTCGAATAACGGCCAACTCCGCCACTGAGGTAGGCCATAACGTTTCGTGGGAGACCGTTCAGAATCGCCTATATGCATGTAGTTTTGACATTTAATATCGGATTTCACACGTGTGCCGACTCTGGCTTAAAACTTTTACTGCTTATTGTCACGTCACCTTGTTAGTGCGACAACAGTAAAGTTCGAATTGTCTAAATATAAACATAATCGAGTTTGTTTAAGCGGAGGTCGCGAGGTGACTCTCGTTTTATACTGCTTTAAAATTCTGATATCTTAATCTGATCATTAGTGTCCTTCCCTTTACTTTATTAATACCGGAGCGATATCTATCTTATGCATTCAAATTCGAATAATATTGTGATGGTGCCCATTATAATAAGATGTTTTGTATGGACCACGAATATCGTACCCGGAATTCTTATCCATATCGTCAGATACGCTGTACACTCTAATTTATTTTGTTATGACTTTCAAATTTCAAAGGTAGTTGAACAATTTAATCTGCCTTCCGATTTCTATGAAATCATGAGATGATTCAACGTTGTTATCTACAAAACTTAAGTGCATCGTTATGATTCTTATATGGGCTGTAATCTTAATTGCTGCCATTATCTAAACTTTATGTTTCTGACTTCTGAACTCGTGGTTACCACTGAATATTAAGATTTTATATAACATATTCTGCGAAGAATGAGACCTTAGCTTGCATATAATTTTCGGTTCGCTTTGTGATTTAAGCTCCTTTAAAGCCAGTCCATCGCTATTGATGAAACAAAACTCCTGGGTTTTATCGCCTTCTGTCTATCTATTTTAGGTAACGCATAAGCACATTCAGCTGATAATAACGTTCCCACATCCCACTGCTGGGACTCAGGCCTCTTCTCTGTGAGAGGGAGTGGGCCGTAATCCCCACGCGGCCCCAGTGCGCGTTGATCACAAATGTCTTCGAATGTTATGGTTCTAGGACATGCCGGTTTCCTCACGATGGTTTCCTTCAACTTTTTGAGAGCAGTGGTGACGAAATACTTTACTCAAAGTGAAGCCCCTGTCGGGGTTCGATCCTGCGACCTACAACTCTTAAATCGGGGCCGTAGCCACTGGACTACCACTGCTCATTTTATGTATGCCTAAGTTAAATCCAATAATATTTTGAACATCCTGAGATGAAAGCTACAATTTTTCAGCCTATCAGACACGGGACTAATAGCATGATCAAACTACTAAATATTTTAATATTCCGCTGAACTTTTTCAACGTTATTTTTGTTCGCACGTAACCGTTTGTTACATTTCTCTCGTCTATCACAAGTAAATGGAAAGGAAGCAGCTGTCACCGAGACAGGTTGTAAAACGGCCTATAGTCGAGTTACCGCAGGGCTGCCGTCTTTCAATCCTGAGTTATCGCCACTCATAGTAAAATATAATGTCCGCTGTAGTCTAGTCCTGCGTTTTTGCTTTTTAAACATAGTTAGTGTTTTGTTTTATGTTTCCGCGTTTGGTTCTGCGACCTGCGTAGTAGGGACTTCTTAGTTATTACATTTTATAGATCCTGTGCAACTTCGGGTGTTACATTTTAGTGCCATTGTTCCGATTAAAGAAACCGGTTAGACTTCAGCGAGGCTTGTCAAAAAATTACCTGTCAACGGGGTTGGTTGGTCAGTCACTCAAATCTGTGTGGTACTTTCTCAAAAGACCATAACTTTACTGTAGAATACATAATTAAAGTGTCGGGTATACTTACAAAACTTGACGCCGCACTGAACACCTGTCACAACACCAATTTATCTCGTCTGCTCAACGTCCGTGTGTCACTGCAGGGATCCAGCAGAATATCAGCGTCAGGTACATTTGCCTGACACATGCTGAGCTGGACTCCCATTTGGTGCAACCTTGAGACGCACACCGCACTGTGTATTTTTCGTTATTAATTTTATTTTAAGTATGTATTCGTCATAGTGTCACTTTTACTTCAATACGTATGGTTTTCCTTTTGTATATAGGCACCTTGTTTTTATTTTAAATTCATGCAGGTAATTGGTTGTCATCTAATATTGTACTTGAGTGTGTTGTGGTGTCTTCTGTGTGCGCCAAATAAATGGTTTATCTATCTTTACCATTTCAGACATCAATCTAGATGGTCTTCACATGATCTGACCAAGATTATGTCTGGACTTTAAAAGAGACTGTGACCTCTGAGTCTGTTTCAGCCTTTCTTCGCAGAGTAGTCAGATAGGAAACGCCGACCTCATCTAGGCTATTTTTTTTTGTATGACGTGTAAAAGTGATTCCTATATCCTATTTATAGAATAAATAATTTCATTTCTTTTCAGTGTCCCAGGGATTCTTGGCGTACTTTATAAAAATATGTATCGTGCAAGCCTAGCTTTTGATGAACCCCAAAGTTTTAAACTTCAATTTAAATTCAACTACTTACTTATTTTATAAAAGTTCCTTATATTTCCATTATCATACAAAGAATCCCAAGAATGTCACATAATATAATGTGATACCCCTACCTACTTAGTACCTAACGGTGTATGCGCAGCCGATGTTTTTATAATCGCCACTTGCAGGACGCATGCGCGACTCAGGAATTTAGATGTGTTGTTAGAAGTTTTCATAGAAAATAGAAACAAGTTTAGTTTTTTTCCGTGAAATTGCTTAGGTTACATTCTTATGCAAATATTATATGGGACAGTTTCGAGAAAGTTTAGTGTGACGTTAGAAAATGTGGGGCTATTATGAGGATGTTTTATAGTTGGTTTGGAGATTTACCGTTACTCTATTATTGTGTGAGAAAAATTACGATGAGGTATATTTTAAACTACGAAAAATCTTTTGTACCTTAAAAATCAGTAGGGACCAAACATTCGCGGAAGAAGCAAAAACTCAACGCTCAGTCAGTTTCAGCTAAAATCGTATCCGATTTGCATGAAAAACCCCAATGAAATCACAAGCTTTCTTTCCTTTAAAAGTTATAACCTAAAAAGCCTTTGATGATTTTTATGGTGAGGTTACGGCTGAATCTAAACTAATAGTACAGAGAAAAATTTGATTTTTTTTGTATGTTTATTACGCTTTCAGACTAAAACGGCTAAGCGGATTTGAATGAAATATGGCACACGGGTAGACCAAGACCTGGGTTAGGCCATAGGATACTTTTTATCCTAATATTCTCACAGGATCGAAACTAATGCGGGTGCAACCGCGGGGCACAGGTAGTATTTAATAAAATTATAATGTGTTTAAGGTTTAAATTCTCCGACAGTTAGTCAGGCCATAACAATAAGACATTGTTCTTTACTACATATATGCAGAAAGCCGTGCCTACGTGAAGGGCATTTTATGAACGTGTTATAAAACTTTAAGTACAAATGAGTCGTGTGTACCGGTCCTAATGGGACTTACGTGGTTATAAATTGCTTTATATTATCACACCTCATTTTGGTACCATTTGGAGATTGGTACATGCCATTATGTTCTGAGTACATGGGTGTAGCAAAACATTGAGTGCTGTGGAGCGTATGGTTTTAAGGACAATGATACGAGATAGGTACTAAACAGCGTAAGTTTGAAAATTTATTATTGTCTACTTAATAGTGTATAGAGGTATGAGGTATGTAAAGTTCACTCATAATCTATAGAAAAGGGAGGATCCTCCGACCAGACGGGTGTTGTATCTGGCGGGCAACTGCTCGATGATTCATGTCGGGCCGTTGATGCTAGTTGCGCGGTAAACTCTGCTTGCGAGATGCAGGATTTTGCGTGACGTCAGTTTGACGCGTTGTTCGCATGTGGCGTTGTAGATACCGCTTCAAGTGAAAAACATATTATGTTGGTATCAATTAAAAATCTTCACCAATTTTGATTTCAAAGAAACTACTATGTAGAAATTTTCGACTTCAATAGACATTTGATCGATTTTATACATGATTTTTCCGATTCCCAGAAATCTTTATTAGAAATCTTTACGTCAAAATATGAATACTACGCTACAAGCAGAATATAGTCGCATATTCGCACAATGCAAAATAGTAAAACGCACAAATCTGAATCGCACTACGGTCACTGACCCTTATTGCTGTTTGCTAAGGCCAACGACACACAATCAAAGTGGGTTGATAGAAAACAGTTTCGGTCTTGTTGCACTCCCAATCAAAGCGTCCAGTCGGAAAATTGAATTAATCGAATCATCTGTCCTTTGAGTGTCGCCGACCGTTTGCAGGCGCATTCATTAATAAATACCTAGTCTGGTCAGGGTGCGCCTCACTGGGTAGGTCGATTTCACACTTCTTTGAAGCAATTATAGTGATGCACTATAAAACTATATTGTTATGTATACTTTGTGTAAAGTTGACTTAGAAATAGAATTGTTAAAGGTTACTTTCAAACAAGCTTGGCAATGTTGAATGACGTTGGAGTATTTATATTCAGAATTATTGTCTTAAATAAAATTTTGCTGACGAGGTAACTACGTTTATTTAAAGGCGGTAACTATGCCCTGTATCGTACTCATGTGAGTAAGATATAGGGCACAGTCCCTGCCTAGTTCCCTATGAGCATTCAAGTGTGCCTTTTGTCTCTAGATCAAGTTAGCAACAACATTGAAGCGTCCATTGTGTGAAAGGGTTTTATTACAAGAGTCAATTTTGAGTGATGTGTAGTAGTAGAGGGTTAAGACAAATTTATGTGCGCTAGTCATTTAATCCAAGAATGCCGTTCTTAGAGACATGCTCACTAAATCACCTCGTCGTCTTTATGCTGTCTCAAGTCAAGTGTCGTATTCTCTCGCTCCAAACTTTATGCACCGTAATAAACTGCAACGGTACTCACTACGACACGTCGACTATGAAATTGAGCCAATATTTGTGTTACAGCGATTTTCCAGGCGACGACATTACAGCAAAACTATTCAAAATTTATCGTCTCAAACCAAACGCGGAAGCCCCAGTCAAAGCCGTAAAAATCTTACCGGTGCGTCGGCTGCGCTTTTGCTCAAACCAACGGTTAGTTGGAAGTGAAATCCTCCCATTCATTCGTTCATTCATTCATAAAACGCATTACCGTCACCGCGCGCCCTAACCCCGCCGTCTCGGTTGCAACGCGGAATACGTTAAAGGGGATCCTCCGTACACTGCAATACGGGATGGAAACGTGAACGCGGGATTTTGTTGCAAGTTACGCTTGCGGAGTCCCGGGTAAGCTTAGCTCCTGGGTGTGCATCGGGCTTTGTGCCCGCTCGGGCGAGGCCGCCGCGTTTTGTATTCGCCTTTAATAAAACCGGAGGAAAGGAATGAATATGTCAGTTTGCGGAGATTGGGAGATGATATTCGGTGTAAGGCCTGAATTTTTGTTTCAAAACTTTTTTCGTAGCTTTTTAATTATTCTCTCTCCGGCCTAGTTTTCAAAGTAGGCAAAGTAGTCAACAGATTTATGAAACATGTCTGTGTTATTGTTTATCAAAGAACTCGCATTAATAATGATGTTCATTAAAATAAAAGTTAGCATAATACTAAATGTCCTACTACAACATCAAATGGATTTTCATTAGTACGAAGTATTTAAGGCTCAATTAATGTTACAGCATTACGAACTCAGATTATTATTTGCTGTGTAGGTAACTCAAAACCCTTGTCTGTTTGAAGTCATTTGCAATGTTTTTTGGATTTGTTTGTTGTTGTCAGTGTACATGACGTAAATTAAAACCATTTTAAATGCCGAACGCTACAACATTTGAAATTCTCAATGTTGAAAAGCTCTCTAATAAAGCCGTTTGAACAAATCCGTACCTAAAGTATAACATCACACAATCCGCTACACAAAGTTATTTAATAATTAAAAATTGATCCACGATCGGGAAGATTATAAGTTTAAAACAATGCCCGGTAGCGATGTCGGCTGGTGTGCACCGCGCTCTATCGCAGCACGTTGCTTTATTGTATCAGAAATCCAATTTTAAATTTACAATCACAATATTATCATTCGACTTCCTTTCGTATAAACGAAGAACAACGGTTTTATCAACGATAGCTGTTCCACTCCCATTCGCCTTATTGGCAATCGGGCCGTACGAGCGCAGATTTTTATCTGTCAGGGATGCTTCCCACCGCCCCGATGAAGACAATATATGAGCCTGTCTAATTTATTTCATGGGTATTTCTTATTTACGGAGAACACAGATTTTTTCATTCCAACGGAGAGTAGATTTATTCGCCGGCTCATTTTCCTAAAACCCACTTCACTTAATAACCCTAAAAGAGGAGCCAGATATCTCACACGGAATCCGTGGGATTTTCGCTTGTGCTCGGCCGCGCGATCGCGTTCCAATGGGCCACAGTGTCGATACCGTCGAGCCGCCGTCTCAACGAGCTATTTCATTATTCAGCCTCACCGACTCCGTTAAAGATGGCTGCGATAGGATTGACTAATTTCGCAGTATGCTTTAGATGAGCGTCGCGTCGCGACTTCATTTAGGCCGAGGCCATTTTGCGGGCTTAGTATGAGATCACTCACGTAAGCACGTCGTTTGCAACTCCCTCTCAGATCCCAGAACCTCCTCGTCTATCTAAATTTAACTTTTAATGCAAACGGTAACTTTAATTTTATTATAGAGAACATTTCACAAAGGAAAAGTTTTAATAACAGTCAAACAATTCATGACTGTTGTTTTTTATTCCTGTCTACGAAAGTCGAAGTTGGAGTTTCTAAACGTGTACCGCGCGCGATCCGTAGACTTGCGGCAAACACCGCGGAAATCCTGTACCTACAGATGCAAACTTCTCTTCTTGAAAGCTCTCGGGAATAAAGGCAAGCTTTATTGTTACACACCGAATGAAAGCAATGAAAACATGTTGAGTTCACTGGAATTAAACTTTATTGAACAACGATTCAATTGAGGTAGTCCAGTTTATGACACGTTTCACGATTCCGTCAGCATTCACTATTCCCAGCACGAATCAGTGCAGACACTTTTTTTTTTAATGGAGTTAAATGTAAACAAGTACGCTTTTAATTTGCGCTGCCGTTGCTTGGCCTAAATTCATTGACTATTCATCCGTGGGCCGCATCCAATCGCGCCGGGGCACGCCTAATCCTCGCTCAGCGATGAAAGTCAAAGCGAAAGCAAGTTGGTGCTCGCTAAAAGCCCTTTGGCGAGGCGTCGAGTCGGTGCCGAGGCGGTGGCGAGGCGGCGGCGTGGCGGCGGCGAGGCGCGTGGGGCGGCCGTCCCCGCTCGCCATTACCGCCCCAAGTGGCAAGTTTTGTGCTCAGCTCATGGGCGATTCATCGGCACCTCTCGTTAGGGCGCACGCCTGAATACCGCCTTAGCACTCCTCATTATTGCGTTTATAAAGGCGCCCATACAGGAGCCTGATTCACTAAGACTCGCTCTGTGTGTGAAAGAGAAAATGGAATTGTGTAGACGTTTTGTTCGCTAAAGTTCCTTTTTTATTCTTTACCTACAGTAAGCCGTCGTCGCGGGCGTATCTGAAGGAAAGATATTTTGTGGCAACATTCTGCATTGTAACGTAACGACGTGACGTTTCTCCTGTTCTTTAGTTAACGTTAGACATTAAAGTAATAGGAGGACATAACATAGACTCGTCGTTTTCCACATAGGTGACTTTATTTTGTGCTTTAATGATCTAGCTTACTTTTTATTCGCACTGGACCCAGTTGCGGTGGCTTTTTATAGGACAGGAAATCCTAGTTAGGAGTCTGTTAGAAACTTGAGCTACATAAAAATGTGGTAGCGTATGTAGCGATGTGGGAATGTTTGTTTAAAAAATGTATTTCCTGTGTGAGTGAGAATTGTTCGAAAGAGTGTTACGGGTAATATATTAATAAATCTGGTTATAATCACGGGGAAGTGGCGTGGTTCTCTAACGGGGCTTTGATTGCAAAATCAATATCGCCCGGGGCGTGCAACTATCGGCAGGTGTGTTGCCCGGTGATATTAAAATTTGTTAGCAGCCAGCTCCGCGAGCATTAGGGCGCGAGCATGCCGAGCAGGCTGCTAATCGGCGATGGCCGGCGTTTATCTGCTTTAAATCGATGGCCCTTTGATTAAATTGATTCGCAGCTTCGTTTAACGGCGCCCCATTTTGATTGGTAAGGGTCAATTGGATGTATTAATCATAATTATGAAACGTTGACGTCATTGAGGTGTTTAATTACTTAATGCTATCATCAATAAAAGCTGCTGCAGTATTTCTTTCTACCTTTTCTATAAATATGTATATAGTTAGCGTCTTACCACAAAGTTGTTAACATTTTGCTATAAGCATGTGCAAGCTAGAATGGTGTAAAAGCAACATAAAGTTGATAAAGAGCGGTGTTAATGGTGTTACCATGTGCTGGATAAGTTCAGGGATAATGCTTTGCTGTCATGGTTTCTTTGTTGTCAGATTCCTGAAAGACTTGAACGACTGTATAGTTCTACTGATGTTAAGCGCCATTACGATTTTCCAAGAGATCCTTATTTGCATTTAAAGTGATAGTGGTCATTACCGATTTAAGCAAACTTTTAACTGTTTCACTTTTAAAGAAGTAACATATCTTGTTAGTCTACGTATAGTTTACAGCCTTTGGAGCTGCTTACAGATAGCAGATTGTTAAGGCGAGGACTCTAGACAGGAGTGCACCAAAGCGTGCTAACTTAGGCACTCCCAAGTCATGGACATTTGAATTCCCGAGATCAAATTAAAAGTTTATTTCAGCAGTTCAACACTTTACCGTGCACTGGCGAGATTTTCATTTAAATTGCCATTAATGAGAATATACCTATTTGTAAACTTTTTTGTTTACTTGCAAGTTAGTTTAATTACTAGTTCTGATGAGACTGCATTTGAGTAATTATGTTCGAGTTTGTTTTTAAATTGCGAACTTAGTTTTATATTCTCTGCTAGAGAACTGCCAATTTGCTGGACTGTGTTTGAGAACTGAAGTTTTAAAGTACTTAAATATTGAAGCACCTTGGCTGTAGAGTTCATAATGTACGTAGGCGCAGGCATTCATTCTAATAGAACTCATTGTCAGACGTGAACGTGCGCTCGCCGTCGCCGCCGCCGGTCCGCGTAGACTCGTCCGCTGCGAGTAACTACTGGCTGCATTCTCCTCAGCCGGCCAAGTTTTCTCATTATGGCCGTTAGTGCCGTCCGCCACTCACACTATTACGAGCGTCAAACACGACACGTACGCACCAGCCCCGAATGTAACAAAACACATTTATCGCAGAATATATCCCCCAGGTAAACCACCCATACGCACGAAGTAAAACATCTTCTATTTCAATATGTTGAGCACCAAAGTTTTCGGCTTAACTCCGGGAGACTATTTTAAAAACGGCAGAGCACGACTTAAGCAACTCATAAAAGTGGAGAGGGCTAAGATATTTTCCCGGGGAGGGCGCGAGGAGCGGTTAGCCGACTTTTACACTGGTTTTATTGTCTCAGCCCCTCGTAAAGCGTCCTTTGTGTTAGTAACGTCTCAAGTTGTATTAACACCGTGATAACTTTAGTGGGGACCGTTTGCTTCGACGAGTCCGATTGGCTCGTCGATGCAATTAGGCCGAGAGGACGAGAGGCCGAAGTAAGCCGATAATTTTGATAATAATTTAAATGGTACCGATGACGTTCAGTTCCTACTATTAATACTTAGGGGAGATTCAGACCCTTGATATTGAATTTCGTAAGCGAAACTGTATAATAAATTACGGGTATCCCTTAGCGTCGCGGCCTAAACGGTGTTAAGATGTTATAGTGTAATTAGGAAGGTCGCCAGTTCTGCCGGGTCGAGTACCCCAAACCGCTTTACAAAAGCGGTTGCCGGGTTAATATTCTCTAAATGTGAAACTAATACTAAACACGCGTTACGGAATTGGGACAGGAAACGACATCATACAATGAAATAATGAGTTCATTAAAACGTGCCGACACACGAATAGTAAAACGAGCGATAATAAGTGCTGATACGTGACGTAAATTAACAATCCACGACTCAGTTGTTGATGAAAACATCGATCCGAAGATTTTTTTCAAGTCTGTAATTCGGTTTAAAAAAGAAAATAACTGAATAAACTTTAATCAAAGTCCTTATTTGCAGTCAGTCAGAGGCGAAAGAAAGTCTCTTACAATTATTAAAATCCGCATCTAAATGTTATAGCATTCAAACTTTTCAATAAGGAAATATTTAATTTCCATTTCAAGAGCTTCGACGGGGCGAAAACAAAACAAAAACTTGAAAACATACTCGATTTATAAAAGGAAAACGGGAATGGAGTCGTTGTTCATATTGTTTTCGGAGGGGGGCGTCGATATCTGCGACGAGAATTTTCCAACGAATTTAGCGGTTTCAATCGATGACGTTGGTAATGGAAAAGTTCAATAGGCAACAACAAAGGACGATATAAGTTAACGAAGCTCACGAAAGCAAAATTCACGATGGGAGCGCACTCTGGCGGACAGGAAATTAAAAGACAAAAGAGTGGCGGCCAGAGCAGTTTAGGTTCGGAAATGGAGGGCGTGCCCTACCCTCTGCGTTTTTTCATCGGCGCCAAACCGCAACCACCTCTGTATGAATATTAAAAAAGCGGTGCTGACGCATATTGTGTTGTGATTATTCGGTTATACCGTTTTACTCACGACAGCGAAAACAATAACGACTACAGGCCGTACTGCAGAGCTAAATGCGAATTTTAACAACAGAAAACTATAATAAATTCAGAGATAAAACCAAAAGGAATACACGTATACAGGGTTATTGGTAAAACATTAACAACCTCTTATAAATAACCTGAAATCGGGAAAAAAAAAGTCAGCTGTTCCCTACATTAATGTTCGTGTAACTCGTAAAAACATTACCTGAAAATATACGGTCCACGGAAACAACACGACGTGTATTTAAAGCTAGGTTAAAGGCATTACTCTTAAAAAATGTTATTACAGTATTCAAGAATTTATGGAAGATAAAATGTTAAAATAGAGTTAAACTATATATATCCGTGTGTAAATTTAAAAATTTATAATTGTATATTGTGCGTGTTTGTTGTGTGATATATTATAATTATAGCATTGCAAACGTAATACTACTTAATAATAATACTACTACAATATTATTAGTTTTAAGTAATCTTGCTGCGCCCTAACAGGGTCATGTACTGACTAGTTTAAGCCTAGCGTATAACTATGTATGTGTACATTATGCAATAAATAAATAAATAAAATGTAGGGAACAGCTGACTTTTTTTTCGCACTTTCAGGTTTGGTCCCATAGTAAAAGTTGTTCATAATGATAAGTACAATGATCTCTTAAGAGGTTGTTAATGTTTTACCAATAACCCTGTATATAAACTGTAATCAGAACACATATTTTTATATAAAAGTTAACACCAAACCCCTCAAGAAAGCCTGCTCCTTTCAATAACCTGTATCTAATAACAGTAATCATCCTCTAGGCCACGAGTATCAAAATGATTAAACATGCAATCTTTTACGTTGACGCGATGCCGAATACATTTGGAATGTAACAGAATTAATCCTTCCTAATACGGGATCCTCAATGTATCAAGACTACGTATGGTTTCTGTAATTCAGGCGGGCCGCTGTAATCCATTCGCGTCGAGCGATATCGAGTTTCTGGGGGAGGCTAGACGCCGTTTTCTCGCATCTTTATATGGACTCGCTCGTGCTTCCTATCGCATGGAACAATGTGGTTCGAGACGCGGGATTCCGTGGAGATGCTGCCTGTTTATATTCCCCTTTGTGTGGATCTGAATATGTTTGGTTTGCAAAGTGTCGTCCATAATGATAGGATCCAACGCATTCAAACTGCAAATGGATTGCTTGTTGTGGCTGGCCGTTGTTTGCTCACCAAGCATGAGGTTCGTTGGGTAAAGAGTTAAAATATTCTGAATTTGAGATTACGAAAAGTTGGTATGATTTTCATGTTAATTACTCCAAATGGATGTTAATCGCGATACAGCCGATGATGACAAAGCGAAAGTTCGACACTCACAACTTTGTTACCTAATTCAATTTGCATTTGGAATCGAAAACTTTCCGTGACACTGTTTTGCATTATTAATACTTCAGCATGGCGTGATCTCCCGGGAGGCGCACTAGAAACCATAAATTGAATTCCAACCTTCGCAATTAGTTATTCCCGCGCGTGAAAACTTTCTAGATCGTTCGCCTTCGTTAACAGATGTTACGGTGCTATTCATTATACATTCCGTCGAATTGTAAAGCCGAACATTTAATTTAAAGTACCTACCGAAGGCTCCTTTGTTAAATCGCCGAGCATTTTGGGCGGTATTGTTGAGGAAGCGCTGGAGCGGCGGAGGATTAGCGGCAGAGTGCTGCCCGCTAGTTTCCCGTTTACTGAGAACATTCGTCTTGCGGGGAAATGCGGGACGATAAATAAAGGTGCGCAATATGGGTTGCGAGCTCGCCGGCTGTGCGCTAGTGGGCGCGCGCTGCGGAACGCATTAACCCTCCGGCACGTGCCGCGCGACGCCGCCGCTCGCCGCCCGCGGACAAATGACAAGTCGTTCTTGAATAACAAATCAACGACGTAAACAGCGTTTGTGCAATATGCTCCGATGAAACATCCTTCTGTCTACGACGGCCACGATGCCGTAGCAGGATAATAAAAAAGTTTTTGTGGCGAGCCTACCATTCCGCCGGCGCGGCACGTCGCTTATCGGCCTAATTTGGATCAAACAATTCCACTCCCCCATACAAATTGCGGAGAGGCACATTTGTTATCTGCAGTTTTCGGGAGAAATTATATTAAGATTTTGTGTTACGATAATGTTGTATATTTTTACTCTCCTCGTGGTAGAGGGCAATGTATCCTGAGGGAGCAGGATTTTATGATAACAATAAATTACGCGAAAAATAAACTAGATACCATCTGTGGCAATGAGATTTTCTTTTTTTTTGTGTAGATAAATAATTAATTTTCTTTTAAGAGATTAGGACTTAAAAATGTCTCAAGACTAGTTTAAGTAACTACGATAAAATGATCATGCCTTTGTTGTTTATACATCTCTTTTTATCTTCAAAGGAAGATTACGTTCTTAATCTTTATAATGCTGAAAAATATATGAAGAAAATCTTCAGGTCTACATAGGCACATTTCTTATTTACGAAGTAGTTTCATAATTGTTTATTTGCTTGTTGCAGGTCTCCTGTGGCGTATACATGAGATGTTATGGGCTTCAGCGTAGCGAAGTGGCGCTGGTGGGTGGTGGTGGTGGCGTGGGCGTGGGGCGCGGCCGCGCGCACGCTCTGCCCCGCGCGCTGCGCCTGCGACGACGCACTGCGCGCCGCCTCCTGCGCCAACGCCAGCCTGGAGATCGTCCCCATACAACTCAACCCAGAAGCTACCCACATCAACCTCACACACAATGCCATCGACAACCTCCTGTACACCTTCGGCTTCTACACGCAGCTTACTGTTCTCGACATCTCCTACAACAGAATCCTAGACTTAGGTAGTAGAAACTTCGAAAACAACAACGAGATGACTCATCTCAATTTGAGTCATAATTTTCTAAGACGCTTAGATAAGGACACATTTATTGGACTTAAAAGTCTTGTAGACTTAAATCTAGCAGACAATGAAATAACGAACATACACGTGCAGACGTTCAAAGACTTGTCTGCGCTAGAGACGCTGGATCTGTCCAACAATAAGTTAGTCAAGTTTGAACCGGATACTTTTAAGCCTTTGACGTCACTGAAGATTATATCGCTCAAAAACAATTCTATATTAGACATACCGTCAGCTAATCTCGCTTTCATAATGCATCTAGAAGTTTTAGACCTGTCAGAAAACTTAATAGAGCAAGTACCAAAGCATGGTATTCCATATTTACAGGAATTGAAGCATTTAGACTTGAACAATAATTTAATTGAGAATGTGGATCAATTAGGATTCCATAACCTACCGACGCTGCGGCACCTGGATCTAAGTGATAACAATATGACATCAATCCCGACGTCGGCTCTGTCTAAACTATCCAACTTGTCCCATTTGTACCTAAGTGGAAACTTTTTTCAAAACGTTACGGCGCTTTCGTTCCAAAGTCTCTTCCATTTAAAACATTTACACTTGAGCAGACTTTACGAATTGGAGCGAATTGACTCAAGAGCTTTTGTGGACAATATAAACTTGCAAAAAATATGGATGAACGAGAATGTCAAAGTTGGCGATGTTCCTCCCAGACTGTTCCATGGTAATCCGAAGCTGACTCACATTTACATGAGGAACAACGCACTGGTGGCTCTGGAAGCGTCACACTTTCCAATAGACAGACTGCAGGAACTCGAAATTGCTGGGAACCCCTTCGCTTGCAATTGCTCTTTGTTGTGGCTGTGGAAACTTGGGCGAGAGAGTGAAATCAGCAGCAGGAAGTCTGGGAACGCGAGTTCCATTCTTAAAATAGACTATGAGGACGTGAAGTGTGCAGCTCCGGCGCACCTGAAGGGTGTCCTCTTTGTACAGATTCCGGAGTCGGAGTTTGGGTGCTCGAGTGGATGGGTGATAGTAGCGGTTGTGGTGCTGACTGTGAGTATCGTTATAAGCGTGGTGGGTGGTGTTTTATACTTCATGGGACCTTTGAAGAAGTGTAAGGGTGATAAGTCAAAACAAGTTATGACGAGTGTCATGATGAACGGTGACGTGTCCAAGTTAGGGAATGGTTTAGGGTATTCAACTCGGAGTAGGGAGCAGGACGCCAAGAGAGACGTAGACCGGTATCTAATGATCGGTTCGTCAGTGAGTAATAACTTTCATTCGTTGAATCCTCCCTGGCATAGTGTGGACAAGAATCCGTACTACCAGGAGGACAGTGAGGAACACATCTACCAGCAGTTTGCCTATGAGACGATTCCTCATCACAGGACGCCAGAGAAACCACACATAGTGTACGTTTAACATAAGTTGTGCGCAAAGGACAATATCGCAGGTATATTTTCTTTGCTAAGTTATACGAACGAAGTTGTGTACTGTCGTCAAAACGACGAGGAACATTGAATTTGCAATAATGTATATAGTGATATGAATAAAATGTAATATGTGATAGCTTTGTATATAGACGTGTAAATATATTACTCAGTGCAGATAAAGACATTACTTTATAGACATTTTCGATTTTGTACTTACTCATTTAGTCATGTTTATACCTAATATTGATTGTCACATTCTGTATGTAGTGTCGACGTTCTGTTGTTTTATTTTCTAGTTCCTCGATTATATGGGTACTCGATTATTGTTAAGTGCTTTGTAAAATTCTTTAAGATGTTCAATACTAAATGAATATTATATTCATATGTAATAATATAGTATACATTATATATTTTTCAGAATTGAAAACACCAATACTTGATGAAAACTTTGTACAAATATGAGCAATATAGAATAATTTAAAATGTTATCATGTCGTTACTTTAATTCGGTACATTGTTATAGCATACTTATTAGTTGTATTTAGAGATGAACTTTTTGACAGTACCTAAATGCTAAGAACATTAATTACCTATCTACATAAATGAATAGATTATACAATAAACCAGTTGCTCTGATGGTAAGGGGTACAAAATACAGTTTTATTGGCTTTACAAAATGATTTCAATGAAAATTATTTAAAAAAATATTCTGTTAATAGATATTCTGAAATTAATATTTTTGTACTTAGTGAATACGTGAATGTTGGGTCTAAAAGTTTTCGGTTTCAAGTTTGTTAAGACAACTGAATGCCTTGTGTTTGGACGCAGCTTTTTCGCATACAAATTAGAAAATGCTGCGACAACATTTGAAAGAACTGTTCAAAATATGAAAAGACAATTGTGAACTTTTTATTTCAAAATATGAAACTCGTTTTAATTTTAATCAGTGTGACTGTTTGTATTTCTTTTTTTTTTTGCTTAATTTAAATAGGATAAAATATGATTGTTATTGTTTAACTAATGAAGAATGAAAAGAAAACCAGAATAAAATTGTATAAAATTTTTGTTCCAAAGCGGTATTAGTGAATCTTTTGTAATTATCGCTTAGGCAGAAAACGCACTAGCTAGCTAGACTGAAGACAGCTAGTCTTATCCTAATTAAGTTGAATTGTTTAACTAAGCGAAATTGAGCACTGAGCTGGTTGTCTAGTGCGTTAAGTGCTTAAAACCTTAAAGGCTCCCACAGCCAGATGCGACGCGACAGTACGTCGCGATTTTGGTAAAACAAATTCCATGAAGTTTACTTAGAAATTGTTCTACTAGAGTCCGACTGCGGCAGCCTTAACGGTATATCAGGTTACAGATTGTGTCATTATGTTCTAAGAAAAGTGACACGTGTTCAAAGTAATGTTACATTTATTAAGGAACATAAAAACACAAGCTGAAATCGCCAGTAAGGTACAGAATTTAAAGTTCAGATTACTTCACAAAGGAGAGATGTGACTGCTAGTATTGTTCTTGATAACACACCAAAAACTTTTAGAGCCCACAGTTTAAATTGTTCTAGCTGAAGTAATCACTGCAATTATAATAATTTTTATACATACATATAAAGAATATCTAATACGAATTACATAAAGATATATCTGCTTCATAACCAAACCTATTCAGTCGATACCTACAGTTGTAACTATAGTGTAAGACTATTTATACATACTACTTAAAGAAAAACCTTTTGTTATGGAACTTATTTAAATATATAATGCATTAAAACAAACGACAAATAAACAATTAAAAATATTAATTGCATTTTAATTGAAGTAAGCACTCTGAACGCTCATTCCAATTAATTATTGTGGGGCAATTCATAATTGGAGTGAGAAATAAAATTTCGATACGTAGCTACATGTCTGCCTGCCCACTTAAATTACATCCAATTATTATGGGGTGGTCGTTATGGTTTGCATAATCAGTATCATAAATATCTATGTACTCTACATTTTATAGTCTTTGCAAAGGACATTATTTTTTATGACCGTTGTGAACTAGGCTTTACTTACCCTGGCATTATTTTATTACCTACAGGTACAGGTTTGGTTATCCATTTAACAGACTAGAAGGCAAGATATTTTATTGAAGAAGAAAAACAGGAACAAGTGGATTTTTTGACTAAAATGAATCGTAGCTCCCACACATAAACCCTCAGCTTAAATTTTTGAACCTAGACATAGAACACGCATAATTACTGGAAACTTTTATAGTAACAACCAACCTTACCAGCACCCTAACTGCGTAACACACTATTAATCACAATCTGAATCATATTCAAGGATATCCATTGTTTCATATGTTCGAAAAATTTGTCTGCTCAACTAATTTACATTCGCGATTTATTTGCCAAACATGTAAACAAATATGAGTTTATGGAAAAATAACTTTAATTACTACACAATAAAGTTCAGTTTACGCTACAACTTCAAACATTTTAATATTTTTTTCAATGGTGCTAGTCACTCTGAAATCAACTTAATCACCAGTAAAATAAAGTTTATATTTGTTTAACTTGAAATAACATCAATTAGAAACATAAATTCGAATAGACCTTACTTAAATAACGCAATGAATGTTGTTGAACTGTCAAAATTAAATCCATTGCTACTGATAGTGTGTTATGAAACCCCGCTGATCCTGGTGATAAAAACTACTCCACCTAAATTATCAGAGAAGGTAGTAAGAAGAAGAAGAAGGTGGTGAGAAGGTAGTAGCGGTGTGATATCGGAAATAAAAGGAAGAAACATGTTCAAAGGATAGTAAGTATAGCATTTATAAGTAAGTAAAATAGAAATAAAAAGAGGAAACTGCCTTATATATTGAGTACACAAGACACATCTTTACATAGTATAAAACAAACTTAGACCTTTTAAACTACCCAACGGATTTTAATGCAGTTTTCAGCAATAGATAGAATGATTCAAGAGGAAGGTTTATACATACATATTTTTGTAACCACCTTTTAAAACTCTTTATTTTGGTACCCCTTTCCATAGGTTTTGAGATAAAAAAATTTTTTTTTGAAGACATTGCGCCAAAAATGGACCATTTTGATTTTTTTTCAATTTTGATATACCCAGTGTCACTCTCACAATTAAGACGAACCTAACGGCACCTCTCAAGTTGAAATCGATTAAGCCGTTTAGCCTACAGAGCGTGCCAAAGAAATATACATACATACATACATACACTCGAAAAACATAACCCTCCTTCTGACGCGTTCGGGTAAAAAGAAGTGAGTTTTTGATGGAAAAACATAACTTCTAAAAAAAGCCAAGTCTCGCAACTCAGTTCTTCTACCATAAAAAGTTGTGAGCTCCATGTAATACCAAGTCGGTTAATTTATTCAGTCCCTACTTAAGGGACCTTCTGTCTTAAATTATTACGTAATTAGCTGACTTAAAAATAAATAGATTGACTTGGCCATCGCATGAAAACACAATGTATCTCACTGTATCAATCTATTTATTTAAAACATAAAAGATTTTTAATATTGATATAGACTTCAAGATGTTTTTAGGTTAGCTAATTACGTAATAACTTAAGACAGAAGGTCCCTTAAGTAGGGACTGAATAAATTAACCGACTTGGTATTACATGAATCTCACAACTTTTTATGGTAGAAGAATTAAGTTGCGAGACTTGGCTTTTTTTACAAGTTATGTTTTTGATAGCATTTATTTTACTTCGATGGTCCTAATTTAACATTGTGACTTCAAGTGACAGCTATGTGAATAGAACCCAGCATTGCATAAATATGTAAGCTGTCACGCCCTTTATACCACCTGGAGGCTTTCATTTAGGTAGTAAGTTGTTTTTAATATCCATTTTTAATTTTGATTTTTCGTCGTTTTTGCTTGAGTACGTATAGATTTTATTGTATTTGTTGGTATATCGGCGTGGCTAGCTAACATATGGAAAATAATTTAATTTAATGTTCTGTGTCCTGTAATGTTAATTACTTTGCTTACCTTGTATTTGTATACATTCAAGTATTTTCTAACTGAACAGACAGCTGTGCTGCTGGGGAGTTTGTTGCGACACTTCTTCTCCCCAGCGAAAACACTAGGAAGTGGTGAAGGGCGGGCGTTTTGGAGGATTGTCTTTTGTAATTTTGACGTTTGAGAAGTGCTGATTCTCAGCCTAGTTTAAATAAATGACTTTTGATTTTGAAAATATTTTGATTTTGATTTTTTTTATGAAACTCTTAAATTAACCTTGTTCAGGAAAGTTATCGCCATAATAATTTACATCATCATTATCATCTGCCTAGCCTTTTCCCAACTACGTTGGGGTCGGCCTCCAGTCTAACCCGATGCAGCTAATTATCAGTCATGGAGCGGCTGCCTATCTGACCTCCACAACCCAGTTACTGGGTATACGATACCCCTTAGTAAGACTGGTTGTCAGACTTTCGGGCTCCTGACTACCCGTAGCGACGGTCAAATATCTACGAATGACAGCCGGGACCAACGGTTTAACATGTTTTCCGAGACACGGAGGGGTCTCGGTATGTAAAGATGATCACCAATCCATAGACCAACCGCGGCAAGCATAGCTTAACCTGATCGATAGACCTGTGCGGCTGTTATTATTTTTACATGTCGGCTAAAATGTCTATGACTGAATATGGCTTATTAATAAATCACCCAATACGTATAAACATCAAAGCACAATTTTTTTAACAAAGCTGAAAACAGGATCTACCTAATTATTCTCAACGGAATCAAGATGATTCGAGACTATTCGAGAGTACTCTGGAAGCTTGCAAATTAGCTGGGACATGAATGTGCTCTCAAATTAGAGCGAGACTGTATCTACATACAACATAGCACGGTTATATAACCTTAATAAACCATTGATATTTAATCCTTCGTTCCGTTAGTTATCAAGAAGTTTAGGCTAAGAATAATAAATATTAAAATGGCGGCTAATTAATTGTTGATAACACCATCTACTAACTCTTTAAAGTAAAAATAGGTAACAACTGTTCTGTTAAATTCAGCTTTTTAGTAAAACCTTTTAATAAGCACGAAAATATTATTATGTAGGTAATAAGAAGGATTTGATAAAAAAAAAACCGGTCAAGTGGGAGTCAACAGTACAAATTTGTAGGTATGTAACTACAGATTTACGGTTTTGGCATTTTTTCCTTTACTTGTAGGTACTACATGACATTGCTTCTTGCCAAATTTCATGATTCTAGGTCAACGGTACCCAGGTTTTGATTCCCTTGCGAGTATCAAAATATGCGGCATAAACAGAACAGAAACACCCGTATCTTTTAATTGAATTATTGAATTATAATTATGTTTGATTTTTTGACTGCTTCAAGGGTTTCCAGGCTTGAGAGCAGCAGATTTCAACTTGATAACTCCACGCGTTCCTGAGAAAAAGGGTCTTGACAGACGTACAGACAGACGGACAACAAAGTGATCATAAAAGGGTTCCGTTTTTCCTTTGAGGTACGGAATCCTAAAAAACTAGGATTTTTGTTCCACCAAAAGCATATTTGTATCCCATCGTTTGTGTAACAGCACCACGTTTACACTCTAAAGCAGAGTCGTCTATGAATCTCCACCTGAACAGCTTTTCCTTGCTTGGAAACCTGGGTCCGGAGTGTGTTTAAAGACTTCCATGTTACCCAAGGCAACTCATGTCGAGGTGGGAGGTCTTCAGCGGGTGGAACGAACGGTTTGGGTAAGGAAGCACTATCTCACCACAGCTTCAGTCTTTCTTATCATGGTTCACCAGTGAGTGGGATGACACACTTTAAAAAACTGTTTCGACTTTTCAGCCTTTGTGGCACAAGGGTGTCGTGTGTCGGAGATCATTCACTATCCACCAAGTGGGCTACTACTAAGAAATTTGGGGAACTTTTCCAATCATATGATTAACAATACCATATTTTCACGACTATTTTGTTGTTAACCTTTGCCTATCAACATCATTTACACACAAACCAGAAACCGCTACGTTGATCACTAAAACCACTCCATCGGGAACAAAAACTGAACATTAACGGGTACATAACTATGTAAATACATTATGTTTATTGCAGTATTAATTAGTCGATTTAAATACGGAAATAAAAGCTAATTTATGTAAATCGAAACCATAAAACATTGGAAATAAAAGTATTTTTAAAAGCAAATACGAGAATCATAAAATTATTCGAAGTTCTAGAGTTAAAGTTTTGGATAACAAATTGAAATCGACTTGTTTCGTTAATTAACTCGATAAGTAGATAGTGTTGAATAGAATTAAAAGTGGGTTTAAGTGTTCATTGTTTACGTCAGAGCTTGTATAATTTCCCAATATTAACATGGACTTACACAATCTTAGTTTTTCCGACTTGATTTACTAATCGTCTGTGTGGTGCCGGACTTAAAGAACAGCACAACCCTATACTTCCCGTGGGTGTCGTAAAAAACGACTAAGGGAGACCGGATAATGGGCAGCAGCGTTCTCTATGCATTACACCATCGTACCATACTGCGATCGCCAACCCGCCTGCCAAGCGTGGCAATTATGGCAAACCCCCCCCAAAATTGGGGGAGGCCTATGTCCAGCAGTGGACGTCTTTCGGCTGAAATGATGATGATGATAATGATGATTTACTAATATGGGCAACTATTATGGACTATTATCATACAGGGTGGAAGATATTATTGACGTGCAAACTGTAACCACGACTCTGGATCCCCTAGAAGACCGCGATGAAAAATGTCTACGCTGCAATTATGTGCTGAATTCACGGATACAGTTTACGCGTCCACCCTGAATTATTTATTGGATTTAAACATAACTGGTATATAAAAGGTACACCTCTGCCCTATCTTTCCATGTGTTATGTTGTTCACTAAGTCGCCATTTCGTAACTGATAGTTTTTAGGGTTCCGTACCCAAAGGGTAAAAACGGGACCCTATTACTAAGACTTCGCTGTCTGTCCGTCTGTCTGTCATCAGGCTGTATCTCAAGAAACGCGATAGCTAGACAGTTGAATGTTGAATGAATGTTGGAAAAGTCTTTAATTATAGGTGGGTCATAGATGTTCTTCATTAATTTATAAACTATAACACCATATTTTTACCTGTAACCACAATAAATAATTTGAATTTGAAATTATCACAAATTATATATTTTCGTTGCCGCTATAATAACAAATACTAAAAATAAAATAAATATTTAAGGGGGGCTCCCATATAACAAACGTGTTTTTTTTCGGCGTTTTTGCCTTGTGGTACGGAACCCTTCGTGTGCGAGTCCGACCCGCACTTGGCCAGTTTTTTTATTTTTATCACGTAATATTCGTACGCGTAGTATTCATACGTAGTATTCAATTTTTTTTACGCAATAAAATATGTCCCAAAATTAGCCAGAGAACATTATCACCTATAAATGAATAAAACACGAAAAATGGATTAGCTTTTCCCCATCAATAAGCACACTAACGAACACATAAATAGAAAAACGTTACCTTTTAGTAAATATGATACATAACTACTTTAAAAAGATTGAAAAAGAGTACCTATTACTTACAAAAATTGTGCGAAAAAGTTATTTTTCTTTTACGACGCAGCCAGGGCTAGCCCGAAGGGGTGAAAACTCATTGTCCGGTGAAGCAATAAAAGCCATGCGCCTATCGTCAATCCAAATTGAGGGGTGAGTGAGGTTATTTTATATCTTTAGAATAAACACTGATGACTCAATATGAGAAGTACGAGTGTACAGAGAGTCTACTATTTAGATGTAAATATTTTCACCCTGTAGAGAATAAGGGCGAATTTCAGCAAACTTTTATACCTAGAATAAGTCTTAATCTAGATTAAAATATTTACATGCTAGTGAAACTCTACAAACACTCGTACTTGAGAATATAATAGACTTATTCTAGTTATTAAAGTCTCCGGAGAATACATTTTGAATGTTTTACAGTTTTACATACTAGAACTGTCAGGCGTCAATTTTATTCCATGGATAAAAGGTAAAACTTTGGTGAAATCAGCCCTTAATGATAGAATCTTGTATACCAAGATTTATTTTATATCATAACTAGGATAATTTACTAGATAAATGATTTATTTTTTGTAAGTAGGTTTGTACAAACACTTGTACACGTCAATCATATTTTATGCGAAGGCCATGTAGATTGGTGTCTGAAATGGTCTTTTGTGGAAAGAACCACACAGATTGAGCGGACCTGTCCAGTCAGTGCACGCATTTGTCAAAAATCTTGCAGCTCAACTCAGAACTTGAGGAGCTCAACGATTCGACGAACAATACCGAAGAAAGGACATTTGGGTAGGCCGCGTAAATTACTGAAACTGCCAGATCATGATTAAAACTAACTAAGAAGGAAGACCGAAAAAAGAAATGACCCAGATAGTCCTCACACTCACAATAATGAAATAAAAAAAAATCTTTACATAGTAAATATTCATATCATTGTATAGGTATATAAAATTCATCAATGTCATTGTGTATACAAAAATCCGGACATAATCTTTGAGGACCATGTAGATTGGTCTCTGAAATGGTCTTTTGAGGAAAGAACCACACAGATTGAGTGGACCTGTCCAGTTAGTGCACGCATTTGTCAGTAACCGTGCAGCTCAACTCAGACGTTAAGGAGCTCAACTGAAACGGGATTTTTCACGATTTTGTTAGGCTACGGCTACATTGTCGCGATAACTCGAATTACACTTCGCGCGCTCTCTCGCACGTCTCGCTGTAGAACAGAGAGCGCTGTAGCAATGTGTTAAAACACATTAAACAGTTAATACTGTAAGTACTAAACATCAAGCTCATCTATTATTATATATATATATATATATATAAAATGGTAAACTGACTCGTCGTTTCAGCCGATAGACGTCCACTGCTGGACATAGGCCTCCCCCAATTTCGGGGGGGTTTGCCATAATCGCCACGCTTGGCAGGCGGGTTGGCGATCACTGTAAACTGACTGATTGTTGATATATCAACACACAGCCCAAACCGCTGGTCCTAGAGACATGAAACTTGGAGGGTGAATTCTTTGTATAGAGTAAGTATCCACTAAGAAAGGGTTTTTGGGAATTCTACCCCTAAAGGGGTGAAATAGGGGATGGAAGTTTATATGAAAGTCCGTCAGTTTTGAAGTTAGGATTTTCAAATTTTTGTTTAGGCTGCGGATTGAAAATTAATTTATACGTGTCTCAGCGTTTTTGACAATTCTACCCCCGAAGGGTTAAAAAGGGGGATGAAGTTGTGTATGGAAAGTCCTTAATTTTCGAAGTAAAAATCACTAAATTTATTATCTAGGCTTATGGTTGGAAGCTAAAACAACGGTGTTGTTAGAATTTCAACCCTTAAGAGGGTGAAAAGGGGGGTGAAATTTTGTTTTTAATTATGTAATCTATATTATATAAAATTCAATGAACTGACTGAGATATCAACGCACAGCCTAAACCGCTGGTCCTAGAGACATGAATTTCGGAGAGGAGATGTGTTCTTTGGGAAGAGTAGGTAACCACTAAGAAAAAAAAAAAAACAAGAAAAACCTACTATAAATAATTTGAAAGGTTATTATAAATTTACTTGAATGTTCTAATGCAACCAGAGTTATTTCTCTGCCAGCCTGCACAACCTAAGGTCGAGATTTGCAGACAATTGTTACATTACACCCATATTTTCACTAATAGTGTTATCGCGCCCGCTTACCACCTGCAGGGTAAGAATCTGATTTAAAAAATGCATTCTATGCTTTAAAAAAAAAATCGACCTAATTTATTAGATTTTGGTTTTATTTTTGAATTACATAACATAATTGAAAATTCAACCTTTAAGGAGGTGAAAAGGGGGATTTTGTTTGTATGAAAAATCTTATTCCTTCAGTTAATAACCTTGAAACTTGGCACGAATACTTATCTAAGTAAATTATGAAGTTTGGCAATTTTTGTTTTTCTAAACTACCCTCTAAGGAGGGATTGGGGGGTGTCAAAATTTGTATGGAAGAATTTTAACGCGCTGTCCGATTAGCTCGAAACTGAGTATGTATACTTAAAACTAAAAATAAAGAATAATGTGTATCAGGGTTTTTCGAAAATCTACCCCTAACTGCGTGAAAAAGGGTAGTCAATTTCACAGGGGAGTATTTTATTACGTGGCTTGATTAGCTCGAAAATTGGTATAAATAATCTTTGAATCAAGTCATCGAAACATCCTGCCGGGTCAGCGGGATTGTCCGAAAGGGTTACCGCTGTCCCGGAACATAAAGGGCTAAGGAAGGAACATGGGTGGGTTTTAGTCAGTCAGAGTCTGACACTCCCTTCCGCTCCACCCAGAGCGGGAGGGGTCATTTGATGATTTCCCACACGAAAAAAAAAGTCATCGAAACATCCCAGACGATTGTTCAAAATTCCATCCCTAACGGGATAAAAAAAAAAAAAAAAAAAATATATATACGGTCGAATTGAGAAACCTCCTCCTTTTTTGAAGTCGGTTAAAAAAGAACGGACACAGTTTGTATGAAAAATCGTCGTTTCAGCCGATAGACGTCCACTGCTGGACATAGGCCTCCCCCAATTTTGGGGGGGGTTTGCCATAATCGCCACGCTTGGCAGGCGGGTTGGCGATCGCAGTATGGTATGATGGTGGAATAAATAGAGAACGCTGCTGCCCATTCTCCGGTAAGACCCTTAGTCGCCTTTTACGACACCCACGGGAAGTAAGGGGTGGTGCAATTCTTTAAGTCCGGCACCACACAGACAGGATGAAAAATATTATTTATTATTTGGTTTATAAACTTTATAGACTTCCAAAAAAACACAACAAAGTGAAAAATAACTTTAATTTGGGAAGTCGGTGTCTTTGGATCTGTATTTTAGTGTTTTGCCACCGACTTCCGAAATTAAAGTTATTTTTCACTTTGTAGTGTTTTTTTGGAAGTCGGTTCGCGAAATACTTATTATTGAGTAGTTCCGGTGGCCATCTGTGGTCTTCATCATCAGTTCCACTTCACCAAATAGTGCTTTTCGAAAGCAAATGCACGAGTTACTATAAAAAATACCCAAATCGCTATAGGTGTGCCTACAATATTTAAAGAGTTCCTTCGATTTCTCCAGGATCCCATCATCAGATCCTGACCTGATGACAATAGGACCACCTGGATAGTATACCCTTTCAAACAAAAATAAAAATCAAATCGGTCTAGCCGTCTTCGAGTAATCGGGAACGTACATAAAAGAAAAAAGATTCCGACGAACTGAGAACCTCCTCCTTTTTTTGACGTCGGTTAAAAATAAAAAATTGTGTTTTAGGGTTTTTTAAAAATCGACTCCTACCAAGTTGGAAAAGGGTAATAAATAATAAGGGTAGTAATAATAATATATTTTATAATAGTGTAAAATGGGGAGAAAGAGACTCTGATCAAATAGATAAATATCATCGTATTTGTAATTCCAAATTAAAGTTAATTGACTTTCCCCCGGAATTTCAATGTTGTGCTGACGGTATGTGTGATAGTGACGAGCATAAATTGTTATTAAATGACATGTATGACAAAATAATCTGTATTTTGACAGAGGCTGCAAAGGCTAGCTATTATGTGCCTAAACGTAACAAGCATAAGTATGTTACTGGTTGGAACCGATATGTCAGTGACGCTCACGGGAGGGCACGATCTTGCTTTCAGACGTGGGTGTTGGCTGGGAGACCAAGGTCTGGGAATCTGTATATTGAGATGTGTGAATCCAGAAAAATATTTAAAAAAAATTGGCTTTTTGTCAGAAAAATGAATCACAGATAAAAATGGACATTATAGCAGAAAATGATATCAATAAAGACTTTTGTAGTTTTTGGAAAAACACTAAAAAGCTAAACACAAGGTCGGGCCTTCCTGCTAGCGTTGGTGGTAAACATGACCCCCATGACATAGCTTGTGCATTCCAGCGGCATTTCAGGGTTGAGTCCCCGCTTGGGCCTGCGTCTGGGGTGCCCGCTGCTGAGAACCACCTCACCGCACTTAATGTCAGATTTTCTGCGAAGACTGTTGCTACGGTTATTAATAAAATGGTGAGGGGCAAGTCTCCCGGCCACGATGATCTCAGCATCGAGCACCTAAAGTATGCGGGAATACACCTGTCTAGAGTTCTCTCGATGTTCTTTAACCTCTGTATTAGTCACAGTTACTTACCCGAGAGCCTTATGCACACTACAGTGGTACCGATCGTAAAGAATAAAACAGGTGACTCATCAGATCTGTCAAATTATAGACCCATCTCTCTGGCTACTGTTATAGCAAAAGTGCTGGACAGTTTGCTTGACAAGCAGTTGGAAAAGCATCTTCAGTTGCATGATGCCCAGTTTGGGTTCAGACCGGAACTTTCGACTGAGACTGCTATCCTCTGCCTCAAGCAGACTGTTCAGTACTATACCGGTCGGGGCACACCTGTCTATGCGTGTTACCTAGATCTATCAAAAGCCTTCGACTTGGTGTGCTATGACAAGCTGTGGCAGAAGCTGGAGAGTGATACGGAGGTGCCTCGGGAGGTGATTTCATTGCTTAGGTTCTGGTACGCCAACCAACGCAATAGAGTGCGGTGGGCGGGTGCATATTCAGATGTATACGGTTTGGAATGTGGGGTTAGGCAGGGCGGAATTAGCTCCCCCCACCTCTTTAATTTATACATGAACCGGCTCATCGGTGAGCTCAGTGACACTGGTATTGGTTGTTCCATAGACGGAGTTAGTGTTAACAACATAAGTTACGCGGACGATATGGTGTTACTGAGCCCATCGATTGCAGCGTTACGGAAATTGGTGTGCATCTGCCAATCGTACGCGGAAGCCCATGGGCTCAGATACAACGCGAATAAGAGTGAGTTCATGTTGTTCAAGTCAGGAACCAAAGGCTACTCCCATGTTCCTCATGTAACTCTATGCGGCATGCGTTTAAAAAAGGTAAGTGCCTTTAAGTATCTGGGTCACTGGGTGACCGAAGACATGTGTGACAATGAGGACATCGAGAGGGAGCGCAGGGCGCTGTCCATCCGGTGTAATATGTTGGCTCGTAGGTTTGCACGTTGCACTAATCAAGTAAAGATAACATTATTCAAGGCATACTGTCAGACCTTCTACACGTGCAGCCTATGGACTAATTTTACATCGCGGGGGTACAGTGCTCTGCGTGTCCAGTATAACAATGCGTTTAGGATATTGTTGGGGCTGCCACGCTTTTGTAGTGCCTCCGCTATGTTTGCTGAGGCGCAGACTGATGATTTTTTCGCTATAATTAGAAAAAAAAGTTATTTAAAAAAATAATAAAACCCGACTACGGTAAAAAACTGAAAAGCTAAAAACAAGCCCATTTTAAATTAAATAAAAGTTGGAAACAGGCGGGACCCATTTGAATTTGAAAATATAATAAAAATGATATGGGTCCCGCCTGCTTCCAACTTTTATTTAATTTAAAATGGGCTTGTTTTTAGCTTTTCAGTTTTTTACCGTAGTCGGGTTTTATTATTTTTTTAAATAACTTTTTTTATTTCCAGCTTTTTAGTTGACATAATAAATGTGAAAGATTTCGCAGACGATATAGCTCTTGGTACGTGTTTTTTACGATTTGTCACTTCGAATTACTTTTAACCATATAAGTTGTATATATTTTTGTAATCACCTTTAAAAATCCTTTATTTTGACACCCCACTCGATAGGTTTCGAGAAAAAAATTTTTTTTTGAAGACATAATATTGCGCCAAAAATCGGCCATTTTATATTTTTTCAATTTTGATATACCCAGTGACACTCGCGCTACCAAGACAAATCTAAAGACGTATAATTTATCAAAATCCGTTCATTCGTTTAGAAGTTACGAGGGAACAAAGAAACGGACATACATACATACATACATACATACAGGTCAAACACATAACCCTCCTTTTGGGCTTCGCCGCAGTCGGGTAAAAAGGTGCGCCTCGCTGTTAAGGCGTGTGCGTGGCAGCCCGAATGGTATTCTTAGCACATTGTCCCAGAGGTGGGACTCACCAATGTTGATGAGGTGGATGCGGCTGCACGCTAGCGGCAATATGTAGGTACTATAATATTTTATGTGTTTTGACTAAGTATCTATTTATTTCTGTTTAAATTATATTTTGATTATTAGTATTATTTGACAGTTTAAATTATATTTGATTATTATTATTATTTGACTTAATTATTCTTACATGTTTCGACATTCACGATTAATATTTATTATATTTTTTAATTATTGTATTTTTAATTTATTCATCTTTATGTTTTTTTATATATTGTCTTTGTAATAATATTATGGATTTTTATTATCTGCAATAAATAAATTGAATTGAATTGAATTGAATTGTAATAAAGTTTATGGGTTGGATTTTACTGCTTGCTTCCATTAACTCGAAAATGGGTATGGGTCTTTGAGTCAAGTTATGAACACATCCCAAACGATTTTTCAAAATTCCATCCCTGTTGGGGTGAAAAGCGATCAGCGTCAGTTTCTTTGAAAAATACAAAAACTCTTTGATCTATAAACTTAAAAATTGGCCCGAATATTTATTTATCTAAATAAATGATAAGATCATAAACATACATTTTCGAAATTTTAACAGTGCGAATTTTACGCGGACGAAGTCGCGGGCAGAAGCTAGTACTATAAAATAAATATAAATCCATTCCAAAAATAGGAAACCGCACAACGTTCGCTCAACCAAATTTAAATAAATATCAATTAAAACTCCACAATTAAACTTTACGGCTAAAACGCATAGTAAATGTGTGGCTGATAATGAATTCCTGTCTGTTTACAACAAGTTGATTATAATAAAGTCATTTTACCCGGTCAGTATCGACGGATGACAGTCATTTGACGGCTAACAAGGGGTGCGTGAAAAATGCCACCGGCTGCCTTTTTATCATGCACAATTACCTATCAGTTGGACGATAAATGGCTCAATGTGTGGAATTTTCATGTAAATTATCGGGAAATCTGGACATTTTTGTGATATAAAGGCTGTTGTGAGTATTTTGTTGCGTATGTTCTTTGTTTTTAGCGTGCCAACCCTATTATTAAGCCTCCGCTATCTGTCCGTCTGTCGGTCTGTCAGTGAGCTGTATCTCAAGAACCGTAATAGGTAGATAGTTGAAATTTTCAGAGTGTGTATTTCTATTGCCACTATGACTAAAATAAAGTTAGAAAAAATTAAAGGGGCATTACAAGAAACCTATTTTTCTAGGTGTTTTTGCCTTCTGGTACGGAACCCCTCATGTGCGAGCCTGGTGTCTACTCCGAAGTGACACATTCTGACTCGCACTTGATATCATATCATAGATTGATATCATAATTATGTCCATTTGTCATATTTATTATGGTATATAATTATGGTCTGTGTGGTGCCGGACTTAAAGAATAGCACCACCCCTTACTTCCCGTGGGTGTCGTAAAAGGCGTCTAAGGGTCGTACCGGAGAATGGGCAGCAGCGTTCGCTATGTATTCCAGCATCATACCATACTGCGTTCGCCAACCCGCCTGCCAAGCGTGGCGATTATGGCAAACCCTCCCAAAATTGGGGGACGCCAGCAGTGGACGTCTATCGGCTGAAACGACGTCATATTTATATGTCCCATCTTGCATGCCCTGTCACCTGCACACGTGAGTACCTAATGGCTGCGTCAGCGAACGTTATCCGCGTTGCTGAATTTTTGGCCAAACAAATTTAAGTAAAAAAAACTATATATTTTCCATCGACACGCTAAGAAGAAGAAGATAATTATGTCATAGATGCTTGTTTATGTTTACATAGCACAGAGTTGCAGTTATCTTGGCAGTTGCACTTTGATAGGTTTCGAGTGTTCTCTGCTAGTTTGAATCATTGTATTGTGGCACATATACAACCTACACTGAAAGCATTAAATAAAAATGAAAAAAACATTGATCTGAACTGCTTTATACAGTTCCATAACTGTTTTATTCATTTCGTGATGTCGTTCAAACCATTGTACTTACATTACAGTTATGGTGGTTTTCCTTTTTATTTTGTTTTTTTTTTCATTAAATAGTATGATCAAACATTAAAAGTTCCTGTTTTGACTTTTACTGTTTTACAAACATTTCTTCTTCTTAAAGTCGGTAAGTCTTAATGAAATCGCTATAATGTGCTGTAGTAAAAAAAAAATCTTTTTCAGTGTATACTTAGGTACTGAAGAACAACAGAATTGTAAGCACAAATTCTTTTGATGCGAAAACTAAGTTTATTTTGGCAAAAAATTTAATTAGTTTGATCTCTGAAGAAGAACATCCCACGCGACATTTCAGATAAAATAAACCTACCCACACCTAAGCAAATATTATACTAAGACTGCCGTCCAAGCTACCTCACCTCATCCAAGCTAGTCACGGTACTACTCACCAGGGACCCGTTACCCTGCTCGTTACTTCCACAGATCTATAATGGAGATAAATGAATGTCAAAGCACTCAAACAGCCGCCCAGCTCGCCCTCAAAAGTAAAATAGCGGGTTACTCTGAAAATGGAGGAACCGTGTAGGACATTTGTTTCTCAATTAACCCACGTTCAAATTTACCCCCATTCGGGCTTATTAAATGACTCGGCACTGAAAAGTGTACATTTTTGTGTCCCCTAATTAGTTTAAGCACAGATATGACAACAATAACTGGACGTCAGATGTGCATTGTTTAGAGTTCTCTCTCTAAAAGGGGTAGATGTTTCAGAATTTGGGTCAGAGTTTCAACTATCGTTTGCTGCTAATGTGTACATACGAAAATAAACTGAGAATGGGGCCGATTGAGACTACGGGGAGTAGTCTAGATATATCTTTATTATTAAATAAATGAACGGAGACTGATCAACTATATATAAGAAGGCTATCGAGCCAGCCAAAAGTCTAAAAATAAAACAAGAGTCTATACATATAATAAATCTGTAGAAGGGTCAATTCTGTACATTGAAAATATTGAAAAAATAAATAGCGGGGGGTGTTGCTGGATCGATACCAAACCCAAATATGTGATTAAAAAAATTTTTGTCTGTCTGTCTGTCTGTCTGTCTGTATATGCAGGCATCACGTGAAAACTAACGGTTAGATTTCGATGAAACTTGGTATAATTATACCTTATTATCCTGGGCATAAAATAGGATACTTTTTATCCTGGAAAATTACGTAGAAAAAAAATCTTATTTTTCGGTTTTATTCATAGACGTTGTTCTGTAGAACCGCGAACACACGTTGCATTACCCGTAGTGGATAATTTTCCATTTCAATTTAAGAGAATACAGTTTCCTGTAGCTTTGTGTTACGCCATGACAATAAATAAGGCTCAAGGTCAGACCCTAGGAGTTGCTGGCGTAGATCTTACCGCGAGTTGTTTTTCACACGGGCAACTTTACGTAGCTCTTTCCCATGTGAGCAGTCCAAGAAATCTTCATGTTCATATTCCGGACGAGCTCACTAACAATGTTGTGTATGCTGAAGCTCTCAATTAACTTTCTGTCGCATTGTCACGATCACTTTTTTATTATTGCAAACTTTTCGTCATTGTCAGTAATTTAGGTACTGCTACATGCTACTCCAGTAGACACTACACAAATATTTAATAAGTTTAAAATTTCAAAATCTTTCTTTCTGTCGGTGTTAAAAGCAAGTCAACTAGTGGGTACTTACCACTTTTATAATATACGCGCCGCACTATGTAGGTACCATTTTGTTGAAACTCGATGTGTCTTCTCGACATCCGTATGTCACTAACGGGATGCAGCAGAATACCAGCGTCAGGTATTGTACCTGGCATATGCTGAGCTGGACTCCCATTTGGTGCAACCATGAGACACACACCGCCCAGTAGTGATCGACCGTTATAGATGTAGGTACATAAGCTAGGTGTCTATGGTTCAATTTATCATTTTAATGTTTGTTTATTTTTTTTTTCTATTTACCTGTTTTTGATGTTTTTTAATACCTGTATTGTGTCTTTTGTTGCACTGAATAAACGTTTTATCTATCTATCTATCTATCTATCTATCTACTTATCAAGGTCGGAATTACTATGAAAAAAATACATACTACAGAACGCGAGCTCAACAGCAGTAGCTCAATAGAGGGATCTCCTTAATTATTATAGGCTTAGCCGTATTTGGGTCCAATAGATATTTATAAGATGTCATTGTCAGAGTTACTCAAAATGGAGAAATAAACCATCCACGCGAAGACCGACATCCGCGCGGACGGAGTCGCGGGCGGAAGCTAGTTACAAATAAAATCATTAAACAGGTCAAACACAAAAGAGCTGGAATAAATGGTTACGATTTATTTAGATACTCTCCAGTGTATAATAACACTTAGCGAGAGCTCGACAGACTGATTTTTTAGAACAATGGTACTAACGTCGACTAATTAGTACCCGTTTAAGTTAGGTCTGACAACTTGACACCTGCTCTCCGGGGAATAGAATACAAAAACTAACCTAACCTAATTTTATTTCAGAAATACAGCTACTAGAAAATTAAACATTATATTTACGTAACATTTTAGCGAAACAAGATTCCCATAAAAGAGTTTTGTAAATATTGTGTGTCAAGGTATAAAATGGATTACTGTTGCTAAGCAATGCGCGAACGAAATGTGTTTTTCATCTAAACGTTTTCATGGAATATTGCCAGATTTTTCCTAAAAGGCTTCGCGCTCGATCATCATCAAGTACTTGACTATTACCGTCAACCTTGATGTAGCGATTTTCTGGGTCTGTGTAGAATGATTGGCGTTTTCTGAGGACATGGTAGGCTGATGTTAGTAAGATTAGTTAGTGAGATAAGTTATTAAATTGTTTAAATGCACACGGCCTGTTTTTGCGCTGTTGACGCGCGTATTCGCGTTGTAACCACTGCTACCGGTGCTTTTACTCCGTTAGTAAACGCATAAAGTATTTCTGGTACAGTTATTATAACAACAACAATATATTTAACTCAAATATTTTAAGTTTCTTTATTAGGTAATCAAACTAAATTTTAATATTTTAAGTAGTGCAAATCCTACGGATCAGTCTACGCTTAGAATAAAGCCCAAACTTTAGAAATTCTAACACACAAATACCAACAGGAGTTCTGCTCATTCCCTACTTAAAATCAAGCGTGTTTGCGGCACACTGCGGCGTGGATAGTAATTAAGAGATTGTGTGTCCGCGTCCTGTCGTGTCGTATCGTGTCGCGGTCGTACGGCACGTCACGTACGAAATTTGACTGCGTTCCCCGAGATGCAGCTGCTGATTAGGATTAGAAATTATTTTGCTGCAGCTTGGTTGGAATTAAACTAAGGTTAGGAAACTACCATTTTGAGAAATTTTATATTGTTTGTTTAAAAGTTACCGATAGTGACTTTGGCAAATCGTGCATTCTGAGCTTTGCAATGACTCAAAAAATATTCGGCGAAAATGACAGACACTGCATTGTTTGATTTCCATATAGACACAATCAATCCAGTCATACTAAATGTGATTTCATGTCATGAAGTTGCGTTCTCAGTAGCATTAGTCACCATAAAACAACACGAGGACTCACTGAATCACACCAAATTAACATGTAATATGTCACTGATTCGTGACCCGTGAAAAACCAACCTAAATATTAACTTGATAGCTACACCGACAGCATAAATACTTATCCAACGAAGCGTAGTATCTATTAGAGCATAAATTCTTATCCACATTACAGTACTGTGAGCCATAAAGTTAGCTTGTTCAGGGTTGCTCGACAACATTCAATGAAAAATACACAGACTGCACGCTCCTTGCCCACGCTACGGCCAGGCGGAAAATCGAGAGTGATAAATGTTTTTTAGATTCGTGACACCCGAACGTTTGGTTTAAATCTGCGAACGGATGGACTGACAGTTTTAATGGGCTCGGTAAGGGAATGTAGGTAGGAAATAAATTTCTCGATCCTGATACCGTCTGCGTTGTGTTAGGCAATTCGATTTTTGGAAATGTTTCCCGCGCAGCGCAGTCTATTGGTTTTAATTTATTTGTCTGTATGTGTATTGTGTGCGCTCCGCTTGTTGTTTAATTAATATGAATTCGATAATAGGGTGGCTGGGCAATTCGATGCAGAAATAATCTCTATAATATCTCTTAAATCTTTTGATAATTTATTTTCTACCACATATTTTTTATGCTGTAATTGTTTTTGTCGTGCGTTATTTATGTCCCATGATTTTATTACTTGATTGCTTAATAGCAACCAATAATAATTGACACTGAGACCTGAAAGTTTCAGTATCAAACTCAATTATTCCACTCATTTTACTACCGAATAAAAAAATCATTATAATAATAACGACGTTGTGAAAAGACCTTGTAACAAATTCCATTTCCCTGTACGTGACTCCCAGTCAGCATCCATTCAATCGTATCTTTGTTCGGGATCAACAATTAAAATCCTGGAACTTAACCAATATAATTTCCCATACTCGTAAATCACAGTTCCCGAATCGGACAATAAATCGGAAGTAACAAGTAGGTACCTAAAGGCAAAATTAGAGGTTTAATGGAAGTATTATCTAAGAAAGAAAAACGCCTTTTCCTCGTAAAAATAGAACCAATCAAAACATGCCACATAAAGGGGCATCAATGAGAAAAAATAAAGACCTTTTATCCCCGTCCTGAAAGGCGGTTGAAACGGCACGTTACAGCTGGGGTGGCAAGATTTATTTCACGACAGTACTCGTTATGGCACCAAAGGGACAATGTTGGAGAATGCAGCCTGCAACATAGGATACAGGGCTGGGCTCCTTTTAATTTTCGTGACAATGTCGTGATTATGTTGTTATGATGGCCAAACCGGGACTTTTATTACTGCTGAAAGTACCCCATGGATTTGTTTCAGCAACACTTCGCCTTTGGTTGTAGGTGTCTTGTGATGGGGGCGAATTTGCAACTGACTTTTTGAGTTTGAATTTTAGGGATAGAAAATCCAGTTTATCTTCAACTTAAACGTCACTTTCGAAGTATTTCCATCAACCATTTTAAAATGAAAGACGTAGAGTTGGAAGGCCTGCCACACGGTGTACCGATGACCCCGTGAAGGTCGTAGGAATCCGCTGGTTGGTACAAACTTCAAACACAAACAAACAAACAACAAATCAAACAAACAAAACAAACTACAACAACTACTACTACTGTCTGCTACAAATGTAGCAGAGGACGTCTTTCGGCTGCATGAATGAAATCAACTATTTTACCTAGCCTTCTAAACGATAACATGTAATTATGAATACATTTACCAAGCATAGTAATTATGGCTATAGCTCAATCTATATAACCGTTCATCACGGAAACCCGTTTGTATCAGATGTTTACGTGGGACGGAAGGGAAATGTATCCACATGACTACACAGCACTCAATTCAAAATTGGAGTTTTTCCCAAACCACACAAGTTCACCCCTGAGGAGTGAACATACCATCCGTGTATTATGACCACAGATCGGGAGATCAGAGACGTATTCCGTGGGAATTGGGACGAGACGAGATCCAGTTTTGTTCTCTTCTTGTTAATTAAATTTCGTACTGTAAAGTTGTAAAGCAACTGTTGTTAGGTTGTGGAATCGATTGTTCCCGTATTGTCACGATTAACAAATACCTGTACGATGGATTGATTGTCTCGTGAATATCAATGGTTGCCAATTAGTAGGACGTGTATTGTCTGTTGTTTTGTTTGGCACATAATACGTTTTGACTATGTTCGAGATTGTCTCTTTGATACAAACGATTGATGTATGTTTTTTTATACATTGCCAATTTATGAATAGGTACCTGCTTTACAAAATATTTCTACAAAATTATTATTCTTATTATACTGTCTGTGGCAATGGTGGCTCACTGACAACGGCCGCGACTTACGAGGTCGTAGGTTCGAAACTTTGAACCCAGTCAGGCGTTTTATTGTGTAAATTATTTCATCACCACTGTTCTAAAAACGTTGAAGGAAAACATCTTGAGGAAAGTGGGCGTGGTCACCCAAAGCTGGAATCATGGCATTGTTAGATTACTGTATTAGGTATTTTGCAGATTTGAAGGCGCTTGAAACTTGAGTGCCTATGGAATTATGTGGCTCTAGTTCCTACATTAAGACGTTGATAAGATTACACTTTACAGTATATAATATACCTACAGAACCTACGCAACTTCACTATAAATTATATGTGTAAGTTCATAACTATGGCTTGTCCAAATAAACCGTTTTCTTCAGAATAATGCGAATTTCAATAATTTTTGTGCTTACGAAGAAACATTACAAGTTAGTTAGGTGACTTCACTTATAACAAATAACATAAAATTACTATAAAATAAAACATAACATGTAAATATATTGTTTATACAGGCATCCAGAATCTAGAATGAAAAATTTGAAGCCATGTGACATCTACCATTTTTTTTGGTATGCGGTGGAAATCGTCATGGACCTTTGTGGGGGTGACAGAGGGGCATGCCGGACTCTTACCAGCTAAAACCACCGCGGTGTTCCACCTCTGCCTTTGGCCAGGGGTGCGGGATTCGCATAAGCATTCACCGCACCGCCGTGCGGCCATTCCCATAATGGCTGCATCCACTCTCAACCGGCGCACGTGGAACACTGCGGCGCCAACTCGGCCCTGTCTGGTCGGACGACGGACGCCCCTAGTTCACCGTTCACAGGCCACCTCTCTTGGAGGTCGCAGATTGTTTTGCGCCCTTCTCGGGCGCCCGGTGCGTCTCCTGCGGGAGGGGAGAGAGGATGCAGCTTCTCTCTCCCGCTCGGCCGCCTCCTTTACAGACATTACATCCTCAAAAAAGAAGGCAACCCCGTTCTCAACCATCGATTGAACGACGGCCGGGAGCGAGAGATCGCTCCCGCCTGTTGCCGCGATGAGGTCATGGCGCAGCCCTACCCAAGCTGGGAGCTCCTCCAATGTGTGCTGCGCCGTATTCTCAGGCCGCACAGTGGTGACACACCGGTATCTGCTTCCGACATGTACGACACAGATACTTCCCAAAGCAACCGTGGTCAGAGAGTACCTGCGTCAGCCGGAAGCTCTCCGGAGCTTCTCGATCCACGCCTCCATGACAGGTCTTACTGCCGCTATAACGGCCTGCCCCATGTGACATCTACCAACCCACACTGGGCCCGCGTGATGGATTACTGCCCACTCCCTCTCACAGAGAGGAGGCCCGTGTCCCAGCACTGGGAATATTATAGGCTGATTATGTAATTTAATTTTTAATTTTATTTTATTTCTGTTAAAATGTTATTTATAAGAAGTATGAAGTATCAAAATTAAAGTTAAAGTCAAATCATTTTATTCATTAAAATATTTATTTCACATAAACCTACATGGGCACTTGTGAAGCTTTAGAAGCTAGGTGCACGGTTCCCATTAGTCGTTTCCTATGGAGAATGTATTCCAAGACCCACTCAAAACCATGAACATGTAGCATCACGGATTTGTAAGGTCGAAAATAGCAGTCTTGACTCCCGACCCCATACATAATTACATTTTCCATGATAAATAACAGTTTTCAGCACATTACAGTCTCGATACAGCCGTGGATGTGTAAATAAATTTTATAGTTCAAGATAAAGCCCATTGCGCGTGGTTTACGAGAGGCACTCCCCTAATGATGCAACTTTATGCAGGGGATGTTTATAACCTACTATAGATACAGGCTGTTCCGAAGGTATGTTAGAGTATTAAAGCAAAGATATCGGGTTGAGAATGCAGCAACACATAAACCAGACACGTTCCGTCTTATTACAAAACGAGATCTAATTTTAGACCTAGCCTAAGCCTTCGAGCCAGTTACGCTATTTTGAACTTTATTCCGACAAACGTAAAGTTCTTAAAGCAAAATTGACAACTTAGACTCGGGTTTAACGTCAGTTTTTGTAATAAGAACTTTAGCTTCGTTGGATTATAGTTCGAAATTTAAAAATGGCTGGATGGTTTAAACCTGGGTCTAAAGATATTTTTTTTTTAATAAGGCCGACAAGGTTTTAAAGAAGAATAGTAGTTGTGGTGTCACTTAATTTCAGAACCGTTCATGAATTAAAGTTAGTATTCTTTGTATTTTATGATAATTACACGGCTTTGTATGCATTAGCTTTTTTTACTAAGATACACAAATAAAAAAAAAACAAAGGACAAATATTTTATTAAATCTGAATGTCAAAAATTAATTATTTGCAATATCTGAACGTAGAACCTGTTCCAGTGTCCAGTGCTTTGTCTTAAAAAAAAAGAATATATCAGCGTAATTTTTACGTAAGAAAAAGTTTCATCATGAAGATTTATACAAGTTAATTAAATAACTAATACAAAAAAAAAAAAACAAATAAATAAAACTAATATTAGGTACTTAAAAACGTTATTATAATGCATGTAGGTATATCTCTACATTGCGATTTGTCTATTTTCGACCTATTTTCGGCTCTTATTTAACTACTATTTACCTACCAAAGGAAAATGTGCGGAGATTGCGGTTGTTGCGGTGGCTGCTGCGGTGGATGCTGCTGCCCTTGCATCACAATCTACACCTGCTGTACGAAGATTTGCTAGTGGCACAGAGTTGCACCACTTTGCGCAGACAAGCCATGGTGTCTCACGTCGAAGATGGCGCACCGACGCCTCAGATGTTTGTGTCTTCGAAGTATGCACTCCCGTGCCGTTTTGTGGAAATAAACTACTACTATTGCAACAATAATGATTTAATAAATAAAAATACGCTCCAATACACAATTTTAAAACGTTGAATAGTTAATCTGAAATTCTGAATGTATTTTTGTACAACCTGTATATCTTATAGGCAGAAAATAAACAGGACTGGGGTAGCGGTATTTAAAATAATAATGATTTAGTCATTTGCTGTATGTAGGTAATATTATTACGCCAAATGCAATATTGGTGGGAGGTAGCTTATGCTATTGCCACAGAATAATCAGGAAATGGAATTCCAAGACAAACATTAATTGTCCGTCGAATAATTGCTTACTGAATTATTCTGTTATATAGAATTCATAGTATTTACGACTTGACGAAACATCGTGATTTCTTTACTTTAAGTAAGTTTATTATAAATGTATTGTAAAGACGCCAGCACATCAAGATAATACAATCTGTCAAATTTCTTTAATCGATTTTCATCATTACCGCTAAAGCATAAGGTTCAATGTTGATTGGGAAAATTTAACAGTTTCGGGTAGCTTGATGTGCTGGCGTCTGTACAATGTATCTTCTTCTTCTTCTTCTAAGTGATGGCGAAAATCCCGTGAAAATCCGTTGTATAGTTTAGTTTAGATGAACGAAGCAGTCACAACAAGCGACTTTAATCCATACTAATATTATAAATGCGAAAGTGTGTCTGTCTGTTTGTTTGTCTGTCTGTCTGTCACCTCTACCGTTGAACCAATTAAGATGAACTTTGGTATAGAGATAGTTTGAGTCCCGGGAAAGGTCACAGGGTAGTTTTTATCCCGATATTCCCACGGGATCAAAACTTTTGCGGGTGAAACCGCGAGACGCTGCTAGTTTATAATCCTACTATCAAACTAATATTATAAAGGCGAAAGTTTGTGAAGATGTTTGGATGTTTGTTACTTAATCACGCGTAAACCGTTGTACAGATTTGGATGAAATTTGGCACATAGATAGTTTATAGTTAGGATTAACACATAGGATACTTTTTATCCCTATATTCTCAAGGGTTCGAAATGCGGGTGTAACCGCGCTGCTATTAAAAGATATATAAAAAGGAAAATAAAAAACAGATATATATAAAGATAAAGAAATATTATTAAGCATCTTGAATCAGGGGATCAGACCGGAATAACTCTGCTATTGCATTTGTCTATTTATTTACAGCCTCTTTTATTTACTGGCTTTATTCTCGCTTTTTCGCTTTTATTTTCGCGAGTAGAGGTGCGTGCTGTGAGTAGAGACTCACCAGAGTGCCTAGACAAGTGGCAATCGCTTTGAAATTCGTATTTTTTCAACGACTTTCAACAGAATTGACATAACCTTTTCAGTAGCTTATGCCAATCCAATACATTTTTGACTTTGTCTAGGCACTCAGGTGGCCAATTCAATTTGAATTCCAAAAACTCTTCTTGGGTTTTCCAATCCGTTGCTCATTATATGAACCACATTGTAATCTTAATTGATTAGGTTATCTATGGCTGTTACGTTAATTATTAAAGGTATCCATACTAATATTAAAAATACGAAAGTAACTCTGTCTGTCTGTATGTTATGTTGTCCTTTTCACGAATAAAAAACTGTACGGATTTCGATAAAATTTAGTAGAGAGATAGATTGCATCCCGGGAAATGACATAGGATATTTGAATCCCGATGTTCCCACGGGATCGATACTTATGCGGATGAAACCGCGGGGCGCTGCTAGAACTTCATATAAATTTACTCTATCAAAACTTGTGCTTTCAAAACATTTTCAAACATCCGTATTCGTAACCAATGTTTTACGCCATACAAGAGTTGTGTGGAGGTGCTGCCATTCAAGACGTCAAACGTTTTGATGTTATTGTTTGCTTTGAGCACAGCATGATGTATTTCTGAATATAATTCAATGCTGTGTTAGCTTTTACATAGGTAGTATATAGATTTCTAGAACTAGTATTATATAATCAGCCTATAATGTTCCCACTGCTGCAGTAGCCTAACTATAGGGTAGCATTGGGGCAAAATGCCACGGGCCCCTAGCCAGAGGGGGCCCCCGGCCCGGGAGGGCCATGAGCACAGGAGGATCCTAACACAAGTTTACATATCCGAACTATTTTTGAAAATGTGCAACAAAAGACATCATTCAGGTTTCGAACATTTTGTACCTTTTCCCCATTGTTTGTCTAAGTTTTTAGACAGGACCTCATGCTTAGCAGTAGCGCTTGCGACCACTAGACCAACGAAGCAGTCAGGTGTTAAATGTAGTAGGGAAAATGTGAAATCTACGCAGAAGAAGTCGCGGAAAAGTGTTAGTAAAAAAAACTATAATGTTGGCTGAGCTTCTTTACATTTGGCCCCATCCCTTGAATTTGCCACGGGCCCCAAAACGTTACGCCACTGCACTGCTGGGACACAGGCCTTCTCTGTGTGAGAGGGAGTGGGCCGTCATCCACCACGCGGGCCTAGTGCGAGTTGGTAGATGTCACATGTCTTCAAATTTTTGGTTCTAGGACATGCCGGTTTCCTAACAATGTTCTTGCTTCACTATTTTGAGAGCAGTGATGATGTAATAATTTACACAAAGTAAAGAGGCTGTCAGGGTTCGAACCCACAACACGTAAGTCGCGGTCGTTACCACTGGACCACCACTGCTCTCTTAAACTGCTCTACTGATTTCTATAACTCATCATCTGCCTAGCCTTTTCCCAACTATGTTAGGGTTGGCTTCCAGTCTAACCGGCTGCAGCTGAATACCAACATTTTACATGGAGCTACTGCTTATCTGACCTCCACAACCCAACCCAAGGAGTATCGTATTACCCAGTAACTACTGGGTAATACGATACTTCTTGGTAAGACTGGTTGTCAGAGTTTCGGGCTTCTGGCTACCCGTAACGACTGTCAAAGATCCACGAATGACAGCCGGGACTAACAGCTTAACGTGCTTTCCGAGATACGGAGGGGTCACGGTATGTAAAGATGGTCACCCATCCACAGACCAACAATGGCAAGCGTAGCATAACCTGATCGAATGACCTATGCGGCTGTTATTATTTAGCCACGGGCCCCCTCACTGATTTCTAGAACTGTCAACTGATAATAAACTGTCATGTTATTGATTTATGTAAGGTAATATAAAAATATTTTGTATAACTACTTACGGAAAGGTAAAAAAAAAACAGGTATTTTTTTATATTTTTCATCAATAGTCGAAAACTGTGGGTCCTAAAAAAAAGAAAAAAATGTTTGAGAATGTGCAAAGTGCGCTCTTTTGGTATATATATAAAAATATAAATGCCCTAGTAGCCCCACTTCGAATATTTCAGACCCCCTTTCAGTCCCTTTGCCAAAAAAAAATATTTTTATTTCTTTCTTATTTGCAAAATAGTTGGTCAAACGTCATCTAAAACTATTCCTTTCAAGTTGATAGCATTAGTAGTTCTTGAGATATCCAGATGAGACAGACAGACACACAGACTGTGTCTTACCATAAGGGTTCCGTTTTACCATTGTGGTACGGAACCCTAAACAAGGGTTACCAATCGACTGTCATTCTTACAGGTTAGGCTACCTACCAGAAACCCTAATAACCATTTATGATCTTAAAGATGATAAATGAGAAATAATAGCTGAAATCGTAAATTCGGATAAAATCAGTTAACACAGAATTCATGGAATATTTAAGTAGTGAAAAATGTTGTTTACTCTAGTAGGAGTTTATTTAATGTTATTTGAAATGTACTCAGTATTCCAAGAGGATTTTAAATGGAAACTTGGGGGAGGCCTGTCAAATCCATAAATAGCGTTAAATACCCACTTAATGTCATACAGTAAATCTATTTTAGGAAAATCTTTATTCGCTGGAGATTGGGCTAAGGAGCCACGCAGAGAATATAATTTTTTTTAGTTTGGCTTACGAAAATTTCGGTGACAAGTGAAAATATACAGTTCAATTATGCAAATACGAAACTTAACGTTGACTTTTTCTAGTCTTTTTAGCTCTTCGATTTAGTTACATTTTATTAACTAAAATACTTTTTAGTGACGTGTGAAAGTTTAAGTTTTCCATACACTTAAGAGCGTTTACGCCGTACAGCATTACATACAAACTTTCAAGCCCTTATTTTTCGAAATGAATGAACCGGTTTTAATGAAACTTGATACGCATAAGTAGGATACAAAAGTCTAAAAAGTTAGTAGAGAACATTTTCGAAATGTCTTTTTAAAAAAAAGATAACTGGAAATCTCTGTTTCTATGGAAAATTAAAAATCGGTCTAATTTGGCTGTGACACTATTTTTCGAAAATGTTTTCTACTAACTTTTTAGACCTTTGTATCTTGCTTATGTGTATGAAGTTTCATTAAAACCGGTTCATTCATTTCGAAAAATAAGGGCTTGAAAGTTTGTATGAATTGCCGCACGGCGTAAACGCTCTTAACTTATTTCAAAAAACATTAAATCAAGTTTTGGTTTCATGATCATTCTACAAAAATGAAACAAGTAGATATTTTCCATTGCCATAAATTTTCCGTTGTTTTTCTTCTTCTTACAAAAATGGCCTTCCAATAACATGTTTGATGTCATACCCATTATTAATTACCACCAACATTTCCATACATTCGAATCCCATCAGCGAATAAGAACACAAAGATAAATAAGTATTCATAGGACCCCATACACAGTCTTATATAACTCGAGGGGCTCATATTTGATCAGCAACGGTAAACAAACGAGAAAGTCTATGTAATTTTATGGTATATGAATAAATTTGCTCCCCAGGGCGCGTGGTAATTGAGCCTCGGACAGCAAGTTAAACGGTCCGCTTGTCTGTTTGTGTGAGATGTGGACCAATACGGTGAGGGATTATTCTTTGAGTGTCTATACGGATGCGAAGCGAGGTAAATGCGCTCTAGAACTACAGATGTTGTTCAGTGTGAAATTGTGTGTGTAAGCTACGCTATGTCATTGTCTGCCTAGTCTTTTCCCAACTATGTTGAGGTCGGCTTCCAGTCTAACCAGATGCAGCTGAATACCAGTATTTTGCGTGGAGCGATTGCCTATCTGACCTCCACAACCCAGTTACTGGGTAATTACGATACCCTTTGGTAAGACTGGTTGTCAGATTTTCGGGCTTCTGACTACCCGTAACAACTGTCAATGATCCACAAATTAATGACTGTCAGGACCAACGGCTTACCGTGCTTTCCGAGGCACGGAGGGGTCTCAGTATGTAAAGATGGTCACCCATCCACAGACCAACCACGGCAAGCGTAGCTTAATCTGATCGATCGACCTGTGCGGCTGTTATTATTTAGCCTCGGACCCCTCTCTCGCGCTAAGCTACGCTATGTGATGCAATGAATATTGACGATGCCTGTTTTGTCAGGTTAAATGTTCATGGTTTTTGGAAAACAACACAAAGTATTGACCATGCTGCTGGTATATTATTACTATAATATATATATAATATTTATGTTCATATATTTTATTATTACGTTTCCTATTTTAATATTTCTCGGGACCCTGGGGTCCCGGACCTTTGGAAGGCGTACGAGAGGCCGGTGCCAACTCGCAGAGGCCCGTTAGACGTTTTTAATGAAATGAGGCACCAACCGACGATTATCCCTGTTCGCACTATGCAAGTGCACCCAAGGACAAACTCTAATGCAGGATACGGAAACAAAGATATTAGATTATGGAATTGGGTGGTTAAATGGAACTGGTTATTTAGGTCTGGCTCTTAACCTTAGACCTGTTCCGGTGTGGGCGCGTTCACTGCGGCGGCGAGCCGCCCACTACCTGAACGCGCCCCAGAAGGTGGTAGCCGTTAGGCTAATTCGGGGCTACCGCATGATCTCGGGCGAGGCGGCAAGCCTCCTTGCCGGACTGCCGCCATGGGATCTGGAGCCGATAGTCCTCGCGCGTCTGTATGAGTGGCGCGAGGAGGCACTACGCCGAGGAGAACGGAGCGGACGGATCTCCGGCGCGATCTCATGGCGGCATAGATAGGGCGACTGTCGCAACCCAGCGCAGGGCACGCCGCAACAGCGGCGATAAGACCCCTCTTTGAGGAGTGGCTAGAGAGGCGCCACGGCGCGTTCACCTACCGCCTGACGCAGGTCCTCACCGGACACGGAAGTTTCGGGAGGTTCCTGCATATCATCAGGCGGGAGGAAACGCCCGGGTATCACCATTGCCAGGATCGCCCAGAGGACACGGTAGAGCATACGGTGGAGGTCTGCCCCATGGGCAGAGCACCGCCGTGTCCTCGTAGAGGCGATCGGCAGCGGTGGCGTCCTCTCGCGTCCGGCCCTGGTGCAAGCCATGGTCCGGGGCGAGAGGGAGTGGGAGGCAGCCACCTCCTTCTGCGAAGCAGTCATGCAGCGTCAAGGAGATGTCAGCATCGAGGAGGGGCCCCCTTAGGGCCGAAGCCTGCCGGGTCAGCGGGATTGTCCGAAAGGGTTACCGCTGGCCCGGAACATAAAGGGCAAAGGAAGGAACACGGGTGGGTTTTAGTCAGTAAGAGTCTGACACTCCTTTCCAAACTACCCCAACCAAATTTTCACACCAAAAGTGTTAGTCGTTTCCCAGCAATAAGTTTGTGTAATGTTACTTAGTTTGATGTATAGAATGCGTAGTTGACAGCTATGTAATGTGTCTTTTTACACCTTGTATTGCTATGTTGCTACGAATTTGGATACAATAAAATATCATACTGTCCCACTGATGGACAAAGGCCTCCCCCAAATCCTTCCAGGAACTATTTTCCCGCGCCACCTCAAACCAGCCCTCGCGGTACGCGTCCAGGTCATCTCGCCTCCACTTTCTGGGTCAGTATAGGCTAAAAAAATAAATAAATCATAGGACGTCAATTCACAAAGCCGGCTTTGTAAATACAACTCCTAACATTTTGAAAGAAGAAGAAGATTTTCTACCAGGTCTTGTATGGAAAAGCTGACTAACTGATACACAACACACTTAACTTAATCATCTAATAAACATCGAAACAGTACTTCGCAAAAACTTCGAATACCCAACATAATATTAAATTAAAAAGAGATCGCTTCAAAATAAACATGATTTGAAAGTTAAGGGAGGAAAAGAGGGGGATATTTCCAAGCTTCCCGTTGTTTTAAAAGCATAAAGAAAAATGCGGGCGTGTTTTAAAGTTTCAGCGTCGGATCTAAGGGTTTCAGACAGCCTTAGCTTTGAATGATAGAGCTTGCGAAAGCTATAGGATTTCACCATAAGCGCTACACTTTATAGATAAAACCTATTTGCTTTGGCCGACTTCTGTCTGCCGCTTCCACTAAAGGAACGTTGTTGAAAAGTGGGATTTTAGTTTATTGCTTGCGTTTAAAGTTATGCATCTACGTATCATCACTGCTTATGTTTTTAATGTATGGATAATAATAATAAGTTAAGTTTTTCATTTTAGTTTTACTAACATAATTATAACAAATTCTTGATTCTACAACAAGTTTCAACCCTTTAGTTATTAGTAAGAAATGTATGGTCTGTGTGGTGCCGGACTTAAAGAATACCACCACCCCTTACTTCCCGTGGGTGTCGTAAAAGGCGACTAAGGATCGTACCGGAGAATGGGCAGCAGCGTTCTCTATGTATACCACCACCATACCATACTGCGATCGCCAACCCGCCTGCCAAGCGTGGCGATTATGGCAAACCCTCCCAAAATTGGGGGAGGCCTATGTCCAGCAGTGGACGTCTATCGGCTGAAACGACGAAGAAATGTATACTTAAAAGGTTTTAAAAAATCTCGAAGTGCAATCTAAATGGAAGAATTATAAATTATAATATAGGTATATTCCCTAGGTTATGTTTTCTTCTTGTAACAATTTTTTTATTGTTATTGGTTCTGTCGTTTAACAGGTTTTGTATGTGTACGGTCTTCAAACAAGATAAGTAACCAGGGTCATCGGATATCGTTGAAGTTTAGTAAGAAACAGATGGATGTTTTTGAATGAAATTTAATTGATAGAAAACAAACAGTTCATATCTCAAGTTAAATTTCGTTCAATAACATCCATCGGTTTCTTACTATGTCCGCGCGGAACTAGTTGGCCGCGCCTTAGTTGGGGACGGGGGTGAGGGCGGCGGGGATCCCTAGTGTTCGCAACGCACGTACTGAGTAATGACATAGCGCCCCCGCCCCTCCGTCCCACCACTCACATACCTAAGGCGCCGCCAACTACTTCCGCGCGGACTATAAACTTCAACTATATCTCTGGTTACTTTTCTCTTTTGGTGACTGTTCAGATAGACATGGAAGAGGGAGGTCTTGTGTTACAGGTGTCTCTACACTTGAAAGAAGACCTTTAAAATTTATTAAAACCTATTGTTTATGATATAAGAAAATTAAAAAAAGAACTAAGTACCTATGATAAAGTTGAATCTTTATTTAAGGTCAATAATTGTTTGTAACAGGTACTTACAATTACTTCATAAAATCTATAAATATAAAATTCCAAGTCCTGACTGCATTCAGTCAGGAGCGCAGCTGTTTAGGCGGTGCGTTGACATATCATTATATTATATCAACACACAGCCTAAACAGCTGCGCGCTGGTCCTAGAGACATGAAATTTGGAGGGTGTGTTCTTTGTGAATAGTAGGTATCCACTAAGAAAGCTTTTTCGAAACCCCTAAGTGGGTGAATGGGAGTAGGGTGAAATGTCACGCGGACGAAGTCGCGGGCAGAAGCTAGTCTTAGCTATAAAGCTGTCAATCTCGGGTTCTCGTCGGAAATTAAATAATACGATCCATCTCTAATAATGGTAAAATTATCAATTCAATTAAACTGTCCCTAGCAAACTAGCTTTATCTTATCATCTTTTAAAACAAATTTTCGTAGGTTTCAGGTCATCAGATCAGGATCTGCTAGTTGCATAGTAAAAATCTAGCAAGTTTAATGGTGTAATTCTTAACATGTCGCAAGAAAAAACGAAAAAACAATAAGGTGTTCTTTCAACTACGTGGTAATGTTATCACTAATCACTACAAAACCGATCACAAAGGACATATTCTTTTCCAAAACAGTGCTGAAATGTTATATGAAATCTCATGGTTGCACAGTTTTTCATTAATGCACTATTATTTATTTAGATATAAGTTTACCAGAGAGGTTTAATGTCTCTCATTAAGTTTATAATACAATGTATTCATTAGATCAAAAAGATACTGGCTAAAAATAAAAATCGACTGAATAAACCGTATTGGTGAAAAAACAAATGGCGCGCATTTTGTACCATTGTTAAACTTTGATACTTCATATTTAGCAAGAAAAGTAAAAAAAAAATGGAAATAGACAGCTGCAAATGAAATTGTTAATAACCTTTTGCCGCAAAAGTCGCATGATAAATATTTAAAAGCTTATGAAAACTTTGTTTTCATTAACTTGAGTTTTTATTTTGAGTAGGTATATTTTATCACGGTAGGTAGATTGGTAGTTGAAAGAAAAGCAGATTACGGACCTTGCTAAAGTGAGTAATTAATGCACTCGTGTTAATTTGGTGCCCTCGCAACTCGTGATTAATAACTCACTTTGCGCTCGATGCATCAATCTACTATTATTTGTCACAGAAACGCGTGCACATAAAAAAAAAAAACAAAACAGAATCACACAACAGAAATAGTCAGCTACAGCTGTACGTTGTGAATCTGACTAGAAGGCTTCAAATGAGCACGATGCTGTGCTATACCCACACTGTGTGGAACCACAGCACAGCGCTGATTTTTAGTGGTCAACTCGAAAATGACGTACGGAAACCAAGTGAGGTTTATTTGTACCGTTAAACAAATAGGTAGTAAAGTAAAATAAAATATACAAGATTCACAAGATTCAAAATTGTGCAAGATTCCGTCTATTACGTTAAAATATTATAATGTTAAATAAGGAGGGCCCTTTTATTAAATGGGTAGGTACTCCTTATTTAAAACTAGCTGTGCCCGCGACTTCGTTCGCGTGGAATAGTGACTTTTCGGGCAGCATATTTTGAATTACATATACCGTCTACAGACCGGGCATTTGCTGTCCGAACCCTCTGAGAACTCAGGCGAATTTCCCTATCAGTGAAAGTCTCAGACTCACGCGATAGTGCTTGAGCATCACGATCGGCAGTGAGACGTATTTGCCGTTCTTCCTGTGTTTTCTGAGACCGAGCATTTGCTGTCCGAACCCTCTGAGAACTCAGACGAATTCCCCTATCAGTGAAAGTCTCAGACTCACGCGATAGTGCATGAGCTTCACTATCAGCAGTGAGACGTATTTCCCGTTCGTCCTGTGTCTCCTGGGATCGAGCATTTGTTGTCCGTACTCTCTGGGAGCTCAGGCAGGTTTCCCTGTCAGCAAAAGTCTCAGACTCACGCGATAGCGCGTGAGCTTCGCGATCGAGAGATAAACGTGCCTTTCGTTGTTCCCCGGGCCGTTTTCCCTATTTCGAGTTGTCATCATTCGAGAAGGATTTGAACTCAGTCGAGATTTTCGCTGAGTCGAAGTTTCTGTAGCACGAAGCCTAGCCTGATGTTCCCGAGTTGCAGAGAGTCTTGCCTCACGACCTTCCTCAGATTCCTGTGATTGAACCAATCTCATCCTTTTAGCATTTCTGCTACACTGGGAGAGGTTGTTTCTTCTTCGAGGCATTCTTACAATAAAATAGTATTTACTACTTAACCTCTCTGCTCGACTAGATTTTGACATATGACATACCAGCTGACTCGACGGGATGTTGCGAATTACGTCATGATTTTCAGGAATTTACCTCAACTTTCAGCATTCGAATTTATTAAGAAAAATGTGTTACCGCGCCTATTTGGACAATAAGTTTGTGGCAAATATCTTTAACTATATGTTGATGTCGGTCAAACCGCGTCATTCTACTGCGAAAAATGTATAAAATAGATATTACTACACCTATCCTAAAGGTAGGCATCTTAAAATCGCTGAAAATATGTACATAAACCACATAATCTCTTGATGAAAATATCCAAAATGGAAAAATAAAGATATTGTCATTCTCTCTGCATTCTTACTTTTACCATTTTTCATACATAAGCTACATAAAAAACATGATCAAATCTTGACAAAAATTACTTAAATTGTGTTGCGGCGTGACACTTCTTAGTGCTGACCATCCACCCAATTTTGTTATTTCAATTAAAAAATGTCTTAAAGCATAATCGATAATCGGTATTTAAAAAAAATAAAAATTTGTAGAAATTGAATAAAAACTCTTTGGTATATTTTTCATGAATTAATTATTTATTTAAATACTTATAATCATTTTATTTTAATAAGTAAAGTGTGAATAGGCGTGTAACTTTTTATGGTTCCCTACGTCCGAATGAAAAAACGGAACCTTTATAGAATCACTCGTGTGTCTGTCTGTGTAGGTCTGTCACAACCAATTTGTTTCGAATCTACTGGACCGATTAAGTTGAAATTTGGTATACTTATTAATTTCTGTGACTCGAAAATGGCCGTGTAACATAAATAAATTAATTTATAACATGGTGTCACTTTTTGGGGTCACAATAGAAAATTTAAAAAGCTTTGCATACTGTAGGTACAGTGTGATATATCAAATGAAAGGGCTTGTAGTGAGGGTCACAAATATATTTTTATAAGACCACTGAGACTAAAATAAAAAAAAACCAAAATATAGTTCTGTGATTATAGATTCCAGGAGATCCTATCAGAAATCTGGTCTTAAAACAACATAGCAAATCTCTCAATATACTGCGTCAAAACATGTTCGGAATGTTAGGGATGTTATATTCAATTTAAAGTTGTTATTAGGGTTCTGTACCAAAATGGTAAAAAGCAATTCTTTTTTTGGGTGGGAAATCATCATATGACCCCTCCCGCTCTGGGTGGAAGGGAGCGTCAGACTCTTACTGACTAAACCCACCAGTGTTCCTTCCTTAGCCCTTTGTGTTCCGAGCCAGCGGTAACCCTTGCGGACCATCCCGCTGACCCGGCAGGCTTCGGCCCTGGCGGGTACGTGTTCCACGCGCGCCTCAAAGAGATGTCAGCATCACGTGAAAAAGGAACCCTTATGTTGCGACTCAGTATGTCCGTCTGTCACAGCTGGATATCTCAAGAACTACTAATGCTATCTTGAAATAGTTTTAGGTGACGTTTTCCCAACTATTTTGCAAACAAGAAAGAAATAAAAATATTTTTGTTTTTTTTTTACAACCGGGACTGAAAAGGGTTATGAAAAATTCGAAGTGGGGCTACTAAGGTATGTGGGGTATCAAGAAAGAGAGTAGTTTGCACATTCTCAAACATTTTTTTAAGCCGCATGCTTTTTGACTTTTGATAAAAACGTAAAAAAAATACCGTTTCCCCCTTATTTCCGAAGTTTGCATAGAGAAAAACCTGAAATTATTCTTTGTGATAGAAGTTTATGTAACGATTACAGGAAAAATAAAACGATGTCTCTAAATTGCACACTCTTTCAGAAATTATCAACAATAAATACATTAGTTCCACTATCGGTCATGAGATAGCGCTGACCTAAAACTGCAATATTCTCCACCGCAGCGTGCAGTGTTAAAATTCTCTGACGAATAAAATAGGTCTCACCGTTGAAAATTTAAAAAATATGTTGGTACGGAACCCTCAGAGAGCGAGTCCGACTCGCGCTTGCTTGTTTTTTTAATGTTATGCTTAAAACACTTGTTATAAAAATAAGATTTTTTGGCATTTTTAATCTCAAATAGCAGCCAAGGGGGTTAATTGCAGAGTTTCGCTATAATAGTAAGAAATGGTCAATATGTTATTCCCCTAAAAGTGACACAGGGCCGTTGCGGGTGACGTCAACATCGAAAGGGATAAGAAAACAGTACTTTTCTTTTCTGGCCGGCACTTTAATTTTTGGGTGCGTTATGAATGATGAGTTTATGAAATACAAACTTATTTTTGCAGTCGATCAAATTAATGATGAGCATTGTGCATGCGTAAATATTCAACCGAACTACCGAACTTTTCACTGTGCGTGGTCCGACATAAACAAGGCCAGTTTTTTAAATTACGTTGGGTTAGTACCACAAAAAAAAACAATTTCTATTACTCAATGTAAACTATTAAATACAAAACTGTCCAAGTGCGAGTCGGACTCGCACACGAAGGGTTCCGTATCACAAGGCAAAAACGCCAAAAAAACAGGAATGTTGTATGGGAGCCGCCCCTTAAATATTTATTCTATTCTGTTTTACTATTTGTTGTTAAAGCGGCAACAGAAATACATCATCTGTGAAAATTTCAACTGTCTAGCTATCACGGTTCATGAGATACAGCCTGGTGACAGACGGACAGACGGACAGTGGAGTCTTAGTAATAGGGTCCCGTTTTTACCCTTTGGGTACGGAACCCTAAAAACTACCAAGTTCATACAACTAATAAAACATATTGAAATGTAAAGTGATTGCGGAATACCCAATTTATCCAATTAATTTATCATCATTCCCAAACTTTTGTTAAGCCTACCTAAAAAATGTATACTGGGCATTCTGTAGCAAACTATTGGAAAGTATCAAAAATAAATAATTGTACATTAATTTTATAAAAATAATTTGAAGCGGCGAGCGCATTCCGAAGATAAATTCAAATATAGAACCAATTCGGCGCGAAATTCAATGAATGACTATGGTCAAAGGCCCTCAGTTATTGACTCAGTTTTAATATAATGTCCAAAAAACTATTATAATTACATTAAAAAATCATAAATCATTGTTATAAACAATGCTTTTTATATTAAAATGATTTTATTTTAATTTCTGAGTATCGATTTCCGACATTCGACATATTAATTACTCGAGTCAATCGAAATTAAAAAAAAAATCATTTATCATAATCGCTTTCACACATCATTACGATAAAAAAAACAATAATGGACGGCGATTCTGAACACAAATTGAGTAGTGGTAATGAATAATACGTGTTATTGGACCCTGTGTTTCAATATTACGTTAAGATTTGGGCATTGTCGTGTTGTTTATAATATTTTCAATAATATTTGTCTCATTTTAAATCTTATCTACATGTGTATGTGTGACATTTGTGAAAAGTAAAAATGTAAACACGCACGTTTGGCGCGAAACTTCGACATTAGATATCAAAAAACTTCATTACCGCTACTTATTTAACTTGGGCAATGGATGAATTCGTCAAATAATTAAATGATGTATGCCCCACTGCCCCTGTGGTGGAGTTTGTATGTTCGAAATTCCCATTTTTTATGTTTTTTAGCCTCGACCACCTCTGTCAACAAAATGGCGATTATGGCATTTACAGACTTAAATTTAATAAAGGTAAATTAATAAGCTTGCGCGCTAAGTATGCAATATTTATTGGCGTTAACGTATGAGTTTTTTATCCAACTCTCTTAATTAACGCACATTCATAAGATTTGATGGGTAGCATAATGAAAATTTACATAATCAATGACGAGTGTCGTATGTCGTAATTCCTGGGTCCAATGGGACCCAGTACCGAGCCGGCGGAGGTTCGTGTGTTCGGGTCCATTCGGGGGCGCTACCGAACTATACGGTTAACACACAGTTATTTAATAAACACGTACTATCGTAAACAATTAAATTATAAATATTTACAGATTATTATACAGTCTAAAATTATCACAGTTTAAGTAATAAGTGTTAAGACGTGTAAACCAAACGTACTAACTTTATAAAACAAAAGAATTGCTAGAAAAATTAATGACTAACCTGAGCTAATGAACTTATACTTAATAAAGAAAATCAAGAAAAGAAATGCCTAACCTATACCAAATACTTATAATATTTATATACAAACCCTAAATACAAATAAAGATAAGTAAATACCCAAAAATCAAGGAAGAACCGCCTAACCTATACCAAATACTTACAATATTTATTTCCAAAATTTTAAAGAAAATTAAGAAAAAGAACCTAACTTACAAACCTTAAAATATTAATAAATGAAATATGCAAACAGTCAGTATTCAAGTGAATCGCAATAATCGAATCCGCCTATACTCTCCAGGATACGTGCGTTCGCTACGAATAACTGAATCCTTATGGCAGCGGCGCGTTTTCTTTTGAAATGGTCATCTCGCAGTTCAACCTGAGGGGTTGTCGACTGCTTAACCTGGCTTTCCTGTGGATGCCTCAATAAATTAAGGCCTCCAGCCAGGGTATAATATACAACTTAACTACACAATATAAACTTAAAAACTAAGCGACTACACGCTAAGGCACAGGGGGTGGCCTGTGGGGTACGGACCTCGGCTTAGGGCGTCGCTGGGAGAGGGCAGCAAGGGACAGGCTGGATCGGAATTATGGCAGCGGCGCGGCTCTCAGCGCGCTTTATACAAGGTGTAACGGAAAGGGGGTATCAACCCTGAAGGAGGTGAATGTGCTCATGAAACTGAACAAATTTCCCCAAAGAACATAGGTCGAAATATGAAAAAAAATTTGGACCTCCCATAGTAATAGTAAATCATTGATGTGCTATTACTATAGGAGGTCCAAATTTTTTTTTCATCTTCATTCACCTCCTTCAGGGTTGATACCCCCTTTCCGTTACACCTTGTATATATAGCTACGGACGCGCAGGCGCGAGGCGTTTACGTACTCTGATAGAATACCTTAACAAATGTTCGCCGTGATTCTTTAAATTGACATAACTTTTTTATTTATGAACCGATTGACACGAAATAAATACTAAATGTTAAGTGAAGCTTACTAAAATATATTAGTGAAAACCGCATCTAAATCGAATAAGCCGTTACTGATATTAGCGTGCACAAACACAGCAGCCAAACAGATAAACAGACAAAAAAAAATTTAATTACATTTTCGGGTTCGGCATCGATATAATAACAACCCCTGCTACTTTTTTTTAATATATTTCCATTGTACAGACACCACTTTTCTACAATTTTATTATATGTATAGATAGATATAGATTAAAAAAAAACTGAAAAATATCACTCTAATGACAAAAGGCCCCATTTTTGCACCCTATTTAAAACAAAAGTACCTATGAGATTTTATGGTCAGACAAATTCACTAACCTAATTAAAATTTTGATAATTAGCTCAACTTATCTTTTATGTTGGTTTAGGATCAGAATAAGTAACGGTATAAAATACTTAAATTGGGATATAATAAAATGAGTTAGCATAATAGAATAATTAGGTATTGTAATTTTGTGTTAATAATTGCTGTTCTTAACGTTAGATAAGTAAGGTTGGTAAAATAATAATTTGAAAACTGTATTCTTATACCTAAACCTAATGAGGGATTTTCTTTTTCTTTTTTTTTTAACGTTTCCCTAGTCGCTGGATAGATGGCGCTGAACTTGGTAAGTTACTGCAAGGAACGGAACGTCACATAATTTTTTTATTAATTCACTTGGATGTAATTTTGAGATCCTAAAACGAAAGCAAACGAAACTGTAACTCAACGAGCGTATATGACGTGACGCAATGTTTTTTTTTTCCAAGCGTTTTGACTTTGGCACCTAGTAACGTAGTCAGTTCAACGCCATCTTCAGGGTTCTTGGAAACTATGTTTTTTTTTAATACTCAAAAGAAAAACCTCTCATTGATGGTAGTTTTCTAACTAAAGTAATTTAATGCTTTACCTACCTTTTTGAAATACGACTAAGCACCGTCGTGAAATTCTGAAAACCCGCGAAAACTTTAAGAAAGTTTTGATTATTGAATCCTAAATGGCTAATTAAAACGTCGAGACAACCGTAATTCCTATTACGCTTTTAGAATACAGGATGGATAGAAATGTGTCATATTTAAAGGTTCAGACCATCATATTGAAGACCTTTCTCCATGAGACCAACACATTGCAATCGCGAAAAAATAATCAGCCGTCCCATACATTTGGGTCGAATACAGAAGGACAGTTGATAATTAGTGGGTTACGTAGCCAAAGGGTAAAAACGGGACCCGGTCACTAAGACTCCACTGTCCGTCTGTCTGTCTGTCTGTCTGTCTGTCACCAGGCTGTATCTCATGAACCGTGACAGCTAGACAGTTGAAATTTTCACAGATGATGTATTTCTGTTGCCGCTTTTTCAACAAATAATAAAAATAAAAGGAGATGTTTCATTTTTATATGAAACTCAGGCCATAACATGTACCTTTTAGAAAAGCTGGGAAACTAACCCCTGAATAGAATAAAGTAGGTACATGTTTTTCGTAATATCATTTTTTTATGCACATAATAAAAATTAAAAATGTTTGACGTTTCGTGAGTTACATGACAGCCATGACAGGTTGTAGAAATGACGTTTATTTAACCTAGAAATTGATGTTTATCAGAACTGTGATTATTTTCGTTTGCAATCTGATAAAATAAAACATTAGATAGAAAGAAGTGGAAAAAAAAGAAAAGTAGTGTTAAAATAAATGAGAAAACGTGAAAGAACACCAAAAGCCACGAAAGTCGAGACGAACGAGACTGACTCAATGACACTGATGTGACACTCAAAAAAACAAAATGTCATTTTGAATATTTCGTTCAGAAGTACAATAAATATAGGTACTAATATACTCAGAAAAGTAGAATAAATATTTATTTAACGATGAAATTGTCACACTTGCTTATAATATAGTTAGAAAAGGTGTTTATGAGAATAATAATTATTACTAATAGTACAGGAACACATCCTTTCACGTTAACGTTTACGTGATATTATGTTTTCATGTGACATGATTTTAGAACGAAAGCAGTCAATGCAAACGATGACGCCATGTTGCAAAGAATATGGAAATAACTTGAAAAACTATTACTCTTTGCGCACAACAAATCAGGCTTAAATGCAAGAAAGAATATTTCTCCTCAATTCGTGGTATTTTTTCCTCTTTTTCGATAAATGTACATCTTATAGCCGAAAATAAAATATCTCCTTTATAGGGGTATAAAAGAAACGTGTTTTTTTCGGCGTTTTAAGGCTCCTTCAAACAGGCGTGACACGCGATAAAATCGCGCGCGCCACAAAGGCACCGCAAGTCGCGCGCGATTATATCGCGTGTCGCGCCTGTTTGTACGAGCCTTTATGCCTTGTGGTACAGAACCTTTCGTGTGCGAGTACCACTCGCACTTGGCCTGTTTTTGTCTGTTTCCCTTAGACCATACATTACTGAAACATACTGTACTTCGTATTATGTCAATTAACATGTTCTTAATAAAGTTAAAAAAAAAAATTGCTGAACGGACCTTTCTTGACCTCGATCACGCCTGATGGAAAGCGATGGATGAACACTCTTGCTTTGAAGGTACTTTTTTTCCAGACACCAAATTAAGTTAATTCTTTCAGTAAAGTGGTTGCTAGAATAATTTGTTTTCTAAAGAATTCCCTTTTCTTTCATCCATTTTTCCAACATAAAAATAGATTTCGCTAGAAAAAATAGACGAATGAATTGGAAAACTACAGAGTTCGGTCTACAAAAACAGCTCAAACCAAGCATAATAACTAAATAGCCTCCCTATCTTCCCACTACACCAGACAAGGGTAACTCACGTAAAAATATATTTACAGAACAGCTCTTCTCCCTACAAAATCGCATAAATTAAATGTTCCGCCAACAAATTTATCTTTTCCACCATCGGCATACTAATATTGGGGTCCACAGGACTCCCAGTCTATCCTTCGCGTTCGCATCAATAAAATTAACATTGTAATCTACTTAAAGTTACGAAAAAAATTACAAGTAAATGCGTCGCTTCATTTTTTCGTGGAATTTGCGGGTACATTATCGTTATTGCTAATACTTTGAGGGTAGGACGAAGTGTAGCTGTTTTTGTATTCTTGATGGTTGAGGTAGGTCATTTATCGTATTTTTGTCTGGGACAATTTTTTTTAGGTTCCTCTGAATTCAGAAAGTTTTGGATAAAGAGAAACCAAAACAAAAGTAGTCAAATCTCATGTTTTAGCTGATGTGATATGTTGAAAACTCAATTGGAGTTGAACTTGGCAAGGCACTGTGATGACAGATTGAGTAAGGCAGTGACCGTGTCGCGCCCAAGACTGGGAAACGAAGTGTCGGTCGTCGGGCGGGGAGATCTTCTTCTTAGCGTGTCGATAGCAATCTAAATGGACTCGGTCCAGAATTCGGCTACTTGTTTGGCGCCATCGCCAGAGTCCACCAGTTCCTGTGGACACGATATTAAGTGTCCCATCGTTTGTGGAACAGCACCACAATTTACACTCCAAGGCGGAGTCGCCTATGAATCTCCACCTGAACAGGTTTTTCTTGCTTCAGCCAGGCTGGGTCCGGATCCACCAAGTGCTCAAACGAGAAACACAGGGATATGGGCGGACGACATTGTTACCATCGCGGGTAGAACCTGGATAAGGCTGGCACAGGAGCCTGGGGATTGACACAAAAAAAGAGAGGCTTATGCTCAGGCTGGGTGAAGTCGGACTGTAGATGGATGGATGAATATGTTGACCAAAATACCTAACGTCTACCAACCATGCCACTCGACATTATATTTGGCAACTAATTAAATAGCCTTTAAGAAACTGCCCTGGGCTCTATACCACAAAACTTTACCCGTCTTATTACAAAACTAAATCAAACTTTATAGTTCTAGCCTAAACCTTTGAGCCAGTATTTGTATTTCAAACTTTATTTCGACTTTCTCAAAGTTCTTAAGAGCCTTTGTACACTAAGTTTATTTTATGCGCTGACGACGCGCGTTTTTGATTAGCGCGTCCTCTGCGCGTTATCAACACGTTTTAGCAGATTATACACATTTGTATTGATACAAACGCAAATGTAACGCGCAATTCAAACGCGCGCTTACAGCGCGTTTGTGCAACATTGTTTTGTAATGGCCACATAATCTTCGTTAATTCGTAAATTGGTGTAGTTACGCTGTTTTTTTTTCTGTTTTATTCTTGGTCGTCGTTTTAAAAGCAGCACGAGGGCTAGCGTAAGCAGAGTTGTCTCGAGCGACGTCATCGTAATACTGTGGTTCCAAATGGCGGCGACTTTCTGTGTGATGCATCGCTACAAACGCGCGTTTACCTACAGCGCATGTGTAGCGATGTATCAGCCGTTTATAGCGATACAAACGCAAGGATCGTGTGCAAAGGTATGACCGTCAGTTCAGTCTTACGTTTGCTGACCGTCTCGTCAGCGCATAAAATAAAACGTCGTGTTCGTGTGCAAAGGCTCTAATAAGTAGGTACTAAAATTACAACTTAGCACCGAACTAGGCTGTCATTTTTTTGTATAAAGAACTACATTATTTCTTTAACAGCTAAGTTCTTAATTCAATAACTGGCTCGGTGGCTTAAACCTGATCTAAAGAAAAACCTTGTTTTTCTTTAGATCGAAGAATTCTACATAATTGTTAACTTTTTAAAAATGCATTAAGTAACACAGAAATTACAAATATGTAAACTCTAGACTTGTCACTACAATTTACATATTCGTCAGGGGCCGTCTCCGCGAGCGAGAGAATGGCGGCGATATTATCGTCGTGCCACGTATTTCTATACATTCTCTTAGAACGTGTCTCACGGCGATTTCATCGCGATGAAAATTTGATGGCACGGCGAGACTATCGCCGCGATTCTCTCGCTCGTGGAGAAGGCCCCGAAGAGTTTTCCGTTACAATTGTGTGGCTTAGAGTGGTACACCCACTTGGGAGATTAAAAACAAAAACTTATTAATTGTAATTATACAATTTTGTGATATAGGGCCTGGGCCTACCACCCTAATTGCGTAACAAACTTTCAATCACAATCTAAATAATTTTGAAGCATATTACTAATCCATTGCTTCATATGGTCGAAAAATGTGTCTGCTCAACAACGTAAATACCGCAATGAATGTTGTTCAACTGTCAAAATGAAAGACATTGCTACTGTTAGTGCGTTACGTAATTTTCCAGCTGTTGTCTGAAAGGATGAGTAGAAATAATGATTGGTTATTATCTCGATGTTAGAAAACCTTATAAATATTCAGGACTAGTTAGTTAGATAAAATACAAAACATGTTCAGGGGGCTAGCCAAAAAGGCAACTTTGGCAGAATCATAAAATGATAACATAATGGACAGTTAACCGTTAAGTTAATCGTATCAAATCCCATTGGTGAAGCATTTTTAAGTTATTTTTTTTCGTCTGTGCTAAAATACCAATCAATCCGATCCAAATCCAATCCCAATCTCTTTGACAACGTAGTGCAGCGAAAAAAAGAAGAACACGGACTGTCTTCGCCATATTACTATTCATAATGTTATCATTTTATGATTCTCCAAAGGCCCACAGCTTTTGATTCACAAAACACTTATCTCCTAACTTGACTGCCAGTAACTTTCCAAGTTGGTGGTGGTGAGCTGTGGGTATAAAAAGACAGCTACAAAATCCACCTGATAAAATCTCTAAGTCGAATTTTATGACACATACGAAGTAATGCAGTGACATATTGCAGGTGAGATTGCGGTGCGGTGAGATGAAAATATCGAACAGATTTGGATTTACTGGACTTTAAAAGTATGATAGAAATCCAGATTCTATGTTGACGACTGTATCTACTAGTATTCGAAAAGCTCAGGGAAAATAATACATAACATAAAGGTTTCCCTTCTGTACAAGATCGTTTTGTAAAAGCTCTATCAAATACTAACTCTGGGCCTTTTTGGTGCAGCCGTGAGGCACACATTCCTGTTAATTTCTTACATCGGACTTTGCACTTTTTATTTTTATCTTTTTTTTTTGTTTTTATCTGATGTACGACTATTATCTGACTATCTGGTGTATTGTGTCTAGTCTGTGCTAAATAAATGTATTTTCTTTCTTTTATTTCTTTCTAAATACCTAAGTAGGTAAGTAATTCACCAATGAATGATAAAGTTGGGTCAAAATCGCCTAAACAATGTGAGCAAAAGCGCAAGTAAACAGAGTTCAAAATCAACGCTTTTAAATTATGATGTCACGGTATTTTTAATTTAGTAGCTATACAATTTAATTCACAAATAAATTCGCCCGGATTTCATCACAATATTTTATCAATCTTCTAAACATGGGCCTACCAATGTCTCAATTATTCGATTCTTGTTTGTTGTTGTTATTCTTTCTCCTCAATAAAACAATCATCATCTGCCAAGCCTCTTCCCAACTATGTTGGGGTCGGCTTCCAGTCTAACCGAATGCAGCTGTAACCAGTATTTTACATGGAGCGACTGCCTTCTTGACCTCCACAACCTAGTTACTGGGTGATAGACCTTGGTAAGTCTGGTTGCCAGACTGGGCTACTAAAGACCCATAACGAATGACAGCCGGGACCAACGGTATAACGTGCTTTCCAAGGCACGGAGGGGTCTTAATATGTAAGGGATGGTCACCCATACATGAACCGACCGCGACACGATGCATTATCATTTAGCCACGAGTCCCCGTCAAACCCCCACAAATGCTTATCTATGACCAGTTAATTATAAAATCGCACATTACTCGCATAAATCGACAACAATGGTAGATTAAACACTGTGACCTATTTCCTATTTCTCCCGGAAACACATACCTACCTAAAAACAACAATGCAATATAATTAATTAATTAAACATTAGTGCTTACAGTTTATTGTTTGTTATATTTAGTACATTGTGAAAGCTATTACACACCTGTGCTTTACTCGGAGCTCTGAAAACATATTAATTATGTACTGAGATTAAAATTTGATGAGACGAGCACGTACGTACATTGTAATATTGTAGCATTTGGTCGCTGTGTGTACTAGAAATGTAGGTTAATAGTTGAATTTAGTTAATATTTAAAGGGTTAACTTGTTGTCAAAATGTTTACAATTACATGACATAGTATTTAGCTTCTTAATATTTCAATGTAGCACCCTAATTGTTTGACACAATTTCTATCACAATCCGAGAGTTTTGAAAGATATGGCTCATCCATTGCGTCTTCGGTTTGAAAAATTCGTCTGCTCAACAACGTAAATAACGCAATGGACGTGGCTGAATTATCAAAATGACAGCGACTGCGATCAATTGTCATTTTATGTGTTACGCAATTACCTGCAGGTTGGCGTTCCAATAGAAACATGGAGGTATCACAAATAAGCCCCTATAACCTACAAAACCGTTTTTCTGATCAGCCACAACTGCAATGGTGTGCATTTACCAAACAGCTTTGGGATCCCTTCTTTTCGCATAATGTTCTTCTCCTAAAATACTTTGGCATTACTATTTTGGTATAATTTGTTTTGCCATAATTAATACCTTGCCATATTTTTTTTTTGGCATACAGTTTATGTTGGCATAATAATCTTGATACTAATTTGTTTTGGCATAAATTGTTTTCGCATAATACTAAACTAAAGTACTAAAAATTAAAGTATTGTCGTAAAAATTCAATATGTTGTGCTACTAGGCGACGCGGCGACGTAGGATGCAAAAGCGAACGAAGGGCACCCCGAGGTTCGGTTTTGTTAGGTTCCTTTAAACCTTGCAGGCGGGGGGCTCCGTCAACCTGTCGTCGTTAGAAATAAAGCATGCTAAAATGCTTTAGAATGTTATGCTTAATCATTATTATGATTAGAGAAATTATGCTTCAAAAAATATGCGTAAGCTATTATGCATAAATAATGTTATGCGAAAATATAATTAGGAGAAACAAAATTATGCCAAGTTATATTAGGTATTAAATTTTTATGCAAATGGATAGGGAGGGAACCTCAACTTTTCATCATAGTTTGAAAACTCAGCAGTGGGTACATTATAGGTTAATTATGTAAAGTAGGTACGTACCAAAAGGTTAATACCAAACTTAATACGAAGATAAAGGTTCATATTACTTTTACTAAACTTACTTTGAAGAAGACAGGTGTAAAATATGTAAATAATATTTGATACATGTGTGTGAACTTACTTATGTAAATCGTAAGTATTTATGTAAAGTTGTACCGGGTCATGGGATTCAATTGGATTATAAGTTTTGTACAAATTATAAAAGTAGGGAACCCGTCGTAAACATGCTTTGGGAACATAAAAGTTTTCCGTTCAACTGTCTTTTCGCTTTCGAAATAAGACAAGGAAATTGCTATTGTTGTGTGTTGCTGTATGTCGTCATGGCCCAGTGGTGAAAGCCTCGTCTTCCGTGCACGATGTTGTGGCTTCAAATTCGGGCAAGTGCCAATGAATTCTTGAATTCGTATGTACTCTCTGAGTTTATCTTGGACATTACTGACATCAGTGGAGGAAAGGCATCGTGAGGAAACCTGGACTTGTAGTTAATATAAATCTGCAATCGCCAACCCGTCTTGAGCAAGAGTGGTGATCAATACTCATCATCATCTGCCAAGCCTTTTCCCAACTATGTTGGGGTCAGCTTCCAGTCTAACTGGATGCAGCTGAATACCAGTGTTTTACATAGAGCGACTGACTGTCTGACCTCCACAACCCAGTTACTTATTAATACAATACCCCTTGGTAAGACTGGTTGTCAGACTTTCGGGCTTCTGACTACCCGTAACGACTGTCAAAGATCCACGAATGACAACCGGGACCAACGGCTTAACGTGCTTTCCGAGGCAAGGAGGGGTCACGGTATGTAAAGATGGTCACCCATCCACAGACCAACCGCGGCAAGCGTAGCTTAACCTGATCGATCGACCTATGCGGCTGTTATTATTTAACCATGGGCCCCTCGATCAATACTCATACTTTCTCTATATGACAGGAGACCTTTACTCTGCTTTGGGACAGTAATAGGCTGAATTTATTATAATGCAAGGAAAACTTCTAAGTAACTTTCCAAGAGTTTACGCTATTTGAGCCCTAAAAATATCTAGAACATACTTAAGTACCGTCACAAATAATCACAATCGTAAACTGTTTATGAACTCGTTAACGACTGCAGGTGAACGTGGGTCTTAGAATTTATATTTCCATAATGCTGCGTGGCAAATGTATTTCAATACTTTGAATCAAAAACCTGTCAGTCTGTTAAACCTAGCCACCTTAAAAGTTTAATTAATAACATAACATAATCCCAAGGGCTTTTTTTTTGAGGATGGGATCTCATCATATGACCCCTCTCGCTCTGGGTGGAGCGGAAGGGAGTTTCAGACTCTTCTTGACTAAAACCCACCCGTGTAGGATCACGGGTGGGTTTTACGGTTGCCCGGAAAATAATGGGCTAAGGAAGGATCCTTAGCCCATTATGTTCCGGGCCAGCGGTAACCCTTTCGGACAATCCCGCTGACCCGGCAGACTTCGGCCCTAACGGGCCCCTTCCATTGTTGCTGGCATCTCTTTGAGGCGCACGTGGAACACGTACGCGCTGTCTGGCGCGGGCCTGGTCCTGATCGGACGGTGACCTACCTATTCCTCTCCGTCTGCAGGCCCGCGACTACGGTGGCCGGGAGTCGTCACGCGGCTCCCGACGCCCGGAGCGTCTCCCGCGGCGGCTGGGACGGGAGGCTCTTTCCCTCAGCCATTCCGCCACCTCTTTCGTTAGCATGATTGCTTCGCAGAAGGAGGTGAATGCCTCCCACTCCCTCTCGCTCCGGACCATGGCTTGAACCAGGGCCGGACGCGAGAGGTCGCCGCCGTTGCCGATCGCCTCTACGAGGACACGGCGGTGCTCCACACAAGCGGGGCAGACCTCCACCGTGTCCTCTGGGCGATCCTCGCAATGGTGACACCCTGGGTGTTTCCTCCAGCCTGATGATGTTCAGGAATCTCCTGAAACATCCGTGTCCGGTGAGGACCTGCGCCAGGTGGTAGGTGAGGGTGCCGTGACGCCTCTCTAGCCACTCCTCAAAGAAGGGTCTTATCGCCACTCCCGTGGCGTGCCCTGCGCTGGGTCCGCTCTTTCCATACGCCATCAGATAGCGCCAGAGGTGCGTCCGCTCCACCGCGATTTGCCGCGGGAGCGGAGTTTCCCCCCGGTGTAGTGCTACCGCGCGCCACTCATACAGGCGCGCGAGGACTATCGTCTCCAGATCCTATGACGGCAGTCCGGCAAGGAGGCTTGTCGCCAATAGGGGTCGAGCCAATTGCTATCAACCGGGCACAAATCATGACTGCGGGCTGATATTGAGAAATTCAATAGCACTTTGCCCGACCTGGAAATCAAACCCAGGACCTCATGCTCAGCAGTAGCACTTGCGACTACTAGACCGTTACCGGCAGTTAACAAATTTTTATACATTTACATAGATAACCTTGACCTACGCTCGGTCGAATATAATTGTTATATATAGAAAACCTTGACCTACGCTTGGTCGAATATAATTGTTATACATACAGATAACCTTGACCTACGCTTGGTCGAATATAATTGTTATACATACAGATAACCTTGACCTACGCTTGGTCGAATATAATTGTTATACATACAGATAACCTTGACCTACGCTTGGTCGAATATAATTGTTATACATACAGATAACCTTGACCTACGCTTGGTCGAATATAATTGTTATACATATAGATAACCTTGACCTATGCTTAATCGAGTAAAACACTGGAACTCAGTTCCCCAATTTTCCCGGAACATAGCCAATTCGATTACAAAAAAAGTGTAATAAGGAAAAATTTGAGCAAGTTAATTTTATATTCTAGCTGAGAGACTTAAGTTACCGTAAAAAGGCTGGCTCAGAAAATTTTACCGTTATTCGCTCCGTTCAGAGTGCGAGCCATTATAACCGAAAGACCTGAGAATTTTTTAAACAGCTTTATGCAAACTCTTAAGAAAAATTAGGTAAAGCTCCCGTAGTTTTGTTATTGTGCCGCCATCTTCTTCATACATATTCATTAATATTCAACGTTTGATTTTTACTTCAATGTTCAATTGCAAAACTTATTCAATTTGGGTCTGACAGTAATAGGAAATAGGAAATCGTATTAGCCATTCCCAAGAGACGCGGAGCTGTTTAAGTGACGTCCGGTGATATAAAATGCATTTGAGAGACAGAAATTAGACGTTCCGTAGATCTAACGTTAGATGCAATAATGCAAGAACTTCGTTAATGAGTTTCACCTCGCTTCGTACCGCAAATTGGATTATAATGTTAATATCATGATTTGGGGTGCTCGCTCTGCGGGGAACAATTTGGGTACTTCTTAGGGCGGCTGAGCGTCTATTATCCTCATTTCAATAAGAAATAAATTACGATTTCTTATTACATTTTCCATTATAGAGGGATATTTATTAAGTTCATTCAACGGTGTGGGTCGTGAGTTTCATTGAAAGTTTTTTGTATATTTTCTAGACTTTTGTGACGGGTTCATATTATTTATTTTGTTCATAGTTCTGTCCTTAATATGACAAAGCCAGTATGCTGTACCTACCTACAGTCTATCTTTACGATGCCTAAGGTGAAATACGATTCTTTTGGAAGGATATTACATGTCACTTTATGAAATATTGTTTCTTGAAATAAAAATGGTCGAAGGATATTAAAAGGTCTTCCTTGAGAAGCGCTGCAAACAAAGACTCAAACTACACAAAAATCTTTATTCATAAAGTTAAAAATTAGAAGGTACAAAATGTTAGAAAATCTAAATTATAAAAGAGCAACTCAAAATACTGTTACCATAACATTGTTCTCCCAAATAATTTTTACTATACCAAACACAAAACTAAAAACAGAGCGGTGTGAAAATTCGCAAACGAATTCACAGACATATCGGCCGCATCGCCACATGCACGCCGCACCGTGTCCCGTCGAAACCGGTAGCGTAGGACACCGGGAGATTTACAATCTGTACTTAATGTCCCCCAACAATGAGATACAATTTAACTTCTCCGCAACCAAGCGATATTTACAAAGCAACACTACACTCCCGACAATATATTTCGCTAATGTTTTTTGGCCAGCGTTTACAAACTTCTGTGCTGCTATAAACTCGTTTTTTCTGTCGACTACAGCTCTACTTAATAACTTTATTGCTTGTAGTTGCTGTTCGTGTTTTTAATTTATAAATGGACCACGTCGGCCCAATTTTAAGAGTAATATCGGGACGGAATTCTAGATCGGAAAGTACGGACTGGATTTTTTTATCGGGATTACAATATTAATTAAATTGACTTACCGAGGACTCGCCTGTCTCTCGAGACAACGTTTTATTCAGATAAATTATTTTTTTAATCCTTTTCGAAAATGTTATCTAACAGTTCTGTACTGACAATGACGAGTCACAAAATGTGCGTTATTTTGCACGTTGAAGCGGCTATTCTTTTATCTGTGTTCAAAATGGCGCCATTAAAAAAAAACAAACTGTCAGATAAGCTGTCAAATGTATTGCAAAATAAAATGCGCGGCGTTGCACGCTGATATTTTACTTCGACAGATATTTTTACAGGTAAAATAAAATGAAGCATTTATTGCTACTATTTTTATGAAAATATAAAAATATCGAGCTTTTCCCTTCTCAAGGTTAAAATTTTATGAGAAATAAATAGGGCACGGTGTTTATCGGCAAAGGGTCAGTGTCCTGTATTTATGTCGGTAGTAATAGTAAACTGTTACGATATTATCAAAGCATAATATTTTATATCGTTGTTATTTATGAGTCTATTAATTTGCAGAATTTTACCGCCATTCTTGAAAACGCAGATTTGCAAATCGAAGATACATAAATCTCTTCCCTAGTTTGGAGAAATACTATATTGAATTTTTTGCCTCTAAGGGCGGATACAGTATTGCAGGATGTCAGATTTAAATACAAAGCAAACTGATCACAAAAAGATTGGGATGCGTTCGGAAACTTAATGCCTTTATTTGTTTTTTTTTTTTGGCTGCTCTTGGACTGGTGTCTAACATATTTAATTAATTTTATTTGTAGGTACCTACTAAACGACGTGTAAAAGTGTTTGTACAAACCTACTTACAAAAATAAAATCATTTATCATTTAAAAAAAAATCTAAGAAAACTGAATACTGTGTCTGATCAGTAGGTATATAGTTTAGCTGCACCGATCCGTGGCTAACTAATAAGCTCAAACAATATAAAGTCAATGCGGTATAAGACATGGAGATAAAATGAAATGTAGATTCTTCTTTTCGTGTCGACAGACGGTGTTTTTTCGTTCGGAAAAGCTAGCAATCAATTGGAATTCCGGGGTAACCGAATCCCTCTGCATTGTGGCTGCAAGCAGCCAGCAGTCTGTACCCGTAGGTACAGAGCAGCTACATGTACACCTTTCACATGGTGTAAAATTAAAAAGCAAAGCTCTCTAACAATGATAATTTCCCTCATTACTCAACTATGCCAACACAGACATATTAGCCCACAATTAATTTATCACCGAAACTCGCAACTTATTTCGCCAGGTACGGCCAAAGCGAGCAAAGGTCCGTGACAACGAAATTCCATCAGCATTATGCTTTAATAAGCTACGCTAAAATTCGCCACATTGCCTTCAGCGGCTATTTCATTATGTGAGAATAACCTTTACAGGCGCTTAATAGCGGCTAGTATAATATGAAAACTGGCTGCTGTATAAGTTTATAACAGAATTGATGCCAGTGTTTAGATTTTTATCGAGGTAGGTATAGATTAAAATAGGTACAGACAATGTAAATAAAATAAATATACATTTTAATATGAAATATTATTTTGTCACAGGTATGATTCTTGGTTTATTTGGATTGGGCTTAAAGATCTGTGCTTAAAGTGCCTAGTAATTAATGGTAGGATTAACATGTTACAAAAGGACACTAAAATACATAGAAATAATACTGATAATATTCATCATCATCATTTCAGCCGAAAGATGTCCACTGCTGGAAATAGGCCCCTCAAGCACCGCCGCCTCGACCGGTTCAGTGCTTCCCGCATCCAGCGGGTTTCACAAGGTCATTGGTCCACCTTGTGGGAGGCCTTCCAATGCTACGTCTTCGGGTACGTGGTCGCCACTCCAGAACCTTTCGACCCAAACGGCCATCTGTTCTGCGAGCAATATGCCCTACCCACTGCCACTTAAGTTTGTTCACTTCGTTCTATGTAAGTTACCTTAGTTCCTCTGCGGATCTCATTCGATCACTTTGGACAACTTCAAGCATAGCCCTCCCCATTGCCAATTGGCTGACTTTTAGCATTCAAATAAGATTCTTTGATAATATTCATACGTATATATATATATATGTATATTCCTTGTGAAGGCCGCAGGAACCCGTTGGATGCGGGAAGCACAGGACCGGTCGAAGTGGAGGTGCTTGCGGGAGGCCTATGTCCAGCAGTGGACGTCTTTCGGCTGAAATGATGATGATGATTCATACGTAAAACTTTTAACAAAGGGATAAATCCGGTCAGCGGGATTGTCCGAAAGAGATACCTGGCCCCTGGCACAGGCAACTGAAGGAACACGGGTGGGTTTTAGTCAGTAAAAGTCTGACACTCCCTTCCGCTCCACCCAGAGCTCAGGAGTCATTTGATGATTTCCCATCCAAAAAAAAAAAGGGATAACATATCTACATAGTTCTACTCCGGAAAATAACTAAATGGAGTTAGAAATTAATAAAACCAACGTCCCAAATTAAATTTGGGTGTGCTACTTTTTTGTTACGTGAAACAAATCAAATTCACAACTGTGACCAACATTTTATTTATCACTTTATAACTAAAGTTGGTATATTATATTCAAAATAGGCAAGTTTATGCGAAATTGAGTTAGGTTGAGCCAAGATTGTTGTGTCGGTAGTTTATTAGAAATAATTCCAAGACTTGCTCCAACTATTTCTGTTCCGTACACTTAATATTAACTAAAATATTATGAACGCTTTTGTTAAAGGGATCTCTGTTATATTGCACATCGATAGTGGAAGTAAAGTAAAAAAAAAATACTTATGCTTTTTTCAGTAGTACGCGGTACGGTTAGGTCTTACAAAGTGGACCGATGACCTCGTGGAAGTCACGAGGAGAGAGTCGTAGCTCTCTATCATGCACTTCTTTAGGCTGAAAAATGATAGTGACGGTCAAAAATCTTTTGCTTAGTTTTCTAAATCAACATGTGAATAGGAAGACAAAGGAATGATGGAAAGATGTCACATGTCTTCGAATTCTTGGTTCTAGGACATACCGATTTCCTCACGATGTTTTCCTTCACCGGTTTGAGAGCAGTGGTTACAATAATATATCATTTCTATTTGAACTTACGGTATGAAAAAGATACCGGAGAAACAGAGAAATCTTTACAAAGAATGAAGATAATGCTACAAATTTTCGCTGGCAAATAAATAGAGCTGGATATTAATGTTTATCTAACTTCTCGTTATAATAAACATCAGCCTGTTACCGAGCTTTCATAATAAAATCTAATACTATTGACTTCAAGGAAACGTACTCTTTGTAAATTCTATTTGTTCTACGAAGTTTATGCAAAGAAATTTATATTTCTTAATGTGAGCTTTTCACAGAAGGCGTCGAGCAGAATAGGTATTTAAAACGATTTTGACGCCGAAATTATCTAAGTTGCTGTTTTAGCCGAGTTTTCTGTGATAGTTAAACTTTCATCATTGAATATAATTTATGTAGGTACCTACCTACTTTGGTGAAGAATGTTTTCTGGGGAGCCGGTTTAAATATTTGTGTGAAAATTCATAGAATCTAGTGATTGTCGGCACGATATTAATTTAAAATTGTATCAATTTCGTTAACATTACGCGTTATCCTGTACCTATATACGTTCTTTAGACGTACATTTTGTTTAAACATTAGCGTTTGAACGACAGAAAAAACTAAAAGAAATAGGAACACTTATAAATTTCTAACCAATCCATTACTTACGAGTTTACTTTCACATCAAGCTACTACTAATCTGTCAAATTTCTTTAATAGATGATCAACTTTATCACTATAAATCGTATGGTTCAATGTTGATTGGGAAAATTTTACAGTTTCGGGTAGCTGGATGTGCTGGCGTCTGTACCTAGATGTCTACAGGGACGCCTATATTTAGAAACGGATAGGTATTTTGGTTGGAAGAAAAAAAAAATACTTGATTTTTTTTGACTGATAAATATCGGGATATTTATCAGTCATAGTTAATATATTTTATTGTAGGTTATTAAGTAAAAATCGATCGATCGCTCTTTGTTGTTAATTCTTTCTTCTAACTAAAGCAATCATTATCTGCCTAGCCTTTTCTCAACTATGTTGGGGTCAGCTTCCAGTCTAGCTGAATATAGTTGAGTACCAGAAATTTACATTTAACGGCTGCCTATCTGACTTCCACAACCTAGTTATGTACTCGGCAACACTATACCCATTGGCAAACTTGGTTGTCAGGCTTTCGGGCGTCGTTACAAGTCAACGTGTCAACGTGTCGTGTCGTGTCAAGTACAACTGACAAATACCAACGAAGTGCTTTCCGAGCCAAGGAAGAGTCTCGGTATGTAATGGATGGTCACCCATCCACAAACCAATAAATAATAAATGATTTTATTTTTGTAAGTAGGTTTGTACAAACACTTTTACACGTCAATCATGTTTTTTTAAAACTAGATGAGGTCGGCGTTTCCTATCTGACTACTCTGAGAAGAAAGGCCGAAACAAACTCAGAAGTCTTTTAAAGTCCAGAAATAATCTTGGTCAGGTAATATGAAAACCATGTAGATACGGCCGTCAGAGACGGTCTTTTGAGGAAAGAACCACACAGATTGAGAGGGCCTGTCCAGTCAGTGCACGCATTTGTCAGAAATCGTGCAGCTCAACTCAAGACTTAAGGATCCGATCTCGACAAGCATTGCTTAACCTTGAAGATCGCCCGTACAGCTGTTATTACTTAGCCACGAACTTCTCTCAGTTAAACAATGTCACTGAAATATCAGTCTGTCCAAACGGCTGCGCTTTATAATTTCCCTAACAAATTCTGTGTAGTCGGTAAGTTTATACAGAGGTCGCAGCACTCGACTTTGTCGCGTTGCCAGAGAGATATCAATTTGCATGCACTCCAATGGAGGGCGTTTCGAGGGTTGTCCCTTTGGAACAATCGTTTTTGCCTCTTGTCTTCATTTTGTGTATTTGAGTAAGATTTAATGGAATGTCCGTCTGACTGGCGCGCTCAAAATGGAATGAAATGTTATTTGTGGAAATAAAAAATGCTATGATGGGGTTGGGTGGGCTATTTTAACGAGTCAGCTCTGTCATATGCATCGCGCATATGACAGAGCTAACTTTTTCTTCTATTATTTAGGAACATACATAATGTTGTTAAAAATATAAACTAAATAATTTCTAATTGTATCAGCCTATCATGTTCCCACTGCTGGGACACAGGCCTCTATTTTGAAAGAGAGTGGGCAGTAATCTACCAAGCGGGCTCAGTGCGTGTTGGTACGTCACATGTCTTCGAATTTTTGGTTTCTCGGACATGCCGGTTTCCTCACGAGAGCAGTGGCGAAGCGCCTGTGTGTGTTTGAACCTACGATCTCACAACTCTTAAGTGTAACCATAAGCTAAATAAATATACCTGACAGTCGCATCTCGATTTCAAATCTCATTAACAAACCACGCAAATCCTTAATGAAATGAAATATTTTCTTCTCTCATAGGGTTGTGTTCCCAAAGAATGTTCCAAATTCATTCGCAAGTTCAGGCTCAGTGCTGTGAACCGTAGTCACGAATAACAGCTCCCGTCAGAATATTTAGGGTAGCGCATGGAATTAGTATGTACTATATTTGGGGTAGCGCCGTAATGACAGCGTCTAGCGGACCCTAGTAGGTAAGCAATTATTATTTTAATCAAGTCTGGTGTAAACCCAAATACCTGAGTTAAGTGCTTGAGGTTCAACACTGTGTGATATTAGTATTAGTGAAATTCTCCAACTTCATTATTTTAGTTGAAAAACTTGCTCATGTGGAAAGGTCGTTGTTCTGAATTTTGGAATGTGACGAGCTAATGGTCTGGACGGGGTTAGTGTTAGGGGAGTCCTTACAAAAACATTCATGGAAGGATTAGAAGCTAAAATGCCTGGGAACTAAGGGCTGCAAAAGAATTTGAAGGGACTTGTACTGTTGTATTGTGACCGTATTTTTTTTACATTTTTACGTGGAGTCCTAATCATTTTATTTTGTAAATTGTTTACCCATTTACAAACGAAGTGAATACTGTTTAAATTAAAACAAGATATTATTTTAAATAAAGTAGTAACTAATATTATAAATGCTAAAGTAAGTTTGTTAGTTTGTTTGTTACCTTTTCACACGTAAACCACTGAACCGATCATCCTGAAATTTTGCATATATAAGTCATCAGGTATACGGAAACGGACATAGGATACCTTTCATCCCGGAAAAAAGTGCTGTTCCCGAGGAAAACAACAACAACGTTATTATGATAATAGATAGCGCCACGTGTCTTTCGAATCATGATTGAATTATATTAGAAATCATGGGATCGAAATTTATGCGGGTGAAACCGCGGGGCGCAGCAAGTAGGTAGTTAATATGAGTTTGGAATCGGTAACCCGTCTTGAGCATCTTGAGCATCCATTGGTGATCAACGCTCATGCCTTCTCTGTATGAGAAGTGACCTTGGCCCTGCAGTGGGGCAGTACCTAACAGACTGGTATAATTGTATGGCATCTTGAGCGTATTATTATTATTATCCATTTATTACAGGCATCAAGGCCTATATAAAACACATACAATACAATATTAATAACTTAAAAATACTATAAATACATACACACACTAAAGCACACGAAGTGTCTGCGCCGTGTTTCGCTGACTGGTGTCATGTAGCCGGCCACGAAACCGGCGGTACACAACACCCTTCGGTCAGAACTCTTCCTTGAGGAACTTCTCGAGATGATGTGTCGGAACACGTACCACGAACGACTTGAAGTTCGTGTTGTGACGCGACTCCAACTTCTCGACCCTCAAAGTCCAGCTGGTCTTCACACGCACGAACTCCATGATCTCCTCAACCTTCGTGGAGTGATACAGTCTGGACACGTACAGCTGCGCGCGTATTGACGGAGTGTTTGGGATTCTCCGATGCTTGAGCGCTGGATGCGGCTGCACGCAGTGAAGTAGCATACATGCGTCCTGGTGTCGGATTGTCCTAAAACTAAATCTATGTTTGGTTTACTAACATTAGCTCTTAAGTATTCACGTGTTACTCACAATTTATATGGAGCAATCTGAAATAAATTATTATTATTATTTGAAAATATGAAACAATTTTCAATTTTAATTTTCGCTTTTCACAGTAATTTTTAGGGTTCAGTACACAAAGGCTAATAACGGGACCCTATTACTAAGACTCCACTGTCCGTCTGTCTGTCTGTCACCAGGCTGTATCTCATGATGACCGTGATAGCTAGACAGTTGAAAATTTCACAGATTATTTATTTCTGTTGCCGCTATAACAACAAATTCTACAAACAGAATAAAATAAATATTTAAGGGGCCTCCCATACAACAAACGTGTTTTTTTCGGCGTTTTTGCCTTGTGGTACGGAACCCGTCGTGTGCGAGTCCGACTCGCACTTGGCCAGTATTTTTCGCTACCTAACCCTTATTTTTCATGAAGTGTCCGTATATTTACGTTAAACAGTTATGGGCATAGTTTCGCCGGTATTTAGAGCTCAGAAAAACTTGGACTCCGTGCGTCTTCATTCTATATCCCTGGGGTACTATGAATCTTGTATAGGAATAAAACCGGCCTGTATGTGAGTGCATTGTGTACTTCGAGTAACAATTGATGGGTGACAAACTGTTTGATTAGAGCAAGACAAGTACCTAAATTGTAATTTGCAACAGTGTCTAAATAATTGTAACAGCCGTTTTTAAACACATTACAATATTATTAACAACTAGCTTACACCCGCATAATTCTTGATCCTGTTGTGATATCGAAATAAAAAGTATCCCATGTCCTAATACAAGGTCATGGTCCACCCATGTGCGAAATTTAATCTAAATCTGTTTAGAGGTTTTAGCGTGAAAGCATACCAAACAAACATACAAAAAATTTAATCTTTTCTCTAATATTAGTTTAGATAAATCTTGAATTTGCAATAATTTTAATAACTTAAACTGTGCCAAAAATTTGGAAAAAAATATTGAGAATTAAGAAAAAAAAGGGGAAAATTTATTTTCCCCTTTTTTTTCTTGATTCTGAATTTTTTTTTTTTCAAAATTTTAACGCATGTCCCATTCCGTAGTTTCTGCTGGCATTCAGTGACGTCATGTTGGGTGCCTTAATTATGAACTAAATCCTTAAAGTTTATTATACTTATAATAAAATCCAAAGCCTAATGGCGCTGTAAAAGTCAGATGCTAGCTTTCTTATAATCGTAAGGCGATAATATTTATGCTGGGAAGTAATACGTTAAAGCCTTCTATTTAACGATTGCTATTAAATTTAAACATAAAATCCGATAAAAACATTGTAATCGTCAATTACTGTAGGCACGGAATTATAGTCGGGTAGTAAAATGACGGGATATCGTTTTCTATGTGAACGTGAACCCTATCATATGGTCGTTTTAATGCGTTTTCACGCATGTAGTCTAATTTTCTTACAAACTGATAGATATGCTATTTGATTTCCTGAGAAAAGCATACTAGGCCTTGCGGCGACGGTTGGGAATATTTATTTATTTAATACTAGCTTCGGCCTGCGGCTTCGCCCGCGAGGAATGTCGATGAAAACTGTCCTATGTCCTTCCCCGGGATGCAATCAATCTTTGCCAAATTTGATCGAAATCCGTTCAGTGGTTTAGGTGTGAAAAGGTAACAGACAGACAGACAGAGTTACTTTCGAATTTATAATAATAGTATGGACTAGAAACGCCCCGCGGTTTTACCCGCATAAGTTTCCATCTCGTGAGAATATTATATTTCATCGATATCAAGTCAAATTTTATCCAAATCCGTTCTGTAGTTTTTGCGTGAAAGAGTATAACAAACATCCATTTATGCATCCTCACAAACTTTCGCGTTAATAATATTAAGTAGGAAATAGGATAGTAGGTGGGGTCCGTGGCTAAATAATAACAGCCGCACAGGTAGATCGATCGGGTTAAGCTACGCTTGCCGCGGTTGGTCTGTAGACGGGTAACCATCTTTACATACCGAGACCCCTCCGTGCCTCGGAAAGCACGTTAAGCCGTTGGTCCTGGCTATCATTCGTGGATCTTTGACAGTCGTTACGGGTACTCAGAAGCCCGAAAGTCTGACAACCAGTCTTACCAAGGGGATATCGTATTACCCAGTAACTGGATTGTGGAGGTCAGATAAGCAGTCGCTCCATGTAAAATACTGGCAATCAGCTGCATCCGGTTAGACTGGAAGGCGACCCCAACATAGTTGGGAAAAGGCTAGGCAGATGATGAATATCACGCCTGTATTCCTCAAAAAACCAGGCAGAATACCAATAGTACAGACGCCAACACATCAAGCTACCCGACACTGTCAAATTTTTCCAATCAACCTTGAACCTAATGCTTTGGCGATTTTCGGATGGGAAATCATCAAATGACTCCTCCCGCTCTGGGTGGAGCGGAAGGGAGTGTCAGACTCTTACTGACTAAAACCCACCCGTGTTCCTTCCTTAGCCCTTTATGTTCAGGGCCAGCGGTAACCCTTTCGGACAATCCCGCTGGCCTGGCAGGCTTCGGCTAGGCTTCTTTCCGTCTCAGTATGTAAATATGGTCACCCATCCACAGACAAATCGCGGCAAGCGTAGCTTAACCTGTTCGATCGACCTGTGTGGCTGTCATTATTTAGCCACGAGCCCCTCACAGGCGTGATATTATGTTTAGTAATTCCTCATTTTAATTATTTTCTTCAAATCCAGCTATTACTGAAGCCTGAACACAGAAAATGTCCGTCCGTATTCATAGAGCGTAGTGTGAACAATCGTCGAGAATGTGACACGCGGACGTCACATTTGTTCAGCTAATTTTGTGACATTAGTGGCACAAATGCTATGAGCAGAATTTTACTGATGACACTAGTGATTGCTTTCGTGTGTGGGATGAAAGAAAAATGTGGATTTTGCGTTGTGATTGTTAGCTGGATTTTTTCTGGGATACGTTCAAGACAATAAAGATTATATATCTAGTCGGGGTAATTATTCACTTTTGACGATTTACAGGTATTCTTAGTACGAGTAGTTATAGTTTAGTATTGTCCTGCACTTCCTCCTACAAAAATACGGGTAATTGTATAATTCAACTGGTTCGTGATTGCTTTTCTGTGTAGGAATGAAACAAAAAATTGTAGAGTTTGCGTACCAATTTGTTAGCTGGGTTTTGTCTGGGGTACGTTCAAGATAATAAAGATTATATTCTGGGTAATTATTTATATACACTGGTATTGATAGTTTTTATAACAGCAAACTTAGGCAATTCCTTTCAAGGAGTTTCCCTGCCAAGGAGCGTTGAAATTTTAATTCCCTTATTGTCCTTCAGTTCCTAATAAGCAAATAGGTAGGTACAAAATACGGGCAATTGAATAATTCAATTGGTTCGTGATTGCATTCGTGTGTAGGAAGGAGTGAAAGAAAAATGTGGAGTTTACGTTGTGATTGTTTTATTTATTTATTTATATGTACTTTATTGTACACCAGAAAATACATAACAAAAAAAATACGATTTTCTGGGGTACGTTCAAGGGCCAACATGGCCAGAGATCGCACAAGACCCCTGTCTTGTGCGATCTTCTAAACCTCCCTAGGTTTAGAAGATAAAAGGGGAGGCCTTTGCCCAACAGTGGGACACAAAATAGTCTAACAATTTTTTTTTTGCTTTCAGGATGATGAATATTGTATTCGGCGTAATTATTAAAATACCTGGTATTGTTTCATTTGTTTTTTTTTTTAATTTGACCCTGTATACCTGGTATAGTTATTGCTTATAACAGCAAACATAAGCAGTTTCTTTCTAAAGCTTAGGGAAGCACAGTCAAGGAGCGCTGAAATTTCATCATCATTTTAGCCCGGAATCACCCACTGCACAGGCCTCCCCTTTTTCTGCCATACTTCCGGGTTCCGTGCGTCCCTCATCCAGGTATTTCCCGCGAGTTTGACGATATCATTAATCCAACGCGCTTGTGGACGGCCCTGGTATCTTTGGCCTAACCTTGGCCACCATTCCATGGCCCTTTGTGTACTCATAAGCGGTGGACAATCAATCAATGGAAATAAATAATAATAAGTAAATAAAATAATAATGAATAATTGAAAAATAAATAATTTTTGCAAAGTTCTTACTAATTAAATAAATGTGTATAATTTATTAAAGCAATATTATAATTCGTAAATTCAATTCTGTAAATAAAATAGTATAACTTACTAACTACTTAACTAATATAAAAATGTATATTTTTTTTAAATGTTGTCTTAAAAAAGATCGCTTTAACGATAAGACCGCCCATTGTGGTCACCCTTTGTACAGTTTCTATAATTATGTCTGTAATTTATATGGTGTACATAATAAAGAATATTCTATTCTATCACATTAAACACACAATGTTCTTCCTCCTCTCTTCTAATATCTGTGCTGTGCCCGACAGGGTCCATAATTGTGACTAATATAATTATATCCCGACCAACTATAAACATTATGGTACGCAATAAAGAATTGAGAATAAAATATACAATCCTAAAATAATTGCCTCTTAATTTAGAAATTTACAACACTTAGACTATATTCATTATAGGTAGGTATTTTTAGTTAGTAGATAGTAATTTAGTGTCCTTCATCTTTTAACACTTGCCTAAGCAAACAGGTTCTTCACCTTACAGCATAAAACTAATTAAACAAACACAAAATTAATAACAACGTCGCTGTATGAACACTTAACCTTCCATCAGGGATCGTCAAGTGCGAGCGGTGCCACAGCCGGCAAAGGAATGCAATCTGCGGCGGAATGCTTCCCACTAGAATTAAATTTTAGCTACCCCCTGCTCCGTAGTGCATCAGTCAAGTTCTTCTACCTCCCCGAGGCATTCGTGAATATAACTTTTATGGTAATTGAATTTTTTATAAGAACTATCTTTTGATGTTACTGTTATAAATTTTTCTTGGCACTTAAACAAAAATACTTGGTAAAGTTTTTTTTCTTTTCGGTATTAGCAGTCCCGCTGGCTGCCTTTAGTGGGGTCAATTGCGAGATTACTGAAGACATTTTAATTGGGTTTGATTATGTTCGTTAACACAAGAAATCTGAATCAATGATCTTATATTGCTTATTAAATAAAGAACTTCATTCAATTTCTGCAGTGTCATATATTAATATTATAAAGTGAAAAGATTTGATTTTTGCATGTTTCTTTGTTAAGCTTTCGCGCTAACACGGCTGAACGAATTTGGATTAAATTTGAAGAAGGACTTTATAGGCTACTTTTCATACCTACTGGATCGCAGTCAAAGTCGCGGACAACAGCTAGTATTAAATAACCGACGAGTCATGTTTATAATTAAAATCTGCCTCTTTATAATTTCTGTCCCTTGTGTTTAGTAAGATAATGTTAAATGGTTTTATTTTGTGTGTTGTCGCTGAGAGCTCCATGCTTTGACTACAAACAGACCGGCTGAAAGTAAATTGGCATTCCAACGCAGAATTGCCAACATTAACTTTAATTAGATTAGTACACCAGACGATTCGATAGCGCACAAAAATGCCTGCCTAGGTTTGAATAATTCATTCTGTTTAAACAACAAACTTAGCTCTCAGCCAGTTCAGTTGGTCCATTTTGGTTAACAAATGCAAAAGCAACATAATTACGAAATGGGGAATAATCTCTAAACCCTACAGAAACGTGTGAGTTAAACTTTCCTCGAATTAGCTTCTTACTTTGATCACTACATAAATTCATTAAAGTACTCCACTGTTATTAACGATAATTATAACTCCGGAAGAGGTCTGAGGGTGGCGGGCTGACGGCAACCAAGGCGGCGGCGGTTTCATTTCCCCCATTTGCAATTCAAAAATTCACTCTGCCTTCCAGCTCATTCGTCTGTCTTTAGCAAACCCCTCTCTTTCACACTCACATTAAAATGTATATCGATCCTTGTCTCGCACCACCGCTTTTTAACCAGCAATGCCACTAGACACTTTCTTGCAACGACCATGCGTAAAACTCAAACGGACAACGGTTCGTGCAGTTTGTTTCGAAAGGATTAGCCATAAATACTTCTTCCTCATTACATTTTCATGAAGGCTCCCTCCAGTTGCGGAATTTATGCTGAAAAAGTTTGAGTTTTACTGAATAAAAGATATCTATTTGGCAGTAATACTGGCGGGGTTCCAGGAGACACTTCACGCTCGAGTTAAACTTATTAGATGGGAGACGGGTCAACTGAAATCTACCGCAATACTTACGTGGAAGTCGGCGAACTCATATAATATAACGGGGAAGGTATAGTGTGTCTCGTTATTATCAGCCATATTTGAATTAGAGTGGGCTACAGTGGGTTGTGTGTTGGATAATGCGCAATAGAAAAACGGTTTGCAGTTCAAATCAGATTATAATTTCTCGAACATAATTTCACGAACAATTTAATCACGCTAGCAAATTACACACTAGGTACACGACACAACCAGATACGGAACGCGGGACGGTTTCTGAGCACATGTTGTTCGTACGATGTCCAATGTCCAAGAGCTCCACATCGTTCTTGTCGCGCTGTCCTCCAGCGTCGACCCCCCACGAACTCAGGCTAGACTCTGTCAAGCGCCACCAGATGGCGCTAGCGTTCCGATTCCGGTCAAACGAATGACTCCGTCGAAGCTTGTCGTCACAGCGCTTCCGCCTCGTTGTCAAGTCAGCTCCCGTACTAATGACGTTTCCGACATATACATATTAACTACTAGCTTAGATAGATGGATAAAACAAGGTGAAAAAAATAAAATAACAAAGATTAAAAAGATAAACTGACCCATAGACACCTAGCTCATATACATCTAGCTTCTATTCTTCTAGCTCTTCTGATTTAAGATAATATATTCTACTAGCTGCGCCCCATGGTTTCACCCGCGTAAATGTCGATTCCGTGGGAATATCGGGATAAAAAGTAGCCTATATGCTAATCCAGGGTGTCGGCTACCTCCATACAAATTTTTTTCAAAATTGGTCATGCCGTTTGATCGTGAAGAAATAACAAACATGTAAACACACACACACACTCACAAACTTTCGCCTTTATATTATTAGTGTGATGAGACTTGGCAATATTGTAGCTTTTAGTGAAAAACATTTTGGAACCGGATCAAGATTTTCGAAGATTACCCATATGATATAATGTTCCCACCGCTGGGCCACAGGCGTCCCCTCTTCGAGAGGGACTGGGCTAATGATCTACCACGTGGTCCCAGTACGGGTTGTTAGATATCACAACGGTTTCCTTCACCAATTAATTGAGAGCAGTGGTGATGAAATTATTTACACAAAGTAAAGCGCCTGTCTGGTTTCGAACCCACGACCATTTATAACCATACCTTCGTAAGTTCCCATTACCACTGGAAGATTACAAACAAACTCACAAGCTTACCTGTGTACTTATTACTTTACCTCTATAATATTAGTATAGAGGAAAATGATATTAAAATTCACAATTGCGCTCAAAATTGTGTGGAAATGGTTTCACGGTAGAGGTTTTTATTTTTATTAGCCTACGTTGGCCACAGTGCCATCAATTAATCACTGCTGGCTGAAGGAAAACAGCGCGAGGAAAACCACACGTCTAACAAATGAATAATGTGTTAAATATTCTGGAAATGGCTGTCACTTTGCGCTGTAGCCTTTACATATTTTTTCTTTATACTTTCAGGGTTTTGAACTCATTACAATATAGCAAACCCGCAACAATACATTCACTGGTTGTGTTGTACAGCGTTTTGCTTACATGCGGGGTAATTGCGTACAAAAAAACAATACGCTAACAATTGCTATACCTTTCATTTCGACAATTCGACAAAATTGAACTGACGAATTTTTCAAGCATCTCGTAAAAATCAATATATTAGGAATTTCTTTCAAAGTCCATTGGATTGTGAATGATAGTCTGTTACACAATTGGGTTGCAGATGGCAACGCTTGAAGCGATTCTAGGCGTTCTCTGAAGCTAGTTATGAATATCGCAGGTCTGAAGGGAAAGACGTTTTTTTTTTAAATTGTTATTATCAGTAAGTTGGCATGACCCAGTAATGACATTACGTCCTTTTGAGAAGGAATATTTATTTAGATAGAGCTTACTTTAAAGTGAGGTTGTCTTGGCTATTACTGACATCCCATTGTATATTTTGTAGTGTTTGATGTATCTTTGTCATGTTCTGTATTTTTGTGGTATACAATAAAGTATATATAAATAAACAAATAATAAATAAATAAATGACGGAACGGTTGGCGCAGTGGTTAAGCGATTGACTGCTGCGCTGCGTGTCGCGGGTTCGATTCCTGCACGGAACAAATATTTGTATGACCTACAAGTAGTTGTTCCGGGTCTGGCTGTTTGTGTATGTGAGTTTAAATGTTTGTAAACGCACCCACAATGCAGGAGAAATTCCTAATGAGGGGCAATGTTTTTTTATACAAAAAAAAATAGGAGACACTCGGTTAATAACACCAATGTCCATCATGGAAAAAAATGCTGTTGAATGATGTTGATTTTATTTTGCTCTCACAACACAGTCCACAATATTGTAATGTAATGTTATTTGTTGGTACATTTATTGTAATCCAGGCATATAGGGAAGCCAGGATTAACGCGACTTTTCGTGGCAGGATTTATTGAAACGTTGAAACATGACAGAGTAAATGTAGGTCACATAATATCGTAATATTTTTTGTACGGTTCTGTATATATTTTTAAAAAGCGTTATGATTAAAAAAAAACAAAATAACACCCTCGTATTGCTTTTGAGTTTATCATATTATTTAATGTCCAATGTACAGCCGGGAGAATTAAATGTTTGTCAACTTGACAAACTATGCAAGATTACCGCTTTACCCATGGTCCGCTAATAAGAACTATGAACTATTAAAATATACTTAACAAAAACTTAAATTCAAACCTGCAGGTCGATTCTGTAAAAATCTCACCGTGAAAACTTAGGTGAGTGAGTTTGTTTTTGCTAGGAGTTGACACTATTGACAGGTCACTCCTTGCTCACTTCAACTTAGTTTTCACGGTGAGATTTTTACAGCATAGCAAAAAAAAAACGTCATAAAATATGTCCTGCGGGGACATATTTTATGACGTTTTTTTTTGGGTGGTAAATCATCAAATGACCCCTTCCGCTCTGGGCGGAGCGGAGGGAGTGTCAGACTTGTTTGACCACCCGTGTTCCTTCCTTAGCCCTTTATGTTCCGGGCCAGCGGTAACCCTTTCGGACAATCCCGCTGACCCGGCAGGCTTCGGCCCTAACGGACCCCTTCCATTATTTTATAACTTTGGGTGGTAAATCAAAAAAAGAACTTGAAAAATAACATTTAGTCAATTTCTTTAATAGTAGTAATGAATTTAAATAATGTGTGTTATATTTATGCCCTTCATTAGTCTGTACTCGGTTATATTTTGTTATATTAAAGTTTTTTTACTTTTAGTACAGTTTTTAAAGCAGGTTCTGTTCAAGGTATTTTTCTTTCAATTACATGTACACCTACTTTTATAAACCAACTTGCTGTTGCCCGCGACTTGGTCTGCGATCCACGATGATAAGTAGCCTTCCTTCTCCAGGTCATGGTCTACTCATGTGCCAAATTTCATTCAAATCCGTTCAGCCGTTTCAGTGTGAAAGCGTAACAAAGAAACAAACATACTTTCACATTTATAATACTAGCTGCGCCCCGCGGTCACACCCGTGTAAATGTCGATCTCGTGGGAATATCAGGATAAAAAGTAGCCTCTATGTTATTCCAGGGTGTCAGCTACCTCCATACAAAATTCTATCAAAATTGGTCCAGCCACACACACACAAACTTTCGCCTTTATAATATTAGTGTATTAGTTAGGATGTTGAATGTATATTATTATGCTTTTGGTGTTCTATAATAAATAAATTTTATACAACTGTCAAAAAATGACAGTTGACATTTGAATTTACAGACAATTGAAGTAGGTAGGTACTTCTTTTGTTAAACAATTAACTTCCCTGGCTTTACGTTAACTTTGACTAACTTTTCCTAAATAAATAATACCCCAGTATTATGCTAGCAATAATCATTAATACTTATCAGTAACCAAGGGTCTACTAATGTGGATTTTAACCCTTTATGATCCCTTTGGGGAATACAGACATGAGAGGGATGATACTCGTATAACTAATACCAATTATATATTATAATAATAATTTTATAAAAGCCAAAATAATTACTTACAGAAAAATAAATGGCATGACTTTTAAAATTTCCAGCTTAACGAAATTAATGATAAACCAAGACGGATAACGAACATAAATCCGTCATATATATCACGAGATACATATACAAAATTATATACATATCATATGGGATATATCGCACGGACCGTGCCTCAGGCCTTTACCCGACTCTGGTTTTTGACATCAGTTTAGGTAGATTCTACTCCATAAATAAGAGAGCTTATCTTATTTACGATATTATTGTTGGTAACATGGTCTTTAGGGAGAAGTTTGGCCATTTGTTATGAGAAAAGCAAAAATACAATTTCAGAATTATGACCTTTGTCTGCGGGCTTGATTAGTGTAGTCTATTCTCACAGTTAATTCTCCCAGAAGCTAGAGAGAGTTACTGGAATATTCAGCAAAGCTAGTACGATCATCGACATACGGGGAACAACAGACCAGTGTTTCAGAAGAGAATTAAGTATTATTTATTCATTATTCATTCATTTATTTATTTATTTTACTCTCTATTATTCTCTCATCAGCACAAACCGAGACAAGGTAACACTTACTATAGGTTGATGTCCGTTGTGGGTAAAACCTGTATGACCGAGGCAATGTCTGCTGCTGAAGCGGACGCTGCTGACGCCGTAGAGGACAACTGGGTCAGCCCGTCGATGAGGCGGTAATGCTTTAAATCTATTAGCAAGTTGTAATGCGCCAGGAAATCCGCACCTATTATGGGTTTTGAGACGTTCGCGACTACGAACTTCCAAGAGTAGACACGGCGGAGCCCTAAATTTAAATGGAGCTCGACCCAGCCGTATGTGTCAATAATGGTTCCATTGGCAGCGAAAAGTTGATACGTTGTCTTGCTACGCCGCTGCCGTAGTGCTGAACATGGGTATACACAAAGATCTGACCCTGTGTCCACCAGAAATGTGATCTTAGTGGCCCGGTCGGTAACAAATAAGCGACGTGGTTTATCATGGCAGCCATTTGCCGCTACTTCCGGCTGCCATTTGCATTTCCCGCGAACGTACACGGCGTGGTGCACCGCGTGGCCCTGTCGCCGAAACTGTTGTGGTACCAGCAGTACCCCTCATTCCACGTGCCTCTGGAGCGCGAGCGGCTGCGATGGCCTGGGGTCCGGTCTCTGCTATCACGCCTGAACCCATTAGAAGTCCGCGAGCGATGATGTATCTGACCACATGTTTGTAACGCCGCTACCTGCTTCGTTAACTCTGCGATACACTGTTTCAGCTCGCTGATCTCGCTGCAGGTGCTCGTGCTTGCCACGGCGGGAGGTAATGTGAGCGCCGGGGCGGGTGCTGGCGCGATCTCGTGCACGCGGTCGGCTAAATCTGCGACAGACTGGAGAGCGAGATTAGGTTGCGACGCAATAACCGTCTGTATATTGGTCGGCAGTCTGCTTGCCCACAACGTGGCCAGAAACGACTCTGGTACATTTGGTCCAGCCAGGGTCTGGAGATGCCGTAAAAATTGGGAAGGTTTACGGTCGCCTAGCTCCTCGTGGGTGAGGATCTGCTGCACCCTCTTTTCGCGCGAATCGGACAGCCTATGAATAAGCTCGGCTTTCAGCTTTGCGTACTTGTCCTGGGCTGGCGGGTTTTCAATAATGTCCCTAGCCTCCACCATATAACGGTGGTCAAGCTGGCCCACGACGGTGTAAAATTTAGTGCTATCCGCGGTAACACCGGCGATTGTGAACTGACCTTCAACCTGGGCGAACCAAAGTGCTGGCTCCTCTGGCCAAAACGGCGGCAATTTGACGCTCACTCGGCAGACGTCCTGTTTCTCTGCTGACGCTCCACCGGTCGTCGCTTCCTGGCCTGCTCCGGTTGACATGTTGGCTCCGACAGGCTTCTGAGTTCTTCTCGGGGTCACCAATGAAGTGTTACGGGGTAGATTCAATAAAAGTGGTTTTCTATTAAAGATTTGTATTTCTGCCTACCTCGGCACTTCCTTAATTACAATAAAAACTAAAATTGAGAAGAAATTTAGACAAAATATCCAAGCTAGATTTTCTAGATTTTTTATATGACAGTGACGGCTGACAAAATCAAAAAGGAAAAAATTACAAAAAAGTATGAGGTTGTATGTGTACCACTACATGACGATCATATATTGAAAAAAATACCTTAGTAGAATTACTTAGAGAATTCTTAGAGATTATTTATCCTTCTGTGTGGTGCCGCCGGACTTACAGAATAGCACCACCCCATACTTCCCGTGGGTGTCGTAAAAGGCGACTAAGGGTCAAACCGGAGAATGGGCAGCAGCGTTCTCTATGCATTCCACCACCATACTATACTGCGATCGCCAACCCGCCTGCCAAGCGTGGCGATTATGGCAAACCCCTTGGGGGAGGCCTGTGTCCAGCAGTGGACGTCTTTCGGCTGAAATGATGATGATGATGATTTATCCCAGGTGTTACCTTAAAGTAGATTTTTACCAACTTCAAAAAAAAAGGAGGTTATCAATTCCACACGTATTATGCAATATTATTGGAATTGCATTATATTCACATAATTATGACAATCTATTAGGGCTGCCAAACAAATATACAAAATTTTATAGATGTATGTATGTATGTTTGTTTGTCCACGCATTTCTCCGCAACTAATAATCGGATCGTGACCTTTTTTTATTGCCTTACATTTACTTCAGCTTAGGGAACAGTGTAAGTTTCATCAATATCGCTTTAGTAATTTTCATGATATGGACTAATACGTGTAAGTGTGACGGCCTGGATTATTGATACGAGGGACGGGTGTAGTGTCAAAGGGAAAACAACTCAAAACCTTGGTCAAATTCTAGTGCAATATTTACAACAAAACTATTACCTACTTATTACAAATAAATATTCCATTTTTTATTTATCGGTCTTTAAGTCGGTGGCAAAAAACTAAAAACTAAATAAAATACAGATCCCAAGACACCGATTTCCGAAATTAAAGTTATTTCATAATTTTAAGTCAATTTATTTTTGAAGTAGATTTAATTTTTTAATTTTTTTTTTAAATAAGTATATAATTTCAATCATAATAAGATACTACGACATTCAATAATCAAAATTCCTAAATGATTATCTACTCGTGTTGCTGTAATAACTAGGTCCACTAGTTATTTACATAATATTTATTTAATTATACAATACAGATTGTAATCATTAGAAATATAGTTTGATAGAACAATCTATCATTTCAAACACTCTTAAATAGGAATCTCCCCTAACACGCACCGCATACTCGGTCACCGCATAACCTTCTCCTTTGGAGCATCCAGTTTACACCGACTCCTGACTTTGTCTGAGTTTTTATATACTTAGGTTGGATCCCAATCATATTTTTACCATTATTCACCTACTCATTACTTTACCTTTGTTGTTCAAAGTGAGAAGCGTAAAGTGCAGTGCGGGTATGTAAATTGAATGTAATGTGTAATAATATGTAAATCTATACACGTTTTGATGGATATGGCTATAAGGGGCGCGCACACCCTGGGGACTCGTCGCCCCACCACAATACAACGGGCAGTGTGTACTGTACCTACAGTTATGTCGTGTGCATCGTGCCTATCGTTTTCCGCTATGGAATCTATATTTTCGTTTTGTGGTAGTGTTGTTTTGTTATAGAACTTATTGGCTTACAAAAGTTTTTGTCTTTAGAGCAGATTTGTTCCAAAAACTAAACAAGATATTAATTGTTAAACAAATAGCTAAATTACGTTATGTTGCCGTGTCATAGGCGTTTCATACATCAGTCAAAGAATGACAGTTGTGATTTCAATATACCTAAGGACAATTTAAGTTGGTAATTAATTTGCTTAATTATTAAATTACCATACCGTAACTCAGGTCTCTGTCGCTGGTCTATTTATAGTTCAAGTATACCTGGTTCAGTAATACCAGGTGTTATCTGTTTTTTAGCCTCAAAGAGAAGAATATCTCCGTTATTCATGACTACAAAATAAAGGGGATGCGTCCAAAAATAAAAGTTATTTTGTCGAATAAAAAACATATTGTGACGGGTGTGTGTAAGGGTAGGTACGTGACTAACCAAGAGAAAAGGTCATAACTTCCACATGAATTTGAAATGGACGATTCATGAGAAATGTTTCAATATTCAAGCCAAAAATTCTCATCTATGATTTTAAATGTATCTTCTTCTTCGTAGCACTCTTGTCAGAGCGGCCGTGGTCCTCATGTAGTTTTTTGTTTAGGGGCTGATGTGATTCGCCTCACGATCGCCACCTACTCCGATTTCGGGTGTTTTTTGTGCACTCATATAAGGGATCACCCACTGCGGATTTAATTTGGTCAGTCCATCTCATGGGTACGTACCCTCCACTCTACCCTGCACGACAAGGCGCTCAATAGAGTCTCCCTCACGCCTCGAGACAGGTCCGAAGTATTTGAGGATCCGCGTTTGGACCATAAAAGATAGACGTTTTTTGATGTTGAGTTCTTGGCGTATAGAGGTGTTGGTGCAAAACTCAGTCCACGACACCCCAAGCATTCTTCTCCAGCACCACATTTCCAGAACGTCTATCTTCTTCTTCTCGATGTCTCTAAATGTATAGCAGTTTTAGAAGTCTGCCTTTTCAGAGGGTGCCTTCGATTTAGTTCGCTGAATTATTATTGCAATTAGAAATAAAAAATATATTATTGTCCAGGTAACACAGTAAGCGGGTTCACAGGTTAACAGCAAGTTGAGACGACATGAGTAGCTTAAAATATTACCTACAGCTAGGTTACAATATAATATTATAGGGGGGCGAGATTACAGAGGGGATTCCGGATATATGAGTTTTATAATATTTTGTAATTTTTTATGTCATTTTTCTAACTTGTTAAAAATAATTGGAACATGAAAACTAAAGTTGTTTGTTTTGAAGATACTTTTCAAGCGGCCAGTTAGATAGGTAGCTTTGGCGTCAGCTAGCAAGAGAATGTTATAAATGCTAGAAAGAAATAATTGTTTACAGAATAAATATTTAAGTTTAGTTTATAGCCACTTGGGTTCTTTGCTACCAGTTATTTGTAATGATCTTTTCAGGCTTTCAACCGGATTTACCTACTTTATCTCCAAAAATTACATAGATAAACTGTTTTTCAATGCACACAAAAGACTTTAACACAACACACAAAAGCTCATCATCATCGGCCTAGCCTTGTCCCAACTATGTTGGGGTCGGCTTCCAGTCTAACCGAATGCAGCTGAATATCAGTATTTTACATGGAGCGACTGCCTATCTGACCTCCACAACCCAGTTACTGGGTAATACGATACCCCTTGGTAAGATTTTTTTTTTTTTGGATGGGAAATCATCAAATGACTCCTCCCGCTCTGGGTGGAGCGGAAGGGAGTGTCAGACTCTTACTGACTAAAACCCACCCGTGTCCTTAGACCTTTATGTTCTGGGCCAGCGGTAACCCTTTTGGACAATCCCGCTGAATAATAGGAGTTACGATTAAAATGCGTTCTGAATAACTCGTACATCAAATTCGTATTTTTCGTATATTAGTATTTTCGTATTTTTTTCAGTGCACACAAAAGACATACCACAAAAGCACATCATCATCTGCCTAGCCTTTTCCCAACTATGTTAGGGTCGGCTTCTAGTCTAACCGAATGCAGCTGAATATCAGTATTTTACATGGACCGACTGCCTACCTGACCTCCACAACCCACTTACTGGGTAATACTATACCCCTTGGTGAGACTGGTTGTCAGATTTGCGGGCTTCTGACGACCCGTAACGAATGTCAAAGATCCACGAAAGACAGCCGGGACCAACGGCTTAACGTGCTTTCCGAGGCACGGAGGGGTCTTGGTATGTAAAGATGGTCACCCATCCACGGACCAACCGCAGCAGGCGTAGCTTAGCCAGATCGATCGACCCGTGCTGCTGTTATTACTTAGCCACAAGCCCCTCAACACACAAAAGCACAATTGAGTGATAATAAGTTGTCATACAGTGGGTGCCTGAAGGCGGTCGTCGTCACCGAGGCAGGTTTTTACCCCAACAGTGGGACAATAAAGGCTAACGGAGAAAAAAAAATTACATGAATAAATAAAAACAAGGTGCCAACATACATCATCATCTTCCTGCCCTTATCCCATGTTACTTGGGGTCGGCGCAACACGTTTTCTTCTTCCATTCTCCCCTGTCAACCGTCATGCTATCATTCACTCCCTTCTCTTTCATATCATTCCTCACACAATCCATCCATCTTTTCTTCGGCCTTCCTCTCCCTCTCCATCCATCAACATTATATTCATCACTCTTTTAGTCACATGCGTTTCGTCCCTTCTCATCACATGCCCATACAAAGCCAAACGATTTCCTTTCAACTTTTCTCTCACTGGCGCCACTTTCAAACTTCCTCTTATGTACTCATTTCTTACTTTATCCATTCTCGTCACTCCACACATCCATCTCAACATTCTCATCTCCGCTGCATGCAATCTTTTTTCATCCGTCTTCTTCACGGCCCAGCATTCAGACCCATAAAGTACGACAAGGTGCCAACAATACAGAAACTACAAAATGAAACATAACTACTTAAAGAAATTATGTGACTCTATGACATACTTTTAAATCAAAATAACGAATACACAAAGTGCGGTGTGCGTCTCGAGTTTACACCAAATGGGAGTCCAGCTCAGCTGCTGGAAAACCAAACTTATGTATAAAACCAAAAAGACTAGCAACATGTCAATCACAATTTAAAATCTTCTCCTTTAACTCTTTAATAACGAAAGTAAAATTTTAATTGTTCGGAGCGAGGTTTCGTCTTATCCCCATGGCGTCGGCGACAGGATAAAAGAAAAGATAGCAAACTTTATTCAGTCTTAATTTAATTAATTGTCCCCCCTCCTTCCTGTATCTATCGACAGCCATCTTTTATTTATGTACCCGCTGTGGGCTCCGCCTGTTAAATTATACAGTCAGCTTGCACTGTATGCGTTTGGATTTGGAATCTTTGCAAATGGATTTAGGTTTTTGTTCTCTATGGTAGTGCTGGCTGGTTTTGTTTGCGGATTTAGTTTTTCTAAAAAGAAAGTTTTGTTGGACCAGAAAAACATTTACATTTTCAATGATATTAAAAAAAAAACTGATAACTATCTACTAACAACATCCATAAACCATTACAATAGGTGGCAATATTTACAAAAAAAACAGGTCAAAAACTAACAAGAAGGTTTTTAAACTGCAAAAACAAGTCAAAGTATACCATACAAACTCCAACACCTCATTTCACCCCTTTATAAAACTGGTTTTCAGATACCGAAATAAAATCAGATATTATATTTATTTTTTATTTACCGTTGATTAGCTTAATTCTGTGGTTTCTTTTCACCAAACTCACAAAACAATGTCAAATATTTTCCCGCCTGCGAAAATAACAGGTGCAAATATTATTATATCTTTTCTCTAAGAACACGCCGTGATGTGAAAATGAAAGTAATTTTTTCAAAGTGACGGCGTTAATAAAAAAACCCTTCAATTTTATAATTTTAATAAGACTCGAGGGATGTTATTGAAAGGCCCTTATTGAATAAAATACGGAGAAAATCGGGGAAAACGCTTTACGAAAGAAATATAACCCTACCTGCATATTCATAATTTATTTTTTCATGTTCCTAACCTTTACGTAATCGGTTTATATTGAGAAAACCTTCCTTTCACGTTTAAATAATACGTGCTTCATAATTGGCCAAGTGGAAGCCTGTATTAAAGGTTTTTTGATGTAGGTAAGGTTGGTAAACCTATTCGTTTAAATGTAGATTATATTAGATTGTTATTTCCTTTATTAAGCTATATACATATAAATTATATTTTTAAATATTAGTATAAAAAATTATTAAAACATTTAAAAATATAAAAAATAGTAGCCCACCGGTATCGGGAACAGGGTCCAAGCTACGCGGTCAGGGCTCATAGATTATTATTATTATTTAAATTTATTTTTGTAGATATTTTATACCTAAGTATATTCATTAAAATATAAACAAAAATAAATTCTGTCCTGGTAAGTAGATAAACATTGCAATTAAATTGATATCGGAATATTTTAACGGGAAAATAACATTGACTTTCGAAAATACAGTATCCGCAGACGTGACGGTATCGTTATTTTATGTACCGATAACATGAGAAATAAAAAATCATCATTCAAATTTTCATCATGGCGGATGCAAAAATTATCAATATTTTTGTAATTTTTTTAATTTTTTCCTATATTTCGTTATCTACATATACATTATATTTTTAAATATTAGAATATAAAAACATTTAAAACTATAAAAAATAGTAGCCCACCGGTATCGTTCGGTCCTCCTCTTTATTATTATTATTATTTTTTAATTTGGCTTGTTTCGTATTGGTTGGGGGTTTCAGTGATTTTAACGGTTGTAATTTCCGGAATGTCCTAGAACCGAAAATTCGAAGACATAGTCGTTTTTAGAGCTTGACACCGTCTCCCGAGATACCTACAATTTTACGAATAGAATATTCACCCATTGGCCCCAGCACAAGAAACACACAGCCTTCCACCAAACTACCAAGAACACAGACGCTGTTCGCGAAAATGAACGAAAACGATCATGAAAATGGAATCTTCTGGTGGTTTCTTAAGACGACACCACCTTGAGAAGGGCCGATGCTATTCGGGAAATATCTGGGGCAAAAATAAAAATAAAATTTATGACTTTCAAGCAGAAGCATGTTCTCACTACAAATCAAAAATAATAATTATTTATTTAAATTAAGCACAGAATCAGTACTTCATCCATACTAATTATATAAATTCGAAAGTAACTCTATCTGTTTGTCTGTATGCTACCTTTTCACGCCTAAACCAGTGAACGGATTTCGATAAAATTTGGCAGAGAGTTATATTGCATCCCGGGGAAGGACATAGGATAGTTTTTATTGACATACCTCGCGTGCAAAGCCGCGGGCGGAAGCTAGTAATTACATAAAACAGTCCCCCAAAACGCCCGCCCTTCACCACACCTATGATAGTGAACTGCTCAAAATCCACCTGTGTGTGTCCGAACAAGTGACCAAAGGTCGCGGACCTCTTGGCAGGTATTATAAAAGGCAATTTTGCTTTTTGAACGTTCATTATTGTATAAAGGCCCATGGAAGTACCCCATATACAAGGTGTGACGTTAAATGCGCAAAACCTCTTAGGGGGTCATTGTACTCATCATTATGAACAACTTTTACCCAAGCTGAAATCACGAAAAAAATCAGTTGTTCCCTACATTTATGCTCGCATAACTCATCAAAATGTACCTACTAAACAGCTGATTTTCTTTTTGCGATTTCAAGTTTGGTCCCATAGTAAAAGTTGTTCATAATGATGAGTACAATGACCTCTTAAGAGCGTTTACGCCGTACGACATTTCATACAAACTTTCAAGCCCTTATTTTTAGAAATAAATGAACCGTTTTTAATGAAACGTCACACGCATAAGCAGGATACAAAGGTCTAAAAAGTTAGTTGAGAACATTTTCGAAATGTCTTATTTTAAAAAAGATAACTGGAAATCTCTGTTTCTATGGAAAATTTAAAATCGGTCTAATTTGGACACTATTTTTCGAAAATGTTCTCTACTAACTTTTTAGACCTTTGTATCCTGCATGCGTATGAAGTTTCATTAAAATCGGTTCATTCATTTCAAAAAATAAGGGCTTGAAAGTTTGTATGAATCCATCGCCGCCCGTTTCATGTCCACCGCGCACAGGATGGGCGGAAAGCAGCTCATCACCGCATTATAGTCTTTGCAGCTCATGAAGTGATTTTTTATTCCGTTGGTGTAACTGCTGTATGGCGTTCCAATGGGAGGATAAATAAATAAATAAATAATAAATAAATGAAATGCCGTACGGCGTAAACGCTAACGGTTTTGCGCATTTAACGTTACACGTTGTATAGCAATGGACATTGACAGCTTAACATATATTTTGAATTGCCTAGCTAAACTCTGCAGATGCGATTAGGTACCGACATCTTACTTACTTAAAAAACAATAAAATAATTAAATAAATTTTTTGTGGGGTCATTGACCGCATATTTGTAGTCATTGGAACTATTAGTTAAAAGAAAAGACAGTAGTTACTTACGAGTAGGTAATATTCCCCAACAAAAGTCGATCAACACTTCGGTTTTTTAAATCTTAACTTTTGCGCAAAATATTTAATGGAAATGAGAACAGAAGTAAACTTTAATGAACATTTTATTCTCAGCTATTACATGAAAAGCTAAAAAAAGCTGTTCAACTTATCATTTTGAGTTAATTTTGATTTTATGTGTGCAGGAATGGGTTAAAATTAAATACAGTTTCTTGCGTAAAATACTTCTTCTTTTTTTTATTACCTATTACATTCATCTTCGTCAGGTCCACCTTAGTATATCCTTCTTCGTAATTCATTCACTCTTCACTCCTTCACTTTCTGCTCCTCTTTTACACAACGCTTCGTTCATAAATTTATCACAAACATTACGTTCAGAAACACTTATAACATAAAAAAAAATGAAAAAAAAATCCAAGTTCTACATATGAAAGTGTCAGTGTTAATGGACTTTTGCTAACCATTCCAACGTATATATTCAATGAGATGGCAATCTACGTTTTCTTTTCATCCTAGATCAATATAAAAACACCACCACGTTCTATCTCCGCATTTACCGGACGACCGACCGCGGCCAAGTTTAACTAACCGATAAAAGTCACCAATATCACCCGCAAATATCTTCGTAAAATATTGACTGGACCTTTACGTATTTATCTTTGATCCCGCGGTTATAGGGTAAACGTACGGCGGCCAATAACAACAAGACCGCGAATCCGCACATAAACAATCAACCCGTCGCTGCCTGAGTAATGCGCACATTAGCGGGGTACTACACGGGGACTGGGGTACATCAAGCCCCCGTGAATTAACGCCGTCTTAAGTACGAACGCACACCAGTGTTTTATACGTCGCTTTTAATTAAATTACATTGCGTGCTCCGAAAGCCGCAAATGCCCGCGTACGTGTAACGTGCGCTGTTCACGTTTTTATGAGTAGTAAAATTTATTAAAATATTGCGGATTATGTCCTTAATGCCGTGTGGAAATTAAAATGATTTATTTTGACGGCGTTTTTTTTACAACCTGCATTTTTCCGTTTTCAACGCTCTTGAGCGTAAAAACGTAGGTTAAGCATAAGCGTAGCGTAAGCGTAACGTAAGAGTAGGTTTGAATATGAAATATTTGCTTTACCTAACATGTATGTTTTAAAATGGATTAACAACTTTTTCTACAAAAAAAAACTTCTTTGTAATATAGGTACTTTCAGATGAAATCGATGAAAATCTGTGTTACATTTACAAAAGAAAGTATGACAAAACAAAAGTTTATTATTTAGTCTCCAGTACGAATAACAACAGCAGGCCTACGACAGGAAAATTGCAATGTGCCTTATAAAATGATAGTCTAAATTGAGCTGTCCTTGTTCCGTAAGGAACATGCCTCCCCTTTCAACTTTTCGTATAAAAACACGAAACTGTAAAGACAGAATGTAACAAGAACGTTTAGTGCGGTGACCGAGCAGAATCGACCCCTACCATAGAGGCTCCCCTCGACCCAAATCGTGAAATAATGGACACCACAGCAAGCGATCACGTCGCAAATAGCTCACGCACAATCGAATTAATTAATCATGAGAAGCGAGTTCTACTAAAGTTAAAAAACTTATCGAAGTCGCCGGCGAAGTTTTAAGGAGAAGCTAACGAGGAATAGAACCGTAGATGAGAGATGAAAGTTCAGCCCGAGCTCGGAGGGAGAGGAACGGGAGCGCCAGACAAGAATAGCTGCAATTTAAAACTCGATTAGAATTCGAAAATTGAGCGGGCGCGGTTATTAAAAACGGTGTCGTGGTACCGCGTCGAGGACTTCGATTTCATAAAACCGCAGTAAAAGTTCTGCTGCAGTCGTTTATTTTTTATGTAACCAAACTTTACAAAATCTAATTATTGGCGAAAACAAGGTGGAGCCCGTAGCGATTACGAACTCTATATTATTGGCTCTGCGCAAACACACCGCAAAAGATTACATCGGGGCTATGAGCACGCTGTGGAATGGCAGGATTCGCAGAAATCAACATTTATATTGTCTGTGGAGCAATTGTAGTTCAGGTACAATACTCTTTATGGTTACTGTCATTTGCATGTAGAGAGAAAATGCTATAGAAAAGGAGGTATTGGAAGTTCGCGTTACCGTAAAATCTTATTTACCATAAAGTGTCAAACGAGAGTGGCAGAAGTTGGCAGCTTTGTTTACGAGCTATAAAATAAATCGAATGAGACTGTGCCTCGGTGGCGCAGGCTGGTGGCCCTGTACTTAAATACTCGTACGTGCTAGCTGCTCTGAATTGTTTATGATTTATCGATGTAATCACTGCAGACCACGTTATGGAAAAATAAGCGGTTTATTCTGTACTAGTTTTTGCGTGTAGTTCCGTGGCTGCAATTTTATTTTCGTTTCTTTACTTAACAACTTTGTAACATGTAAATTATAGTTTCATTTACATGGAAGTATCACGATTCTAGAAAACATCTAGTTATATGAATATACAATTTATATACCTTCGAGAATATGTATGTTTAGAAACTTATCTACAGTCGGCTTAATTATGATTCTGTTTTCATGAACAGGCCTCTGAATAAAGTAGGGATCACATACATACTTCCATAATGTTTTCTGTATACTAATGATTCAATTTATTCTTTCTATGATGTAAAAGTAAAAGAGTGTCCGTGGCGTGTCTTGTCCTTTCTTCTCCATAGGTAGGTAAGTACATATTAAAATGGGCTTCATCTTTCTGACTGATCGACCTCTTGACAATTCAAAATGCCTGTAATTGATTTATTTCATATAAATGTTTTGAGTTTGAATCATAGTATTTTAATATTACCTATTCATCAGATATCTATTCATTTTCTCATATTAACTTACGGCTAAGCATAGATCCCCTGTACAATAAAACTTCGATGTTTCTGAGGGACCAATGCTTTGAAGCGTAAGTTATTTAATAAACCCAATTATAAATTAACCAAATTTTAATTATAAATTACTCCAAACATTAACTTAACCCTGTATACCCCCACGGGTAGCGTGTACGAAACAAATTCCTATCGCAAACACCGACATAATAATTTAACAAACATTTTTACTTTCCCAGAGGCAAAGTCGCGGGCATAAGTAAAGTTAAACAACAAACACGAACATAGCTATTCCACCGCGGACACTAATTGCTTTATCGGACATACCGTGTCAATGAAATGCAGTGTTTTCATTGAAATACACGTCGATTACATTATAATTTGCCAATCAGCTCTAACAGATGGACGAAATACTGGTAGCGATGTAGAGCCAATCAAAATTGCAAATTTCAGCGTTGCTTCGTTAACTATGCGAACTGGCATTAACAAGATTGTCTTTACATTGCATTCGTAAAAATGTAAACGGGTGTTTCGATATTCTGTGAGGGTTCAGTGAGGCGGTAAATGGCTGCTGTGTGGACAATACTACGGCTCTCAGTGATAAAATGAGAGAAATCATTTTCCGATGCTCGATATGAAAAATATGCTTTTTAGAATGAACAACAAGTGCTGAAGTTTTAAATACGTACCTACTTTCCATTTCCTGATATCGTATCTAGATATAAAAAAAAGTAATTTAAAAAAATTAAATCGGCTTCAAAAAGAAATTAACTCAAAATTATGAAATAACTTTAATTTCGGAGGGACAGATTTGATTTCGGAGTATTTCAGACAGGCTTCCTATATTCGAGAGGTTGTAATCTACCACGCAGGTCCAGTGCGAGTAGGTAGATGTCACATGTCACAATTGATGAATTTTTGTGTCATATGTCAAAAATCACATGTCTCGACGATGTTTTCCTTCACAGTTTTGAGAACACTAACAACCTGTCTGGCTGGTTTCAAGTTTCTGCTTTGCCGAAAAGAAAAGCCATTCTTCGTTAAATTGAAAAATTGCGTGAGCATTGCTAAAGTGTTTATAAATGTATATATGCAGCAATACCTTATTATTTTTCAACTGGTAATTAATATGGCCTGTTTGCCTATACTAAAAATGTCAATACCTTTTTATAATAAATGTACCCTGAATAATTAAGTCACCCCTGAAGAAAATAAAAGAAACATAAAACCGTGTTCCCAAGAATGTAAGATTTAGGTTTAGATATTCTAAACGCCTAAATAAACCTAGATTTTGCACTTTATCGCCCGTAATAACACCTTTAAAAATATTTATTTACATTGCGCTGAAGTTACTTGATGGCATTTATTTTGCTGTGCTATAAAGTGGGTTTCACATAAATTACCGTTTTTATTGTTTTTTCTAAATTCGTGTTTTTTTTTTCATTTCGCTTATTATTTATTATTATTATAAGCTTGTGTTGTCCCACTGCAGGACGAAGGCCTCCCTTTCCTCTTTCCACAATTCCTTCTACTTTCTTTTCTACTGCGATTGTGGGCCAATCCTTTAAGAAAGAGTCCAGCTAATCCCATCACTTTCCTTCATTTTACCTATACTTACATAGTTCACTTACGTTTTAAACCTTTTTGAAGTTTTCACAATGATTATTTCATGTCTTGGGCTTGCCATGTCCTGCGTCAGCCATTACGTTTATTGTAGGTACAACGTAAATTATTTTTTCAAGCCATAAACCCTTTTAACAACTTAATACAACACGCAGCGGCCAGTTACGTCGGCGTTTATAATGAATAATGATCAATAAAAACCTACCAAACGCGACCGCGTGTAATCCCGAAGAGCTTTTATAGCGCGCCTCCAAAACATATGAAATAATTTCATTTCGCCTTCTTCGTTAAAACATCACAAACGTGATTTATGTCCGTGCGTTCGTTTGATCTTAGTTATTTAGTCCCTTTAACTTGAAAATAATATTTAGCGAAATGGAGTTGATACGATGTGAGGGTAGGTAATTAATTAAATTAAGTTCGGAATACGTTAGGAACAAAGTTGGATGTGGCTACCGGCGACTTGTTAATAGCTAAGGGGATGATCCGGCGGTCCGAGCGGCCGTATGCGGTCCCCCGGTCCCCGGAGGCCCGGAGTGCCAGGAGGCCTCAACACCCCACATGCTAATAGCCAATCATATTCTGTTTACATTCCATCACCGAGTATGAATAATTTGTTATTGTCTGCGCAAACATGGCGCGCGCCGCGTCACGAGTCCATTGTCTACTGGATTAATTTGCTGTCCAGTGTCGACGCAATCGAGCCGCCGATTCAATGCCAACGATATCAAAGAACAATTGGGCCCACTCCGATTGTAGCCGATTAATAGAAATCGAAAATTGGATTTTATTTATCTGAATGCGTGCTGATAACTTTTCGAGATTCTTTTGTTTCAAATGTTCTGTTAAATTAAACATTGGAGTTAAAGCTTTTTTATTGGTTTCAATATTAAATGGCTTTGGGTTAATAGCTCATATATTTAATGTCTAGTGTACTCTAGAGTACATTCATTAGTCCTTTCTATCGCCGTCTAAGGTCAAATTTACCAGGCATGCTGTAAAATCTGGGCAATATGGACTCACCTCTCTGAGAATTACTTACTACCTTCTCTTGCCCTACCCACATACCTATCAGAAACCTGTCTCAGAACTAGCACCAGCCAGTACTAAAGCTTGTTAGTCTTGTTACCACTAAATCCGATAACCCTGTCTCACAATTATTACAAACCTAACTCCCTTACCTACCGATAAAACAGAATACAGTACGGTACTTCAAATAAATCCCGTTCAATACATGCTTAAGTATCTCGCATGCTGTGAGCTGAGTTCACATTGTAAGTAAGCCTTGAGGGCTCCCCTGTAAACCATGTTACGTCGTAAATCTAGCAAGGTGCCCTGTTTCAAGCCCGTATCGTGCCCGGGCGCTTGCAAATTGCAGGCTATCGATGGATGGGAGTTGGTCAACTTTTCTTGTATGGAAATTGTGCGGTGTCTTTTGAGGGCAGTGTGATTGAAGATTTCCATGGTTACGTTTTAAAGTACTCTTTTATAAAATAAGAAATGATGTTTATCCGCTCTTGAAAAATCTAAATTTGATTTATAACTTCAATTGCGTCTCATTATCCATAGTTGAGCTAATATTGGCAGTTTGTGAGAACATCAATCAATATAATGCTATGTTCTATCTCGCCTTGAGCGTTTAAAAAGTTTTTAGGCAACAGTTTCAACGCTCAAACCTGTTTTCATTTTATCAAAGTAAGCTAAACAGCCAAAACTTAATTTAACAACCACTTAATGCCCCATAAAAATACAACAAAATAAAAAGTGATAAATCCACGGAGCGAGCGCCATAAAATCTCGATAAAATTGGGACATTATTTCAAATATTTGCAGTTCATAATTTCGTTTCTCCACCTTGTTACTTCACAATAAACGGTAGATTAAGCTGGTGTACTATCGAGCGTGGTTTCTGACAATCAATTTTGGTTAGACAATATTGGATTTTAATTACGAGTTTCGCAGGTCGCGCTCGCTTCGGCTAATCGATGAACTATGCGAATCGTTGTCAACTGTTATTGTGATAACCACCGTTAGATTTATTATTATCGTCTCCGTTAGCAATGATAGGTAGGTAGTTACTTTGTTATTAAATTACGCAGTGTTTAGGGATTTTTTGGGGCTTGCCAATTTTCGTGATAGCGGTTTATTAGGGGATCTTAATGGGATATTGGGATTTTTAATGCGATTAAGTCAACTTTAATCATATTTTAGAACTTTACTTAAATCTCGCTTCGCTGGCCCAAAAATATCGTGGGAGGAGCGGAACCCGATGTTTTTGGGCCAACTTTATAATAGATGTATATTGCAGTAGGTAGCCCGTTTTAGTTTTTTTCAAGTGTATTACCGTGTCACTTGACTTGCGTCTGTATTGGTAAAAAAAAAACCGACTTCCAAAAAAAAAACACTACAAATTAAAAAATAACTTTAATTTCGGAAGTCGGTGTCTTTGGATCTGTATTTCAGTTTTTGTCACCGACTTCCGAAATTAAAGTTATTTTTCACTTTGTAGTGTTTTTTTTAAGTCGGATTTTTTTGTTAAAAAGTTTTTATTTCTCGCTTGTAGGGTACATACCATATCATTTAGTATATTCATTTATATTTTAAACTCACACAACACTACACATTCATATCCAAACATAAGCAACATATTTATTTACATTTATTTATTTGTCATTATTCATTTTCACCGACAATGCGGTTGATGACGGATCACCAGTAAACACTGGACTCGCGCACGCCGAACGACGTCATTGTGACGTAGTCGGCAGGCGTCGAGGTGGGAGTGGACGAAGCGATCGTCCACTCACCTTGCCGCGACCTCCAGTCGAAACTAGCTCACGCGCTACTCGGCTGCGCATGATTTCGTGACACCTCGTTCGCCTATTATTTTGAGTAATCTGTTCAAATAACTGTTATTATTGTGCTGTGACTATTGTGATTGTGTGTGCCTATTATCATCTTGACTATTCTCCTTCTGACTGTTTTCTTTGTGTATATGTGTGTGTGTGGGTAGCTCAATATAACCGTGAGTACTATTAGCAGACTTGACTTTCATTCCTCTGCCTATTACACACACCTAATAAACAATACTATACTGGTGACCCCGAGTAGAACACTATTATTATAAAAAATGAGTGAGAGTGAGTCCGAACACACCGCGTCGTCGCAGCCAGTAAAACACGTCACGCATAGGACGCGCCAAGCAAAGCGCGTTTCCATTGAGCACGACATTTACCGTGTGTCTGTGAAGTTGCCACCATTTTGGCCGGAAGAGCCGGAAATCTGGTTTGCTCAAATAGAAGCGCAGTTTGAGAACGCAGGGGTGACGAATGACGTCACTAAATTTAATTATGTGGTCGGTCACCTCGACCCCCAATATTCAAAGGAGGTGAAGGACGTCATCATGTCCCCACCTGCCACTAACCGGTACGTCAAATTGAAGACCGAATTGGTGAAGCGCCTCTCAGCCTCCCAGGAGAAGAAGGTGAAGCAGCTGTTGATGCATGAGGAGCTGGGAGACCGGAAGCCGTCGCAGTTTCTCCGCCACCTGCAGGGGTTAGCTGGACCAACTGTGCCTGAGGACTTTGTGCGCACAATCTGGAGTAGTCGACTCCCCAGCAGCATCCAGCCCCTCCTGGCATCGCAACCTCATAGCACCTTGGAGGCATTGGCTGAGCTGGCTGACCGCGTCCAGGATATCGTCGCACCAGCAAGCCACGTAGCTTCAACTGCGGCAGCAGGACCCACCGTGAGTGAGATGGCAGCCGAAATAGCGGAACTAAAGCGTGCGATGAAAGACCTGACGGTGCAGCTGCGCGACAGTCGATCACGAAATCGTTCGCACAGCCGTGATCGTGGCACGAGACGTAACACGCACCTACGAACTACCAACTCGTAGCCGCGAATGGGACGCCCATTCCGACGTATGGTTTCCTCGAGCTCAACTTAAATCTAGGACTTCGTAGAGACTTTAAGTGGCGATTTGTGGTAGCTGAAGTTACTAAACCGATTATCGGAGTGGATTTTCTATGTTTTTATTCTTTGACCGTTGACTGTAAAAATCAACGGCTAATAGATAGTAGCACTAATATTTTTGCATTAGCCTCGAATCACTCAGATTCGTCTTTATTTTCAGTAAAGGTGACTTCTGGTGAAACGAAGTATCACAAAATCTTAGAAGGTTTTCCCGATATCACCCGACCCGCCGGTACACTACGCACTACACCACATAATACTGTACACCATATTCGCACGACCCCAGGCCCTCCAGTATCTTCTTCGTTTCGGCGATTAGCGCCGGATAAATTAAAAATAGCTCAGCAGGAGTTCCAGCTGATGTTGGCCAATGGAACTGCTAGACCCTCAGAGAGTCCCTGGTCATCCCCTCTCCATCTCGCCCCTAAAAAGGACAACGGTTGGCGACCTTGCGGAGATTACCGTATGCTCAACGTGCGAACCGTTCCTGACAGGTACCCGATTAGGCATATTCACGATTTTGCACACAGCATTTCAGGCTGTCGAGTTTTCAGCACAATTGACCTTGTGAAAGCCTATAATCAGATACCTGTCAGCCCGGACGACATCCCGAAGACGGCGATCACCACACCGTTCGGCCTGTACGAATTTCCGTACATGACGTTTGGTTTGCGCAACGCAGGCCAGACATTTCAACGTTTTGTCGACGAGATGACGAGAGGACTGGACTTTTGCTACTGCTATTTGGACGACTTCTTGATCTTCTCCAGGACAGAAGCAGAGCACGAGGAGCACCTTCGTATAATTTTCAGCAGGATGAAGGACTTCGGCATGTTGATAAACACGTCCAAGTGTGTTTTCGGTGTCGCGGAAGTAACATTCTTAGGTTATCATATCTCCGAAAAGGGCACCAAACCACTTGACACTAAGGTCGACGCCATCAAGAAGTTCCCACAGCCTAAAGACGTTCGTCAGTTGCGCCGATTTTTGGGCATGATAAATTTTTACAGGCGTTTCTTGCCCCACGCAGCTCAAATACAGGCGCCGCTTCACAACCTTTTGATCGGCAACGTAAAGGTCTCGCATCCTATATGTCTTGCGGAGAATACTTTGCAGGCATTCGAGGACTACAAGGAAAGCCTGGCGAATGCTGCTTTATTAGCACACCCCGATTGTAATGCCAAACTCGCATTGGTCACCGATGCGTCGGATACCGCAATCGGAGCGGTCCTACAGCAGCTTAGCGACGATGGATGGCAGCCATTAGCTTTCTTTTCTCGGAAGCTCAGCCCTTCGCAAGCCAAGTATTCTCCCTATGACAGGGAACTGCTGGCCATTTACGAGGCCATCAAATACTTTCGCCACATGCTGGAGGCTAGACACTTCGTCGTGTATACGGACCACAAGCCGATCAGTTTCGCATTCCACGAAAGGAAGAAAAACTGTTCGCCACGGCAATTCCGATATCTTGACTTCGTCGCTCAGTTCACCACTGACATAAGACACATTTCAGGCAAAGATAACGTCGTGGCCGATCCCTTATCACGCGTGGAGGAGCTACAAGTACCAGTCAGTCTTGACATCCTCGCAGAATCACAGGCGTCTGACCCAGAACTGAAGAAACTTCTTCAGGAAGGATCTTCACTAGTGCTGGAGAAAGTGAAGGTCCCTGGGGAGCGTTCAACAGTGTACAACGACGTCAGTACAGCGACCCCCCGGCCATTTGTGCCCAAAATGCAGCGGAAACAAATTTTCGACAGCTTGCATTCTCTCAGCCACCCAGGCGTCTCAGCGACTGCCAAACTAATCGCAGAGCGCTTTGTTTGGCCAGGCGTCAGGAAGGACTGCAGGGAGTGGGCACGAGCTTGCCTAGAATGCCAGCGGGCTAAAGTGAGCCGTCACGTTTCAGCGCCTTTAGGGACGTTTCATCTCCCACGCGCCAGGTTCACCACGATCCACATTGACCTTGTGGGCCCGCTCCCAATTTCACAAGGCTTTAGATACTGTCTCACGGCAGTCGACCGATTTACCAGGTGGCCAGAGGTCGTTCCTATTGTCGACATTACTGCCGAGACAGTAGCTAAAGCACTGCTGTCCGGATGGATTGCCCGATTTGGTTGTCCAACTGACATTGTTACGGACAGAGGCCGTCAGTTCGAGTCAGCCCTGTTCGAACAATTATCAAAAATAATTGGTTTCCACCACAAGCGGACAACGGCATACCACCCAGCATGCAATGGCATGGTGGAGCGTTTCCACAGGCAACTTAAGGCGTCCATCATGTGCCATGCCAATGACAAGTGGACAGAGTCTTTGCCGTGGGTATTGCTTGGCATAAGGAGCGCATTCAAAAAGGATGTCCAAGCGTCTTCCGCCGAATTAGTATATGGCGAGCAGCTAAGACTCCAGGAGAATTTTTTACACCAACTGATGACGGTACGACCGACATCACAGAATTTACCGCGCGCATCCGTAAGTTTGCTCAGCAAATACAGCCAACTCCAGCTGCCCGTCACAACAAGACGAGCATTTTTATTTTTAAGGATCTGCAGACCACTGATCACGTGTTCCTCCGTGAAGACGCATTACGTGGTTCGCTGCAACCAGCTTACACAGGTCCTCACAAAGTTCTGCACAGGAGTGATAAAACTTTTAAAATTTTATTTAAGGGAAAGGAGGTCACGGTCACAATAGACCGCCTAAAGCCAGCTTACGTATTGGCCGACAAAGCTGACCCCAAAGAAGATACCCCATCTCCAGTCATAAAAGACTATACCACTCGTTCCGGACGTCGTGTCAAATTTCCAGATTTTTATCGCCCTTGACGGTCTCTGGAGGGGGGTGGTGTAGGGTACATACCATATCATTTAGTATATTCATTTATATTTTAAAATCACACAACACTACACATTCATATCCAAACATAAGCAACATATTTATTTGTCATTATTCATTTTCACCGAGAATGCGGTTGATGACGGATCACCAGTAAACACTGGACTCGCGCACGCCGAACGACGTCATTGTGACGTAGTCGGCAGGCGTCGAGGTGGGAGTGGACGAAGCGATCGTCCACTCACCTTGCCGCGACCTCCAGTCGAAACTAGCTCACGCGCTACTCGGCTGCGCATGATTTCGTGACACCTCGTTCTCCTATTATTTTGAGTAATCTGTTCAAATAACTGTTATTATTGTGCTGTGACTATTGTGATTGTGTGTGCCTATTATCATCTTGACTATTCTCCTTCTGACTGTTTTCTTTGTGTATATGTGTGTGTGTGGGTAGCTCAATATAACCGTGAGTACTATTAGCAGACTTGACTTTCATTCCTCTGCCTATTACACACACCTAATAAACAATACTATACGCTTTTTAGTGGGTCTGTTTATAATGTATCTAAGTTACAATAGTCTAATGTCAACATCGCCTTTTACAAAATATTGCTTTTCCCCATGCAGTTACGTTGAATTGTTGAGGAGTTCTCCCGGTATTCCACCATCAGCTCTATTTCACCATCCGCATTGCAGTGACGAGCATGAACTGCTTAGCAATTATATTAAAGTAATCGAATCGCAACCCGTGAAATACTTATTATTGAGTAGTTTCGGTGGCCATCTGTGTCGGTGTTGTTGGTCTGATCTGAATTTAAAGTTATTTTTCACTTTGTAGTGTTTTTTTTTTGGAAGTCGGTTGTTTTTTTTTTAAATGTTTTTTTAAGTAATACTTCTATTAGACACCAACAAAAAAAAGCCGGTCAAGTGCGAGTGGGATTCGCGCACCGAGGGCTCCGTACAAATTTGTAGGTAGGTATGTAAATAGTTCATCACGGAAGTTTTTTTTAGTGTAACTACAAATTTACTGTTTTTGGTTTTTTCCTTTACCAGTGCTACATGACCTTCTTGCCAAATTTCATGATTCTATCAATGGGTCAACGTAAAGTACCCTATAAATTTTGATTTCCTTGAGAGTGTCAAAATATCCAGTTTCAAAATGGCCGTCTCTTTTTCTTTACGTTAATTTTTAAGCTTGATTTTTTCACATCTTCAAGGTACTGAAGACTTACTCAAGTCTATATAATATATGGTTTTAATTTTAACTCGATACCTCTACACGTTCCCGAGTTAAAGGGTCTTGACAGACAGACAGACAGACGGACAACAAAGTGATCCTATAAGGGTTCCGTTTTATCCTTTTGAGGTACGGAATCCTAAATACAATTTCGCACAACACCTCGAAATAATTTTAAGGCCTTCTTCAACCCTGAGTGGGCTATATATGCGCTGGGCTTTATAATTCTACTAACTGCGCCCCGCTGTTTCACCCGCGTAAATGTCGATCCCGTGAGTATATCGGGATAAAAAGTAACCTATATTATGTTAATCCAGGGTGTTAGCTACCTCCATACAAAATTTTATCAATATTGGTCTAGCCGTTTGAGCGTGAAGAAGTAACAAACTTATAAACACACACACACACACACAACCCCACATATTCACAAACTTTCGCCTTTATACAATTAGTGTGACAGATGAAACCGTACATGAATATATGCAAGGACGCAGTCTCTAGCGGCCTAGTACATACATCAACATGCACTTAAAGCACTAAGCAGATAAGTGTTATGGTAATGACAGACGCATGCCGGGTTTTTTTTCCTAGTCTAGGGCGGCAAAATGGTGTCTGGGTGAGTTTGCAGTAGAGCATAAAGAAGTGGGTAAGTTAGTTTATAGAAATACTTAATTAACAATCAAGTTTTATATTTTGATGCCTTGTTTTTATAATACTCCACTAATGTGACGTGTGAGGTTTACGTGGGGAGATAAATGATACCACGTAAATTGTCAACATCATCGTCTGCCTAGTCTTTTCCCAACTATGTTGGGGTCGGCTTCCAGTCTAACCGGATGCAGCTGAATACTAGTATTTTACATGGAGCGACTGCGTATCTGACCTCCCCAACCCAGTTACTGGGTAATACGATACCCCTTGGTAAGACTGGTTGTCAGACTTTCGGGCTTCTGACTACCTGTAACGACTGTCAAAGATCCACAAATGATGTGGATCGAATTAACGTACTTTCCGAGGTACGCAGGGGTCACGGTGTGTAAAGATGGTCACCCATCTACATACCAACCGCGGCAAGCGTAGCTTACCCTGTTCGATTGACCTGTGCAGCTGTTATTATTTAGCCACGGGCCCCTAAATCCCCCTGGGGCCTGGGCGGGTAAATTGTCAACATAAAAAATATAATAGATAAAAATGAGAACACGGTAGGTTTATGGTCACAAGGTTCCCTTACTTTCCCTTGGGAGTCACACATTACTCTCCTGGCTCAGCTTTTTGTGGCGATGACCGTAGTGATGTGCCACGCTGTAGAGGCCAGGTGAGGTCCCGGTCGGCGGATGATCTCGCACCCTAACATAAGCACCCGGCGCGGAGCTCGATGGTGATTGGGTTTGCCGGAAGGTGCCGCTCTGCCTTGGGATGCCACCGATAGTTCCGGATGGAACCCTTAAAATGGTGAGCTGGAACTTTGGACACGATAAGCCGGAACTTGGGACCCTGGAATAATGTCCAGCGTCATTAGATGGTCTATGATCATGTCCGCTGATTGCAACCGGCAAAAGTAAAGCGAGATGTAGGTAGGCACTAGTGGGATAATGAAGGTGGTGTGTGGTTGTTATAATCAGCGCGGAGTTTATAATAATTATGGAAGTAGGAAGCGCATGACTTGCACATTTTGTGTGGAGTGGATTTTTAAGTAAGGGATTTAGATTTTTTTTATAACCCAACGGGTATGGTTACGACAGTTACAAGACAGTTTTTGAAAAAGTTAACGACAGTTTCCTGAGACCGTTTTTTCCTTAAAACGGTCTAAGGAAACTGTCCTTCCTGTCCGTCTTTCCCTCCTGTCTTTATGAAAAATTTTCATCTCCATTCACAGATTTGGCAAAAAAAAAAAATTTTTCAATTTAAATGGAGTTTCTACATTCATGATGGAGTTTTTTGCCCGTTCTTCTCCATCATACGTATCTACTACGCTTTGGAATGGGCAACTAGTTTCATCTTTCTGGCTAACCGACCCCTAGACAATTCAAAAGTGCCTGTAATTTTTTGGTTTCCTTTATTTGAAATAAATGTTTTGAGTTTGAGTTTCATTAATATACAGATATGGGAATTCAGGTGAAGAGCGAATTCATAAGACATAGAGTCGTTGATAAACACAGCCCATGAGCTCTATTTTTGAAAAAAACTAAAAACATTTTTTTCAACACACTTGCTCGTAAAGTGGCTCTTATTGAACCGCTTTTAGGTCCATAATGCAGTGTATTAAAAACGCGTGCTTTTTGTTTACTTTAATCCACATTTGCTTTATTTCCACAGATAACTATTTACTAGTCGGAGATGCGCGCTTTTTTAATCTCATCTCACTTTTTTTTTAATAGTCTGTATTGTCCTTGGTCCCAAAATTAACTAATATTTATTTACCTTAAGTTGAATGCGCGGACAATTTAAGGTCTACCACTGCGCATTCACCTTAAATTGTCCGAAAAAACCTAAGAAAATTTGAATTTCGCGGTCTACCGCGAAATTCAAATTTTCTTAGGCTTTTTGCAATTTTCAGGTCAGTGTCAGGTTTGTATCTTGATCAAAATATGATTTGCGACTCTAACAGGTAATCATTCGAATCATTAATACATCTTTCCTATGGAAAAGTTCTTAGGGAAAAAATCTAACTAGAAAGATTCTATTCTAATGACTATAATTCTGTAAATACATATACAGAGCGTTAGGTTAAACGAGGGACATACTTTGAGGGGAGTTAGTACTCATGAAAATGAACAACTTTTACTATGGGGCCGAACCTGACCTCGCAAAAAAAAAAATCAGCTGCTCAGTACATGATACCCATAAAATTGTATTTCTTCGTTATCGTAATTATTGTAATAATTTATTAAAAAAATTAAAATGTGACTATGAGAGATCAGAATTCCAGAAGGCCAAAAACAATCCGAAGGCAACCTGGAAGCTTATCAAACAAATATCCCATTTGGACAGAGGTAAATCCTCTCCCACCGAATTGTTAAAGTGTTGCGACGATCCTCTTACTTCCCTCAATATGATTAACCACTACTTTGCCAATGTTGGCAGCGATCTTGCTTCTAAAATCCCACTATCTTCTCTTCCTGACTCAGTTGACTCTTTCTCCTCACCATTACAGTCTATGGCTTTGTATGATGTGGACGAGGCTGAAATTGAAAGCATCATATTAAACCTTAAAGACATATGTGCTGTTGGATATGACGGTATCTCACCCATAGTAATTAAGGCCACCAAAGACACTATTATTCCAATACTTGTCCACATATTTAACTTGTGCATAAGCCTGGGAATCTTTCCTGATGTCTTTAAAACTGCCATAGTTCATCCCATATTCAAAAGGGGAGATAGGTACGTCGTTTCCAACTACAGGCCTATATCCGTACTTACGACACTTTCTAAAATCTTTGAAAAAGTCATCAACACGAGACTTGTAAAGTTCCTAAATAAATTTAATATCTTGGCCGACAATCAGTTTGGATTCAGAGCAGGAAAGTCTACCGAAGATGCTACCCTAGAACTTACAAATTCAATAGTCGAACATCTTAATAATAAACAAAAAGCAATCGGGATCTTCCTAGATTTATCGAAGGCATTCGATACTGTATCTGTTCCTAAGCTGATATACAAGCTGGAACGTATTGGCATACGAGGTAATGGGGATCCCTTCTTTTCGCATAATGTTCTTTGTCCTAATATACTTCAGCATAACGATTTTGGCACAATTTGTTTTGGCATAATAATACTTCGGCATAATTTTTTTACGCATACGTTTTATGTTGGCATAATCATCTTAAAGACTAATTTGTTTTGGCATAAATTTGATTCGCATAACGTTAGTAGGCCTAATGACTATTAGCATAATAATATTTAGGCATACAATTAATTAAATTTAATATGCTGTGCAACAAAAGTTAGTGACAGAACCGAATTGCTGCAAAACCGACTCCACGTAGTCTTGTTGGTCCTACCCCTAGAGTGTAATTTAAAATCGCGTAGGCGGGTAGGGGCGAGGCGGCCCGCGGGCTGAGGTGCAGGCGGCTGCGAGCGATCCGCCGCGGCTGAGGCTGGCCGGCGAAGCCGGCCAACAAGCCGAAGCTGCGGTGGTGAGCGAAAGCCGTCTGCGACGATTAGCACGAGTGGGGCCGCCGGAGGCCCGCAGCGCCGGAGCCGTGACAGAAACCCTGCCTGCTGCATGTTGCATGCTCGCTTGAATGCTGCATGCTGCATGCTTGCTTGCATGATGCATGCTTGCTTGCATGCTGTATGCTTGCTGTATGCTTGCTTGCATGCTGTATGCTTGCTTGCTTCATGTTTCCTACAGCGAAAAAAACCTACAAAATTGTTCAATAGGTTATATTATATTAATATGTTATATATTACCTGATTCAGGAGATATGGTTTTTTTCCAATCGTCGAAATAAATTGGTATATCCTCTTCGGGCAAATTTATGCTTTAGGATATTATGCTTAAAAAAGTTATGCTTTAGAACTTTATGCTTAATAAATGTATGCTTTAGAATATTATGCTTAATCATTATTATGGTTAGAGAAATTATGCTTAAAAAAATTATGCGTAAGCTGTTATGCGTAAATATATTATGCGAAAATATAATTGTGCCAAACAAAATTATGCTAAGTTATATTAGGTCTTAAAATTTTATGCAAATGGATAGGGAACCGAGGTAATGCCCTCGAAATATTCCGCAGCTACTTGACGGGAAGGAAGCAGGTTGTCAAAGTGGAATCTTTTATAAGTTCAACCGAAGACATGTCATTTGGTGTACCTCAGGGTAGCGTTCTGGGGCCCACTCTTTTCCTTATCTATGTCAATGAGCTGTGCCAACTATCACTTCCAAACACAAGAATAATTACTTACGCGGATGACAAAGCTCTTATAACGCATGGTAAGGACTGGCCTGACACTCATGAGAAGGCGGAGATCGCTCTGAGTTTGGTAATGGATTGGTTGATCTTAAACCTACTTACACTCAACATCGCTAAGACTAAGTTCATCCCCTTTACACCAGGAATTCTTACACAACCACCAACGTCATTTCAGATCAAAACCCATGTTTGTTCTCATACTGTGGCCACCATATCCTGTGACTGTGCCCAGATAGAGCTCTCCGACCACATTAAATATCTTGGAGTCATATTGGACAATTGCCTTACGTGGAAAAAACAGGTTGACTCAGTGGTGGTCCGTGTAAGAAGACTTATATACGTGTTCAAAAAGCTCAGGGCGGTCGCCGACTTCCCATGTCTTATATTGACTTACCTCGCACTCGCCCAGTCAGTCCTTGGCTACTGCATTACAATATGGGGAGGTACTCACAAGACTACTATTCTGCGATTGGAGAGAGCGCAAAGAGCAGTGCTAAAAGTATTGGCTAAGAAACCTGCCCGATTCCCAACGTCAGAACTTTTTTCGCTCTGTAACGTCCTCACTGTTAGGCAGTTATTTATACTTCAAACTGTTATCAAGAAGCACGACCTCACGAAGTACGACCCACAACACCTCTCTAAAAAGCGACGTTCCGACATAGTTTGCAAGATACCTTTCTCCAGATTGACACTAGTAAGACGCCACTGTAACTACTTTAGCCCTAAACTCTACAATAACGTAAATAGAAACATTCAAATCTATCCTTTAACAAGAACTTTAGTTAGAAAAAAAAAAAACTGTCAGAATTGTTAAAATCATACTCCTACGAAGAAACAGAAAAACTTGTGGTAACATAACACTTACATTCCTGTAACAACAATTTTATTACATAAACACTATCCCCCTCATCCACGTTCAATATTCGCAGACCCCGCAATACACACACACACCCTCATTCACACATACCCTCAGTCACACACACACACACACACACACAATAGTTAGTACCTTTATATTAATCATTTTCTTTTTTTTTTTTTTAATTACTAGTCTGGAACTAATGAACCATATTTTCGACCTGGGCGTTGATAGCTGCGCCACAGTTTTAACTTTTGTAGCTATCTTCGTTTCCTTTTGTAAATTTGTGTCCTGATACTTGTTCCAAATAAACTTTTATTATTTATTATTATTTATTATTTTGACTAGCTATGCGAACATAAATGTAGGAAACGGCTGATTTTTTTTCGCGGTTTCAGGGTTAATCCCATATTAAAAGTTGTTCATTTTCATGAGTACTAACTCCCCTCAAAGTACGTCCCTCGTTTAACCTAACGCTCTGTATATTATAGTCGCGAATCATATTTGATCAAGATGCAACCTGATACTGACCTGCAAGTTACAAAAAACGTAAGAAAATTTTAATTATCCACCTAAAATTGTCCGTGGTCCCTACCCGAAACCAAACGGAAAAGACCCTGACTGGCGTTCTATCATTGCGGATTCTCACTGAACTAATGTAGGTATATTTCTCTATGCCAATAGTACTTTCTAATTCCATACTAACTAAACTACAATTGTTTTTTTTTTTTTCAATTGTTTTTACATGCTCTGTGGTCATGCTCAGTGCTTTTATTTACACTTGCGCGCGCATTGCTAGTGCTGGCTATGCGGAAAGACAAAACCAGCGCGCCATTTTCCATACAAGTTAATATTTAACAATACAAGTCTGTTTTTTTCCTCGCAAGTGTGTTGAAAAACGTCGTATGAAACGCGTGTGCATCGATCATTAGACTCTCGGCTTTCTTATCGCACTCGCCTGCGGCTCGCGCGAATAATACCGCCTCGAGCATAATGATCAACATAGCACACATGTATCATAATGTACTATTACAGCGCCTGTTGTAGCTCGATACGCTTAAATTGAACTAGACATGTCCATAAAAAATGAATGAAAGTTAGCTAACAAAGTTAATTAAATACCCTACACTTGTAAAAATATTGTTAGAACATTGAAATATAGATAACGAAATGGATAACGTTTTATTTACCGTATTCTAAAAGTTAGCCCCACATTTTGGGACTTCAAAACTTCCACCAAAAATATTGGTACGCATAACGAAACAGCGTTATGGGAAACAAAACGACGACAGTCGATCGTGCTTCGACAATAAAATAAAACTGGCTTGTTCGTATGACGGCCAGCAGAAATATTGTTAAACTTGCAAAACGGACGAGTGGTTAGCGTTGGCCGTTTGTCGTACTCGATACAACTATCGATTTTGTGTGCGAGATAGCTGAGGATGTCGCTACATCAATAGTCCATCACTAGCATTTGCAGGAATGGCATGTATACTTTCCATGAAATTTTAATTCTATATTAGAACGTAAGTAGGTCAGGCACAATTTTTACGTTTATCCCCATAAATGTGAAAATTGTGCCTGACCTACTTAGGTGAGACATTATTTTAAAATAATAACAGTGTAAACAATTATTGGTTGGCAAACATACGAGTAGTTGGTTAGCCAATAAAGTTAAAAATAAATGAAGAAGGTACCAATTTATTGGCCACATGTACCATCTGAAAAGCAGTGGTATTGGCCCCGACTCACGAGTTGTAGGTTGTGAGTTCGAACCCAAGAAGGTACTTTACTTTGTGTATTTAATTTCATCACCACTGCTCTCAAAACGGTGAAGGAAAACATCGTGAGGAAACCGGCATGTCCTAGAACCAAAAAAAAAACGAAGACATATGACATCTACCAACCCGCACTGGGCCCGCGTGGTGGATTACGGCCCACTCCTTCTCACATAGAGGAGGCTTATCTTTCAGCAGTGGGAACGTTATAGGCTGATTGTGCCATACACCGCCTTGAGGCTAATAACGTTCATTATCCTGTATTGCTTGTGGTGTCAATATACTATACTTGGTAAAACATTAACAACCTCTTAAGCGGTCATTGTACTCATCATTATGAATAACTTTTACTATGGGACCAAACCTGAAATCGCGAAAAAAAAATCAGCTGTTCCTGAAAATGTAAGGAACAGCTGTTTTTAGGGTTCCGTTGCCAAATGGCAAAAAACGGAACCCTTATAGATTCGTCATGTCTGTCTGTCTGTCTGTCTGTCTGTCTGTCTGTCTGTCTGTCCGTCTGTCTGTCTGTCCGTCCGTATGTCACAGCCACTTTTCTCCGAAAGTATAAGGACTATACTGTTGAAACTTGGTAAGTAGATGTATTCTGTGAACCGCATTAAGATTTTCACACAAAAATAGAAAAAAAACAATACATTTTGGGGTTCCCCATACTTAGAACTGAAACTAAAAAATTTTTTTTTCGTCAAACCCATACGTGTGAGGTATCTATGGATAGGTCTTCAAAAATGATATTGAGGTTTCTTATATCATTTTTTTCTAAACTGAATAGTTTGCGCGAGAGACACTTCCAAAGTGGTAAAATGTGTGTCCCCCCCCCCGTAACTTCTAAAATAAGAGAATGATAAAACTAAAAAAAATATATGATGTACAATACTATGTAAACTTCCACCGAAAATTGGTTTGAATGAGATCTAGTAAGTAGTTTTTTTTTAAGACGTCATAAATCGTAAACCGCAATTTACCTTTTATTCAACCAACTAAAAAAATAAAAAAACATTTAATTTCATAAACATAAACCTTACGCATGAACCTGGATGTTACGGAACCCTCGGTGAGCGAGTCCGACTCGCTCTTGCCCGGTTTTTTTTTTACGTTCCCCCGCTGAGAGACAAGCCTCCTCTATGTGAGAGGGAGTGGGCCGTAATCAGCCACGCGGGCTCAGTACGGGTTGGTAGATGTCACAAGTCTTCGATTTTTTACCCGACTGCGTCAGAAGGAGGGTTATGTTTTTCGAGTGTATGTATGTATGTATGTATGTATGTATGTATGTATATTTCTTTGGCACGCTCTGTAGCCTAAACGGCTAGATCGATTTCAGCTTGAGAGGTGCCGTTAGATTCGCCTTAATTGTGAGAGTGACACTGGGTATATCAAAATTAAAAAAAAAAATAAAATGGCCGATTTTTTGCGCAATATTATGTCTTCAAAAAATTTTTTTTTTCTCAAAACCTATCGAGTGGGGTATCAAAATAAAGGGTTTTAAAAGGTGATTACAAAAATATATATAACTTATACGGTTAAAAGTAATTTGAAGTGAAAAATCGTAAAAAACACGTACCAAGAACTAAATCGTCTGCGAAATCTTTCACATTTGTCTTGTAAAGTAAAAAGCTGGAAATAAAAAAAGTTATTTAAAAAAAATTAAAAACCCGACTGCGGTAAAAAACTGAAAAGCTAAAAACAAGCCCATTTTAAATTAAATAAAAGTTGGAAGCAGGCGGGACCCATATCATTTTTATTATATTTTCAAATTCAAATGGGTCCCGCCTGCTTCCAACTTTTATTTAATTTAAAATGGGCTTGTTTTTAGCTTTTCAGTTTTTTACCGCAGTCGGGTTTTTAATTTTTTTTAAATAACTTTTTTTTTATTCTAGGAAAAAAATTATTTCGCGATTTCAAGTTTGGTCCCATAGTAAAAGTTGTTCATAATGATGAGTACAATGACCCTTTAAGAGGTTGTTAATGTTTTACCAATAATCCTGTATACGACACAAAAACAAGCGTAGGTTCCGGGAGGTATACTTCGGGAACGGGGTGTTTTCAGGCTTCGTTTTCTACTGCACAATAAGCTAAAAAAAATACGAATTTTATAGCTGTATGTTTGTGCGTGTGTACATACAAACATACACCTAAAATAAAAATATGTATTTGTTTTGGAAGACATAATTATAAGATTATCATTGTGTGACGAATATGGCATTCCAATAATATTACATACATACGTGTCGAATTGATACCCTCCTTTTTTTTGAAGTCGGTTATATTAAAAACTCAAATCACACGGCAAACCAGCAGTCTTGAAAACACAACACTACCAAAGATACAAAGAGTGGAGTGGCGCAGCTGCGGATTGCCTGTCGTCTGAATTATAGTGCAGGTTCGATGTCCGCACCGAGCCAAATTATTGTGAACCTACCCTTATAACCGTCTATTTCTAAGTTTCTACATACACATGCACCTTTTCCCATCTTCCTCTCTTTTCCTTTTCCTTTTCCACTCACACCTTTTTCCCATGAAGCTAGGCAGAAAGTACAGAACGCCACCTGTTACGATCCTTACACACTTCATTTACTTCGTTCACGTTCACCCGGTCGTCCGTTTCTAGTCTAGTTATTATTATAATTTCTACTCTATAGCTCAAACTCGCGCTTTACATATTCCGTATTTTGTTTCCAAACAGGTGGTTTCCTGGAAAATCGATCCATTGGGTGAGCCTGAATCTGAGTGATTGGCAGACCGAGTTGTATAATGAATCTCTATATCTATTGCACAGTATAAAATAAAACCGGCCAATTGTGTGTCAGACCACGCACCGTGTAGGGTTCCGTAGTAGCCCTTTATCACAATATAGTACGATTCTGTTGTTCTTTATTCTGAACATAAAAAAATACATATATAAAAAAAATACATATTTTGTTTTTCAATGCAAGTCTTTACCCGTTATAAACAAACAACTACTTCATCTTAGTCACTTTAAAGGATTAATGCTAAGGATTTTGTATTTGGTACAAAATCATCCAACACTCAAGTTCAACGACTATTACTGCTAAGCTAATACAGTTATCTTAACCGCTATAATTTTCCATTAAAGTTCATTAAATGCACTATCATCGAGAATTTTTCCAGATTTCTCAAGCCCGCAGTTTAGCTTTTAGGGGGGGGGGGGGGGGACGTCCTACTGGAACAAAAATTTGCACTTTAAAGTTTAATATTTCGTAAATGGAGCATTAAATCGAAAAATAATTTTAGCTTGGGGTTGCCAAGTCATTTTAGAAGACCTATTCATCGATACCCCACACGATGGGGCAGACGTCGAAAAAAATATTCATCCCCACTTCACATGTAGGGGAGCTACCCTAAAAAAATATATTTTCCAAAATTTTATTTTACCACTTTGTCGGCGCAATTGATATACACACTCCTACAAAATTACAGCTTTGTAGTACTAACGGTCTTTAATAAAACCTCGGACAGACACACAGAAGGACGGGCATGACGAAACTATAAGGGTTCCTTGTAGGAACTACGGAAGCCTAAAAAGGCTCCTTCAAAAAGGCGCGACACGCGATAAAATCGCGCGCGACACACAGGCACCGCAAGTCGCACAACGAGCGGTGCCTTTGTGTCGCGTGCGATTATATCGCGTGTCGCGCATTTTTATAGGAGCTTTAAAGTCGTGTCTTTTTGTGTTTGTCTGTGTGACCGTTTAGTTTGTCTAAACTGCACGATGGATTTTGATATTGTGCAATAGGTAAAATTTGATCGATTAGGGCCCGGCCGATATAGCACAGATATCTAGATGTTTTGAGATGCCACCATAGTTGCACCCGAGCGAAGAAGGAGCGAGACGTACTTAAAATCGCTTTGCGCTCGTAAATATGGTTTATGTTAATATTCGACCCATTGAGAGAGGATGAGTAGCAACAATGTGATTATAGTGTGTGTCATCGCTCTTATTATGTACATACCCACATGTAAATAGATAACTATATCTTTCCCCTGTGACTGAATTAGTCTCAGACTGTCTAGGCGTGGCAACACTGCCCACGTATTTGCAGCTACAAGTGCAGGGCTGGGTCTTAATATTACAATGTAGATGCTTGTTCGATCACGCAGGGAAACTCCAAGCATAGAATAGAATAGAATAGAATACTCTTTATTATGTACACCATATAAATTACAGACACATAAATCTAGAAACTGTACAAAGGGTGACACAATGGGCGGTCTTATCGCTAAAAGCGATCTTTTAAAGACAACCTTTGGATGGATTAAAAAGGGAAAGGACAGACAAATACTGTAGGTAGTCTGTGGTGTACCATTTACATACATAAAGTATATTATACTAATATATATAAATATATACATATAATAATAAGCATGAAATATGAGCAAAGAAAATATAATGATGATGTTTAAGGAGCCCTCTCCTTTGCACTTTGGGTGACTTTTAGCTTTCTTATAAGGCCCATTGTCATCAGGAATGAGGAGATTCGCAGGAGAACTAAGGTAACCGACATAGCCCGAAGTATTGCCAAACTTAAGTAGCAGTGGGCTTTGCACATTGCTCGCAGAACAGATGGCCGATGAGGCCGAACGGTTCTGGAGTGGCGACCGCGTACTGGAAGAGGTAGCGTTGGAAGGCCTCCCACAAGGTGGTCCGACGACTTTGCTGCGGCCTTCATTAGGCCGCAGGAACCCGTTGGATGCGAGAAGCACAGAAATGGTCGATGTGGAAGTGCTTGGGGAGGCCTATGTCCAACAGTGGACGTCTTTCGGCAGAAATGATGATGATGATGTGATGAGACGCTAGTTCAAGAAGATAGGTTCATACTTACCGAGGTCATAGTTAAAATAAGTCTAACACCAAACATCGTGATTATTTTTCATTTCTCAGATTGAAGGTCTGATTCGGTTACAGATAGCTTTAAATATTACAATTTTTATCCATACTAATATTATAAATGCGAAAGTGTGTCTCTCTGTCTACACGTTACCTCTTCACGCTTAAACCGCTGAACCGATTTAGATGACATTTGGTAGAGAGATAGTTTGACTCCCGGGAAAGGACATAGGTTCGTTTTTATCCCGGTATTCCCAGGGGATCGAACTAAGGCGGATGAAACCGCGGGGTGCTGCTAGTCATAAATATAAAATGGTCTACTGGCTTCCTTGAAACATTCGATTGAGATTCATAAAAATCGTTTTATGGGTGTCTACATCTTTTTAACCCAATTCTCGGAATAGCCTGGCACACCTCGTCGCGATTTTACATTCAAATCGTAAAGACAACATTGTCACAAAAATCCTATGGGAGCTGACATGTTTCAGATCACATAAAAATTATTTTACGATTCTATCAGAGCAACCCACTCCACTCTCCGGCTTATGAATAAAAAGTACATAAATACTGTTTGTAAAGTGGTCCGTAGTGCATTTCGTTGATTTATAAAACACAGATAGAATGTAGTTTTCGATTTTATTTATCAGTAGTAAAGTTACGTTGTAATCTATTTTGTGATATAGTCGTCGTTTCAACATGTATGTATGGTCGCAATTTAACACCGAATTCTATAAAAATCAATGTCCAAAAATGACGTCAACATCATGTGCAATATTCTTGAACGTTTCACAAATCAATCAAAGGTGATCCTTTTGATGGATTTGATTTATCCGCCCGTTAAGAATTCTTTGTTCAGCAATGCTCGACGACCTAACGACAAATACAACCTCAATTCAAGAGGGACACATCGTGCCAAATTTTTTCCTGCATAAGCATAAAGCATACTCAGCCGATAATATTCCCACTACTGGGACACAGGCCACCTCTCTGTGAGATGGAGTGGGCCGTAATCCACCACACGGATCCAGTGCGGGTTGGGGAATACCACATGTCTTCGAATTTTTGGTTCTCGGACATGCCGGTTTCCTGTTGTGTTTTGAGAGCAGTGATGATGAAATAATTTACACAAAATAAAGCGCCTGCCTGGGTTCAAACCCACGACCTCTAACTCGTAAGTTGGGGTCGTTAGCACTAGACCACTACAGCTCTGCTCTATGATGAGAAGGAACATTTATGAGTTTTGAAAACAAACTTTCAGGCAAACAAAAATCGCATATTGTTAAGTTTTTAACCAAATCGCAAGAAAATGTTCTCCGTTCCAATTAGCAAGGTTCTAAGCTTTTCTTTAGCCTCATTTTACAGTACAATAAAAGTTCGCGACACATGCAAATCGTCGCTTTTCTCCAATTACATAATTCAACAGGCTTTAAAAAATTACTGCGGCTGTGTTTGCCTTTCTAGATTCGCACGTTCAGAACATTAGTAGGGCACGCAAACACTGGAACAGAATCACTTGTGCATTGTTTTTCTGATAACATTTGAAAGTGTTTTTATAGAAAACACTGTTTAAGATATCTGTAAGATTTATTTGTAAAATGTATGATAATCATGCGAATTATTACAATTTGTATAACAAACATCACTCGATCAGCAACGAGGCTAGTACCTTTTTAGGGTTCCGTACCCAAAGGGTAAAAACGGAACCCTATTACTAAGAGTTCGCTCTGTCCGTCTGTCTGTCTGTCTGGCTGTATCTCAAGAACCGCGATAGCTAGACTGTTGAAATTTTCACAAAGTATGTATTTCTGTAGCCGCTATAATAACAAATACTAAAAACAAAATAAAATAAATATTTAAGGGGGGCTCCCGTACAACAAACGCGATTTTTTTTGCCCTTTTTTGATCGATATCAAAACTGGCAACAGGTAGGCACTTGAAATATACACAAAATACTCAGTTGTAGGTATTTTAACTATAATAATAAATAATAAAATTAAAATAAAATAAATATTTAAGGGGGGCTCCCATACAACAAACATGTTTTTTTCGGCGTTTTTGCCTTGTGGTACGGAACCCTTCGTGTGCGAGTCCGACTCGCACTTGGCCAGTTTTTTATTTTTGGGTAGGTACCGCAAAGTCTTGGTGCGACCATTAAATTGTGACCTGCCCTGACGTCAATCAATTGACAACACTGTCATGTTTTGATTATGATGTTTTTACAGAATAAACAAATTTTCTTTTTTTTTCTTCATGGATGCTCTTCAACACGAAGGGTTAGGCTACATGTGTTAGTCTCTTTTTGACTAAAACCCTACAATGTTCTTCCATGGACGATACCTTTAGAATATCCTCTGTAATTTAAAAAACAAATTAATAACAATAAATAAATAAATAAATAATAATAATGAATATTAATAATAATAATATAATTAATTTTAAAAATTACAGAGGATATTCTTCCGGTCTTATCACCCTTTTTATTAGATGTTCAGTGTTCTGCAGTGCGATTATGTAACCATCTCACCTTGAAAACTTAGGTGAAGTGAGCTTTCAATAGTGTCAATTTTCCTAGCAAAAACAAACTCACATCAGCTAAGTTTTCACTGTGAGATTTTTTCAGAATCGACCGGCAGTTTCTGACTTCCTTTTTAACTCAAGTTTTCTCTTCGGATCACGCATCAACCGTCCCAGATTCGTATTGCAGATAGATCAGCTGCGATCTCGTTTCCTTTGAATTTTTCCACAACACACACGCAGGCTTGCCAGGTACATGCAAACAGTAGCAATCGAAATTGCAAATTTGTGCAGGGGGGCCCGTTCGGTTCGTTAGCGAGTTGTGTTTACGCGCCACCAACAACTAGGGTTGTCCACCGCTAATTGGTCCAAGTTTGCATTTAGTTTGATTTAATAAACTGTACGTAATGTATTCGATTTGATTTAACGCTTCCGTGGGTACCGTTTTTGGGAGGAATATTGCTAATTCCGCGGTTGTTAAAAAAAAACAATCATACCGGTTTTTTGTCAACGAGGAAAATCTAAACAATAGACGCAACATCTAATTGAGGGAAGTCAGAAACTTGGGATCACCAGAATATCGTAGGCTATTAAATAAACATAACAATTTTTTATTTAAATATAAACATACCATATGAAAGTAACTTGCGTACTTCTAAAATAAATACCTCTTTTTTTTATTAATACAATGTAATGTAATTATATAAAAAGAAATATGCCGCATAATAATCCAACCCTGTGAACGAAAACACTATGGAATAATGATCTTTCTTTTGCGGAACGTTTTAATAATGGAAAAATTGTACAATTTGCATATTTGTGCACCAATCCATTACCTGCGCTAGCCACATTTGTGCCGTATGCCCGACGTTTGCCCATTTGTGCCGTGTGCCCGACGATTGTTCATTTGCATAAAACTTTTAAATTATAATAAATATGTTTTTCTTTTCAGGATTGCTTTATATTCAACTGATTTGAATGTCGTGGAGATGGTATTATTGTTATATAATTATAAAACAGATTTATAAGGAAGCAGTAATTATTTTTTCATTATAAGATAAGTGATTTGTCTATTTTACAACTACGTTGTAATATATTTTGAACGCGGAACAAATAAATAAAGAATAAAATGGTCTTGCACTCAGCATGAAGTTGGCAACGCGAAACATACTTATTTGTTGTATTCCAGCCAAGCCAGTGGTGCATAGAACAGAAATGAATATAATTTATATAAAATGTTGTTGGAAAAGTAAGCATAAAGGAACATAACATTCACGTATGTGAATTTATTTAATGTTCATCGTCTGCCTATCCGTTTCCCAGCTACATTGGTGTCCAACTTCCAGTCGCACAAGGTGCAGCCAATATACTAGATAGATAGATTACATTACTATAATAAAAACTAGGTGCCAATATACAAAAAGAAAAACATACTTAAAGAAATATAGTCAATCAACTCAGCCTATCGCAGTCCACTGCTGGACATAGGCCTCTCCCAGACTGCATCACAACACCCTGTCCTACGCCTTCCGCATCCAGTCTATTTCAGCCACCTTCTTTAGGTCGTCCGTCCATCTAGCTGGGGGGCGTCCCACACTACGCTTGCCGATACGCGGTCTCCACTCCAGGAGTCGTCTGCTCTACATCGGCCCTTCGACAAACATGGCCAGCCCACTGCCACTTCAGTTTGCTTACTCTGCAAGCTATGTCCGTAACTTTGGTTCTTTTCCGGACAATTTCATTCCTGATTTTATCCGAAAGAGACTCCGAGCATAGCTCGCTCCATAGCGCGCTATGGAGCGCCAGCAGCGAGACCAGCCCGACCGTCAGTGTCCACGTTTCAGCACCGTATGTCATGACGGGCAGGACGCACTGGCTGAAGAACTTCTTCAAACACTGCGGGATAGGCGATGAGAAGACTTGACGGAGTTTTCAAAATGTTGCCCAACCCAACTGGATCCTTCTGTCGACCTCTTTTTCAAAGTTGTGTCTACCGAGCTGGATGACTTACCCTAGGTAGACATAATCCTTCACAATTTCGAGAAGAGGCCCTTCGATGTGGATTGGACTCGGCAAGTCGTGCGAAAGAAATATAGTGACACTATGATAATTATATTTCAAGTCTTTTAGTATTTTAGTCGTAAATGGAGCGACGGTCTATCCGACCTCCTAGTAATGTTATCAAGCGCGATAATTGTGAAAATATTTAATTAACTACTTGAAAGTTCATTCCATCTAAGTATCGTTTTACGAGTACTTGAAAGAAACTTACGAACCATCAGTACAGCTTTTAATTTTGTATAACATAATTGATGACGATAGAAATACTTGAAGCAGAAGAGTTCAATAATATGTTTCGAATATTTGAAATACCTTTTAAGTCGTATTTCTGTCTAGCTTTCGATTTTATATTTTATCTTGTATTTTTTAAATAAAAGATATATTTGTAGAAAAAAGATACAATTTGTATAGATTGGGTAGGCAAGAAAGTAAAGACGAATAGATTTCAAATTTTACTCCAAAAAGTAATTATTAAAAAATAGTTTTGTGATCACACACAAATCCTAAGTATTTTCCTAAGAAGCTATTTAGGCCTGATTGCACTAAGATTTGTATAGAGTTAAAAAAAATACTTTTTATCACATGTCATCTATTCAAAAAGAGCTATAGTATTCTTCGTAAACAGGGACTTAAATACCTCTTTAATCCCTAGGGACTAAAAGTGATTTGAATTTGGATTGTGGATATTGTTAGTAAAAGTTCAAATCAACAAAGAGATCAATCACGAACATTGTATGAACAAGTAACAGGGTGTATGATAAAGTAAAACCCGCACGAGCCAAATAAAAAAAAAAGTATGTGAAAAAATAAAAGAACGGGCGAAAAGCATTCTGCCTTTGTTCGTAATTGTTTACTCAATATACGATTTTACTTAGTTTTATAAAAAATGAATATGTCTTCCTCAAGTAATTGTATGTAAATAAATAAACGTACTGTTCTTATTCATAAGTTGCACTTACTTATTTTTTCATAGAGGGTAATACAAAGTAGAGTGTTCACCTAGGGAGCAACACTATTATATAAAGAATCTCACCTTCAAAATAGTTGTTTACTCCCTTGGCAAACAATTTACTATTTTGTTTCTAAGGCCTCCTTTAAAACACTCTATTTATTCATAAGAATTATCTTAATATTCGTTGCTCTCACATTTTAATATTAATTTCCGTTTAGTTAATCCAAAGTTTCCATAGGATTATATTGTTAAATCATATGGGGCCAAATAAATTATCTTTTACTGCAATTTTGTTAAACGTCCTCTACATTACCTACACTTTCTCACTTTCTTTTTCTTTTAATTGCTGTATTGCCAATAAACGAATTTTTTTTTCCTTATTTCTATTCCTAGATCATTAATAAGCGCAAACATAATTAACGAGTTAGTTTGAAAATTGAGAGTTCATGGAGTTTCTTGCCCGGTCTTCTCCATAGGTACCTACTACGCTTTGAAATAGGCAACTAACTTCATCTTTCTAACTGACCGACCCCTTGACAGTGCAAAAGTACCTGCAATTGGTTTATCTATACATATAATAAATCTGTAGAAGGGTCAATTCTGTACATTGAAAATATTGAAAAAATAAATAGCGGGGGGCTGTTGCTGGATCGATACCAAACCCAAATATGTGATTAAAAAAATTTTTGTCTGTCTGTCTGTCTGTCTGTCTGTCTGTATATGCAGGCATCACGTGAAAACTAACGGTTCGATTTCGATGAAACTTCGTATAATTATACCTTATTATCCTGGGCATAAAATAGGATACTTTTTATCCTGGAAAAATACGTAGAAAAAAAAATCTTATTTTTCGGTTTTATTCATAGACGTTGTTCTGTAAAACCGCGAACACACGTTGCATTACCCGTAGTGGATAATTTTCCATTTTAATTTAAGAGAATACAGTTTCCTGTAGCTTTGTGTTACGCCATGACAATAAATAAGGCTCAAGGTCAGACCCTAGGAGTTGCTGGCGTAGATCTTACTGCGAGTTGTTTTTCACGTAGCTCTTTCCCATGTGAGCAGTCCAAGAAATCTTCATGTTCATATTCCGGACGAGCTCACTAACAATGTTGTGTATGCTGAAGCTCTCAATTAACTTTCTGTCGCATTGTCACGATCACTTTTTTATTATTGCAAACTTTTCGTCACTGTCAGTAATTTACTGCTACATGCTACTTATCAAGGTCGGAATTACTATGAAAAAAATACTTACTACAGAACGCGAGCTCAACAGCAGTAGCTCAATAGAGGGATCTCCTTAATTATTATAGGCTTAGCCGTATTTGGGTCCAATAGATATTTATAAGATGTCGTTGTCAGAGTTACTCAAAATGGAGAAATAAACCATCCACGCGAAGACCGACATCCGCGCGGACGGAGTCGCGGGCGGAAGCTAGTTTGAAATAAATGCTTTGAGTTTGAGTTTGGGATAGTCAGTCACATCATTGGATACGACAATATTCCGTACGAAAAAGTTCCAGTAATAATAAGATTCTGTTATTTTATCATAACTTATTTTCGAGCAAGCAACAGACGAAATAAGCTTTCAAAATATTGAAGAAAAATATTTTTGTGCTTCGACTTCGAACCACACGATTATTTTTCTTTATTTGCCAAATGAAGGTAAAAATAAATTAGACAGTCAGCCATCCCCATTGTCACCCAAATTTGACAGTCAGCTGAAATTTTCTATTATTGCAAAAAAATAAACAACATAAAAGGTTCCACCCACAATGACATTAATATACTTAACTATTTCAGTTACACGCTAAATGCATTGTGAAAGTTTTTTCATTTATTAGTTTTTGAAACATTTGTCTGAGCACACAACTAATAAATAAAGTTAGTGAAGATATTTATCAAAGACCACAATTGAGCTATTTGTTTTGAGTTAAATAAATTAAACTGTATCGTTAGAGAATTTAATATCGAAAATGCAGTGGACAGCTGCTTTATGAGCTCAACTATCACTAACGAGACACTATTACTTTTTCTATTGTTACCAAACTTAATAAGCTTACCTTAAGGCTAGTATAGACTAAAGCATTTACTTGTAACAGAACAACGAGCATTCGCCGTTTTAAAATTTTATCGAATTGCACTTAGAACAGGGGGCCTAAAAAGGCCACTTTGGCAGAATCATAAAAGGATAACATAATGGACAGTTAACCGTTAAGTTAATCGTATCAAATCCCATTGGTGAAGCATTTTCCAGTTATTTTTTTTTGTCTGTGCTAAAATACCAATCAATCAGATCCAAATCCAATCCCAATCTCTTTGATTATAACACGGACTGTCTTCGCCATATTACTATTCATAATGTTATCCTTTTATGATTCTCCAAAGTGGCCTTTTTAGGCCCCTAGGACGCTCGATGTTTTGTTGTTACCTGATTTTAAATATCAACGAGCGTATAGGTGTAACATTTTATCGAGCAAAGGCACGAGCAGTACATATAGGTTCGACATTTAATTAAAATGGTTGAGCTGGATGAGCTAGATGAAATAATTTAAATGGTTGAGCTGGATGGCGCTGATCTACCCGTCATGTTCGTGAACGGGCGCCGTCGGTTGAGACTGGTCATCTCTTAACTGCCACGGTTTATTTCTTAATGTTATATTTTGAATTGTTTCTTCATTTGTGTCTTTTTCACATTGTTCTCACATATAGTAGCAACAGGATTTTGTAATAATACGAGTATATCTTGATTTAAAAGAGTGTCCATGGAAATTCTTGCCCATTCTTCTCCATAGAGATCTACTTTTTGGAATGGGCAACTAGCTTCAACTCTCTGACTAACTGACAGACTATTTAATTTTGACAATTCAAAAGTGCCTATACAAGGTTTAATTGAAATAAATGCTTTGAGCTTGAGTTTTGAGATTTCAACAATGAACGCAAGGTAGAAAGAAATGTTACAGGTATACTACGCGCAACGAGTTATGAGCGCTGACCTTGAAGAAAACCAACGCCACAAACCCTTATGTCTTAGTAATAAGGGTTTGTTTCGCTTGATTTTTTCAAGGTCAGCGCTCCTAATAATTATGTTACGGTACTCACGGTAGGTAATAGAATATAAAGAAAATTTAATTTGTTATCAAAGAGGACACAAAAGTCAGGAAAAGTATAATATAATTAATCGTAGGTAATTTACGACATATTATGAAAACGCCCTCTTGATAATACAGAGTCAAATTAAATTAGCTAGCGTAAAATGAAAAAATGATAAATTAAAAAAACCGTTCAAGAGACTCGTGCACCGAGGGTCCCGTACGATCATGTTTTTATTAATTCAACGGCGAGGCCTATATTCGTCAGAGAACTTTAACACTGTGCACTTCGGTGTAGAATATTGCAATTTTATGTCAGCGCCATCTCTTGACCGATAGTAGAACTAATGTAACTTTTGTTGATGTTTTCTGAAAAAGTGTGCTATTTAGAGAATTCGTGTTATTTTTTCTGTAATCTTTACATAAACTTCTATTACATAGAATAATTTCAGATTTTTCTCTTTGCAAACTTCGGAGATAAGGAGGGGGGGGATGGTATTTTTTTTATATTTTTCATCAAAAGTCGATAACTACTTATGCGGCCTAAAAAGAATAAAAAGAATAAAAAACTGCGTATGATACCCCACATGCCCTAGTAGCCCCACTTCAAATTTTCAGACGCCTTTTCAGTCCCTGTTGCAAAAAATATACCTATATTTTTATTTCTTTCATAATTGCAAAATAGTTGGGCAAACGTCATCGAAAACTATTCCAAATTTCAAGTTGATAGCATTAGTAGTTCTTGAGATATCCAGCTGTGACAGACAGACAGACTGAGTCTCACCATAAGAGTTCCGTTTTACCATTTTGATACGGAACCCTAAAAATAAATTAATTTAATGTTTTTTTTTGTGGGGTTATCGTCCGCTGTTAGTGTATTTACTTGAAATATCAGTTTAAAAATCAGCTTATTTTGTGTAAACTTCACGGATGTGATTGTTACTGATATCTAAACACGATCAAACATATTTTCTCAACTCATACTTCAAGTAGCAACACTACCAGCGGTCGTTGACCTCTAAGAATTTTTATTCTTACATCGTGGTTAGATGTCGATACCCATCACGTCTGCTGAGTTTCGCTAGCTAATTTAATTTGACCCTGAATAACAGACTATACATTGTTATTGGTAAATCATTAACAACCTCTTAAGAGGTCATTGTAGGTACTCATCATTATGAATAAGTTTTACTATGGGACCAACCCTGAAGTTGCGAAAAAATATCAGCTGTTCCATACGTTTGTATAACTCGTCAAAATGTAGGAAACAGCTGATTTTTTTCGCGATTTCATGTTTGGTCCCATAGTAAAAGTTGTTCATAATGATGAGTACAATGACCTCTTAAGAGGTTGTTATTGTTTTACCAATAACCCTGTATAGCTATTGCCAGTGGCTTCGCCGGCGTGGTTGTCGGAGATCATCCCATGGGAACGTACTCCCGGGAAAAATAACATATTATATCATAAACTCAGAATCCAGGTTAAAAACTATCTGTGTGCCAAATTTCATCCAAATCTGTTTAGTCGTTTTTGCGTGATTGAGTGACAAACATCCAAACATCTAAAAACTTCCACAATTATAATATACATACATACATAATCAGCCTATAACGTTCCCACTGCTGGGACACAGGCCTCCTCTCAGTGAGAGGGAGTGGGCCGTAATCCACCACGCGGGCCCAGTGCGGGTTGGTACACATTACATTACCATAATCACACTAATATTATAAAGGCGAACGTTTGTGAGTGTGCGTGTGTGTGTGGGGGTGCGTTTATATGTTTGTTACTTCTTCACGCTCAGACGGCAGGACCAATTTTGATAAAATTTTGTATGGAGGTAGCTGATACCCTGGATTAACATATAGGCAACTGTTATCCCGATATTCCCACGGGATCGACATTTACACGGATGAAACCGCGGGACGCTAGCTAGATAGTTTATAATATAGTAAGATTATTATAATAATAGATAAACCGCTTTTCTGGATCTGTATGTTTCCCTTTGATCCCTACCCTTAAAAAAGTCAAGGCAACTGCCATATAATTTGCAATCACATCACGCTTTGCAGTAATTGGCTATCTCTAGCTCACTTAACTCTGTAATTAATTATCTATTAGCGTATAATCAGCGTTATTACAATAGTTGCCGGCAGCGCCTACGTAATTGCTATTCTGAACTGACCTGAAGTCGGCCAATCTTGTAAGAGAAAATAGTTAGCGCCTAATTTCAATTTGACAGAGTTCACTTCAAACTCTGTCAAATTGAAACTGACTTTGGCATTTGAAGTAAAGGGATATTGCCAAAATATCCTTGACTGACAATATTTAAATATTACAATATTTTGACTGCCTGTCGGTCTTCTACAGATTGTACTTCGGAGAATGTGCGCAGGAGTTCCACGACCTGACCCCACCGCCTCCCTTCCGTTACCGGACTACCAGCCATACTGCAGGGATACTGCAAGTGCGGATAACTTGGTCGATATACCGACTACTCATACTAAGCGCTTCTCCACCACATTTATCACGCGGACGGCCAAACTATGGAACTCTCTGCCAGCGACTGTGTTCCCTTCTATCTATAACCCGTTAGCCTTCCAAGCAAGAGTGAACAGGCATCTTCTGGGCTTGCTTGTTCCGTCGTAGCCATAACCCATCGCTTTCTAGCAGCCAAGATCGAGGTCTCCGACTTAAGGGTGACAGAATAACAAACATCTTCACGAAAAGAGAATGACCAAAAGTCGTACCAAAAAGTCTCATGCATCAAGATCAAAATATTGTAGTAATTATTTTCATATTTTTTGACGACATTACGCGTCGGGGATTTAATTTTTGAACAGGGCATTTAATTTAAAGTAAAAAAGTGTTGATATTGTTTTACTCCCTTTACATGACGTTCCGTTTCTAATGATATGATATGACCTTGAATTTTGAAAGTGCTATGATGTCTTTCAAAAAACATGTAAAAAAATTATACTTTGTCGATTCTACATTAATTAAAAATAACTAGAATAGAATATTATATAAAAATAACTAGTAGATAATAATGGCCGTTCGTGTCAAACAAAATAAAGAACCTAGTTTTTAGGTTATTTCGATTTTTTTTAAATCTCCGAAACCCGGGTTTTGTTTACAAAAAAAACTTTGTGATAAATGATAAATGATAAATGATTTATTTTCTGTAAGTAGGTTTTTACAAACACTTTTACACGTCATCATATTTTTTAAACTAGATGTTGTCGGCGTTTCCTATCTGACTACTCTGAGAAGAAAGGCCGAAACAAACTCAGAGGTCACAGTCTCTTTTAAAGTCCAGACAAAATCTTGGTCAGATCGTGTGAAGACCATGTAGATTGATGTCAAAAATCGTGCAGCTCGACTCAGAAATGAGGAGCTCAACGATTCGACGAACAATACCAAAGAAAGGACATTTGGGTAGGCCGCGTAAATTACTCAAACTGCCAGATCATGATTAAAACTAAGAAGGAAAACAGAAAAAAAAATGACCCACATAGTCCTCACATTCACAATAATTAAATGAAAAGAAAAAAAAATACTTTACAAAGTAAATATTCATGTCATTGTCTAAATAAAATTCATCAATGTCAATGTGTATGTTCGGAATATGAATTAAATGTGACTCGCTTGGTGAAATACTTGTTTAATTCCGATTTTATGTACAATAAATTACTTATATAATTAATCGATCGCACGGCCCACGGTGCGTCCGCCGCTGACCGAATCTGTAGACGAGTAGTGGGGGCGCGGCTGCGGCTCGATCAGCTGTGTGGCCCCTCAACCCGCGCGTCCCCCGTCGCTGCTGGTGCACGCGTATTATGCGTGAACATCCTCCGGCGCGTTGAAAGCCTTAGCTTTTAAGACGTAGACGAGGTAGGGAGCCTGGAAGCGGCCCTCTCTGCTTCGTTGTCATCTTTGGGTTCTGAAGTTGGCAAAACACATAATTTATTGACAGCCCTTCGTACAATGCCCCTTGAAGTAGTGACGTCAGCTACCCTACTGACGCCGTCGGCCCCTGGATAGAGGCGGCACACGCGCCCTAGCCGCCATTGTAATGGCGGTAAGTTGTCCTCCTTCAGTACAACCACGTCCCCGCTGGTGAGTCCTTGTTGAGCGGTGCGCCATTTGGTGCGCTGCTGCAGCTCAGAGATATACTCCCGGCGCCATCTCTCCCAGAAATGCTGCCTTATCTTCTCTAGGAGCTCGTGTCTGTTAGGCCTGGTAGCAGTGATGGGCTTCGTTGGGATGGACATAAGTGGTCTCCCAATTAGGAAGTGGCCTGGGGTCAGAGGAGAAGGATCAGTACAATTGGACGAGAGAGGAGTCAGCGGGCGTGAATTTAAAATAGCTTCAATCTGTGTGAACAGCGTTGCTAGCTCCTCAAACGTCAGAGCAGCCTTTCCAGCTACACGTTTTAAATGGAATTTAGCTGATTTGATTCCAGCCTCAAATATTCCGCCGAAGTGGGGAGAATAAGCGGGGCTAAATACAAATTTTATCCCTTCAGAAGTGGCATAATCACTAACAGACTGACGGCTGGACCTAAGCAGCTTACCTAATTCATTGTTGGCACCTACGAAATTCCTGCCGTTATCGCAAAAGATCTCATGACATTTTCCTCTGCGTGACACGAATCGTCTTAGGCATAAAATAAAAGCTTGCGTACTCAGTTCACTCACCAGTTCTAAGTGTATTGCCTTTGTACTAAGGCATACAAATAAACATAGGTAACATTTACTAATTCGGTTACCACGACCTTTACGGTTGCTTATCATGAAAGGTCCAGCAAAGTCAACTCCACACGAGTAGAAAGGGAAACAAGCATTAGTACGCGCTTCAGGTAAATGACCCATTATTGGTTGCACCGTATTTGCTCGCAGACGAACGCAAACAATACACTGTCTAACTACTTGTCGCGCTAAGCATCTCCCTCCAACAGGCCAGTACTTATCACGCACCGATGCTAACAGTAGCTGTTGACCTGCGTGGAACAAACGTATATGTTCATTGATCATTATTAATTTGGTTAAATGATGTTTTGAATTTAATATTATAGGATGTTTCTTATCAAAATTATAATTTGAGTTTTCTAAACGACCACCAACACGAACAATGTCATTTGAATCTATAAATGGAGTTAACTGTAATAATTTATTTCTCTGTGGTAATGTTTTTCCTTGTTTTAGTAACCCAATTTCGAACGAAAATGATTGTAATTGACCAAATTTTATTAATAGCATAACTGAATTATTTATTTCGTCTGAGTTTATAGGGCCTGAGTACCTTTGTTTATTTTTATTACAGTTGTTAGCAAAACGTAGAACATACGCAAATATTCTACTCAGTTTATTGAAATCGGAGTACTTATTGAAATCTATAAATAAGCTCTTGTCAGCAGAACTGTTTGCTGCAGATAATAACGAATGTACCTTTAACTCGGGTATATTTTGAGCTACGAATGAATTCTGTGGCCATTCTAAACGTTCCTTCTTTAAGAAAGGAGGACCTTCCCACCACAAAGAAGACGAAGATAGGTCCTGGGGTTCAATTCCCCTTGAGGCCAAGTCAGCTGGGTTCATATTCGTAGGTACATGTCTGTGTTCAAAACCATTAGTTAACTCGTTAATTTCATTGACCCTGTTGCAGACAAACATTTTAAGATTTCTTACATCTGTTTTCAACCATCCTAAAACCACCGTTGAGTCAGTCCAAATGGTTTTACAACTTATATTAAATCGCAATGACTGTAGAACTTTATTACATAATCTGGCTCCTAGCAAAGTACCAAGTAATTCCAATTTTGGTATAGTAATTGGCTTTAAGGGTGCAACCCTTGCCTTTGCGCACAAAAGTTTTACCGTAACCTCATTTTTGTCATTTATGGAACGTAAGTATACACATGAGGCATACGCTTTCTGTGACGCATCGACAAAACAATGCAATTCTATGGATATCGGGGAATTACAAAGAACATTTCTGCTAATTTTAATATTAGAAAGAAAGTGCAAATTAGACATGAATTTAGACCATGTATTTAATAGGTTTTGTGGTATAGGCTCCTCCCAATCTAACTTAATGACCCATAACTGCTGTAAAAATATTTTTGCTTTAATAATACATGCACTAATTAATCCTAAAGGATCAAATATTTTACAAATAGTAGCTATAACAACCCTTTTTGTGATAGTTTGCGGTGGCGATTCGACCCTTGAGTGAAACTCAATAATGTCTAGTTTTGGAGAATAGTTCAAACCTAGCACACTGGATTCCTTAGTCAAATCTACCGGGTCGAACATAGTATCATCCCCAGCAAATGCCTGTAAACAGTTAGTACGAATCTTTCTTAAGGGGAAGCATGCTGAATCTAGAATTTTCTTAACATTTGTATATATATGCAGTAATTCACTTTCACTATCCGCTCCCGTATTCAAGTCATCTACGTAAAAATCACTTTTGATGATGTTAGCGATAGCACAGTATAAAGATCATACAGTATTGTAACTCGGCCGTAACCTTGAAATAAATGCCTACAGCCGCGCGGTACGTAAACATGCGATAGGGCTGGCGCCTCCAGCATTTTAATTACATTTGCCTACTTTGTGTTTCCATTTAGTTTTGTTATTGTATTTTACTGTGTGTAGATACATAAATAATAAAATAAATAAATAAATATACTTTTTTTATAAACAAATAAAATACTTTGTGAATTGAATAGGAAGTGTTTAATAAAAATGCGTGTTGTTTTTTGATTGGTAGATTTAATTAAAAATCCATGTTTATGTTTGAATAACAAATCTTATGCGACCGAAAAATATTTGCGCCTCGACTGAGACGTACGAAATGCTTTATTATTCAATTTTAAAGTATAAAAAATCCGCATTATATTATGTATAAAGCTTAATTAAAAATTGTTGTGGGAAACATGGACAAGGTGGAGAAAAAGGAATATCTTTTACTTGTTTATAGATACCTGCAGCTACTTTACAATTTATATGTATGGTTTTAAATGAAGTTCGGAATATTTCCTCCATTTTTTCTATATATTCCACAAAATCATCGCTGGGTACAATCAAAAAAGGTTGCGAATTAATCTTATTGTAGTCCGTATATCTTAATCATAGTATAATCTTATAGTAGTCTTATTGTAGCACAATATAGCCACCTCGTCATATTAAATATGAACTTGAACTTATTTTTAGTGAAAAAATCGCGCGGTTATTGTTAGAAAAAACAACACACCGTCCGATCGTCACTGCGGCACAGTCGCGACTGTCTGCATGCCGAGCGCATGCCGAGGTCGAAGCGCGTAGGCATAGCTCGCGTTTCGTCAGTTTGTATGAAGTCGAAATACTGTATGATCTTTATACTGTGGCGATAGTGTCGTCTTTGCATTCTTTAGCTAATTGTAACAAACATCTGGTACTCAGAAATGGAGCGCTGGCTAATCCATACGTTACTGTATTTAATTGTAAAACTTTTAAATTGCTATTATTATTGGGTTCCGCACAAGATGAATCCCTCCACAGAATTAACTGAAGGTGACGTTGAGAAGTATGCAAGGCCGTTTGTCGGTACATTTTCTCAATGTCTCCTAAGAGAACAAACCTATGTCCGCGAAAGCGTAACAAAATTGAGAATAAGTCGGATTGCACAACTGGACCTACGGCCTGTATGTCATTTAACGACTTACCAGAAGAAGTCTTGGCTGAGGCGTCGAATACCACTCTCAATTTCGTCGTTTCACTCTTTTCACGAATTACGCAGTGATGCGGAAGGTAATTACCAAATTCTGGGCGATCTACCTCACTCAAATGACCTAACTCCTTATATTCATCTATAAATTTAGTGTATGACTCCTTAAGTTTCGGATTTTTCTTTAACTTTAATTCTAAATTCAAAAAACGTTTCTTAGCCAAATAATATGAATCACCAAGACTAGTTTCGGGTTCTTTTAATGGCATACGGACACAAAACCGACCGTCAGGTAAGCGGCTTGTGTTTTCTACAAAGTCAGTTTCGCAAAACTGCTCTTCTAATGAATTTGTTTTTGTCTCTGCAGGTAGTTCTTCAATCTCCCAAAATTTCTTAAGGGAATCATCAATATTCGAAAGATGATTGAAATAACAATGGACCTTAGACTTGGATTGACTGATACCGACTGGGCCGGCTATCAACCATCCCAATTGTGATTCTTGTAAAGTAGGCTTATTAGACCCTAGCTTAATTTGATTTTTTCCAAGAATGTTCCAGAATATGTCAGCCCCTAACAACACATCTGTAGTGGAGGGCTGGTAAAACTTTGGATCCGCTAGCTGTATACCGCACGGAATATCTAATTCTCGGATATCTATTTCGACACTGGGTAAAATACCTGTTATCGTTGGCACCAATAAACAAGAAACCTGAGCACTATATGCAGTTGAATAAGAATTAATTTTTACGACACATTTTCCTAAAATGTTAGTTTTAATGTTATTAAGCCCACACACATTTAAGGTTTCACTAGAGTTCTTATTTAACCCTAATTTCTCTCGCATAACATCTGTTAAAAATGACGATTGACTACCAGTGTCTAACAATGCTCGCGCCTTAATCGTTTTATTGTTCGACTCATTAACGATTTCTACCTGCGCCGTGCACAACAACGTATGAGTCATCGTCGTTGCCGATAACGTAACCAGCTCATTTATTGGACTATGTGCACTTTGTTCTACGTTAGAATTACTGTCATTTTTATGAATCAAAGTGTTATGCTTCCCTTTACATATCTGACAAGAACCTTTCAAACGACACTGATAACTTTTATGCCCACTACGTAAACATTTAGTGCATAGTTTTAACTTATTTACTTCGCGAATTCTATCGTCGTAGTTCATTTCCTTGAATTTCGAACATTCATGAACAAAATGACTCCCATTACAAATTATGCATAGATATTTCTTAGTACTCGAATCCGAAGCAGCCAAGAAAGATCTCACTGGTTTATTATTTTGAGAGTTCGCCTTATTATGTTCCTGTTTATCAGATCTATTATAGTGGGTAGTTTCCAAAATGTCTGCTCGGTTGCGTAAAAATGAGTAAAATTGATCCAACGACGGTAAATCCGATAAACTATTCTTATACTCCTCCGGTCCTCCCATTTCATACTAGTGGTGGAATCCAACTTTGCTGAGACCATGAATATTATTAAAACATCCCACTGCTCGGTGGGAAGCCCAAGAGTGCGCAAAGAACTCAAGTTTTTTGATATGTGATCAATTAAATACCGTAATGCCTTAAACGATTCCCTCGCAACAGGATCGATACTTAATAGTGACTTAAGGTGATTATTTATTAAAATATTTTTACTGTTATAACGGTCACATAAAATTCGCCATGCATTTTCATAACTATTAGCGGTAAACTCAATTGATCTTATAACGACAGCGGCACTATTTTCTAAGCTTGATCTGAGATAATGGTATTTATTAATTAATGGAATCGAGTCATTTTTATTAACGAGGGAATCGAAAGTATCCCTGAACTCTAACCATTTCAAATAGTTTCCATCAAACTTTGGCAAATTTATAGTGGGTAATTTTATCGAATTCATGGAATGTGAACATTGATTTGACATACTTTCATCTTTCACTGATCCTTTCTCTAGATTAGCACATTCGATCAATTCTTTAGCCCTGGAAAGAAGAGAGAAGAACTGTGATTCAATCAAATCCCGCTCAGTTAACTGTTCATCTTCATTTGAAGAGAGCAATTCTATGCCTGATTGCATCTCATTGAAATCTGATAACAACTCTTGATACTTATCAACTCGTAAAGATAATTCTTTGGCTTGAACACTAGTAATTTTATTCGCGCCCACCTGGGTTAAGACATCCACATAATCTTTAAACTTAGTTAATCTACCTTTCATTATGCTACGCTTTTTAAGAAGATCCTTCAAACTTCCTTCCATCGCTAATTATTTCGAACAATGAAATTAAACAATGAATTAGGTAAGAAAACGAAATTATCAAACCAGTTACAACGGTTCCGTCGCACTTTGATCCAACCGCCCGCCTGCAGTCGCCACTTGCCACTCGAGTGCTCGATGGGCTCGCGAATCACAAGCCAAGCACTGGGTACAGCGCAGTAGAAATTGCTAGGCGCGACGTTAGGCAGTTCCCGAGTTAGTCTGGAAATTTGCAGAAATGCGTAAAAGTTAATTAAACTTATGAGAGGGTAGGCGGAAAAATGACGACAGCGAAAAAATGACCGGGCAATATTTGAATAAATGGATTTATGCTTTTATATATGTAGCTAGGGATGGAAATACTTTATGCGGACATTTAAAAAAAAACTATAAGCTGAAACCCTAATTATTTCAGCGAAATGGAATTAATATACTAGAAAAAAAAAGTTAGAATGCAGTAGGTATTGGCAAGCTCTCGCAATAGCCGAAGCGTAAATTATAAAAGATAGTACGTGCACACGAAATGCTATCTCATGGCGCTTTCGGAGCGGCTAGCTGCACACAAATTTGAAGGAAAAGAATCAGAATTAGTGGATAGGATTATGTAGGCCAACTTCCCTTGAGTATTCAGCCAGACGTCCTGCAGTCCTCAGCAAAGTTCTTCACTCCACCAGGGCAGAAGGCAGCATAAGCAGCTATCCGATCCAATCTTCCTTTCCGTTAAATTCAAATTGGAGTAACGGTTAACCGTTTTTTCTTGACCCGCTGAATGCAGTATTCTATTTTATCGAAGACGGTCGCCAATTGTTCGGAATATGAATTAAATGTGACTCGCTTGGTGAAATACTTGTTTAATTCCGATTTTATGTACAATAAATTACTTATATAATTAATCGATCGCACGGCCCACGGTGCGTCCGCCGCTGACCGAATCTGTAGACGAGTAGTGGGGGCGCGGCTGCGGCTCGATCAGCTGTGTGGCCCCTCAACCCGCGCGTCCCCCGTCGCTGCTGGTGCACGCGTATTATGCGTGAACAGTGTATATAAAAATCCGGACATAATCTTTGAGGACCATGTAGATTAGTGTCTGAAAAGATCTTTTGAGAAAAGAACCACACAGATTGAGTGGACCTGTCCAGTCAGTGCACGCATTTGTCAGTAACCGTGCAGCTCAACTCAGAACTTCAGGAGCTCAACGATTCGACGAACAATACCAAAGACAGGACATTTGGGTAGGCCGCATAAACTACTCAAACTGCCAGACCACGATTAAAATGTAAACAATGACCCACATAGTCCTCACATTCACAATAATTAAAATAATATAATACTTTATACAGTAAATGTACATGTCATTGTGTAAGTAATAAGATACTTAAAAAAAAAAAGAAAATATTAAAGTGTAAAAATTGCAAAATAACATTCACTGTCTAAACCTATTGGAGCAGCTCAATCCCAAGCCTTTTTGTCCTCAATATAGTCTTTTACAGTATAATAGGCTTTCTGGCATAGTTTTCGCTTTATAAAAGCTTTGAATTTATTTAGGCTTAGTTCTTGAATGTGGCTAGGAAGTTTATTATAAAAATGTATACTTTGGCATCTAAACGAGCCACCTATTTTCTTGAGCCTTGTTGTAGGAACAACAAATTTGTGTTTGTTCCTGGTATTTATGTTATGGATATCACTGTATTTTTTAAACAGATTAATATTTTTATGTGCATACAAAAGATTATCATAAATGTACTGAGAAGGCACAGTCATTATATTAATCTCTTTAAATTTGTCTCTGAGGGAGTGTCTAGGACTTAATTTATAAATAGAACGAATTGCTCTTTTTTGTAAAATAAAAATTGTCTGAATATCGGCGGCATTTCCCCACAACAGAATACCGTACGACATCACACTATGAAAATAACTAAAGTAAACTAAACGGGCTGTCTCTAAATCAGTCAAATCACGAATTTCCTAACGGCGTATGCTGCAGAGCTAAGCTTTTTTGACAATTTATCTATATGGGGGCCCCGTTGAAGCTTGGCATCCAACGTTATGCCTAAGAATACTGTGGTATCTTCGGGTTTTAACTCTTCATCCTTAATGAGAACACTAGTTTCTACTTGTCTAACGTGGGGTATCGTAAACTTAATACATTTCGTTTTTTTCCGTTAAGAAGTAGGTTATTGACATTAAACCAGTTAACTACTTTTGCAAGGGCGTTATTTACATTGTCAGTAACCAGCTGCTGACGTTTGATTTTAAACAAAAGAGAAGTGTCATCTGCAAACAACACTATATCATGATTATCCTTTATGAGGTACGGCAAGTCATTGATATAAATAAGGAACAAGAAAGGACCAAGAATTGAGCCCTGGGGGACCCCCATTCTTACTACAGATCCGGGTGACCTTTTTCCGTTAACATCAACTCTCTGAATACTATCACTCAAGTAAGAAGTAAGAAGATCCAGAGAGGCGTTCCGGATTCCGTAGTGGTGCAGTTTCCTGATTAATGTTTCATGAAGAACACAATCGAATGCCTTGGACAAATCGCAAAAGACGCCCAAGGCATCGCATTTGTCCTCCCATGCATTATAAATATGTCCTAAAAGTTCAACTCCTGCATCGGTAGTCGAACGACCCCTTGTAAAACCGAACTGTTTATTATGCAGTAATTTATTGTTATTAAAAAATCTTTGCAATTGATTCAAAATAAGTTTTTCAAAAATTTTACTAAAGGTAGGTAGTACTGAAATAGGTCGATAATTAGTAGGGTCTGATGTACTACCCGATTTAAACAAAGGTATTATTTTACTGTTTTTCATAAGATCAGGAAACTCACCACGGTCAATACAATTATTAAATATAACAGCTAAAGTAGGTGCTACAATGTTTATAATCGACTTAGCAACATCCACAGAATTACCACATAGATCTGCGGTCTTTTTAACATTTAACGTGTGAAAGGTTTTAATTATATCGTTACAGGTTACATATTCAAAGTGAAATTCAGAATCACAAACTGAAACGTTTTCTTTAAGTAAAGACTCTGCGGCAGCGGGTGATGAGTTAAGAGATTTAGTAGTTGATACTGGAATCTCTGCAAAGAAATTTTTAAAGGCCGCGGCGACTTGAGAATCTGATTTAATTATATTGTCATCAATAGCAAGGCTGTAGTCACTACTTCGGGTGCATGACCTTCCCGTTTCGCTATTAATGACATTCCAAGTCGTTTTAATAATGTTGCTACTATTTTTAATTTTTGAACTCAAATAACGTGACTTGGCAATACTACAAACTATTTTAAATATTTTAGAATAATTCTTAACATATAAATTAAATTCAGCAGTGTTTATACAAATCCGTTCTTCATATAATTCATAAAGTTGTTTTCTACTTTTATGTATACCAATGGTGGCCCAGTCACTGAAGGAAGCGTTACTATTAACCGATAATCTTTTTGAAATAAAAGTGTTATCAAATTGTGTGCAATACATATTAAAAAAATCATTATATTGTTGATTAGGGTCATCATTAGTGAATAAAAGTGGTAATTTACCCAAGAGTTTAGTTTTAAATGTTTCCAAGCGATTAGTTGTTTTTGGGTTAACAGTGATATCTTTTTTAGTAACTTTTTTTGTTGTAATTTGGAATACTGATCAATTGTCCGCAATGATCTGAGTCTATTAAGTTAATAATTTCTTTGTGGGTCGGTATAACATCTGTATAAATGTTATCTAGGCATGTGGCACTAGTAGGAGTTATTCTAGTGGGCTCTAAAAATTGGTTAGCAAGATTGTATGACTGAAACAAACTTATAATTTTAGTACTTAACCCAGAATTTTCTAACAAATTAACATTAAAATCACCACAAGTGATGATAGACTTCTTTGTATTACAGATTTTGTGCAACACTTCATCCATAACTTTTTCAAAACAATCATACAATCCTGAAGGTGGTCTGTATACACTTAATATAATGAACTGCTCCAATTCTATACAGGCTATTTCAATTGTTCGCTCAACAGAGAGGCTTACGATATCCTTGTCTTTGTAGGAGTTAATATGATAAGTGATCTATAATAAAGTTTGACATTGATGCAGCATGGTACGGGATTCCATACCTACATCCATGAGCATTGTCCTTTCATATCATGGGTTTATTATCATGATTAGATATTCTGGGCCAAAAAAAAAACAATTCGGATTGATCATTTCTATGCCCGGAAAAATACCAGAAACATACTGCGCTTTTTACCCGGCTAAGAATAGCAGTCCCTAGATATCTTCCGGTAGATGTCGTAAGAAGAGATAAAGGATTATGTCAGGCGAGTGGACAGGGGCATGAATTTCAATATATTATTATAAAACAGGGAATTCGGTCGGCACTCGCAATGCAAAGAAGATTAATTTGGTATCATTGGTAACGAATAGTCTTGATAGTGCGGCCATACTTCAGATCTTGAAAATATTTGATTCAAACTAACTATTATCTGTTGCTATCAACAAAAATATATCTAAGTTCTATAGGCTAGACAGGGTCATTGACGCACAACCTATTACTTTATTACTACAGACTAAGACTTTTATCTCGGCAATCTCGGTCTCGAAAATTTCGAGAGTCTCGACGACTTTTTGGTATTATCGAGACTAACATTTTCGGTCACGGGAAAAACGAGACTTTTGAGACTTGAGACGCGGGTTACTTTTGTAATAAAATTAGGTCCTCTCTGTCTGAAACACCCTTTGTTTCTTACATGCCCACTACAATAATGAAAAAAACTTCAACAAATAATTTTAAATTTTTTAATTTCCATTTGTTTAATAGTACTTGATTAAAATATCTTGTTTTGACTCCCTAATTGCATAACCTATAAGTAAGAAACCTAGTTTTGAAATAGTCTCAAAAGTCTCGTTTTCCCCGGGAATTTCGAGACCACATGGAGTCTCGTTTTTAGGGTTCCGTACCCAAAGGGTAAAAACGGGACCCTATTACTAAGACTTCGCTGTCTGTCCGTCTGTCCGTCTGTCCGTCTGTCTGTCTGTCTGTCACCAGGCTGTATCTCAAGAACCGCGATAGCTAGACAGTTGAAATTTTCACAGATGATGTATTTCTGTTGCCGCTATAACAACAAATACTAAAAACAAAATAAAATAAATATTTAAGGGGGGCTCCCATACAACAAACGCGATTTTTTTGCCCTTTTTTGCTCGATATCAAAAATGGCAACAGGTAGGCACTTGAAATATTCACAGAATACTCAGTTGTATTTTAACTTTAATAAAAAATAATAAAATTAAAATAAAATAAATATTTAAGGGGGGCCCCCATACAACAAACATGTTTTTTTCGGCGTTTTTGCCTTGTGGTACGGAACCCTTCGTGTGCGAGTCCGACTCGCACTTGGCCAGTTTTTTTTTTTTCCCTGGACTCAGTAATGCATCGAGACTGAAAGCCGTACTACAGACACAACTGACTGGCATTTTCCACTGCTTGGATCAACGGCGTGCAAGTGAAACATGCTGGTAGGTAGATACGAAAAACGTATGATCAATAAAAAATATGCAATTATAGTTGTGCTGAATGACCTGCACCCTAGTTACGTAACACACTATCAGTCTCAATCTGAATAACTTTGAAGGATACTGCTAATCCATTGCTTCATATGTTCGAAAAATATGTCTGCTCAACAACGTAAACAACGCAATGAATGTTATTGAACTGTCAAAATGAAACCGATTCCGATTGAATTTTTCAATTGATTTTTTTTTAATTTTTCGAACTTATGAAGAAATGGATTAGCAATTTGCTTCAAAATTATTCAGATTCCGATTGATTGTTTATTACGCAATTCGGGTGCTGGTCGGTTTTTGACATCCGACAAAAAAATTTTTCGCTAGGTCGTCTAGAATCATGTGCTGCCATGAATTTTATGGTTATGGTTTGCGCGCCGAAGTTCCATCACCCCTTATTATGTTCAAAAATCACAAATCAATTATTTCACTGTAAGTAATAATGCAGTTTTCTGAAAAATATTAAAGAAAAACCGTTAAACATCAATCTAAAAAGGCCACTTCGGCAGGATCATAAAAGGATAACATAATGGACAGTTAACCGTTAAATTAATCGTATCAAATCCCATTTGTGAAGCATTTATCAGTTATTTTTTTGTCTGTGCTAAAATACCAATCAATCTGATCCAAATTCAATCACACTCTCTTTGATTACCTACGTAGTGCAGCGAAAAAAAGAAAAACACGGACTGTCTTCGCCATATTACGATTCATATATCCTTTTATGATTCTCCAAAATGGCCTTTTTAGGCCCCCAGGTCATTCAGCACAACTATTATAGCAGATTTTTGATCATACGTTATTCGTATTTACTTACCAGCATGTTTCACTTGCACGGGACTTGTTAATATTACCGACAGCGGCCGTTGATCCAAGCAGTTGAAAATGCCAGTCAGTTGTGTCTGCAGTAGTCTGTACTAAGTTAGACTGCGGACTAACTTTGACACAAAGCGAACGGTCTACACTTACGTTGAATAAATTTAACACTGCATGTGTGACTCGAATGCGTTTATACTGACTGTTTCGTACTGCCCATGTCATGGAGTCTCTAACAAATGGAGCGTTATTATAACTTAGTGTGCGTTAGTTTTTAGTTATTAGTTTTTAGTGTAATTATAATGTATATATTTATATATTAGTATTTTTAAGTCATATTAATATTGTATTGTATGTACCTTGATGCCCGAAATAAATGGATAAAAAATAAAATAAAATCATTTATTTCAGACAAAAAGTCCATAGGCAATGCAAAGTTGTTAGTAATAAGAAATTAGCTTATAACTAATGTTAGTAATTAGAAAAAAATATTGCTCTATCTTAGTTTTTGTGTGTAAACTGTTTAGATGAATATAGAATACACATGGGAAGCAATATCGGTAGCCATTGCACCTGATAAGCGGATTTATGACTGAACCTGCATTCCTGACCCTCCAGGTGCTTTCCTTCAAGAGAAGATATCAAAAGATATTATGATAAATTTAGCTCTTAAATAAATTAAATAAAAAAAATATATAAATAAAAAAAAATATTAATTTATTAATATAAATTAAATATTATGATAAATTTAGCTTTAATTTAGTTGAAAAATTACAAATGCTTACCTAACCTTTAGGTTAGGTAAGCATTCCGTTCAATCATGTTACATATGTATGTTTGTTTACATTACACACATTGCACATTACATACCCTAAACATATGCATCACTGGGAAACGGTCGTTTCCCAGTGATGCGTATGTTCTTTACCTTATCACTCCATGTGATGATTAATACTCCGTGGTTTATCCCAACTGCTTTGTACTGCCCACATGATACTGATAGTAAACTTATTGTTCGCCAACAGTTTTCTTGTTTATAGCTTTGAGGTTTTGCTATAAACTGCACAGTTGTCATGTCTGGACGCCTATTTTGTTGCACTGTGCTGTTTTAGTTAACATCGCTAATCATTTTGATATTTATCTTTGTGTCCATTGTGAACAGATGTAAAATTAGACTAAATTATTATTTTTAAGGGTTGGTCTTATCAGAGGATAAGACCAACCCTTAAAAATAATAATTTAGTTTAAATTTTCCAAAAAAAGTTTAGAAATATTAAAGTAAGTAGAGACTTACTTTAATATTTCTAAACTTTTGTTTGGAAAACTTTGTCTTTGCTTATGTAATTGCACTTCATGTTGTCATTATACCAGACTAAGGCCCCGTTCCCTTCGGGAGGTTCCTGCACATCATCAGGCGGGAGGAAACGCCCGGGTGTCACCATTGCCAGGATCGCCCAGAGGAGAGAGTGGGAGGCAGTCACCTCCTACTGCGAAGCAGTCATGCTAGCGAAGGAGGTGGCGGGACGGTTCAGGGAGAGAGCCTCCCGTCTCAGCCGCCGCGGGGGACGCCCCAGGCGACTCACGGCCAACGTAGGCGCGGGCCTGCGGGCGGAGAGTAATGGGTAGCTCACCGTCCGATCAGGACCAGGCCCGTGCCGGACGGCGCGTACGTTTTCCACGCGCGCCTCAAAGAGATGTCAGCATCGAGGAGGGGCCTCCTTAGGGCCGAAACCTGCCGGGCCAGCGGGATTGTCCAAAAGTGTCACCGGTCGCTGGCCCGGAACATAAAGGGCTAAGGAAGGAACACGGGTGGGTTTTAGTCAGTAAGAGTCTGACACTCCCTTCCGCTCCACCCAGAGCGGGAGGAGTCATTTGATGATTTCCCAACCGAAAAAAAGGCCCCGTTTCCAGTATGTCGTGACGACAGATTATCGTGTCGTTTAAAGCGTCGTGGCTTGTATTAAATGGAGCTGTTCACATATAGGACTTCACGATTAACTGTCGTCCACAACTTTTTTTGCAGTGACGACAGATTGCCAAGTCAATGGGAACGGCTAGCACGACAGTGGTTCAACGATAAAATATTTCGACGACACAGTGACGATAAACAGCCGATATAATGGAAATAGCTAGAGACGACAGTCGTCCAACGATAAATTAATCGTCACGACATAGTGGGAACGCGCCCTAAGAAAGTGGAAAGGACTTGTGTAAAGCATAATGAACACTATTCTAAATTTTAGAATAATGATTACGTACAAATTAAGTTTGATAAAATTGATTATTAGTCTTTTAAGCTACATTGTTATCAATTATTAAAAACCTGGTTCTTTTTAATGAAGCATAAAAAAACTTCATGTTGTAGAGCAGTATGATATTACAGAACTGAGTTACATTTTCATTTACTAATTAAAATGTGAACAAAAATGAACACTAACATTTCACAAAATCTGTAACACATTCAAACCAATTCCATATTTAATGTTAAAATTAAATATGTTCGTTCAAAGCTAAAATAACGGTTCATAACATGACACACGGTTCATTAAAATATTCCCACTTACCTACATATTGAAATTGCCATACAACTGCATTAATAAACATTATATTGTAAAATGTACCATACAGTAATAACACTGGGTACTACCAGTACTGTACATAAGTATGCATAGTCAACCTCGCAACCGTTTTACCAGTTTGGACTAAAACTCCCAGTAAATTGAAATTTCAAAATCAAATTTCATTTATTCAAATTAGACTGAGAATCAGCACATTTCGAACGTTAAAATTACATAAGACAGTCTTCTAAAACACCCGCCCGTCACCACCACAACTGCCTATCTGACCTCCATAACCCAGTTACTGCGTAATACGAAACCCCTTAGTAAGACTGGTCTTGGTCGACTACGAAACTATGTATCTCTTTTACTTACACGGGACCTAAAATCTTTTGTTCGTTTCTTTTGCGCTAGCTAGCCACTTCGTCGGCGGCAGGCGGGCGGTGGGACAGGAGCCATATAATGAAAACCTTGTCATTTTCAACCTTAGGCACCCGTCCCGACATTCAAACTTATGGTGGTAAAGCAAATACAAGTTTGACTATACTTTGTAATACGCGATACGGAACCATCGGTCACCTACTTTCCGTTTGACGCTGTACATTACTATTCAACGGCTTGTTAGCTTTATCATTACTCCAGGGACTGAAACATAAATTACTGTATTGTTCTGCGAACCAGATGCCAGGTAGATGTTAAGCTGGTAGTACACGATACTGCAAGAATACAGAGAAATTGGATGAAATATTAGCCCCTTTTCTCGCCTAATAACTGGATGAGTCACAGGGGAGATACAAGCGAAAATGTGAGAAGTATTTTGTCTTACTATGTTCTAGTTATTGGGGAGTTTTAGTATGTTTTTAGAACGCTATGAAATGCACGACTATGTAAAGCGCTAACGTCTAAAGTTTACCTATGTTTTTACGAGGACAACGTAAAATAAAAAGCGAAAAGTAAGAATGTAATTAAAATAATTTTGTCGCTGAAATTTTTGTTTCAAGCATTTTATTATTATTTTATCAGAAGCCATTATTCAATCTCTAGACATTATCTTAAAATATGAGCCAGCATTTCAAGGAAACCAAAGCAGCATGTTTATAAAAGTAACACTCTCTTTTGCAATTCAAAACGTCTGTTCAGAATACATGTATAAACGATTAACCAATTCAGGGCCTACAATTCAGACTGGTACTTACGTCCGCTTAATCGCCAGTCAGTTGTCTTGCATCACAATCAATGAGCACTCACCCTAACAAACTAGTTCAATTTGCACAATAGAAAGGGCGGGTGCAAGACAAGACTGCAGAAGGCGCCCAGGGGCCCTGATCTCATAACAAACACAAATAAGCCGACGTGATCCGCTTACCACTATAGATTAACAAAGTAGAAAATATTTCTACACTTCAACGGAATAATTCATGATTTTCTGCGAACAATATTATCTTATCGGCATGAGAAATTGTTTACATGCAGACTCGGTGGACGTCGTTCGATGTATTTCGCTGATTCTATGTAAAGTTACTCGCTCAGTAAACTGGAACGTTGTCTCGGCTCCTCGTGTTGAGTTTTGTAGCTTTATTTGCAAGTCCAATAGTTATTTCAGGTTGGAATTGTCGCCTATTTGATGTATTGTCTCGCTCGAGGGAATAGGATATTCTGAGTTTAAATGTTTTGTAAGCTTGCGTATTTTAAAGGCCTGTCTTGAGTGAGTGATAAATACTAGCTACGTCCAATTTTTAAGAGATAAAATAGGTATACATTTCAAAAGATATTTGGTATAGGTAAGTACCAAATATCTTTTGTAAAGAGTATAAATATAAACAGCACAAAGTCACAGTGACTATGGAAATTGTAGGTAGTTGAGCTGTGCTGAATTACAGCCTGTCTGTGTGGTGCCGGACTTAAAGAATTGCACCACCCCTTACTTCCCGTGGGAGTCGTAAAAGGCGACTAAGGGTCTTACCGGAGAATGGGCAGCAGCGTTCTCTATTTATTCCACCATCATACCATACTGCGATCGCCAACCCGCCTGCCAAGCGTGGCGATTATGGCAAACCCCCCCCAAAATTGGGGGAGGCCTATGTCCAGCAGTGGACGTCTATCGGCTGAAACGACGAATTACAGCCTCTGAAAATGTCTCTTTAACAAATACATGACATAATGGATACCGACTTTATTTTACGACGCTTAGCATACGAAAACATTGGAATGTCGGCCACGGCTTAGATCCCAAACGATTGTTGGCTTAAGCCCACTTAAACCCTTGGATAGATACTTGACAATGCCATTTGCATTTAGTTCATTTGTTTCTGGTTCCAGCCAGCTAGTTCCTTTGACATGTTGATTACAATGTAAATTAATAGTGCCAACTAGCTGAAGTACGTTGTGTAAGGAGTGTGTTGGTACTCTAGTTTAGGAGTACAATTTTGAACGGAACCTTAGTGCGTTAGGAAACGTTTGCAAACCATTGTACTACATTCTACGTCATTATCATCAACCGAAAGAAGTCTTCTTCTGTAAAAGTTTTCTATTGACCATTAAAATAATTACTTAGTAAATAAATGCGAATGTGAGTTTATTTATATTAAACTTTATTGTACGCCAGAAAATACATAGTTAAATTACGATTATTACTACAAAACGTACAATGATAAATAAAAAAAAAAACAGAAAATGTGAAATTTATATTGTAAATGTAGTTTGTTTGTTTGTATGCTTTCACGCTAAAACGGCTGAACGGATTTAGATAAAATTTAGCACACAGATAGACCATGACCTGGGTAAGGATATAGGCTACTTTTCATCCTGGATTGCAGATGCTGTCGCGAGCAACAGCTAGTCAATTATAATTCTTTAAAATCCTAAAACTTAAGGCTAATCAAAACAACCCAAAAGTTATAAATTAACTCAAAGTTAACTCAGATCTGAACACATAATATTTTTATACAGGATTACTTTTCAAAGACCATCCAAATTTTTACATGGTGTTCTACCCATGAAAATAAACAACTTTCATTATGGGACAACTCTGAAATCACGAATAAAAAAAATCTGCTGTTTCATACAAAACTTCTATACCTACTTGACCAAAATGTATGAAACAGCTGATTATTTTTCGTGATTTCAGAGTGGTCCCATAGTGAAAGTTGTTTATATTCATGGGTAGAACACCATGTAAAAAATTGGATGGTCTTTGAAAAGTAATCCTGTATATGATACGAGCAATAATAGCCACCCTTAACGATCACTCACACATCATTTACATATTGTAAACGCACAATATATCGCTCGGAAGTTCAATTTTACAGCGAGCCTTATTCAAAAGGGTCAGAATTTACAGCTTCCGACGACCAACAATAAAAATGATTGGTTTTTATCTATGAATAACTGCGTATCTCCTGGCCAATAGCTGTCATTGAAATTCAGTTTGCCGGTTGAAAATAACAGATTATCGAAATGTAATAAATTTTGTAAAATGAATTCGTTGGCCGCAGACTGGTGCGGCCACCCGGTTGTTTTTCATTTGGTTGCGTTATAGACACAGTTTTATAGGGCTCTGTAGGGTGTCCCGTCACTTGAATGTTGAATTATTTTTGGGTTTATTTTACTCTAAAATCACGAAAAAAAAATCAGCTGATCAAGTAGGTTGTAATGTTATTTATTTTGTCTTTACTTTTGCATTAAACAGCAGATTTTTTTTCGTGATTTCAGAGTAGGTCCCATAGTGAAAGTTGTTCATATTCATGGGTAGAACTCCCTGTAAAAATTTCGAGACTAAAAAAAACATCCAGTATAGGTATTTGTTTAAAAATAAAAGCACCCGAAGAACGCCATTAAAATCTTACAAACAGATCAATCACAAGTTTTTCGTGAAATCGAAAAATGCTTTTTGATCTCCTCGGGATTATTTTTTCTCATAAAACCTTTGACAAGCCAGGTGTTTGATTCGATTAAAATGAGAAAATAAAATAAGTGAAAATAAAAAGCATAAAAGTTTGCAGAATATTTCTCCATTCAGGATTTCATTGGTATAAAAACCTTTCAAAACAAATGTTTTAAAAAACGAACGGTGACATTATGTTGGTATGATGACATAAAGGCAGTTCTATATGTAAGCAAACATGACGAACAATAAAGCCTAGTTCAACACCGCAGTTTAACTGATTACGCAAACGAAAACTTCCCCAGTAATTTGCAATTGCGAATCTGAATGCGAACCGATGTGACAGACGAGGGACGGATCTGATTTCCCAACACCAATCACGTCACTATTCCGACGAGTAAGGGTTCAAAATCGTTTAGCATAATTTGTAGTCTACCTAGTTGAGGAAACCTAGTTAGTACGCGCACCGCATACAGTAAAAAGGTAACGTTTAGACAACACAACGGTTTTGTTAGCACTTTAGTTTACTTATTCCATCGATAGGGGACTGTTTACCATAACTTCGTTTGCGTGACACGTGAGATTCGGATGCGTGTCGAAGAAGTGTATAGTGTCAACTACGCCTAATATAGCGTTTCAGGGAAATGTTATTACGAGCGCGGGAAAATGTGAAGGATATTTGAGGTAGGATTGAAATCCCGGAGGACATGATGGAGCATACGGTGGAGATCTGCCTAGCTTGGGCAGAGCACTGCCGTGTCCTCACGGCGGCGATCGGCGGCGGCGATCTCTCGCGTCCGGCCCTAGTCCGGGTCATGGTACGGAGCGAGAGTGCATGGGAGGCTGTGGCCTCCTTCTGCGAAGCATTGATGCTCGCGAAGGAGGTGGCGGAGCGCGTGAGGGAGAGGCAATCCTTGCGCCCTCACGGCCCTAGCCGCCGCAGGAGACGCCCTGGGCGTCGGCAATCGATAGCCGATTCCCGGCCACAGTAGGCACGGGCTTGCGAACGGCGAGCAATGGGCAGCTCGCCGTCCGGTAAGGACCAGGTCCGGGTCGACGGCGCGTTGTGTTCCACATTCGCCTCAAGTAGATGTCACCACCGTCCGCTAGGGTCGATGCCCGCCAGGGTCGCGGGTTGTTCGAAAGAGATACCGTGGCCCCTGGCACAAGTAACTGAAGGAACACGGGTGGGTTTTAGTCAGTAAGAGTCTGACTTTCCCTTCCACTCCGCCCAGAGCGGGAGGGGTCATTTGATGATTTCCCACCCAAAAAAAAAGGTAGGATTGAAATTGAATTCTAGAATTTTCTATTGTTTATAGTTTGGATGAAATGCCTAACAAGTATTAATAAACCGTGAATATAAGTTGGTTATCTAAACCTCAGACCAAATATAAAACCAAGACAGAGGGCTGTCAACAGTAAAGTGAGGCCGGTTTTGTAAACATGTGTGCACATAGTGAGGTGTAATTTGATTGTAAATGGTTATAAATGTGTGCGTGTGAGCGTGTATGCACAAAGCGGAGGTGTAGTTTTTGCATGCTTCACTGTATTGTTCGCAGCGCTAGGTCTTGACTTTTTATTTGGTCTAAACTATAAATATTGTGGTGTTCTGGCTATAATCTCTTATTAGGGGCTTACAGTTTAAAGTAGGCCAGCGGGATTGTCCGAAAGGGTTACCGCTGGCCCGGAACATAAAGGGCTAGGGAAGGAACACGGGTAGGTTTTAGTCAGTAAGAGTCTGACCCTCCCTTCCGCTCCACCCAGAGCGGGGTGGAGTCATTTGATGATTTCCCATCCGAAAAAAAAAGGGTTTAAAGTAAAACTACCAGATTATCAGTAAGTAGACAACCACTCAACGGGAACGACCAGTCGACACGGGGGTAAGCCGTGACTCGAGCAGTGTTGCCACTGAGTTGTGTGCTACATTTAATAGTAAATCACAAATATTATAAAGAAAAAATTGTAGATTTTTTATGTTTTTGTTTGTTACGCTACGCATTCACGCTAAATCGGCTTCACGGATTTGGATGAAAATTTCACATGGGTAGACCATGAACCAGATTAGGACATAGGTATGTTAATTTTTATCGGATGAAATAGCGGGGTGTATTAGTTAATAAAATTATTTGGTCATGCTTGGAGCCGACGCTAATGTACAGAAGCCAGCACACCAAGCTACTCGAAACTGTCAAATTTTCCCAATCAACTTTGAACCTAATGTTTCAGCAATAAAGTTGAAAATCTATTAAAGAAATTTGACAGATTGTAGTAGCTTGATGTGCTGGCGTCTATACCAGAATCAATTTGGCACAAATAGGTAGAGGTGTTTTTAAAATTATTTCCAGCAAAAAATAAGGTATTTAAACAAATGAGACTTACAAGTTTTTTGGCCGGAAGCACTTTAGCATTCATGCCGGTGCATTAGCAGGTGTCTATCTTGGTAACAAATTTTCCAGCAGTCGGCTTGTCGGTATGCCTACAAAAAATAAAAGTTTTTTTTTTTTATATGTTAATAAGGCATACAAGTGCTTAAAACAATTATTCTTACACTTCATAAGTTACGTTACAAAGTAACAACATTATTTACTTAGTTTTCTAAAGTAAGTGCGTTGTATTTACTTAGAAAAGAATGTTTTAAGATACTAAATTTTCATTACATACAGTAGAACATGGTTTTACTTTTAGTTGCAAGGTAGTAGGTACTAGTATTTGCAAAAAACTAATTAACCCGCACTAAGTGAAGTATAATGAGAGTACGAGTACGAGTTGCAGGTAGTAGGTCGAACCCAAACAGGCGCTTTACTTTGTGTAAATTATTTCATCACCACTGCTCTCAAAACGGTGAAGGAAAACATTGTGAGGAAACCGGCATGTCCTATAACCAAAAATTCGGAGACATGTGACATCTACCAACCCGCACTGGGCCTGCGTGTTGGATAACGGCCCACTCCCTCTCACCGAGAAGAGGCCTGTGTCCCAGCAGTGGGAACATTATAGGCTGATTATGATTATGATGAAGTGGAGTATATAATGTTGCTGTTATAAACGTGTTTTTAGCTTCGCGAAAATACCAAATAAAATATTACCTAAACATTTTTTTGCGTGGTTGTTCTTATAACCGAAGAACAGTGTTAAATTTATAATTTAATAATAATAATTAATTGGTATAAAAATAATAATATAATAATGTTCATTTATTTTCTCTTCACAAATGTACAGTAGTAGTGCTTAAAACTAGCTTAAGGATAAGTTTACATTTGTGAGAGACTGGTGCTTGAAATAGGCATTGCAAGCAACGCCTGTAGTACAAGTCACCAGGTCCCCACGGCGCTTCATAATGTGTATAAGCTTAAAATTGGGTGCTTTTACGAGACTGAAGAGAATTAACATTATAAGAAAGAGGGGAAAAAAAATACAAAAAAGATAAAAATAACGTAACATAATTAGAATAACATAACGATAAACGACATTTTAAAGCGTGAATTAGACTGAGTGTTGTGTGTATGTGTAAGTGAGTTCATTTGTGTAAGTGTAGCGTATGTAGTTTTATAGGAGATAATAAATGTAAGTAAGAAGTGTCAAGACAAGGGAATCAATAATTTTTCAGTTGCTTCATAGTCCATACTTTTTAGCCATTTACTCACAGAAGCCCTACAACCACTTCTGGGCTTCTGGTAGATGGAAAGAGCGGTGTTTGCCTTGTTGTAGATGAATGAACCAAGGAAGCAATAGAATTTATGAGAAAAGCTGGTTTTAAATAAGGGGTTGTAGCATACCGTGCCCTTCCTGCGTTTTCCTTTAGATAAGTCCTTATTGTACTTCAACTGGGAGTGTTTTTTTAATATTATGTGTAATAAGAACGTCTGTCTAACCGTCAGGAGATCCCATTTTTTGTAAACCTGTGTAGTTGGAAAACGAAACGGAAGTCCAGCGGCAACCTTGAGAATTGCCCGCTGCGCTCTTTCAACCTCCAAGATGTGAGTTTTTGCGGCCCCTCCCCACGAGGTTACGCAATAGTTAATAAGAGATTGGCAAAGTGCATCATATACCATTTTAATTGTTTGGCGGTCAGCAGTGTATCTGAGAGTCTTAAATATATAAATAACCTTGCGGAGTCTGGTAACCAAAACCCCCAAGTGGGATTTGAATGAAAGGGATTGGTCTATAATGACTCCTAAGTACTTTATAGAATCCGTTCCTTGGAGGATCGGACAGTCGCAGCCAGTCAACACCGGGTGGAGACATGAATGAGCAATAATAGATAGAGCTGCAGGAGGTAGAAGGTTTTTTCTAAGAGCAAATGTTATGTATTTCGTTTTAGCGGCATTCAGTGTAAGTACATTGTTTTTTAGCCATGCGCAAACCGTCTGGAATCCATCCTGCGCATTACGAAACACATCATCCCAACTATTTCCGTAGAACAAGAGTGCAGTGTCGTCAGCGAAGGTTAATATTCTTCCATTATGAAGTTGTAGCTGACAAAGGTCATTGATATAAACTAAAAACAGTGTGGGTCCAAGAATACTTCCTTGCGGAACACCATAGGTTACATTGACCTCATCACTGGTCCAGTTGTCTATCCTAACCCTCTGTGTACGGTTGTTTAGATAATCTTCAAAAAGCAAGAGCGGAAGTCCTCTCACTCCAATCCTGTCTAGCTTCTTTAAAAGATGCGGGACAGAGACCGTGTCAAAGGCCTTGGCCAGATCCAAAAATATGGTTAAGCATTTGCTTTTGGAGTCCAAATTGGTAACAATAGCATTAGTAAGCTCATGCACCGCATCAGCAATAGATTTTCCGCAACGAAAACCGAACTGCGACGCTGAAAGAAGGTTTTTTGTTTCGAGGAAGCTCATTAGGCGGTTGTTTATTAGACGCTCTAAAATTTTAGACAAAGTTGGTAGTATTGAGATTGGCCTATAGTTATCTACACAGTCTCTGTCACCGCTCTTGAAGATGGGTTTAATTAGAGCAGTTTTAAAGACCCGAGGAAAAACGCCTGTTGAAAGGGCTAGGTTGCAGATATACGTAATGGGAGGACTGAGTAATTGCTTATATCGTTTGATGATTTTACCCGAGATTTTGTCAACTCCCACTGCACAATTCTCCCTCAGGTTTGAAATAAGCAACTCAACTTCATTTTCGTCCGTAGGGAGCAGGACGAGTGACTCTGCCGGATTTGTAAGTTTTTCTCCGTCTTGGTCAGAACAGCTGCCCCTGTTTTCGTTTGCAATGTTTTCAGCAAGTCTTTTTCCCACATTAGCAAAGTAGGTGTTAACCTCGTTGATGCTCTTTTTAGGGTTCTCGCTCGATATAAGACTGGATGAAGAGTCAGGCAGGCTTGATTTGCCACAAATCGTTTTGATTATCCCCCAGAGTTTCTTTTTGTCATTGTTAGCCTTCGCAATCTCTTGCCTTTCAAAAAGTATTTTTTGTTTTTTTAAGAGCGCATTGCAATAATTCCTGTACCGCTTATAGGTAGTTAATATGGTTTCATTATCTGGGTTCTTTTTAACCTTTTTGTGAAGGTTGTCTCTATTCTTCATGCAGCGCAATAAACCATCAGTTATCCAAGGCTTGTTTATTCGTCTTCGTGATGGAGTTTTAATTGTTTTACTATTTTTTTGCAAGGTTGTGCTTATTAATGATGTCAGAATTTCAGCTGCAGTATTGGCGTCGTTACAGAGAAGTACAGGCGTAAAATCTAAAAAGTTCATTGCAAGATCCAATTCTTTGTAGTCTATACGTTTGTAAGACTTTCTGTCGCAAACTAACTTAGCGCTCAAGTCAAGATTAAAAGCCACACATTCATGGTCTGTTATTGAAGACTCGATAACGAAGCAAGTAGCATTCAGTTTTGTCTTAATTATTAGGTGGTCTAGGCAACAGTCGCCATGGGTTGGCATATCGTGTCCTGGAAGCATACCATGGCTTGCCAACATGTTTAGGTACTCATGCGAGCGTTTGTCGCGAGTGCTAGGTTTAATATCAATATTTAAGTCGCCACACAGAATTATATTTTTGCAACTGTTTAGTTGTGTCAATAGGGTATCCAGTGAATTAATGAAATCAGTGATGTTATGTTTACTTGGTGGGCGATATATGCCAATTATGCACGTTTCAGAGTCTGTATTCAACACGAGGCAGTTAGCATCGCTTAACTGAGGTTCGTCAACCAATACCTTAAGCGATTTCTTATAATAGATGACAACACCCTCGTTTTGCGTTCTATGGGATGTCGTAGCAACATAATTATAACCATCCAAAGCGGGTACGAATTTGCCTGAGGCAAGCCAACACTCGGTGAGCACTATGACATCCCAATTTACATTGGATCTATAGAGCAGAGTAGAGAAATTAGACATGTTGCAGTTGATGCTTCTGATATTTTGGGAAATCAAACTTAGATTTTTACCGCCATGCAGATGGCTACCAATGCTCTCGATGTCACACCTAATTGAGTTAGCTAGCGAGAATGTATCCAAGCCTAAATTTATGGTTTCAGCACCTGAATTTTTACAATCGAATTATATTAGTTAATTTCACAAGGCACAGATTCAGGGAAATCTTTACTAAGGAAAAAGCATCATGATCATGGAAACGACCTAAACTTGTAGGGAATAATAGGATTATGTTTATTGACATTGAGCATGGCTGGTTGAGTTGTGAGCCTGAGCACTGATAAAAAAGGCAAGCTTTATTAATAGTATGTAGGTGTATGTATGTATGTTTGAGTATATGTGTATACGTATGAGGGTGTGTGTATGTGCAGCTTGTGTGTATGTGTTTTGTAAGTGCGGCGTTATCGTTATTCATGTAGCAATTTAGACAGAATTTTATATAAAAACATACATTATACATGCAGCGGCTATCGTGGCACGGTACAAGCATAAATAAGGAAAGAAATGAAACAAAACGACTATTTAGTCACATGGCAATTTTGTGCAATTCAACCTCTTCTTCTATGCGGATTGGTACCTGTCCCTCCTCCTTCTTTACATAAACCTTGCCATAGGCTGTCCACGTTGCGGCAAGTCTTTTGGTTTTAACAAGTCCCCTCGCAACGTAGTACAAACGGCGGTTTTTTTCAGTCAGAGACTCGGATATAAAGACGGTCTTCGGGGAACCAGGTATCTGTAGATGATTTGAGTTAAGCTGTGGCTTCTTTGCTTCACGGTTCGTTTTATTAAAAATCTTATAGTTGGAGATTATTGAGTCCTTTCTATTTATCGTAGTAAAATCTACCACTATAGACTCCGACTTAGTACGGTAGCTATCCTTGATTTCGAAATCCTGAATAGGCGTTTCCAAGCAGAGGACTGTTCCTATATTTTTTACAATGCTAGTTAACTCCTTCCTATCTTCGTCCTTCTTCTTAGGCACATTGCGTATTTCGACTTTAGAATTACAGGCACTTTTTTCTAGAGAAGATCAATCTTGTTTTCCAGGGTTTTAATTCGGTTTTTATATTCCTTATTTTCTTGCATAAGATCGTTTATGTTTAGAAGTAATTCATCATATTTACTCGACATGAATTGCACAGATTTATGCATTTCATCATGTTTTGCCGTGTACCCATTGACGGCGCTAGTAAGCGATTCGACTTTACTAGTTATTTGGTTTTTAAGATCGGTAAACATTGCTTTTAATTCGTCCGAAGATGATGTTGAATTTCCAGTAAAGTCGTGCAATGTGTCATCGAGGGTTCTCTTTAGGCGTTTTACATTCGTATTTGTAGACTCGTCAAGAGATATTATGTTTATTGCAGAATCGGATGCGTATAGCTTAGGAGACGGTGTCTTCAATGCCAAATTTAAACTTGGAGGTGAGCGTTGTACCGCCATCTAGGTAGCGTGATGATAATTTTATTTGTATTAACTCAAATACTTGCGAATTGAAATAAATAATGAACTTAAAAAAGTTTCTTGTGTGGAGTGGATTTGAACTCACGACTCGTGATACGGCACACAGCGCCTTGTCGACAAGAGCTACCTGGGCTTTACTTCGTCTATTGAAACTAGCGCTCTATAGGTGAATAATTCGCCTACCGACGATAATGCAGCGGGTAGAAGATTTTTTATTTATTTGCACTAAAATATAATGTCACGGTACTTAACTTGAGTCGTTACACTTTACTGTTTTGGAGTAAATCACTGCTCACTACCACTGATTATAACGTGTTGGGTTGGGAAAAATGAGATGTTACACTCAACACTAACAATAAACTGTCCTAAAGCGATTTAGCAGGCGGAAAGCTAATTAAATATATTTGTATGACGGGAGCTCACAAAAACACAGCCATTCGCTACGAGTCGCGGCGGGGGGGGGCAAAAAATGTGTACAAAGTGAAGCCCTGACTCCTGCGCTAGGTAACAACAACAAAAAAAAAACAGTGTTACAGCCAAATTAGATCGATTTGAAATTTTCCATAGAAACAGAGATTACCAGTTATCTTTTTTTAAATAAGACATTTCGAAAATGTTCTTTACTAACTTTTTAGACCTTTGTATCCTGCGTATGCGTATAAAGTTTCATTAAAATCGGTTCATTCACTTCGAAAAATAAGGGCTTCAAAGTTTGTACGAAATGCAGTACGGCGTAAACGCTCTTAAATTGAATTATTAAATGTATGATTATGAAAGTTATTAAATACATGATAAAAAGTACCTAATTTTATACAAGCTTCGCCTAGAGGTTTCACCCGCATAAGTGTCGATGTGAGAACATCAGGATAAACCCATGCGCCAAATTTCGTTCAAATCCGTTCAGCCGTTTTGTCACAGGTATTTTAGTTTTACCTAAGTGTTTTATACTAGGTATATATCTGTTAAATCTACCACTTACAGGGTTTTTGGGAGATGGGTGCAAAGCTTGAAAGGGATATTTTAAGCCATTTACCTACAACATAATATCGTACCTCCGATAAAATAGAGTTACCTACAACTCGAAAAAGTAATTTATAGTAATTTTCAGCTTGTTTTTCAGGAATATTGAAAAACAGCGTAGGTATGCCATTAAAACATATTTTTTGTACGCTTTTGAAGTATGTATAATTTTGATCATAATAATAGGTACCTAGTAGTGTAAAAATATAGACTGATTAACAAATCCGTGAGCTTAGCAGGTTTTCTAAAAATCCAGATTTTTCGAGTTGTAACCATATTTTATCGGAGGGGCGTTATGTTGGTAAATATAGATAGGTATAGGTTGGTTATGGGTTTAGGTAAATATTATTTACCAAAACTTGTCTTAGACGAAGTCTGTTCCTATTTTTTTTTATTGTAATGTGTTTCGACTCTAAGGTTCCGCCTAGTAAATAGAGTTTTATTCAATAGAAAAATAGGACATAAATTCGTTAATAATTCACACTAGTCAGAATCAATATCCGAAAAAATAACATAACCACTTTTACTAGACACTATTAGAAATTAAATGGCCTAAAATATCCTCCCTTTCAAGCTTTGCACCCATCTCCCAAACACCCTGTATATTAATTAATCAACATAAGCCTACCTTAGCATACCTTATTGAATAGTAGATTGTTATACAAGGGTCGGAAGGAATCAATTCCCATACGAGGCATTTAGACGCCCGAGCGCAGCGAGGGCGGCTATAGTCCGAGTGGGAATTGATGACTTACACCCGCGTTAAACACTCTACTTTTCATTTCGAATTTAAGGAAAGTAAAAAATAGTAGTTTTTCTAAAATATTTATTGATAAAAATTACATGAATAATAGGTACCTATTTATTAGTCTTTTTAAATTTGAAATATGGAACACACCACTTCACCGCCACATGAGTAGATTCTGTGTCACCACCATATCATTCTGTCTGCATTCTTACTTTTACCATTTTTCATAAATTACTTAGAAACCACGATAATCTTGATAAAAATTACTAAAAATTGTGTTGCGACGTGACACTTTTTAGTGCTGACCGTACACCCAACTTTCTTATTTCGATTCAAAACTTGCATACAGCCTAATCGATACTCGCAATAAAAAAAATGAAAAAAAATTGTAGAAACTGAATAAAAACTCTTTAAACTAACAAAATGTATTGAAATGTAAAGATAGAATTAATTAATTAACATCATTCTCAAAAAAAATTCTGGTAAGCCTACCTAAAAAATGTTTACTGGGAATTCCGTAGTAAACTATAAGAAAGTATCAAAAATAAAATCCACAATTAATAATTGTCCAATAAATTAAAATAATTTTAAACAGCGAGCGCATTCCGAATATAAATTCAATTATAGAAGCATTACGGCGCGAAATTCAGTAAATGAGGTACCTATGGCCTGTCTGTTATTGACATGATATTAGAAGAGATTGAAATGATATTAGAAAAGCATAAATCATTATTATAAACAATGCTTATTGTATTTATTGTTTAAAATAATTTTATTTTATTTTCAAATATCGATTACATTCGTCATATTAATTACTCGAGTCAATCGAAATTAAAAAAAAAATTGTTTGGAATAATCGCTTTCACACATCATTGCAATAAAAAAAAACAATAATGGTCGGCGATTTGGAACACAAATTGAGTAGTGGTAATGATTAATACGTATTATTGAACAGCTGTGTTTGAATATTACCTTAAAACCTGGGCATTTTCGTTTTGTTTATAATATTATCAATAACATTTGTCACATTTTAAATCTTATCTACATCTGTGTGTGTGAAATTTGTGAAAAGTAAAAATGTAAACACACACGATTGGCGCGAAACTTCGACATTAGATATCAAAAAAACTTCATTACCACTACTTATTTACCTTAAACTATGGATAAATTCGTCAAATAATTAAATGATGTATATTCACAGCCCCTTAAGGTAAAGTCAGGATGTTCGAAATCCCCAATTTTTATGTTTTTTAGCCTCGACCACAACTGACATCGAAATGGCGATTATCGTACCTATGTATGTTGATTATTCAAGGTAAATTATTAACTTGTGCGCTAAATATGAAAGATTTAATGGCGTTAACATATGAGCTTTTTATCCAACTCTTCGAATTATCGCACATTCATAAGATTTGATGGGTAGCATAATAAATATTTACATAATCAATTAAGGGTGTCGTATGTCTGACTGAGCTGACTACTTAACTAGATTTAGTTCTATTTTTAAATTTCATTCCCGCCCTAGGGAGGGAAGCAATTACTATGAGTATTTCCCGCCCAAGGGTGGGAAGTAGCTTTTTCCACCCGCTATTCGGATCAAACAAACACTACTTTCCGAGTATGAGAGATGAAAAATATTGTCCCTCTCGTAAAAAGTAGGACAGTTGTAATTCCTATCTCATAATAAAGTTTATTTCGATTTCATCGTTTCGACACAGATTCCTAATACATAATAATGATGTAGATGGGAGGTCGCATCGCCTCTGGCTAAGAGTAAAATCAATTTCGGCACAATTCTCTGTGCCTTCATACCTCCACCGCAGATAATATCGTAAGATACTTCGAAGGCTTTCCACACAATTTGATTTGCATGTGTACCTACCTACTTTTTGTTTTTGAGGTTGGAAAATCATCAAATGACCCCTCCCGCTCTAGGTGGAGCGGAAAGAAGTGTCAGACTCTTACTGACTAAAACCCACCCGTGTTCCTTCCTTAGCCCTTTATGTTCCAGGGTAGCGGCAACCCTTTCGGACAATCCCGCTGATACCTATATACCTTAAACCTAAATAAATTCTCTTTAAATATCCTCCGGACTCAGGTAGGCCGAAGCAAAAAAAACCTGCTCAGATGGAGATTCACAGAGGACTCCGCCCTGGAGCGTAAATGTGGTGCTGTCCCACAAACAATGAGGCACATAATATTGATATCCGTATGGTGTCCAGCGTGTCCTGTAGTCTGCAAACTATAGGAGTTGATGGACGCTACTGAAGGTCAGAAGGTGCCAAGCTCGTAGCCAAATTCTGGGCTGGATGTATACCGGGTCATATTAAATTAGCTGGCGAAACTCCGCAGGCGAAATGAATGGGTACCGATACTTAAACATGATGAAAACAAAAAAGAATTGAATTTGATGATTTTTTGTGAGGCAATCGACCGCGATTAGTTGTGACTTGAAATATCAGTTTAAAAAATTAGTTTTTTTTTGTGTAAACTTCACAGACGTGTATGTATCGATATCTAAACACGATCAAACATATTTCCTCAACTCATACTTCAAATAACAACAGTACCAGTTGACCCTTAAGAAAAAAACATTTTTTTTTTTACCTTGTTTATTTATCGTTACCCATCACGTCTGCAGTTTTGCTAGCTAATTTAATTTGACCCCGTATACAACATTATTTTTGGTATATGCGAAACCCGAAACACGTAAGTATCTAGTATTTTTATGTAAAGAATCTATGAACAAAATTTCAAAACTGTATCATGAAAAATCACAAAGTTATAAGATTGTTAAGTTACCTGTTTGTCCGTACAAAACCATGCTCACCCGCGCCGCTCGCGCCGCGCCGTCTTGCGCTCATTGATATTATAGTACCTAGGTACCTAACTGTACGGCGCGTAGATTCGATAACCTACTTAATGTCGCTCGGTGTCGAACTTTTAACCTTTTTTAAATATTTTTGGAACAAAATATAATATGGGTTAAAAATTATTGAATCCGATTCAGTTACTTATTCTGAACAAACTATATTCAGGTTTCGCATATACTAAAAATAACGTTGTATATTGCCTTCGACACCCCTTAAACAATTGCCTTAAAAATACCTAAGTAAAATTTTGTTTCAGTGCGGTTGGTGGAAGTGCTCAGGTGCGGTTCGTCCAAGTGCAGTTCAATTCAGTGCTCTGAGTGAAATACCTCTACACACCTACCTGCACTTAAAGAGATGCAAGTTATCTCAATAAATTATGTTTTAGCTGTGAAAACAATTTAGTTTTTCAATTAGTTTACCATTGCAATATTTCTCTGATGATAATTCATTCATTTAAATTCAGTAACGAACTTGAAACATTCAGGCAGTCAATTTCTTAGAATTGATCTTAGCAAAAAGTTATAACTATTCGAAACGGTGAAGAAAAACATCGTGAGGAAACGGGCATTTCATAAAACCAAAAATTCGACGACATGAACTATTTGCCAACCCAAATTCAATGGATCATAGCCCACTCCCTCTCACAGAAAGACGGCCTTTGTCCCAGCAGTGGGAACGTTATAGGCGGGACGATTTTGGTAATTGGTAATTGGTATTACGGGCTGGTTTCCGCAACTCCACGTCAATGCGCGTATTTTGCGTACGGGTGGGAAAATCGATTATTCGATCCACCCCAGCTCCTCAAGGAAGGCCAGCAACGCCTTGATGTTGCTGACCGTCTCGCGTAGGGTACCTGGGTTACCGAAGTACTTTGCCCTGTACGTGGTGATCACCGGGCAGTTTAGAAGCACATGTGCCGCTGTCTCGTCATCCTCCATGCAGGCCCTGCACAGCGGACTGTCTGTTACTCCTATGACATAGAGGTGTTTATTAAATGACCCGTGGCCAGTTAAAGCTGCCGTAACTATACGCAGCTTTTGTTTAGTTAGACGGAGAACCTGTTTCGTGAGGCGGGGATCCAAAGTGGGAAGTGCTTCCCTAGCCTGCCTGCAATCTCCTTGATCCGTCCAAAGTTTGTCGTGTTGGTCTCTGGTGCGTTTCCTTACCAGAGTGCGTAAAAACCCGAAGGGAAGTGGCGCGATGGGCTCAGGTCCCACTGGTGCCATGCTCGAACCTCTCCTGGCAAGCTCGTCGGCTGCATCGTTGCCCAGCGAACCGCTGTGTCCTTTGATCCATTGAATGGTTATTTTATTGAGGTTACCCACCTGGTTGAGGCGCTGGTGACACTCGTATTTTAGCCCAGAGTCAACTGTATAACTGTTCAGCGCTTGCAGAACAGCCATACTGTCTGAGAGTATGCGGATTGAGTGGTCTTTTACTTCCCTAGCCATAATGGCTGAAGCTGCCAGAGAAATACCCATGCATTCGGCCTGGAACACTGTGTTGTCGGCCCCCAATGGTGTGGCAATATGTATGTTGAGATCCTCCGAAAAGATTCCAGCACCTGTGCCACTACCTGTTTTAGATTCATCCGTGAAGATGCGCAGCTCCGTAGGTCGTAGCCCCTCGCATCGACGATTCTCGTGAAGTTGGATCTTGTATTTTTTATCAAAGATAAATTGTTTGGGTACCTTGTCTTTAATGGCTTTCGTAATGGGGAACTCCTTGTGTAGTCCCTCAAGCAGCATGGTGTGTGGTGTGATACTCTTACCCCAGAGATTTAGTGTATCAAGACGTACTGCCGCCATCGTCGCTTCCTGTTGTATGAACAGATGGAGCGGTGAGATTCCCAGGACGGCTTCAACTGCTGCCGTCGGAGTAGTCCTCATGCAACCTGTAGTCGCCATGCAGGCTAGTCTTTGCATGCGTTGTAGTTTGTTGGCGGCTGTAACTAGCTTGGTGCGGGGCCACCAGACCACAGCCCCGTAGGTGATCATGGGGCGGATCACTGCAGTGTACAGCCAAAGTGTAATTTTAGGGGATAGGCCCCACTTCTTACCTATCATTCTCCTGCACTGCCAAAAGGTTATGCAGGCCCTGTTCAGTTTATTGTCCAGGTGACTGCTCCAGTTTAACTTACTGTCTAGTGTGACACCAAGGTACTTTACCTCGTTGGCCAACTGGAGTTCAGTATCGAACAGTTTTGGTAGGCGGAAAGGGCCCATAGCTCGTTTGTGGATAAACATGACCAGCTCGGTCTTATTAGGGTTCACTGATAGGTCAAAATCCCTGCACCATTTTTCTACGATTCGTAGCGCTTGCTGAGTGAGGTTGCATATCGTGCCCGTCACCTTCCCCGAAACTAGGATTGCGAGGTCATCGGCATAACCTACTGTGTAAAAGCGGTTGGCGTTGAGTTTGGCGATGAGGTCATTGATCACCAGATTCCATAGAAGGGGGGACAGCACCCCTCCCTGGGGGCAGCCTCTGGCTATCATGGCCAGCTGCTGCTGACCTTCAAGGCGAACCACTCGTTTACTTAGTATGTTAGTGATCCAGTCCGCTAGTACCTGTTCTACCTCATGTCTGGAGAGGGCGCTGTTGATACTGGAGAAGTTAGTTTTGTCGAAGGCTCCTTCGATGTCTATAAAAGTGCCCAGACAGGTGCCTTTCTGGTGAATCGCTTCCTCTATCTGGCTGACTACCAGGTGAAGGGCGGATTCAGTCGACTTACCTGAGCTGTATGCATGTTGGTTGCCGTGTAGCGGTATAGTCTTCAAGGCGCCATCTCTCAGTTCCCTATCACACAGCCTTTCCAGAGTCTTTAGTAGAAAAGAGGTCAGGCTTATTGGTCGGTGGGATTTGGCGTTTGTGTAGTCACCCTTACCTGGCTTAGGGATGAATATAACTTTCACTTCCCTCCATCCCTTAGGAACGTATCTGAAGGCCAGGCACGCTCTCAATAAAGGCAGCAGTTTTAAAGCGACAGAGGTGCCTCCCCACTGCAGTAAGGCGGGGAACACTCCATCCGGACCGGCTGCCTTAAAAGGATGGAAGCTCTGAATGGCCCATTGGAGTTTCTCCAACGTGATCACCTTGCTTGCGTAGAGCCAATCATTATCTGATGGTGTCTGTGTTGCATCCTGCCAGTCGATTACCTGTGCGAAGATGCATCCGGGGAAGTGAGTTTCAATTAGGATGCGTCTCGTTTCTTCTGGTGAGGATGTTAATGTATTGTCAGGTTTCCGAAGGGTAGCAGGCCCAGGTGTGTGCTGTTGCTGTTGTAGGCGGGACGATATATCGTTATAGAGTTTATTAGCTGTTTATCTTAAATCACGTTAATTTTTCTAACTGAAAGACAAGACCATGTTAAATTTTTATTGGACACTAACGAGAACCAAACTCATTAGACACTTAAGTACAAACTTTAAAAAAAATCATCAATTCTTTTATGAGATGAGTACCTACAGTGAGTACACAGAATTGAGTGAACCCTCTTCCAACGGAAAAAAGTATTCATCCACTTTGCCGGACCGACTGACCCGAACGATATTTTCATTTTTAAAAACACACCGTCACTTAATTGCTTTTAAATCTAATTTTCTGCTTCCATATTTCGTGCTTTATCACTCCACAATTTGTTTTTCGAAGAGCAAAATGGCCGCTCTTCAGCCATTATAATGATTGCAAGTGACTTGTAGAAATGGTACCTAAATTGAGCATAATATTGTTTTTATTTTATTACTTAGCCTTAAAAAATATGTATCATCATTATTCATCATCACCTTTCTCAACTATTGGGATCGGCTTCCAGTCTAACCGGATGAAGCTGAATATCAGTGTTTTACATGGAGCTACTGCCCTCTACAACCCAGTTACTGGGTACTATGATAACCCTTGGTAAGACTGGTTGTCAGACTTCGGGTTACTGATTACGAAGTAGGCAAGCGTAGTTTAACCGTCGATCGACCCTGGAAACTGATCGAGACTGGAAAAGTATGTTAGCGAAAATAAAATAGTGCATAGGTAGGTATATCACAATTCAACAAAAATCAATTCAACATAATATCGGTTCGCAGAAAATAACATATGTTTTCAACAGTGCCCGAGCCCTAAGCAATCCATATGCCTGTAGGCCCCCCTATCCACTAGTCACCTCGTATTTTTCCAAAACAACGACGAGCGATTTGTAAAGATTGGCTAGCCACAGTGACTTTTGGGTCTCGTAATATCTTGCTGATAAACAGCCTTGCCTTTCATGTGCTAGCAAATACAGTTTCGGTGCTGTTTCTGCCTCATGGTGCCCCCGAGACGTGATGCCCTAAGCAATTGCTTAATTTGCTCATGGGCTAATCCGGCACCAGTTTTCAATGAATCCAGACTGTTCATCATCATCATCATCATTTCAGCCGAAAGACGTCCACTGCTGGACATAGGCCTCCCCCAAGCACCTCCACTTCGACCGGTCCTGTGCTTCCCGCATCCAACGGGTTCCTGGTAAACGTACTCGTCCACGACTTCGAGTCCACGCTACACTCGAAGTCGTGGACGAGTACGTTTACCTAGGACAAACTGTCCAGTTAGGTAGGTCTAACTTCGAGAAAGAGGTCAATCGACGAATCCGACTCGGCTGGGCAGCGTTCGGGAAGCTACGCAATATCTTCTCGTCCCACATACCGCAGTGTCTCAAGACGAAAGTCTTTGACCAGTGATAACTTATGGAACTGAAACGAGGTCGCTCACAATGGGCCTTATAAGAAGGCTAAAAGTCACCCAAAGGGCAATGGAGAGGGCTATGTTTGGAGTTTCCCTGCGTGATCGAATCAGGAATGAGGAGATCCGCAGGAGAACCAAGGTAACCGTCATAGCCCGAAGAATTGCCAAACTTAAGTGTCAGTGGGCAGGGCACATTGCTCGCAGAACAGATGGCCGATGGGGCCGAAAGGTTCTGGAGTGGCGACCAGACTGTTATTTTATTAAAATCCTAAAATGTGTTTAGAAACTAATAAGAACTATACCTATCACGGATATCGATACCTATTTTATAAAGCTTATTTATAACTAGAAATGTAATTCATTTCATAAAAGATTCCTTTGCTAAAGCCTAACCACGTACAGATCCTGCAAGAAAATAATGTTTCTACAAATAAACCATTAAGGTACCAAGACACGTGCCCACAAACATGTTATTTACACTCATTGTCACGGAAACGAACAAAGATGTCCCGATAGGCAGTACAGCCGATTTAACAGCTCATTATGCTCCGATGCATAGGTGAATCGCGTGAGAATGGGCCCTAAGTCACTAACCATCGTTCCTGAACTTGCACAATAGGGTCCTTAGGCCCGAGGGAAGACAGGAACGCAATACGGTAGTGACGGTAAATAAAATTGACCGTGAAATTGTAATTAGTGAGTGCATTAGCTGATTGATAAGGGGATTTTTGTTGGAGTCATTAAGGTTGGTCATAAAGTAAATAAAAAAAAAATACCAGACTTATTGTCTCACTGAAGGGCAAAGTCCTCTTCTCATACAGAGAAGACTCGAGCAGGGTTCATTATTTCAGACTTATATTAACTACTAGCTGCGCCCCGTGGTTTCACCCGCATAAGTTTCGATCCCGAGGGAATATCGGGGTAAAATGTATCCTATGTTTTCTACACCAAAGGAGACTGTTACATCTAAATTGGTTCAGCGGTTTAAGCGTGAAGATGTAACAGATGACAAACACACTTTCGCATTTATAACATTATTATGGATAAGTCCAGGTATCCTCACGATGTGAATAGATTAAGAAAAGAAAGAAAGAAAAATATTTTATTTGGCACAGTAAATACAAACAGGAAAAAACGGAGCATTTAAAACTAAGAAAAATAGATTAAAAACAAAAATTAAAGCATAAACAACAAAAAAAAAACTGGCCAAGTGCGAGTCGGACTCGCACACGAAGGGTTCCGTACCACAAGACAAAAACGCCGAAAAAAACATGTTTGTTGTATGGGAGCCCCCCTTATATATTTATTTTATTTTAATTTTATTATTTATTATTAAAGTTAAAATACAACTGAGTATTTTGTGAATATTTCAAGTGCCTACCTGTTGCCATTTTTGATATCGAGCAAAAAAGGGCAAAAAAATCGCGTTTGTTGTATGGGAGCCCCCCTTAAATATTTATTTTATTTTGTTTTTAGTATTTGTTGTTATAGCGGCAACAGAAATACATCATGTGTGAAAATTTCAACTGTCTAGCTATCGCGGTTCTTGAGATACAGCCTGGTGACAGACAGACAGACAGACGGACAGACGGACAGACGGACAGACGGACAGACGGACAGACAGCGAAGTCTTAGTAATAGGGTCCCGTTTTTACCCTTTGGGTACGGAACCCTAAAAAAAGACCTGTGCGAGGCCAACAAAAAAAAACTAAGAAAAAAATTTGCATGTTAAACTGCTGATTTAATACAATCAGCGCACCCTTTCAAAAAACACATTGATACGAAAACAAAACACAAAAAAAAATCGCGTGATACAAACGAAGTGTGAGATAACAGGAAAATGTAAAATGTGACTCGTGATAAAAATGTAATTTCCTCGTATAGGTACAGAAAACACCGGTTTTATTCGGTAAAAATATTTTGCTTCGGGCCAACCTCCCCATTGTGTAAGTGTCACAAAATCCGACAATCGTCTGAGGGCACATTCAAATGATAATCTCGGCATACGCTTTGCGAATTAAGCTGTGAACACATTTATTATACGCCACGTAAGTAATGACGTCACTACGTCAGTGATGTCAGCTGAATTAGTTTTAATGCGTTTATATGACAGTGTTGAGATGTACTCTAAGTTATACGAGCTGTAAGTTTAGTTTAATCCAGTTGGTATATGTTTAGCAGATGTTGGAAAAGTTTTGTGATACTGTTACTAACGAGTACTTGTCAGTCCTATAATAGAGTACACATTTGATACTGTAATTTAATATATCTTACTGGGATAGCACTCGTACTGTTTTTATTCTTTGCACAGCCGTAGCGGTAATGTGACAATCATAATAAATTACAGTGTTAATGATTTGAAGTATAATCCTTGTCAGGTCTATCATCTCACAGCCATATGGTAGACATCTTGCCCTGCATAAGAAACAGGAGAGAAGGAAGTTTTTGTGAATGTGTCGTGTCACTTTTGTGAGTACGTACTGCCTAAATAAATTAGTAATCATGAAGTTAGTAGCATGAGTGTAAATGTGGTGCTGTTCCACAAACAAAGGGACACGCTGGACATTAATATCGTGTGCGTGTACTGTGGTTCTGATGGACACTACTGAAGGTGCTGAACTCATGGCCACATTCTGAGCCGACTCTAAACAGGGTTAAATTAAATAAGCTAAAGAAACTGTGCAGACGTGATGGATATCGTTAACTAAATACAATAAAATAATAATAATAATTTGTCCCTATATAGATTGCCATCTACGCTATGACGTAAATGAATCATGAAGCATCTTCATTAGTTATCAATTGCTTAAAAAAAAAAAAAGATTTATTTTGGACCAAAATCTTGTGCACATAACATAAACCTGCCAAATTGCGTGACAGTTTATCGGCAGGATTTTAGCGCTCGTCATAAACAAGGTGTTAAATATTTGATAATTTGATATGTAGATACAGATACCTACTTTAAATGGACGGTAAGAAGATTACAGTAACAGCAGCGCAACTAATTATTGTCGCATGTTGAGACAATTTCATTAAGCAGTTCAGTTTTTAATTTAATCTTTAGTGTTCGCTTACTAATTCCACTATCTTTTCTCAGCCAGCCGATATTATTGAAAAGTGTAGGGAGTAGTGTGTGTATTTTTTTTTAGTTTTAAATGCTCCTTTTTAGGGTACCGTACCCAAAGGGTAAAAACGGAACCCGTAATAGGGTTCCGTTTAAGACTTCGCTGTCTGTCCGCCTGTCCGTCTGTCCGTCTGTCCGTCTGTCTGTCACCAGGCTGTTTCTTAAGAACCGCGATAGCTAGACTGTTGAAATTTTCACAAAGTATGTATTTCTGTTGCCGCTATAACAAGAAATACTAAAAACAAAATAAAATAAATATTTAAGGGGACCATCGAGGAGGGGCCCCTTAGGGCCGTAGCCTGCCTGGTCAGCGGGATTGTCCGAAAGGGTTACCGCTGGCCCGGAACATAAAGGGCTAAGGAAGGAACACGGGTGGGTTTTAGTCAGTAAGAGTCTGACACTCCCTTCCGCTCCACCCAGAGCGGGAGGAGTCATTTGATGATTTCCCATCCGCAAAAAAAAAAAAAAAAAAAAAAAAAAAAAAAAAAAAAAGGGGGGGGGGGCTCCCATACAACAAACGTGATTTTTTTGCCCTTTTTTGCTCGATATCAAAAATGGCACCAGGTAGGCACTTGAAATATTCACAAAATACTCAGTTGTATTTTAGCTTTAATAATAAAATTAAAATAAAATAAATATTTAAGGGGGGCCCATACAACAAACATGTTTTTTTCGGCGTTTTTGCCTTGTGGTACGGAACCCTTCGTGTGCGAGTCCGACTGGCACTTGACCAGTTTTTACTATTTGTTTTTCCTGTGCGTGTCCCAAATAAAATATTTTCCTTTCTTTCTTTCTTTCAGCAGTAACAGTAATCTTCAGGTAACATAACCTCAGCATGTTTTCAGTTTCATTCGTAATACGTGGCGGGCACGGCCGATGCCAGAATCGTCACATTAGTCTGATTTACACGTGCTACCTGACGTCGCACTATGTAGGTGAATGTGCACATTTAATCGCAACGTCTGTACACTTCCTTATGTCTCACACCACAGCTGTCAAATCGGCGGAGGAAATGATAATATGTGTTGTTTGGTGGGCTGTAGATTCACCACCTCTGAATAAGTTTCAGTAAATCTGGCAAATTATTTCATACAGGTTTTTTTTTAATTTTATTTTTCTGTTGTACATGCAATACGTATTCTAAAACTGTTCTTCAGACATTCCAATCTCTCTGTCGTCAGAACATTATTTAACTTTTAAGTAAGAAAAGTTGCGAAATATTGAAATGTCCTGGAACTACCTCGCTCTCATCTATACCTACCAGTCGTTTCAAACAGCGTTTTTTTATTAAATATTTCTTCGAGGGCTTCTTCAATTTCTTTCAAGCATTCACAAAATACTTCAATTAATATAAAAACAAAAACTGAGCACTTTTGCTGATGGAAACCTAAACAAAAACTGTAGCAAGATAACAATTTTCTGACATTGACAATGACTTTGATTTTTAATAATTCCCATGTTCAGTAAAATTTATCACGTTATCAATATTTAAGGCATCTTCATGCCTTCAGACGTACTTACGTCTTCACGCTGTAAAATCAAATGACCTAACTTATCAGCACCCATCGAACACTTCGCTCCGCCTTCCAAATCCATTCCACGCTACATATTCACATCAAATTTTTAAGCAAACAAACATCCAAATTGTTCTCCCCTTATCTCATTTTTGTTGCACACAAGAATCACAACACATTGAAAAATAATTTTCGTCGCGTTGCGGCTTCAGATACGCGAGAACCGAGTTCGAATCCCTCATAAGAGGCACAACACAGAATAGACAGGTACAAAAGGCTAGCTTCTAACATCAAGCGAAAACGCACGCACACATAGATTTGTATACATACGTCATATCGCAAACAAAAGCTAGTCGCGAGCGCGCTTGCATTCAGTTGTACGTAGACGCATTTCTATGCGTGTGTGGGTTCGCTTTAGAGCTGAACTTTTTATTTATTTATTTATTTACTCAAAACAAAGGATTGTAAAACACGTTAAAAATACAGGTTTACAAAAAAAGTACTATTTCTACAAGTGTGTGGGTGAGCACTGCTCTCCTAGCTAGGTTATGGAAACCTGTGTTAAGGAGAAGCAGTCCGGTCCCCTAAGGTACAGTGACGTAAAAGTTACATAGTGCTTCTGATGTTACTGTTACAATTTCGAAGAATTGAGTTAGACAAAAGTTTGTTATGGTTACAATAAAATAATTAGAGATAAATATTTATATGTTGTGAGTGTGTGTGTGATTGGGTGTGTGGTGTGTGCGTGAGGGTGGGTGTGTGTGAGTGGTGTGTGCGTGAGGGTGGGTGGGTGTGTGTGAGTGTGTGTGGTGTGTGCGTGAGGGTGGGTGTGTGTGTGTGTGTGTGTGAGGGTGTGTGGGGGTGTGTGTGTGTGTGTGTGTGCGCCTGCCGATGTTCATCACCTTATGTTAAAATCTTTTCAGTTTTGTCATAAGACTTATCTTGGAGAACTTCTGTATAATATCTATTCTCTGGTGACAAGTACGAATCCCCATTAGAGGCGTTTATGGGGTACGCCATTAAATAAACATCTCTGGCAGGTTCGCTGCTAGTTATTAGCGCCACCCCATCCTCTTGAAACGCCGTGATACGGCACGGAGACGGAAGCGAGGCAAAATCAATTTCATTTTTCGACACAAGCATTACGTTTATGGCTATTGAAACCGCACTTTCTTGGCGTCAGTACCTATTAAATGGTGTTTATTTATGTGTATAGGTGTTTAGATTGTCTATTAATGTGGTGATAATGATTTCGTTGGGGTGGATTTTTATTGCATCGAAAAGCCGTGCATAAAATTTCCATTTTCCTGGTAACATTATTGTCTACTCGCGTTGGTAATTTGAAAAATCGTGAACCGAAAATGTTCAGTTTATCTAATTGCTGGTATTCCCATCAAGGCTAAAAAAAACTGGCCAAGTGGGAGTCGGGCTCGCACATGAAGGGTTCCCTACTACAAGGCATAAACGCCGAAAAAAACACGTTTGTTGTATGGGAGCTCCCCTTAAATATTTATTTTATTTGTTATTATAGCCGCAACAGAAATACATCAGCTGTGAAAATTTCAACTGTCTAGCTATCACGGTTCATGAGATACAGCCTGGTGACTGACAGACAGACAGACAGTGGAGTCTTAGTAATAGGGTCCCGTTTTTACCCTTTGGGTACGGAACCCTAAAAACAATGTACAGTAACATTAATTTGTTTTCTTTAAGTAAAATCGATAATAGTAAATGTTTTATCTCAGGGGTGGCCAATCGGTATATCGCGACTAATATTAGTCCAGTCGATCGTGGCAAGGTAAAAAATATTTCCAACTACAAACCTGATTTACTAATCTAGCGAAACATGCTCAAACGCAATGCTCACATTAATATAAATAAGTAGTTACTAAGAATAATTTGTCAGTTTTATATTTTCCCTCTTAATAAAATAAAAAATACTACATTATTGTGTGCTGAACTATGCTGTTTCATATAAGATTTCAAGAAGTATGTAATTGGTAGATCGCACAGGGTGTCGTCAATTAACAGTAGATCTTGGGTCTAACCAAGTTGGCCACCCCTGTTCTATCTTAATCGCATATATTCCTATCAAGGCTATCCGGTAATTTACGCCTAGAGATGTAAATCTTAAACTGCATTCCATACATGCACAGTTCGCAATCAAACTATTTAATCAGTTGAATAGTTTCATAATGAGCTCATAGCAATCGATTAAAACAAAGCTTATACCTTTACCCAATGATAATAAGTATAAGTAAAATGAGTTAGATAGGTTACCTTTTTTTTGTTGTCAGGGGGAAGCCTTCAAAGGGCACCCGACCTCGGGGATCCCGGTCAGGGAGTGTGGGATTTTTACCTCACTAAAACCACCCCGGTGACAACCATCAGCACATAGGTTCCTCTTAAAAGACCAATTCTGGGAAACCCCATTGCAACGCCTGTAAGGCACATCCATGGGTAGACTGTAAAGGGGCCTCCCCTGAGCCTCGCTGAGCTCGGCAGCACGTGACCACTGTGCCGCCATCTTCCCTGGGGTCACTTGGTGAGCGGACAGAGTCTCCACTCTGTGCGCCCGCGACCCCAAAGGTCCACCTTCCTAGTTTGGTAAGCGGGTTTCGGCGTATTAGGTGCCAAGGCGGTTGCCACCCCGACGCCTCCTTCTCCGAGCAGGATCAGTAGATAGGTTACTTACCCAACGTCGATCTCCAAAACATGACAATGTAACAGTTGCATTGTCTCTTTCCTCACTCTCATAGCCCGATGGAACGGCAATTCGACACGACCGGAGAGACATCAGGCGCGGGACCAACGGCTTAACGTGCGTTCTGAGGCACGGGGGCATCAAACCGCCAACTTCGAAACTCCGGGCTGCTACTGAGATATTCCTAATCGAAAAACCCAATAACACTTTCCCCGTCCTGGGAATCGAACCCAGGCCCCTACGCTGAGCAGTCGACTACCAGACCAACGGGGCAATGTGAAACTAGGACGGCATGTCGTAATAATTGGGAGCGAAAAAGAGACAAAATCATAATTGGCTAAGTTTTGAAGTGTCACTTTGCGAAGCGCGTATAACCTATGTACCTCTTTTCACTTAAAACTCATTGCCTTTACCTAATAAGATATTCTACAAGAATAAGAAATACGCAGTAAGTGCCTATTTTTCTTTACTGCCAAAACACAGTGTCCCGGAAAATTGTTACATTTCACCCGAAAAAGCATCGTTTAAATTTTCAACGAAAAAGTAGCGCTTTAAAGCGTCTAGTGCATTTTTCGTCCGGACGATTCACAGGGAGATTTCTGTAATCCATTCTGATATCCCCGTTTCGTTCAAAGTCCACTCGTTTCGTGTCATTACAGAAAAGCGGACTGATATACACATCGACAAACTTACTTTTCGTCACTGAAATTTAAGATATGTGCTCTTAAAGAGTAGTGGTAAGGTTGAGAATGGAATGCGTTTTGTTATTTAAACTGTAGCGTGTTTGGTTCGCCCTATACCATGTTTTACTGCGATTGATTCCGTCCGCAAGACGGACCGGACGGGATCGGGGCTATCCTGTACTTATCTAATTTTATTGTCACTGGCCGACGTCCGTCGAACCCTCTGCCACTGAGAACGTTTCGAAGAAAGCTAGAAAATTCTTTCCCCCATCGGATATTTTTATCTAAGAAGGACATCTTTATTCGCAAGCAGTTAAACTTAATTCAACGTCTTGGTAGTAAGATAAACGTTCTGGCTGGTTTTAGGCCTTGGAGAGAGATCCAGAAAATCGAGGTCTTGTGAGATTGGATCTTCATGTAGGTATATAATCTACATGTATTTGGAACTTGCCGAGGAAAGATGTCAAAGCTTCATACATTATGTATTACAAATTACAATATTCTTGAAACACAAAGTTAGAATTTAGGGACCATTTCGAACATAGTGCCTATCTTCATAGAATACGTTTAACAACAGTTTCTTCTTTCCTCGTCAGTACACGACTGTATTTATTCTCTCCCGAATAAAGTCACAAGATAATGCAACGCAGTCAAATAAAATAAAACTTTAAGATATCTGTCGAACATAATGGCTCGATGATGTGATAAATATTTCATGTAACATTTCAAAATGGCATGTCCCGCACGTCTTAGAACTTCGCAAAGTGAATACGAATTGAAATAAAAAAGATATTATTGAGAGTGCTTTTCTGTGGAAAATGTGTGTGATATACAACTAATTTATCATGTATATCTGGTATTTTGGTACATTTCCAGTTGGTAGCATGCATGATAGTCCCTAATCTGATCAGAGGTGACACTCGAAAAGGATTTATTTTTTACTAGGTGCGCCCCCAGCGGTTTCACCCGCGTAAGTGTCGATCCCGTAGGAATATCGGGATAAAAAGTAATCTATATGTTAATTCTAGGTGCTTGCTACCTCCATACAAAATTTTATTAAAATTGGTCCAGCCGTTTGAGCGTAAAGAAGTAACAAACATATAAACACACACACACACACACTCACAAACTTACGCCTTTATAATATCAGTGTGACAGTGTGACTAGCTGTTGCCAGCGACTTTGTCTGTGATCTAAGATGAAAAGTACCCTATCTCCTTACCCAGGTCATGGTCTATCTGTGCGCCAAATTTTATCCAAATCCTTTGAGCAGTTTTAGCGTGAAAGTATACAAACAAAGAAACTTACTTTCGCAACACATCACACTTCACATAAAGGCGAAGATTTGCGAGTGTGTTTGTATATTTGTTACGTTTACACGCACAAACAGCTGAACGGATTTGTATGAAATTTGGCACACAGATAATTTATAACCAGGATTAACACGTAGGATACTTTTATCCCGACATCCCCACGGGATTGAAACCGCGGAGCGCTGCTAATCACACTAATATTATGAAAGCGAAAGTTTGTGTGTGTGTGTGTATGTTTGTTGCTTTTTCACGCTCAAACGGCTAGACCAATTTTGATAAAATTTAGTATGGAGGTAGCTGACACCCTGGATTAACATATAGGCTACTTTTTATCCCGATATTCCGACGGGATCGACACTTATGCGGGATAACCGCGGGGCGCAGCTAATTTATAATATTAGTTACGATATAACATCATGTCATCTTGCAGGTCTACCTTGAAAGTTCTCTAACCGGGCTTGCCTGTAGGTGCCTCAATAAATTAAGGGCCCTAACCAAGAATTAATAAACTTGAAAACTAAGCTACTACACGATAGGGGGGTACGAACCTCGGTTTAGGGCGTCGCTGGGGGATGGCAGCAATAGTCAGGCTGGATCGCATTAATCGAGAAGGAATGTATGAAGAAATGAATTGTACCTACGATTCATGCACGCTACCAAATGGTCCCACAGTTCTAACCTAACGTAACCCATTTGGTCGGGGTACCGCCTAGCTTAGTTACTGCGACCAACTGTAAGAAAAGGCCAGAAAATTAAAAAGAGCTTCAATTATTTAAAAAAGTGTGCATCATTAGAAGTGCAAAAAGTTTTTAAAGATTCATTAATTTATTAAAAAAGTATCCCACTTTAGAAGTCAGTGTATTTTTAGAGGATCAATAATGTTTTTATAGATAATAGAATTAAGCTATATGATGATGAGCTTATCAACAAATGCAATGATTGGGATCGAACACACGTGTCTCTGGCCAGTCTTCGCTTCAGTATGCCAGCTAAAGTCTTTTAAAATAATCAATTCCAGTCCCAATTCTCAAGTAACACATTTAACTTTCCTAATTGTTACCATTTCAACCTCATTCCATACGTAATTCAGTCACAAAACAGAGCAAAACGTATTAACAAAAAGCGCTGGGTATATGTTAAAGACGTCGGTTTCCTTACGGCCTGTTCGCCATCTCTTCGGCACATTAGCTATGATAATTGGAACATTTGGTTTGCGAATAGGATGACGTCAGGGGACAATGTAATAACACAGAATAGTACAGAAGGTTGGCATCATAAAACGGGTGAAAACTGCCGCACGCACACATAGGCACCGTTCACGTATGTATAATTGTATATGTGCGTGCATACGATGATATCTTGCTTTTTGAAGTGTAAACTTTGCTTTGCGCTCTTTCTGAACAGTAAACGAAACTGATATGTCTCGCTCAGGTCGGTGACGCTGAATCGGGTATACTCGGGTCCAATCGATTGGTGACGCTAAATCGTTGAATCCCGCACCCTAACTGCGTCACTTTCAATCAAAATCTGAATAATTTTGAAGGATATTGCTAGTCCGTCCTAAAATTTGTAGGCTCAACAACATAAGGCTGGCCGCCCACGTCAGACTTTTTGTAGCACCGATAATCGGGCCGATTTAGTTAACTTCATTATTTCTGACCTACTTTTTGTAGGACGTGTGCGTTGCACTATTGCTATCAGTGTGTTCTATTTTTCTTCTACAAAAAATCGGTCACCGATTATCGGACGTGGGCGAGCGGCCTTAACAACGCAATGAAAGTTGTTGAATTGTCAAAATTGCTACTGTTAGTGCCGTATACTCGGCTCCAGTCGTAAGTTTTCACTTCCTTTGTATGATCATAAGCGCTCACCCTTCTTTTTTTGAAGTGAAAACTTCTTTAGCGGCGTTGTACACTTTTTTTGTAATGGCTAAAAAATGTTAATCTCGCGTCAGGACACGTGACCCTGATCGTAAGATGACACGTGACCCTGATCGTAAGATGACACGTGAACCTGATCGAAAATTCGTAAGATTCCAAAATATAAAAAAAGGTAAATAATATAAAGGCCATAAAAAATATTGTCAATGAAAAAGTTTTAATGCAGTTTTTAAAGCCGATATACTGGCCATCATTTTGGTGTCATCATTGTTCCAAATTTGAATTCATAACCATTTAAAAAGTTGAAATTATGGATGGAAGTTGATTTTTCTGAGAGATAAACTTTTTAATGTAATATAAATTGTCATGTTTGTGTACGATAGCGCAATAAATAAATATTGTATTCTACCACATAAATGATAGTACTTTTATACTGATAATTAAAGCAATTCGTGTAAAATTATTCCCTAACCATTCCAAAATATCAAAAACGCACAACGTTAATATTCAAGTTTTCACTTCTGCCGGCACTCCCTAAGTGCAACCCGTCGTTTTTTTTTTCTCACTTGCTATAAGTAAAGGGTGTTTATGTAAGCGTGTGTTGTCGTTCCGTGCAAGCAGACCTTCTGTTCCTGCTACTCTGTGACATTGTACGAGTAGTAATGCGTATACAGAGAGGTTTATGCCACCACGTGTTTATGTACTGAATGTAATTTTGCGCAAGTTAAAATGTGGAATGGTATGATTTTTTGGTTTATTGTTATGTTAATGTGCTGGCAGGTTAATGTAGCAGGTGTGGGGTGTCGGTATTTTTTTGGGGTGAATGATTTTGTTGGAATTTTTTTTTGTTGGGCTTGAACCACGAGGCCATTTATTATTTTCAGATTCATGTACGGCGTTTTAGACTATGTATAACCTTATTTATTAATAAATAAAAGAGTTACGAATAGGTCTTTATCCAGGCGATAGCCGTTTTGCGTGGATGTGAGGCATATTTTCCCTCAAACTTGTTTCTTTTTTGTGTCTTTCTCTGCGTCATGTGAACCTCGAAAATAAACGTATTTTCTTTCCTTCTTTGTCTCAAAGTATCAAAGTAAAATCTGGACTACCTTCAGCCTTATAAACTTCCATTTGTATACACAAAAACAAACAACAAAAATAAACTTCCTGCATCTTTTCCTTTTCTGCAACAAAACGTTCTAACCCCAGTCTTAAACTATCATTCCACACTATTAAACCATAATAAACTGAAGAACAACTTCAAATGAAACAGTGTAGTGCAATAAAGAACGTCATATCTCAGGGAAGCTCGCGGGACTGCACTGAAATGAATTTCACCATCTCTTTGTCACGGCGATGGAGCGTGGCCACTTGTCGTGACTGATGACGTCAGATCTTACGAGCTTTCTACTGTCTTAGGACAACGCGAGTAGCCTTTTTGATTTAGATCTTGCAGAATCACCTACAATTTTAAGATGTTTAAAGATTGGGTCATGTTTAGACAATGGAGGAGGTTTGTGTTAGTTTGAAGACAATAATTACTTGGTTTTTGCCCGCGCCTTCATTCTAGTGTGAAGCATTTTTCTAGAAATAAAAGTAGCATGTGTCACTTTAAAGCTCGTACATTATCTCTGTGCAAAACAATACGTTGATTCATTGTTCCACTGCTGCATGAAAGAAAAACAAACACAGAAGCTCGCAGGACTGTACTGCAGAATTTCAACACGGTCAGAATTGTCACGGTGATGGAGCGCGGCCACTTGTCGTGACTGGTGACGTCAGATCTTACTTGCTTTTTACTGTCTTAGGACAAGTAGTACTTTTGATTTAGAGACCTTAAACATCATAAAATTATTTTAAGAAGTTTAAGAATTAGGACATATTTAGACAATGGAGTACCTAGGTTTGTGTTTGTTTGAAGACAATAATTACTTGGTATTTCCCGTGCTTTCGTTCTTCTGTGGATTACTTTTCCGGAATTAAAAGTAGCCTATATCAATTTATAGCTCTGACATTATCTCTATGCGAAAAATCACGTCGGTGTGTTGTTCTCTTTCCTGCTTGAAAGAAGGACAAACAAAACACTATTTCACAGGATTTCGTGGTACTGCACTGAATTGAATTTCACCATCTCTTTGTCACGGCGATGGAGAGTGGCTACTTGTCGTGACTGATGATGTCAGCTCTCACGAGCTTTCTACTTCTTAGGAAATCGCGTGTTGCAGTTTGATTTAGGACTGTCAGGTACCTAGGTCTTTCGAGCTCTAGACGTGGTCAGGATTCTACTTATGAGTAGTAAAAGAGTTTCAAGAGGTCTTAAAACTGCAATGAATTATTTCATTTCACAATATATAAAATAATGACACAGACTGGATATATTTACAGTCGAGATCATTAGTTGTTTAACAAATTGACATACTATACGTGAATTGGCCATGCTATAGCCCTTTCATACACATACATTTGTATAACACGGACATAGGCCTCCCCCAAGCACCTCCACTTCGACCGGTCCTGTGCTTCCCGCGTTCCTGCGGCCTGCGGTTTTTTGATAAAAATAATACCCGTTAATTAGACTAGTTTTTATAGACTAAGTGAACACTTATTACCATAAAAATTAACAAACTTTTTCATCATTATCCACAGCTCGACTTCATTCACTGCTGAGCCTCTCTTTGCTTGTGCCAATCTCCATGCTCCTGTGCTCCTTGACAACCTTATTTTCCGAAAATTTGAATAAAGAGAATCTGACGCTAACCAGATTTTTGGCTCACAAAGCGCCAACTAAGATCGATCAAAAGTTAAGGTCATTCGTATTGACAGCTCATCAATAGACTTAGTTAATAAAGCCTTCAGGATGGCTAAAGTTTGGTAAAAATTAATAAAATCTAGTTGACACATTGCTCTGTAGAAATAAATTCAGCGACCAAAGTTGGCTTAAAAGTAATCCTTTCGGTTGTCGAATTATTGTAGAGAGTGTCAGCTTTAAAATATAAAAATAACTTTTGGATGTACTTGACTTCAAAACAGTTTTCAAACAAGTGTAAGTCTTGTGTGTTTTGGTCGCTACAATCCGTTGGGTAGGTACCTTCCTCTGTTAGTTTAAGTATTGTTTTTATTTTCAAACAAGGTACCTACCTAATATTTGCATAATTATAAGCTAACAGAATTAAAATAATAATATGCACAGATTCAGCACATCAAGCTACTACAATCTGTCAAATTTCTTTAATAGATTTTCAACTTTATAGCTAAAGCTTTAGGTTCCAAGTTCATTGGGAAAATTTGACAGTTTCGGGTAGCTTGATGTCCTGGCGTCTGCACACGTATATATATTTTTTTAATCGTCCGCATCGCTGTCAAAAGAAAAAGTGCCACAAAGGCAGGTAGCATTGCCCCGTTGTATGGCGATGCCGATTCTTTGACCAAAACTAGGCCAGTACTCTGGTTACGTGAAGAGTAAGTACTTAAATACCAACTATTACCTAAATATATATAATATTGAGTAAAATCGAGTGTGAAAATAACTAAGCAAATTATGTTGACAGCAAATAATCTCACAACATTATATCAACTCGCAGAATTTGAATAATTCCAAATTCGTTTTGACAATGCAACATGACAAACGACGGTGTTAGCGAATAGTGGCGGACTATAAATTCATAAAGTAAAAGTGCACAGAGGGCCACAATCCTCTTGTCTGTGCAGTCTAGTGGCCACTTCATGTGACTGATGACCGGTGGACCGCCGAGGAATGCGATTGTGCTCGCGCGACAAAATAAAAACTTCACTTACATCGCTATTCACGGGAGTCGAAAGTTTTTGCAAGATTTTTAAAACGACATGATTGTGTTTGAAAGTCGAATGCTTCATTTTTATTGGAAAAAGTGTCAGCTGCAGGATTAGTTTTCGCTGATCGCATTTTGAACTGGTTTAAGAAATGGTGTCTTGGAATTGAAGCTTCATCGTAACGTGTGTCTTGGGAAATCTGGGAAATTAACTAAAACGAGCTTAACGTTAGAGAAAATGCGGACGAGGACGACGAGGAGAGGAGATGTTTTTCCTTCCTTGTTACTCACACTTCCTTTTAAGCTTAAAAATAACGACACAGCGATTTATTTGTCTAATTATTTAGGCAAGGAGAGACTTTTGGGGACTGAACAAGGCTAACGAAAGACAAAATAATTTAATCATCTACATACATATGTATGTATATCTATACAGTTCACATCACACTAATATAATAAAGGCGAAAATTTGTGAGTGTGTCTGTGTTTATATGTTTGTTACTTCTTCGCGCTCAAACGACTGTACCAATTTTGATAAAATTTTGTATGGAGGTAGCTGACACCCTGTTTTAACATATACGCTTTTTATCCCGATATTATTACGGGATAGACACTTATGCAGCTAGTAACAAATAATTAAGTGTTAATGAAAAGCAAAGGAAAAGAGTTTTAGCATACACTGTAATTACATAATATACAACGATGTTTATAATGTAGGTACCTACATAGCGAGAAGAAAGCAACAGCAGTAATAAAAGTAAACGATTATGCGACAATATTATATTGTTGTTGGAATTTCGCTAGACGTTAGAAGTAACAATATTCTACATTATAATAATTATTATAAGAACCTACATAAAGGGTAACGACCTTGTAAGGGGTTCAATTAACCTTTGAGAAAATAGAATAATCTCAGAAATTTTCCACACTTACGAGCTCTGTTTATACCTACAGGGTGGGCATCATAATGTTCCCACTGCTGGGACACAGGCCTCCTCTCTATGAGAGGGAGTCGGCCGTAATCTACCATGCGGGCCCAGTGCGGGTTGGTGGATGTCACATGTCTTCGAATTTTTGGTTCTAGGACATGCCGGTTTCCTCACGATGTTTTCCTTCACCGTTTTGAGAGCAGTGGTGGTGAAATAATTTATACAAAGTAAAGCGCCTGTCTGGGTTCGAACTTACGACCTACAAACTCGCGGGCATATCTAGGCGCAAACTTTCATCAACTCAGCCTATTGCAGCCCACTGCTGGACATAGGCCTCTTCTAGGCTGCGCCACAACATCCTGTCCTCCGCCTTCCGCATCCAGTCCGTCCCAGCTACCTGCTGTTTCATAGAAAAGTGCAATAACCACGGTAAAAATGTATGGAAGAACAAATTTTTTTGAAGTGAAAACTTGTTTAGACGCGTTGGGCATTTTTTGAGTTGGGAAAAAACCATTGAACTCGCGCTACTGTTACCATAAGCGACACCGCGCGTGTTTTGTTCAAAGTCAAAGTCAAATCATTTATTTCAAATAGGCATATTAAAGGCACTTTTGAACATGTTTTTATGACGATTAAACCCGCTTCGGATGTGTTCGGCTGTCCTCAGGATGTACTCGGTTTTAATGTATAGAGATGTCAGTGAGTGATGGCAAAGTATTCTGTTTCGCTTTCACTTCTGTCGGCACTCCCCGAGTGGAAATTACGAGAATTGCCCACCAGATCTTGAAAAAAAATTTGTGATTTTTTATTTCAAGTTCTGAGGGACAATTCTCTTAATTTTAAGAACGTTCACAGCCTGATCTCAGTCTCAATCTGTCAAAAATACCTCAAATTTCCCTCCATTTTTGACAAGTTTTTGACATTGACTGTCGCTGAGATGAGATTGAAACAAGATTTTGAACATTTTTAATTAGGGGAATTGGCCTTCTGGTTGGGTGTCGATGTTTCTGCCACCCTGTATACCTAAATATACTCTTAGTTAACTTCTCCCTTTATAGGTTACGATATTTTGAGCCAACTCTTGGTATCTAGAAATAAAATTAGGTTCGCCAGTCGACATTTCTGACAGGCAGCCTATTATTCTTAAGTTAGGCGCGAAGTGGCACTGGCAACGTATAATTATTTTCAAAGTTTTAAGAGATAGTATACTTCCCGTGGGTGGCGTAAAAGGCGATTAAGGGGCGTACCGGAGAATGGGCAGCAGCGTTCTCTATGCATTCCGTCACCATACCATACTGCGATCGCCAACCCGCCTGCCAAGCGTGGCGATTATGGCAACCCCCCCCCCCTCTTTTGGGGGAGGCCTATGTCCAGCAGTGGACATCTTTCAGCTGAAATGATGATGATGATGAAGAGATAGTATACAAAACTCAAGTATACTGTCAGAAATAGGGTTTAATTTACCGGATAGGTACGTGGCGCGACGGCGCAAGCCGCAGCTGCTGGTGGTGCCGAGTGCGCGCACTAACCTGCTGGAGCGCGCACCGGTGACTCGTGCGCTGCGCGCTCTCAACACGGTGGCGGATGCCATAGATTTATTCACCTGTACACTGGGTGAGTTACACCGTAAGGTATAGTTGTATATTTTTAAGTTACTTTGTCGCATTAGATTTATCTGTAATGGCAAAGGAAACATTTCATGTGACAAATAAATAAATTTTCTATCATGTTGCACGTACTATTTTAATCATTTATTTATTTCACCGAAAATAATACAACGGGTTACACATACATAAAGACTAGTAGTATAATTATGACATGGGAGCATTTGTAGCTGAACTAGGACGAGTCCTGAATCTCGGCATACGGCGCCAGACTCCTCAAAACAAACAATAATACATATTAGCCCAAAATACATGGAAAATGTACATCAGTAGATGACATAAAATAAGAAAAACTGAAAAGTTCAAAAAATTGTGTGTATGTCAGTGTGTGTGTATTTTATTTTTGTTATTGCTGAATGGGCCCCGCTCTTGACCTCGATCACGCCTGATGGAAAGTGATGGATGAGGTCTTTGTTGGAACGAGCGTGCCCAGAAGATGCCTAAGGCATTGGAACTTCCACGCATCGACGAAACACAGCAGGCTGCTTGACGCTGGGAGTGTGGTCGCAAACCAGATGGGCGTTAGCCTTACCATCGCAACGGAAGAATATTGGCCAGTCAAATTAAGGTGACCGTCCAGGATGGGCCAAGCGCTCGGTTCAGTTGAGTAACTGGCAGAAGAAACTGCGCTACACGAGGAGGCTTCTTCAAGCATCCCTTGAGTGATTTTGTATAAGTGTAGAGTGCTGAAAGGTGTTGAGGTGTTGGGTAGTGTTATGTGTTGTGTTGGGTTCTATGTTTTATCTCTGCATCACCCTAAGGTAAAATGGTAGAAAATACCTCAGACGTTAAGTCAGCCTTTGTACGGTTAATTTACTTATGCATAAAGTTTGAAGAAATAATAAAATAGCACATATAATTATAACAAATAATAAATTATCACGTATGTATAATTACTTATATATTTTTGGAACCTGACGATAATTAATTATTTTTAGATCTGAGTTGCTGTACTTTCAGTAACTATACACTTACGACCGAGATCATCATGTAAATCAATATTCTAATAAAAAGCGGCCAAGTGCGAGTCGGACTCGCCCGTGAAGGGTTCTGTAGCAGCAAGTAACATAATGTAAAAGTTCTTGTAGTTTGAGTTGATTGAATGAAAGGTAAATTGCGGTTTACGATTTATGACGTATTAAAAAAACTGCTTACTAGATCTCGTTCAAACTAATTTTCGGTGGAAGTGTACATCACATATTTTTTTTAGTTTTATCATTTTCTTATTTTACTGGAGGGGGCACACATCTTACCACTTTATCATTTTTGAAGACCTATCCATAGATACCCCACACGTATGGGTTTGATGAAAAAAAATTTTTAAGTTTCAGTTCTAAGTATGGGGAACCCCCAAAATTACACATACACATACATATACATCTTCTTACCAAGTTTCAACAGTATTGTTCTTATAGTTTCGGAAAAAAGTGGCTGTGACATGCGGACGGACAGACAGACAGACATGACAAATCCATAAGGGTTCCGTTTTTTTGCCATTTGGCTACGGAACCCTAAAAAAGAAAGCTAGCGAACTGTAGCTTTACACTTATCATTTTTATTTGTATTTTGTGTTCAAAAACAAAACAGATATTCGATCACCTGACACCTACACAGTACACCTACATCTTGTGGCGTCGCTCGTCATTCTTTTAGACACGGGCGCGTTTTTCCCGCGGTGATATTTTTTCGCGCACTGGATTTTCAGCTCTCTGCTTAGCGCCGATGTTTGAAAATGCAACAGTGGGTTTTTTGATTTGCTGAGATGTTATTGGATTCTCAATGCTCGGCTCAACATCTAGAGTTGAAAATCCAGTGCGCGATAAAATCCCGGCGCGACAATTATACGTCCGGGCGAACGTGGGCTTTTACTGCATAATTATTTATTTGCCAGGAATATATTTACCTAAAGCAAATAATAACTTAACATCAAGGTGCATCCACACCGCAGTTACTTTTTGTGGAGCAACAGAATGCAACACGGTAACATTAGGTAACATTCTTCAACTTTACAAATAACTTTTTGTTATCGGATGTTGCCCACTATCACTTTGAAACGTTGCTTCACAAAAAGTAACTGCGGTGTGGATACACCTTTACGCTGGCAGTAGAAAGGATAGGCTGAGGTCAGTACACTGATGCTTTAATCAGTTTTTTTCAGTCTATTTGGCCACGTCCAGAATTTGTCCGGCCTTGTTATTTGTCAAATAAAATTTCTTTCTTTCTTTCAAATGGGAATTTATAAAATAAAAATATTTAAATGATTACTTACTGAAAAAAAAAAGATTAAGTACAAAGTAAAATGTCAGGACTTTTTTGCAAATGTCCGGTCTATTTTTCCAAATATCCGGCGTTTTTACCAGGACTTTTCAAAATTCGCAATGGTACATACTTACATGTAATAGGGCCTCTATTACATGTAAGTATGTACATTTCATTAAACGGGAAAAATGTAAGTCTTTGCGTGGTTACTGATGATTTCCTCCAATAAAACCAATCACCCCTTTCCTCACCTGAGGATCGAAGTCAGAACTCAATAAAAAAAAAACAGTGGCACTCCGGGAGTGCCGCCAGAAGTGAAAACAAAACAAACAGAATACTTTGCCATCACTCACTGACATATCGGATATACATTAAAACCGAGTACATCCCGAAGACAGCCGAACACATCCGAAGCGGGTAATTTTTAAATCGTCTTATAAACAAAACACGCGCGGTGTCGCGTACGGTAACAGTGGCGCAAGTTTATTGGTTTTTTCCCATCTCAAAAAATGCCCAACGCGCTAGAAGCTTTCACTTCAAAATTACTAATTTTAAATTACAATAGGTACCTACGTAGTTATTTCGCGTAATCATCAGCCTATAATATTCCCACTGCTGGGACACAAGCCTCCTCTCTTCGAGAGGGAGTGGGCTATAATCTACCACGCGAGCCCAGTGCGGGAATCACAAATGTCTTCGATATTTTTATTCTAGGACATGCCGGTTTCCTCACGATGTTTTCCATCATCGTTTTGAGAGCAGTGGTGATTACATTATTTACATAAAGTAAAGCGCCTGTCTGGGTTCGAACCCACGACTTACTTACCTACAACTCCAAAGTCGGGGCCGTTACATAGCCGCCACCACTGCTGTCAACTTGTTTCAAACTTGAAGGAAAATATTGCGTACATTGAACTTCCAAACTGTCCCTTTTCAGTCGAAAAACTTGTTTCAAATCACAACACAATAGAAAAATACTTTTTTATTTTACTTGTTTAGGACTTCATTCACGCGAGAAATGCGTGAATAAAGTAAACAACAATAAAAGTCAGTACTTACCAACATTCTTTATCGCTTCGACACTTACTCGGTGTGGAAACTTTACTTCGCGACACAAACTCGAAGATTCAAGAAGAAAGTTGGTGTACATTTCAGCGGTGGAAGTCTCCGTTGCCGATGCAAATGTTGTGAGGACTTATTAAGAAGTTGCCACACACAGTCTGTAATCATTCCTGTCAACTAAGCGAAGACGGGAGTTATGGCAGCCCAACTCGAAGGACGAGTTTGAGTAAACCTAGTTTGTAGTTACGACGTTCTTGTGCCGAGGTGCGGCAGGCTGTGAGTTACCATCATTCACGTATAGGACTTTTTGGTAGTGATGTGGGAGCCTGACGCAGTTGGAGCCGCAACATGGTAATAATTTGATCAGGCCTGGCACAGCGCAACTTTGTGCCAATTGAAAAGTTTCGCTGCACTGAAATATGTTGTTACAACAGGTTGAGTGACACGCTCGCTGTAGTTTTTAGTAGAAATGTTTTAATTGATATTTGCTCTTGAATGCTTTTCCGGAATATGTTTTGTGCATTAGTTGATTAAGTTTGTTTTGCTGTTGTAGTTCCTGTGGTTCTCGAACAACGTACTAATAGTACATAGTAGGTAGTGTACATAGCATTTAACCAGTGTATAAGGTTCTCACTGCTGAGAGGCTTCCTCTCAGAGAGAGAGTGGTGAGAGGGGATGGGCCATAATCCACCACGCGGGCCCAGTGCGGGTTAGCGGATGTCACATGTCTTCGACTGTTTGGTTCTAGGACATGTCGATTTTCTTACGATGTTTTCCTTTACCGATTTCGTAGTAAGTGTAGAGGTAGGCGATTTATGACCTACAATTCGTAAGTCAGGACCGATAACACTGAGTCACCACTGCTCTTGTAGTGGTAATGTATACATAAAATAATAAAATTTATATTTATATTTTTCAGTAAAGAATTCCGCGAATTCCTATTGTGAGCCGCGCACCAGAAAAACATATCAAAAGGAAAACCAATTTAGTAATTAAATTCTCAGAATATATATTAATTTTGAAACAGAAGCTATTCAGTAATAAAACAGAAAAACCATTTTACTTTTATAAAAACACAATACTTAATAAGTATGTCAAATGGCAACAGCCTGGGCGGTTCAAAGACCAGCAGTTGGCAACGATTTCAGGTTCATAAAATGTGAGCTGAATTTTTAACTAAACTATTGCTTTATCGCTGGCTGGGTTAGTGGAAGCCCAGATGTTTCGTACTATCTTTAAGTTAAAATTCCAAATAGTAGACAGAGCATTTGAAGTAACTACTTACATTTTCCGAAAAATAACGGATTTCCAAGTGGAGTTTGTCTAAAGCTGTTTTATCGACTTCATAATGCTCATATCAATTTAATTTATATTCGAAGTAACAATTCACATTGCGATCGAATATAATCCAACATGAATCATTATTATTAGATTATCGGCCCATTTCTATATTGTCGGCCTTGTCAAAGCTTTTCGAAAGACTCGTTCACAATCAGTTGTATCCGATTGTCCATGATAAAATATTACAACAACAGCACGGGTTCGTAAAAAGAAGGTCTACAACAACTAATATGGTATCTTTCACTGACTATTTGTTTAATAGTATGGACTCTCGTGTGCAGGTGGACTCTGTATACACTGATTTTCGAAAAGCCTTTGACAAGGTTGATCATGAATTGCTTTTAAGGAAGCTGGCCTTTAACGGTATCCGCGGGGATTTGTTGCGTTGGTTCATATCGTATGTGTCAAATAGAACACAAAAAGTAGCTATTAATGGGTTTCATTCCACCACCATAACCGCAACGTCAGGGGTGCCTCAGGGCTCAATTCTCGGACCCCTGTTGTTTGTAATTTTTATCAACGATATCGATGTGTGTTTTCTTAACTCTAAGTTTCTACTTTACGCGGACGATCTAAAAATTTTTAGACCCATTAGATCAATAACAGACTGTCACTTACTTCAACAAGATCTTAATCGCTTAGTTGAGTATTGCATTAAAAACAAACTCCTACTTAGTATACCCAAATGTTGCTGTATCAGCTTTACTAAAAATAAAACCCCATTTAAACATCCGTATGCACTACAAAGTAAAATCTTGGCCAGAGTTAACTCAATTCGTGATCTAGGAATACTGCTCGATGACAAATTGCACCTGGACGCACACGTTGATAAAATTATGAGTCAGGCTTATCGTATGTATGGTTTCGTGATAAGATCGGCCACGGAATTTATCCACCCAAGCACATATTTACATTTGTATCGATCATTAATCCGGTCTCAACTAGAATTTGCAGTGCCTGTGTGGAGTCCCTATTATAATAAATATACTGACTGTATCGAGCGTTTACAATGTAAATTCCTGAAAACGATGCATTACCGCTGTTCTAGAAGTCGTATTTACATCCCCTATAACGACTTACTGAAAAAATACAACTTACTCTCTTTGAAATCTAGACGAACCTTCCTAGAAACTATGTTTCTATATGATCTGTGTAACAACTCGTATGACTGTGTGGATATCTCTAACAAGTTATGCTATGTTGTCCCTAGAACTATTCAGGGACGTGAGGTGCGCGCACGATCTGTTTTCGCCGTCACTCCTTGTCGTACGAATGCAGGCTTGCGGGCACCTCTACGTCGCCTTACAGGCAATTTCAATAAGTTTTTCTGTAATTTGGATCTATTTGCCTTATCTGTTGGAAAATTTAGAAAAATATTGCTTGACACAATCAAACATTTATGTGAATAATATTGAATCTTTAGTATTCCTTGGTAGCTGTAATTTATTTGTATCTTATTTTGTGTACTTATCTATTCTGTCCGACTTTAACTTTATCAACATTGTCTTTGTCTTTTTGTGTATCTGTGGAGAACGTTGTTGGTTGCACATTTGTATAACTCCTTATGTTCTATTTACTTGTAATATATAATGTGTAATTGTTTGTTCTTCCGAATAAATAAAATAAAATAAAATAAAATATTAGATGTTGGGGGCAGCATACAATCTAACAGGATGCAGCTTAATACTAATATTTTACATGGAGCAACTGCCAATCTAACATCCACAAATTCCATAACCCGGTTACTTACTGCACTGAAAAAAAAAAAATTTCTTACTTGACTGTACACAGTAAGAAGAAAATAATGTTTGTAAAACAGTAAAAGACAAAACAGTAACTTTTAATATTGAACATACCAATTACTGAAAAAACAACAAAAAGAAAACGAAAACCACCATTACTGTAATGTAAATAAATTTCAATGGTTTGAACGTTATCACCAAATGAATAAAACAGTGAATTTTGTGATCTTTTAGCTACTTAAAACGTTAAAGTTTACTGTCATGACGGTAACATTTTGCCTCAAGCTTTAACTGTTTTCGGATCAGTAAAAAATACTGTTTTGAACGTTAGGCTCATAGGGAACTGTTTAAAGCAGTTCAGAATAATCTTTTTCCATTTTTATTCACTGCTTATTTCTTTCAGTGTGGGTAGCATAATCTTTCTTCTATGTTTACCTACTGCAAATACCTAACGGAGAAAATAAGTAAGTAGGTACCTTCTGGAATAGAAATAAGTATGCATAATATTTGCTACATCCACATGACCTTTAAATATTCCTCACCTTGCCACGCGCGCTCAAAGAAAAATTACGTCGCATTTTCTTCTTATCTCAGATATACATGCAAAATGCTTGCCTCGTGTTCATTTTTCTACAATATAAACAGTTCCACGCAGCAGGTCCCTACACTAAGTCCAACATTGTTCCAAGCACTGACGATATTTTACTTGGTACGTCATAAAAAGGTTTTAATAAAGTTCTCTTTGTACCAACATACTTACTATAGGAGTATATTATGTAAACATTCGTTGTATTTAAATGAAGTTGGAAGCAGACTGCCCTAGGCAAAATAAGGAGTGCCTACTGTCTCGTCGTCACCCCTAAGGCATTCGTCTGCCTGCATTATTACAAAATCTACCATTGTATCTAGAGATACACACGGCTTTTTAGCAAAATGGTGGAACATCTTTCTGGATTTTAGCACTAGGCCAAAACATCCGCTATCAGAATTAGAAATTCTAATAATCAAAGGCATTATATTACTGAAAGTTTTTGCAATAACCTTGCTTTTTTTTAATAATTCCGCTTTTATCATTTATAACGTCTTTTTGCAGCTTCCGCATGCATTTTTATTTTTTTGAGCCCTTTTGTATTCAAACCTTTTTATATCGAAAATTAAACGTGTTAGTAGTGAAGAATCTTTTTCTTTTTGCTACAAAATGGATATACTCGTATCTATCCATTTTAATCAAATCTATACGTGGGTCGATCTACCCACGTATAGATTTGATTACTGCCTACAAAGGTAGTTGTTTTTCAATTATATTATTTGATAAAATCATGAACCATGCATATTTCCCAGAGGATCTAACGACAATTACAATTAAAAATACATATTAAAATAAACACTACTATTTGTATTCACTAATTGACTGCGAATACCGAAAAAAATATAAACAAGGATTGTACTAATTCGTACATCGTAATTTCAAAAGTGGGCTTTTAAAAACATGGTGAAATAAAAACAGCTTAAAATTCTGTATGCATTTACGGTAGGTAATGGAGAAAAACTTCCTCTCCTAGTTTGGGGTACCTATTGGACTAATGCCAGGTTTCTTTTGACACCTGCACATTGAAGCAAACCGAGTTATCTCCGATCTTAGCTGAGTTTCAAAGAATGTAATCCGGCTATGTAGCTTTATTTAGACATGACTGTTTTAATGCAGGTATAATATTATAAAAGCATGTTACGTCTGAATTTTCTGGATGCGAGAAGCATAGAACCGGTAGAAGTGATGGTGCTGGGCGGGGCTATGTCCAGCAGTGGACGTCTTTTGGCTAAAATTATGGTGTTACGCTGAAAAAAAATATGACTTTGAACATTTAGATTTAGTCTTACCAATCTGTTTATATATGAAACTTTGAACTATGTTACACAAAGTTTTGCTTGCGTGGAGGTCATACCATGAAATTGCACTACTGGGTTAAAAGGTGATGTATGTCCTAAACCTGGGTTTTCCTTAAAATTTTGTCCTAAATTTGGATGTCACCTCCAAACCCGTTCAGCTGTTTAAGTGTGTAAAGATATCAGACAGAGACAGATCACAGACGTAATACATTCGCATAGCTATATGTCTATATGTTAACGGAAAAGTGTGCAATCCGTCATTCTATACAATTCCTAAAATAGATAGGAAATCTATGATATAATTTTTAATATGCACTTTTCGTAGGAAATCTATACATTTCCTAAATAGCAATCGGAAATTTAAAAATTCAATACGTTGTGCTACTAGACGACGTGGATCCAAGAGCTAGCGAAGGGCACCGCGAAGTTCGGTTTGGTTAGGTTCCTTTAAACCCTGCATACAGAAATAGGAGCCCGCTGCGCGGGGCTCCGTCCACCTGACGTCGACGTCAAAACTAGAAATAAAACATGCAACATGCTAAATTTATGCTTTAGAATGTTATGCTTAATCATTATTATGATTAGAGAAATTTACAAACGTGTTTTATTTCTTTTAGTCACAGAAAGCATTACTTTTTATATATTTCCTAGTATCATCTTGGATTTTACAGGTTTCCTAAGTAGGCTCGGAATTGCATATATTTCCTAGGAATTGTGCAAAATTCCTAGGTTTCATACATTTCCGGTAACATATAAATGTAATAAAATAACGAAGTCAAAACTTTACATTAAATATTTTAGAAAAAAAAGTAATTGCTTCGAGGTGGGAATGAGTCTGACTGCCATAAATATAGTTTTAAGAAGTTTTGTCCGTTAGTCTGTTTGTCTGGATCGGATTGGCGCAAAAACGTCTGAACGAATTTGGATAAAATTTGGCACACATATAGTTTATAACCTAGATTAAAACGTAGAGATATAATAATTAACTCTATATTGGTATTGGTATTGGCCCAACATAATAATTCAAGCCCTAGACCCAAATACACCTAAACAAGTTTATAACTGTATTATCTAACACAACCATTTCAAACCAAAACTAAGTATCAAACCTTTGATTGCACACATCTCTGAATACAGATACATGTATCAAGTATTGCTAGATGCAGAAACATGCTTTGTAAGTAAAGGGAAGAGTCCTTAGAGCTAGCGTTGTCAGATAACAAAATTACATATCTACAAGAGTCTTGTTTAAACTATTATATAAAGGTACAGTCGAATGGCACTCCATTGTCGTCTTGACCCATTTTATAAAGAGTTTTCATGAAATGTTCAGCTGTTTTGTATTTTTAGTGAGGCGGACGGTTGATGGATAGTGTGAAAGATGATAAGGCTAGAGAGGAAATACACACTGATGATAGCTGATAACCATTATAGTTCTCCAGAAGAAATTGCGGCCATAGCAGTCAATCTCAATGAAGAGTAGAAATCTACGCGTGAGTGATTATATCGCACAAGTGTGTGCGCAGTAAACTTACTCTTATAGTCCGATGGGATGGCAATCCGGTATGACAGGAGAGAGATCAGCCGCAGTACCAACGGCTTAACGTGCTTTCAGACATCACACCGCCAACTACCACACTTCGGGCCGCTACTGAGAAATTCCTAAAGGAAAATCCAATAACACTTTGCCCGACCTTTGAATCGAACCCAGGACCCCACGCTCAGCAGTCGCGCTTGTGACCACGAGACCAACGGGGCAGTTGATGGCTGTTAGATATGTATAGAAGAAAAAACCGTGTAAGTTGGATAAGGGCAGTAGGGTGATAATTGTTCTATAAATATTTAGTCTATAGGCCGACCGCTTAAGGTGCCACTAGTCGATATATTTTCCAAACGAATTGGAAGGTATTACTCCACTGTGTGACATTGTACAACCAAAGTTAAACATGATATCGTTTTTTTTCTTATTATTAATTGTGTCTGTATGGAAACAGAATAGTAATAAAAAGCCATTAAAAAGTTATTCAGAGCCAACAAAGATTCGTTTTTCTTGCTAATTTTACCGTAACTTTGGGTGTAAATAAGTAGTAAAAGAAGTGTAAAACATTAAAAACAAAGTTGGTACCTACCAACAAAGCTCATTATCGAAGTGTACAATAAACTTCATTTTTAATTGATTTATGCAGTGTATTTTTCATAAAACTCGATTTTCTATAGGACTTTTCGTACTTTTTTACACGCGTTTTAGTTCAGAATGGTGTTTGTTTGCATGCGAACTAGACGTGCGTGTAAACTAGCATCTAACTGCTCACCACTGATACTATCTCTGTCGGACACGATGGCAGGTGAGACAGCGTGCTTTTGGCCATGCTTATCAGTGAGTTCGAGCTCGCGACTAGTTTCACCTTAACTGAGCCGTTGCTTGAGGTAGCTGCGCGGTGCGAGAGGGGTGATAGTTGTCACAAATTGGTGAATGACTGAGCTCTCGCATTACGTCACCATACCCCTCCCGCACCGCGCTGCTAGTCGGCCGCTGGTCGGCCTATATTGTCATTAACCACGGACAAAAAACAGAGAAATACGTTAGTAAATGAACGCCCACGATCATGTGACCGCGTTTACTCTGACGTTCTTCTGAAAAATGCAACTCTGTTCGTTTTGAAGTTTACAGTATTGCTCTTAGAGCATAACTACTTTTCCAAGCAAGTAACTATTCGTTTGAAATATGTAGTTTACGGAAAAAAGTCCAATTAAATTCCAAATGTAAGTTGAACATGTCATTAGCACTTTTGCACTTCCTAACCTACTTAACCTAAGTTTAAACAGCTTTAACTGTAGTTTACGTAACATTTACAAGTTGTTGTAAGTCCGAGCTCTGTATTAATTTCCCTCTGGTACCGAAATATTTACTTCCCTTACTATCTCTTAAACCCTTTAAACTAATTTAACGGGGCTTACTTCATTAACTGTAGGGGTTTTAGCCAATAGCTTAGTCATCAATTATTTATATTGAAAGTAAGCTTTTACCTCTTAATTGTTGTTTAAATTAACTCTCGTTTACGGTAATGAGAATTTATTCCAGGAAAACGTGTTTGACCTTTTTAAGTATTCCATGTTCGTCAAAAGAAAATTAATAATTTAGGCAAAACCGGGGCTTATTAGTCGATTCGCAGGAATTTACTTGCCAAAAACTTTTAAATAATATTATCTTTTCTACAGGCGACTCGCACGAAGTTAATTTATTTGTGGGCGAGTCGACAACTCCAAGAATATGTATTAGGCAAGTGGCACATTTTGAATTTCATGCGTAACGGAACACGTAGCGTTGGAAGGCCTCCCCCAAGGTGGACCGACGATCTTGTGAAGGCCGCAGAAACCTGTTGGAAGCGAGAAGCACAGAACCGGTCGAAGTGGAGGTGCTTGGGGGAGGCCTATGTCCAGCAGTGGACGTCTTTCGACTGAAATGATGATGATGATGATGAATTTTATGCAATGGTTTACACGTTTACTGTGCGCTAGTGCCCTTTTTCTGTATTTGATTGCATACTATTATTTAATACTCGACTAACAAACCAAAACATCAAGTATGCTTTAGATTCCATAATATATTTTCACGAGTTTTTGGCGTCATGTCTTATGACGTCATTCTATCCTCCTTCTAATGAACAGTTAGTTCTAAATTCACCAATAATGCAAACATCAAACAGAGCTGTATAACTATAAACAAGGAACTGCGACTAATGATCAAAATTCTGATGAAGTAAGCGAAACATCTATATACAGAGTATTAATTTGATCAGAGAAATGACATCAAACTTCGCACTGACTATAAATGGACATATGACAAAATTATTGGTAGAAAACCAAGTTTAAATGTACACTTGAAGTGACCAGAGGGCTGGGTCGTTCTTTGGCCAAAGAATTAGCATTGCCATTCAATGTGGCGATGCTGCCAGTCTTCTGGGCATGTTTCCGGATAACAGCGATGGGGACGAGTACTTCGACGCCTAAATGTCCTTTTATTTTTGTATGATATATGTTACCGGAAGTGTATGAAACTTAGGAATTTTACACAATTCCTAGGAAATATATGCAATTCCGAGCGTACTCAGGAAACGTATAAAATAATCTTTCAAAGATTCTTTATACACACGTTTCCTGTGAAATGTATGTATTTCCTAGGAATTGTATGCAATTCCAAGATGATACTAGGAAATATATAAAAAGTAATGCTTTCTGTGACTAAAAGAAATAAAACACGTTTGTAAATTTCTGAAATCATAATAATGATTAAGCATAACATTCTAAAGCATAAATTTAGCATGCTGCATGTTTTATTTCTAACAACGTCGTCGTCGACGTCGACGTCAGGTCGATTATTATTTATTATTATTATTTCTGTCTGCAGGGTTTAAAGGAACCTAACCAAACCGAACCTCGTGCCCTTCGCTATTGGACTTTGTGAACTAAACCTCATTACTTATATGTCTATGGTGATAGACTTTTGTATCTACTGTCTATTATTGTCATAATCTGCCATGTGGAATGTGTCCGAACCATGAACAAAATAAATAAATAATATTCCTATTTGTGAACTAAGCATGTTAATTCCACTTCTATCTAATAGGTTATGGACCCAGCGCACCTACGCAAATAAGGTTTTTATTTCGTTTAATTTTTCGAAAAATAATTTTCTGTAAGAAGAAAAAAAAAAGACAATCGATAATTTTTTTTCTCTTTCCGTGGGCATTATAATCTAGTTTAAAATAAAATAAAAATGTCCAGCGAAGCACATAGTTCGACAGGAATATTGGGCATGAGAGTATGCAGGAATAAAGAATCGATTACTTTAGATCAGTCACATTACATTGAAACTGTTCTACGTAAATTTAATATGACTGTCTCCAACCCCAATGGAAGCAGGATTGCAACTAAAGAAAAGAGAAGTCAGGGATACGTCTCGTTTCGACTACAGAAATCTCATAGGCTGCTTAAGGCTTTGACTGCCAACGCGGTCACCGGTGACCGCGAACAATAGATTTTCTATTGTGTCTGCTGTCTGGCGGTCAACGTGTTAATGTATATTTCAGTCTGTTCCAGACCAGATATCTCGCATGCAATAAGCGTTCTGAGCCAATTTAACGAATACTTCGATGAAACACATTGGAAAGCTGCGAAAAGGGTCCTGCGATATCTCAAAGGTACAAGTCATTACTTTCTTAAGTATGTTAAGGGCGGATTGGTCATAAATGGCTACACAGATGCTGATTGGGCATCCAATGAGGTTGATCGTCGTTCATACACAGGGTATGTATTTACATTAGGTGATTCTGTTATATCTTGGGAAAGCCGTAAGCAGAGAACTGTGGCTCTCTCAAGCACTGAAGCAGAGTATATGGCTATTTCAGATGCTTGCAAAGAAGCGTTGTTTTTACGTATTTTTTTGAATGAATGCCTTCAAGTTCATTGTAAGATAAATTTGTACAATGATAATCAGTCGGCACAAAAACTATGCTCTAATTCAATGTTTCATGCTCGTACCAAGCATATAGATATTAGGCACCATTTTATAAGGGATATTGTAACTAATAAATTTATTGATATCCGTTATATGCCTACAGGTGACATGGTAGCTGACTTGCTCACTAAACCGTTAACTAAAGAGAAACATGTTAAGTTCTCTTTGTCTCTTTTATCAGTGTAATATTTAAGACTTTAGTTCAAGGGGTAGTATTGGACTTTGTGAACTAAACCTCATTACTTATATGTCTATGGTGATAGACTTTTGTATCTACAGTCTATTATTGTCATAATCTGCCATGTGGAATGGGTCCGAACCATGAACGAAATAAATAAATAATATTCCTATTTGTGAACAAAGCATGTTAATTCCACTTCTATCTAATATTCGCTGGCTCTTGCATCCACGTCGTCTAGTAGCTAAAATTAAATATGTTGTATATTGAATTTTTACGATTTCCGATTGCTATTTAGGAAATGTATAGATTTCCTAGGAAAAGTGCATTTAAAAAAATATATCATAGATTTTAGGAATTGTACACATTTCCTAGGAATTGTATAGAATGACGGATTGCACTTTTCCGTTAACATATATATTGTATAATTAGCTAGGTATTCATTTAGTTTAAATGACATTAAGACTTGAATTTATGCTGTAGTTGTCACATTATAGCATAGTAATAGTGGTCAATGACAAACCAAAATATAAAACTCAAATAAAGTCCGTTAACATTCTGAATCAATATCTGTCATGATCATCAACATGTTCCAATAACGAAAAACCATACATAGTTTATTGTTTGGGTCCCAACGGAGATATAATATTAGGGAAAGGGCACTGACCGCTATTGCCACGTTAAAACGCGTCAACCGTGGTAAGTTTGTTTGACCAAGGACTGATTTCTACATATTAATATAACTTTTATCTGATAAATCACTATTGGGGTTTGACAGTTTTTGTATAGAAAATTTGTCAAACTGTTCAAATTAAACTTTAGATAAAAGTTATCCTACTATTGAAAAATCGGCCCGAAACATTGGCTACACAATAGGACGAGAGTACCTACTTAAGGTTGGTTTAGTTTATACCTACACAAAAACAGTTCAAAGAATTGTATTTTTTATTTACATCTTTCATCACCATCATTAGATAAATACATCTTATTTTTTTTACAATAATGAGGTTATTACAGGGGTTATTCTTTTTATATAAAAATAATGGGTGTTATTTAAGGCAGTTTCTTTAAAATGTCATTCTCGTCTTCAAATATATTTAATTAGTTGTCTAATGAACCACGAAGTTTTAGTCTAAAAATGCTTTTCAAGCAACCATATTATATTGTAAAACAAGCTTACTGTTAATATGACAAAGCAGGGTGATAATTCATAAGCTACTAAATTTGTGATATGTCTACGCTTTGCCAGCTGCTAATAAGTGTATCAACTGCATCTATAAAATAATTTCAACGTACTCTAATTTCATATATTTATACATTATATTACCTATATTTTTATACATTAGCATGTAATTGATGAGTGAATCTACTATAATTGAACATAAAATTACCTTATTATTGTCCTTGTTGTTGTTTGCCCTTAGTGTTGTATTGGTCAATGAAAGCTCTGATTTCATGTAGTCACCTATCAATTTATTGTAACCTAACCTCAAAACACTTTAAAGTTACTTCTGTATCATCTCCGGCGCTGCGGGAAGTGCAACCCCTCCGTCCTTACGTAACAAGGATAGGCATAGGCACCCATGCTTACCTTCGCAGCTTCGGGTTGCTGGTCGCCGGGGCTCGCACGGGTGCCTATGCTTTATTACACCGCGGGTGGTTGCTCTCCCTTCGCGTCTCCGGTTTTTATATACACTCTAGGGGCAGCAGCCAAAAGACTACATGAAGTCGGGGGTACCCCGATTCGGTTTTGGAACAGATTCGACCAATTCAAACCATGAAGTGTCCCCCAGTGGTGGACATCGAGAATAATTTTTAAAAGTTGATTCGCTGTCCACCAGTGGTGGCCAAACAAGTGGTGGATATCGCGAATAAACGGTAATTGATGACTTGACTATTATAATTACTGCCATGAAAAAATAATATGATTTATTCATTTAGTTGTTGGGCTTTTGATGGCTAATTTTGAGGCTGGAATTTAATTTTATTAGCAGACAGATGTTGAATCTTTAAAATATATGAAGTAGCCACTTTTAACATTAGTCACTGAATTATCAATTTGGAAGTAAATATTTAGCGGTAGCTCTGAGTCATATTAATTTACGTTCGTAAATTGACGCTGGTTTTTTGACTTTCTCTTGGAATAGAAAAGATGATGAATTAATGTAATAGAAGCGACGAAGACGTTAGGTTGCAGGTGCTAAAGAAAACTTTTGTTGCTACACTTATAATTTCTCAAAAAGAATTCGTTTTAAAGCGTCTTTATATTTTCCACTTCGGAATACAATTTTTCAAAAGACACTGCATCGCCGAAAGATAAGGGGAGAAACTGCGATAATCATCACATTTGACAGCCGAATAAAATTGATGGTCGTATATCGTATCTGTTTTACTAGTACGAAGAGAAAACCGTTCAATGTTTTTCTATCACTCCAAAAAATACGTCCAAACGCGTATCCTGAAAATATGAAAGTCACAAAAAAAAAGCTAACACGGGCGACATTGACTCAATTTGGCTGTGATATATTCGGGAAATGGAATATTCGGCGGCCTCAGTTAGATTTATTGGTAGTTACGGAAGTCTGTTATTTACTACCTGCAATATGAGTACATTGTGTTTGACTATCCTTTGATATAGATCAGTGTTTTGGTGCGATTCTCGACTGTTACTGGTATCTATTGTTTCATAACTGACTATTATTACGATACATTGATTTTAAGTACGACTTTTGAAACATATCAAAGCGATATGTGTATTGGAACAAAATTTAGGTATATCAAAGTGAATCAACGAATGAAATCTAAATTAATATTATAAATAAAGAGAAAAAAATTGTTTTTTCAAATGTTTGTTTGTTACGCTTTCACGCTAAAATGGCTGATCGGATTTGGATGAAATTTGTCACCAGGGTAGACTACCTGGAGAGGGACTTAGGCTACTTTTCATCCTGGATCGCAGACAAAGTTAGCTATTTATAAAATTAATTATATACAAATTTCGGGGTATCTACATTATAAGAATGTCTTCGAGGGGTAATACTTGTTTGCACCTTGATCAGTCAGCTTTGCTACCATCTTGCTGACTGGTTATCATTTATATATTTATGTTGATATGAGAGAAGAAAGCATCTGCTTACAAGCGAAGGAGAACAACTTCTTTCGGAAGCCATTACAGAGAAACACTGTTCTTTGGTGTTTTTCTTTAGTCATAAGAATCTTGTTTCAAACACAAGCAGCTTAGTCGGTTGATTGCGTCGGTTATCCAGAGTGCAGCAAACGAACTGTTACTCTGCTACGACACCGTCATTTGTAAAAACTACGGCACCCCGAACAATCACACTAATATTATAAAGGCGAAAGTTTGTGAGTGTGTGTGTGAGTGTGTGTGTGAGTGTGTGTGTGTTTATATGTTTGTTACTTCTTCACGCTCAAACGGCTGGACCAATTTGGATAAAATTTGGTATGGAGGTAGCTGACAACCTGGATTAACATATAGGCTACTTTTTATCCCGATATTCCAACGGGAACGACAATTACGCGGGTAAAACCGCGTGGCGCGGCTAGTTCATCATAATCATCATCTGCCTAGCCTTTTCCTAACTACAACATTATTTCTAGTATATGCGAAACCCGAAACTCGTGTCTAGTATTTTTATGTAAAGAATCTATGTAAGTACAAAATTTCTTATCATGAAAAATCACAAAGTTATAAGCTTGTTAAGTTACCTGTTTGTTCGTACAAAAACAGGCTCACCCACGCCACTCGCGCCGCGCCGTCTTGAGCTCATTGATAAAATAGTACCTAGGTACCTAACCGTTCGGCGCGGAGATTGGATAACCTACTTAGTGTCGCTCGGTGTCCAACTTTTAACCTTTTTTAAATATTTTTGGGACAAAATATAACATGGGGTAAAAATTATTGCAAACGATTCAGTTACTTAGTCTGAACAAACTATATTCAGGTTTCGCATTTACTAAAAATAATGTTGTATAAGGATCGACTTCCAGTCTAACCAGATGCACCTGAATACCGGTATTTTATATGGAGAGACTACCTATCTGAACTTCACAGCCTAGTAACTGGGTAACACGATACACATTGGTCAGACTGAAGACTGACACCCTGGACAATTTAATGATAATATATCGAAATATTCTCCTTGAACTTCTGTTTCATCTCTCTGTTGAGTCCTGTCGTACTCAACCGATATGGTCGAGTTATCAAGAAGTGATGCTGTCAAACATTTGCTAACAAGCTGCTATAAAGTTCAGAAACAAGATTGTTGGGAGGTTCTATCAACAAAGATAGAGTTTGGTGACAAAAATCGTATTTATAGGCCAAAGGAGTATTTGAAGAATAGTAAAGTAATGCTCGTTCTATACTTAAGTAGTACCAATAACCCATCAAGAATAAGTTACATAACATACCTAAATAATTAGCTTGGATAACTTTTTGACGAATCTACCGGATGATATAATGAATGATCAGTTTGTCGATCATAATTGCTTGGCGGACGGACATGCAGCGTTATTCTATGGCTTAAAAACTGAAAAAATAATCTCGAATGGCGATCAAGAGTTTTTAAATATAAAAACTAGGCAGTTTAGTGACAGAAATTCAAATAGTTTTAGACAACGTATCATGAATATAGATTGGAAGGAAGAAGGTATAAATAGCATTTTAAAGAAAGTTGGACAAATATTCCGCAGTAGTTTAAAAAAAAAGAATCGAAAAGTTAATTTTCAAAAATTTCGTAAATCATCCTGGATTACAAAAGGAATAAAGGTATCTAGTAAAATGAAGCGATTCATTCTTCAAAACATTAATAAGGTAGCTTGCAGTGATTTAATAAGAGCCTATACAAAAACATATATTAGAATTTATAGACTAGTTTTAAAAAAAGCCAGACGCATATCGGTCAGGAAAGAACTTGAAAAAGCAAATGAATCTTCAAAGGCTATATGGCAGGTTATAAATAGACATAGGAACATAAAACCAAAACGAGAAATTAATAAGGACATACTTCTTAAAATAAATAATAAAATCATATCAAATCCCCAGGAGATAGTTGACATTTTCTCGAACGCATTTGACAAAGCCGAGATAGTTGGCGAGTTTAATACTTTTGAACAAGCCATACAAAGTCTGCAAGATAGCGTAAATAGAGTAGATGTAGAAATGTGCTGCGAACAAGTAACTGCTCATGAAATAAAAAAAATTGTCAATGCAATGGCTAACAAGAAATCTTCTGGTCATGATGAAATACCAATACAGATAATTAAAGATCATATTGACTTATTGGCAGAACCTCTGGCGCACCTCATAAATACGTGCATAGATAAGAGTATGTTCCCTGAACAACTTAAGATAGCAAGGGTCTTACCAATTTATAAAAAAGGGTGCAAATCAGATCCCAATAATTATAGGCCGATTTCTTTATTACCTATCTTTTCGAAAATTTTTGAGAAAATACTTAAAATTAGGCTTCTAAGACATTTAAATCGCAACAAAATACTTAACTACAGACAATTCGGTTATCAGAAAAATGTGGGAACAAATGACGCAATCAATATGTTAATGGAAGAAATAGTGAACGGGGTTAATGAGAAATTAAAAGTAGTAGGACTATTTCTTGATTTAAGCTCTGCTTTTGACACAGTCAATCATAAGCTACTATTAGCAAAAATGGAACATTATGGAGTGAGAGGACCGGTTTTAAATTTATTTAAATCTTACTTAGAAAATCGGAAGCAATATGTAGAAATTACAGTGGAAGAAGAAAAATGTAAAAAAGTGTATAAATCGGGACTAAAACTAATTAGACAAGGAGTTCCACAAGGATCAATATTAGGGCCTATCTTCTTCATCTTGTTTATAAATGATCTAATTAACTATATGCTAAAACAAATGGATATAGAAGTTGTTCTTTTCGCTGATGATACGAATGCTATTATAACAGCAGAAAATATAGAAACTCTAAGAAGTAAGGTTAATAAGGCTTTGGCTCTCTTTCATACCTGGTTTACCATCAATAATCTCAACTTAAACACAAATAAGACTAATGTCATGTTATTTAGAACAACGTCGAGAAACAAAGATACAATTGACATAACTTTGAATGATGATAAAGTAATATTAGTAGACACCGTGAAATTTTTAGGTATTTATATTGACGAAAACCTTAACTGGAAAAAGGAGCTGACAGCCATAGAAAGTTCAATTAGTTCAGCTTGCTATGCCCTTCGAAGCCTTCGAGATGAGGTTTCCAACAAACAATTAAAAATTGTATATTACTCGCTTGTTGAATCAAAGCTCAGGTTCAGTATCGCTCTATGGGGAGGTAGCTATGCGTATAATGTGCAAACTGCTTTTATAATACAAAAAAGGGCCATAAGAACCATGGTGAGAATTCCCCAATGGGTATCGTGTAAGGAGTACTTTAAAGAACTACAGATACTAACAGTCCCTTGCTTGTATATTTTAGTTCTTCTCACAGACCTCATGAAAAACTGCAAAAATCTGAAACATTTGAGGAAAGAAATAAGCGGGAAGCTACAAGGCGTAAGGATCTACAATATACGATTCAACCGCATTTGAAAGTAGTTAGTCATGCTGCAAGCTATCAGTCAATTAAATTGTTTAATAAACTGCCTTTAGAATTGAAGTCCATTCATAATTTAAGTCAGTTTAAGAACCAGCTAAAGTCCTTCCTGATAGAGAAATGCTATTATACACTTGACGAGTTTCTCAGTGATGCGTACAACTAGACTGTTATATATAATATAACTAAGTATTAACCTTTTAAATTTTATTGACATAATATTTTTCATAATTCCTTTTTAAATTTTTATTTTCTCTTTTGACATTTGTATTGGTAAATTGAATTTAATTGTTATTTTATTTTTTATATAAACACTCAGTGGCTTTTGCATGTTCTACGAAGATTGTTTTAAAACTTGTTACTCATTGTCACTCATGTAAGATGTATTCATAATAATTTTGTTTATATTATTTTTATTTTTTCTGTCTTTATGTTGCTTCTCATGCTTATTTTATATTCAAATATGCGAATTTCGACACAATGTAAAAATTGTTAATGAAATAAATAAATAAATAAATAAATAAAAATCTATTAAACTATAAGCTGACCTGACAAACGTTGTATTGTCCAAATAGTTCATACAAAAACCCGTAGAAATTTTTGCTGGGAAACTTGGCAATTTTTCTTTCTATAATAGCCTCCCCGACCTTTTCGGTCACGGTGGCCAATCTCAATGGTGATTAGCCAGGTACGCAAGAGATATTATAGTGCACAAGTGTTTGCGCAAACACAGGTGCACTCTCTGTTCCTTTTACTCTCATAGTCCGATGGGACGGCAATCCGACGATCGGGGAGAGTTCAGGCGCAGGACCAACGGCTTTACGTGCTTTCCGAGGCACGGGGGTATTAAACCGCCAACTCCCAAACTTCGGACTGTTACTAAGAAATTCCTAATGGAAAACCCAATAACACTTTGTGCGACCCGGGAATCGAACCCAGGACCCCACGCTCAGCAGTCGCGCTTGCAACCACGAGACCAACGGGGCAGTTTCTTTTCTATACAAACCTAATTACGGACTATTATGAGCATGTTAAAACACTGCTTAACTAAGACGTTGCCTGAGGTAGCTGCGCGGTTCGGGAGGGGTGATAGTAATTGTCACAAGTTGACGAATCACTGAGCTCTCGCATCACGTCACCACACCCCTCCCGCACCGCGCTGCTTCCTCAGGCAACGTCTCAGTTAAGCGGTGGGCCTATTAATTTATTTAATACTTCAAGCACATAAATGTACAGAGGCGGACTTAATGCCACAGGCATTTTCTATCAGTCAACCTTTGGGTGATGCAGAGACAAACAGTGGTAGGTGCAATCATGGAAATTGAGGAATAAATATAATATACAGGGTTATTGGTAAAACATTAACAACCTCTTAAGAGGTCATTGTACTCGTCATTATGAACAACTTTTACTATGGGACCAAACCTAAAATCACGAAAAAAAATCTGCTGTTCTCTACATTTTGACGAGTTATACGAACATAAATGTAGGGAACAGCGGATTTTTTTTGCGATTTCAGGTTTGGTCCCATAGTAAAAGTTGTTCATAATGACTCATCATTATGAACAACTTTTACAATGACCTCTTAAGAGGTTGTTAATGTTTTACCAATAACCCTGTATACCTAATTACATATTAATATAAGCACAAATAAATATACATAAATACATGAATATACTTAATAAAAGGAAATAAGACATACAATGATAAAATATTACCGTTGTGATGATACTGCCTATAACAAACAGCATTTCATTTTTAATTATACACTAGTTTCTGCCCGCAACTACGTCGGCGTGAAATTTCGGCTCTCGACCGACCGCGTTGCATCCTATCGCTCGAACGCGCTGTTTTCTGACTTTTTTCTTTTTGTTCGGCTCCTAAGGGTCGTAGCGTGATGTGAAATACCCTATAACCTTCCCCAAAAATTGAGCCTTGAAATGCGATAAGATTTTTTTCATATTCGACTGGTAGTTCCAGAGATTAGCGCGTTCAAACAAACAAACAAACTCTTCAGCTTTATTATTAGTATATACAAGATAGATTATATTTAGATAGGCCCGTGGCTAAATAATAACAGCCGCACAGTTCGATCGATCAGGTTAAGCTACGCTAGCCGTGGTTGGTCTGTGGATGGGTGACCATCTTTACATACCGAGACCCCTCCGTGCCTCGGAAAGCACGTTAAGCCGTTGGTCCCGGCTGTCATTCGTGGATCTTTGACAGTCGTTACGGGTAGTCAGAAGCCCGAAAGTCTGACAACCAGTCTTACCAAGGGTATCGTATTACCCAGTAACTGGGTTGTGGAGGTCAGATAGGCGGTCGTTCCATGTAAAATACTGGTATTCAGCTGCATCCGGTTAGACTGGAAGCCGACTCCAACATAGTTGGGAAAAGGCTAGGCAGATGATGATGATGATTATATTTAGATAAAATATCTTATAATGGTAAAACCACAAAAATAAGGATATAATTATGTCGGTAAGTCTTACAAAAAATGATTAATGAAGAAAGTTTATATCTATAAACTGTACACTGTACAGATGCCAGCAAATCAAGCTACCCGAAACTGTCAAATTTTCCCAATCAACTTTGAACCTTATGCTTTAGCGATAAAGTTGAAAATCTATTAAAGAAATTTGACAGATTGTAGTAGCTTGATATGCTGGCGTCTGTACCTACTATGTATAATAACATATATACTACTATGAACAGACTAAGTAGAATACAAAACCGCAGAAATTCTATTTGTTGGTTCAGTGAACTTATCATAAACACACGTATCATTTAAATTATATAAATTACGTTTTCTCATAAGAATACGTCTTCAAAGAAAATGGTTTATTATGAGTTTCTTTTTGTTAAGGAAAATTCTTTTTTAGATTTTTTTTTATATAATTAGATACTTACGTGTATGAGGATTTTGGAAAGCAGTGGCGGCCGGAAACGACTTACAGGTGGTAGGTTCAAACCCAGGCAGGCGCTTTACTATGTGTAAATTGTTTCATCACCACTGCTCTGAAAGCGGTGAAGGAAAAAAAATCGGAGACATGTGACATCTACGAACCCGATATGGGCCTGCGTGGTGGATTATGGCTTATTCCCTCTCACTGAGAGGAGGCCTGTGTCTCAGCAGTGGAAATATTATAGAACTAGCTTCTGCCCGCGACTTCGTCCGCGTGAAATTCGTACTTTCTCCTTATAATTTCGAAAATGTATGTTTATGATTTTTATCATTTATTTAGATATACCTAAATAAGTATTCGGCCCAATTTTTTAGTTTATAGCTCAAAGGGATCAGATTTTTTAAATAAACTGTATCCCAGCTTTTGACCCCCCCCAGGAGAGTATTTTTGAAAAATCGTTTGGGATGTGTTCATAACTTGACTCAAAGACCCATACCCATTTTCGAGTTAATGGAAGCAAGCAGTAGAATTTTCCACCTTCGTTGGAGTCAATTTTTGAAAAACTTTAAATCACTTTTTTAAGTATTTTTTGTTTTAGTAGTGCCGAGTTTCGAGTTAATCCGACAGCGGGTTAAATATTTTTCTAATCCATCAACTTTGTCACCCCCCAAATCTTCTGTGAGGGATTTTTTAAACTAAAAGTGACAATCTTTATTATTTACTGACCCAAATATTGCCAAGTTTCTAATTTATTAACCAAATGAATAAGATTTTTCATATAAACTGTATCCCCTCTTTCTATCCCCGTAGGGGTGGAATTTTGAAACATAATCTAGATTATTAATACCAAAGGGGTTTGGGTAAAGTTGGCGTCGTTTTGAAGTTGAGCGGCCAGTTATGAAACTTAGATATTATGAAAGAACAGAATTAAGCGATCAAAAGCTATTATGGACACATTTCTCTAAACCATATCGGAACGGAGATATTTGGTTTTGTATTGGTAATTGAAATCGAAGAAGTTATTTTATTTTATTGCACTGTTTTAGGTTTCTGCCGTATTTTTTTAAGAATTCTAAATAAAATAAATCACATATAGTGACGTAGATGAATGAACGAACGCCCATATGTCTGTTATCTATGGGCCGATGGATGGTGTGGCGCGCACCGGTCGGCGAGCGGCGCACAGCCCGTCGAAACCGTTCCATTAATGGCAGATTAAAAAATCAGTTCCGTCAGCTTCGGTCTCAGAATTTTAATGTAGCTGCAAGTCATCTACTTGAAGAAATAATAATAGCTGCAGCATTATTAAATGCGTTTGGGGTACCACTGACTGATTATAGGCTAACACAGGAAATAATAAATCGTATACCTCACCATAGTCCATGGAATCAACTAGGCGAGTATGTCATTGCGAATAATCTGAATAGAAGAAGGGCTGATTTTGAATCTATGAATGCTGAAGTTCCTGGGCTGGATGACTTCCCTATTTTAAGTGAAGATGATTTAATTCTCTATGCACTTGGAACGTATCAAGTACAACAAGCTCGTAGCTACTACGGAGAACACGTACAAAGTGACTGAGAGGTTCATATGTGATTGAAGCATGCAGAGAACCCAATATTAATGATTTTTCGGCGGAAACCAATAACTGGATTGATCCGTGGCTTCTTAGAGGCAGGATCCAATCCAGACATTCATCAAGACGGACATATTACGTGTATATACTCGTAGAAAGACTGGAAGGGCAATATGCACAAGGGCTGAATGCAATATTAGGCCACTATTGCTCATGTATAATCGGGAAACGGACCTTAGGCTGTTGTTCGCATGTAATGTCCATTATATGGTACATGGAATGGGGCAGATATCAAAATAATCTGACTCCGCCGGCACAATTTTTAGATACCATTATTCGACACGACATTGAGAACGAAATGGACGAAGAAAGTTAATAAATGTGTTTTTACATATCATGTAATAAATGCAATAAAGTATAATAATGTGTTTTTATTATTTCTTAAGGCCCGATACTAACGTCACATTGACATACGGTCGTGAAACAGTAAACCCAATATCTAATATCAATCTTCTAAAAACATAATTAAGATTTTTTTCACGTAGGACGGTAATTGAAGTATTTATAGAGACTATAGAGGTATGAGGAACAGGATGTAAAGTTCACTCAACCTCCATAGAAAAGGGAGGATCCTCCGACCAGACGGGTGTTGTGTCTGGCGGGCAACTGCCCGATGATTCATGTCGGGCCGTTGTATCTATGCTAGTTGCGCGGTAAACTCTGCTTGCGCGATGCAGGATTTGCGTGACGTCAGTATGACGCGTTGTTCGCATATAGCGTTGTAGATACCGCTACATCACTCCCCCCCGGAGACCGGAGGTCGATAGTGGGCTGAGTCTTGTATATTGCGATGCTTGCCAGGCCAGCTGAGGTTCCAGTGAGTCGGAACCGGTTGCCGCATAGTTCACGGTGAGTCGGAACTGTCTGCGAAGATGTCCCCAGTGAGTCGGGGTGGCGCTGCGTTATGCTCCAGTGCGTCGGATGTGGTACAGCGCCGAGTTGAGGCTCACTGCTGGCGTCGACCAGGAGAGGGTTTCTATGGCTCTGCTTGAGGACCGGCCGAAAGTGCAGTATGCTGTGCCGAGGTTGCTGATGAGGCTGAGGGTGATGACCAGGTATGCGCGGTCGCTGCATGCTGGTGGTCAGGATACCCGTTGAAGCCGTGGGTGCTGGCTGGCTGGGTGACTCGCCGCTCTAAAGCTTGCGGGAGTAATGATGATGACGTCACACTGGAGTAGGTGCACGAAGGCTGCGATCACGTCGGGGTCACCAGTATAGAGGTATGAGGAACAGGATGTAAAGTTCACTCAACCTCCATAGAAAAGGGAGGATCCTCCGACCAGACGGGTGTTGTGTCTGGCGGGCAACTGCCCGATGATTCATGTCGGGCCGTTGTATCTATGCTAGTTGCGCGGTAAACTCTGCTTGCGCGATGCAGGATTTGCGTGACGTCAGTATGACGCGTTGTTCGCATATAGCGTTGTAGATACCGCTACAAGACTACATTTTTAAAATCTTCAAATGCAAATATCTCAGCTTCGATATCACTTAGGATAAAAATAATTGAACATACATGTGTACTTAACACAGCAGAACAAAGTAACATGAAAATTATTGGAGGCCGCTGAAAAAAAAAATGACGCCACAAGTCCATACAAAGTTACTCAAACCCCTTTCGAGTTAATCAAGCCTCGTAATAAAATTCTGCCCTGTGAAATTGACTACCCCTCTTCACCCCATTAGCGGTAGATTTTCGAAAAACCCTGAACCACTTTATTATTTATTTTGGTCTTAGATAGGTACTGAGTTTCGAGTTAGAGGACCGCGCATTAAAATTTTTCCATACTAAATTTGACACCCCCAATCTCCCCTTTGGGTTAGTTTAGAATTCCAAAAAAATTCGTACTTTCTTTACTTTCTTTGCCAAGTTTCAAGTCCAAATTTATTTGTACCATTTTTTTTGAGTTTATCAAGGCACTCATTAAAATCCCCTTATAAATCGAATTACCACTTTTTGTCCCGTCAGGGGTCAATAATTTTCGAAAACCCCATACATTACTATTGATTTTTCATCTCTCATACTCGGAAAGTAGTGTTTGTTTGATCCGAATAGCGGGTGGAAAACGCCGCTTCCCACCCTTGGGCGGTAAAGACTCATAGTAATTGCTTCCCTCCCTAGGGCGGGAATGAAATTTAAAAATAGAACTAAATTTAGTTAGGTAGTCAGCTCAGTCAGACATACGACACCCTTAATTGATTATGTAAATATTTATTATGCTACCCATCAAATCTTATGAATTAGGAGAGTTGGATAAAAAGCTCATGTTAACGCCATTAAATCTTTCATATTTAGCGCACAAGTTAATAATTGACCTTCAATAAATTCAACATACATAGATACGATAATCGCCATTTTGATAGCAGTTGTCGTCGAGGCTAAAAAACATAAAAATTGGGGATTTCGAACAGCCTGACTTTACCATATGGGACTGTGAACATATATCATTTAATTATTTGACGAATTTATCCATAGTTTAAGGTAAATAAGTAGTGGTAATGAAGTTTTTTTGATATCTAATGTCGAAGTTTCGCGCCAATCGTGTGTGTTTACATTTTTACTTTTCACAAATTTCATACACACAGATGTAGATAAGATTTAAAATGTGACAAATGTTATTGATAATATTATAAACAACACGGAAATGCCCAGGTTTTAACGTAATATTCAAACACAGGTTCAGTAATACGTATTAATCATTACCACTACTCAATTTGTGTTCGAAATCGCCGACCATTTTTAGGGTTCCGTACCCAAAGGGTAAAAACGGGACCCTATTACTAAGACTTCGCTGTCTGTCCGTCTGTCCGTCTGTCCGTCTGTCCGTCTGTCTGTCTGTCTGTCACCAGGCTGTATCTCAAGAACCGCGATAGCTAGACAGTTGAAATTTTCACAAATTATGTATTTCTCTTGCCGCTATAACAACAAATACTAAAAACAAAATAAAATAAATATTTAAGGGGGGCTCCCATACAACAAACGCGATTTTTTTGCCTTTTTTTGCTCGATATCAAAAATGGCAACAGGTAGGCACTTGAAATATTCACAAAATACTCAGTTGTATTTTAACTTTAATAATAAATAATAAAATTAAAATAAAATAAATATTTAAGGGGGGCTCCCATACAACAAACATGTTTTTTTTCGGCGTTTTTGCCTTGTGGTACGGAACCCTTCGTGTGCGAGTCCGACTCGCACTTGGCCAGTTTTTTTTGTTTTTTTTTATTGCAATGATGTGTGAAAGCGATTATTCCAAACAATTTTTTTTAAAATTTCGATTGACTCGAGTAATTAATATGACGAATGTAATCGATATTTGAAAATAAAATAAAATTATTTTAAGCAATAAATACAATAAGCATTGTTTATAATAATGATTTATGCTTTTCTAATATCATTTCAATCTCTTCTAATATCATGTCAATAACAGACAGGCCATAGGTACCTCATTTACTGAATTTCGCGCCAAAATGCTTCTATAATTGAATTTATATTCGGAATGCGCTCGCTGTTTAAAATTATTTTAATCTATTGGACAATTATTTATTGTGGATTTTATTTTTGATACTTTCTAATAGTTTACTACAGAATTCCCAGTAAACATTTTTTAGGTAGGCTTACCAGAAGTTTTTTTGAGAATGATGATAATTAATTAATTCTATAGATTGGATATTCTGCAAACACTTTACATTTCAATACATTTTGTTAGTTTGAGTTTTTATTCAGTTTCCACAATTTTTTTTCATTTTTTTTATTGCGAGTATCGATTAGGCTGTATGCAAGTTTTGAATCGGAATAAGAAAGTTGGGTGGACGGTCAGCACTAAAAAGTGTCACGTCGCAACACAATTTTTAGTAATTTTTATCAAGATTATCGTGTTTTCTAAGTAAAAATGGTAAAAGTAAGAATGCAGACAGAATGATAATAATACGGGCCCTAGTAACCGGGGCGGCCCGCGGTGGTGACACAGAATCTACTCATGTGGCGGTGACGTGGTGTATTCAATACTTCAAATTAAAAAAGACTACTAAATAGGTACCTATTATTCATGTAATTATTATCAATAAATATTTTAGAAAAACTACTATTTTTTACTTTCCTTAAATTAGAAATGAAAAGTAGAGTGTTTAACGCGGGTGAAAGTCATCAATTCCCACTCGGACTATAGCCGGACTATAGACTATAGCCCACTCGGACTATAGCCGCCCTCGCTGCGCTCGGGCGTCTAAATGCCTCGTATGGGAATTGATTCCTTCCGACCCTTGTATAACAATCTACTATTTCATCTGCCTAGCCTTTTCCCAACTATGTTGGGGTCGGCTTCCAGTCTGACCTCCTATCCTGCCTATCTGACCTCCACAACCCAAATACGATACCCCTTGATAAGACTGGTTGTCAAACTTTCGGGCTTCTGACCACCCCTAGCGACTGTCAAAGATCCACGAATGACAGCCGGGACCAACGGCTTAGCGTGCTTTCCGAGGCACGGAGAGATCACGGTATGTAAAGATGGACACCTATCCACAGACCAACCGCGGCAAGTGTAGCCTGCGTAACCTGATCGATCGATCTGTGGGGCTGTTATTATTGATTATTTTCTGTCAAAAGTATTAATACAGAGTTTCGAGTAAATCGGACCGCGCGTTAAAATTCTTCCACACAAACTTTAACACCCCAACACAAGGGGTGTTGGGGTGTTTTGATAAACGAATAATGATAAACTTTATTACTTGCTTAGGCAAGTATTCTTGCCAAGTTTGTTAACCAAATGAATATAATTTTTATTATAAACTGTATCCCCGTTGTTCACCCCCACAGGGGTGGAATTTCGTAAAATTGTTTGGGATGTGTTCATTACTCGACTCAAAGATTGTCTTTACCAATTTTCGAGTTAATCAAGCCACGCAGTAAAGACTTCCCCTATAAAATTAACTTTTCACCCCGTTAGGCGTAAATTTTCGAAAAACGATGATACACGTTCTTTATTTGCGGTCTTAAGTATAAATACTGAGTTTCGAGTCAATTGGACCAAGCGTTAAAATTCTTCCATACAAACTTTGATACCTCCCAATCCCCCTTCAGGGGGTAGTTTAGAAAAAAAAGCCAAACTTCATAATTTATTTAGATAATTATTCGTGCCAAGTTTCATGGTTATTAACTCAAGGAATAAGATTTTTCATACAAACAAAATCCCCTCTTTTCACCCCTTAAAGGTTAAATTTCCAAAAACCCCTTCTTAGTGGAACTCTTCACAAAGAACACACCCTCCAAAATTAATTTCTCTACCCAGCGGTACCGACCAGCGTTTTAGGCTGTGCGTTGATATATCAGTCAGTCAGGACAACATTTCATCCCCCTTTTCACCCCCTTAATGGATGAAATTCTAACAACACCGTTGTGTTAGCTTCCAATCATAAGCCTAGATAATAAATTTAGTGATTTTACGTCGAAAATTAATGACTTTCTATACTCAACTTCATCCCACTTTTTAACCCTTCGGGGGTGGAATTATCAAAAACGCTGAGACACGTATAAATTAATTTTCAATTGTCAGCCTAAATACAAAATTAGAAGATCCTAACTTCAAAACTGTCGGACTTTCATATAAACTTCCATCCCCTATTTTAACCCTTTAGGGGTTGAATTCCCAAAAATCCTTTCTTAGTGGATACTTACTCTTCACAAAGAATACACCTTCTAAGTTTCAAGTCTCTAGGTCCAGCGGTTTAGGCTGTGCGTTGATATATCAGTCAGTCAATCAGTCAGTCAGGACTTTGAATTTTATATAATTATATATATATAATATAGATGATTATGGATTGATATTATTTAAAAAAAAAATCTATGAGTGCTTTCTTTCATAACGAAGAATAAAGCTGCGCACAGCTCAAAAAAATACGGTACCTAAGTAAGATAGGGCCGTTTATGCCGCAAAAAACGTATATTTCGACACTCTCAAGGGAATCACAATCTATAGGGTACTTTCCGTTGACCTAGAATCATCAAATTTGGCAAGAAGCAAGGTAGCAGAAGTAAAGGAAAAATCCGAAAACCGTAAATTTGTAGTTGCATTTAAAATAAAAAATCCGTGATAAACTATATACATACATACTTTGTACGGAACCCTCGGTGCGCGTTTTGATGTGCTAGTACTGGTCGTAATTTTTTAAAATAAAAACTTGGATGATCTGCGAGACACGTCTGCAACCGCTTTCTGGTAAATTAGGAAGACTTATTAGCTGTGGTTATTATTTCTACGTCAAGTAACCCCTTCTAGACAGGTGTATCTCCTACTTCAATTCTCGACCCCAGGGATAACGCCTATCCTGCAGGCGCCATCTTTATTTTTATAATTTTTATATTGCAGAATGGGCCAGCTCTTGTCCTTGATCGCGCCTGGTGGAAAGCGATGGATGATGAAAGATGAATGTCTAAAACCTACTGAAAAAACTCAACTGATATAAGGCAAAACTGTTCTGTTACGCAAAACAATTTTATCTCGGAAAGACAAAATTGTTTTGCGTCTAATGTGCCCACTGTCTTTTGGCGCTAAGCCTCCTTACTTTAATAATAGCCGGCTTTAAGTTGAGCCTATACAAACAAAGCCTAAGTAAATTTCATATCTGCACCTTATTTTGTTGTTCTAGGACTTACGGCTCATGTATTAAGTTTATTTATTTCATCAGCTTGTCCCAGGTCATAAGTAGTACTTAGTTGCTGTACAACATTAGGTAAACTTATAAAATCTGTGATGAGGTAAACAGCGTTACAACGTAAACACCAACATCAGTGTGTAGTGCCTGCTACTACGAGTAGCGTGGTCAGTTAGGTCGGGAACAGACTGTTTGCATTTCAAAAAGCTCCGTGGCGATGGCGATTGATTGGTGTTCCGTTTTCAAAAAATGGTGTGTGGCTGTGTCATGGTCACGGCCGGTGTTGTACGTGAATACGTTAACGTAACGGGGTTGATCCGCTCGGCCGCATATATTTTTTTACGTTCCCGGTACTGCTTGACTCGGTCATATGGTGTTTTATTGGTACCATTCGATTGCTATTGAGAAGCCCTTTCCAACCTTCGATCTCTATATTTTGATTTGTCTTTTTGACGTATATAGGCCGACATTATATATTTTTGATATTATTTTTCTTTTTATTTTAACTTAATATATTCATTGTCACTATTTTACACTAATGTTTTGTATACAATCGATAGATTTTGACGAGAGCTGACGATTGAAACTTAAACGGACGCAGTAGCTTTTCCGAGTCAAAAGTTATAGGTACTAAGTGGAAAACTCGATACGAAGCAAAATGACCTCAAATTGGCGGCGCTTCCCCCTCCACCGCGCGCGATGCGTCACAGTCCTCACTTGGCGTAATAAGTTATTTGATCCTTTAGCTATTTAATGGTGTAATTGAATTCAGGATGGATATGATAGATATGAAGCTGCAACACCAAACTGTATCCCCCGATTTTGGTTTTTTTGACTTGCCTCCCACTATGGAAGCAATTTTAAAGACGTAGTCACGTCAAAAGATTCCACGCATCGTTATTTAATAATTGTGAAGGTAAGCTATTTTCAAGCACAGCTTTTAATATTAGCTTCACTTGTACAGTGACAAGCTGCGTAGGTAAATATTCGTAACTAATACAAGTCAATTTAATTTTTTTTTGTGCTTGACCAAAGTGTGTTTTTTCCATCCAGTAGTTCAAGGCAAATTATTATTATAGCATGAGATTATCTCTTATTTAGGGTCGCTAAATTCTATAATATTTTCTGTCTTACGACTTTCTTGATTATAGCCATCTAGCGGTTATCTATTAAGAATAATGTCATATATAGGTAGTGTACCTATCTACAGTATCCGCTGCAGGTTTAACACCACTAAAATGTCGTAAATCTTATAAATCGATTTCAAAGCCCCTTTAATACGCAATATTTCAAAATAACGTGACAGATTAAGCTATAATTTGGCCGTCTAGAAGTCAAAGTAACAGTTTAATTTTGTGCGCCATTAAAATTGAACTGTAAGTTTTTGATAGGATTTTAATATCTCAGCACGACAGCTGCCTTTACAAGCACTTTGCAAGTTTTATTGAGTAACAAATATATAGTTTTATAAACGGATGAATAGGGCTGTAATAATCAAATTTGCCAACGGTAGACTGGGATAGCTTTGACTTGAATCCATTGCTCCTAAAACTATTTCTTTTTTAAAACAATAAATGAAAAAGTTTTAAATGAAAAAGTTTTTACATGGTATGGAAAGGTGTTAAACGAAGGTTTTATTTCTTTTTAACTTACGTAAGGTCATCCACCGCTTTTTATTCTATCAATTCTATAAAAATGAAATGATATTCGTTGGTAAGCGCATCACTTAAGAACAACGACTCTAGATTAAAATGTTCGTAATAGTCCTAATTAATTATTTATAGTTTTAATTGGTTTATGCGTATCTTTATATATAAAATATTTATTCCTCAATTTTCATTATTGCACCTACTACCTTTTGTTTGTCTGCATCACCCAAAGGTTAATTGGTAGAAAAAGCCTGTGGCATTAAGTTTGCTACTGCATTTAAGTGCTTGAAGTATTGAATAAATAATTAGGATTTTATGGAAAGAAACATTTTAAAAGTTAAAAAAAAAAAAAAAAAAAATCAAATCCGGGAAAAGCTGAACGTCCTTTTTTTGACAGGACAATGTCTGTCGGGCCAGCTAGTAGATGGTAAAGTAATCGATGATAAAATACATATTTTTTTTCTACCCTATACTGTGTCCCGCTACTGGGCAAAGGCTCTCCCTTTTCGTTCCAAACAACCCCATCTTCTGCGGTCCCTGGCCATGTTGGCCTTGCAAACATTTTCAGGGGGCCTAAAAAGGCCACTTTGGCAGAATCATAAAAGGATAACATTATGAATCGTTTCAAATCCATTGGTGAAGGATTTTTCACTTATTTTCTTTGTCTGTGCTAAAATACCAATCAATCCAATCGAAATCAAATCCCAATTTTTTTTATTATACCTACGTAGTGCAGCGAAAAAAGAAAAACACGGACTGTCTTCGACATATTATGATTCATAATGCGATCCTTTTACGATTCTGCCAAAGCGGCCTTTTTAGGCCCCCAGATCATCACACTACCTTCGCCGTTGATACTAAGATTGGGATTGCAAAAAAAAAACTTTTATTAATGGTAACATCCGTCGTCGCACACTGGCCAGTACCTTACCGACTGGCTAATCTTATATCACTACAATGTCATTAATTAACTGCCAGTATGAAATAATTGAATGCTCAGTCGTAAATATTCATTGCACTTCGCTGGTGGTCTCCTATACCTACATAAATCTACAAATAAATGTACCAATAGATAGGTGCAGTGTAATACAAGCTCTATCAATGCTTGCACTGTTTTGCACTTCGACCTACATAACTATCACGATAGGAGAAACTTCTAAGTAGTTGGTTTACTCACGTATTCTTGCTTCACGTTATGTAAGTATAGATTTATTTATTTATTTATTTATCCTCCCATTGGAACGCCATACAGCAGTTACACCAACGGAATAAAAAATCACTTCATGAGCTGCAAAGACTACAATATAATGCGGTGATGAGATGCTTTCCGCCCATCCTGTGCGCGGTGGACATCAAACGGGCGGCGATGGATCACGCATGCTTACGCATCGTCAAGACACTTCCCCATAGCTCCATCTATATTGCGCACATTCTTTGCGATTTTTTGAGACAAGTTAATAACTATAATATATTATAACTTAATAGGTACAGTGGAAAGGTACCGAAAAGTTCACTTGTTTTAACTTAACAAAAATCTCGAGACCCAAAACATCTTTAAGAGCGTGCATTATAAAAGTTGGCAACATCTTCATAAGCTGTCAAATATTTCGCTGTTTCAATTAATTTATCAATATCACTAAATTAAATGATGAAATATCACTTAGTAGTAGACTAAAATAATGATTAAGAATTGCAATAATAACATTGAATTAGGTGATGTAATCGTTTTAGGTGAAATAAAAGCTTTTTGGACACCCAAATGCTTTTTATTGCACCTTAAACTAAATACTCAGTGTTACTATATTAATAATGTCAGTTCCTAATCAATAGTACCTAATAATATTAATAAATTAAACAAAACAGCGGAATATTTGACAGCCATTTTCAGAATGCATCCTCTTAACACCCGTTACACACTCACTGTACAGATACTAACTACAGTAACCAACGCAACGAAAAAAAAACCAACGACAGATAAAACACGTTCCGCACACCCACATTAATTAATAAAGGGGCTTGTTCACTTGTCAATCGGCATCAGTGCGGAGCTGGGAAGCAGAAAACTCAATTTGCACGCGTCGGGAACCACGGCTCGGTACTGTATCGCTAAATGTCACAAACACTTGCAGAGCACGCATCGAAGCAGGCATGATCTTTTGACAGTTGACACGCGGCAAGATGTAGGTCTGATATCGTGTAGATACGGCTTCAATTATTTTAGTCTGGTTTGCAACATTGTTGCATTTAGTTTAAGTAGGAACATGTTTAGTTTACGCATGAAGAAGATATACAATGCAAATGTGGGGACAAAGATACAATAACTAAAACTTCGTATAATATTATGTTATGACTTTTCCAGTCTGCGTACAATAAATCAAATATCCATACTCATCATCATCATCAGCCGAAAGACGGCCACTGCTGGACGTAGGCCTCCCCCAAAAGGGGGGGGGGGTTGCCATAATCGGCACGCTTGGCAGGCGGGTTGGCGATCGCAGTATGGTCTGGTGGTGGAATGCATAGAGAACGCTGCTGCCTATTCTGCGGTACGCCTAGTCGCCTAATATCCAATATCCATCCAAATATCTAAAAACCAAAATAAATAAAAAATATCTAATATCCATACTAATATTATAAATTCGAAGGTAACTCAGTCTTCTATCTGTCCATCTGTATGTGACCTTTTCACGCCTAAACAACTGAACAGATTTTGATAAAATTTGGCATAGAGACAGATTGCATCCCGGGGCCATCCCCGGGATGCAATCTGTCTGAATATCGGGATCGACACTTATGCGGGTGAAACCGCGTGGCGCTGCTAGTATCCAATATTTTAGTCACTAAAGCTAGTCGAAAATCGGTAAATAGTATCCGACTATATAATAGCGGTCCATCACTACTATTTACTTTGTTAAAAAAAAACATTTTTTTTATTCGGTATTAAGATTTATTTAATAGTTTCAGAATACTCGCACTAGAATTACCAGTATTTTCATTTGCGTATGGTTATCTTCACATTGTGTACTTTATATTTACAGTGCGAGGTATGTAAAAATAGACGAGAAAATCTGAAATGATGTATCTCATGTCATAAAGAGATGAGAACAGTGCACTAAGATCATACAAAATTTTAATTTAGTTGTTTATTAACCATTCAAAATAATGATGCAATTTAAACTTCAATTAAAAATGGTCGTTGATAAGTTAAATTAAAACCCACAGCCAAAATTTTGCGTTAATGAGAATGCAATCGAGAAACGATCGAATTGTAATTATGAGAACACTTTCACCGCAGTCGATCTGTCTAGTACTGTATCAATATAATCAGCCATAATAATCTATATCAATAAAAATAGGACTATGGGGCGCCACCATAGCTGACGATAAGCAGAACGCGTGGATGTGGACCCAATATATGTCCTTATAAATAGTAGATGTCCCCACACATGGCAATAATATGAATAATCGCATAAGCCGGCCCCTCACAATCCATTAGCCGCGTAAGGAAATTGTCCGTCCCCGCCAAATATCAGATTTCACGTTGATCTGTCTAACGCTGATCCGTTCGGACCGGCGACAATTGAATTAATGTCGTCTGGTCTCATCGCGATTTTTGTCATATTTTTGCCTCATTCCCTTTCACCCACCCCACTGTGGAGACGAATTATAGCCAGATATACGCTTAATTGGTTTGGCGTTGCGGTCGCGTGACATTTTCGGTGCATTGCCTTTGTCATCGGTTTAAAATTTCGGTTGTAACAATTTTTGCGAATTAAATAACGAATAAATAAAATTGGCAACGAGTTAACGTTCTCGTACGGTAAATATGAATTGCAAACGAGTAGAATTAAGTGACGTTTTTGTTTGAGGCAGTGAATCGGGGAAAGTCGAGAGAGAGAGGAGGTTGTGACTGGAAAAGTCACGTTGTTGTTCCACAATGAATATTAACAGAGGAATAACGCGGCGCGTCGCAATAGTCCTCGGGAAGATAAATTTATCCTCGCGTCGGGAAATGGACCATTTTTCACGGCACCTAACGCTAGGTGTCACATGCTCGGTGCGAAGACGCCGTTACTTACGTAGTACGTGAGAAGAATACAACACGTGCCTGTATTAACCCCGGCGCGTATTCTTTTTGTGGGTTGTTGTTTGCACTTTCATTACATTAGCGCTATATCGAATCAACGCGCGATTCGGTACAGGTGTAAATGGGTTAGCAGAAACGAGAAAGCTTTGTCAACCTGTTGGTGCTTAGGTAAAGTGTTAGGAAAATACTCGGAGATTTGAGAAGTGGTAACTCAGTTGTTTACATTACTGAATTGAACATAAAATGTTTCAGTAAACAAACAGACTTACCAACGGATTGAAAATCGGATTGTTAATTCATTGTCCTTGTGGCTGAAAACCACCGTTTTCCTTTTAAATGATTTTGATTGGTTTACGTGTTACTCCACAAAATATTTTATATTTATCGGAAAACATAAAATAACAAATATTGAGTTCCACGAAGCTTCCAAATAAAAATTTCCACTCTGCATTTTCCGACAACGGGCCATAAAGAATAACACAACACATAATTGCACTAAAACCCACATTATCTCTGCACCTGCACAGCAGTGCACACATCCAACATTTCCCACTTGTGTAACAGTACAGGACAAAGGTAACAAAACGCGTGGAACCGCCAGATATCGCTAAACTGTTGTTTCAGGTACCTCTTGGAATAATATGCATTATACCGCAATGACACATGGGCCGTGTTTTCGTTCTGCGATGAATTTTACGGCTGTTAAGGGAACGTTCGAATTACAGACCTGTTATGGACGATGATATAGTTTATTATTGCAGGCTACTGATAATAATTTAATAAATATTCGTTGTTTGAAATAAAATTATGCCAAAGTGGAGTGGTTCTACGTTTCAGTATAGAAACAGAAGTTTTTGTGAAATATTATTATTGAGCTGTTTTCTTGATTTGCAGTAAAAAGTAATTTAAAAAAATTAAACCGACTTCAAAAACAAATGAACTCAAAATTATGAAATAACTTTAATTTCGGAAGTCGGTGTCTTGGGATCTGTATTTTAGTTTTAGTTTTTTGCCACCGACTTCCGAAATTAAAGTTATTTCATAATTTTGAGTTCATTTCTTTTTGAAGTCGTTTTATTTTTTTTAAATTACTTTTTTGTTTCGTAATTTTTAGTTTTAAGTAAAAACTGGAATAAGTATTTGTTTGTAATAAGTAGGTAATAAATAAATAGAGTTTTAAAACATTTCTTTCAGCGATAAGACCGACCATTGTGTCACTCTATGTAAAATTACTAGGTACATTTAAGTATATCTGTAATTCATATGGCGTACAACATACATTATAAAAAGTATTATATTCTACTAACAACGCCCCGCGGTTTCGATCCCGTGGGAATATCGGGATGAAAAGTATCCTATCTGGTTATAAACTATCTGTGTGCCAAATTTCATCTAAATCCGTTCAGTCGTTTGTGCGTGAAGAAGTAACCAAACATACAAACACAGTCACAAACTTTCGCCTTTATAATATTCGTGTGATTTTAACACGGAGCACTGCGAAAACAGATGTGACTTTGGTAGTGAGTTTTTATGGATTATCCTGGCACGCTATGCACTTGTTATTTAATGGTGATTTCTCTTCTCGTTTGCCGTTTGATATGAGAGACTATAATCCAAAAGATTATTCATCCTGATTAGTGTTATTCGCCAAAAATTTAAGAAATATTTAGTGAATAGTCTACAATTGCGTGATGTTCAGTGTCTTTTCTTTTTGTTTGTTTTCGTAATAATTGTATTTAGTACTATTTGTTTTAGTTTAAAATGATTACATCCTTTTTATTCTCTTACTGTCTTCTTCTTTGTTCCTGTAACTTGAATATTGTGACTTCACTGTATCATTAACCTAGGTAATCTGTGGAAATGTTGTGGATTGTACATTTACCCACTTCCAATGTGATCTTAGATGTCATACATAATGTACAATTGTTTCATTTCCCTAAAAAAAAAATTATTTCTTAAGCCAGAGAGAAAAACATCTAATTAGCCTATTATGTTCCCACTGCTGGGATACAGGCCTCCTCTCTTCGAGAGAGAGTGGGCTGTAATCTACCACGCCACGCCATAGAAGAAAACATAAGTTATAACAAATACAATACATAAAATTTCAAATATAAGTCAACATTGATACTTCGTTCTAAGACACTTGTAAGGTTGATTCTTGATTAAGTTTCAGCAGCGTGGAATCCCCAGTATGCAGTTTAAATTGAACAAATCCAAAAATTGCAAAATAAATTTACTAAGCACTTTTTTTTTTTTTCCCGCTCTGGGTGGAGCGGAAGGGAGTGTCAGACTCTTACTGACTAAAACCCACCCGTGTTCCTTCCTTTGCCCTTTATGTTCCGGGCCAGCGGTAACCCTTTCGGACAATCCCGCTGACCCGGCAGGCTTCGGCCCTAAGGGGGGCCCCTCCTCGATGCTGCCATCTCTTTGAGGCGCGCGTGGAACATGTACGCGCCGTCCGGCACGGGCCTGGTCCTGATCGGACGGTGAGCTACCCATTACTCTCCGCCCGCAGGCCCGCGCCTACGGTGGCCGGGAGTCGTCACGCGGCTCCCGACGCCCGGAGCGTCTCCCGCGGCGGCTGGGACGGGAGGCTCTCTCCCTGAGCCGTCCCGCCACCTCCTTCGCTAGCATGACTGCTTCGCAGAAGGAAGTGACTGCCTCCCACTCTCTCTCGCCCCGGATCATGGCTTACACCAGGGCCGGACGCGAGAGGTCGCCGCCGCTGCCGATCGCCTCTACGAGGACACGGCGGTGCTCTGCCCATGCGGGGCAGACCTCCACCGTATGCTCCACCGTGTCCTCTATTTACTAAGCACTTGAAATGACGATTTGCCTTTGGAACTGATCATACACCTAGGCTTAATAAATTGGAGGAACGTCGTGCAAAGCGAGATCTAGTTTATTTATATAAAACTTGCTGCGCCCCGCTTTCGCCAATATTGTGTGATAGTGTGATTATTAGGGACCAAATGGACTCCTCTTATTTTCTCAGCGAAATAAGTCGTGGATGTCTACGCTTAAATGCACCCAAAAGAACTCTCTTCCAAATTGGTTTCTCCCGAACCAATTTTGGCAAGAATACTTTTATTAAAAGAGCATGTCAAACTGTCGTCTGTACAACGCGAACGACACAATTTCACTAAAAGCAAATCAAGTCTTAGATATTTTTCACCTTTCTTTACCCAAATTCAAATTTTGTATAAGAAATATTTTGGCATCGACATTTAAAAATAATAATAATGTTATATGTTTTAAAATATTAAATTGTAAATTCTGTAAGCTGTAACGGTGTGAACTTCTGGTTGTTGTTACACTTAGGTACATAAATGTATAATTTACTTGTATAGTAATCTGTGGAAACTGTTTCTGGATTGTGTTGAACTAATTCTATAGGTACTTATGTTTGTTATTGTATCTGTTTGTTTCTCAAATAAAATAAATTAAAAAAAATAGGTTTTATGTGTTTGATGGCATTAATAAATCGGTTATGCAATTTTCAGTTTACCTACCTACCGAAATCTATTTGAAACAATAATTTGCTTATTAGAATAAATCCCTAAAAAAATGGTACGTTAGTTTCAAGAAACAAAAACCTACTACCACATAGGTATGTAACGTACCTAGCTAAGTATAAAGATGTAGGTAATACCAGCTCTAGAAAATTCGCCAAAGCTTCTTGCGGTGCACCGTCGATTTGACTATTCCTTCAATGTGAAGGAATTTAATTTATCCGAAACGTTCCCTGCAAACGTCTGTAAAGTTTTATCTCACGACAAACTGATAACACCGTGAGCCAACGTGATTCGTTCTAGAACAAAATTTATGTGTGTTAAAAATTGCTGCACTTAGGTACTGTTTCTGTTTTATTTAAGAATGTCTTTTGTAGAAAGTGTAATAAGTTTTTTGGGTTGTGGTTTTGTTGGCTGTTTTTGGTTTAGGTGAAGATTATTTAAGGAAGATGTAATATTACCTAAATAGAGTTTAACCTTATGTTTTTTTTTTCATGGACAAAGGTCCATTTGAAGGAGGGGTCCGTGGCTAAGTAATAACAGCCGTACAGGTCGATCGTTCAGGTTAAGCTACGCTTGCCGTGGTTGGTCTGTGGATGGGTGACCATCTTTACATACCGTGACCCCTCCGAGCCTCGGAAAGCACGTTAAGCCGTTAGTCCCGGCTGTCAGTCGTGGATATTTGACAGTCGTTGCAGGTAGTCAGAAGCCCGAAAGTCTGGCAACTAGTCTTACCAAGGGGTATCGTATTACCCATAACTGGGTTGTGGAGGTCAGATTGGCAGTCGCTCCATGTAATGGTATTACATACTGGTATTCAGCTGCATCCGGTTAGACTGGAAGCCGACCCCAACATAGTTGGGAAAAGGCTAGGTCCATTTGAAGGACTAAGTGCGGAAACCAAACCCGTAACATAGAACATAGAATCTTATGTTTTTGTTAGGAGAAAACAGGATAGCTACGAAATAATTTGCTCAAAACAATCTAAGGTCTTTACAATCTGACCACCTTACTATTAGTTAAGTATTCTATGCCTAAACATCGTATACCTTGCTGCTGCTAGATGAGGCTGGGACGATTTCTGATTAAATCATTTAGGATGCTAATAAAAGGCAACACCTGTGAACAGTTTTACTTCACTTTCTGTAGAACTATCCACGCTCATATCCAGCAGTACCTATAGGAGACTGTTTTCCTGTATATAAGACTAAAAATGGGCTTACTTTTGTGTCATTCAAAACTAAATATAACCCTGGTACAGACGCCAGCACATCAAGCTACTAAAATCTGTCAAATTTCTTTAATAGATTTTCAACTTTATCACTAAAGCATAAGGTTCAAAGTTGATTTGGAAAATTTGACAGTTTTGGGTACCTTGATGTGCTGGCGTCTGTACATAATAATTTACTATAGTTATCAGTGGTTCAAGACAAGTAGCAATCGCTTTCAAAGCGTTTCGTAGTTCTTCAATGACTTGCAAGCGAATTGACATAAGGATTTAAGTAGCCTACTTCAATACAATACATTTTTGACTTTTCCATCATCGTTATTGCTGATAGAACTTAATTTTGTGAACGCCATCTGAACACGTTAAGCGTAAATTAGATGCAACTCTCGCACAACGCGTCATAATCGTGCCATGATTGCGACAGATCGGACACTGCGTAAACCATGTTTTCATTTTCACAGAGAAGTTGACAAACAATGAACCTCATTGTTCCATTTCAGCCGGGTTGGTTCATTATGAACTGGCATTTGCGTGACTGACCCAAGTGGAACTAGGCGCCAAAGCAATCGAATTTTTAAAATCGCGTTTCCATCACTACTGTTTGCTTATTTTTCACGTGCACATCACGAATCAACAAAAATAATTTTCACAGGCTCTCATTGTAAAAAAAACTTCTTCTCTCTATTATACATTTAAATGTATAATATGTAGGTATATGTAATAAATTCTTCATTAATGAAGAATTTATTCCGGGATGTATAATATGTGTATATTATGAAAATATTGTTATAACAAGTCGTTAAAACCGTGCAAAGCAGGGATAATAATAAAATAAAAAAAATATCCTCTTGCCACAATTCTCACAATATTTTAAGCAGTTCCCTTAACATTAGCACCTACATTGGAATGAGACAACCCCGTAAAACTAGTTTAATTTCAATAGAAACAAGCACCAGAAATAAGTGTAACCCCAAGCTGAATTATGCTCAGATAAATGTCGCAATAACAATTACATAACACCATCAGTGTCGCAACAAATCACGCTTACACGTAGTAGGGTTTCAACAAACAAGTTTGCAAACAAGTACGCTTTGTGTGGTGTGTTTCCACTGTGCAAGTACTGTACTTATACGCTGTAAAATAAAAGTCGCTCTCATTAATTAAAGAAGTACGTATCTTCGTCATTAATTGCTCTTAATATTCCATGGCCTTGCCCACGTTTATTCGTTGGATGCGAGAAGCACAGAGCCGGTCGAAGTGGAGGTGCTTGGAGGCCTATTTCCAGCAGTGGACGTCTTTTGGCTGAAATGATGAGGACTCTTTTCTGTGAAACAGCTGTTTTTTTTTGATTATTGACTAAATATTTCTACGTACCGTCTAGCTAGAATCATGTGTTGAATTCATGGTTACAGCCGGTTGATTCTGTAAAAATCTCACCGTGAAAACTTAGGTGATGCGAGTTTGTTTTTGCTAGGAATTGACACTATTGACAGCTCACTCCACGCTCACTTCACCTAAGTTTTCACGGTGAGTTGGTTACAGAATCGCACTGCTGTTTGCGCGTCGTTGTATTGGCTCCTGTAGATAGCTAATCATGGATAAATAATAAACATGCTCTTATTTCAGGATTGAATTGAGCCTTTTTGGCGCAGCCGTGAGGCAGACTTTTCTGCTAATTTCTTATATCGGACTTTACACATTTTATATTTGATTTTTATCTGATGTATGTCTCTGCCAAACAAAAAAAAATACACACACAGTACACCATACTGTGTGTCTTATAATCTGTGCTAAATAAATTTATTTTCTTTCTTTCTTTCTTTTATTTATCTGAGTAAAATATTAAACTTATCCTTTAATAATTTAGCCTTGTTTCACTGTCATGTCATTTCAAAATACCCACAGTAATATTTCATTATAATCCACCTCAGATTAGCTACAATAATAACAACATTACCGCCAACTTATCTAAACCGGTCTTGTCACGTCACGGTGTCACGGCAAATCGCATTTACACAATGTTAATTCTCATTCCGACAGGTTTGCAAACAAGGAAGCCTGAAGCCTATACTTACTGCTTCATTTCAGCGTACTGATAAGGAACTTGACGTTTGTAAAGTCGAGACCGCATGACAGTTGCCACGCTCCCTCGCGGGGGTTTGAAATTTCGGTATCTTGAACTGACGTATCTGATGTTGTGACTTTGGGAGAAGTTAAGTGTTTGGGTATTGATCTGCTATTGAAGTTCTAAAACTATTTGCGCTTATCTCGTTTATCGAGATGCGATGTCAATTTATGACTAAATCATGAGCCATCATACAAAAATTTGCTTCAAAGGAAAGACGGGTTCGCTTTTAATAACAAGGATGGATTAACGCAACTCTAAACCCTTTGCTTTTGTTACGTACTTTATCCTTTTATGTTACACAACAAAAGCCGAAAAGACTGAAGAACGTGTGAAAATATCGATATTTTTAGAGGTTTCGGAGCCACAAAATTTTAGACGTATTTTTCTTTAATCATAGCATATTCACTAACGCGGCAGAGCTCCGCAGCTGCGGCGCGCCGATAACACGCCGCGTGACACCTGCCGTCATTTGTCACGTCACACTCCTTGTTATTCCTTCTCTCCTAATTGATCCCAAAAACCAAAGTTTCCCAATTTAACCCAGCTCTCTCTTATATCACGCTTCAGACTTTACGTGTGTACCTACTAGTCCACGGGTTTTAATCATAGCGTATTCACAATCACGGCGTCTCGCGGCTGCAGCGTGCCGATAACACGGGCTTGACACCTGCACGTCATTTGTCACGTCACACTCCCTATTGTTCTTTGACTACGATATTGAACTTGTTTGCTTCTGTCCCGTCTAACCTGTCGACTCCTTCCCTCTGTTTTCACGCTAAATTGGTTAACGATTTTGTGAAGGGTATGCAAAGGGCTTGAACGGTGCACTTTTCAATGCTTCAAGATTAATGTTCTGAGTAATCTATTGTGCGACGTTAAAAGCTGCTTCAACTGTAGTTATAGTACCTACAGGCGATGAATCCAACTCAGTGTAACAATAGAAGAGATTGTTGAAGGGGTTAATCGCACTCCTATCAGATCGTCTAAGGATTTATTTCTTTTATTCCTTTTCAATGAAAACCATGCTTTTATGTTATTTTATTGGGAGATTTTACTACGGAATAAAAGTAATATCTAGGATTGTACAAACTGGCATCGATATAGCACAGTTGACCGACTGAAAGAAATTTTAATAATTTCGTTTTTTACGTAGGTAAGTAGGTACTTACCTACTCATTAATAAACATGTTTCTTTCAAATAGTAAGTACCTACAAATATTTTCCTACGAAACTGTCTTTAAACCCGCACCTTTCAGAATGTGTTATCATCCAGCTCAAAAGAAAAAATAAGTAATTACAAAACAATCTCAGAAATAAAATCCATCAAACATGACGCGTAGATTCTCCAACACCCTTCCAAACAAAAGAAAGTCAACGCGATCACGTTACCAAGTTATAATTGTGATTGTGCGATAGCAAATGAATTGCTATAAACAGAATTGACTGGGATGCTACTGACGTACCCCTCGTCACGCCACTATACGCCGTCGGTCCGTCTGTCCCCGACGGACGATATGTTATGCCCGCCTGAACTCTGACAGTATTCTCCGCTTAAATTGATTGAAGGCTGCATAGAATGGTCACGTGTTTTGTTTTTGATATCGATGTCTGGGCGATATTCTGTTGTGTTATCATAATCCAAGTTTGTGTTATTATTAGTGCGAATGAAGCGTATGATTTTTTGCACAAAAACGATTTCATTTTCAATAAACATTTATATTGGTAATATTGGTGAGCGGCCCGTGGCTAAATAATAACAGCTGCACAGGTCGATCGATCAGGTTAAGCTGCGCTTGCCGCGGTTGGTCTGTGGATGGGTGACCATCTTTACATACCGAGACCCCTCCGTGCCTTGGAAAGCACGTTAAGCCGTTAGTCCCGGCTGTCATTCGTGGATCTTTGACAGTCGTTACGGGTAGTCAGAAGACCGAAAGTCCGACAACCAGTCTTACCAAGGGTTATCGTATTACCGAGTGACTGGGTCGTGGAGGTCAAATAGGCAGTCGCTTCATGTACAATACAGGTATTCAGCTGCATCCGGTTAGACTGGAAGCCGACCCCAACATAGTTGGGAAAAGGCTAGGCAGATGATGGCAGATGATAATTTATATTGTTAATAAATCGTCAATTAATCTTAACTAATTCTGAATTTTAAATAAAAATATTGAAATTTCATAAATTCGTAGGCCGTGAAAGGATTAAAATCATTAATTAGTAGTTAAAACTCACAATTTTTCAACCACAGGACTTAGAAAAAGCTTTATAGTATAAATACCGTTCAAATATCAATAAATATTGTGTTCAATTCAATATAGCTTAGCATCTAAATAATTTTGAATACAATGACAAGCAGCTTTAGAATTTATTTAAACCTTTACAGATTAATATTCTATCACAATTCTGCGGAAAATAATTCCCATAATTAATGTGCTTCTCCAAATGCGTTATATACAAGAAGTAAACGAACAATGCGTTTGGCAGTTCCAATACTCTGAACATATTATCTTTGACTCTCAGTTAGAAGACACAAGTTGGGTACGACACCATAATATAAGTTGATCTCAATTCAATCAAAGTTGTGCAATTTAAATATATCAACTTGAAAAAAGTTTAATGTTCAAAATGGAGTTATTCTTGAAAAACTTAGATTAAATTTCAACCACAGATTTATAAAAAGCTTTGTAATATTTATGCTGTTAAAATATCAATAAATAGTTGTGTTTAACACAAATATCAATAGATCTTATGCTCAATTCAATACAGCTTTACACCTAAATCATTCTTAATACACGGGCATTAAGCTTTAGAATTTAACAGCTATATATCATAATATAAAATTTACAAATTAATATTCTGCTCCAATTTTGCATTTGCTTTCCCAAATGCACTCAAAACAATAAGCAAGCGAACAATGCGTTTGGCAGTTCCAATACTCCGAATATATTATCTTTGACTCTCAATTGGAAGACACAAGTTGGGTACGACACATATTCTCAAAACTTTACCTCGGAAGTTCGCCGGGAACTAGGCTATCGACGGAGCACACGATCCAACTATCTACAAAGGAACGCCTAGAACTTCTCTAATGAGATGAATAATTAAACAGGCCGTAGGAGCTAAATTAACGTATGTGATCACTGTTATATTCTTTTACTGGGACATTTTCTTTGTTCCAGCTGACTGCTGGACCGACTTGATTAAAAGAGATTGTAGTGTGTTAATTAGCAAGTGTGCGATTGGTTTCTTCATCAGTTTTGTAGCGTTTCTGGTTTTACAGTGACCGTGTGTGGACTGACTTCCGACTTGGATATTACTTTTTTTTTGCTTGTGAACTACTTTATTGAAATATTTTTTCTAGTTTGACTCATGCTTGGTGTGCTCATGATATAGAGTTTCGTTTGAATACGTAACTAGCCAGCGAAATTAAAATTTAGAAACAGTAGGCCGTATGCCAGTGATAATAAAACCATTATAAGCTGTCCTTTTATTTTTAAAACTTCAAAACAAAAACTTTCAAACTTCTTTAAAGTACTATTTGGTCTTATGTAATGTGGCACTTAGGTGTCAAAGAAGTGCTTTGGCACTCGTACTAAGATTGCCCTGTTTCACGAATGCCATCAACTACCTCCGGACCAAATTGGATAGTTTTTTATGAAGAAATGGTATTTTACTGAAATATTAACTTGTTTTATTTATTCAGTGTGTTGGCAACAACATAAGAATAATTTTACTAAAATTTAAGTATCATTACTTGGCAATAATATTGTAATATTTTGTAGTGGCAACTCTCATACTTCCTTTTCCGCCCTTAGCCAGCTTACAAATAACTTGCACGGTCACGTATTTTTCTACTCGTTAATTAATAAAGTTTATAAAATAAGATAGGTACTGTATTGTGTCAACGATTGTGTACCCAAAGCTTTACAATAAACAGTGTGCATCTAAAGCGTCTTTAAATTTGAAGATTCCTCCTGGTACGCAGCCCAAAAAATATTCCTGGCGTGACATAGCAGGACGCATGCCCGCCACAGACTGAGCACAACACCCCTATCCCAGTTTCCAACTGCACCAATAGAAACATAATTCGATAAAACCTAGCAGAAGTGCGGTCAACGTAACGAGGGCTTAAGGAGAAAAATCACAAGAGTTTTCAACATAAAATGTTTGCTATCCATTTTCCTGGACTTCAGTGGTTAATTACCGGGATTGTTATTGCCACATACACGTAATTCCAGTTTTTAATCGTAAAATGTTAAATTGTTCTGCGGTTGGAGATATGAAAGGATCTCTTGAATTGATGTGGTTTTATAGTCTTTAACTTTTTGACTACCTAGTTGAAAACATCACCTAGGCAAAATATTAAATCATCTCCGGTACCCCCTACCCTACGTAGGGACGTTAATATTAAATCATCTCCGGTATGTAGGGTAGGGACGTTAACACTTTGCGGGACACTTAACGCCTCTCGACGTAATAACAATAAAACTTCTATTGTGTCTCGTTCAGTGTCCTTCAATGTGTTAATATTAAATCATCTCCGGTATGTAGGGCAGGGACGTTAATATTAAATCATCTCCGGTATGTAGGGCAGGGACGTTAATATTAAATCATCTCCGGTATGTAGGGTAGGGACGTTAATATTAAATCATCTCCGGTATATAGGGTAGGGACGTTAATATTAAATCACATACGGTATGTAGGGTAGGGACGTTAATCCAAATTATCCATCATCGCTCATAATCAGCCTATAATGTTCCCACAGCTGGGACACAGGCCTCTTTTCTGTGAGAGGCCATAATCCACCACGCGGCCCCAGTGCGAGTCGACGGATGTCACATTGTCTTAAAATTTTTGGTTCTAGGTCATCTCGGTTTCCTCACGATGTTATCCTTCACGTTTTGAGAATAATTTACACAAAGTCAACTGCCTGCTTCCCAGAGGGTCATAACCGTCCGGCTAGTCCGGTCAGCACCAACTGACGGGGTCCGCTAGGGCCGATGCCCGCCAGGGTCGCGGGTTGTTCGAAAGAGATACCGTGGCCCCAGGCACAGGCAACTGAAGGAACACGGGTGGGTTTTAGTCAGTAAAAGTCTGACACTCCCTTCCGCTCCGCCCAGAGCGGGAGGGGTCATTTGATGATTTCCCACCCCAAAAAAAAAAAGTGCCTGCTTGGATTCGAACACACGATCTACAATTCGTAAGACGTGGGCGTTAGGTATCACTGGGCCACCACTGCTCTCATACTATCCATGCTTCCTACTGATCTTACTATGCTACTTATTATAATATTTACAATATTATAAATGCGAAAATTTGTGAGAATATATGGATGGATGGATGTTTGTTACTCTTTCACGCAAAAACTACCAAACGGATTTTGATGAAACTTTACAGTAATGTAGCTTATACATCAGAATAACACATAGGATACTTTTTATCCCGATATTCTCGCGGGATCGACACTTATGCGGGCGAAACCGCGGAGCGCTGTTAGTGTATTATAAACGCGAAAGTAACTTTGTCTGTCTGTTACCACGTCTAAACCACAGATATCCCCAGATTTCGACAGATAATTATGTAGCCTAGGACCTGGGGAAGGACACGGGCTGCTTTTCATCCTGGATCGCAGACAAAAACTCATAAATTAAACTTCGTATATTTAACTAATGACGTTCCCAGTTGGTATAGAAACAAAAATTCAATCTAATTCAATCAAAATGGAAATTATTTGAGGTTCGATTAAAACAAAAAAAAAAACATAAAAATACATGCTATATCTTACTAGGCGCTTTTATAATTAGTCGGTTGATGGTAAAAGATAACCCGGGAACACACTCTCATAAAGTAATCGAATTTACAGGACACTTATACTTCACATTAGATTTTTCAAATCCTCAAGTTTTATTTTCTAAACTCCCAACTGTCTATTTCCTTTAAACCTGAAATTTTATATTCAGATATCAAATTTTCAGTTATTCCTACCAAGAATAACAGAAAATAGAATTTCTGCAATACCCAAGGCAACTCCAATTTGTTTGTCTGTTTTGACAAAAGTATATACGATCTGACCTATCTATATTTGAACAGCTTCCTTATACAAATCTGCTGAGCATGTACTTACGTATACTCACACAGCTAACAGTATTTGCATGAGAATGAAAATCCAATATAGTTAACCTACTTATTAGGTACATGCTCAAGAAACCGAGACAAAGACATCTTTATGCAGATATGTCTCTGTATCAAGATTTCCTCTAGTAGAATTAGATACCTCTTCTTCTTCAGCCTTTCGCCACCCAATAATGAGTGTAGGCATCCTGCAATGCACGCCACTTTTCTATGTCTCTAGACTTTCTAAGCCAGAGACGTCCAGCAATCTCGACCAGGTCGTCGGTCCACCTCAACGGCTGTCTGCTCACACTTCTACTAACAGGTCTCGATCTCCAGTCCAGCACTATTCTACCCCAACTGCCATCTTTTTTACGCCCAATTTGGCCCGCCCATTTCCACTTCCTTCGCACTATCACAGCGGCCATGTCGGTAAGTTTTGTTCTTCTTCTGGTTTCCGTGATTAGATACCCAGTTCCATCTAAAAAAGTACTAAAATAAGGCTCAAAATCGTTTGAATAGATAACTGGTTCAATTGAGAGACGAGCCTGCAGCTCACAATATTTCTTTTAAATTATTCACAGTTTTCCTTTCATACTCAAAGAGGTTTATTTGATTTTGTTCTGTAGGTATCCCCATATCCAGGAAACGTACGTACCTACATTACTTTATTTGGGAAAACTCTGTTATATTATCTGAGAGCATATTCACCACTTTACGTATCGTAAGCACGTCACTAAAATATTCATGAGTAGTGCAAGCAGAGGGTCCAAGAAATTCACCTTTGTGTGTGAGACACCTTTTTAGGGGTGGGACATCTAATGCATTCACTTTTTTTCCATTGCCGCAAACAAACATCACAGAGATTTCAAATTCGTATAGTAATTCAATTTTTCTCTTTTCATCTTTTCTTTTTTTTTGAGAGAATAATTTGGAAATTTTGGAAGAGGTCAAAGAAATTCCATGTTTTCTTTAGAAGGTTCTTTTAACATCTTTATTACACCTTTTTCACTATTTCACAGACAAACGAATATTTTAAAGGAAAAATATGACGAGGATAAATCTCAGAAATATGACTGCAGAATGAAATGATTCGGAATTTGAATGCCTATTGTTATCATCTGAGTAACATTGAATTTGTCACAATGACAAGGGCTCGGGAAATTTAACATCTGGGTTCTTTATCATGAAAACTCATAACAGTAAAATTTTACTTAGGTTTTACTATGAAATTAAGAAAAAAACAGGCAGAAAAGTTATTTATTTATTTATTTAATACTTCAAGCACATAACATTTAGAGAGGAAGACTTAATGCCATAGCCATTTTCTACCAGTCAACCTTTGGGTGATGCAGAGACAAACAGTGGTAGGTGCAATCATGAAAATTGAGGAATAAATACTTTTAAATATAAAGATACGCATAAACCAATTAAAATTATGAATATAATATATGCCTATTCACGTATAAATATAAGCATAAAAAAATATACATAAATACATGAATATACTTACTAATAAAAGAAATAAGACGAACAATGACAAAATATTACCGTCGTTATGATCCTGCCAGCTTCTTGCGAATGTGCTCGCGAAAAAGTTAGTATTTATACGATTGTTTGCTTTGTAAATGTTTCAGCACTGTTTTCATTTTTTGAACAGCAATATTTTTAAGCTGGCATGTGTTTTTTTTTTCAAACAAGCTTTTGCCCGCGACTGCGTTCGCGTGAAATTTTGGCCCCCGATCCACCACATCGCATCATATCGCCCGCACGCGCTTCCACTTTGTTTTTGCTTAGCGTTGTTTCTGACTGAAAGTCAGAAACTATTACGAGACGAATTCTAAAGGTAGTAGAGTGATGTTAAATGTTAAGTCTATAACGTTCCTCGAGAATTGGGCTATCGAATGCAAAAATATATTTTCAAATCCGACTGCAGTTCCAGAGATCTGGGGACCTAAAAAGGCCACTTTGGAAAATCATAAAAGGATAACATTATGTAGTCCGTGTTTTTCTTTTTTTCGCTGCACTACGTAGGTACAATCAAAGAGATTGGTATTGGATTTGGATTGGTATTTTAGCACAGACAAGAAACAATAACTGAAAAATGCTTCACCTATGGGATTTGATTAACTTGACAGTTAACTGTCCATTATGTTATCCTTTTATGATTCTGCCAAAGTGGCCTTTCTGGCCCCCAGTGCGTTCGAACAAAACAACAAACAATATGTAATAATATAAAGTTTGAAAGAGATAAGTAATTGAAAACAATACCGAAGTTAAGAGTGGAAAAAGAACAAGCACAAACCTACATAACTGTGTAGATACGGCTACAAGACCACGTAAGGAGATAATAATTCATGCAGCAAGGAATAATCCACCACAAAATTTAGTGTGCAATCGACGTCTTATAGGAACCTGTATCTACATATTTGTGGCGAGGAGTTCGTTTTAATCCCAGGACAGTCTCAGGTGTTGGATTACTGCATCTCCAGCCAATATCGGGAAATGAGGGAGTGGGATCGCAGATGCATCGTATATACACTATGTCGGGATTTTAATAAAGGTAAAAAAAACTGAAGCACATAAATATTGGAGTTTTAAAATTGAAATGAATGGTAGTTTTAAAAATATGTGGGTTTCAATATTTTATCTTGCTTGAAAGTTTTACGTTTGGTTTTACGAAATGTTGGGAATGAAATAAGTTTTTTCAAGTCTCGTAGAAATTAATTTTAAATGTGTTTTTAGATGTTCTTTCATTACTTATAAATGCTTACTTTGTAAGCATAATAAATATAGTAATAGTTGGACCATAACCGAATCGAATTTTCATACTAAAAACATATATCCTTTTTTCTCAAGCGACTAGTTTAAGACGTTGCCTGGGGAGTTGCTATGCCAGTCAATCATCCTGACACATTTCAGTGATATTCAGCCACCCTTCGGCAGTTGATTCTATGTACCGCCGCAGACTCTTGAGAGCGTTTATGCCGAACGGCATTTCATACAAACTTTCAAGCCCTTGTTTTTCGAAATGAAGGAACCGATTTTAATTAAACTTTATACGCATAAGAAGGATACAAAGGTCTAAAAAGTTACTTAAGAACTTTTTCGAAATGTCTTATTTAAAAAAAAAAGATAACTGGAAATCTCTGTTTCTATGGTATATTTAAAATTGGTCTAATTTGGCTGTAACGCTATTTTTCGAAAATGTTCTTAAGTTACATTTTAGGGTTCCGTATAAAAACGGAACCCTATTACTAAGACTTCGCTGTCTGTCCGTCTGTCCGTCTGTCCGTCTGGCCGTCTGTCCGTCTGTCCGTCTGTCCGTCTGTCCGTCTGTCCGTCTGTCCGTCTGTCTGTCACCAGGCTGTATCTCAACAACCGCGATAGCTAGACAGTTGAAATTTTCACAAATTATGTATTTCTGTTGCCGCTATAACAACAAATACTAAAAACAAAATAAATTAAATATTTAAGGGGGGCTCCCATACAATAAACGCGATTTTTTTGCCCTTTTTTGCTCGATATCAAAAATGGGAACAGGTAGGCACTTGAAATATTCACAAAATATTCAGTTGTATTTTAACTTTAATAATAAATAATAAAATTAAAATAAAATAAATATTTAAGGGGGGCTCCCATACAACAAACATGTTTTTTTCGGCGTTTTTGCCTTGTGGTACGGAACCCTTCGTGTGCGAGTCCGACTCGCACTTGGCCAGTTTTTAGACCTTTGTATCCTGCTTATGCGTATGAAGTTTCATTAAAATCGGATCATTCATTTAGAAAAATAAGGACTTGAAAATTTGTATGTAATGCCGTACGGCGTAAACGCTCTTAAGTCTTCTACGTATATCTTAACTTATAGATATATATATAATATGTATGTTTGTTTGCTACGCTTTCGCGCGAAAACGGCTGAATGGATTTGGATGAAACTTGGCACATGGCCTTGATTAGGACATAGGACTACTTTTTATTCCGATATTCCCATGGGATCGTGTTTTTTGCGGGTGAAACCGCTGCCCGCAGCTAGTCTATAATAAATAGAAAATAACAAACTTTCTTTTCGTGTTTATCTGTCAGTGAGGCCCTGTTGATCTTCTAAACTACGCGTCAGATTTTGATGCAATTTCATCATGATTTAGAAAATGTATAAAGGAAATGTTACTGTGTAAAATACATTAATATTTTACTTAGAATTAGCACATAAAAATATTACATTGGCATTGTACAATATTTACATAATTTGAAAGCTAACAGTCATAAGAGCGCGTATTCGATTTAGCGCAAGACAAAATCTACACGATTGCTAGAACGACGTAACTTAAACTTACTTACTACTACGACGTAACTTAAACTAAAAACTTAAAACAAAAAGTGATACGTCCTGTCGCTGTGACACACTGATCGGTAAAGGATTGCGCGCGATGACTTGAAGTGTTTTTTAAATAATCATCTAAAATAAATGAGTTAAAATAATGGTCTGAAAAAAATACAGAATATTTAGTATTACCTTTATTTTCATAAAATTAATATATTAGTTATGTTTCTATTCAACTACTGGTGAAAAAAAAATTGTTAAAGTGAATCGATTTTGTAATTTTTAAATATTGTTTTTAATATCTAATAGCATCATTTTCGTAATTTTAGCTCTGTGTTGCTCTTTGAGACTATATGTCCTGTTGGAAAAACGCATAAAATAAAATATTTTGGCACATTATAATGGTTCTATTCGTCCTTAAAGATAACTCTGACGTCTATTTTCGTAATACAACATGCAGGGATTGTCTTAGCTTTCAAAAACCGTCCTTAAAAATTACACTTTTACTCTGTAGTACACTAAATCATGACTTAGTCTTTCTAAAACCGTAATGTTCTTCAAATAATCTGCTCACATCATTACGATATTGCCCTGGAAAAAGCTCGAAAACGCGATGTTTTCGTCGCGAATCGAATACACGCTCTTAAAATAAAAAGGGAGGGGACAGAATCATTGGGCATCAAAAAATTCGTCTGCATTGTTGTCAATAAGAAAAGTGTCCAAAAGTCTGGCAGCATTGCCACGTTGTAGGGCAATTCTAATTCTTTGGTCAAAAAAATTATATTTTGACATATTGCTACATTAATAGATTGCACCCATGTGGAACAAAGATAGGTCACTAGTTTAGTATCAATAGCTTAGAAACATACCAGGTATACATTTTGGAGTTTGAACTTTTAGAAGCACAGCTTCTATACAGTCACGTTCTAGGCAAGGCTTTCTCGTTACCATGCAGACATTTCAAAAGTAAGTAAGTATATAAATCATTCTCTGCGTAGTGTAGGTTGAGATTTATGGCTGAATATTCCTGAACCTGCTTCAATATTGACGTCATTATTGCCACACAGATCCATGAATACGTCGTTACGTAATATTGTATCTCTGGCTAATATTTGAACTTGAAAGTTACGTCCTTGTGTTGTATGAAAATTACTGTTTCATTAGAATATTATTATGATCCTATTTGACGTAACTCGAAATTAAAATACTCAGTGTCATAACATATTAATCATATTATTGTTATATATTTATGGTGTACCTAATAAAGAATTTTCTATTCAAGTATGTATTTGAATAAAACAAACCATGTCTAGACAGACACAATATTGTAGAAAAAAGAACGTAACAGTTGTTTTAAAAGCTTATACATTTTAAGGGCACTGTAAGTATTCTGTAGGACTGTACTAGCTGCGCCCCGCGTTTTCACCCGCATAAGTCTTGATCTCGTTCGAATATCTGGACATAAAGTATTCTATGTCCTAATCCAAGTCATGGTCTACCTATTTGCCAAATTACATCCAAATCTGTCCAGTCGTTTTAGCGTGAAAGCATAACAAACAAACACAAAAAATCAACTATTTTTCTTTATAATATTCACTGGCTGCGCCCCGCGCTTTCACCCGCATAAGATTCGATCCCGTGGGAATATCGGAATAAAAAGTAGCCTATATATTAATCCAGGGTGCCAGCTACCTTTATCCCAAATTTAATCAAAATCGGTCCAGCCGTTTGAGCGTGAAGAAGTAACAAACATATAAACACGCACACACTCACACTCGCAAACATTCGCCTTTATAATATTAGTGTGATGTGATTTTGAAATCGATCCGCGATCCCCTTATTGTCTCAGTACGAAACAGAATCACAACACGAAACAATTGTATTTAAAACGGACGATAACTCAACCGGCCTGATTACATGAACAGCGTGAACTAAGTCCCGGCTTACCGCGGATTTGCAGGCACATCTGTGTCAGGCTCGATGCAGGTGATTAAAATCCCACTTGCGCCACTTATTGTAGGTACCGTGGAAACTGCTAAACGTGATGTTACAAGTGTGTTCAGCTGTTTATTCTCTAGTAACCTTAATCCATGTTTTGAGGCGTCTTACTGGATTTTGGATCTCGTTTCTGCTCAAAATCTTGGGATGCTCTAGTTTCCTTAATGTATTTGCCAAGCGTTAGGTTGGGAACTTTATTTTTAGTAAGTGTCGAAGAGTGTAGTCGTTGAGAATAATAGTACTTTGCGTTAGAAATTGCTAGTAATTTTCTAAACTATGTACTTAAAGCTAACACGAAACGCGTGGAATATGTGGGAGAAAATTCAAAGCGTTATAAATGAAGGTTATGCCAACAATGATTGAGTAAAATGTTTTCGGAAACAGCAGCTTCAGCTAACAAAGCCTTTTCAACGAAAAGTTTGGTACGTAAAGTTTTATCCAGATTTTTCAATACCAACTGTCATCGAATAGAAATCATACAATGGACTTTTCACATCAATATTTCAAATAAAATGTTCCAATGTTTATTTTGCATTGGCAATTTTGATTTCTTTTTTTTCAGTTCTGATTTAAGCAATTGTTAAAGACAAAAACTTTCATTGAATTTTCCTACTACACACATTGACAATTTTCCATGTATTTACGTTCGTTCGGTCGCAATTTAGGTACTGCTGGCTGCTATGGTACTGGTATTCCAAATATTTTCGCAACTTGCACTATATTCTATGGGCAGATTTTAACCGCTTTTCAATACGGTATCGGTGCGAATTCGCTCACATTCATTTCGTCCGTGGCATTCGTCGGATTGCATCGCAACGGCAAATGGTTGCAAACAGATAATAAATTCGGGATTACCGCGGATTTCGGAGCGCCATCTGGCGGCCGCAGCCGTAGCCCCGTTGAAAAGTGATTGGGACGCTACACTGACATCGCTCTCGTGTAAATTATGTAATTCATGTGCCTATTCCAATCGGGCATTCAAAACGTTTTTTTTTTTTGACATTTTTGGGATGAACTTTAGATTGGGTAGGCCTTCCATTTTATACATATAACCTCGCTGGTGCTGGTACAGTTTTTAAATTGGGTGAAGTGTTCTGTATCAGTGTATATTGTTTTTGGCCAGTTGGTAACACTGGGTAGTTGAAAAACTCAATGGAGCGCTTAGGTGCTAACGGTTTTATTTTAGATAAAGATACTTCAAACCAAACCCAACATATGGTTTTTGATATTTTTAACTTTACTTTTTATTTTATTATAAAGGGACAACAACCAGCTACATTTTGTAATACTAGTAGCGCCCCGCGGTTTCACCAGCATAAATGTCGATCCCGTGGGAATACCGGGATAAAAAGTAGCCTAAATGTTAATCCACGTTGTCAGCTACCTCCATACAAAATTTTATCAAAATTGGTCCAGCCGTTTGAGCGTGAAGAAGTAACAAACATATAAACACACACACACACACACATACTGTCGCCTTTATAATATTAATGTGATGACTTTGAAGACCAGCGGAAGAGAAATCTTGACAACAGTGAAGATCACCTCAGATTAAACCACCTAACATAGTGGAATTTTAGTAAGAAATCGATGGATGTACTCGAATTAAAATAAATGTTATTAATAGAAAACAAACAGCTCATTTCTCAAATTAAATTTGACTCGACAACACCCATCGGTTTCTTACTAAACTGCAACTATATCCGACGATTCTGCACACTTATCTCTTTAGTTGACTGTACCTTTACAGTCAAGATAGTTTACATTAGCCACATCAGAGCACAGGCCCGTAACCTATAGATGTCAGAAACAAAATCAAGACGTAGACGAAATTGGCATGTAAACGACCATTATTACAAAAATGCCTCGTTTTTAGGGTTCCGTACCCAAAGGGTTAAAACGGGACCCTATTACTAAGACTTCGCTGTCTGTCCGTCCGTCTGTCCGTCCATCTGTCCGTCCGTTCGTCTGTCTGTCACCAGGCTGTATCTCAAGAACTGCGACAGCTAGACAGTTGAAATTTTCACAAATTATATATTTCTGTTGCCGCTATAGCAACAAATACTAAAAACAAAAAAATAAGGGGCCCTCCCATGCAACAAACGTGTTTTTTTCGGCGTTTTTACCTTGTGGTACGGAACCCTTCGTGTGCGAGTCCGACCCGCACTTGGCCAGTTTTAAAACTACACGCAAATTAAAAACAATTTCCACATCTTACAAACGTTGTAAGAAATTCCTATTACATTTTCATGACAATATCCAACAAAGAATTTACTTAATGACAACTCACAAACTCATATTGTAGAAAGTGCAATCGTAAAAGTTCCTTTGTGGGGCTAAATGGGACGTTTTAAGTGAGTGCCGCTTTAAGAACTATTGTCTCTATGCAGAGTCGGTTCAGTTTGGATGGCAATAGGCTATCGAGCGAGCGATCCATTTGCTGGGAGCACGAGGTCGTTAACGTCGGTACTTTTGTTAATGCACGGGAATCGTGCACGTTTGAAAATTATACCTGTACCTACAAGGTACTGTCGGAAGCAAAAATACTGCGTACATATTGTTACGAGCTTCGGGTTCGTGACAATAAAAAGTGCCGATTTAATAACCAAAAATTGAGACTTTAATTAACAACACTAATTACAACTCAAACACACTAATTACAAAACACAATTGCACTACTGATCGCTTTAAGTCGCACTTGAAGATCGCTTCGGATGTTTTCGCTTCGATCGCTGTATGAAAACTGTCCCGGTCGTGGCGCGTCTCGGCCTTATATAGCGCCGAAGAGAGTTCTAGAACCTTCCATTGTAGAAACATCTAGAATGTTCGAGTACATACAGGCCCCGATCGACCAGATGTCGATAGTTCGGGAAAGTTCTAGAAAGTTCTCGCATCAAAATTTCTAGAAGGGTCTTGACTACTAGTTCCGCTACTCAATACTAGATGGCGCTAATGGTAACTACTGTCGCCATATACTAGGCATTAATTGTGGCGCGCAACAATATTTTTGCTTCTGACGGCTTCTGCTTCTTCCTGGGACATCAACGCGCAAACTGTAACCATGAATTCAGCACTTGATTCTAGACTAGAAATTCGTCAGTTATTAAAAAAAACCACATTTTCATTGAAAAGTGCAAGGTTTTTCTACCTACGCGGTAACAATGTACTGAACAGCAATTTTTTTTAGGCTACGAAAAATTTCAGCGCAAAAGGTTCTGAATCATGTATTGAACCCATGTTCAATACCTACATGATTAAAATTTGTCCGTTGATGTCCTTGCCACCCTGTAGATTCACTTCAAAAGCGAGTTTAGTACATCTAGCATCGGTTCATCGTCTGTATCTATATTTATAAAAGAAAGTCGTGTTAGTTACACTATTTATAACTCAAGAACGGCTAAACTGATTTGGGTGAAAATTGGTGGGGAGGTAGGCTAGAACCAGGAGACGGACATAGGATACTTTTTATATATTTTTTTTACTTCATGTAAGTAGGGTAGGAGTAGGGTAGGAGTGGGGTAGGAGTAGTGTAGGAGTAGGTTAGGAGTAGGGTAGGTGTAGGGTAGGGTAAGGGGTAGGGCACCACGCGAACGAAGTAGCGCCGGGCAGCTAGAAATAATTTATATGGCAAAAAAACCTTTGCCGGGTCAGCAAGTAATTATATAAAATTCAAAGTCCTGACTGACTGATATATAACTGATATTCGCACAGCCTAAACTGCTGGTCCTAGTGTAAGGAAATTTGGACAGTGTGTTCTTTGTAAAGAGTAGGTATAATAATAATAATAATAACCAGTAAGATGCTGGTAGGGATCTTGACCGTACTTCCGGGATTGTCCTGATAGCCGTGGAATACCTCTCCACTCCTCATAAGCACCTCAGGACATGTTGCCCCCTTGTTGCTACGTCACTATGTGCTAGCGACCGTTTCCGGGGGCCCATTGTTGAGTGTGCAAGTCACCCCCTGCCATTTTATCCGTGTATATATAAAACATTGATCAGGCAGGGGTCGTAGTTATTCCATAGTTCTTGGTAACCAGTCCACTTTAGCCACCCAAACCCATAGTCTAACTTTTTATTTTTCCATATCCTGCAATAGTCCTACACCAACGGGGGGTTAGCCTTGGGTGCACTTGCATAGCGCATACAGGGATAATCGTCGGTTGGTGCCGCATTTCATTAAATTTTCCTAAGGGGCCTCTGCGAGTTGGCTTCGGCCCCTCGTACGCCTTCCAAAGGACCGGGACCCAATGGTTCCGAGATAAAAGAATAAATAATAATAATAATATTTATTTGTTCAAGGCTTAAACCTATTACATTTTGTACCTTATTAAATTAGACTATGTAACTCAGTGGCAAGATACAAAACATGATGCAACTGGGCTGGGCTTGGGTATCCACTAAGAAAGGGTTTTTCGAAATTCCACATCTGAGAGCACCCTCTCAGAGGTGGAATTTCGAAAAACCCTTTCTCGCCCGCGTGAAATTCACCCTTCCCCATTGGTGAATGGGGAAGGGTGAAATTTCACGCGGGCGAAGTCGCGGGTAGAATCTAGTATATCTACAGGAAAAGTTTTTAACCAGTGCGCAAATTTTGACATAATAAACTTGAATATATTTTAATAAACACGTATTTTTTGTTTTGATATGTTTCAATAGTAAAAAATTAAGTTAACGCTTACGAGACTTGTTTACTCAGAAATTTATTTTATGGACGTCGCTTGCCAGTCCGTCGACCGGTCGCCCGATTCACGCCGCGCGTCGACCGGTCGCCTGACGCGCCAGCTGCTATCAGAAGTACTCACGCGCGCTCGCGGATTATTGACCCCAGTTTAGCGCTACAATTTTTTAAGTTTAGACTGTGTAAAGTTATTTGTAAACGTAATTTTTCGTAAATTCCAAATTATCCTTCATACTTTCATGGGCTTAGGACCATCAAAATGCAGAAAATAAATCATAATAAGTAAGAAAGTAATACGTTTTAGTCCATTCAAAATAAAACATTTAGGTATGATAGGTACTTAGACATGATACAATTTGCGTCAATGTCTAATCAAAGAGAACCTAAGACACTAAGATTGTTTATAATTTCTTCTTACCTCTACATTTTATTAATCACAATAATTTTAGGTATTGTTCGAAGTGGCAAGGCATAAACGTGCACGTTTAAATAAGTAAGCATTTAGTTTGTTTAGGACACTAACACCACTTTTTACTTCATTGAAAGCGTTAATTATTTTTTCTTTCAAGTCATCTAGGCTCTGAGCCTCTTCTACAAACACACGGCATTTCACTTGTTTCATACACCTTGGTTTGCTGCTAAAATTGTCCTCTCATTAGGGACCGTGGGATTGAGGATCCCTTCGGCTCGCGTACGAGGTACGCTCTCCCTTTCGTATCTTCTTCGTGCTGCTCGTAAATTTTCATTGCTTAACAAATACACTCGCACCATTTCATAATACTCGCGGTGAGTAAAATGAGACATTGTCACTACGCTAGTCTAGTACGCGGCACGCGCGCGAAGGGACATCCGACCTCCGCTTCCGCAAGTGACGTACTGCATGTGCATGCGTTTTGTTTATCAAACGCCGGCGCCGCGCCGCAGGCCCCCGCACCCCCCTCTCGTGCGCTGGGCATGGTCGGCGGCCTTCGCGTTTTCATTCATGCTCATTCATAGTATTACTATTAAATTATATCCATGTCTTGCTTATTTCAAATTGGGACAAAGTGGAAAAATTAAAAAAAAAAAGTCATAAACTAAAAATGGAAATGTGTTCTATTGCTTACACTGAGCCACCAAAAAAAATTTGCGCACTGGTTAAAAACTTTTCCTGTATACATATAATAAATCTGTAGAAGGGTCAATTCTGTACATTGAAAATATTGAAAAAATAAATAGCGGGGGGTGTTGCTGGATCGATACCAAACCCAATATGTGATTAAAAAAATTTTTGTCTGTCTGTCTGTCTGTCTGTATATGCAGGCATCACGTGAAAACTAACGGTTCGATTTCGATGAAACTTGGTATAATTATACCTTATTATCCTGGGCATAAAATAGGATACTTTTTATCCTGGAAAAATACGTAGAAAAAAAAATCTTATTTTTCGGTTTTATTCATAGACGTTGTTCTGTAGAACCGCGAACACACGTTGCATTACCCGTAGTGGATAATTTTCCATTTCAATTTAAGAGAATACAGTTTCCTGTAGCTTTGTGTTACGCCATGACAATAAATAAGGCTCATGGTCAGACCCTAGGAGTTGCTGGCGTAGATCTTACCGCGAGTTGTTTTTCACAAGGGCAACTTTACGTAGCTCTTTCCCGTGTGAGCAGTCCAAGAAATCTTCATGTTCATATTCCGGACGAGCTCACTAACAATGTTGTGTATGCTGAAGCTCTCAATTAACTTTCTGTCGCATTGTCACGATCACTTTTTTATTATTGCAAACTTTTCGTCACTGTCAGTAATTTACTGCTACATGCTACTTATCAAGGTCGGAATTACTATGAAAAAAATACTTACTACAGAACGCGAGCTCAACAGCAGTAGCTCAATAGAGGGATCTCCTTAATTATTATAGGCTTAGCCGTATTTGGGTCCAATAGATATTTATAAGATGTCATTGTCAGAGTTACTCAAAATGGAGAAATAAACCATCCACGCGAAGACCGACATCCGCGCGGACGGAGTCGCGGGCGGAAGCTAGTTTTAAATAAAAGAGTAACGAAGAATTTTTCCGTTTGTCTGTTTGTCTGGATATATGTTCCGGATTGGCGCAAAAACCGCTGAACGGATTTGGATGTTTGGCACACAGATATTTATAACCTGGATTAACACAATAGGGTACATATTTTAATCTCGGTAGTACGTTCCCGTGGGATATTTTCCGACACCCACGCGGGCGAAGCCGCGGACAAAAGCTAGTTTATTGATATGATTCACAGAAGGAAATGAGCTTAGATGCAGATGCACAGCACAACACCGCATAGATACTCGTAGATGGAAAGATAGAATATGGTTTATTGTACAGAAAAAATTTCGTGGTACAAAGGTGGTTCAGTCAATTCTTTAGAAAAAAAATGTTGTTGAATATCAATTCAATAAGTGTGCCGACCTACACATATTTTTGCCTATGACAGTACATGTAGGTGGTACCTACAGTTATTTGTGAAGTATCACTGCATGTTTGCAAACAAACTTTGTCAATTTCGTTTTTTTTTTGCGTTCTATCCGGTTCTAAATGTTGAAAACTGCTGCGTTTAGTTGGATTCGGGGTATTCGTAAAAACTTTTACGAAATACGTTTTTAGTTTATTCAAATACCTAAATCTATTTTATTGAACCAACAACGTATTCAATGAAGGTAATAATTTCGGTACATAACATAATTATAACATAACATAATTATGACATCACGCCTGTATTACTTGGGAGGGGCCCGTGATACCAGCCGCACAGGTCGACCGATCAGGTTAAGCTACGCTTGCCGCGGTTGGTCCGTGGATGGGTGACCATCTTTACATATCAAGACCTCTCCGTACCTCGGAAAGCACGTTATGCCGTTGGTCTATAATTGACAGTCGTTACGGGTCGTCAGAAGCCCGAAAGTCTGATGACCAGTGAAGACTGGTCGGGGAAGGGGTAACAAGGTAATACCTAGTAATTGGGATGTGGAGGTCAGATAGGCAGTCGCTCCATGTAAAATACTAGTATTCAGCTGCATCCGGTAAGACTGGAAGCCGACCCCAACATAGTTGGGAAAAGGCTAGGCAGAAAATAATACGATTTACCAAATTTAACGCCAAATTACTTAGACTTAATTTAACAAACATAAAATTAACTAAATCTCACTCATAAACAAACATAACGATAAGTCAAAACGCATAAAGACTCCCCTAAAAAAAAAGCATACGATTCTAAATTCTTACTGGCACGCAAATGTGAGGTCGCATAATTCAGTAGCGAGTGCTAGCACCCAAGGTTTATCACGTCTGGTCGTCCCCTAGTGTCATGATGTCGTCCACTGACGCGTACATCAAATAAAGTTGTTTTACTTACTTATCTGACTGTGAGGGTACCTCGGAGGGTGCATTAATGACCTTGCTTCTTTCACCCGCTGCAAACACTCCAATGTACTTAGACAGACGGAATAGACAGTGTTTTTAGGGTTGTGGAATGGTAGAATTGAAAGCCTCAATGTATCGCTATGTTTGTGAAGCATAGGTAGATACTACCTACAGTCAGCCACAGGTGCTCAACCTTTTTTGAACATTTAATTACGGCCCCGACAAATTAAAAGCACACTTGAAAGTTGTTAAGTGTTTATTGGAATAGTTTTGATTATATCCACAGAACAGTGGACGGTATCCCAGTTGTAATAGTTGTAATTACGAGTTGTAGGTCTTTGGCTATAACCCATCAGGCGCGATAGTCGACGTACGCACGGACGGAAAAATATCCAGTGAATGCAATGCGTGACAAGTCCCCGCCGCGGGAAAATCACGCCCGTGCGCATCTTGGCCTACTTTACGTAATTTATTTCATCCCCATTGCTCTGAAAACGGTGAAGGAAAACATCGTGGGGAAGCCGGTATGACCTAGAACCAAAAGTTCGAAAACATGTGACTGTTACCAACACGCTTTAGGCCCGCGTGGTGGATTTCGGCCCACTCTCAAAAAGGCCGGTATCCCAGCAGTGGGAACCTTACAGGGTGATTATGTATGCGTATATAGAATTCGTGTAACTAATATATCGTAATGATTAAATGTGTGTAGTGAAGGTTCAAAATGTGCTGTTAGCGAATATACGGATCCCTCAGTGTTTCTGAAACATACTTCACTTTCTTACCTTTTTGCACCCTTAACAAGGTTTGTACCTAATGTGTTTGTTATGAAAGAGAATTTTCTTTAGAGAAGATAAGTATATTTCACGTGAAATGTATGGATTACAGTAACGTTGTTTGGGTGCAAGAAACTGTTCTGTTAAAATAAATAGCTCAGCTTTTTGTACTTGTAGGTACAAGCATTTCAAAATACATTTTTGCTAACGTATTTACGCTTTTGTTACACACGTCATCTCGACATAAACTAAGTAATTGGTTGCAAACTTTAGATTATGATCAAACTGAGATGCTTTTATGTATAAAAAAGTAAAACATAATTCTTTTTGTTGATGTAATGGTATATATTTCTTTCTTGCTTTTTATTATTTTTTATTTTTATTTGTATTTTTAGATAATGTAGATGCTATAATTTATTTCTCATTGTATATTACAGAATTTTAATTTAATTTATTTACTGAAAAGCGTTGGAAGTCAATTTCTAGGCTACAAGGTATGCCTATGTAAACCCTTCATCATAAGAACCACTAACTCCCAAAATACAAGTTTGACTTAGTTTGGGAGTTGGTAGATCAACAATTACGTGCTGCTGTACAACTATCAAATTCCTTATTTAAATTGTACTGTACATAGATGTTTTTGTTGTACTTTGAGAGCGAAATAAAATTATTATTATTATTAAATTAAATATAAATTAAAATTATTATGTTCTTAATACCCTTTGTGGAAATAGTTATTATATGATGAAAACATTATTTTCAAATGTGGCGAAAAATAAAAATTTTGTGTCACAATTTAGGTAAACTACCCCGTAGGACTAGCGGTCGCGAGCGGTACTGCTGAGGCCCTGGGTTCGATTCCCAGGAAAGTGTTATTGGGTTTTTCCGTCAAGGATTTCTCAGTAGCAACCGTTACCCGACTCTGCATTTGTGTCCATCATCAGTCTATAGCAATCCACTGGTGGACATAGGCCTCTCCTATTGCATGCCATTCACCTCGATTTTCGGCAACTCTCATCCAGCTGTTACCAGCCATCCTGCAAAGAGCGTCACTCCACCAGCCTGAAGGCGGAAGGCGGCCGGAAGGCCTGTTAGCCTGAAGGTGTCCCACCTTACTTTTACCGATTCGCGGTCTCCACTCAAGAACACGTCTATCCCAACGGTCATCGGTGCTACGGCTAATATGGCCGGCCCATTGTCATTTCAGCTTGCTTATTCTGTGAGCTACGTCGATAACTTTGGTTCTCTGCCGGATCATCTCGCTGCGGATTCGATCCCTCAGAGAGACTCCAAGCATAGCCTGTTCCATTCCATTTGTGTCCGGTTGAAGGTAATAGACTCGCCCACAAATGGGCGAAATATAGGTGTACTATACTTTGGAGATTACAGGCGTGATCACATGTTACGATTTAATAAAAATACAGAACATATAAATCTTGAACACCCACAGAAGTCATATATAGGCAGTATCTACAATTATTTCTCCCGTACACACTGAACTTGAATTTCCAAGCTGTAACCGTCCATAATAATGGACTATCTCAAGGATTATTAATTATACGTTGTGTAGGTACAATACAGTATTCTGAGTATAACACCGTAACAACCACTTGTAAAATGGCTGCGGGCTTGGGGCTGACCGCAACCCGCCCTGTGCCAACAATCTCGACGATGCGAATGGCATGGCTTAACTACCAGAGCCATCTATAAATAGCTTGATATTATATTCGTGTGGGATCTTATGGTGTTTTGAGAGGAAGCTGGTTTCTTGAGCAGTTTTCTAAGAAGATGGTGTTTTTGTGTTTTGCGAGGTTTCTGGTTAGTCTTTAAGAAAGCCGTTTCTTTAGAGAAGTAAGCAGAAAAGCAGCAGTAGCAGAAGAGTGGTAGTCTTTAACCCAGCATGCAGATGCGTAAATGAAATTATTTAACACTATAGTAACTAACAAGAGAGAGAAAGAAAACGTTCCTCAAAATACCATTTCAGGTACTAAGTATCTTCATTGCTCACATGATCTGACCAAGATCATGTCTGAACTTTAAAAGAGACTTTGACACTTAAGTTTGTTTCGCATTTCTTCTCAGGGGTAGTCAGTTATGAAATGTCGAGTCCATGTAGATTATTTTTACCGACTTCAAAAAAAATGAGGTTATCAATTCGACACGTATGTATGTACCTATATTATTGGAAGTGCATTATATTCACATATGACAATCTATTATGGCTTAAAATTTTATAGATGTATGTATGTATGTTTGTCCACGCATTTCTCCGCAACTAAATAGGTAATTATAAATAAATAAAAATAAAAAATAATCGGATCGTGACCATTTTTTATTAATAGCTTACATTTACTTCAACTTAAGGAACAGCGCAAGTTTCATCAAAATCGATTCAGTAATTTTCATGGACTAATACGTGTAAGTCTGTTGGCCTGACTTATTGATACGAGCTACGGGTGTAGTGTCAAAGGGAAAACATCTCAAAACCTTGGTCAAATTCTAGTGCAATATTTAAAACAAAACTATTACGTACTTATTACTAACAAATAGGTATTCCAGTTTTTACTTAAAACTAAAAATTACGAAATTAATTACGAAATAAAAATTATTAAATTATATTAAATTAATTTTGTATTAAAACGTGTAAAAGTGATTTTGATTTACAGAATAAATAATTTCATTTAATTTATTCTGGAAGTTGAAACTCTTCATCAAAATCAATTTATAATACATAAATATATGTAGGTACATGATCATCGTCAATTACCGACAGAAATAACAATTTTATTTTCTAAATAAATATTTTACATTTTATTGCTTGAAATATCATTAAAATACATATTAATTCCATTATTTATTTACACGTTATGTCCATATTACGCAGTCATAATCCACTATTACCGTTGTCATAATAATTATCCCAGATTATGGTTCTAACTCACGCCATACATTAATTGTACTATGAATAAGTAAACTTATGTTGGCATAGTGATCATCATAATGAAACAGTAGAACATAATGATTCATCATCAAATCAAGATAGTTAGCTGCTTTACCTCTTATCGTAAAAAAGAAATTCCGTAATGGACTGAAGTACCTATACATATCATTTGATGAACTTTTTTTTTTTTGCTGATGGGAAATCATCAAATGACTCCTCCCACTCTGGATGGAGCGGAAGGGAGTGTCAGACTCTTACTGACTAAAACCCACCCGTGTTCCTTCCTTAGCCCTTTATGTTCCGGGCCAGCGGTAACCCTTTCGGACAATCCTGCTGACCGGATTTGATGAACTTAAGGTCAATTTAGAAAAACTTTTGCAAAGGTCTCTAAGGTGTGAAAAATGGTAAACAAAAGACTGAATTCACTAAGTCTATTTGAAATTGGGTATTTAAACTCCTCAAAACCAATTTTAACAAAGATCATTTTAGTTTGTTAATACCTGAAAGCCCCGTTAGTCTCGTGGTCGCTGCGAACTGCGACCGCTGACCATGGGGAATTTGGGTTCGATTCCCAGGTCGGAGAAAGTGTTATTGAACTTTTCCATTAGATTTCTTAGTAACAGCTCGGAGTTTGGAAGTTGGTGGTCTGATATCCACGTGACTCTAAAAGCACGTTAAGCCGTTGGTCCAGCGCCTGATCTCTCTTCAGTCGAGTCCGGTTGCCGTCCCATCGGACTGTTAGGGAAGAGTAAGTGCATCTGTGTCTACGCACAGTCTTATTGTGCAGTATAATATCTCTCGCGTAGATGGCTAGTCTCCGTTGAGATTTTCATTCTAGAGATTCTTATTCATTGGTCTGGAGGACTGTTAGAGTTTGTTGCGCCATTTCTTCTTTCCAGCTATAGCACTAGGAAGTGGTGAAGGGCGGGCGTTGTTGAGGGATTGTTTAACGTGATTCTGACGTTCAAAAAGTGTTGGTTCTCAGCCTAGTTTCTATAAATGAATTTTGATTTGATTTGATTATTTTTTTACCTGAAAGCCATAATCACCAGATCACACTAGCTAATATTAGCTCAACTGTTACTAAAGAGACACCATTACTTTTTCTATTGTTACCAATCTCTAGATTTCTTGACAGTTGAAGGGAAGAATATGATGATAAAAAAACCTAACAACAGACATTGCCAAGAAGGTTTACAAATTTTTCACCAATTGTTAGTCTCATGATATTTATTAGTGATTTATTACACTACTATCATACATTTTAATAGTTGCCAGTCATTACTACTCATTAATCTACTTTATTTGTGCAGAAAGGTCTTCAGAAGTCTTAGTATTTGTTAGGTTTTCCTTTAGGACATTCATCGTCTTGAATAGGCGTCATATTGAATCTGGAAAGCTGAAATTTCTTTGTCATATATACAATAGTTTTTTTTCATTTAGTTACCTATTTTAGATTTCTGACAGGTTGGTAACAAACCCCGTCTTACAAATATTTCATTCTATTACATTTGAATTATATCAATACACATAAAAGAAAAATCCTGGTTCACTTAATGTTTGACGCATTTAACGCCCAGCCCAAACCTTTAGTCCTTGAAAACTGAAATTTTTCACAGTGGTTCTATTTATGATGTAGACAAGGAGCAAAGAATGATGATGTCTAGTCAGTACCACACTCATTTTGGGAAATGAGTTTCCATAAAAAAGTTAAAAAGGCTCATGTAATTTACTTTTCATTTACACTCAAACTTGAACGGCCAACTCAAGTCCGAATGGCACTAGGTGCCTAGGTGCTAGTCAAACGACGCAAGCGTCTGACGCACGGCAAAGTTCTATCACTCCCAATACCGCAAGTGTTTTCATTGCTCGCGGTTTGTTTACTCTCAGTTGCAGGCTTGCAGGAGGCCATTAGGTGTACGTACAAATTTATAATGCAAATACGATTACATGCCCGCGTCGGGTTGCGGGAGCTAATGCACTCGACGCGCCCGCTATGAATTGCAAACTCCGATGGAATTTCTTTCAATAGATATAAATAAGCAATGAATTTTGCTTGCTTAAATGTTTGGTTTATTTCGAATTTTCGAATGTTTCTGCCGGAATTTGGGAGTAGAATCTCTGGGAAACTGGTTTGCTTTGTTTTCTAGGTGTTGCATTTCCTGCTGGCGGATTTCGGAAATATTTTTCATTTGAAGCTTTCGGGTTTTTTCGTTAAATCTGGTTCTGCTTTTGGATTTTTATTCGAACTTATAATTCTTGGATTTTTGACAGTCGTTACAGGTCGTCAGAAGTCTGAAATTCTAACAACCAGTGTTACAGTCTTACACACCCAGTAACTGGGTTGTGGAGGCCCGAGAGGCTGTCGCTGCATGTTAAATACTGGTGTTCAGGTACATCGGGTTAGACTGGAAGCTGATCCCAACATAGTTGGGAAAAGGCTAGGCAGATTGAATGTTTAATAATTAACGGCTTTTACAATTTATACCTGGTTTTGGCAACATTTTAGACAGGGTGATATTTTACTGATAAAATGTTTTACGGATAAAGTACACAAGAGTTCTGATTTTATTTTAGGGAGGTAAATGGAAATCATACAGCCGTTATACGAAAAGAATGACTTACATTGAAGAAATACGCTTAGTTCGAATCCATTTGTCATAATTAGGCATGACATATCAAAGCAAAGAACACAGACCCAGACATCGACGAGCTTAAAACCTAATTCATGACATTGACCTTTATCAACTTCGGCCGTATTATTCGTTGATGGCAAGAAAAATAAATCACAATAGACTAATTTGAATGTTTTCAAGCTTTCCGTTTACCCGGGGAGGCATGAATAGACCCTGATCGCGCTAACAATGCCCGGCTACCCGGTAACCGGCTGAATGCGGCCAACCGGGTGCCTAAAGTTTTTTTTAAATCTTTTTGTGGAGAACATAAACAGAAATGTTTGGGTATCGCTCTTCCATTGTTTTTGTTAACGCATGTAGAAAATGTTTATGTTTTTCGGCGTTGCGAGCTTTGGTGCGGAAATATTAAATTGGTTTACTCTTCTAACATAATTTCTGTAAATTAAAAAGAGGAGGAAAGGCTCTACTTGAAATAACAAAGTTTTATTCGTTTAAAGTTAGCGGTGCTTCAACATTTAACTCGAGCTGAGGAGGTGAATAAAGGCTTTTTTTTCTCTCAACTTTCTTTGCGCAATTACGCCGTAATCATTAAAGGGTAATCCCTTTTTACATCTGCGAACGTTTATACCGCCCTGTAATTATTCTGTAGAACGGTAGTCGTAAATAAAGCGGGATGAGCGTGGCTTGTATAAATCATTCGGCGAGTCGCGGATCCCAGCTTAATTCGCGGATAGAAGAACAAAGCCCAGGGAAATAAATACACGCAGCTACAATGTTGGAAATTAGATGGTTCACCGCCGAAACAGTTATTTTCTATTTGTGGCTATAAATTATCGAATTCTTGGAAAGTAGGTTGGCAAGTCTATTTTGTTGGCAAAAGATTGATTCCTTTGAAAATTGATTGTGCTTTCCGAAGGCTATTTGTTCAATGGAACGTTTTTTAACCGGTTTGTTAGTGAACCTTTTGTTACGACCTCGTTATCAGGGTAAATGATAAATGATAAATGATTTTATTTTTGTAAGTAGGTTTGTACAAACACTTTTACACGTCAATCATGGTTTTTTAAAACTAGATGAGGTCGGCGTTTCCTATCTGACTACTCTGAGAAGAAAGGCCGAAATAAACTCAGAGGTCACAGTCTCTTTTAAAGTCCAGACATAATCTTGGTCAGGTTATATGAAGACCATGTAGATCGATGTCTGAGACGGTCTTTTGAAGAAAGAACCACACAGATTGAGAGGACCTGTCCAGTCAGTGCACGCATTTGTCAGAAATCGTGCAGCTCAACTCAAGACTTAAGGAGCTCAACGATTCGACGAACAATACCAAAGAAAGGACATTTGGGTAGGCCACATAAATTACTCAAACTGCCAGACCAAGAGAAAAAAAAAACAGAACAGAAAGAATAATAAAAAATATATATAAAAGTAACAAAATGACCCACATCGTCTTCACATTCACAAATCACAATAAATAAAATAATGTAATACTTTACAAAGTAAGCAAATGTCATTGTTTATAAAAAAATCATTAATGTCAAAGTGTATATAAAAAAAAGGATGTTCCAAATGCAGAAATGTGAAGCAGCTCAATCCCAAGCCTTTTTGTCCTCAATATAATCTTTAACTGTATAAAAGGCTTTCTGGCACAACTTACGTTTAATGAATGATTTGAATTTATTGAGGCTTAGATCTTGAACGTGGCTTGGTAGCTTATTATAAAAGCGTATACATTGGCATCTGAACGAGCCACCTATTTTTTTGAGCCTTGTTGTAGGTACAACAAATTTGTGTTTGTTTCTAGTATTTATATTATGGATATCACTGTATTTTTTAAACAATTTTATATTTTTATGGGCATATAAAAGATTTTCATAAATATACTGAGAAGGCACAGTCATTACATTAATCTCTTTAAATTTGTCTCTGAGAGATTGTCTCGGACTTAATTTATAAATTGATCGAACAGCTCGCTTCTGTAAAACAAAGATAGTCTGAATATCGGCGGCATTTCCCCACAATAGAATACCGTACGACATTACACTATGAAAATAGCTAAAGTACACTAAACGGGCAGTCTCTATATCAGTTAAATTACGAATTTTTCTAACAGCATATGCTGCGGAACTTAGCCTTTTTGACAATTTATCTATATGTGGACCCCACTGAAGCTTAGCATCCAAAGTTATGCCCAAGAATACTGTGTTGTCTTCAGGATTCAATTCCTCGCCCTTTATTAACACATTAGTTTTCACATGCCTAACGTGAGGTAGCGTAAACTTAATGCATTTGGTTTTTTTCTCGTTTAGAAGCAAATTATTAACATTGAACCAATGGACTACTTTCGAGATCGCGCTATTTACATCGTCAGTAACCAACTGCTGACGTTTAAGTTTAAACAAAAGAGAAGTGTCATCTGCAAACAACACTATATCATGATTATCCTTTATGAGGTACGGCAAGTCATTAATATAAATAAGAAACAAGAAAAGACCAAGAATTGAGCCCTGTGGGACTCCCATTGTTACTATAGATCCGGGTGATCTTTTTCCATTAACGTCAACGCTCTGAATCCTTTTACTCAAGTATGAAGTAAGAAGATCCAGAGCAGTGTTCCGGATTCCGTAGTGGCGGAGTTTCCTGATTAACGTTTCGTGAAGAACGCAATCGAATGCCTTGGACAAATCACAAAAGATGCCCAAGGCATCGCATTTATCTTCCCATGCATTATAAATATGTCCTAAAAGTTCAACACCGGCATCAGTAGTTGAACGACCCCGTGTAAAACCGAACTGTTTGCTGTGTAATAATTTATGTTTATTAAAAAATCTTTGCATTTGGTCTAAAATTAATTTCTCAAAAATTTTACTAAAGGTAGGTAGTACAGAAATAGGTCTATAATTTGTGGGGTCTGATGTACTACCTGATTTAAACAAAGGTATTATTTTACTATATTTCATAAGGTCAGGAAACTCCCCATTGTCAATACAACTATTAAAGATAAGAGCTAAAGAAGGTGCTACAATGTCAATAATAGACTTAGCTACTTCTACAGAATTACCCCACAGATCTGCAGTCTTTTTTACATTTAAAGTGTGAAAGGTTTTAATTATATCTCTACAGGTAATATATTCAAAATGAAATTCTGAATCGCAACCATTAACATTTTCCCTAAGCAAAGACTCAGCAACAGAAGGTGATGAGTTTAGTGATTTAGTAGTTGAAACGGGAATATCTGAAAAGAAATTTTCAAAAGCCTCGGCGACTTGTGAGTCTGATTTTATTATGTTGTCATTAATAATAATAATATAATAATATTTATTTGTTCAAGGCTTAAACCTATTACATTTTGTACCTTATTAAATTAGATTTTGTAACTCAGTGGCAAGATACAAAACATGATGCAACTGGGCTTAAACTAGGAGGACTCCTGTGCTATAAGCACCAGTTACTTCCGCCACCACCGTGATTGAACTGCCATTACAAGTGTGGTGCGGTGCAAAGGTAAGAGTATTACTTACAATATTAATATTAATTAACCTAGTTGTGTGTGTGTGTGTGTGAGAGGTGTGTAGTGTATTTGTGTTTGTGTGTGTGGGGGTGAGTGTGTGTGTATGTGTTTGCCTGTATGAATGGGCCTGATTGGTTTTATTCTATTTTATTTTTATTTTATTTTATACTTTTCAGTATATTTTCAGTTTCTACATAATTTTTAGAGAGAAGGAAGTTATCTATGGTAAGTTTTAGTTTTTTTATCGTCAACTTATGTAACTGTGTATTTTTACTTATTTTATTATATATGTAAGGACCCATGTAGCTCGGTTGCCTCCTGAAAAAGTCTGTTTTACATGGTTTCAGGTCAAAAACCAGGTCCTTCCTACGTTTGTTTTTTATCCTTTCCGGGTCGTATGTTGAGCTTTTATGGCTTATAAGCAGGACCCTCCTGATATAAAGTTGTCGAACTGTTAGAACCTTACAATCCCTATATAGCTGCTCCGTCGGATACTGGAAGTTTTTTTTGTGTATTACTTTAAGGACTGCTCGTTGGGCTCTTTCTAGGTTTAATATATGAGTTTTGTGTGTACTTCCCCAGACAGAGATACAGTATTCCAGCACCGACTGGCACAGAGATAGATAGACTGTTTTCAACAGCTTTGAGTCGCACACCCTGCGTAGTTTCTTAAAAATGGTTATTAACTTTCTAACCCTAGAGCTTAGTGTTTTTACGTGGTGATGGAAGTTTAACTGGTCGTCCACTTGTATTCCGAGATATTTTATACAGTTTGTTTTTTCAATAGGGAGACAGTTGCATTCAGAGACATTGTTTGGATTACAGGTGTGTGCTCGGATTTCAACCAAATCATTGGCGGATGGTGGAGCCTTCCTTATCGAGAACATGAGGTATTTTGTTTTTTCAACGTTAAGGGTAAGTAAGTTTAGGTTAAGGTATCCAAGAACTGTTCTCAGCCCGGCGTTTGTAAGAGCGGCAACCTCTGACCATGTGTTTCCATGGAAGAGGATTGCCGTGTCGTCCGCATAAGTTATTATTTGACAATTTTGTATATTTAAATTACATATCTCGTTGATATAGATTAGAAATAAACTAGGACCGAGCACACTCCCCTGTGGTACGCCAAAATCTATATTTGCACTATTACTTATGTACTTGTCAATTTTAACTGTCTGGGTTCTATTAGTAACATAGTCCGTAAATAATTTAAGAGGGGTTCCTCGAATCCCTATATTCTCCATCTTCTCCACCAGCCTGGGGACAGAGACGGTGTCAAAGGCTTTTGCTAGGTCTAGAAAGACTCCAATGCATTTATTTTTACTGTCTAATTTACCTGCAATATGATCTGTTAGTTTTATTATCGCGTCCTCTGTAGATTTCCCTGCTACGAAGCCGTATTGGTTTGGAGAAATTAATTTATTTTTATTTAGATAATTTATTAGTCTGCTATTCATAAGTTTTTCTAATATTTTGGAAAGTATTGGGAGTACCGAAATTGGCCTATAATTGCTGACACCGGCCCTGTCACCAGACTTGTAGATTGGATGAACTACAGACTGTTTAAATAGTGTGGGGAATGTTCCCGAGCTAAAGCTCAAGTTGGCAATATGAACCAGAGCGGGTACCAGAGCGGGTACCAGAACATCTCTAGCTAATTTAATTATTTTGGCAGGTATATTGTCCGATCCTCTAGCGCAGTCTTCTTTTAGGTTTATAATAATTTGTTCAACTTCTTTCTCATCTGTTTCTAGCAAAACTAATGAGTTACACAACTGTAGGTCGTTACTTTTTGTTGGTATATAGTAAGTTGCATTTATCTTACTTGCTAGGGTTTCCCCTACTTTGACAAAGTAGTTGTTTACACTGTTTACAGCCTCCTCCGGGGTTTCTTCTAGTTTGAGTAAGTCTAAGTTAGGTTCCCGTATTGAGTTTATGTTTGCAATTTCTTTAACTAGCTTCCAGGTTTCCTTTGGGTTTTTATTATGTTTCCTTAATTCAGATTTCTCATGAGTGTCTCTAACTTTGTTCAGAATGTCGTTGCAAAAGTTACGGTATCTAAAGTAGGTAGTTTTTAGGATGTTATTTTTAGGGTATTTATTGTGGTGGAGATGTAGTTTGTCCCTATGCCTTATGCATCGAAGTAAGCCCGGAGTAATCCACGGCTTAAATACTCTTTTACGATGAGGAACTTCGGTGATGGTTTTGTTCGCTTTGATTGCGTTGTTTATTATGTCTACAAGAAATTGAACCGCAGGATTAACGCTATTTATTGTGTAAAATATAGTACTGTTTGAAAGTTGGTGTCTTATTTCTTCTGTTACTTTTTCATAATTTATTCTTTCCTGAGTTTTATTTAAAGCTTTACGGGTGACGCGTGATTCTAGTGTGAGGCATACAGGAAAGTGGTCGGTGACAGATGACTTTATTATTACAATATTTGAACTACATTCGGTTTTTATATTTATATGGTCTAGGCAGGTTTTGTCTCGGGTCGGGAGGCTGTGTCCCGGCAATAGGCCGTGCGTGGCAAGCATATTGAGGTACATGTGCGAGCGTGCATCCATATGGTCAGGGTCGATATTCAGGTTTATGTCCCCAGTTAAAATTATGGTATTAAACGTCGATAGAGTTTTTAAAACATTATCACAAGAGCTTAGGAAACTATCGATATTTTGAATTGAGGGGGATCTATATATTGCTATTATGGCTACTTTAGTTCCGAGTTTTATGACTACGCAGTTCGCACCTGTAAATTGTGGTTCGTATACTTCATACATCAGAGTTGAATGTATGTAGGTTACGACACCCTCATTTTGCGTCGCACAGTTTTTAGTCGCAAAACTGGTGTAGTCACGCAGGGGTGGCGGTAGAACATTTTTATTTGTCCAACACTCTGTCATAACAATTATGTCGAATTCCAAACCGGTATTTGCAAGAAAAACCTCGAACTGTGACATATTTCGACCTATACTTCGAATGTTTTGCGTGATCATAGTTAAGTTTTTATCTGATTTATTTATATGTCGAGCGGCACTGCTTGTTTCACACGTTATGGAGTTGGACACTCGGTAGTTATCTAGTTCAGTATTTATTTGCTGTGTACACATCATTTTTGTGCGGTTATAATAAGTAAAGTTTGATTGATTAGTGCCATGAAATATAACACAAGGTTAAATATTATTTCTAGAGTACTTTTTTTATGTAAACCTACTTTCCTATAATTAGCTATAACATCTATGCGCCAGTGACTGTACGGGCCAATAATATTGTTTTTTAGAACAATATGTATGTTTGGAATAGTTTGTATTTGTGATTTATATGTGGGTTGTTGTAATTGTGTGTATGTGTTGTTTATTAGTATGTAAGTAGTGTTACTTTTTTGTTGTTGTAATTTGTATAAGTTTGAACTATGCTGGAGTTGTGTATTTGTGTGTTTTGTTGTGTTTATGTTTCTTAACGATGTTGTAATGATATTAAGATACAGAACAGAAAAATAGTTGTTGTTACCTACATCTAAGATAATTATGTAAAATATAAAAAATATAAAATAAAGAAAACAAAGAAGACAAAGTGACTTACTAAGAGTTGAACATGTTTTACAGACCTTACTTAAATGACGGAATAGACAGGCTGTAGTCAGTATTTCGGTTACTAGATCTTCCCGTTTCACTATTAATAATATTCCAAGTCGTTTTAATTACATTACTGCTGTTTTTAATCTTTGAACCCAAATAACGTGACTTGGCCATGTAACAAACTTTTTTAAACAATTTTGAATAATTTCTAACATACAAATTAAATTCATCAGTGTTAATATAATTCCTTTCATTGTACAGTTCATAAAGCCGTGTTCTACTTTTATGAATGCCAATGGTATGTTAGAAACAGGAAATTTTTCATTCTGACATGAACTTAACAAAGATTTCATTTAGTAAGTAATTAATGAAACACAATATTATATCACACTAATATTATAAAGGCGAAAGTTTGTGAGTGTGTGTGTGTGTGTTTCTGTTTATATGTTTGTTACTTCTTCACGCTCAAACGGCTGGACCAATTTTGATAAAATTTTGTTTGGAGGTATCTCTCACCCCGGATTAACATGTTGGCTACTTTATATCCCCATATTCCCACGGGATCGTTATTTACGTGGGTGAAGTTAGTTATTGAATATTATGAAAACTTCGACTAGATTTTCCACCTTAGACAAAGCAAACTACTACGATAAAACATTTTTAATATAATATAGTATGTATAGGTCATGTGTCATGTGTATATATATGTCAATTACCTATCAAAAAACATACATCTACTAAGCCTTGTGTAGACAGCAAAGTATAGTCAATCTCACACAAAAAACTCCTCTATCAGTTATACAAAACAAAACCCACCACAGAGGTGACACAGCCAGTAATTGCCGGACTTAATTTCCCATTCCCTCGGCATTGTGTTAAGGTGTTCAGTACGCCATAAAAGCCAATTAAGACGCTTGCTGATATCTGCCAAGACAAGGCTTAACTTGCTCTCCAAGATGGGTCGATGGGGTGAGGAAGCCGCCATGTGTAATTATACACCTTTTACAACATACTGGGACCAGGAGTGGATTTTTGTTCAATAGGTTTATTACCTTATACCATTAGGTTCGATTTCAGTTTCAAAATAGTCTTTATTAGCAATTTTAAAACTAATTTCACAATCCATTTAAAATTAAAGGTTTAGACATCAGAAATCTCCGGATTGCTTTTTTTTTATTGCTGAATGGGCCCGCATTTGACCTCGATCACGCCTGATGGAAAGCGATGGATGAGGTCTACGGTGGAACGAGCGTGCCCAGAAGATGGCTAAAGGTCATAGCCCACTTACACGACTCTGCTCCCACCCGGCAAAAAGAATATAATTGAAATATGGGCTTTAAATATTGCTCTTTAGATATATTTTACATTGGCATCATAAATTAGCAGACAGCTCGCTGTCATCGAGCATACTGCCGTCAGACTGCTTGGTAGTTGACGCCACGCTCGCTGGCCGCACGTTGTAGACAAGCAGTGAGCGCGCGGACACAGCGCCGCCGCGCCGGTCGGCGCGGTGTCCGCGCGCTCACTGCTAGCAATCGCCGCGCCGTCGCCGCTCAGTCGGTCAGTATCTACCAAGCAATCCGCAGGCTCGATCTCTTTCCCAGTGTTTTCGCAGGTATTGAAACATTCATTATGCACAAAGAAAAGCTTATAGAAGAAGTGCGAAGATATCCCTATCTGTATGATGCCAGTCTAGCTGTCGCCGCGTGGACTGCTGGGTGCCTGCTAGCTGTCGCCGCGTGGACTGCGAGCAGTAGTCTTAGTTTAGGGCGGTGTTGTGTGGGAGCGGTGTTGGAGCAGAGTCGTTTAAGTGTGCTATGACCTTTAGGCACTGGAACTACCACGTATCGACGAAACACAGCAGGCTGCTTGACTCCGGTGGGCTTTGCTCATTAGCATATGCTTTCTGTCGAAACTCACAGCATGGGCTCTGGAAAAGCTTCGTAAACTACTGCGGGCGGGACATGAAGCAGACTCCATGTCCCGCCCGCAGTAGTTTTCAAGTCGTCTTCCCATCTTTGAAATAACATTAGGTACACCATAAAAATATATAACAAAAATTAAAATTGATCGAACAATAAAAACATACAATGGGCGGCCTTATCGCTTTCTGCGATCTGTTCCAGGCAACCTTGGAATAGACAGTGATTTGCCTGGACATAAAATGGGGTTGTCGTTGGTGCAATAATTAGTTTACAAATTACTAAAATAGATACATATTCTAAATAATAGATACGTAAATACGTACATACTAAATATATCATCATCTGCCTGGCCTTTTCCCAACATAGTTGGGGTCGGTTTCCAGTCTAACCAGATGCTGCTGAATATTTTACATGGAGCTACTGCCTATCTGATCTCCACAACCCAGTTACTGGGTAATACGATATCCCTTGGTAAGACTGGTTGTCAGATATTCGGGCTTCTGATGACCCGTAACTACTGCCAAAGATCCACGAATGACAGCAGGGACCAACGGCTTAACGTGCTTTCCGAGGCACGGAGGGCCGCAGGGGTCTTGGTATGTATCTTATACATACTAAATGGATAAGCAACGAAATTAAATGAAGATTATAGATAATTACAGTTTCGAGAACAAGATCACAATGACATGAATAGAAGATCACATGACAAATACCTATAACGCAATGTTTTTGTCTATTATAATAAAATTTACTTTAAATAAGTAGCAAGTAAGGATCCTACTCACAGAGAGGAAGTCTTAGTCCCAGCAGTGGGAAAATTATACGCTGATCATACTGAGTAGCTTTACTTGAATGAAAACAGTTGAACACTATTTTTTTTTTTTAATTTTGTCGTAATTGAGACTTTGAAGCCCCATTTGCTATAAATATGTTACATTACTAGCATCCAAAGAATATTCCAACTCAACATAAAAATACAATAAAAAAGGTTTAACAGCACATTTGTTGCAAATGACAGAGCTAAGCGAATTCAAAATATCACTAAGTGCCACTCTCGAGCTTTGCTTCGTAAAATTCACAATTCACACGTGTATCACATATTCTGCTTCTTAAAGTAGCCACTTTGTTACCCTGTAATATTGTTCAGTGAATTTCTCAAAATCAATGGTTTTTCGACAAAAAAGAGGCTCAATCAGCGCACCGTCTGGGCACCCCGTTTGATATTCTCCAATCGTAGGCATCCGCACAAAAGAAAATTGGTCAAGCGTTATTGTCCACTAGGCTGAACCGTCCCATTGTTCAATTGAAGAGGGGGTTTTATTCAAAGATATGTACAGTTGGCTACGCACGAAGATTTCTTAGGAAGCACCCTTAGCCGCAACAAAAGTTTGAATTGTTAGCATTGATTGATTTACACCCTTATCTTTTGTTTACCTAATATGACAGATCTTAATTTATTGATTTCTAAAAGAACAACAAAATTAATGAATGTTGACAACGTTGGCTTCCCCCCCCCCCCCCCCCCCCCTACCCGCCTTACAAAGCCTATACCTTGTCACTATAGGTCACTGCTCAAAGTGTCAAGGTGTTGTTTTAATATAATACTTTCCGTGATCCCCTAATCAGCATGCCCCTAATATTCCCAAAATAAATGATATTGTTAATGGATATTTATGAAATAAGAAAGATTAGTGTCTTCGTGTCCGGAATAACGCCCCAAAAATAGACGCCAAACGTAACAACACTGAAAATGCTCAATGTCCACGTGGCGCTGGTAAAGGGGACGAAATGTCTTGATACTTTTGAAATTTTGGAATATTTGTAACACTAAAGTTAAAATTATTTGAGATCATGAACGGCTTATTATTGAATTGATATTATTTCAATTGATTTTCCGTATTTTAGCCCGTTGCAGTGTTATAAACTTGCAACATTCTCGTTGTTTACAGAGCTTTAGATTTTTATGGCAATTTTCATAATTATATTAGTGCGTACACTTTACTATTAGTACCTATATTGCGTTCCAACGCCAAATAGAACCATCAATGCTAAAAGAAAAAGAAGTAGCATGTAGAATTTTAAATGGTAAAAGACTTAATACGAGCATGTATAATATCTTTAATAATAATATTATTAATATTAAAGATATTATACATGCTCGTATTAAGTCTTTCTTTTAGCATTGATGGTTCTATTTCAATTTCGTAGTGAGCCTATTACTGGAGCACTGATTTTTTTTGTTTTGTTAACCTATGTTGTCTCACTGCTGGGCAAAGGTCTCCCACATACTTCTCCAATTTTCCATAAGTTGTGCCTTCTCCCGCCAATCGGTCAGAAACGAGTCTAAATCTATTTTTCCTACAAAATACTAATTTAAAAAGTATCAAGACTACATGATCGAATTAAGATATGGTGCAAGGATATCCTGACAGGGGATTTCATTAGATGCAGCTTAACCACCAAGAGCAAACACTGGGGATGGAATCTTGGATATTTTCTCACTCAGAGATTTTTTCGCGATGTGCACTGAATTTTTATCACGTACCTTGTATATGTATAGCACCTGCGTAGCTATGTGGAGAACGATATTTGGTTTCATATACGATTTTGTTATTCATACATAGATGATTTTTATTCATGAATAGTGATGTGGGTTGTTATTTTATGTTTTGATGCGTATAATATCTGTTACAGACTTCACAATTTTGTTGAGGTTGACGTTGACGTTGAATGACGTTAGAAGGATAACGTTGTATATTACAATTTTTATTTACGTCTCTTTGTTGAGTTGAAATACTGCAAATATATAGGCGTATAAACTCAAAATCCATTTTTTATGTGCGTCTGATAAAGCCGTGACTTGAACATGGCTCAAAAGCAACAAATATGAAACAAATGTATTAACAGTTCATCTTACCAAACAATCTCTAAAACAAAGGAGGATCGATGTTGAATGGAAAACACTTTCGTTCCCCTCGAAGTGCTAGCATTTGAGATATATGACGTTGAATAATGACGTGTGGCCCTAGAACAATAACTTTAGGTGCAAAAGAGTAAAACCAATCTCACTAAAGCTAGAGGGGGGTCTAACAATGGAACTGGGAGTGACAAAGTGCCTGAATCATGCGAAAGCAACTTTGTTCCATGTGTCAGAATCTGAGGGACGGAGATAGTGGGTTAGTTTCTTCGGAAAATAAAAGTTTAATGGCGTAATAATTCTTGAATTTGCTGTCTGCTCTCGATAAAGGAGCTTTTCTATTATCTTTTGTGGGTTTGTGAAGATTTATGTGGTTGATTAGATAGAGAATCTTGTCATGTATTGATGAGTCTTCTTCTTCTTACCAATTAGGTAAAGTCAGGGAGACTTCGAACTTTAATTGTCCGTATATTCAAATCTAAAAAAAAATAAAAAAAAATCCTAGCTGTTATTCTTTGGCAGATTTATGAAATGGTTATAACTCGGCAAGTTGGCATAGATTACATCTTGTTTCACAATTATTTTTTCTGTCTGTACTAGGCGTGGTGATTGCCAAGGCTGATAAATAGGAAATAGAGACAAAGAGATATATATTTTTAAGACGATATAGGTATTAAGTGTACCTATCTCAGCTTTCCTCTAAACGAAATTCGTTTTTATCAAAGAATAGTGGTTTGTTAAATGCAAGCTCACTTAAATCTATGACTTCTGACTACCCTTGGCTTTTTTTTTTTTTGTGGATGGGAAATCATCAAATGACTCCTCCCGCTCTGGGTGGAGCGGAAGGGAGTGTCAGACTCTTACTGACTAAAACCCACCCGTGTTCCTTCCTTAGCCCTTTATGTTCCGGGCCAGCGGTAACCCTTTCGGACAATCCCGCTGACCCGGCAGGCTTCGGCCCTAAGGGGCCCCTCCTCGATGCTGACATCTCTTTGAGGCGCGCGCGGAACACGTACGCGCCGTCCGGCACGGGCCTGGTCCTGATCGGACGGTGAGCTACCCATTACTCTCCGCCCGCAGGCCCGCGCCTACGGTGGCCGGGAGTCATCACGCGGCTCCCGACGCCCGGAGCGTCTCCCGCGGCGGCTGGGACGGGAGGCTCTCTCCCTGAGCCGTCCCGCCACCTCCTTCGCTAGCATGACTGCTTCGCAGAAGGAGGTGATTGCCTCCCACTCCCTCTCGCCCCGGACCATGACTTGCACCAGGGCCGGACGCGAGAGGTCGCCGTCGCTGCCAATCGCCTCTACGAGGACACGGCGGTGCTCCGCCCAAGCGGGGCAGACCTCCACCGTGTGCTCCACCGTGTCCTCTGGGCGATCCTGACAATGGTGACACCCGGGCGTTTCCTCCCGCCTGATGATGTGCAGGAACCTCCCGAAACTTCCGTGTCCGGTGAGGACCTGCGTCAGGCGGTAGGTGAGGGCGCCGTGGCGCCTCTCTAGCCACTCCTCAAAGATGGGTCTTATCGCCGCTATCGCGGCGTGCCCTGCGCTGGGTTGCGACAGTCGCTCTTTCCATGCCGCCATGAGATCGCGCCGGAGATCCGTCCGCTCCGCAGCGATTTGCCGCGGAAGCGGATCCTCCCCCCGGCGTAGTGCCTCCGCGCGCCACTCATACAGGCGCGCGAGGACTATCGCCTCCAGATCCCATGGCGGCAGTCCGGCAAGGATGCTTGCCGCCTCGCCAGAGATCGTGCGGTAGCCCCGGATAGCCCTTATGGCTACCACCTTCTGGGGCGCGTTCAGGTAGTGGGCGGCTCGCCGCCGCAGTGAACGCGCCCACACCGGGGCCCCGTATTTATTTATTTATTTATTTATTTAAACTTTTCGCACAAAAAGGTACAAAGGCGGACTTAATGCCTTAGGCATTCTCTACCAGTCAACCAAGGGTGGTGAAGAGATTGAATGGCAGGTGCCGTATATGGCCATGGACCGCACGACCCCGGCGTAAAGCCTCCGGCAGGAGGCGTTTGGCCCCCTCAGGTTGGGCAAGAGCCGCTTGAAGGCGGCCCCGGCCCGTTCCAGTTTGGGGGCCAAACGTCGGAAATGCTCCACGAAGTTCCACCGGCTGTCGAGGACGAGACCCAGGTATTTCATCGTCATCCCGACGCCGATGTGAACCCCTCCTACCGTTAGTTGGGATCCCGATGGCGGCGCGTTCCGGGGCCCATGAAACGACATGGCCTCGGACTTGTGCAATGCCACCTCGAGACCCAACTGCCGGATCCTCTCCACGACTATCGCAACCCCGCGTGTCATCGCGTCGGCCGCCGCCTGATGCGACCTCCCCTGCGCCAGGACCAGCGTGTAGCAAACCACGCTGACGCCATCTGGGAGGTCGGCGCGCAGCACCCAGTCGTACCCGATGTTCCACAGAGGCGGCCCCAGGACCGATCCCTGTGGGACACCGCACGACATCTCTCGCCGGTTCCACTCCCCATCGCGACCGGGGTAGCTGACGGCTCTTTCCGTCAGATACGCCTCGACTATTCGACGGAGGTAGGGCGGCACCCGGTGATACCGGAGTGCCTCCACAATGGTGCTCCAGGGGAGGGTGTTGAACGCGTTGGCGATGTCGAGTGACACCGCCACGACGACCCCACCCTGGGACACCGCGTCCCCCGTCGTGAGGGCTCTCACGCGCATGATGGCGTCCACCGTCGAGCGCCCCTTGCGGAAACCGAACTGGCTGTCCGCAAGATCCGGCCCCGTCCTCACCAGGTGCCCGACGAGGCGGCCCGCAATCACTCTCTCAAATAGCTTGCCAACCTCGTCGAGCAGCACGATGGGCCGGTATGCGGACGAAGAGTCCGCAGGGCGCCCTGGCTTCCGAATGAGGACCAGCTTCCCCGTCTTCCAACGGCGTGGAAACTGGCCTCTCTCCAAACATGCGCTTAAGAACGCCTCCAGTCGAGGCCCGAGAGCCCTCGAGGCCAGGACCCAGGCTTTACCTGGCAAGCCGTCGGGTCCTGGGGCGGTATTTTTGGCCTTCAGCCTTCCTACCGCCGCTCTCAGTTCTACCCCGGTCACAGCAGGGATGTCGTCGTCGTCCGCGTGGTCCGCTTCGGGCACCGCAATTGGCGGAGCCATGGGCGGGGGAGTGTGCTCCCCCCGTGAAGGGAACAGAGCGCTCACCACCTCCTCCACCAGCTGGGGGCGGAGACTCTGCGTCAGCGGGGGGGCCCAGGTGCGGAGTTTATTCCGCACCATTTTATAAGGGCGCCCCCACGGATCTCTGTTCAGAGTCTCCACCATCTCCTCGCGGGCCACATCCTTAGCCCGCTGGTCAGCCTCTTGGAGGGCGGTCTTCGCCGCTCTGTACCCCTCGTACAGTTCCGCCTCCGTGGCTTCCGCATCCGGAGGGCGAATGCGGAGGCTGCGGTGCCTGGTGTACAGGTGTCGCGCATCGACGCACGCCTTGCGTAGCGTCTCCAACTCCTGCGACCACCAGTACACCTGACGTCGGCCGCGTCCTGGCCGGACTCGGGGCATTGCCACGTCACAGATCTCGGACATGGCCTCCCCGGAACCACTCCGCCTCATCGTCGATGTTGGCAGGCCTGTCCGGTGATGACACCCAGGCCTGCACGATCGAGGCTTCCAGGAGGAGCTCCCGGTCCAGCTGCTTCAGCGCCCACCGCGGACCACTCGGGGCCTGTTGGGCCTGTTGACTACCCTTGGCTGGATTCTCGATCAATTCGTCAACCTCTTCTCTAGTTTGTTTTAAGAAGTTAAGAAACTTTTATTCCAAGTTATAAATAGTGGGTACTTATTTGATCCTGTGTAGCGCAATCAAGTGAATTCACTTATCGTATTGAACCATTATATTAATGCCAGATACGTTATGTTTTTCTTTGTCTTTAGTTTTCTTACAGAAAAGTTGAGCTTAATCAAGCAGTCTTATTACCTTAGCTTTTTTTTGAAGAGTGAACGGCATTTGATGCTGTGTTTTTGATGGAATAAGATTAAATATATAGTTACTCCGAGACAAAATGCTTGCAATAGGTAAATAGGTGCAAATAATGCTATTACACTGTGACTAGTTTTTTTTTGGCTTATATAAAACCTTTGAGACTGCGGTCTGGTCGGTTAGAAAGAATAAAAAAACGTATGCGGTAGGGGAACCCTCATCAGGAACGAAGTTCTTTATCCGATACTCGCGCGCACACACATTCGTCTATAATAGAAATATTATGTCATGTCATGTGTGCGCGCGAGTCACACACACTCTGTGTCTCGAAAGAGACACAGAGAGAGTGTGTGAATATTATACGCGTTTTTACCACCATCTAGTATATGTTTTTAGAAGCTCTCATGAAATTGTCGCCATCTTGGATTTTCATTTTGACCTGGCTATCGGCTTAAGCACCCCCAAAAACTGTGAAAACGACACCCATGACGAAAAATTTGAAAGTTTTCGCTGCTGGTTTTTCGTTACTTACGTGATATTTACCAACTTACTCTTAACACGAGCCACATTAAAGAACTTTGTTCCAATTATTCAGGTTTTATTGGAGTATTCACTCCATTCATTCATTATTTTCTCATTCTTTATATTCATAAATAGTAATTCACGTTTTTCATAAATGGTGCTTTATGAGATAACACATGTTTTGCTCCTTTCAACATTTTTGTACGTCTAAGTATTTACATTTTATTTTGTGTGGATCCTACAACAAAATAGACAATCTCTTCACCAGCAGTCCACCAGTATGTACTATGTGTGTCATAAAAGGCATTAAAGGAATTACGTCAAATAGTGGCGTCTTCCTGTCTGCTAAGCGTCTTCCTCTGCTAATAACAACAAACTATTACCTAATCCGTCCGCCAAGCTTGTATTTCAGGCTACTCTTTCATGCTGTTTTGCTACACTACGGGCTTTAGACAGGTAGGTGCCTGTCTGTGTGTGGGTAGGTACCCACTTGAGTGTTTTATATAGAACTAGCTGACCCGGCGAACTTCGTACCGCCCCGCCAGCCGCTCTGCCCCCGCTTTTTAAGTCTCTGATATCTTCTAAGATATTCATTTTAATGATATGCTGTAAAAGGCAATTTCGATCTACATGAAATGTACAACGTATTCAATGTATTTAATTGGATATGGTAAATTACTGTATTGTTTAAAATAGCTTGGTAATTAACCCATATTTTTTTTGTAATATATAAAAGATAAAACTGGTTACTGTGGGTTATCCTTACGAGATAAACATATACTGTCGATCTTTTTAAGATATACAATTCCGTAGTACATTAATTTGATCTATCTCGTAAAGTTTAGCCAGCGTTTGCAATGTAAGCGCACAATAATATGTTTGTTACGACATCACATTATAAATCTTTGTGTTTCTCGGCTTTTCTCTGCTATAATATGCATGTATTATACATATAAACCTTTCTCTTGAATCACTCTATCTATTGCTGAGAACTAGATTAAAATCCGTTGCGAAGTTTAAAAGATCTAAGCTTACAGACAGCGGGGGTGACTTTGTTTTATACTATGTAAAGATATTATAAATTAAGTACTTCTTGTTTTCGTATCAACAGAATCTCACCTAGGTTCTGTTGATACGAAAACAAGAAGAGCTGTAGGAATGATGGATGATGATGAATGATTTACATATGCATGTGAATCATTCATCATCATCCATCATTCCTACATCTAGATTAGATTTTAGATTGTGGCATACTTTTCTAGTCATTATAAGATAATAAATAGCATACAATTATGAGATAAACGCCAATAAGAATTTAGAAGGCAGAAAAAAGAATTAAGGGTGACAAAGCCGAGGTCAAGATATGAAAATAATATATAATGTAAAATAATTTAAAGATACGATATATTTTATGAACGGAAGAGAGAGTACACCTGTGTCTGCGCAAACACTTTGGCACTATAATATCTCCCGCGCCGCAGGAGAAGCTCCGCTGAGATTGTGGTCGACATGGCCGAAATTCGGTCTGGAAGACTTTATTATGAACAGGCGTTTTATTAATCCCTACTTTTACTTTTTATACGTCTTTGGGCTTAGTACGTAAATGATCATAGAACAGAAGCGTCAAAAGTTGACATATATCCTATGCCTTCAAAGCAAGACTGAACAGGCATCTTCGGGCACGCTCGTTCCATCCCAGGCCTCTTACATCGCTCTCCATCAGACGAGATCAAGGTCAAGGGCGGACCAAATATGCAATAAAAATATTTGCTGTGGATGAACTAATATATTTTACATGGAGCGACTGCCTATCTGACCTCCACAACCCAGTTACTGGGTAATACGATCCCCCTGGTTGCCAAATTTTTTTATACGATAGAAAGTTTAAGTGATTCCTAGACGGACTTTTAGAAATTAAGGTAACATTAAAAGAATTTCTGCTATTTCAGGTTCCGCATTCCGATACACATTCTAACAATATGTTACTCTCTAAAAGATCGGTTTTTAGTAAGTGAGTTGACTCACGTGTAAAACCGTTTCATTCCACGAGTTGTTGAACTTTGCAAAACTAAAGGTTTACCGTTCATTAGTTATTCCCAGATATTATTATAGTTACTTGCACGCGAACACAACTTGCACTGCAAATATTAGGTATACCAACCGAAATTACGAAGGTTGCGATATTTTCGGCGAACTATGGTATTAATGTGATTATGAATGCAAGCATTAGTTTGTGCAAATGTTGTTGTTAAGTTCGAAGAGTGCAGTGAGACATTAATTAAACTCAAATTAATTCCCTGTTATCTCATTTTAATAAGTTAGGTAGATATTCATTTTGAGTTCATGCCGGCGACGGACGAGAGTCTGTAGAAAAACTGTCTATTTATTAAAAAAATTGGGGTTATCCATGCTGATAACCAGGATACGATCAGTAAAACAGAAGTTTTTCGTTTGAACTGTACCTACATATAGTAGCATTTTTTTTCACAGATATAGATATACCTAGATAACGCAAGAGTAACTACTTCGCGTGCCAAAAATTGCACCAACTTATGATTACAAATCGTAAGCCGCCCCTTTCGCGCTCAGTCCTTTGTACTGCTGGCTGGGTAAGTGTGAGCGAGAGCGCGAGCTTGTGACGTCATAGTTGGTAGTCAAAAAATGGCACGCTTGGTTTTCATACAGTTCGTGATACTTGCGTTATCTAGGTATATCTATATCTGTGATTTTTTTGTACATAAACGAGCGTTTATAATTAGAGGGGCAATTCTCGTAAATTTAAGAACGTCCACAAAGATCAACGATCGAACGATCTCAGTCTCAATCTGTCAAAAATACCTCTAATTTTCCTAAATTTTTGACAAATTTTTGATATTGATTGTCTCAGAGATGAGATTGCGACTAGATTTTGAACGTTTTAATAATTACGGGATTTTGCCTTCAGATAATTTATATTCCATCGCCACTTAGTCAGTTACTCTATTAAGTCTATTATTACTCTATTAAGTCTACTTTATTGAAATGTATTCTATGTTGATATTTGAGTGACCATTGGTAACAAAAAGGTCCTAATACGTTTTTGGTTGCAATGGAATTTAAACTTTGTTAACTTGTATGACATTTAGTTTGTTGTTCCTTAGCTTGAAAATTATTTCTAATTCTTAATTCAAATAGCCCACTCTTAGTCGTTTTCAATACTTTTGACGCGGTTCTTTACCTACTTGAGCTATGAACTTTTGTGTAGACTCTCAGGATTAGATGCACTACTTCTACCCCGAAATATATTTCCATTTTGTTATGTATCCGGGAATTCCCGCTAAAGCACAACTAAATCTAAATAACAGAAAAATTCTCCCTGCGGTTACTAGCCACCGATACAGTACATTTTAATTTCACGCGGCTTCATAAAATTTTATCACCCATTCAGTAAAGCGATTCCAATTATACATACATACATGGTGTTCTGTTTGGCAAAGAGAAAACAAGGGGATATTAGCTGTAGCCGTCTGTCGGTTTGGCGCCCCTCAGCCGAAACAATGATTACTAGGGGAGGGAATAAAAGAAACGGATGCAGAGCCTCCTCATATTATTGTCTTACTGAATTTGCCGACGTCATTTATTAGCCACTAACATAAAACATTTTTATGGGAAGTGATATGAGACTCACAATAGTTGGGAGCTCTTTGTCGGAATAAGAACAAACGATTTATGGACGAATATAAAATTGTATTGCTTCACAACGTTTTGCTTTGTTTTTGCTCATTCGTGATAAACCATGACAAGATTTGCTGTACAGTAAATATATCCTGGGATGAAACTGATGCATAAATGACGGAATCCCTGGGATGAAACTATGAGAGCATCTGACTTCATATAACAAAAAAAAAAATGAATCAGTGCGGATACTGTGACCTTGAATTCAGCATATGGTTCTAGCGTAGAAATTGTACGTAGGTTATAAAAAAAAAAATCTGATGTTTCATAGAAAAGTGCGATACCTAAGCGCTCAAAATGTATGGGACAACAGATATACATATTTTTATAACTGATTGGAAATTTCCTGTATTAGACTTTTATCGTCACCCCTAAGGTAGAATTGCTGTATCTCTTTAGATACAAAAATGTTAAGGATATGAGGGAGGGTTCCCTGAAACAAAAATACATATTAAAAAAAGTCATAACCACCAACCGCCGCACAATTTCTAATTTCACAACCACGAGAAACAACTACAACAAAAATAACGAGACGAGTGTGGTAATTATTACCTCCCCAATTGTACCGTCAGTTTGTGAGACAATTTCTTCCAATTAGACATAGAGACATTTTGAATAAAGGACAGGAAAACCCCTATAGGGTTTCAGGATCGCAGTAGTCGGGAGTGGAGAGTCGACATGGCGTGCGACAAGTGACAAGTCGCGACGTGCACGGATAAGCAACCACGAGAATGAACTACTGCGAGCTTGCGGTTTTGATACTTGCGACAATGATGCCGGAAACTATGGCACGTAATTTGGATTTATATTCGAGAAAATGAAAATCTTAAGAAGTATAGAATATTGGTTTTGGAATTTATTTGGTCTTGCGCGAACCGAATTTAGCTATATTCAATTGTTTAGGAAATCCTTACTTACGTGCACAACAAAATAACATGCTACACAATATAAAAAGGGGAAAAACTGAACAAATTAGTTTAAAATCACATTCACTTAGCATGCTAATTACAATTTTCACTATCAGAAACAATAAACATAACCTGTAACTCCACATTCGAGCGTATCATGAAATTACAAATCATGTTATCATGAAGTTAAATAGTCGGAGCGCTTGCAATTGCATGTCTATGGGGAATTATGCATTACGTAAAACAGTAATACGTGTTACATGCTCATAAACGAGGCTTCATAAAATAAATTTGATTGTGTTTGCTATATGCGTTTGTAATCTGTAAATTACATTAATGTCCCACTTCTGTTACAAGCTTTTCCGTTCATCGTACTGGTTATGTGGGTTTAAAATACCTTTCACACACATAAAATGTAACTGCAGTGAAATTGTTGAAAAGCCTTTACATTAATTGTTAAAGTGGTTATACAGCCTCATTTAAATCTATATGGTCACTCAAATTCATCTATTTCCCACAGTATCTTTTCCATTAGCAACAAGTTATATTATCAAAACGGGATCATACGTCAGGGTTTTACTCGGTAAATATTAATACTAATAACAGCGATGCTGTAAAGCTAAATAGCTTCAAGCAACAGAAACTACATTTACACAGAAAAGAAGAATAGAGAAAAAATGTTTATTCTTTTTTTTTTATTGTTAAATGGGCCCGCTCTTGACCCCGATCACGCCTGATGATAAGCGATAGATGAGGTCTATGATGGAACGAGCGTGCCCAGAAGATGCCTGTTCACTCTTGCTTTGAAGACAGACGGGTTAAATGTGGGAGGGAACACAGATGGCCGGCAGAGAGTTCCACACTTTGGCTGTGCGCATAATAAAAGTGGAGGACAAGCGCTGAGTACGACTCGTGGGGATATCAACCAAGTGCGGATGGTACGCTGCAGTACGTCTGGTTGTCCGGTGGTAAAAGGCACAAACTAAACGCACATTACAAAAAAAAGACATAAAATACACACATACAAAATAGCCAAAAGCCTGGTCTTCAACCAATTAAATTTTGACAATTTTTTACGTAGCTTGATGACATAGGTAAGTACTTCATTCTAACAAAACCTTTTTAGAAAGTCACAAGAGAAGCTAATAAAAGACTTTTAAAAATAAACCAAGTATCACGTCGGTTCACACCGCTATGACTAGACATTTTTACTTGTTCGTCGTCGTTTGACGCCCCGCGACAGTGCGTTTTCATTATATGCAGCTTAGTAGCTACGGGTAAATAAAGCAGCCCATATTGCCGACTCGGCTTATTCTCACGAATTCTATCCGCCACGCCAGCACACCGACTATAATCCGCTTTTTACGATTCCACTCCTCGCACGTAGAATTTGAAATGAGAAAAATAACCTCAAATTCTTTGTGAGTTGGGGCTTGCGTGGTATGAATGACTTCTATACAGCGAATATTTTTAGTCATTTCAAAAGGATGTCCTAATTTTAAAATTATGAAGCTGAGTTTTTGTGGACGTATAATTACATTACGTTGTAATTACTTTTGTCAGCACTGACTGGCGTAGTGCCCAGAAAGTTAAAATACGTAGGTTGTATCTAGGTTATCAAAATACGAAACACAGAGGACAAACAAATTAAGTATTTCTAATTTATAAAGATTTTAATATACCTAGTTATTTATACAGGGTTATTGGAACAACACCAACAACCTCTTAAGAGGTCATTGTACTCATCATCATGAACAACTTTTACTATGGGACCAAACCTGAAATCACGAAAAAAATCAGCTGTTCCCTACATTTATGTTCGTATAACTCATCAAAATGTAGGGAATAGCAGATTTTTTTTCATATTTCTTTTATGACAGCAGTGGTGGTCCAGTGGTAAGTGGTCCCGACTTACGAGTTGAAGGTTGTGGGTCAAACCCAGACAAGTGCTTTACTTTGTGTAATTTATACATGACCACTGCTGTCGAAAACGGTGAAGGAAAACATCATGAGGAAACCGACATGCCCTAGAACGAAAAATTCGAAAACATGTTACATCTAGGTACCAACCCGCACTGGGCCTGCGAAGTGGATTACGGCCCAATCCCTCTCAAGAAGAGAGGAGGCCTGTGTCCCAGCCGTGGGAACGATAAAGGTTTCATATGTTATTTTTATGGCACGGCACCCACTTTTATGTAGCTACCTATATTTATACCTTTTTTTTTCCGGATGGATAATCATCAAATGACTCCTCCCGCTCTGGGTGGAGCGGAAGGGAGTGTCAGATTCTTACTGACTAAAACCCACCCGTGTTCCTTTCTTAGCTTTATGTTCCGGGCCAGCGGTAACCCTTTCGGGCAATCCCGCTGGCCCGGCAGGCTATATTTATAGCTTAGAACACGATCTTGCTCAACCATAGCTGCTGAAAGCAATGCATGCGTTTGAATGAATGCATTCAGAAACGTAATGCATGAAAAGCGAAAGAAATAGAACCCGAGAAGACGTTCATAAACAGCGATTCCATGTCACCAATAAATTGCCTGCTCCAACAATGTCGACCAATAAAAGGATTAGCGAACAAACTTTGTTTTAACATCCCGTGTCAATCAAGCCACTACACTAATCCGAGGTAAGTAAATCATGTCACTTGGTTAAGCTGTAAGTTGGTGATAAAACGAGCAAAACTTTCGTGTTCATGCCTAATAATAGTATAAGTAAGATGACAAATTGCGAGCATCAAACTTATTTGGCTCAATCTTTTAGGTTTATTTTATTGTTTGACAGTGACAGTATATATACTACAATGACATGACCATCTTTTTTATTTTTATTTTTTTATTGCTCTTGTCCTTGATCAAGCGATGGATGACGTTCACTCGTGCTTTGAAGGCTGAAGTGTAAAGGTGCACTTTTTGACGCTTTCGTACTATATTCATTTACCTACTGGGCCTAAAGACTTAGCAAACACTTGGCTCTGCGAATAATAAAACCAAAATAAAGATACAATATGTACGAAAAATACGTTTAGTACGAATATAATTAAATAGCAGGTCTTATTGAAAATATGGTAACTTTATACCGTTATCATGAAGAGTAAAAAACACACAACCCTTCAGAAATACGTGAATTATGAAAAATAAAAATACACAAACCAAACAAACAAAACAAAATATACACAAACAAAATATAATATATTTGCACGATGCACCAAATGATTGAAAAAAGTACCATTTTTACAGTGTATTTATTACACACTACCTCCAAAAAAACTACCCTTCTATAACAAACATAAAACCGCAGCGGAACAGAAAATCAAATCATCCGAACAATATACGAAATAATAGGAAAATAATAAAACGAGCGGTGTTAGCCCGGGGAGGGACTGGGACCTAGCCCCGGCACAGTGTCTCTTATTTCCTGAGGGACGACCGCGTTATGGCACTACAGACGCACTTATCACAACCTGAACTATTGGTTGCACACGTGGCAACTTTTTGTGGTGATTCTGTTGCGCAACTGACACACGGTTTCTGGAACGAAAATCAACACAAGAATTAGCAAAGAAATAGTAGATTGTTATACAAGGGTCGGAAGGAATCAATTCCCATACGAGGCATTTAGACGCCCGAGCGCAGCGAGGGCGGCTATAGTCCGAGTGGGAATTGATGACTTTCACCCGCGTTAAACACTCTACTTTTCATTTCGAATTTAAGGAAAGTAAAAACTAGTAGTTTTTCTAAAATATTTATTGATAATAATTACATGAATAATAGGTACCTATTTATTAGTCTTTTTTAAATTTGAAGTATGGAACACACCACGTCACGGCCACATGAGTAGATTCTGTGTCACCACCGCGGGCCGTCCCGCTTACCCCGGGGCCCGTATTATTATCATTCTAACTGCATTCTTACTTTTACCATTTTTCATAAATTACTTAGGAAACACGATAATCTTGATAAAAATTACTACAAATTGTGTTGCGACGTGACACTTTTTAGTGCTGACCGTCCACCCAACTTTCTTATTTCGATTCAAAACTTGCATACAGCCTAATCGATACTTACTCGCAATAAAAAAATGAAAAAAAATTGTAGAAACTGAATAAAAACTCTCTAAACTAACAACATGTATTGAAATGTAAAGTATTTGCAGAATATCCAATCCATAGAATTAATTAATTATCATCATTCTCAAAAAAAACTTCTGGAAAGCCTACCTAAAAAATGTTTATTGGGAATTCTGTAGTAAACTATTAGAAAGTATCAAAAATAAAATCCACAATAAATAATTGTCCAATAAATTAAAATAATTTTAAACAGCGAGCGCATTCCGAATATAAATTCAATTATAGAAGCATTTCGGCGCGAAATTCACTAAATGAAGTACCTATGTCCGCCTGTCTGTTTTTGACATGATATTAGAAGAGATTGAAATTATATTAGAAAAGCATAAATCATTATTATACACAATGCTTGTTGTATTTATTGCTTAAAATAATTTAATTAAATTTTTAAATAGAGATTACATTCGTCATATTAATTACTCGAGTCAATCGAAATTTAAAAAAAAAATTGTTTGGAATAATCGCTTTCACACATCATTGCAATAAAAAAAAAACAACAATGGTCGGCGATTCTGAACACAAATTGAGTAGTGGTAATGATTAATACGTATTATTGAACCTGTGTTTGAATATTACGTTAAAACCTGGGCATTTTCGTGTTGTTTATAATATTATCAATAACATTTGTCACATTTTAAATCTTATCTACATCTGTGTGTGTGAAATTTGTGAAAAGTAAAAATGTAAACACACACGATTGGCGCGAAACTTCGACATTAGATATCAAAAAAACTTCATTACCACTACTTATTTATCTTAAACTATGGATAAATTCGTCAAATAATTAAATGATGTATATTCACAGCCCCATATGGTTAAGTCAGGATGTTCGAAATCCCCAACTTTTATGTTTTTTAGCCTCGACCACAACTGACATCAAAATGGTGATTATCGTACTTAAGTATGTTGAATTTATTCAAGGTAAATTATTAACTTTTGCGCTAAATATGAAAGATTTAATGGCGTTAACATAATGAGCGTTTTATCCAACTCTCCTAGTTAACGCACATTCATAAGATTTGATGGGTAGCATAATAAATATTTACATAATCAATAAGGGTGTCGTATGGTGTGACTGAGCTGACTACCTAAGTAAATATAGTTCTATTTTCAAATTTCATTCCCGCCCTAGGGAGGGAAGCAATTACTATGAGTATTTCCCGCCCAAGGGTGGGAAGCAACGTTTTCAACCCGCTATTCGGATCAAACAAACACTACTTTCCGAGTATGAGAGATGAAAAATTAGTTGTAGGTAGGTACTTTCGTTTAGCATCAAAATAATGACAACAAATTGAACATGATTGGGGGACAAACTAATGTGATCTTACCAGGCTAAGCTGATTATAAGTGGTTTTATTGGTAATTATAGTCCCTCTTTTTACAAAACGACTTTTAATAATTCGGATATTGGCCAGCATGAATCGCAACACAATGTCTATGCTGGATTACTAGAAGAATAACGCGGTCTCACAGATAGACACGAAAACCCGAGTTTAAGTTATTATATGTATAGACGATGTATAAAACTCAATGTGAGATGTTGACATAGTTAACGTACCGTACATGCACATCAATAGCATTGAATTTGGTGTGGCCCAGCCATTACAAACACAGACAAACCATCATGTCAAAGATGAACAGGCTGACAGACTACAGCAACCAATAGAAAGAGGAACTTCTTCCTTTCCAACGCAGTGGAAGCGTGCTGGGCCCATAACCAACGTGATAAGCTGTGTCAGAAAGAAAAGTGATGCTCTTTTTAAAAGAGAAAGACTTACACATAAATAGATGGCAGCACAGTACACATTTTAGATACTTACAACACTTAGCAACATAAAGTCGCCAAGTGTGTAGCTCTTGAATAAAGAAACCGATTTTAGCTACATCCCGCAAACGCGATTCCATTCGCTCCCCCTTTCGCCAATGTCTATAAAACACGTTCTGTACTATGTAACAAAGCTAGCAAATAATGTTGATCTCATATCGGACAGAAAGAGCTGATAGGGTATTTATTTATATAAAATATGATGCGCTTTTGTTTTTGTTTATCTGTTTCGAGTCGAAATTGGTTTTGTAGTGGTATTTGTTTTGAGTCACTATAAATGTATGTGCAAGCTATAGCTAAATATTTTAAAGATTTTTATTGCGTTGGTATTATTATATTATTTGCCTGAAGTTATTATATTTGGATATAAGTGGTGCCTTTTTTGAGGAATTACTTTGTTTTGAGATTGTTAAGTCCCGTCTTAAAATTTTTCACGGCAATACAATGTCCTCTCCGCCATTTTTCGTGGATTTGCAGCATATTTTCCTCCAACTTGTTCTTTTTAGGTTTCCATACCCACGTAATACTTTCTTATGCATTTAGTAAAAAGCTGATAATTTAATTAGGACAACCAGTCACTTCAATTTTATTAATTTGTATGTATGTATAGATATTTACGATTTTAAACTAGAACATAACTAACAGTCGCTCCATGTAAAATACTGGTATTCAGCTGAATCCGGTTAGACTGGAAGCCGACCCCAACATAGTTGGGAAAAGGCTGGGCAGATGATGATGATGGTAAAACTAGAACATAACATCTTACAGTGCCCTCCGAGTCCAATTTAATAATGCGTTCAGGGTGCTGTTGGGGCTGCGGCGATTCTGTAGTGCATCATGGATGTTTGCTGAACATCGCGTAGACTGCTTTTACGCTACGATGCGTAAAAGATGCGCATCCCTGGTGCGTAGAGTACGTGGCAGTGCTAACAGCATCCTTAGCATGATAGCTAGTCGGCTGGACTGTAGCTACATCAGTCATTGCTGCGCCATTTGTCACGGAATGGTGCAGTAGTGATTGTTTAGGTTCATTTCAGTTTTAATTTTTATGTTTTGCTGTGGGTAGTTTTTAAGTATTACTAACACTAGGTCTTTAAGAACATTGTTACTAACAAAATGGGCACCTTGGTCTGAAATAAAGTATTTATTATTATTCCCTTTATTTAATTGTATGTACATATAAATTATATTTTTAAATATTAGAATATAAAAACATAAAAACATTTAAAAATATAAAAAAAAAAAAAAAAAAAAAAAAAAAAGTAGCCCACCGGTATCGGGAACAGGGTCCAAGCTACCGGCGGTCAGGGCTCCAGAGAGAGGAACCTCCTGACAATGCGAGCCGTGTCCAGAAGTACCGCTTTCTGAATCAAGCCCTTGATCCAGCTGCCCAACGAGAGCCTCTTCAGGTGTTGGTCGAGGCTCTTGGCTATTAGTCCGTTGGCTGTTACGACTATCGGCACAATGATTGCTGAGTCAACATCCCACATGTCGACAACCTCGTGAGCCAAGTCAAGATACTTGATCTGTTTATCTTTCTCGGCTTTCACGAGGTTCTCATCATGCGGGACGGTTATATCAACAATCATTGCGCGTCGCTCTGATCGATCCACCACCACTATATCAGGCTTATTGGCAATAATAGTCCTGTCAGTGATGATGGATCGTTATTATTATTATTATTATTATTATTATTATTATTATTATTATTATAACTCTATACAACCTACTCAAAGTTACCCCTCCCTTCCTTTACCAATCAGTGCCCATAATACATGATACGTGTATTGTTCTTCCAAAACTTTCAGCTCATCAATCAACCTGAGGGCCGGGTGCTTTATAAAACGTTGCCAACTCCGTAAACCTTGTGGGTAGTTTGTAGTTATTAAAACTTGTTGCCTCGCTACAAGTTTCTAACGACGGGTATTTGGAAAATGAAATAGGGGGTTGGAGAAGTATGTACCTACTGGAGTTGTCCTAGATAATCCATACTAATATTATAAATTCGAAAGTAACTCTGTCTGTCTGTATGTTACCTTTTCACGCCTAAACCATTGAATGAATTTCGATAAACTTTGGCAGAGAGATAGATTGCATCTCGGAGAAGGACATAGGACAGTTTTTACCGACATACCTCGTGGGCGAAGCCGCGGGCGGAAGCTAGTGTTACATAAGTGGATATATATTAAAAACACACGCTAAATAAAAGTTGATCTCTGTGTTACTATGTAATAAAATTGCAATGTGTTTTTATTCATAAGCTGCAAGCCCCATGGGATACCCCATCGGCAAAAATGACGAACTTCCATATTAAGGAAAAAAAAAGGAAAAAAAGAACTTACATACTATCATAATTATTTAACCCTTTTCGGGAATTCTTTCTTATTGTGTTCACTTTCGTTACAAAAATAACTCTTCCACTAAATTGTATGTTTCTAGACTTAAGATGGGCGTTGTCGGGCAGTGAATGCAGATTTAAGAGAAAATGCGGTCGGAGAGACTTTTGAAAAAGCCTAAGTAAAAACTCATAATTCGAGGTTTGGCTCTCGCCTATTTCCTCCTCTAATATTGGCCAAATTTAAAAAATATTTCATGAACTGAATAAGAAGAATACAAGGACCCATTAAAATAGATGGACAAATTTTAACACAGCACTCAGTACGCTCAGTACGTCTAACTAAACATATCCAAGCAAAAAAAAACACCGATTAAAGTGATTTTATTATGTCCTAAAATAATAAATTGCTGGCATATTAGTGTATTTTCGTTAGCTGATTTTATTATTCTTGTGAATATCTATGCGTTTTTCTTTTATATTTTTTTACCATCTGTAACGAGTCTTTTAAGCCTGTTACATGATATGGTGGTGTTGCCATGTAAAAATTCATTTTTTTGAATCGGAATTCGTGTAGTGGTCACACTGATTTTTTTTTTTTGATGCTGTCAGTTGATTTTGACAAGTCACTTTCCGACCCGGGCTTTGGATAGAGTGGAGTAATTTGAGAGCTCCTATGTAAATCCGGAAGTTATTACTTCCTATGGACAGCATCAAGTCCTAATTATGTTGTGGCTGATTTGCCCTTGTCGGCATCATAATGGGATTGTCCATATTTTGTAAAAGGTTGGTAAAATTCTTCGTGGTTTCAAACCTACTCACGTGTCGCGTGGTTATTTGGATGGCAGACGTTAATAGTTTCCGATATTTGTTTCAGGATCTTTTGAACCTTATATATTTTGGATTAATTCATCTACTGATGTAAAAACTTCCTTTGGAAAAGAAACGGTGAGTTAATTTGCATTTGGTCGTAAACATTCCGATCGGCATTTTTGTCGACGCTGTACATCAGCTAACAATTATTCATGTTTGATTTCAGCCGTGAGGCGTTTCTTATTTATTTTTACTTCAAGACTTAAATTTTTAACGCTAGCCCCTACCGACATATATCATGGACCGCCTTGACGTCCCCGCGAAGATCAAAATCACCAGGGTTTGCCCATTCGGTTTGTTAGATTATTCGCCGGAATATGGTATGGTTTATAATACTTAACTTAAATTGACAAAAGTGCAATAATGACAGGACAAAAATTAATTTCTATTCCATCTTAGTTTTACACCTTAGAACTTAATATTAGAAAGGAATTTTCTTGTATATTGAGACCAGCAGCCTTCGGGTAATAAAATCGTTCAATAACTTTTGTGTTGATTTTTATTGATACTCCCCGCTTGAAGATTAAAAGTTTCCAGTTACCGCAGGTTAGTCTATCCTTGGCATAGTTTGGTGTGTGCTCCTGGCGCCCGAATTTTCACTTCTACTTATTGTTTATTTATTTGGAGTACAACACACACATTTCATAATTACATTTTTAATAACATCCACACTCACTTTAAATTATATTTTTTTTTATTATTACAATTGTCGTTAGATTATCTTTTTTTAATATTACAATTGTCGCTCTGCGAACAGGGACTTGAAGTAGGTTTGTCTGGTACCTTATACTGTCATTATTGCACTATTAATTAATTAACTTATGAGTCTATTGTTTGCATTGGTTTGTTCTACATTGTTACTTTAATAACTTTGTGTTTATTTTGATTTTTGACTCATAAGTAGTACTTAACTTAATTTGGTGAATCTTTGTAAACAATGTTTGGTGTTTACAATTGATGATTTTGTTTAATATCATGTTTTTTCTTAGCAAAACCAACAGAAATGTATAGCATAGACTGCGTTTTGTTGTTCTCAACAGTAAAGTTATTTAAAAACTAAGTTTAACTTTTTAAGTAAATAATTTAATCTAATTGTTAAGTACAATATTGTGCATTTAATTTATCTAGATTTAAACTGCTTGTAAGTGATTATTGCACTTTTAAAACGATAAAATTAACATAGTAATTTTTTATGGGATTACCCACATTGACTTTTATAATTAACCTCAAACTTGAGAATTTATTTTCAAACATTTAACTTTTTGAAACTTAGTTTTTGCTTTTCGTTTGCTATTCGCCTTGCTGTTTGTTCATCATGGACACTTGGGAATACATAAAACGTTAAATAAATTAAAACAACATTATTTTTGGAAGGGAATGTTTAATGATATTCATCAATACATTTTGTCATCTCCACCTTTTGGTATTATGATTAATCCTAAAAAGGTTGATCGTCCCATGCTTATGCTCTCAGTTGATATCATAGGAATTCTACCTAAAACTTATTCTGATCATAGAACTTGGTCAAGTTTTTTGCCCAATGTTCAATTAGCTTTAAATAATAGTGTAAACCTTGCTACTGAGTTTACTCCTAACTTTCTGATGTTTGGTAGGGAGCTTATTCTTGATGCGTCATTACATCACTTTAGTAGTTCTGTTGATAACTTATCTCAACTAGAAATTTCAAATAGAAATGCTTATGCAGTTTCTCTTAATTCACTTAGTGATATTTTTGTTAAAGTTCAAGCTTACTTGTTAAAGGGGTATAAGCGTAATGCCGCTTATTATAATAAGGGTCGGAAAGTCATTTCTTTTGGTGTGGGTGATATGGTGTGGAGAAGAAGTTTTCTTCAATCTAATGCACAAGCATATTTTTCAGCTAAACTTGCACCTAAGTTTGTAAAATGTAAAATAACTGAAAAGGTTTCAGATAACGTTTATGTTTTAAAAGATTTAAATAAAGGTTCAGTGGGACGTTATCATGTTAAAGATATTATTAAATTTTAATTTGGTTTCCAAGTGATAGTCTTGATTTTGATAATTTTGTTTGAAGGTCACTTTTGACAGTGTGATGTACGAGAGGATGGATGATAGGTTATCGGTGATTTGAAAGATGTATTTATTTATTTATTATATTTATAACATTATAATTGTATGTTAGGTAACTTCTTATAAATTTGTTGAATTTGAGACATTCTAAAAATAAAACTTAGGTCATTCTGGTTAATTTAATACTATTTTTTTCACACCAAATATTTTTCACATCGAAGGATCTTATTTTATGTTTTGTTTGTTTTGGTTGGATTGTCTAAGATCTTATTTTTCTTTTTTAAGGGTAACCTACCTGTTTATATTTTATTAAGATCTTATACAACCCTACAGTTCAGGTAATTTCTACCTTGAGGTTAAAAAACTTAAATTCAATTTCAAGTTTTTGTAATCTTTTTTTTTTCTCATAGTTTAAAATCATTCTATTTCCTCTTCGTCATAAATAGTAATCGATTTTTAAACCTATTTTGTGCTGTTCGTTGACAGAATTGTTTCTCATTTTTACTGGAGTTTCATTCTTTTTAATGATCGGATTTGACTTTGTTAGTAACGCGTTCATCCTGGACTTTACTTTTTAGGGTCATTCGGTAACCTTTGTTACAAAATGCCTTATTCTTTTTTGGATCTTGGTGTAGCTTTTGACCTTGATTTCGACTTTTTTCCATTGTGTTGGACTTTGTTGTTCCAATCACGATGCGAGATTTTGTTTTGACTTTCGTCATTCTTTTTTCCTTTGCGTTCGGAAGTTCGGTGGTGGTATGCCGGTCGCATTGTGAAACTTTGGCTTTCGCCTTTTTTGTTATTGAGATTTCTCATTGGAGATCTCAATGTTTTTTTGTGTTTGTCTGTGTTTGGGAGATTGGTAGTGTTGAGCCAGTCACAGCATTCACATTCTTTTACAGCTATTGTGCTCGGGAATTCGGTGGTGATGAGCCGATCACAATATGCTTTCCTTTGTCTCGTTGCAGGTTGTGCCTGTAACAGAATTTTAAATAAGGTCTTTCAGCTTTATTTAAAAACTTTTGTTCGGAGTTTCAAATTTTTTGGATTGTTGAATACAGAGTTAGTCAGTGGCAATAGAGCCTAACTGCACTCATAGAGATGGTTGTGTTGGAAGCGGTTGACATAGTAGTCAGTGGCGATAGTGCCTAACTGCACTCAAAGTCGTACTGTTCCAAGTGGTTTGAAATTTTTAGTCAGTGGCTATAGGTGCCTAACTGCACTATAAAAATTGTAGTTTGTTTTGGTAAATTGTCCGAATTTGTTTGAAGTTTTTAGTCAGTGGCTATAGTGCCTAACTGCACTATAAAAATTGTAGTTTGTTTTGGTAAATTGTCCGAATTTGTTTGAAATTTTTAGTCAGTGGCTATAGTGCCTAACTGCACTGTTTTGGAGATTTGGAGCGCTAAGAGATGTTTCTCTTCGTTTCATTTAATGAGTTTTTATAACTTATAATTTTTTGTTTTTCACTATTTCGTTTTTGACTTTTTGTCATTTACATTTTTTTACTTTTATTAAATTCTTGAGATTTTGTCGTTTGACATTTTCATAGTTGATTTGCACTTTGAATCTTATATGTTTTTTTCTTTTTTTGAATTAGAAAATAAACCAGTCTTAACAGGTTTATTTGGTTGAAGATTTCTTTCTAATAAAAGAAAGTTCCTTTCTTTTATTTTCGGGAGGGGATGTAATGTAACGAGTCTTTTAAGCCTGTTACATGATATCGCGTTCTTTGCTTTAATTTGAAGGCAACATGGTGGTGTTGCCATGTAAAAATTCATTTTTTTGAATCGGAATTCGTGTAGTGGTCACACTGATTTTTTTTTTTTTGATGCTGTCAGTTGATTTTGACAAGTCACTTTCCGACCCGGGCTTTGGATAGAGTGGAGTAATTTGAGAGCTCCTATGTAAATCCGGAAGTTATTACTTCCTATGGACAGCATCAAGTCCTAATTATGTTGTGGCTGATTTGCCCTTGTCGGCATCATAATGGGATTGTCCATATTTTGTAAAAGGTTGGTAAAATTCTTCGTGGTTTCAAACCTACTCACGTGTCGCGTGGTTATTTGGATGGCAGACGTTAATAGTTTCCGATATTTGTTTCAGGATCTTTTGAACCTTATATATTTTGGATTAATTCATCTACTGATGTAAAAACTTCCTTTGGAAAAGAAACGGTGAGTTAATTTGCATTTGGTCGTAAACATTCCGATCGGCATTTTTGTCGACGCTGTACATCAGCTAACAATTATTCATGTTTGATTTCAGCCGTGAGGCGTTTCTTATTTATTTTTACTTCAATACTTAAATTTTTAACGCTAGCCCCTACCGACATATATCATGGACCGCCTTGACGTCCCCGCGAAGATCAAAATCACCAGGGTTTGCCCATTCGGTTTGTTAGATTATTCGCCGGAATATGGTATGGTTTATAATACTTAACTTAAATTGACAAAAGTGCAATAATGACAGGACAAAAATTAATTTCTATTCCATCTTAGTTTTACACCTTAGAACTTAATATTAGAAAGGAATTTTCTTGTATATTGAGACCAGCAGCCTTCGGGTAATAAAATCGTTCAATAACTTTTGTGTTGATTTTTATTGATACTCCCCGCTTGAAGATTAAAAGTTTCCAGTTACCGCAGGTTAGTCTATCCTTGGCATAGTTTGGTGTGTGCTCCTGGCGCCCGAATTTTCACTTCTACTTATTGTTTATTTATTTGGAGTACAACACACACATTTCATAATTACATTTTTAATAACATCCACACTCACTTTAAATTATATTTTTTTTTATTATTACAATTGTCGTTAGATTATCTTTTTTTAATATTACACATCGTCCTTATTTTGGTGGCCTGAATGATTCCTAAAAGTTTGTCCACCTATTTTAATGGGACCTTATATATACTGTGTCCCTATGTTTTTCTTTTTTCATTAATAGTTGTCAATTTGTACACTAGGCCTCTGTAAGTGAACACTAAGCCTCTGACAGCAGCAATTTTGAACATTTTTTGAGGGTTCTAGTGCTTATAAAAATAGTGCCTCACATTAAAAATCATAAGAGCTTAAACTCATTAGACGTGACGAACACTAGACGCGTCCGAGCTACGGTCGACGTCACACCGTTCAAATCATTTCATACAACGACATGTATCATCAAAAAGGAACATGCAAGTAAACAGGAACATGCAAGTAGGTAATATTTATTATTCTGTAAAAAAATATTGCCAGAAAGAAAACAGACGACAGCGTTTCTATGGAAAAACACCACCCGCATTTTCTCCCGAATTCAAGGTATAATTTGATCAAAGAGTTTTCCACACAATGCAACGGTTTGTATAGCATCTATGCTTAAACAACCCTAATTGCCATATTCCAATCACAATCTGAATCATTTTGAAGTATGTAGCTAATCCATTACCATATAAATGCGAAAAATTTGTCTGCGCAACCTCGTAAATAACGCAATGAATGCTGTTGAACCGTCAAAATTAAAGCCATTGCTACTGTTCGTGTGTTCCGCAATTACCCCACTGTTGAAATGAAATGAAATGATGAAATGAAATGAAATGATGATTTATTTGCAAGAATATAGGTACAAAAATATGGTGTTAAGTAAAATTAAATTAAAAATTTAAAAAACCCCCGACACATAAAACAAAATAACATGAAATGTAAATAATTGGAAAAGGATCAAATAATTTAAAAACCCCCAAATTGAAGAATCTAGGTAACGAGACTAAAACAGATAAATTCATATGGCAGTCGGGGGACCTCTTAGCATAGAAGGTGTTCCACAAAACGGTCCCCCGACTTCCATATGAATTTATCTGTTTTAGTCTCGTTACCTAGATTCTTCAAGTTGGGGGTTTTTAAATTATTTGATCCTTTTCCAATTATTTACATTTCATGTTATTTTGTTTTTTGTGTCGGGGGTTTTTTAAATTTTTAATTTAATTTTTTATTTCATGCTTTTTGTAGGGACTCCTTAATTTTTGTATTTGATTTCTTTTATTTTCTTGAATTTTAAGATTCAGGTAATTTGGTGTTTAATCAGGTTTGTTATCCGTCAAAAAATAATGATTAATTTATAGTTGAAGAATAATTTTTAAGACTAAACAGATTTTTTGTTTTATTATATTCTTTTTCTAGTTCTTCCTTTAGTTATTCAACTTTCGTACAAGTATTTCATAGCTATTAAATATCTTAGTTATTTCAGATCTAGTTTATTAAATGTGACTGCGACACTATCTGATGTAGAAATACCTACGCTTTTTAAGTAGGATAGTTCCATTCGTAATAAATAGTCAAACTCAGTGGTCGTAGGTACCAGTCATCACTCCACTTTCCTCATCATTCTAGAGCATTGATCAGACAAAAAAATATTTTCAAGGTTTTAGTTTTCATTTCGTTAGTTAATATTCCTCATTCCCTTTCAATGTAGTGTACATTATTATACTATATTGGAGGAGTTGTGAAAAAAATATATAAATCGCCATTTTGTGGTGGCGGCCATCTTGGATTTGAAATTTGTAATAGTGTATAGTATTCTACTGTTCAAGCCCTTTCATTTGATATCCATATTAAGGGAGTTGTGAAAAAATATGTAGTCCGCCATTTTGTGGCGGCGGCCATCTTGGACCGATTTTCATCAAACATAGCTAAGAACACTCCCGACTAATTCACCTTTCAAACAAAAAAAAACAAAATCAAAATCGGTTCATCCGTTCGGGAGCTACGATGCCACAGACAGACACACACACACACACACACACACACACACACACACACACACACACACAGACACGTCAAACTTATAACACCCCGTCGTTTTTGCGTCGGGGGTTAAAAAGAAGGATCCAGTACATTCTACCGTCAGGCGTTCTGTCAGTACCTAACTTGTTTACAAAACAGAACAAAGCTTCCCATCACCGCTACCGACAAAGAAAAGTCATGGGTATAACTGGCTTATTTACCAAGTTTGCCCGGTGGATGGCAATCTCGCCCTTATTAGATGGAACTTTAAACATAACTGGCGAAATTTTATTTTAATTTTTTTATTTGAGATGGGTTTGCTCTTGACTCTAGTCTAGGTCAGAGGTGACAGAGACAAGGTCGACGATGGAGTGAGCTTACCCAGAAGAAGCCTGGTCACTCTTACTTTGAAGAGATTCGGGTTGTATGCGCTCGGAAACATAGACGCAGGTAAAGAGTTCCTCTCTTTTGCTGTGCGCATTATAAAAGACATTTGAAAACGCTTAATGCGAATTGGTGGAATAGCAACTAGGTAGAGATGGTAACTTGCAGTGCGTCTGGATGACCGAAGGTAGAAGGGGGCCGGTGGAATGAGGTCGTGGAGTTCTTGGGCACAAATGTGGGCGTTTCTATAGGTACACCTCTCTCTAACCTTTCGCGGATTACAGGCGAGATGTTATGTGTGTTGTGACGTAGGTAGTCTAGTTTCTGTTTTGGTAGATGAGTTGGTAGGGCGCGGGCTAGCGTGAGACGCCCCTAGCTGTATGGACCAACGACCTTAAGAATGTGGCTGAGACAGACTGAAGGCGCAAGGTGGAGGACAGGGTTGTCACGCAGCCTGGCAGAAGCCTATCTCCAGCAGTGATAGATTGATACATAATTATGACGGAGAAGGTATAGTGTGTCTCGTTATTATCAGCCATATTTTAACTACTTGTGGGCTACAGTGGGTACGTGATGGTTATTGCGCAATAGAAAAACGGTTTGCAGTTCAAATGAGATTATAATTTCACAAACAATTTAATCACGCTATCACACACTGTAGGTACACGACACAACCAGATACGGAATGCGGTACAGTTTCTAAGCACATGTTGTTCGTACGAAGTCCAATGTCCTAGCGAGCCCCACATCGTTCTTGTCGCGCTGTCCTCCAGCGTCGACTTCCCACGAACTCAGGCTAGACTCTGTCAAGCGCCACCAGATGGCGCTGGCGTTCCGAATGGTCACAGCACTTCCGCCTCGTTGTCAAGTCAGCTCCCGTACTAATGATGTCTCCGACACATAGATAATACGTTTATTCAGTGCAACAAAAGACAGTACAATAGTATTAAAAAACATCAAAAAAAGTGAAAAAAAAATATTATAAAGATAAATTGACCCATAGACACCTAGCTCATATACATTTATAACGGTCGATCACTACTGGGTGGTGTCTCATGGTTGCACCAAATGGGAGTCCAGCTCAGCATATGCCCGGTACAATACCTGACGCTGGTATTCTGCGGCATCCCATTAGTGACACACGGATGTCGAGAAGACACATCTGAGTTTCAACAAAATGGTACCTACATAGTGCGGCGCAGTGGACTGCGAAAGGCTGAGTTGATTGAGACGAGTTGGTGATCACAGCCTGTTGTTACTTGACGGACAGGCCACTACTACTGCCTATCTTCTTGACGTAACCCGTAACTCACCGTACCCTATGTCCAGGGTAGGATAGTCTAGGGGTCTCCTATTCTTTAAATATAATACTACGCTCATAAAATCTTTTAACGTCGGAAGATGCCATTAAGTTGCAAACAAAGTCGTCGTCAAAAGTTATATTGTATCAAATCAAAGTTGGATATCTACAATAATGGACCGGATATCTCCCGATATCCCGATAAAGTAGTGGGGACAATGGTACAAGGAATGTCGGGAATTTAGGGGAAATAAACGCATTTGTTTTGGTCCACTGATTGTGAAGGAAGCTTCGTAAATTGAGTGGTGTTTTGTTAATTGCGTAGTTTAGTCGCAGTGTTATGTAGTTTCAGTTTGGATTAATTATACTTTATTATATTAAACATTACCCTATACTTCCCTTGGGTGTCGTAAAAGGCGACTAAGGGTCATACCGGAGAACGGGCAGCAGCGTTCTCTATGCATTCCACCACCATACTATACTGCGATAGCCAACCCGCCTGCCAAGCGTGGCGATTATGGCAAACCCCCCCCCCCCCCCCCCCCAACTTGGGGGGGCCTACGTCCAGCAGTGGACGTCTTTCGGCTGAAATGATGATGATGATATTAAACATTATACTACGATTATACTAGATAATGTAAAGATTTACCTATTTAATACACACTTAGGTATACATACTTTATGAATTCGTTTCCTTTCCATTTGTATATGTATAAAAACTAAGGGAAAATGAACTAGCTTAACGCAACAATGAGACGTTTAAAAAGGCTTTGTACTCGTAGTTTGTAATTCTGTGTTATAATATTATGTGGAACTGATTTGTTTTATTACTACCGATCTCTACTAAAACGAAATTTTATCCACCATCAGATACAAAACATACTTCAAAAATCCTTCTTCTCAACAACAAAGTTCAATACCCACTACCCACTTTATTTAAAACCATTACTATAAACCGTCAGTGCCATAGATATCCGTGGTCAGTGCAAATAAGTGCAGCGTGGACCCACTATCGGACCCGCAGTCGCGCTTGGCTAGTGAACGAGACGTTTGTATTATAAGCTTTCATCTCGATCGTACCAACTGAAAAATGTGTTATCAATGCTGAAAGATATTTTTTGGTGTCATCAAATACAAAAGCATTCTTTTAAAATTCTTTCTCTCAACCAAAAAACTGCAAAAATACACTACCGAATTTATTTAAAACTTACAAAGTCAAATTAAATTGACTAGCGAAACTCCGCTCCTATCGATAAACAAAAAAAAAACTTTGATGTTATTTTTTTGGGGTTGGCGACCGCTGGTAGTGCAGTTACTTGAAGTATGATTTACCCATCACATCATCTGTGGAGTTACGCTAATTAATACAATTTAACCCTGTGCAAAAATCTTTCCTCTAAGCGAACAAACTTCATTACCCACTACACTACACTACCCACTTTATTTAAAACAGTTACTATGAACCGTCAGTGCAAATAAGTGCAGCGTGGACCCACTATCGGTCCCGCAGCCCCGCTTGGCTAGTGACTCGTGAACGAGACGTTTGTATCGCAAGCTTTCATCTTACGCGGCGACTGTAACAAATGATGGAGGGAAGCTGATGCGGACTACTCAATAACTACGACTTTTCACTTAGGTCATTTATTTTATTTTATATATTTTATGTGACGTCATCTTGGGTAGGATTTGTTACATTGAACTGACGAAAATTCTTAGTCGGTTATTGTTTATGAAAACTTTTAAAGGTTACTGAGGTCATTAAGGTGACTGGTATATTGCAGCTAGAAGGTGTCAAAATAATCCATTTAGAATGGAACTAGACATTCAATAAAAAAGTAATTTAAAAAAATTAAACCAACTTCAAAACGAAATGAACTCAAAAATATGAAATAACTGAATTTCGGAAGTCGGTGTCTTGGGATCTGTATTTTAGTTTTTTGCCACCGACTTCCGAAATTTAGTTATTTCATAATTTTGAGTTCATTTCTTATTGAAGTCGGTTTATTTTTTTTAAATCACTTTTTTATTTCGTAATTTTTAGTTTTAAGTAAAAACTGGAAAATTTGTTTGTAATAAGTAGGTTATAGTTTTGTTGTAAATATTGCACAAGAATTTGACCAGGTTTTGAGATGTTTTCCCTTTGACACTACACCCGTAGCTCGTAAGAATAAGCCAGGCCGTCACACTTACACGTATTAGTCCATATCTTGAAAAATACTGAATCGATTTTGATGAAACTTGCACTGTTCCCTAAGTTGAAGTAAATGTAAGCCAATAAAAAAATGGTCACGATCCGATTAATAGTTGCGGAGAATTGCGTGGACAAACATACATACATACATCTATAAAATTTTGTATATTTGTTTGGAAGCCCTAATAGATTGTCCATAAGTAAATATAATGTAGTTCCAATAATATTACAGTTATTTCATAATTTTGAGTTAATTTCTTTTTGAAGTCGGTTTTATTTTTTTAAATTACTTTTTTACTGTGAGTTATTTAAAGAGAAGATGTAAATTATTAAGAGCGTTTACGCCGAACGGCATTTCATACAAACTTTCAAGCCCTTATTTTTCGAAATTAATGAACCGATTTTAATGAAACTTCATACGCATAAGCAGGATACAAAGGTCTAAAAAGTTAGTAGAGAACATTTTCCTGCTCGGGCTAATATTTCGTTTTCTTAGCGTTCCTTCTAACTTTTTTTTACTTTATTCTCGACTCCTAAGGGTCATAGCGTAATGTTAATAACCTATAACCTTCCTCAAGAATTAGGCTATCAAAATCAAAACATTTTTTTAATACCGACTGATAGTTTCAGAGATTAGCGCGTTCCTGAAAACAAAGTCTTCCGCCTTAGTATGAGTATATAAATATACAGGGTTATTTGAAAAACACCAAAAACCTCTTTAGAGGTCATTGTACTCATCATTATGAACAACTTTTACTATGGGACCAAATCTGAAATCGCGAAAAATAATCAGCTGTTCCCTACATTTTGACGAGTTATACGAACATAAATGTAGGGAACAGCTGATTTTTTTTTTCGCGATTTCAGATTTGCGCTAATAGTAAAAGTTGTTCATAATGATGAGTACAATGACCTCTTAAGAGGTTTTTGGTGTTTTTCAAATAACCCTGTATAAATATATTATAGATAGCCATACCAAAAATAATATAATAATATTTTTTTATTGCTTTGAATGACTTGTCTATGTATTTTAAATACTTTTGATTTAAATGACGTGTGTGTGTATTTTAATATTTTAATTTTATTTACTTATTTATTTGATTTGATTTCAATGTCTGAGTGTTATTTTATTGTGTTTGTGATTATTATATCAATTTTAATTTTATGTTTTTCTAATGTAATAGAATGGACTTTGTCTGAAAAATAAATGAATTATTATTAAAAACACGTACAACGTTGTCAGAGTAAATTGTTTTTTCACGAATGAATGCTAGACAATACATAGGTATAATTACCTAAACCGTTTGTGCAGCACCATTCACTGCGCTGATCCATTAAGTGAACCTAATTTGTTCCCGTTTTCCTCTATACAGTAATGCACTCATGGAGCACGGATAATAACAGATGGCTGACCCAGATAGCCTGCACAATAACAATGAATTTAGGTAGACAACATATTACCCATTACCCAGGACCCAGAGCTAAAAGCCACTTTAAATTACCCTTTTCCCTAAATTGATTGTTATAAATCGCACTAGCTGAAATGCAGCTGATGCCGTTAACTTGTGTTTATTTTTCAGTAGCTATGTTGTAGTTAGAGGAGGATTTATTTTAAAACTTACATATACGATTTATAATCACACTAATATTATAAAGGCGAAAGTTTGTGAGTGTGTGTGGGGGTGTGTTTATATGTTTGTTACTTCTTCACACTCAAACGGCTGGACCAATTTTGTAAAATTTTATATGGAGGTAGCTGACACCCTGGATTAACACATAGGCTACTTTTTATCCCGATATTCTCACGGGATCGACATTTACGCGGGTGAAACCGCCGGTCGCAGCTAGTCTAAACTAATACTATAAAGATAAAATATTAGATTTTTAGGGTTCCGTGCCTCAAAACGAAAAAACGGAACCCGTATAGGATCACTTTGTTGTCCGTCTGTGTGTCTGTCTGTCAAGACCATTTATCTCGGGAACGCGTTTAGGTATCGAGTTGACATTAAAACCATATACTCAGGTCTACAGTCCCTTGAAGCTGTGAAAGAGTCAAACTTTTAAGTTAACTTAAAAAAAAGATACCGCCAAAAATCGTCTATTTCGACACTCTCAAGGGAATCAAAATTTGTAGGGTAGGTACTTCCCGTTGACCTAGAATCATGAAATTTGGCAAGAAGCAATATCATGTAGCACATGTAAAGGAAAAAATCCGAAAACCGTAAATTTGTGGTTACATACCTCCAAATTTGTACGAAACCCTCGGTGCGCGAGTCCGACTTGCACTTGACCGGTTTTTTGTATGTTTGTTTGTTACGTTTTCACACTAAAACGGCTGAAGGGAATGGATGAAACTTGGTGGTACCACGGTGCGCACCTGGTATGTGATAAAAGAAGGATTATCATAATATACTTGACAACCCATACTAACATTATAAATGCGAAAGTTAATCTGTATGTCTGTCTGTTACCTTTTTGCGCCGTAACCATGACCTGGGTTAGGAATAGGTTACATTTTTATTTCTGTATGCGGTAGTACGTTCTAGTGAGATAATTTCCGACTACCACGCGGGCAAAGACGCATGCAAAAGCTAGTAAATCATAATCCAAATCGAAATGAATGTATGGAAACAAATCGTAGAAAAGATGATGGCATTTCGAAGAAAATAGATCATGAAAGAACTGAACTGTTAAACTGAATTAACTTGAGACTTTATGCTCATGCTTTGATTAAACAAGTACCTATGAGTACTTTATGAATAAACAAGTCCGAAACTAAATGGTTGACTTCACAGTAAGTAGAAGTTAACCTGACAATAAATTTGAGGATTCTTGTAATCACACTAATATTATAAAGGCGAAAGTTTGTGAGTGTGTGTGTTTATATGTTTGTTACTTCTTGACACTCAAACGGCTGGACCAATTTTGATAATTTTTTTATGGAGGTATCTGACACCCTGGATTAACATAAAGCTACTACTACTTTTTACCCCGATATTCTCACGGGATCGACATTTACGCGGGTGAAATCGCGGGGCGCAGCTAGTTATACAAGGTGTAACGGAAAGGGGGTGTCAACCCTGAAGGAGGTGAATGTGCTCATGAAACTGAACAACTTTCCCCAAAGAACATAGGTCGAAATATGAAAAAAAATTTGGACCTCCCATAGTAATAGTAAATTATTGATTTGCTAGTACTATGGGAGGTCCAAAATTTTTTTTTCGTTCTTAGGGGAAAGTTGTTCAGTTTCATGAGCACATTCACCTCCTTCAGGGTTGACACCCCTTTCCGTTACACCTTGTATATATAACTATACTAATAATAAAGCTGAAGTGTTTGTTTGAACGCGCTAATCTCTGGAACTACCAGTCGGATTTGAAAAATTATTTTTGCATTTGATAGGCTGTTTAACATCATGCTAGGACTCTTAGAAGCCGAGCAATATGAAAAAAGTAAGAAAGGACGCTAAGCTAAGTAATAGTGCGAGCTGACGATGCGCTGCGAGGAAGGATAGATTTAAAAAAACTGGCCAAGTGCGAGTCGGACTCGCACACGAAGGGTTCCGTACCACAAGGCGAAAACGCCGATAAAAACACGTTTGTTGTATGGGAGCCCCCCTTAAATATTCATTTTATTTTGTTTTTAGTATTTGTTGTTATAGCGGCAATACATAATTTGTGAAAATTTCAACTGTCTAGCTATCGCGGTTCTTGAGATACAGCCTGGTGACAGACAGACGGACAGACGGACAGACAGCGAAGTCTTAGTAATAGGGTCCCGTTTTTACCCTTTGGGTACGGAACCCTAAAAATACACAGGCGAACAGTAAGTAGATAATCTACAACTCGATTTTTTTAGTTAGAGAATGGGATTTAGAATGACGACGGCGCGACGGCAGTATTTGCTTCTCGCTCAGGCGCAATAGCTACTACTATGTGAGCGACAGACATGTACCCAGTATTATCTATCTATACAGTATTGTGACTCGGCCCTCTTCTAGAAATAATTACCTACAGCCGCGCGGTGCGTAAACTCGCGATAGGGGCCCGCCTACAGTATTTTAATTTCATCAACCTACTTCAGCTTCTTTCTAGTTTTGTGTACTTTACATGGAGCGACTGCCTATTTGACCTCCACAACCCAGTTACTGGGTAATACGATACACCTTGATGAGACTGGTTGTCAGACTTTTGCGCTTCTGACTACCCGTAACGACTGTCAAAGATCCATGAATGACAGCCGGAACCAACGGCTTAACGTGCTTTCCGAGGCACGGAGGGGTCACGGTATGTAAAGATGGTCACCCGTCCACAGACCAACCGCGGCAAGCGTAGCTTAACCTGATTGATCTAACTGTGCGGCTGTTATTATTTAGCCACGGGCCCCTCCACACACACAAATAAAAACAATATCATTCTTAAATCACATAAATCTAATTCATAGCGCGAAATAACATATCCAACCTCAAAGGAAACCATAAAATGGCTTCCTTATTTTCCCGAATGTTCTAATCTGAGATATTCCTTGAGATAAACTTCTTTCTGATAGGTTACGGGCTTGGGGTATTTTACGGACTATGCACCCCACACCAGGATTCAATTTAGATCCTCGATGTGATAGGGCCCAGACTATCTGAACAACATGGCGGGCTGGTTCAGTAAGATTGAAAGTTGACAGACGTTCAATAATTTTATAGTTTTCAGGAATAGATTGGGTGGTCATAAAAATCGTAGAGTAAAGATTCTAATCGACTTGTTATTTTATTACTTTATTTTTATCCCCTTATCCGATTTCTAGGTCTCTTTAAATGATGTGTCCGTGGCATCAACAAAAAGGCCCTATTAGAAAACCAGCGCTGCGGTATTTATTTTTAAATATCACATCATTATGCTGAGATAGGAGCTTTTTTGGCCTCGCACATGTATTAGGCCTGTGAGAGTTGGGACGAAGCCTATTTTTTGGTTGTTTTTATAAATTTTCTCAGTTTTAAGTGATCCTTCTTTTAATGATAAATGATTTTATTTTTGTAAGTAGGTTTGTACAAACACTTTTACACGTCAATCATGTTTTTTTTAAAACTAGATGAGGTCGGCGTTTCCTATCTGACTACTCTGAGAAGAAAGGCTGAAACAAACTCAGAGGTCACAGTCTCTTTTAAAGTCCAGACATAATCTTGGTCAGGTTATATGAAGACCATGTAGATCGATGTCTGAGATGGTCTTTTGAGGAAAGAACCACACAGATTGAGAGGACCTGTCCAGTCAGTGCACGCAGCACGCATTTGTCAGAAATCGTGCAGCTCAACTCGAAACCTGAGGAGCTCAACGATTCGACGAACAATACCAAAGAAAGGACATTTGGGTAGACCACATAAATTACTCAAACTGCCAGACAATGATCACAAAAAAAAAAATCTAACAGAACAGAGGGAATAATAAAAAATATATATATAAAATTAATAAAATGACCCACATCGTCTTCACGTTCACAATAAATAAAATAAATAATACTTTATAAAGTAAGCAAATGTCATTGTTTATAAAAAAAAAAATTAAATAATGTCAATATGTATATAAAAAAAAAAAAAACATTCAAAAGGCAGAAATTGGAAGCAGCTCAATCCCAAGCCTTTGTTTTTATTCACTGTTTGTATTTCCTGTGCGTCTCCCAAATAAAATATTTTTCTTTCTTTTAGTTGAAGTAAATTTTGAGTTTTAAGTGACCGTTTTGGATTTTAAACTTTATAAAAGTTTTTTTTCTGACTTTGACTGCAATCTAGGGGCACGGCAGTGCCCCCGCCAAGTCGATAATTATTGTTCTTGAAGTTAAACCAGCCATATACTTTATTATTTCATAAGCTAATGTTCATCGAAAAGTACCCTACACTTACGACTGTTAAACGCATTTTACGTAGTTTATAATTAGGATTTTTGGAGCGACTTGGTGAACAGCGGGGTAAGTACGTAAGACACTAACAGTAGCAATGGCTTTAAATTTCAAAAGTTCAAAAACATTCATTGTAACTATTGTAACATTAATTGTAACTTAAATTGCATGGTGGCAGGATCATCACCTTTGCGGATGAAACAGCTCTGCTTTTTCACGCGGTCTCATGAGAAGAAGCCTTTCCAAATACTCAGCTCGGTTGAAATTATCGCAGAGTGGTTAAAAATAACAAACTCACTATGTATATTCCCTTTACCATGAAAAATCACGAGATCCCATCTTATATAAATCTTTCAATAACATCACACACTTGCTCTTGCCTGCAAGACAATCCTTGCTCATGTCCTGCTCTCAAAAAAACTGCTGTTATTATATTTGGGTATTCAGACTGACGATCGTCTTAGTTTTCAGCCGCACATAGACGCACTTACAGCGAGAACCCGAAAATTGATATATGTTTTCAAGAATCTTCGTCATGTGGCGAAAACTAAGACCACTGACACCGTATACTACGCACTAGTGTAGTCAATCTTATCATATTGCATAACGGCATGAGGCGAAGCCCCAAAGACATCCTTGCTGAGGCTGGAGAGAACTCAGAGAGCTGTTCATTAAGTTGGTCATAACCTTCCCTATCACTTCCAAACGAAAGAACTTTACCAGCAGTGCAAAATATATACTATCTACTTCATTCTACTATCATTCGTAGGCATACTCAACTTCGTCAACGGCAACGTCGAAATCGTTACCAAGAGACTCAGACACAGTCCGTAAAACAAGGTCCTTCAAAACCAGCTTCAGCCGTAGATTCTTTTGTTTTCTAGGAGATTTACAACAAAGTCAATAAAGCCATTGTCATCTACTCCTTATCTATATTCAAATTTAAAACTAAAGTCCAAAATTGGCTTCAATCTCACGATTATGAAGCCACTGAGAGACTCTTGGAAGTCGTCTCATAAAAAAGCTGCTCGGTATGTCCTAAGTAGGTATACCATATTATGACAAGTTTTGAATATCACACACACACTCACTACGCACCCACACACCCACATCTTCACTCACACACCCACACCCAAACACCCTACTTTGCTGTCTAATTAATTAATTATTTGTATATTTACCTTTTTTTTTTACATTCCTTTTGTTTTTATCTTTCATCCCATTATCATTGTCATCTGTTATATAGACGTTTGTATCAGTGTGACTTGTCCGTGTAGTTTGGAGGCCTGGAGACATGTAACACAGGTATTCCTAGTACTTGCTCCAGTCTCCACAACATAAATGTATTTTTGTATACACAATTATGTATTGTACACTACCTACTAACTTTTCATTATGTGGTGGAGAAAATAAACGTTTTTTTATTATTATCATTCATTGTGTTATTTACGTTGTTGAGCCATATACAGCAATGGATTAGCAATAACTATTCAGATTGTGCTGATTAGATCAAATTTCATTTTACGAATAATGTAGTTATGTTTAATAAATTATTATGAAAACACACATCTGGCGGCGGAATCTACAGTTGCCTACTACATAAAATGAATCACCAGAACGCACCGTCATGCACATTTTCGAATTACTTTGAACATTTTAATAGTTCTGAAGTAACTATTTAGTAGCTTCGGCCAGGCAACAATGAAACTCATTTCTACTAATCGTAGTACTTCGCGGTACTATAAACAGTTGGTTAGTGGTACTATAAAAAGTCAACTTAGTTTTCTGTACACGCACCTGACGTTACACCGAACGCGTTGTTGTTTCATACGTAGAAGTAGATTTTGATTTAACTTTTCCATGGCTGGCCTGCTTTTTGGCCAAAGAATCAGCATCGCCATACAACGTGGCAATGCTGCCAGCCTTTATTTAGGGTACATTTCCTGTTGACAGTGATGCGATCTAGTCGATGACTTCTTGATGTCGATGACTTCTTTTTTACATACATGTACCTACTTCATCATCATCATCTGCCTAGCCTTTTCCCAACTACGTTGGGGTCGGCTTCCAGTCTAACCGGATGCAGCTGAATACCAGTATTTTACATGGAGCGACTGCCTATCTGACCTCCACAACCCAGTTACTGGGTAATACGATACCCCTTGGTAAGACTGGTTGTCAGACTTTCGGGCTTCTGACTACCCGTAACGACTGTCAAAGATCCACGAATGACAGCCGGGACCAACGGCTTAACGTGCTTTCCGAGGCACGGAGGGGTCTCGGTATGTAAAGATGGTCACCCATCCACAGACCAACCGCGGCAAGCGTAGCTTAACCTGATCGATCGACCTGTGCGGCTGTTATTATTTAGCCACGGGCCCCTTATAATGTACCTACTTAAATACTATTATAAATATTATTTTAAGAAGTTAGCTTATACTTAGGTTTGTTCACGAAATGAAATGAAATGAAATTATTTATTTGCAACTTTTAATGTAAAATTGACCGCAGATTTTAATTTACGCATTCTATAATACTTACCTAATAATTGATATAAATTATATAATTACCTACACCTTATGTTAAGAAAAAGAAAAATTAGTACATTTCCTTTAAGTTTTGTTGATTTTTATTAAAATATAATAAATAACGATTTATAAGTACCTAAGTTTTTTTTCGTATTTATACTTATAGTTTCATTTAAATATCAGTTATTTTACCTTTCTGAAATACTCTGAATTTGCTGGTTTAATTACCAAAGTACATTCATAGTTTCAAAAATAGGGCATATCGAGAATAGGTCTGTTTAACAATAAGTCTTTCTGCGAATGAGTCCAAAGTAGAATAGGTTATTTTACGAATAGGGCATTTTTAGAACGAGGCATATCGCGAATAAGTCCATAAACGACTACAGGTCATTTCGCGAATAATTCCAATGTCTACTAAGCCGAAATCTCTCATTGTATTCAAAATTACTTAATTACTTAGACACTGCAGACACCAGTGAAGGAAAACCTCGTAAAGAAACCTAGACTTAGGTATTTATACTAATATTATAAAGACGTGAAGTTTGTAAGTTTGTATGTAGGGGGTAATCTCTGGAACTACCAGTCGGATTTGAAAAAATCTTTTTGTATTTGATAGCCCAATTCTTGAGGAAGGCTATAGGCTATTTCACATCACGCTACGACCCTTAGGAGCCGAGCAAAAAGAAAAAAAGGCAGAAAGAACGCTAAGCAAAAACGAAGTAGGTAATATCGCGGGCAGGCGATGAGATGCGACGGGGTGGGTCGGGGGAACAAGAAATTTCACGCGGGCGAAGTCGCGGGCAGAAGCTAGTTATTCATCATCATCATCATCATTCCAGCCGAAAGACGTAAACTGCTGGACATAGGCCTCCCCCAAGTTGGGTGGTTTGCCATAATCGCCACGCTTGGCAGGCGGGTTGGCGATCGCAGTATAGTATGGTGGTGGAATGCATAGAGAACGCTGCTGCCCATTCTCCGGTACGACGCTTAGTCGCCTTTTACGACACCCACGGGAAGTATGGGGTGGTGCTATTCTTTAAGTCCGGTACCACACAGACTAGTTATTCATATAAAGCGCCAAACCGCATTGACCAAGCGTGGTGATGAATGCTCGTGCCTTCTCTGTATGCGAAGAAACCTTTGCCCTGCAGTGGGACAGTTACTGGCTGGTATTATTAAAAAAAGTCATGGTACAGACGCAAGCACATCAAGCTACCCAAAACTGTTAGATTTTCCCAATCAACTTTGAAGTTTATGGTTTAGTGATTAAGTTGAAAATCTATTAAAGAAATTTGACAGAATAATTGTAGTAGCTTGATGTGCTGGCGTCTGTACATGGCTCGTTTTGAGTATATTTTATTTATTTATTAATAACCAACTTATATTTACAGTTTTCACCACACATACAAATTATCGGTCAATATTAGTAACAAATTACACATAAAATCATAAAATTTGGTTAAATTACATGAAAATCACAGAAAAATAAGTTTTGGATGTCCACGCTTAAATGCACGCAAAAGAACTCTCTTCCAAATTGGTTTCTCCCGAACCATAATTGGTTCGGGAGAAACCAATTTGGAAGTGAGTTTGGAAAAGTATTCTTGCCATAGTTGGCAAGAATACTTTTATTAAAAGAGCATGTCATCTGTACAACGACACAATTACATTAAAAGCAAATCAAGATTTAGATATGTTTCACCTTTCTTTACCCAAATTAAAATTTTGTATAAGAAACATTGATTTATTCCAGAAATCCCCACCGAAAAATCCCCACCAGTGGGGTTTAGCATCGAAATTTAAGAGCGTTTACGCCGTACGGCATTTCATACAAATTTTCAAGCCCTTATTTTTCGAAATTAATGAACCGATTTTAATGAAACTTCATACGCACAAGCAGGATATAAAAGTCTAAAAAGTTAGTAGAGAACATTTTCGAAAAGTCTTATTTAAAAAAAGATAATTGGAAGTCTCTGTTTCTATGGAAAAATTAAAATCGGTCTAATTTGGCTGTAACACTATTTTTCGAAAATGTTCTCTACTAACTTTTTAGACCTTTGTATCCTGCTTATGCGTATAAGTTTCATTAAAATCGGTTCATTCGTTTCGAAAAATAAGGGTTTGAAAGTTTGTATGAAATGACGTACGGCGTTAACGCTCTTAAATAATAATAATATTATTATGTTATATAATATTAAATTCTAAATTCTGTAAGCTTTAGCTGTGTGAACTTCTGGTTGTTGTTACACTGAGGTACATTATAATTTACTTGTATAATAATCTGTGGAAACTGTTTCTGGATTGTGTTGAACTAATTGTATACTTATGTTTGATATTGCATCTGTTTAATTCCCAAATAAAATAAAAGTAGACAAGATGAAACTAATCAAAAACCCTATTAACCCTTGTCATACGTTATCCAGTAACACAGATACAATTAATGTCATAGATATGTTTGAGGTTTTCAAGCAGCATTGGTAGCTATAACATAATACCTACGTAACGTCAAGTAATGGTCGCTGTCTTTGGTCTCAGTCTCCTGTTTCGGTCTCCCGTCTCTGTCGCGGCGCGAACCGCCACCTTAATGCTCCTACTAACCGAATTCGGTCTCCCCCAGTATTCGGGTTAGGGAGGTCAGATTGCAGTTGCTAGGTTGCTACCAGTGAAATACTGATATTTAGCCGCATCTGGTTAGGCTGGCAGCTAACCCAACATAGTTGGGAAAAGGCTGAGCTGGAGATATTTAATGGGTAGGTACTGTGCTTTGCATTTTGCTTTTAGCACGCAGTGCCAGTGCTGTATTTTTCTGTCCATTTTCCTCGGCTTTAGCAGTGGTCTAGCATAAGCTTGGTTTGGGGTTGGTTGTCAGTATTTTTGATTTTTTGAAGTGAATACTTTTTTAGGCGCGTTGGGCATGTTTCTTGTTTCTTCTTTCTACTTTCTTTTTCTTTCAAGACTTAAATTTTTAACGCTAGCCCCTACCGACATATATCATGGACCGCCTTGACGTCCCGGCGAAGATCAAATTCACCAAAATGAGCGTGGTTTGTTAGTTTATTCGACGGAATGTGGTATGGTTTATTATATTTCTTAACTTAAATTGACAAAAGTGCAATAATGACAGGACAAAAATTAATTTCTATTCCATCTTAGTTTTACACCTTAGAACTTAATATTAGAAAGGAATTTTCTTGTATATTGAGACCAGCAGCCTTCGGGTAATAAAATCGTTCAATAACTTTTGTATCGATTTTTATTGATACTCCCCGCTTGAAGATTAAAAGTTTCCAGTTCCCGCAGGTTAGTCTATCCTTGGCATAGTTTGGTGTGTGCTCCTGGCGCCCGAATTTTCACTTCTACTTATTGTTTATTTATTTGGAGTACTACACACACATTTAATAATCCCATTTCATAATATACATTTTTAATAACATCCATCCATTAAATTTTTTTTTTTTATTATTACAATTGGCAACCGTTGAACTCGCGACACTGTTCCGTAACCGACACCTCTGTTTTAAGTTTTGGCCGTTATAAAGACATCAACGCGCGGTACATTTTCTTTGGGAAGAATGACCTTCAAACATATTTATAAAATTACTACTTATGCTTTTTCAAGTTTTCACTTCTGTCGGCACTCCTGGAATGGCACTGTTTTTTTTGTGAGAATAAAGACTGCATTGGTGTTTCAGCATTACTGAGACTTAGTTTATGTAAATTTAAACCTTATTGTTAGCACTTCTGATTTGCTTTTAAAATGTCCGAGCCATTTTCTGAGACGTCTGAGGCCTCATTTACGGAGACGCGGGGCGTCGCGCGTTGCGTTGAGCGGCGCGGCCCGCACTGAATTCAAATATATGGCGTTGTATGAGTGCGTTTACGGAGAAGCGATTTTAGACGCGTTTGTTTGAATTAGGGCGTTTTTTGCGGCCGAGTCCGCGGATGGCACCGACGCGTCCCACGCGGCGTTTATCGCGGCGGCGCACGCAGCGGCAATTCTCGATGAAGCTATGTCCTATGCTATGTGCCGCCGCGATGCCCGCCGCGTGCTTCGCTACACGCTAGAGGATTCGCCGCGGGCGCCGCGGCGGGCACCGCCACTCTTCCCGTCTCGCTTCTCTATGAACATGGTCGTATATTGCTATAAGTTTGTGTTTACGCGTGCGATGATGCGTGCCGCTTCACGCGCCGCCCCACCGTAAACAGAAAAAACGTCCGACGCGCCGCGAGACGCCACGCCACACGCGACGCGAGACGCCCCGCGTCTCCGTAAATGAGGCCTGAGATGCTGTAAATACGAGTAAAATTATTTTATTTAAAATATTTTTTGATGCCCAATGAGCTCTTCCCTTTTTTAACCGACTTCAAAAAAGGATCAGGTTCTCAATTCGGTTATTTATATAATATATTTTTTCCTTTATTTTTGTACTTACATAATATTTAGTGGAAGATTGTATATTGTATTAAAGATTTGTCAAATTATAAATTGTTTTTGAAAAGTAAAACATAAAACGTTCCGTAACACATAAATAATTTCCCGCCACCGTCCTTGTGTATCAGTCAGCTCAGGTGCATACTACCATTATGGCAGAGTAAAGTCGTTCGTTCGTTCGTTGGCTAGATATATCTCTTATTATCTGTCAACAATATTCAACGACGATAGTCAATTACATAATAAGAGATAAGATGTAAGTGCTTGGCCAGACTGGCAGCGCGGGGCGGGGAGGGGCGCGGGTGCGGGAACGCGCGCGATCTGCCTGTCCGCAGTGGCCGCGGCCACTTCTATGAACGAGCTACATTATGGCGTGAGCTGCCCCCGCGCTCCCCGCGCTAAGCAGCCCGCGCCGCTCACCGTGGGCCGCGCCCGCGTGCCCACTAAGGACACTCAAATTAAGTTCTTATGTTTGAGTACGCCGCGCCGCACCCGCGCCGCTCCCGCCCCGCGCCCGCGTACAGTCTGGCCAAGCACTAAGACGTGTAAAATAACAAGTCCCTAACAAATTTCTGCCACGCTTCTAAGGTCGTTGAACTTACATCATTTCTGTTATGTAATGAGAAATTAGTACCTAGTTGTTTGATCATACCGATATTGGGAATACGTATAAGATCTTACAGGAATAAACATAATTTTATTAGTAATTTTGTTGTATTGTAGGTACCCTACAAGTGAGTGACGCAGCATATGTACAGTCGCTAGCACATCCAGCTACCCGAAACTGTGAAACTTTCTCAATCAACTTTGAATCTTACGCCATTATTATAAAGTTGAAAATCTATTAAATAATAGATCTATCAGATTATAGTAGCTTGATGTGCTGGCGTCTGTACCTATTGGTTTTGATACCAATACGTTATTGACACACTTTTCTTACGAATAACAAATGGTTAAGGTTTGTTTGTTATTGTTTGTTAATTTTAATAACACATACATAATTAATTAATTATAACAAGGCAGAATGTTATTAGAAACGCCGGTACCGGACGCCATAGAAGGACATGCGACCTTTTTGGTGGTGTTCTTTAGGTCAGTGGCCTAAGTGTAAGTTTTTTCGACTCACATTCGATTGTGAGCGTGTTAGAATTTTGTATGGGAAATTAGGTTTCTCATTATTAGACCTGCCATTATTAGACCTGCTGTCCTGTATGGATCAGAATGTTGGGCCACAAAAGGGATGAATGAAAGGCAATTGCATGCAGCAGAGATGAGAATGCTAAGAGGGATGTCTGGTGTTACACGAATGGATAGAATAAGAAATGAGTACATAAGAGGAAGTTTGAAAGTGGCACCGGTAATTGAAAAGTTGCGTGGGAATCGGTTGTCATGGTATGGGCATGTGTTACGTAGAAATGAGGAAAATGTCGTGAGAAGAGTATGGACGTCGATGGCTATAAGAGTAGGGGAAGACCAAAGAAACGATGGATGGAATGTGTGAATGATGATATGGTTAGAAAGGGGGTGACTACCGAGATGACGACTAATAGAGAAGTATGGAAGAAAAAGACATGTTGCGCCGACCCCAAATAAATTGGGATAAGGGCAGGAGAATGAAAAAAAGAAATTAGGTTTCTCATAGTGACCACCAGGTGGCGCTACAACTTTTTCCCATATAAAATTCTAACGTGCTCGCAATCGAACGCGAGTGAAAAAACTCACACTAAAGCCAGGCCTCCTGCTCCGTCACCGCGTCACCGTCTTAGCCGACCTACCGCCCGGCCAAGCGGTCTCGGGCCGTTTGCGGACCAAATTCAGTGCGGTTTTCGCAAGCGAAGCGCACGCATGTTGTCCAATTCACAACTGTACGCTTGAGCATTTAGGCACATTTTAGCATGCAGCGGTTGCTGACGCGGCGGAGTAGGCTATTATAGCAGTAGGTATTGGAAATTTTCTACTGAGTGAAGTATCTGTTACGTAGTAATTATTTAGTAATCTGTGCTAAATCCTCAGGTGCGTATACACTCGCAACCGGCGTGCGTGTAATGGCCACACACTATCAGTAGCAATGGGTTGAATTTTGACAGTTCATCAACATTCATTGCGTTATTTACGTTGTTGAGCAGACACATTCTTCGAACATATGAAGCAATGGATTAGCAATATCCTTCAAAATGATTCAGATTTAGATTGATGGGGTATTACGCAATTACGACACGTAAACGAAGCAAAATGGAGGAGGAATGAAGGAAATGGAATGGAATGGATGTTTCCCGTGGGTGTCGTAAAATGCGACTTTAGGGTCGTACCGGAGAATGGGCAGCAGCGTTCTCTATGCATTCCACCACCATACTATACTGCGATCGCCAACCCGCCTGCCAAGCGTGGCGATTATGGCAAACCCCCCCCAAAATTGGGGGAGGACTATGTCCAGCAGTGGACGTCTTTCGGCAGAAATGATGATGATGATGATGATTGATGTAAGAACGTTCTGTAGTTTCTGCCTATCCCCATGGAAAGTTGGCGTGAGTTCACGTGTATGCTTTCTTCCGAATGCTTTTTTTCGTCTTTCCTTTATAATCCAACCAATTAGGTAATATTTTTCACGCATAAATGGCTTGCCTACTAAAAATTTGACTGATTCAGTGCTGAAAAGAGCGTGTCAATATCATATTTGCATTTTATTTATTACTAGCTGCGCCCCGCGGTTTCGCCTACATAAGTGTCGATCCCGTGGGAATATCGGTATAAAAGTAGCCTAATTTTGTTAATCCAGGGTGTCAGCTACAAAATTGGTCCAGTCGTTTGAGCGTGAAGAAGTAACAAACATATAAACACACACACACACAAACTTTCGCCTTTATAATATTAGTGTGATTTATTTATACATACTATATAGGGTTATTGGTTAACAATTAACAACCTCTTAATAGGTTATTGTACTCATCATTCTAAACAACTTTTACTAAGGGAAAAAAATCAGCTCTTCCCTACATATATGTTCATATAACACGTAAAAATGTAGGGAACAGCCGAATTTTTTTTCGCGATTTCAGGTTTGGTGCCATAGTAAAATATGTTCATTATGATGAGTACAATGACCTCTTAAGGGGTTGTTAATGTTTTACCAACGCAGACAGGATTATTGCTAAAACATTAACAACTGTGACTGACTTTTTCAAACAAAAACCTATTAAAAAAAATTGAAAGCTCATACTCAATTAAGTAATAATAAATAATAAATTCTTTATTTCACCAAAACCATTTCATAACAATATCCAAAGACAAGAGATCGTAAAGGCTTATAACTAGGTTACAATAATTTTAATAATAATAATAACCCCGCCGCCGTATCTCTACGTTGACGCCGTGGTGGGGCTTGCGCGCTCCGACTCTAGGCCTATGCCGGAAGAGTTTACTTTACTGGAACAGGTCTAAGGTGGGAAGCCAGACCAAGAGAGATACAGAAATCCGCAGGGCAGCATGTGGCGAGCTGTTGGGCAGTAGCGACCCCACGGACCCTATCTTCAGGGAGAAGTCTTGTTCCTCACCTCCGGCTTGCCTTTATTGGCCGGCTGGAGTGAACAATGACGAGGAACAGAGCTCCCACCTCATTCTTGCCTTTATTGGCCGGCTTGAGTGGAGATTCGCAAGAGCAAACATGCTCGGAGGAAGGAAGTATTCCAGTAAGATGCTGGTAGGGATCTTGACCGTACTTCCGGGATTGTCCTGATAGCCGTGGAATACCTCTCCACTTTTCATAAGCACTTCAGGACATGTTGCCTCCTTGTTGCTACGTCACTATGTGCTAGCGACCGTTTCCGGGGGCCCATTATTGAGTGTGCAAGTCACCCCCTGCCATTTTATCCGTGTGTATATAAAACATTGATCAGGCTGGGGTCATTGTTATTCCATAGTTCTTGGTAACCAGTCCACTTTAGCCACCCAAACCCATAGTCCAACTTTTTATATTTCCATATCCTGTAATAGTCCTACACCAACCGGGGGTTATCCTTGGGTGCATAGCGCATACAGGGATAATCGTCGGTTGGTGCCGCATTTCATTAAAATTTCCTAAGGGGCCTCTGCGGGTTGGCTTCGGCCGCTCGTACGCCTTCCAAAGGACCGGGACCCCAAGGTTCCGAGATATATAAATTCAAATAATAATAATAAAACCTTTATTTTCAGGCTACTTTGGCCCATAGATAAATACTAAAAAAATAATAAAACCTTTATTTTTACAGACTAACATATATGTATATTATAAAGTACAATGTGTGTTAGTGTATAAACTTAAACCTACCCCTAATATTAACCTACCCTTAATACTCTGACTCCTAAACTAGGTGATTTATGTGTCCTAAATTACCTTGAATGCACAGTCTGCACAACATAAGGTCGACTTTTGCTATAAACTCACGCCTTCTTTTGCTTCGTTTACGTTCATACATCTAGGTCATACACGCATGCCGGTTGTGAGTGTGTGTACCTACATATGTAAAATATTTTATTGAAGGGGACTGCATGACCTACAGCACGGTCACTGTCGGACTGCATAGAATAGAAAGAGAAGCACGATGACACAACGCTGGTATTTTTTTTTTTTTTGAAATAGGTTTGCTCTTGACTCTAGTCTAGGTCAGAGGTGACAGAGACAAAGTCGACGATGGAGTGAGCTTACCCAGAAGAAGCCTGTTCGCGCAAGCCTGTTCCCTGTATGCGCTCGGAAACACAGACGCAGGTAAAGAATTCCACTCTTTTGCTGTGCGCATTATAAAAGACATCTGAAAACGCTTAGTGCGAATTGGTGGAATAGCAACTAGGCAGGGATGGTAACTTTCAGTGCGTCTGGATGACTGAAGGTAGAAGGAGGCCGGTGGCATGAGGTCGTGGAATTCTTGGGCACACTCACCGAAGTACAATCTATAGAAGACCGACAAGCAGGCAACCCTGCGGCGATGAGCCAAGCAAATTTATTGCAAAATATGAAGCAATTATCTATTTACAAAAATTCTATTGTTTGAACTAAAAAATTAAAACACTAGTGCTTTAGTACGTTGCTTGTGGAATAATCTGACAAAAAATCAGAATGATTGTATGTATATTAGTATGGTTTTTATTGTGAAAAGAAAGTTTTGAGAGGTATTTTCATGATTTTTTTCTTTCGTATCATATTAGTTATATTATGTTTTCAGCACACTATCTAACTAGCATATATCCTGAAGAATATCATATATTTTTCTGATTTTGTTTACTGTAGTCGATCATATACTTTTAGGCATTATAAAACTTGCATTTTTTGCATTTAGGTCCTGGTAGTCCCCTTAGAAGTTCGTACAGTTTGCTATTAGGTAGGTACTTCATATTATGAATGTACACATGACCTATTCTAGCCTACGTCTGGGTATGCCAGAGCAAGCATGCAATATCATAAAATAAACATTGAAAAGGTTAATTAAGTCACTGATACACACGCTATGAGGTACGCTGAATAGGTATGTGCAAAAATAGGTATCACACTAATCACACTAATATTATAACGGCGAAAGTTTGTGAGTGTGTGTGTTTATATGTTTGTTACTTCTTTACGCTTAAACGGCTGAACCAATATTGATAAAATTTTGTATGGAGGTAGCTGGGTCTTTTGGACAAGTTTTTCAAGCGGCTTTACTTAAAAATAATAGAAATCGAAAAGTCAGCAAGCCTTTTTTTTTTTTGGCGGAATATTTATATCCTCTCATAACCGGGATACTGATTATTATTCAATTATCTTTATAATTAAATATCATTAAAAAATAAAATACCCCCATTCTTTGATTTTCGTGGAGTGTCCCAAGCCCCGATCTGGTCACTTAGTAAATTATATATTTTAAACTAAACGCTACATGCTTACCAAAAAAAATACACTAAGTCCTAAGAAGTTTACAATGCTATGAAAAATAGGATCATTGTTCTAAAATAACTACATTTCCTAAGAATAAGTTTAATGAAACTGTCCCGAGATAATTTGGGCTGGGCGAGGCTGATTTGCGTGGATTATTATAATTTCACTAGCACATCTCTAAATTCGCGGCCCGATGATGTCTTATGGTGTTCTGCTGTGGGGATCGGCAGCTGACGTAGATTCAATTTTCATTTTACAGAAGAGGGCAATCCGCGCAATCTATAAAATGGGTCCTCGCGAGTCTCTTAGAAACAAATTCAAAGAAATTGATATACTAACTCTGCCTTCTCTTTATATTTTAGAAAGTATTTTGTATGTTCGCAAAAACTTAGGACTCTTCAAAATAAGAAGCGATTTCCATAATATAAATACACGTAGTAAAAATGAAATTGTGTTACCTAAATTTAGATTAACTAAAACTAGCAAGTCATTTCTTGTAAACAGCATCCGTTTTTATAACAAGTTGCCAAAACCGGTTACAGAACTTAGCGATGGAAAGTTCAAAACCCTCATCAAACGTGTCCTTATCAAAAAAGCATATTATAAGATTAAAGACTACGTTGAAGACAAGCTAGTCTGGCAATAATTCCTTCTGCACATGTGGCTTCCCTGGCTTCTCATTAACGGCATAACTATGTAAATGTCTATTAACTGCTCTCAAATTACGATGTTTAATTTTATTTAATTATTATTAATTTTTTTTACATACTTTTTGACATAATTTCTTTATTATTTGACATTATATACTTTTTGACATAATTTCTTTATTAATTGACATTATATACAGACTCTTGAAATTTTTCACCTCTTTATTAGTGGTTTTAATGAGAATCATAACACTTGGTTTTAGTAGGTTTTTATTATTATTTTTCTTTTTTTATTATCTATCCTTTTGATAGATTCTTATTTTGTAAATGTGAGGACTTTGTAGGCCTTATAGACTTTAGATCTGTAGACCATTTTCTATTTATCAAGTACTTGGTACTTGTTGACAGGCCTGCGCTGTCCTCCCATACCTACTGTAATCTGGAAACATTGTAAAAGCCAATTATTTTTAAAAAGAGTAACCATGGAGTTTCTTGCCGGTTCTTCTCCATAGGAAACGACCAATTGGAACCGTGCACCTAGCTTCTGACGTTTCATAAGTGCCCATGTAGGTTTATGTGAAATAAAACATTTTGATTTTGATTTTGATTTTGATGCATCATCCTAATGACGTTTACAACTCGTCGCGCTCCGACGGCCGGGCAGAGTGCTCGTGTGATGGTACGTCGAGTTTTCAAAAAATAGATGGTAAGAACTTCGATGCGTGGGTTTGGTTTCTCAAAACTTTGATTCGCGTGGTACAATTATCAACTATCTCTCTGTCTGTGTGGTGCCGGACCTAAAGAATACCACCACCCCTTACTTCCCGTGGGTGTCGTAAAAGGCGACTAAGGGTCGTACCGGAGAATGGGCAGCAGCGTTCTCTATGTATTCCACCATCATACCATACTGCGATCGCCAACCCGCCTGCCAAGCGTGGCGATTATGGCAAACCCTCCCAAAATTGGGGGAGGCCTATGTCCAGCAGTGGACGTCTATCGGCTGAAACGACAACGAACGACGAATTATCTCCGGTGTCTGTGAATTTATTTATTTAATAAAATATTGTAGCTAACAAGTATAAAGTAACGTAACTTCTAATCAAAACACAGTTTATTTGCTTAAAAGGTTTTTGTATATTTAGAGCATAAACAATTTATTTTGATTTCCGTGATTTGTGGCAGTTTTGACCCACGCAGATCAATTTTTGACCATGCGAATAAAATAACATTGAGTTTTGTACTAGATACGAATGAAAATATTTTTTGACTGACATGCAAATATGTTTTTGAAAAATGATTGATTATTAGGAAGTGTTATTTTTCTGAAATATTTAAATTAGTGTTATACAAATGACTGATTATAATAAGAGAAAGTGTTATTTTTTTGAAATGTTTAAATTAGTGTTATAGTTTTGTAATTTCTTTAACAAATAATAAATAATGTTGGACTGATTTGACTAAAAAACGTTTTCTGCCTTAGTAACCTACCTATTTTTTTTACCTTATATTAAAATAACTTCTTTAAGTAACAATATGTAGCTCATTTGAGAAAGTTAAATTAAAATTTTCATTTTCGTAAGGTGTTTTGTGATTAGCGTGGCCTCCATTTTTTTAACCTCGATTATCTCTGTAAGTATATCACTCCCCGAGGTGCCTCTTTTATAACAAATATTACTTTTACGTATATTTTAAGTTTCTGATGTCAATAAAAAAAAATAAAAAATGAAAATTACCTCGAAAATCACCAAAGAATGCCTTACTCGAAGAAACACCCAGCTGGCACCCTGGCTTATCATATAGGCTACTTTTTATCCCGATATTCCCACGGGATCGACACTTATGCGGGTGAAACTGCGGGGCGCAGCTAGTTATATATATAACTATACTAATAATAAAGCTGAAGTGTTTGTTTGAACGCGCTAATCTCTGGAACTACCAGTCGGATTTGAAAAAATATTTTTGCATTTGATACCACAAATCTTGAGAAAGGCTATAAAGCCTTTCTCAAGAAGCCTATCCTATAGGCTATAATTATAACATCGTTCTAAATGGATTCAAAATTGAATCTCGATTTAAAACTGTCAATTTTTATGAAAGCTACTACAGTCCGTTCACAGTTATTTTTCCTCTGATTTTGCATCACTGTCCAGATCACAGTGATCTTTATTTTCATTGTAATAAGGTTGCTGTTGGGTTGCTGCAATTGACAAGTCTATCATAATCATTGTGATCTTTATTCTCCTCAATAAGGTTGCTGTTAGGTTGCTGCTGTCAGAGGTAAAATAACTGCGAACGTACTGTATCTATTATCCGTGAAATTAATTTAGCGTCTTACTGGTTTTGTGTAGAAAATTTTGTCAAAAATTCAAGATTTGAGACTTTTACTGGATATAATAGTGTGGTCGAATTCGTCACAATAAAATAGACGTTATTTTAGACATAAGCCCTAAAGAACAGAACTTAACGATATCCTACAAAATAAAGACACCTACTTACATTATCAGAGCAAACACCCGAAACCGCTACAAGGAAAATTATGTTCCTTTAACTGTCAGTTTAAATAAATAAATAGCCTGCACGACGGCCTCATTCAATGGTCTAATCGTCACAACTGCTATTGTGTTGAGCATGAGGTCCTGGCTTCGATTCCCGGGTCGAGCAAAGTGGTATTGGGTTTTTCCATTTGGGATTTCTCAGTAGCAGTCCGGAGTCTGGATATGTGCTCGATTGATGGCACAGCCTTCGGGGAATACAGGCGAGATGTTATTTAATATGACAGTTTGGCAGTTTTTGTGTAGAAACATGTCAAACTTCTATACTTATACTTCAGACAAAAGGATCTGGGGGCCTAAAAAGGCCACTTTGGCAGAATCATAAAAGGATAACATTATGAATCATAATGGACAGTTAAATCAATCGTAGTGTCCATGCTCCCTTGTTAATTAATTGCCAATTTACGGTTGCGAACTGTTGCGAAGCATTTACGAACTATTATCTGGAACACTACGAAAAGTGCGTGTTTATGCTGTGAAAGGCGTCTGTGCGAGCTCTCGTGCGCTGGTCTGATCCAGCAAGTCGAATCTTCTGCCGGCCGACGTGGAGGATTGATGGTGAATCTACAGGTCAGTGATGTTGCATTTTCCTGTCAAATTCCTTTGTCCATGTACAATTTTCGTCGTCCTAATTCGTGTCGTATTTTGCAAAGTCAGACCTACCCACGTACTTTTCACCCCCGCATTATACAGTCCACTATTTAATTGATCCAGCTCCCTGCGTCTGGGATAAACGCATACAATTTTATATTTCCGCCCAAGTATTTAGTGTTAAGGCGCCACCATTTATTTTTGGTTAAGTTAATCGTATGAAATCCCATTGGTGAAGGATTTTTCAGTTATTTTTTTTTTAATACCAATCAATCCAATCCAAATCCAATCTCTTTGATTATACCTACCTACCTAGTGCAGCGAAAAAAAGAAAAATACGGACTGTCTTCGCCATATTATGATTCATAATGTTATCCTATTTTGATTCCGCCATAGTAGCTTTTTTAAGCCCCCTGGCGATTGAAAATTCTGCCCTATATAAAATAGAAATGTATTCAAGATAAAACTTAACTCTTAGACCTAAATGACAGACCCAAAAGATATCTTACAAAATAAAGACATCCACATTTTCCGAGAAAACACCAAAAACCGCTATAAGGGATATGTTTCTTTATCTGTCAGTTTACATGAAGTAAATCGGTAGATACCGCCCTAACGGCAAGGCCGCCGCGTTGTGGTCCATTCTATTATCCTAACGACTCCATATTACGTTTACCCAAAAATGTTTATAGCACATACGACCATTTGGAACCCGACCTAATCAACCGACGCCGCTCCGGTGGCTGTAACTTTTCTGTGCTCACCAAGTTACATAGGATAATGTGTTTGTTGAGGGCAGATACGACGGTTTAGGGCTACAAATAACGAGGTTTCAGTAATTATCTGGGGTAATTCTGGCGTCTTTTTTGATAGATGTGTGTCTGTGTGGAGTGGGATTTAAGGTACAAAGAAATAAAGAGTACTTGATATTGTAGTAAGATTATTCATATTTTATCAGGATATTAATTAGACTTTATTAGCGTAGTAAACATTTTTATGACGGTTGTTAGTATGAACAATCCTGTTACGTCTGTTGTTGTGAACGTTGAAAATGTGTTTTGATACACAATATAAGACACACAGTACCCACTACTCCTAATGATTTTGCTACCGGTATTATAGTTTTGTCTATGTGCAGAAGCCAGCACCTCAAGCTACTACAATCTGACAAATTTCTTTGATAGATTTTAAACTTTATCGCTAAAGCATAAGGTTCATAGTTGATTGGGAAAATTTGACAGTTTGGGGTAGGTTGATGTGGTGGCGTCTGTACCTACTAATACTAGCTCTAATACTGGAGACAATAAACGTTATTCTATTATATACTTCTCCTAATAAACAAATGAATACAGAGCCTTTTGTGTCAAACCGATACCAAAAAAAAAGTGTTGCCAACATAGACATTAGTGTTGGCTCAAAATCCTTTACTATTTTTATATGTGCTACTAGCTTCTGCCCGCGACTTCGTCCGCGTGAAATTCGTACTTTCCTCTTATAATTTCGAAAATGTATGTTTATGATTTTTATAATTTATTTAGATATAAATAAGTATTCGGGCCAATTTTTTAGTTTGTAGCTCAAAGGGATCAGATTTTTCAAATAAACTGTATCCCAGCTTTTTACCCCCCCAGGAGAGTAATTTTGAAAAATCGTTTGGGATGTGTTCATAACTTGACTCAAAGACCCATACCCATTTTCGAGTTAATGGAAGCAAGCAGTAGAATTTTCCACCTTCGTAGGAGTCAATTTTTGAAAAACCCTAAATCACTTTTTTTAAGTTTTTTTTTTTATTAGTACCGAGTTTCGAGTTAATCCGACAGCGGGTTAAATATTTTTCTAATCCATCAACTTTGTAACCCTCCAAATCCTCTGTGAGGGATTTTTTAAACTAAAAGTGACAATCTTTATTATTTACTGACCCAAATATTGCCAAGTTTCTAATTTATTAACCAAATGAATAAGATTTTTCATATAAACTGTATACCCTCTTTCTATCCCCTTAGGAGTGAAATTTCGAAACATAATCTAGATTATTTATACCAATTTTCCAGTTAATCAAGCCTCGTAATAAAATTCTGCCCTGTGAAATTGACTACCCCTCTTCATCCCATTAGCGGAAGATTTTCGAAAAACCCTGAACCACTTTATTATTTATTTTGGTCTTAGATATGTACTGAATTTCGAGTTAATTGGACCGCGCATTAAAATGTTTCCATACTAAATTTGACACCCCCAATTTCCCCTTTGGGTTAGTTTAGAATTCCAAAAAAATTCGAACTTTATAATTATTTGTGCCAAGTTTCAAGTCCAAATTTTGTTTGTACCATTTTTTTTTGAGTTTATCAAGGCACTCATTAGAATAATTAATTTTTAAAAATAATAAATAATTTTCGAAAACCCCATACACTTACTATTGATTCTTCATCTGCCTAGCCTTTTCCCAACTATGTTGGGTTCGGCTTCCAGTATAACGGGATGCAGCTGAGTACCAGTATTTTACATGGAGCGACTGCCTATCTGACCTCCACAACCCAAATACGATACCCCTTGATAAGTCTGGTTGTCAAACTTTCGGGCTTCTGACCACCCCTAGCGACTGTCAAAGATCCACGAATGACAGCCGGGACCAACGGCTTAGCGTGCTTTCCGAGCCACGAAGAGGTCACGGTATGTAAAGATGGACACCTATCCACGGACCAACCGCGGCAAGCGTAGCCTGCGTATCCTGATCGATCGATCTGTGCGGATGTTATTATTGATTATTTTCTGTCAAAAGTATTAATACTGAGTTTCGTGTAAATCGGACCGCGCGTTAAAATTCTTCCACACAAACTTTAACACCCCAACACAAGGGATGTTGGGGTGTTTTGATAAACGAATAATGATAAACTTTATTACTTGCTTAGGCAAGTATTCTTGCCAAGTTTATTAACCAAATGAATAAGATTTTTCTTATAAACTGTATCCCCGTTTTTCACCCCCACAGGGGTGGAATTTCGTAAAAACACGTTATTCTTTATTTTCGGTCTTAAGTATAAATACTGAGTTTCGAGTTAATCGGACCACGCGTTAAAATTCTTCCATACAAACTTTTACACCTCCCAATCCCCCTTCAGGGGGTAGTTTAGAAAAAAAGCCAAACTTCATAATTTATTTAGATAAGTATTCGTGCCAAGTTTCATGGTTATTAACTCAAGGAATAAGATTTTTCATACAAACAAAATCCCCTCTTTTCACCCCTTAAAGGTTAAATTTCCAAAAACCCCTTCTTAGTGGATATCTACTCTTCACAAAGAACACACCCTCCAATATTAATTTCTCTACCCATCGGTACCGACCAGCGTTTTAGGCTGTGCGTTGATATATCAGTCAGTCAGGACAAAATTTCATCCCCCTTTTCACCCCCTTAATGGATGAAATTCTAACAACACCGTTGTGTTAGCTTCCAATCATAAGCCTAGATAATAAATTTTGTGATTTTTACGTCGAAAATTAATGATTTTCTATACACAACTTCATCCCCCTTTTTAACCCTTCGGGGGTGGAATTATCAAAAACGTTAAGACACGTATAAATTAATTTTCAATTGTCAGCCTAAATACAAAATTAGAAGATCCTAACTTCAAAACTGTCGGACTTTCATATAAATTTCCATCCCCTATTTTAACCCTTTAGGGGTTGAATTCCCAAAAATCCTTTCTTAGTGGATACTTACTCTTCACAAAGAACACACTTTCTAAGTTTCAAGTCTCTAGGACCAGCGGTTTGGGCTGTGCGTTGATATATCAGTCAGTCAGTCAATCAGTCAGTCAGGACTTTGAATTTTATATATATAGATGTTTTGAACAAGTGCATTCGTGGAATAACACAAACAATCCCAATCAACAATATTGTATAGATACGTGAAAGCTGTTTGAAAATATCAGAACAATACCTTTCCAACATTTGTACAGTCCTGTTTCTGAATCCGATTTTATTTTTCAGCTTTTTTCCCTGTTTTCGCCGAAAAACAAAACTTTTTTCCCTGAAAGTGTTTTTTGCCGATCCAGTTTGAATTTTTTTAAAGATAAAAGGAGTAAAGAATAAATAAATGTTGAAAAGTGCTTTGGAAATGAAAATGGGCAAATAATAAATGAAAATAACAGAACATTGGAAATGATTATCCTACTGTCGAAAACGCGCTTCTTTCACGATATCCAATTAAAACATACAACCTCTCTACACCCGTATACCACAACCTTCAAAGCGAACTGCATCAGTCCCTTTTCTGAAATATTCACTTAAAAAAACCTCCAATATATTTAACGAACGGTTCGGCAACGGTCGGCATTCACGTAGTGTGACGCTTTTACATCATATTACCCTCGCATTGAACGAGATTGATGTGTGAAAAAAGCTCTTGAAATTGGTAAAAAGGGAAGGCTAAGTGTTAGGGGGCGAGGGCATAGATTATGAAGGTATAGAACTGAAATTGTCGATCTGAACGCATCATAACTTTAAATTTAAATTACAATGGACAAAAATAGACCAAGTGCAAGTTGCAAAATTTTTTGGTTTAATGATAGCCAACTAACCTGGAAGCCACATGCAGAAGAATTATGTAAAATACTAAGTACAGCAGCGCACTTTTTAACTTATCCAGGAAAGTGAATATGCCCCACCAGATTAGTAGCTTATTACCATGGTTTAAGGTCTCTGCACACAGTGGGCGCGGTGCGGCGGGACGGTACGGCCACGCGACGCTGAGCAGTTGTAATGTACTAGATATTACTGACGACGCCACACAGAGCCGTCCCGCTCGGCGCGACGGTAACCGTCGCGCCTCGCCACCGTCGCGCCGAGCGCGAATACAAGTCATAAGCGGCGGGGCGGGGCGTGAACACGTCGCGTCGGAGGAGACGGAGCGTGAATGAGATTTTGTATTGTTTTACATAAATGGATGTCGAAAAACTAATCGAATGTGTTCGTGCTCACGTATGTTTGTACGATTGTGGCCCTAGGTAGTATAAAAACACTGTTTATGGGCGCGGCGGGACGGGAGGTGATCGCGCCCGCAGTGTGAACGATGCCGTCGCGCCAGCGCCGCGTCGCCGCCCCACCACGCCGCGCCCCGCCACGCCACGCCGGCGGTGTGCAGAGACCTTTCGTGGCGTTAATTCTGAGATTTGGGACAATATTTTGGGGAAATTGTAGTCTGAGAGAACAGGTATTCAAAGCTCAAAAACGATGCATAAGAGCAATGTGGAACATTAAAGTAATAGATAGTTGCGTACCTACTTGCGTATTCAAGTCCCTAATTTTGCTAACATTCCCATCACTTTACATTTCCGGAATAGCTGTTTTTGTGAAATCAAATATGCAACTTTTTAATAAATCGTCTGACAACAGAACACGACCAATTAGAAGGCAGTATACAAACATGCTATGTGTTAGTAATCATAAAATTGTATTATTAAGGAAAAGTGTTTTATTTATGTATGTGCCCGATTATCTTTAACAAAATACCCGATGGAATAAAAAACGAGTCCATTCCACTGTTTAAAAAGAAATTGTCAGTCTTATTAATTGATAAATGTTATTAAGTACTCCATTTGTGAATTTCTAAATGATAAAATGTTATAGCGACCTAATTTATCCTGACATCTTTAATTCTTTATTTAATTTTATTGACCATAAAGAATTTTCATATTGACAGTATTTTAGACTATTAAGCACTTGTGCTAAATGAATGCATGCCTAATGTATAAGGATCTCTAATTATATAATCTGTACCTACTTTCTATGCAAATAAATTATTATTCTATTCTATGCTATAAATGTCTACAGTTTCGAGTTTTCGCCCTACGGAACATTTAATTCAGAATTGTATCGTCACCATCGAGAATTTTGACAACCCTATTGTGGCGGGTCGATTATTTCAGGAGCACCAGGCTCGCCGACTCGCTCGTCCGCTCGCTGTCTGTGTGGTGCCGGACTTAAAGAATAGCACCACCCCATACTTCCCGTGGGTGTCGTAAAAGGCGACTAAGGGGCGTACCGGAGAATGGGGAGCAGCGTTCTCTATGCATTCCACCACCATACCATACTGCGATCGCCAACCCACTTGCCAAGCGTGGCGATTATGGCACCCCCTTTTGGGGGAGGCCTATGTCCAGCAGTGGACGTCTTTCGGCTGAAATGATGATGATGATGACCAGGCTCGCACAAATTAATACCTACCTACATCTAAACTAATATAATAAATAGAAAATATTACCTAGATTTTTTTTTGTATGTAGGTATGTTGTTATGCTTTCACGCTAAAACGGCTGAGCGGATTTGCATGAAAGTTGGCACATTGAGAACTTAGGACACATGATACTTTTTATCCCGATATTCCCATGGGATTGAGACTTACGCGGGTGAAAACGCGAGGCGCAGCTAGTAACTTAAACAGTCAGGGAGCTATATTGTTGAGCGGATTGACACACTGTCAAGATATCAGTGTTATAGCAATTTCATATAAGTTACCAAGAAAGAAAGAAGACAGATAATACGTTTATTTGCGGCAAACATGACGCATAAAAATGAAAAAAAAAAACAACAAACAAAAAAAAAACAAATGCATCAAGAATGACAGTGGTGATTTGAATAGGTAGGTATAGTAAGTAGAGTACTTGGAGAAAACATTTGTATTGCCGTGGCCTCAAATCCCATTGAGAACGCATGAGACATTTAAAAAAAGAATCTTTATTTAATTTCGTAAATCATGAAACTTTTAATTTCTTTTGACTGTACTTACTTGTCATAAAGAGCAAACTTACATACTTAATGTGGATAAGACTAAGATTAAAACAGAAGACGATCCAGGAGGGGATTCAGGGGATCAGATCGGAATAACTCGAAAATAACAGACGCCAGCACAATAAGCTTGAAACTGTCAAATTTTTGATAGTCAATTATTTGCTTATCAATCAAGTTCCCCAGACCCCAACTTTACAAGTGTGGTCACTTCTTTACGATATCTTTACTCTATGTCGAAAGTGATCGAAAAACGTAGGTCGCTACAATTTTGTCACGCTTCTCACTGAACAAATGTTCCCTCAAGATTCGGATCAACTTATGTGGCGCACGTTTTATTTCGAGGTGAATCTTAGCTCGTATATTGTGTTTTATGCGTAGCTACTGTGTTAACGTTCGGGAAAACCTGTTTTTCTACCTGATACTGGTTATAGGGTGGGTCTCAGTTAGACTAGAAAATAGCAAAATGCTATGTTTGTTCGTATTTTCCGAGAAATACGTTTTATTTTCGAATTGTGACTTTGTGGTCAATAGAAAGTAGGTAGGTACAAATATATCACACACTGTTCAGATATTTTTAGCAAAAATTGAGCTTAATCATCATCATCATCTGCCTAGCCTTTTCGCAACTATGTTGGGGTCGGCTTCCAGTCTAAGCGGTTGCAGCTGATTTTTTTATTTTAAATGGAGCGACTGCCTATCTGACCCCCCACAAACCAGTTATTGGGTAATACGATACCCCTTGGTAAGACTGGTTGTCAGACTTTCGGGCTTCTGACTACCCATAACGACTGTTAAAGATCAACGAATGGCAGCCGGGACCAACGGCTTAACGTTCTTTCCAAGGCACGGGGGGGTCACGTTATGTAAAGATGATCACCCACAGACCAACCGCGGCAAGCGTAGCTTAACCTGATCGATTTACATGTGTGGCTGTTATTACTTAGCCACGGGCCCCTCCGAAAGAAAAGAAAATAGGTAGGTACAGATGTATCACACTTTCCAGATATTTTTAGCAAAAAATGAGCCTAATCATTTAATGAAATAAGAAAATATACGTACTGTCACCCGAAACAAAAACGCAACGAATCGCAAAATGTTGCATTCTCGAACAAAATGTCCATAGTGAGTGTTTATAACTTTATACAATGCCTACATATAGCTTGTGTTACAAAATATACTTTTACATACAAAGGCTGACTTTCCAAGAATGAACATTTATGACAAGCGTAAAATGACTTTAATGACAGCCATACTGTGCAACTTATAAAGTAAAGGCGCTTCTTCACAGCGGCGAACGAGAACTTTTAAACTTTAACAATTTGATTTATTTTAGTTTCTAGTGTTACAGACTGTAACATTTTTAAAGTAGGTACTGTAATTTTCAGTTCAGTGTCTGTACCTTGTAAATAACCTAGCTCTATTAATATGAAGTTTTTATTTTAATTATTTTTTAACGAAAGATCAGGTACAGACGCCAGCACATCAAGCTAGCTTAAACTGTCAAATTTTCCCAATCAACATTGAACCATAGGCTTCAGCGATAAAGTTGAAATATATTAAAGAAACTTGACAGATTGTAGTACTTAGCTTGATGTGCTGGCGTCTGTCCATCTGGGTGACATTCCCATTGGAGATTGAATCGATGGTTGGCTCAATCTCTATGTGACACATATACCTATGCCAAGAAGTTTAAATACTGACCGCATCTAGTTTTCAAATATTATATTCTTGACGTAAAATAAATATTATAAATTATATTCTTATATAATATTATATATATTCTTAATTATATTCTTAATATTATATATATATAATATTATATATATTCTTATATATATTCTTATAAATATTATATTCTTAAATAAATATCATTGATCACTTCAATTCAATCTTTATTGCATATACTCATTCAGGTCATCACCTTCTGCCTAGCCTTTTCCCAACTATGTTGGGGTCGGCTTCCAGTCTAACCGGATGCAGCTGAATACCAGTATTTTACATGGAGCGACAGCCTATCTGATCTCCACAACCCAGTTACTGGGTAATACGATACCCCTTGGTAAGACTGGTTGTCAGGCTTTGGGGCTTCTGACTACCCGTAACGACTGTCAAAGATCCACGAATGACAGCCGGGACCAACGGCTTAACGTGCTTTCCGAGGCACGGAGGGGTCACGGTATGTAAAGATGGTCACCCATCCACAGACCAACCGCGGCAAGCGCAGCTTAACCTGATCGATCGACCTGTGCGGCTGTTATTATTTAGCCACGGGCCCCTCTGGCATATACTCATTCAGATGGTAAGTATAAATAATAGAATCAATTATGGACCCTGTCGGGCTTAGCAAACTTTTAAATAAGTAGCAGAAAGGAAGAGCGCTTTTTACGACGATAAAGTGGATAAGACAGAGATTAAAACAGAAGACAAACTAGCAGCGGATCGAGGGAGGGGGTTCAGGGGATCAGACCGGAATAAATAAAAAAATCGAAGATGTGACATCTACCAACTCGCACTGGGTTAAAGCCTCGCTTCCTGTCACTGAGAGGAGGCCTGTGTCCCAGCAGTGGGAAAAGCATAGGCTGATAGTAATTGTACTTATGCTTGCAAACAGCCGGTCGATTCTGTTAGAATCTCACCGTGAGAAGATAGGTGAAGTGAGCTGTAATTCCACCTGAAGCTAGGGATTGACACCAATGATAGCTCACTTTAAGCCCACTTTACCCAAGTTATCACGGTGAGATTTTTACAGCACTACAGCCGGTCGATTCTGTAAAAATCTCACCGTGAAAACTTAGGTGAAGTGAGTTTGTTTTTCCTAGGAATTGACACTATTGACAGCTCACTCCACGCTCACTTGACCTAAGTTATCGCGGTGAGAGTTTACAGAATAGCACTACTGTACACAAATCAAGTCACATAATATTATGAACTTAAAACAACCGTTCGTCTACGTAGAGATGCGCCTTTAAATAAAGGAACATGTCAATTGACGGTCAGAAAGTCTCGAAGGCGGCAATTACACCTATTGAAGCGGCTGTATAGTAACATCGGACGAATCGATTGACCCCTATCAACACGCAGTAACTGTATTTTTTCTTTACCTACGACTAACATCAATGTATTGGAAATTATTGAGACGTTAGAGGGTTTACGGTGTATATTTCGTGGATATGTTACTGTTTAATTCGTTTTGACATTTTTTTTTGGGAAATAAACCAGTAGATGGATAGATCTAGATAGATAGATAAATCGTTTACTTGGTGCACACAAAAGATATAGCACGACATACAAAAGCACGATTAAATAATAACACTTTACATAAATATTAAGAAAATAGCTACAAAGTGCCAATAGGTAAAATAAAAACTACGGGTTGCACTCCGGGAGTGCCGGCAGAAGTGAAAACTTGAATATTAACGTTGTGCATTTTTGATATTTTGGAATCTTACGAATTTTCGATCAGGGTCACGTGTCCTGACGCGAGTTTAACATTTTTTACCCATTACAAAAAAAAGTGTACAACGCCGCTAAAGAAGTTTTCACTTCAATAAGAAAAAAACATAATTATTTTGAAGACACTATAATAATAGGTAACTGTAGTCATTATTGTGTTGTAGTTGTTGTAATGCACTTGTTTAGTTTGCAAAAAAAACAGTATATCAAGCCTTACTCAAAATTACAGGCGAAGTTAACTAAACTAAAAACAGCATTAGTGACAAGAACGTACATTTTAAAACATAATTTATTTGAAAACCCTTCATGACTTTAACTGCCCCGTGTAAGAATGACTTATTACTATTTGTTCCCCACACAATGTAGGACGCCTAAACATAAAACAAATGAAAACTTCAGTCCGTTCACAGTTATTTTGCCTTTGACAGAGTAATAACTTAACAGCAACCTTATCGCAAAGAGAATAAAGATCACAATGATTTTGACAGACTCGTCAATGACAGCAATCCAATATTAACCTTATTACAATGACAAGATCACTGTGATTTGGACACTGATGCAAAATCAAAAGTAAAATAACTGCACGAACTGTACATACAACGTTCTGACGCACGACAGCCAGTAAGTCTGCGCGTGCAGTTTCATTATTACCTCCCCCTATAGTCTACACCCATTGGCCTATGGGGTTATTGAATCGGACGATAAGGTGCCACGGTAATTTCCTGCCATTTACCATCATTACTCTTCCCCATGATCATCTAATACCGTGGGGTGACCACGCGAAAAGTACAGTCCCAGTAATTCTTTAGAATTTTTCGGAAACTATTTCCGTCGTCTGGATTTCTGGAACTATTATTGAGGAGATCGGACGGATATGGCAGTTATTGAGGATTGAAATTGGTGTACTTATAGAAATTAGGGGTTGAAAGGACGAGGTTCGGACCTGTCTACCTCAATTTTGTGGCAAGTATTGACCTTTTGTTGAGGGTGTTAAATAAAGTTACCTACCTATATTAGTGTATATTAATATCTTTTGATGTTAGGATTTATATGTTAGTAAAAATACTCTTTTTTTTTTTTGCGGATGGGAAATCATCAAATGACTCCTCCCGCTCTGGGTGGAGCGGAAGGGAGTGTCAGACTCTTACTGACTAAAACCCACCCGTGTTCCTTCCTTGGCCTTTTATGTTCCGGGCCAGCGGTAACCCTTTCGGACAATCCCGCTGACCCGGCAGGCTTCGGCCCTAAGGGGCCCCTCCCCGATGCTGACATCTCTTTGAGGCGCGCGTGGAACACGTACGCGCCGTCCGGCACGGGCCTGGTCCTGATCGGACGGTGAGCTACCCATTACTCGCCGCCCGCAGGCCCGCGCCTACGGTGACCGGGAGTCGTCACGCGGCTCCCGACGCCGGGGGCGTCAAGACAAAAAAAAAAAAAGAAAAAAACTCTTACGCGTTATAATAGTACTGCCCGTGATTTAATTGATTATTACCTTTCGTATTTTTCTCTTCACATTTAATTACCCCTACAAGAAGTATCTGCCAACAATCTCCCTTTAAATTAGGTGAAAAAATATGCCACACTTGTAATGTAAAATTAAAAAAGAAAATAATAATATAACAGTGTTTGATATGATAACAATCACAGCATTTCCAACACACATTGAAACTAAACCATCTTTGGCAATCACAGCTTGTATGTTCAGCAAAAACAAGTTTTGATAATCTCCCTCTCATTCGCACTCATTCATACCTCTGTTGATGAGCGCCTATTTGGTAATTAAGTACAGAACAACGTCGTTTGTTATCACTTATCAGTATTGCACATTGCAATGAAAATATTACGCTTTTTACCCCATTGGTTCTCTCAAGTAATTACACATAACAATTCACAATTCGTAGGTAAGCATTGATTCAGCGACTGTAACATTCACAATTTCGGTCAAGACAGAGTCGTACAACTTTTAGTTAAAAATAAAAGCTTTGGGAAACTTGGAACATGGGGAGATACGGCATCACCCCTATATTCTACAGGTATATCTTAGATATCCCAAAGCAGGAGGTTTTCAACATAAAACATATTGCATCCAATAAACCGCTAATTAATTCAAACGAGGCACCTAATCAAAAACCATAAACTCAAAACTCTTCCTCAACCATAAACTCCAGTGAGTAACAAGAACTGTGAAACTAACACTAGAACAATATATCAAACTAATTTGTCGTCCGGCGGCGCGGCGTAACACAGAAGAGAACCAGCCAGTTAACAACAAAGAGGGGGAAGTGGTCGAGACTATACAGGATCGATTAATACCCCCTAATTACGCAATTTCTGGGTATCTCTAATTGTGGTGTGGACCAGTATATTCCGCGTGACAGTCCGTTATTTCCCTCGAGGGCGGTAAAGATAGCGGGGCGCGGTACACGTGAAAAATTTACTGGAATCGTTGAATTTTTAAAAGAGGAACGTCAGTATTTTTTTTTTTTTGTTTTTTGAGAAAGGACATGGTTGACATTGGGTTTGGGTTTGTTTATCAAAAGGTACGGTACAGTTAATTGATGCTTATCGTCCATAAAACCTTTAACCTAAATAAAAAGTTTTAATCATGATCTGGCAGTTTGAGTAATTCACGCGGCCTACCCAAATGTCCTTTCTTTGGTATTGTTCGTCGAATCGTTGAGCTCCTCAAGTTCTGAGTTGAGCTGCACGATTTTTGACAAATGCGTGCACTGACTGGACAGGTCCGCTCAATCTGTGTGGTTCTTTTCTCAAAAGACCATTTCAGATACCAACCTACATGGTCTTCACATGATCTGACCAAGATTTTGTCTGGACTTTAAAAGAGACTGTGACCTCTGAGTTTGTTTCGGCCTTTCTTCTCTGAATAGTCAGATATGAAACGCCGATCTCATCTAGTTTAAAAAATATGATGGACGTGTAAAAGTGTTTGTACAGACGCCAGCACATCAAGCTACCCGAAACTGTCAAATTTTCCCAATCAACTTTGAACCTTATGTTTTAGCGATAAAGTTGAAAATCTATTAAAGAAATTTGATAGATTGTAGAAGCTTGTTGTGCTGGCGTCTGTACAAACCTATTTACAGAAAAATAAATCATTTATCATTTATCATATTCATATACCATCATCAAATATCATTTAAAAGTCATTGAATTTTTGTAAGAATGGTATTGTGTGTATGTGTGTCTTTAGTGTAGTATAGTGTCTTGTGTATTTATTTATTAAGTAGGTACTCATTGCACTTTGTTACTTACGGATTGTTAAAATGGCTCAAAGTTTCAGGGGATCAATATCAAAAATGTATAAACAATGCTGGGTGTTCTTGCTCATTACAGAAAACAGATAGAGAAAATTAAACCTAACACACACATAGAATCACAGAGACACTAATTATTATTAGTAAATTCCACCGTTTATTGGCGGTTGTCCCCGCCCTACCGTCCCCCACTGGGCACGAGTGGGAAAAAAAGTTTCGTTCCTCCCCAGTGGTGGTCGTTTTTGGGTTCCGTTGGCACCCTTTGGGTCAGGAACTCTAAAAACTACAGTACAAAATGTCACTGCACACTATTAATAACCTCATCCACGCTCCAATCCGACAAAAGACTCGGCAGCCGCTTCCAGGAACTGCATATCTATGTAAGTACCACTAACGTCGCGCCGAGTACGTCGGGGCTAAAATTATTCACTGACTCGTCGCATTGTTCTCTCATACTTTATTTGTCTCAGCTCTGGCAACACTTTACTCCTTTTTGTACCGTTGCGTGTCGCTTAGGAGGCTAATCCCCGTGCTTCTAATTTGTGATCAAAAATAAAAGATCGATTGAATTTTCTTGTGGATTTTGTATTTATGGAAGTGGAACGAATTGGTTTTAAAAGGATTTAGATTTGGTATTTTTATTGGTTTATTTGGGTTCATGTTTTGTTTGCGATAGGCTGAGTTGATTAATTATTAAAATAAATTTCACGAAACTTTTTTGCAGTTTTCGTGATGGGTTTAGTACGAGTTTACGAGAAGGTACACAAAATCAATTAATTTTCGAAAGTCTTTTAAATTCCATACAAAGTAAAGACAACGTTTGGACCTAGTCCTGACAATTACCATAAATAAAATCCATCACATGTAACCAAAGGAGATAAGTAACCAGCACAACAATTACGTAACACACTATCAATCGGAATCTGAATAATTTTTAAGCAAATTGCTAATCCATTGCTTCTTAAGTTCGAAAAATGTGTCGGCTCAACACGTAAATAACGCAATTAATGTTGTTGAACTGTCAAAATGAATCCGATTCCGATTGATAATGTGTTACGCAATTGCGCCGCAGGTTGTCGGATACAAAGTTAAAGGGGCCCGTGGCTAAATAATAATAGCCGCAAACGTCGATAGATCAGGTTAAGCTACGCTTGCCGCGGTTAGTACGTGGATGGGTGACCATCTTTATCAGTCGTGATCTTTGACAGTCGTTACGGGTGGTCAGAAGCCCGAAAGTCTGACAACCAGCCTTACCAAGGGGTATCGTATTACTCAGTAACTGGGTTGTGGAGGTCAGATAGGCAATCGCTCCATGTTAAATACTGGTATTCAGCTGCATCCGGTTAGACTGGAAGGCGACCCCAACATGGGAAAAGGCTGGGCAGATGATGATGTTGTCGGACACAAAGTTAAAGTTTAGTAAGAAACCGATGGATGTTTTCGAATAAAATTTAATTTAGATATTAGAAAACAAACAGCTCATTTATCAAATTTATTTTAATTCGAAAACATCCATTGGTTCCTTACTAAACTTCAACAATATACGAAAACCTGGTTACTTATCTCTTTTGGTTACTGTACTCAATACTTTTATTGCATTCCACATGTAGGTACTCTTAGGAGGTAAACATAAAATCACATCACACTAATATTATAAAGGCGAAAGTTTGTGTGTGTGTGTGTGTTTATGTTTGTCACTTCTTCACGCTCAAACGGCTGGACCAATTTTCATAAAATTTTGTATAGAGGTAGCTGTTATCCTGGATTAACATATAGGGTACTTTATAACCCGATATTCTTACGGGAACTACATTTACGCGGGTGAAACTGCCGGGCGCAACTAGTAATAAATAAAATGCAAACATGATATTGACGCGCTCTTTTCAGCACTGAATCAGTCAAGTTTTTAGTAGGCAAGCCATTTCTGCGTGAAAAAATCGTAGTAATTGGCTGTGAGTGAGTTAGGAGAGATTAAACATTTGTAAATTATACAGTGTGTCCCTGGAAATATGGATCAAATCGAATTGGGCAAAGACACTTCCATACTTGTTAAAAATTATGGAAATGACCTTGCCCTACTCGAGAGCCTGAGAATGTCGGTGAATTTTTTTACGGTTCTAAAGTTATGACCAATTTTTTTTTTTTCAACCATTTCACATAGTGCTCAAAGAAAGAAATCATAAAAAAAACTATCAATGCTATCAATTAATTTGTTAGATAGCCCTGATAGTTGTTTTTTCTATTTTTTTCCATACTTCCAGGGACATCCTGTATAACATTACTTAGCAAATTACTATTATGCCCGATTACTATGTGAAAGAAAAAGAAAAGAAAAAGAAAGAAAAATTGTTTATTTTGCACAAACAAAACGCACATTACAAATAAAAAAATAAAATAAAAGACATACTTAAAGACAACAGATACTCTCGTTAAAAGTATCTAAACTATCTTAAATGAAGATCTGCTAGTCAAAACGCAAAGTAAACGCCATTACTGAAAGTACATCACATTACTTAAGATTAAAAGCTGACACAGCAAATATTTAAGCTAGAACTAATTTAAAAATAACTAGCCACCTGCCCCTGCTTCGCGCGGTTTTTACGACTTGACAAAACATGAAGATTTCATTATTTTTTGTAAGCTTTTAATAATTGATTGTGAGAGAGTTAGAGAGCAGTTGTGGGCCAGTGGTAACGGCCGCGCCTTACGAGTTTTAGGTCGCAGATTCGGAGCATTCCTTGAAACGCACCAACTTTGAAACGCACCAAAGGTAATCCTCGAAAAAAAAAATGCAATCAAAATATAAATATTACTACAATTTTATTCCCCGAATGCATCAACGATGACACAGAGAAGATAATGAAGGAGTCGCAATTAATGATATCGATAGACGTTTCATTTGGTGCGTTTCGAGGAATACCCCGTAGATTCGAACCCTGGCAAGCGCTTTACTTTGTGTAAATTATTTCATCAACACGGCTCTCAAAACGGTGAAGGAAAACATCGTGAGGAAACCGGCACATCCTAGAACCAAAAATTCGAAGACATGTGACTTCTATCAACCCGCACTGGACCCACGTGGTAGATTGCGGCCCACTCCCTCTTACTGAGAGGTGGCCTGAGTCCCTGTATGGGGAACATAGGCATTATATGAATGTATTGTATACATAAACATTTTGGATAAAATGCACTGAATGATAGTGAACACCGAGGTATTCCACTCAGAGCACTGATTTGAACCGCACTTGGACGAACCGCTCCTGAGCACTTCCACTAACTGCACTGAAAATCCGTTGCGTAGTTCAGAAAAACACCGTGGTCACACCGACAGACACGAAAGGCGATTTTAATTTATGATACCTATTACTAGCTTCTTTGTCTGTGTGATGCCGGACTTAAAGAATAGCACCACCCCATACTTCCCGTGGGTGTCGTAAAAGGCGACTAAGGGGCGTACCGGAGAATGGGCAGCAGCGTTCTCTATGCATTCCACCACCATACCATACTGCGATCGCCAACCCGCCTGCCAAGCGTGGCGATTATGGCAAACCCCCCTTTTTGGGGGAGGCCTAGGTCCAGCAGTGGACGTCTTTCGGCTGAAATGATGATGATGATGATGATTACTAGCTTCTGCCCGCGACTTCGTCCGCGTGAAATGTTTTATTCCCCAACCCACCCCGTCGCATTGCATCGCCTGCCCGCGGTACTTACTTCGTTTTCGCTTAGCGTTCTTTCTGCCTTGTTTTCTTTTTGCTCGGCTCCTAAGGGTCCTAGCGTGATGTTTAATGACTTAAACCTTTCCTCAAGAATAAGGCTATCCAATGCAAAAATAATTTTCAAATCCGACTGGTTGTTTCAGAGACTAGCGCGTTCAAACTTTTCAGCTTTATTATTAGTACTAGCTGCGCCCATCGGTTTCACCCGCATAAGTTTCGATCCCGTGGGAATATCGGGATAAAAAGTAGCCTATATGTTAATCCAGGGTGTCAGCTACCTCCATACCAAAATTTATCAAAATTGGTCCAGCCGTTTGAGCGTGAAGAAGTAATAAACATATAAACACACCCCCACACACACACACCCTCAAAGTCACAAACTTTCACTTTTATAATATTAGTGAGATTATTAGTTTAAAGATGTACAGATAATGTTAATATTGCGAGATTCTATAGTTTTTTCTATTGCTTTTAAGTGCTAACAACTAGGAGATTAAGAAATTGCTGTGGAATTTGCCGAAAATTCATAGGGTTGGATAAGTAGGTACCTAGGTACACCAACCACTAGTGACTGTTTATAACTTGGTTAATCAAATACAATTAATTAGCATGCATTGCCAGGTGCTACACAAACACAGAGGTGTTGTGTTTGTTAAGTACACACCTACGTCTATACATCCAACGTACGTACAGTCACGAGCATAAGTATGTATACACTTTGCTTTATTCAAAGACGATTTTCTCCTTTAGTTTTGAATGAAATTTTATGTTATTACGAACAAAGTATTTCCAAGCCCATAGGTTTGTGTAAAGTGTCGTATTTTAACGTTGCATTGGTTATTTTACGAAAAAATCGACATTGAAAGTTGCCAAGTGTTGACATATTAGTGCTCGTGACTGTACTTACAAGTACCGACGTACATTGGTCAAGAGACAGCTGAATAAATGAAAAAATACTTACGAATCAACAGGTTCATTTAAAAATTGTACAGACAAGCACATAAAACCTCTTTGATTTTTTGTCAGCTTTTGTGGCGAAAACGTCTGATCGAAAAATAAAATCTTACGTAACACACTATCCATCAAAACTTGAGTCATTTTAAAGGATATTGCTAATCCATTGCTTCTGGTCTGTGTGGTGCCGGACTTAAAGAATATCACCACCCCTTACTTCCTGTGGGTGTCGTAAAAGGCGACTAAGGGTCTTACCGGAGAATGGGCAGCAGCGTTCTCTATTTATTCCAACATCATACCATACTGCGATCGCCAACCCGCCTGCCAAGCGTGGCGATTATGGCAAACCCCCCCCGAAATTGGGGGAGGCCTATGTCCAGCAGTGGACGTCTATCGGCTGAAACGACGACGACGATTGCTTCATATGTTCGAAAAATTTGTCTGCTCCACAACGTAAATAACGCAATGAATTGTAGGTAATGAAGTCAGAATGAAAGCCATTACTACTGGTATTATGTTACGCAATTAGCCCAAAACTACAAAAATGATTAATCTTCACTCTTGTTGTAGGTCGTGAGTTCGAACCCAGCCAGGAATTTTACTTTGTGTATTTGATTTCATCACCACCGCTCTCAAAACGGTGAAGGAAAACATCGTGAGGAAACCGGCATGTCTTAGAACCAAACATTTTAAAACATGTGACATTGTACCAACCCGCACTAGGCCCGCGTGGTGGATTATGGCCCACTCCCACTCTTAAAGAGAACGCCTGTGTCCCAGCAGTGATCTTTATAGGCGGATTAGGTTTATGCAGTAACATAACAATTCATAGATGATATAGTGTTAAAATAAGCCAAGACCCTAAGGTCTTACTCTAAAGTAAGAAAGCTATATTATAGAGCATCGGGTAGCGTGGCCACACATGAGACAAAAAACTAACTTAACTAACATAATGCGTCGTTGTCAAACCAAAACCTGCTATGTGCAAAAAGTATACTTTTGAGATATTGACAAAAGAAGTTTTGATAAAGTTCTAGCTGCTGCACATAGCACATTTTATTCTGAGGCCATAGTTCCACAACTAGTGGTCATAAGCACATAGCAGTTCTTTTATATGAGAAATAAGGCAGTGACCTAGCTGTGATCAAAATCTTGAAAACTCAAAAAACGGCACATAGCAGATTTTGGTTTGACAGCAGCTACTCATGTAGCCTATTAGGCTACATGAGTGCGTGCCAGTTTTTTCTAGGCAGCTGCCTTGAAAAAACTGGCACGCACTGAGAGACGGAAATAGTATAGCTTTATCCTTTTCTGTTACTTATAATAACTCAATACTTTATCCCTTTCTTGTGGAAATGAAATGGAGATACCCGCCGTCTATACTTTTCTTTGTCTAAGGCCAAGACAGTCAGGAAGCATAACAGTCTTACATAAACACATCACCAACTCAAAAGGTTGACAGATAAATACAGAACTCAGATACTAACAATAAAAGTCAAAGTGAAATGTGGATCCTACGAATACGAATAATGTGGCTAAGAATACAATCATATTTGAATAGTTAGGTAGATACGCAATGTCAGGGAAAATAGTTGTTAAGCAAATTGACTACCAGTTTAACCTGTCCGTTGAAAAAATTAAGTAGGTAAGTACCCATTAATTTCTTTAACACGACAAATTTTTGTCGTGTACTGGATTTTCAAGTGTCGGTATTGAGCCGAGCGTTGAGATTCCAACAGACTGCACCCAAAGCGTCAAAAAAGTGCACTGTTGGATCTCTGTTCAGTGCATCGAAAACAAAATGCGCCAAAAAAAATCGTCGCGTAATAAAATCTTTGGAGCATTATGAGGGCTTATTCGAATCACAACTGTCATTCCTTGTCAATTGTATGAAAAGGCTATAACACGGAAAAAATTAGGTAGGGTGTCAATTTGCTTAACCATTAATTTCCCTGACTGTACCTAAGCAAAATTATGAACGTTTCACAAAGTCTGATTTGCGATAAAACATTATCAGGTTTTAGTGCATAATAAACAACACCTGTTTAGACGTTTCCAGTACTAAAGATAATTTTCATGCGAGAACAACCTACGGTCATTGTCCTTATATTATGCGTGTGTATTGTTGCTAGTATCGTTGCTAAAATTGTTGTGCCAGCCATTGTTACGAATATACAGCAGGGTTGGCATGAAACTTTGTTTAAAGTTTAAATTATGAACTACTAACAGCGCCTCGCGGTTTTACCGGCATAAGTGTCGATCCCGTGGGAATATCGGGATAAAAACTATTCTATATCCTTCCCCGAGACTCAAACTATCCCTATACCAAATCTCACTAAAATCTGTTCAACGGTTTACGCGTGATTGATTAACAAACATCCAAACATCTTCACAAACTTTCACATTTACAATATTACTAGCAGTGCCCCGAGGTTTCACCCGCGTAAGTGTCGATCCTGCGGGAATATCGGGGTAAAAACTGCTTCATGTCCTTCCCCGGGATGCAATCTATCTTTCTGCCAATTTTTATCGAAATCCGTACAGTGGTTTAGGCGTGAAAAGGTAATATACAGACAGACAGACAGAGTTACTTTCGAATTTATAATATTCGTATGGATTTCTGCGAATCGATGACTGAAAACTACTATTATTTTAAAATTCTGAAATGATGTGAAAGATTATTAAAATTGTATTTAAGTCACTTTTTTTTAAACAATTGATTTACTGGTGTTTTTTTTTCCAGAGTCCGGACTCTAAACTCTAAACAGTTTCTGAAACTAAAATTACGTTACGATCTCACTTCTTACTGTTAGTTTGTATCTTTTCTACACTAATCATAAAACTGAAGAGGTGACACAAAAAAAAATCACAAAAAAAACAAACAAAAACAAAATTAAAAAAATATTTTTGCACTTGATACTCCAATTCTTGAGGAAGGCTAAAGGCTACCTGACATCATGATAGGACCTACCCATTAGGAGCCACGGAGTCCGCATGGATTCATGCGGGCCAACACCTGGTTGGAGGAGCGCGACGCAACGCGCAAGCACTCCAAAGGCAGCAGCAGGACACCATGTGGTTTTGGTCAGTAAGAGTCTAACAGACCCCTCCACCCACCCCAGGGTGTTAAACATCCATGAGGATTGCCACACGATCAAAAAAAAAAAACATAATGGAGCCGAGCACATAAGAAAAAAGTCAGAAAGAATGATAGGCAAAAATTAAGTAATCGTCGGGGAATAAAAAACTTCACACAAAGTCGTCAAATTGTAGGGAACAGCTGTTTTTTTTCTCGATTTCAGGTTTGATCCCATAGTAAAAGTTGTTTAAATTATGAGTACAATAACCTCTTAAGAGGTTGTTAATGTTTTACCAATAACCCTGTATACACTTTAAAAAAAAATAACGGTGATCGTGGCTGACACGGTAATTAACAAACGTTTATAAATACGTAATGGAAGCACTCACTCGTACAAGCTAGTATTTTCATATTCATGAAACGCTCACATGTCCACCAGATGCCGAAAATGATGAATAGTAATGATAAAAATAGTGGCTCGTGGCTAAACAATAACAGCCACACGAGTCGATCGAAGGTTAAACTTCGCTAGCCGCGGGTGACCATGTATCGAGACCCCTCCGACGCATAGAAAATACGTGAATCCATTGGTCCCGGCTGTCATTCGTAGATCTTTGACAGTCGTTACGGATAGTCGGAAGCCAGAAAAGCCTTACCAGTCTTATCAAGATTAGACTGAAAGCCGAACCCGAGATAGTTGGGAAAAGGCTAGACAGATTGACTGAAGGAGAAAAAGGAAAAAAAAGCAGTGGTACTCCGGGAGTGCCGACAGAAGTGAAAACAAAACACAAACAGAATACTTTGCCATCACTCACTGTCATATCCAGGTATACATTAAAAGAACAGCCGAAGACATCCGAAGCGGGTATTTTTGAATCGTCTTATAAACAAAACACGCGCGGTGTCGCTTACGATAACAGTGGTGCGAGTTCAATGGTTTTTTCCCATCTCAAAAAATGCCCAACGCGCCAGAATTTTTCACTTCAAAAAACACTAGGTGACCTTTTCAGTGTAGTTACTGAGATAGAAGCTGAATGCGCAGTGGTAGACCGCGAAATTCAAGTGTTTTTGCAATTTGCACGTCAGTGTCAGGTTGTCATCATCATCATCGTCGTTTCAGCCGAAAGACGTCCACTGCTGGACATAGGCCTCCCCCAAAAGGGGGGGGTTTGCCATAATCGCCACGCTTGGCAGGCGGGTTGGCGATCGCAGTATGGTATGGTGGTGGAATGCATAGAGAACGCTGCTGCCCATTTTCCGGTACGCCCCTTAGTCGCCTTTTACGACACCCACGTATGGGGTGGTGCTATTCTTTAAGTCCGGCACCACACAGACGGTCCGGCACCATACCGTCTGTCAGGTTGTATCTTGATCAAAATATGATTAGCGACTATAATAGATATGTATTTACAGAATTATAGTCATTAGAATCAATACTATATCTCTTTAAGTTAGCTTTGTTCTATAAGCACTTTCCCCTAAGAGTTGTTCCTTATGAACAAATCTAACCTAGAAAGATGTATTAATGATTATAATTCTGTAAATACTGACCTGCTACAGTTGCGAATCATATTTTGATCAAGATACAACCTGACACAAACCTGCAAATTGCAAAAAAACCCAAGAAAAATATTGAATTTCGTGGGCTACTGTGCATTCATCTCAACAATATATTCGTAGGCATCCTATTTAGTTATCGGTTTTCCGGCTCCTTTTCTAAAGTAAGAGATCCGCGAAAAAGAGGTGTTATTTATTATTATTCAATTTATATTCTAGTACCTACTTATTCCTCCTATTTCTCCTTTGGTACAGCCCTGTGTACTAAGACGCGTGCGTGGCGTGACACGCAATTTATTGGCTGCCGTCGTTAGCCCTTTGTGTGCTCATCGGCAAAACAAACAACATGTTTTTATTTCATTATTAGTACTCTCATTATATGTTGCAAATATTTCCTTTTCATGTTTGTTAACTTCTACACGTTGTGTTAACTTATAGCGTTCTAATTTCACAAAGCCGGTTCAGATAACATTTATTTATTAATAAACTAAGTACATAGTTGACCCGACAGACGTTGTCCTGTCCAATAAACTAAATAAGACATAACCTTTCTTAAGAAATAAGCAGTTACTTTTGTACTCAAATTATAATTATGTCATATCCCTATGTATTTTACTGTGTGTACATAAATTATAAAATAAATAAATAAAAATCCCATAAAAAGGACGTTCAGTTTCTCCCGATTTTGAAAATGAGTTTCCAATTTTTCTTTCCATAGAAACCTAATTCGGACTATGAAGAACGTTTTTTAAATTAAAAAATAGTCAGTTATTATTTTTTTTATTTTTAAATTAATTCAATTTAGTTCTATACCTACTAGCAAATGGAAAACTTTGTTGAAAAATAAAGTAGCCTAAGAATAAGCTAACCCTTTACTTTTGTGGTGCTATTTCACCCGTGATAAGGAAGGTGAAATGAGCTGTTATTCCACCATAAGCTTGGGACTTCCACTATTGACAGCTCACGTCACCTAAGTTTTCACGGTGAGATTGTTATAAAATTGCACTTCTGTCCTTCGTTTCAAGAGGTCATTCAGGTTTCCTTACTGCGAGCATCGTAGGATAATTAAGGAGGGTGAAATGAGCTGTCAATCCAACTTATGCCTGGTATTTTCACTATTGACAGCTCACTTCACCTAAGTTTTCACGGTGATATTTTTAAGGTATATAGTACTACTGTCTGTGTGGTGCCGGACTTAAAGAATAGCACCACCCCATACTTCCCGTGGGTGTCGTAAAAGGCGACTAAGGGGCGTACCAGAGAATGGGCAGCAGCGTTCTCTATGCATTCCACCACCATACCATACTGCGATCGCCAACCCGCCTGCCAAGCGTGGCGATTATGGCAAACCCGCTTTTGGGGGAGGCTTATGTCCAGCAGTGGACGTCTTTCGGCTGAAATGATGATGATGATGATGATAGTACTACTGTCCTTCGTTTCAAGAGGTCAAACAGTCTTCTTGTACTGCGAGCATCGTAGGATAAAAATAAGCTTTGAGTTTTTAAATACACAACACAATACATCATCATCTGCTTTACCTTTTTCCAACATTTTGGGATCGACTTCCAGTACAACCGGGTGCAGTCTAGCTGAATACCAGTATTTTACATGAAGCACAGCACAACCACATCCACAACACGATAGAAAGAAAGAAAGAAAAATAGTTTTAACTGCACAAACAAGAAAAAAAAAACAACTTATCACAGATATTATCAATGCGTAGCCCGTAGGTCCTACCTATAAAATCTTATACACTGACGAAATGAAGTCATGAAAATACTCCTAGAGCCAAGATTCCTGGAAAAGCTAGTCCGAATGTAGTAAATTTAAATCTTACGTTGGCCCATATTTCAATACGTTCAGCTTAAGCTCGCAACAAGCTACTCAATCATGTAAGGAATAGTTCGTGGAATCGATTTCATACAGCGGTTGTGACTAGAGGAAACTTCGCGAAGGATTTCAATGGAAAAATGAACTTTAAATATGACAGTATGGAAATCGATTTTGTATATCGAAGAGGAAAATCGGTCCGAACCTGATTGAGGGTAGATTTTATGCCTTAAAACAGCTTTTGTCTAGACTTTGATTCAGTATGTAGGTACTAGGTGCACACCTATATAAAACTATTCTCTCCTCCTAATTTAAACAATAACGGGGTTCACGTTTTACCAATCTAAATGAAGATTTCAATGTAATAACAGAAATCAATGTTCCAAAATCCGTTTTTATAACAAGTTGCCAAAGCCAGTTACAGAACTTAGCGATGGAAAGTTCAAAACCCTCATCAAACGTGTCCTTATCAAAAAAGCATATTATAAGATTAAAAACTACGTTGAAGACAAGCTAGTCTGGCAATAATTCCTTCTGCACATGTGGCTTCTCTGGCTTCTCATTAACGGCATAACTATGTAAATGTCTATATATTAACTGCTCTCAAATTACGATGTTTAATTTTTATTTAATTAGGTATTTTCTTTTTACATACTTTTTGACATAATTTCTTTATTATTTGACATTTTATACAGACGCTTGAAATTTTTCACCTCTTTATTAGTGGTTTTAATGAGAATCATAACACTTGGTTTTAGTAGGTTTTTATTATTATTTTTCTTTTTTTATTATCTATCCTTTTGATAGATTCTTATTTTGTAAATGTGAGGACTTTGTAGACCTTATAGACTTTAGATCTGTAGACCATTTTCTATTTTATCAAGTACTTGGTACTTGTTGACAGGCCTGCGCTGTCCTCCCATACCTACTGTAATCTGGAAACATTGTACAAGCCAATTATTTTTAAAAAGAGTAACCATGGAGTTTCTTGCCGGTTCTTCTCCATAGGAAACGGCCAATTGGAACCGTGCACCTAGCTTCTGACGTTTCATAAGTGCCCATGTAGGTTTATGTCAAATAAAACATTTTGATTTTGATTTTGAATGATATACATAGATTACGATGACAAAAGAACGATTTTAAGAATTATTAGCCAACTAGCTTCGTAACCGGTTTTGTATTAAGAAAGCCAAAATAAAAGTATTTAAAAATTGCAAGAAATGTAAAGAAATTTTATTTAATAATTATGAAACAGAGATGAATGTTTCCGTCATTCAAATCACTCATCCACCCTTCCAAAAATACGATAAAGCTGTTTTCTGACATACAAAATGTGTAAATAATTATATTTAAAAAACGTGAAATAAACTGGGTAATCTGCCAAGACGGAGCGATGCGATATTTTATCTTGCTAGGTATACTTTTGACTAAGCCCTTAGTTTTTACAGTCCAATTAATTGCTCTCGTTTGTATAATAACATTAATAACACTCGAAGACAGTGCAATAATCCGCTGTATAATTCAGACCAATTCAACTAAACGACACAAACTTAAACAAAGAATGAGCTCAAAGTAAGTCTGCGCCTTTACTCTCAACTAATATCTAGATAACAGAATTGAGAATCTTAAAATGTAATGGCTGAGAAAAAGTTCTTTAGGCCCTATAAAATAGAGTTAGTTGCTGTAATGGCGTGATAGCGGCAACTTACCGCATATCCCTATAAAGCTACGGTCTTTTATCGTTCGACGCGTAAATTCCCGAATCCCCGAGGATTGCAATAAATAGCTGAAATCCTGAACTTCGACCACTGACGTCGAGACCTGATAGGACTTAGACAAGCCCCGCTAACATCTTGGTCTTTACTTCGAAAAAGTTCCGAATAAAAACTTTCTACGTCGTCGCGTCGATCCAATTTGGGAACGGGCAATAAAATTGCCTTTTGATTTAAAACAGTGATTTAACCACTAGCTGTTCTTAGAGTATAATTCTTATCTGTTCTAATAATCATTAATATTCTTAAATGTTCTGATTTTAAGCGTCATGAAATTTTAATACCTACTGTATAAGAATGAAGACTCCTCAATAAAGTAGCATGCAGCAGGTAGTTTAATGTTTCTGGATGAAAGGTAAATAAACAACAAAAGAAAAGAAACAAAGAAAGGAAGAAAGAGAAACAAGGTAAGGTAGGTGGAATACAGTTTTTAAGCAGATTCTTGGATACCAATGATGTCAAAGTGCATTTCAGTGATATTCTTAAGTAAGTACTAAAAAGGAGCCTTAAGGATGACCTTAAGGCTGCCGATCCCTTTCTGGTTTGATACGTGTGCTATGAAGCACATGTATCTAACCAAAAAGGGATCGGCACCGTATCCACTCGAGCCATTCAGTATTCTTTGTATGAAACTCCCTACTACAACGCACACTAATCGGAATCGTAACGTAATCGCCTCGCCTCGGGACAAGCTCACGAACCGCGGTGCGGTGCGTTACGGCTCGTCGTTCCACGCGCTTTCAGCTCGTCGTCCCCGCGCTTACGGCTCGTCGTTCCCGCGCTTACGGCTCGTCGTTCCCGCGCTTACGTCTCTCCGTACCCGAGCTTACATCTCTTCGTCCACCCTTGCCCCTTTCACCCCTCCGGCCTGCCTGTTGCACCATCAACCAGCGGTCGGAGAGGCGTAAGCGTGGCGTCGCCTAGCCGTAACCGAGTCGACGTATCGGAGCTTTTGACCCGCTTTAGTTACGTGCTTACGTTAGGTTCACCGCATCGCCTCGCCATCATACAGGCGGTATCATCATAAAGGCGTTACTGTGCCGATCCCTTTCCGATTTGATACGTGTGCTATGTACCTGTACCTTTAAAATGCAAACTTGAAATGGAATGCATTATACCTATAAACACTTTTGTGTAACAAAAGATAAAACACGCTAATTGTAAGATAAAATCCTAACTAAATATTTTAAATGCTAAAGTGAGTTGATTTCTTTATTTGTTACGGTTTCACGCTAAAACGGCTGAACGGTTTTCGATAATATTTAGCACTTGGGTAGCTATGACCTTTTTTTTTTTGCGGATGGGAAATCATCAAATGTAGTCATTTGATTGTCCCACTCTGGGTGGAGCGGAAGGGAGTGTCAGACTCTTACTGACTAAAACCCACCCATATTCCTTCCTTAGCCCTTTATGTTCCGGGCCAGCGGTAACCCTTTCGGACAATCCAGCTGGCCCGGCAGGCTTCGGCCCTAAGGGGCCCCTCCTAGATGCTGACATCTCTTTGAGGCGCGCGTGGACCACGTACGCGCCGTCCGGCACGGGCCTGGTCCTGATCGGACGGTGAGCTACCCATTACTCACCACCCGCAGGCCCGCGCCTACGGTGGCCGGGAGTCGTCACGCGGCTCCCGACGCCTGGGGCGTCTCCCGCGGCAGCTGGGACGAGAGGCTCTCTTCTTCATCCATCCCGCCACCTCCTTCGCTAGCATGACTGCTACGCAGAAAGAGGTGACTGCCTCCCACTCCCTCTCGCCTCGGACCATGACTTGCACCAGGGCCAGACGCGAGAGGTCGCCGCCGCTGCCAATCGCCTCTACGAGGACACGGCGGTGCTCCACCCAAGCGGGGCAGACCTCCACCGTATGCTCCACCGTGTCTTCTTCACTTCGTTTGTAATAAACGTTTTGACTTTGATTCTTCTCTCATAGTAGCACAAAGTAAAAACAGCTCAAACTCTCACATTTTTCTCCTACAATATTTCCGAACATGTTAATAGCTTTAAATAAGGCATTACAATTTAAAAGGTGCCTTATTAAACCAAACTTTAAGAAGGGTTACGTACCTAATCTTCAAAAGTTAGCAACTGGGAGGCGTTGCTGGACCCTTGTCAGACCTTTGTTGAACTCCAAACATTTTGTTTGTAAATTCTTTTATTAGTAACTATAAAGCTGATAATTATCTATTAAGATAATAATGTATTTATTCGTATAAAACGTTAAGTTTGCGTTTTCCCAACTATGTTGGGGTCGACTTCCAGTCTAACCAGATACGACTGGATACCAGTATTTTACATGGAGTGACTGCCTATCTGACCTCCTAAACCCTGTTACTGGTTAAGACGATACCCCTTGGTAAGACTAGTTGTCAGACTTTTGCGCTTTTGACTTCTGTAGACCCGTAACGACTGTCAAATAGCCATGAATGACAGCCAGGCCCAACGGCTTGACGTGTTTTCCGAGGCACGGAGAAGTCTCGATATATAAGATGGTCACCCATCCAAGAACCGACATCGGCAAGCATAGCTTAACCTGATCGATTGACCCATATGCTGTTATCATTAGCCCTCTACTTATAGGTACACACTAGTAAATGCTTGATCATAAAAAGTTGATATGAGTTTCAAGGTCGCCTTTTGTAGTCGGAGTGACCTTGATTGCAAGAAGGTTACAATAAATTGATATTTTAATTGTGTTTTGAAGTTAGAGTGAGCAATATCGTGCAGGTTACGATGACAAGGCAAGAAACACTAAATACATACTTATTACGAGTCTTTGCTATAGCATGACAAACTCACCTGCGACCCAACCCCTTAAAAAAGTTATAGGTATCTTCAATATAATAAACACGGCGCGGATGGTGAAACCCACCACAAACTTTCATATCTTGCTTTAAAAATCTTGTTTAATGCGTCTGTAAAATATTTTTTCAGTACCACCCTTAAACGTCTGGGACGGTGTTATGCTAACGTTTACCATTCGAAGTAAATGGCCACTTGGCCGAATATCGTCCTTATAGACAAAACCAAAGCACATACAAAGACCATTGAAAATAATCATGTTCATAAAACTTTTGGCCTTCGGATTCGTGATCGCAGAAGCTGTCCCTATGGTGGAATAAGAAAACAACCTTACATAGGTAGGTACTCCATTTTTACAGATTCGTGATCGCTGTATGTTAGTGGTGGTGAATGATACATTTACCTATATAGGTAATCAGGTACAGTGGTGCCATATAATAATATAGCTTATTATATTCCTTATTATAAAAATTAGACTGGGCGTATGATACGCCTACAAGCTGTAGACTAAGGGCGAATTTCACTCGTGAAACTGAACGCGTTCAGCACATTTAAACCACGTTCAAGAGCTGTCAGTGTCAAAATTGTGATGGAATATTGAAACTGACAGCTCTTAGCTCTTGAAGACAGTTTAGATGTGCAGATCGCGATCAATTGCATTGGTGAAATCGGTTGTGTGCGGTTCTGATCTATAGTAATCAATTTGCCTGATACTAGCTATCAATTAGTCACAGAGTCGACAGATTTTTGTTTCAAGCTTCTTTTTTGCCTTCAATCAGCCCTATAAACCCGATAGTTATCCTTGATATACAACTCAATAAAGAACATACGAATAAATACCGACGCGTCCGTTAAACTATTCCTTCAAAGTCTGGGACGGTCTTAAACAGAAGGTACAAAGTATTTAAATGAAAAAGGCATTTTTTTCTCGGCAGCGAACATAACGAGGTGGAATCACGATGCACTCGATATAACATCGCAACAGGCCAACAGCTATTACCTGCCGGAGTTTGCGGAAAATCGTTATTGCTCACCGACAGCGGGTAGGGTTACAGTGCCGAAATGAAAATTGGACACGTAGTTATTCGGTAATACAATTTTTCTATTTAGTATTTTTAGATTTTATGTTTGTGGATTCGTGGTTTTGGTGATGTAGCTGTTATTAAATACCTAACGTGGTTTTGGACGTTAAGGGCTGATTTTTCGAACGACAGCTATTTTTAATTCGTGGAATAAAATTGACGTCTGACAGTTATTGTATGAAAGTTTTGTTAAAAATTCAAAATTATTCCGATAAAATTATCTAGCGTTGCAAAAAACAGCCCTAAATGTAATTGAGATAGGAGTATTTTTGTTTTAGTTAAAAATGTGAAATTCTAAAATGTTATGAAAGCACAAAAAGGTTTTATAGGATGCCCAGCATTTACACTATCATATTTATGTCTGGTTTTCTCCAGTTCTGTGAGCATTATGATCTTCTCTTTGCCAATTATGTTATAACCTGTTTGCCTTTACTTCTTTTATTTGCTTTCCAGAGAATCTTTTATAAAAAGAGGGTGTGTTCTTACACATGATAAAAGTAAAAATTTAAGACGGGTCGAGTATACGCGTACCTAAGTGTCTAAACACACTATGCCGAAGTTACGCGACCGTAAACGCAACGTAATTTCGGCATAATGTGTCGTCAGTAATTCAAATAGCATTGCAGGCGTAATCATGCCGAACTTCGGTCGCGTAACTTCGGCATAGTGTGGTTAGACACTTACAGCGTCATCGACCGACTGTCAGAGCCGATCTAGCGTCACCAACCCGAGGGTGACGGATCAATTTCGTTCACTTTTCAGAAAGAGTGCAAAGTACGCTTAAAGAAGATATCACTTCAAAAAGTGAAACCATTTTATTTGTAAAAACATTTCTTTTTCCGCTCATTCCTCCACTAAGGTAGTGGTCTAGGTATTTCAAGTGCACAACTGCTGAGCGTGCAACATAATACTTTCCATTGAAGGTGGAAGTGGTCACTTTGAGCCCGACTTTGCTTTGCAAAAACAATATCTTTACAAAGTGAAGAAATATTGGGGCATTTTCGACGGAAACTGTGGATGCATTTTACAGTTTTGCAATTCCATTGGCTATTATTTTGTATGGCGACGTAAATTTTGTTTGTCTTTGTCGTCTGCAGCCGGAAGATACTTTTTGAGAAAAGATAAGGATTGTCAGCCGTTCTTATTGTAAAGATACTAAAATTGAAAATAATGACGTGAAATGTGAATATTTGTTAACAAATCGATTGTTAACTAATATTTACATTTAGCAAATAAACATAAAGCTATAAAACAAACAAAAAGCTGTATCTGCAAGCATACATAAACAGTCATGAATATTTATTTAATATCCATAAAAATGAGCTAAATAAGACAGGTAGGTACATTCAATTCTTTATTTCTGTATTACAACCACGCATGTGGTGGCATTAGCTATATTAGGAGACTCATCAATTTAGGGAGACACCACATTTTAAAATCACTTTAGTCCCGGTATAGTTAACACTATTTTTTAATAATTTATGTTTCATTTTAAGTCGAAAAACGCATTAAAGACTTCGGAATTTTCATTGGCTTCTAAGAAAATCTCTAATCTTTACAACGAGACAGCTGCTTAACTATTTAGATACACGACGAACGCGGACACGGGGCGACACTTTCAGAATAACATATCGTTTTAAATGCCGACTGACAGATGACACATTTCGACATTCTTCAACTTGTCGTTTCTGAAATACGCACCGCTGCGCCCTTTTATATTTATTTTTGCTCGTCACCGTTTGAATCACCTATAACAAGAATAGAACTCTATAACTTATTGTTTTAACCGTAGAGTCTAAATTGAAATACCACAGCGCAATCGAGCTGGCTATTTTCTACATAACACCCATCACTTTAATAAGAGCTGACAAAAAGTCGGTTTAAATCTAATTCTTGAACACACTAATGTGACCGATACGGGTTAGTGGGCAATTAGTTAAACACAATATCACTTCGGTAAACAAGAAAATTTCAGTCTGGGTCACAATGGGATTAAAAGGTCGAATATTATATTTAGATAGGACGAAAAATTATATTTCTATGTCAGTTCAACAGTGAATATTTGATCACGTACAATTTATTGAGACCATTATATCTGTCATGGAGAGAGCATAAACATGTTGTCAGTTTATTAATACCCGTGTTACATGAGCTTCTAAAGACTTACACATGTTAAACAAACCGTACTTCTTTATTAACTTTTTTTATAGCGATGAATATAGGTATTTATGATTATCATCGTCAACGCAAACGAAACGAAGAGGGGTGAGCTTTCACGAATAATTCACGCTTAGCGTTTATACAGTTCAAATTCCCCAGAATGCGTACTGAGTCTGCAAAATAATTGAGCCATTCATAAGGCTCGTGATAGCGGTCCCCGGCCCGTTTCGGCACAATGACTAATAAGAAGTTAATCCGCAAATAAAAGTGGAATTGAAACAGAAGTGGAACGCCTTTGCGCGCCGTGTGGGTAGCCTAACGTCGATTCGTCTTTGTCGGCGTCACTGAACTCGTCAGAAATAGATTAAGCTCTCTCACTCAATCTAATGGCGCCTCATTTGTTTGGCTTTAAGAGAAAAATTGCTCTTATACTCTACGATAGAATCTTGTCGATGACTTCCGTTTGTTTGACTCAATTTGAACAACCGAATGCTCCAATTGTTAGGGTGTCTCTAAACTGAACGTGACTTTGTTAACAACAATCGTATTAATTTTTGTTTTTTAAGTCTGCATTAAAATGTCACTCGCAATCGTTACTGATAGAACCACTCTACTAATAAAGGAGTTTCTTTTTGTTTGGCGATTAGGCCCACCGAAAATTGGGGCGTCTATTAATGAAACGCATGTTAATTTGTTCCCTATGATCTCTACATTACAGTGGTAGTAATAATTATGTTTCGTGAACGAGAATACTCAGAAATACGATCATAACCTAAAAAATCCCTAAAAAAGCAATTTTTTTGTGTGTTGGCCTCATTGCGTCGGTATTATAATTTAGTAAAATAGTGCACTGCTCTGTAATAAATAGTAGGAACATAGGGTTTATTAATGAAATAAAAAATCTGATGTTAAAAATGTGATGTCTTTTCTTTCTGCTACAAACATTCTACCACCAAGTGCAATGTAAGATTTCTCATCCTTTTACGCTGCCATCGCTACTGAACGGTGGTAGTATAGTCGACATCGGCTCAGTTGCCAAAAAAGAAAATAAAAACTTATGTGTTAGTAAAGTGTTGTTGACAAAATGACAATATGACCTACATTTAATGCACAACAAAAGCAAAAACAAAGTACCAACGATACATATTTTCCACACACTACTGCTACTCGATGCCAACACAATGTGAGTAGCAAACATTCCGTCAATATGGTCCCCGGTAATTCCGCTGTAAAAGCATCTTAACATTTTCAAATTCAGTTAACACTTTCAAGTGGCACCTTCAGCAAATTGTTTTAAGCAGTTGTGTTCCTGTTCCGTTTACCTTAAAAAATGTTATTGTGTTTTCGTAACTTACTTTTATACTTCGTTTACTCTCCAATTGGAGGTAAAGTCGAGTTCGTTTCGTTCGTGTTTATTTTTCTAATTATTTGTTGTTAATCGAGTTTGTAGCAGACGCCAATTTTGATTAAAGTCTGCATTATAACAAGGAGTAATTAACATTTTGCAATAACGTTGAATCCGATTTGTATTACGAAATGAACTTTTACAATTTCTGGAAGCCTGCGGTAATGAAGTATTGCTTTTATATTTAATGAAATACGACTCGTAGCGTGTCGACTTTATGAGTTTGTATTGCAATAAAAATATGGCGCCGAACTTGTGAAATTATGCTCCAAGTAGTTCGTGCTACGTGCGGACGGCATTTAAATATAAAGAAGAGAAAGAAATTAAAAATTTGCGTCTGCAGAATGAACTGACGAGGATCTCAGTTGCAGTAGATAGCTCAAACCAGACGGAAGGGGAGAATTTTAGGTGTGCTGTGTAAAATCTTGTTGCAAAACCGTTGTGGCTCGCAGCTGCATTGTTTTGTGCATTTTTCTTTTATTAACTTTTATTTCGCACTGAATTTTTGCTGTGAAAGTTTGAAACTTTTCTTTTAATGGTTCTGGTTGCGTTGCTCAAGATCAATCTCTCAGAACTTTGATTGAGAGCGTTCTGTATTTGAAAGAGTTTATGATTGAGGACTCTCAACAAATCCAAAACTAATCGAGCATATCCGAATTCATAATAAGTATGCTGTTGATAGGTAATGCATGCTTAAAAAGATTTTATATTTTATTTATTTGCGCTTAGATTTTAACTTTATGTTTGTCCCAATACTAAGTATTAGTTATGAAGAAATGCAACAGCCGCATAGGTCGATCGATCAGGTTAAGCTACGTTTGCCGCGGTTGGTCTGTGGATGGGTGACCATCTTTACATATCGAGACCGCTCCGTGTCTGTTATTTGTGGATCTCTGACGTTACGGGTCGTCAGAAGACCGAAAGTCTGACAACCAGTCTTACCAAGGGGTATCGTGTTACCCAGTAAATGGGTTGTGGAGGTCAGATAGGCAGTCGCTCCATGTGAAATACTAGTATTCAGCTGCATCCAGTTAGACGGAAGCGAGTCGGCTTCCAATCCAACATAGTTGGGAAAAGGCTAGGCAGATGATAATGAATATTTATACACACCAATGTGCAGGACATTCGAAATAACGTATTTAAAGTACATCCCCGATGAGATCTAGAATCGATTTGTCAGTTAAAAGCCGTGCCAGATTTTGAAATCAACATTAGAGTATAAATATCTTTACCACAAAATACATGAGTGCTAGAAAAGAATAAGACAGGATATTATTTCTTCTTCACAGATTTTAAAATTCAAATTGATAGAGTGGCTACAAAATAGTTGCTTCTATAGCCTTATGGTATTTATAGAACATATTAGACATAGTTGTTACATGGTGAATTAATTATTGTTTATGAGTGATTGGAGAGATACTTAATTGTATATAATAGTAATTTTCATTAAATAATAATATTGTTTTTAACCTCTCTGCTCGACTAGATTTTGACATATGACATACCAGCTGACTCGACGGGATGTTGCGAATTACGTCATGATTCTCAGGAATTTACTTCAACTTTCAGCATTCGAATTTATTAAGAAAAATGTGTTACCGCGCCTATTTGGACAATAAGCTTGTGGCAAATATCTTTAATTATATGCTGATGTCGGTCAAACCGCGTCATTCTACTGCGAAAAATGTATAAAATAGATATTACTACACCTATCCAAAAGGTAGGCATCTTAAAATCGCTGAAAATATATACATAAACCACATAATCTCTTGATGAAAATATCCAAAATGGAAAAATAAAGATATTGTCATTCTCTCTGCATTCTTACTTTTACCATTTTTCATACGTAAGCTACATAAAAAACATGATCAAATCTTGATAAAAATTACTTAAATTGTGTTGCGGCGTGACACTTCTTAGTGCTGACAATCCACCCAATTTTGTTATTTCGATTAAAAAATGTCTTAAAGCATAATCGATAATCGGTATTTTAAAATCATTAAAAATTTGTAGAAATTGAATAAAAACTCTTTGGTATATTTTTCATGAATTCATTATTTATTTAAATATAATCATTTTATTTTAATAAGTACAGTGTGGATAGGCGTGTAACTTTTTATGGTTCCCTACGTCCGAATGAAAAAACGGAACCTTTATAGAATCACTCGTGTGTCTGTCTGTGTAGGTCTGTCACAACCGATTTGTTTCGATCTACTGGACCGATTAAGTTGAAATTTGGTACACTTATAAATTTCTGTGACTCGAACATGGCCGTGTAACATAAATAAATTAATTTATAATATGGGGTCACTTTTTGGGGTCACATTAGAAAATTTAAAAAGCATTGCATACTGTAGGTACCGTGTGATATATCAAATGAAAGGGCTTGTAGTGAGGGTCACAAATATATTTTTATAAGACCACTGAGACTAAAATAAAAAAAAATACAAAATATAGTTCTGTGATTACCTATAGATTCCAGGAGATCCTATCAGAAGTCTGGTCTTAAAATAACATAGCAAATCTCTCAATATACTGCGACAAAACATGTTCGGAATGTTGGGGATGTTATATTCAATTTAAAGTTGTTATTAGGGTTCCGTACCAAAATGGTAAAAAGCAACCTTTTTTTTTGGGTGGGAAATCATCATATGACCCCTCCCGCTCTGGGCGGAAGGGAGCGTCAGACTCTTGCTGACTAAACCCACCAGTGTTTCTTCCCTAGCCCTTTGTGTTCCGAGCCAGCGGTAACCCTTGCGGACAATCCCGCTGACCCGGCAGGCTTCGGCCCTGGCGGGTACGTTCCACGCACGCCTCAAAGAGATGTCAGCATCACGTGAATAAGGAACCCTTATGTTGCGACTCAGTATGTCCGTCTGTTACAGCTGGATATCTCAAGAACTACTAAAGCTATCAACTTGAAATAGTTTTAGGTGACGTTTGCCCAACTATTTTGCAAACAAGAAAGAAATAAAAATATTTTTGTTTTTTTTTTTACAACCGGGACTGAAAAGGGTTTTGAAAAATTCGAAGTGGGGCTACTAAGGTATGTGGGGTATCAAGAAAGAGCGTAGTTTGCACATTCTCAAACACTTTTTATGGCCCCATGTTTTTTGACTTTTGATAAAAATGTAAAAAAAAATACCGTTTCCCCCTTATCTCCGAAGTTTGCACAGAGAAAATCCTGAAATTATTCTATGTGATAGAAGTTAATGTAACGATTACAGGAAAAATAAAACGATGTCTCTAAATCGCACACTCTTTCAGAAATCATCAACAATAAATACATTAGTTCCACTATCGGTCATGAGATAGCGCTGACCTAAAACTGCAATATTCTACACCGCAGCGTGCAGTGTTAAAATTCTCTGAAGCATAATAGGTCTCACCGATGAAAATTTAAAAACATAAGATGGTACGGAACCCTCGGAGAGCGAGTCCGACTCGCGCTTGCTTGTTTTTTTAATGTTATGCTTAAAACACTTGTTATAAAAATATGATTTTTTGGCATTTTTAATCTCAAATAGCAGCCAAGGGGGTTAATTGCAGAGTTTCGCTGTAATAGTAAGAAATGCTCAATATGTTATTCCCCTAAAAGTGACACAGGGCCGTTGCGGGTGACGTCAACATCGAAAGGGATAAGAAAACAGTACTTTTCTTTTCTGGCCGGCACTTTAATTTTTGGGTGCGTTATGAATGATGAGTTTATGAAATACAAACTTATTTTTTCAGTCGATCAAATTAATGATGAGCATTGTGCATGCGTAAATATTCAACCCAACTACCGAACTTTTCACTGTGCGTGGTCCGATATAAACAAGGCCAGTTTTTAAAATTACGTTGGGTTAGTACCACAAAAGAAAACAATTTCTATTACTCAAGTAAACTATTAAATACAAAACTGTCCAAGTGCGAGTCGCACTCGCACACGAAGGGTTCCGTATCACAAGGCAAAAACGCCAAAAAAACAGGAATGTTGTATAGGAACCGCCCCTTAAATATTTATTTTATTCTGTTTTAGTATTTGTTGTTAAAGCGGCAACAGAAATACATCATCTGTGAAAATTTCAACTGTCTAGCTATCACGGTTCATGAGGTACAGCCTGGTGACAGACGGACAGACGGACAGTGGAGTCTTAGTAATAGGGTCCCGTTTTTACCCTTTGGGTACGGAACCCTAAAAACTACCAAGTTCATACAACTAAAACATATTGAAATGTAAAGTGATTGCGAAATACCCAATTTATCCAATTAATTTATCATCATTCCCAAACTTTTGTTAAGCCTACCTAAAAAATGTATACTGGGCATTCTGTAGCAAACTATTGGAAAGTATCAAATATAAATATTTGTACATTTTATAAAAATAATTTGAAGCGGCGAGCGCATTCCGAAGATAAATTCAAATATAGAACCAATTCGGCGCGAAATTCAATGAATGACTATGGTCAAAGGCCCTCAGTTATTGACTCAGTTTTAATATAATGTCCAAATATAATTACATTAAAAAATCATAAATCATTGTTATAAACAATGCTTTTTATATTAAAATGATTTTATTTTAATTTCTGAGTATCGATTTCCGACATTCGACATATTAATTACTCGAGTCAATCGAAATTAAAAAAAAAAATCGTTTATCATAATCGCTTTCACACATCATTACGATAAAAAAAAACAATAATGGACGGCGATTCTGAACACAAATTGAGTAGTGGTAATGAATAATACGTGTTATTGGACCCTGTGTTTCAATATTACGTTAAGATTTGGGCATTGTCGTGTTGTTTATAATATTTTCAATAATATTTGTCTCATTTTAAATCTTATCTGCATGTGTATGTGTGACATTTGTGAAAAGTAAAAATGTAAACACGCACGTTTGGCGCGAAACTGCGACATTAGATATCAAAAAACTTCATTACCGCTACTTATTTAACTTGGGCAAAGGATGAATTCGTCAAATAATTAAATGATGTATGCCCCACTGCCCCTGTGGTGGAGTTTGGATGTTCGAAATTCCCATTTTTTATGTTTTTTAGCCTCGACCACCTCTGTCAACAAAATGGCGATTATCGCATTTACAGACTTAAATTTAATAAAGGTAAATTAATAAGCTTGCGCGCTAAGTATGCAATATTTATTGGCGTTAACGTATGAGTTTTTTATCCAACTCTCTTGATTAACGCACATTCATAAGATTTGATGGGTAGCATAATGAAAATTTACATAATCAATGAAGAGTGTCGTATGTCGTAATTCCTGGGTCCAATGGGACCCAGTACCGAGCCGGCGGAGGTTCGTGTGTTCGGGTCCATTCGGGGGCGCTACCGAACTATACGGTTAATATGATGATTTTAAAAATTGACGGCTAATTTTATTTTATTGTCATTTTTATTATATTTTTGAATTTTTGTCGATTTTTATAATCTGTCAACCTAAAGTATTAAAATGTTAGCCTTTGACATACTTATACATTTATTTGATTGACATTTTTAATTTTAATTATTAACATCATTTTTAGGGTTCCGTAGCCAAATGGCAAAAACGGAACCCTTATAGATTCGTCATGTCTGTCTGTCTGTCTGTCTGTCTGTCCGTCTGTCTGTCTGTCTGTCTGTCCATCCGTATGTCACAGCCACTTTTCTCCGAAACCATAAGAACTATACTGTTGAAACTTGGTAAGTAGATGTATTCTGTGAACCGCATTAAGATTTTCACACAAAAATAGAAAAAAAACAATAATTTTTTTCATCAAACCCATACGTGTGGGGGTATCTATGGGTAGGTCTTCAAAAATGATATTGAGGTTTCTAATATCATTTTTTTCTAAACTGAATAGTTTGCGCGAGAGACACTTCCAAAGTGGTAAAATGTGTGTCCCCCCCTGTAACTTCTAAAATAAGAGAATGCTAAAACTAAAAAAAATATATGATGTACAATACCATGTAAACTACCACCGAAAATTGGTTTGAACGAGATCTAGTAAGTAGTTTTTTTTTTAATACGTCATAAATCGTAAACCACAATTTACCATTCATTCAATCAACTCAAAAATAAAAAAAACATTTAATTTCATAAACATAAACCTTATGCATAAACCCGGATGTTACGGAACCCTCGGTGCGCGAGTCCGACTCGCTCTTGCCCGGTTTTTATTTTATTTGTTAATTTTTATAATCGGATAATTCGAAGTATTGAAATGCGTCAATGTAATTTTGGTTTGGTCTGTTTTTTTTATATTTTATTCATTTTAATGTTTATAATTTATTTGTACTATACGATGGTACGGGTACGATGTGAAGATTTATTATTAAATGAATTGCACGTAATGCACGCTTGCTTGCAGACAGAATACAATAACTTTTAGGCTTTAAGATCTTCCCATACTGAACAATGTATTTTTTGGCAAATAAATATTTTGAATTTGATATTTTAATTTGAAACACTCAAAGGTCACTCAATTTCATGTAGGTTTTCATTTTCAAACGTTTTATAGGAATAAATGTAAAGAAAAGATGTACTTGACTAATATAATAATAATCTATATAGGTACTTACTAATAATAAAGCTGAATAGTAGGCTATTTACCTAATATCACGCTATGGCCCTTACGAGCAAAAAGAAGAAAAGTCAGAAAGAACGCTAAGCGAAAAGGAAGTGATAGACACTCGGTCGCTATTATTTAACTAATATTTGGTATTTTCACAACGAATGTCTAAAATCTGCTAGCAAAATAAATTGGCAAAAGAAACGTAGGTAATGAAGCTTGAAACCCCAAAACACAAATATCAACCACACAAAGACATTACATTTCTATGAACGCCTTCATCAATTCCCGGCTCTTCACGCATTCGCACTTAAAGTGCGAGTTCCCTTTTAGTTTCACTGTTTCCGTGTCGAACTTTATTTTATTTGTTGTGTTTGTAGTGTGTGAAATAGCCGTGAAGGCGTCGTGAAGCCGACCACCCAGTGGGACGATGACTGCTTAACGCGCGCGCCGTCATTTCTTCTGATTTATTGAAACGCAAAGAGCACTCGGCGAGAGATCTGTGCACTGTCGGACGGAGATATGGGGACAGTATGTGCGAATCGAAAGTGAAGGAATAAAAAGGTCAAGTACGGTAGGTAAGTTAGCTTTATTATACTCTTTTTTTTAATGACGAAAAATTGATGAAGGTTCTTAAGTCCACGCGTATTCAGGATGGCAAGGGTATCGACGCGTAACCTGATATCGTGGAATCAGTACAGAAAAAAAAAATTATGTTACATACATTTTGGACCGCGTAGGCATTGCACTTTTCTATGAAATAGCAGATTTTTTTAACCGACTTCAATAAAGGAAGTTCTGTATTCGACCCGTGTGTAATGTATGTTTGTAAGTCCGCAATTTTCTCAAAACTGATGAACCAATTTTGATGTGTATTTCATTAACGTGATCTACATACTTTCAGGAAGGTTTAAGTATATAATACATTAGTTATCTATTCTTATGTACGAAGTTATATGCATAAATGTACTGCATCTCCGGCATTTCTATGCGAATTTTGGTGATTCTTCTAGTCGGTGGCTTCAACTCTTCAATGCACCTTAGCTTAGCAACACTAGGCTGTGGTCCCATATAAATTTGGTTAATTTTGCTCGGGTAGTTTTTGAGTTAACTTCAATATTACAATTTTTTTTCCACTTAGCTTACATTGATGATGTTTTAACTGATATTTACATAGCAAGTTGTGTTAATTGAATTTATGTGGGGTAGGTACAACTTAAAGGTGAGAAATATAAACATTTTTACAAAAAAACAACTGACTTTAAAAAAAAAACTCTACAAAGTGAAAAATAACTTTAGTTTCAGAAGTCGTTGACTAATCTGACTTCCGAAATTAAAGTTATTTTTCACTTTGTAGTGTTTTTTTTTAATTGTTTTTTTTATAACCGACGAAAAATTTCAACGCTAGGGGTCTAGAATTATGCTGTCAAGCTGAAGTCATGGTTACAGTTTATGAGTTTACGCATCAATGTCCTTGCAACTCTGTACATTTTTTTTATTTTAACCTATAGGTTCAGGGAGAGTTGTCTATGTTTAGTTCAAAAACACAAATCAAGCTAAACACTGAACGAAACTTTAAAAAATCGCTAAATTTATTATTTGCAAAAGGAACTTTTACGCAGAGCTTTTTAAACTGCAGAGCTTGTCTACAGCCCACAAAATGAACAATATTTACTGAAATTCACAAAAAAGAAACAATTAATCCTGAGTTAAAACTCAGATTATCGCCATCAACGAAACCACGACACGCAATAAATAAGAGTTGCATTGTAATTGTACCTACAACACAATACAAAAAGCGACATTAAATCTCTTTTAGTAGCATTCTATCTGGCCAGACATGTACAACAGATATTAACACGGGTTTAAATTAAATTCAAATTTGAATTTTGAACTGCATTTTCTCACGCGGCAACACTGATCACTGCGGCTCCATTTATGAATGATCTAACCACATTCTAAATTTAAAAATGATTATCAAAGATCTATAAATAACAAGTCTTTGAAATTGATTTTTCTTGTTGTTTATTTATTCATTTGGGATGATTTAAATTAATGTCGTAACTATGAAACGAGTTTAGCTACTTTTGTGTTTGAAGTTGTCGGTTATTTGGTTAGAATGACTCAATGATTGGTACTGAAACTACAGTGTCCATTGTTTTTTTGAAGATTGGGGTTTTTGTGAGACTTCTTGCTCAAACATTGGTGAATTGAAATAGGTAGTAGTCAATGAGCGAAAATATTAAGGATTTTTTAAACAAAATCCTTTCTCTCATAGCGGGCGCATGTCATTTATCGAACTGTCATTTTCATTCAAACAATGTCAATGATGTTGTCAGGTGCAATTAAAATTTAACTTTAAGGTGCTTAACTTAGTAGGTAGGTACATATTTATTCCTTGATGAGTGAACGCCTTTCGGCTGAAATGATGATGATGAGTCATCATCATTTCAGCCGAAAGACGTTCACTTCTCGACATAGGCCTCCCCCAAATACCTCCACTTCGACCGGTTCTGTGCTTCCCGCAACTAGCGGATTCCTGCAGAATTAACAAGGTCGTCAGTCTACCTTGTGGGAGGCCTTAAATTCCAACACTACGTCTTCCGGTACGGTTCCTTGACTGTACTTACATAATGCAGAAGCATTTTCAATGGACTGTTACGTTTAAAGACTTCATGTTTACCTACACGTTTCTATTTATAAAGTCAACAGTGTTAATGCAAGTCAGTTAATATGAGTTCGACAGCCCTCGTCTCGTGGGGCAAGCGTGATTGCTGAGCGAGGGGTCCTGGGTTCGATTCTCAGGTTGGGCAAAGCCTTATTGGGGGGCTTACATGACCTAAAGCACGGTCACTGTCGGACTGCATAGAAAAGAAAGAGAAGCGCGATGACACAACGCTGGTAATTTATTGCAAAATATGAAGCAATTATTTAATTACAAAAAATCTATTGTTTGGACTAAAAAATTAAAACACTAGTGTTTTAGTATGTTGCTTGTAGAATAATCTGACAAAAACTCAGATTGATTGTATGTATATTAGTAGGTATGGTTTTTATTGTATAAAGAAAGTTTTTAGAGGTATCTTCATGATTTTCTTCTAGCGTTTCTTCTAAACATTGAAAAGGTTAATTATGTCATCGATACATACGCTATGTATATTAGTGTAAAAATCAACCAACTTTCTTTTTACAATAAAAATTGTAAAAAGAAAGTTTTTAGAGGTATATTCATGATTTTTTTTATCGTATCAAATTAGTTGTAGTATGTTTTCAACACACTACGAGTATCTACCTAGCATATATCCCGAAAAATATCATATTTATTTTTCAGATTTTGTTTACTGTAGTCGATCATATACTTTTATTGTTTCTAAAACTTGCGTTTTTTGTGTTTATTTCTTGTAAGCCACTTAATTTGAAATTTTTAGCACCGCGACCGAAATCGGTCGGGGATATTAATATGCGTCAACGAATTCATTCCTCACGCTCTGACCAAACAAAATATCATTTTGACGTAGGACACACAGCTCTTTAATCCTGTTGATAAAAAAAACACAAATTCTTGTAAACAACTCGTTGTTTGTTACTACAACAAAAACGTTCCAACCAGAAAAATCGACATTTCATTTACAGGGTTTCCACTGACGTCAGTAGTTGAGGAAAGTAACAATTTGCTGTTGTTTTATTGTTCCGTCTAGGGCGGGAATAGGGCTGTCGGCGTTTGTTTTATTTGTTACAACACTATAAAAGTGTTTATAAAGAGTAAAATGAGCTTAGTCGGGCAAGCTTCCACCTAGAACTGAGGATAGTTAGAATGTAAACGTAAAATGTAACTTTTACAATGACTGTTTAGTCACACTGTCGCATCCGCGATCCATTCATTTTTTAGTAGCAATTAAACAGTCTTAGAGCACACACGTATTTTCAATCATCAAAATCCTGCTAATCAAAAACCTACCTTAAACAAAAGTACATAGTGGTCAAAATCGAGCCGGACTAATTACGAAGAGGATTTATAATATTATTTGTGTCGAAGGTATCGGGCGGCCGGCGCGAGCTAACGAGCCGCATTCCAGAGGTGATTAGCAAGTTATAAAGTTAAAGTTAACGTTTTTTTACATTTCTACTGGAAAATCACAAAGTGTAAAAGATGGAGAACATAGAAAAGCGAGTGTTGCTTCAAGCTGATGTGTTTGAAAAGGTGCAGAAAGCCTACTCGAATTACAAAAAGTCGCCCAAGGAAAGAATAACCGACGGTTATATACAAACTAGGATGGATACTTTAGAAACTTATTGGAAAGAATTTAAGAGTGTTCATGAGGAATTGGTAACGGATGTTTCTATGAAAGACAGACAGAAGTTAGCGTATTTTGTAGAAGATAAGTGCGATAAATTTGAAGAGTTATATTTTACATATAAAGGAGAAATGAAAACTGCATTAAACAACATGATGTCTCATATGAAAAAATCGGATAAACTGGAGAAATTAGACGAGACTAGACCAACTGCTTCCTGTAGTGATATTAAATTACCACGAATATCGATCCCTATTTTTGAAGGAAATTATACGGAATGGAGATCTTTTCACTACCTGTTTATGGCATTGATACACAGAAATGAGTCATTGGAAGATGTACAAAAACTTCATTACCTTAAAAGCAGCTTGAAAGGAGACGCAGAGGTTCTTCTGCGCCAGTTTGCAATCACGGGTGAAAATTATGCTGATGCGTGGTCAATTTTGAAAAAACGCTATGATAACAAAAGGTACATTGCTAATTGTATATTTAAAAAGTTTTTTGGTCAAAAGACAATATCTCAAGAGTCAGCTTTCTCCTTGAAAAACTTGTTAGATACGTCGGTCGAGTGTATGAATTCTATGAAAAACCTTGGCTTACCGACAGCGCAGTGGGATGCAATTGTGAACTATGTGATTGTTTCGAAGCTGGATCCTGTAACACATAAACAATGGGAGATTATTATTAGTGAAGATAGTTCTGATGACTTACCTGGTTTTGTGAGGCTGAAGTCCTTCCTGGAGACTCGGTTTCGTACGCTAGAAATGATAGAACCTGAAAATAAAGTAAACAAACCAATTAAGCCGAAGACACATCACGCGACTGCCACTAGTGGAGAGAAGCACTGTCCGTTCTGCAAAGAAAACCATTATATTTTTAACTGTAAAGAATTCGCTAAACAACCGGTGGAAGAAAGATACAGCTTCGTACAGAAAAACAACTTATGTTTCAACTGTCTTATTCCAAATCATTCCGTATTCAAATGTAAACAATCAAGTACATGTAAAATATGCAAAAGGCGGCATCATTCCTTATTACATCGAGAGAAACAAGCAGGTGACACAATGCCAACTAAAGAAGAAACCACAACAAATAAGCAAGAGGTTAGCATGGTAACAGCACACGTGTCAAGAGGAGAACAACCTGGTCAACACATCTTGTTGGCAACAGCACTGGTCGACGTGACATCGAGGACTGGACAATCACACGTCTTCCGTGCTTTGATTGATCAGGGCTCAGAGGCTTCGTTCGTGACGGCGAGAGCAGTCGAGTTATTGGGTCTGAAGAAGACTCAAATCAGCGGTGAGGTCTCTGGTGTTGGTGAAGGTAACAAACTTTGTATTAATCATTTAGTAGGGTTACATATTAAGTCGAGGTATGAAAGTAATTTCTTTATTGATGTTAAGGCGTATGTATTAAAGTCATTGACTGGTAGGCTACCTTCTAGAGAAATAGGAGGTTGCGACTGGCCTCAACTTAAAAATATGAAATTAGCTGATCCTACTTTTAATGTTCCGGGTAGGATTGATATCCTTCTCGGAGCTGATGTTTTTGGCACAATAATATTATCTGGTCTGTTAAGAGGTCCGGGCAGTATAATTGCACAGCATACACACCTAGGTTGGGTATTGTCAGGGGATATGTACTCAAATCCTACTTGTGCACAAAACATTATTAGTTTACATGTTACCAGGCTCGTAGAAGAAGACAACAACCTTTTGAGAAAATTCTGGGAAATAGAAACAGAAGACTACACAACCAAGAAAGTATGGACAAAGGAAGAAGAAAAATGTGAAGAACACTACATAAAGACAACAACAAGAGATGCATCAGGAAGGTATGTAGTTCACTTACCTTTGAAACAAAGTATTGAAGAGACCGTGAAGGCGTGCGGGGAGACTAAAAATCAAGCTATAATAAGATTCAAGCAACTGGAAAGGAAATTTGCAAAACATGAAGATTTTAAATCAGAATACAAGAAGGTCATACATGAGTACTTGAAGATGGGCCATATGAAGAAGGTTGAAAAAGAGGATACAATTGAAGCAATTTATTTAGCACATCATGCTGTCATACGGGAGGATAAAGATACCACAAGGGTAAGAGTTGTTTTCGATGCTTCAGCCAAGGGATCTAATGGGCACTCCTTAAATGGCACCATGATGGTCGGCCCTACGCTACAACCTGATCTTCGTGTTCTTATCATTCGCTGGAGATCTCACAGAATCTGTGTTGTGGGCGATATTATAAAAATGTATCGTCAAGTAAGAATGACCGACAAACACACAGATTTACAACGCATAGTTTGGCGAGATAATACGAGTAAAAACATAGAAAGTTATCAACTACTTACCGTGACGTTTGGGACAGCATCGGCGCCTTATCTTGCGGTACGATCTTTGAACGAACTAGCTGATGATGAAGTGGAAAGATACCCTCGTGGAGCTGCTGTCGTTAAGAGTTCGTTCTACATGGATGATTTGATGACCGGACATGAAGACCTATCTGAAATAAAACAAATTTGTGAGGAAGTAAACAATCTGCTGAAGGCGGGTGGTTTTCAAATGCAGAAGTGGTCCAGTAACTCTGACGAAGTCTTGACGTTTTTACAGGGAGACAAGGAAACTCCGGAATCTGTGAACAAAATAGAAATTAAATTAGATAAGGTCATAAAGATACTTGGACTTACCTGGGACAGGAAAAATGACACGTTCCAAGTTACGGTAAATCTACAGGAAACCAGGACTCCTGTAACAAAAAGGGTAATATTATCTGATGTGGCGAGTCTCTTTGACCCGTTCGGTTGGCTCTCGCCAGTAGTTATCACAGCCAAGATAATGATACAGAGATTGTGGCTTAACAATCTCGGCTGGGATGATGAATTACCTTCAGCTCTAGTAGCCGAATGGCTTAACTACAGAGAGGAACTTAAAGAGTTACACACCATTGAAATCCCACGCTGGATAAAGATGACATCGCGCTGTAAAGAAATTCAATTACACGGGTTTGCAGATGCCTCGTCTGTTGCATATGCAGCAGTAGTTTATATAAAGGTGTTAGACGAAAATGATATTGTTCATGTTACAATAGTAGCATCCAAGACCAAGGTTGCGCCACTGAAACAACTGACAATCCCAAGATTAGAGCTTTGCGCTGCGGTGTTGCTGGCGAAGCTATTGCACGAAGTATCTGGCTTATGGGATATAAGTATGGATAAGGTGTATGCCTGGACAGATTCCATGGTGGTTCTGTCCTGGTTACAGGCTCAACCAAGTCGATGGCAAGTGTTTGTTGGCAACAGAGTGTCTGATATAATTCAATTAATAGACAATGACCGATGGAACCATGTCCAATCAGCCGACAACCCCGCTGATCTTGCATCAAGAGGTATAGCGCCGAGTGAATTGGCAAATAATGATATGTGGTGGACCGGACCCACGTGGCTGAAAAATAAACAAATAGATTGTACAAAAAGTTCAATTCCTCAAACAGATTTAGAGGTTAAGAAATCATTTAATGTTACATTAGAAGAAAAACCTGTTTGGGAAAGGTTCTCATCCATGTCCAGAATGAAGAGAGTTTTAGCACAATGTTTAAGATTTGTAAAACCTAAGGAAGAAAGAGAGAAATATTTGACAGCTAAGGAAATTAATGAAGTTGAAGAAAGATGTATAAAATATTACCAATACTTAATATATGGAACCGAAATAAAAGATCTGAAGACGAACGGAAAAGTTAAGAATAGAAGTTCTATAATTAGTCTTACACCTTTCATGGATAAGAAAGAGCTGCTGAGAGTTGGAGGGAGACTGGGTAAAGCCAATATACCAGAAGATGCGAAACACCCGATTATTATACCTTGTAAACAACATGTTACTCGGCTTATAATAAATGAAGCCCACACAAGGACTTTGCATGGAGGTTCCCTTCAGATGTTGACATACATCCGTAGCAAGTATTGGGTAATTGGTCTCAAATCAGCTGTTAGAGAATTTATTCGTAATTGTAAAGTATGCATCATATATAAAGCGAAAACCAGACAACAGCTGATGGGTGAGCTACCGGCCCCAAGAGTGACGCCTAATCGTCCTTTCTTCAACAGTGGAGTGGATTATGCAGGACCCGTACAGATGCGAACAGCTAAAGGGCGTGGGCATAAGTCTACAAAGGGCTACATTTGTGTCTTTGTCTGCATGTCTACCCGAGCCATACACCTAGAAGCGTTTACAGATTTAACGTCGCAGGCCTTCATTGCAGCATTCAGAAGATTCGTTGCAAGAAGAGGTCACTGTTGTCACTTGTGGAGTGACAACGGTACGAATTTTGTGGGTGCCGAAAAGGAATTAAGGAATATGTTTGAAAGGGGCAAGGCTAATCTGGCAGCAGAGGTAGCTGAACTTCTAGCAAATGATGGCACAACCTGGCACTTTATACCGCCGAAAGCACCCAATTTCGGTGGTATATGGGAAGCTGGCGTCCGGTCAGTAAAGAAACATTTAATGAGAGTAAATGGTTCCACAAAGTTGACTTATGAAGAGATGGCTACGCTGTTAGCACAGATAGAAGCCTGCCTTAATTCAAGACCTATCTGTCATTCGGATAATACTAAGGAAACATTGGACCCGCTAACCCCGGGTCACTTTTTAATTTGGTGAGCCATTAATCAAGGTGCCTGATATAAACTATGAACATAAGAATATAAGTACATTATCTAGATGGCAATTTCTACAGAACAGGATACAAGATTTTTGGCGAAGATGGAAATCCGAATATCTTAACACCTTACAGCAACGTCATAAGTGGCAAAACAGCATGCCATCCCCGCGGGTTGGAGATATAGTTATCATTAAAGAAGAGGATCTCCCACCTGCAAGGTGGTTATTAGGAAAGATTGTTCATTTACATCCCGGTACTGATCAACTAGTTCGAGTGGTAACAGTACAATGCAAGGGAGATAACATTCTCAAGAGACCGTTATCAAAGTTAATAGTACTGCCCCAGGCACCAGATGGTAACTAAATAGTTAACGTGGTGATCAGTTAATGTCATATTTTAAGCTTTTCTAATGTTAAAGATGTGTAATAGGTATAGGTAGACCTGCGATATTTACTTTAAATAGCACAAAAATACACTTGATCCAAATCACAGTAAACGAGTTGTGTATTTAAAAATATTATTATGTGTATTCTGTTAGCTTACTTATTTAGGTACAAGATAATGATCATTGATACCATCAACTATGTATTGTAACTTATGTATTAATGAAATTTAACCATAACTCTTTAGCCTTTATGTTCATTTTTACTTGTTACTTTCTATAAGACGATAAACGTTTAATATTATAATAGAACATACAGTCCACTTAGTTATTAAGTACCTGAATGAATAACTACTAGTTAATTGGTGTTGTTATTTTAGTTTGTCGTAGGTATAACTGGATAAAGATTATTTGTAAGTACCCGTTGTTTGCTCATTTTAAGCAATCTAAAATGACGAGTAATTTTCTAGGTATGCCTATATTGTACTATTTTGTTATGTATTTGTATACTTGGTGCAATCTTCATATGTGTGTAATTATTAGTAGGTAGTTATAATGAGTTAAGCGCAGCTGTTTCTTTAGATGACGTAATGTAACGGTATCGATTATATTATAATAATAACAGTTTCTTAAGTTCATTGAGCAATTAGCGTTAAGTTGTTTTGCGATGTATTTCATTTTTTTTTTCGTTTGATCAAGTTGAGAATCTGTCATAAAATTGTCATGGACGAAATTAGTAAAAAACTGTTGTTTTTGGAGGGCGATATGTTTAGTCACACTGTCGCATCCGCGATCCATTCATTTTTTAGTAGCAATTAAACAGTCTTAGAGCACACACGTATTTTCAATCATCAAAATCCTGCTAATTAAAAACCTACCTTAAGCAAAAGTACAATGACTTGGTGTCTAATGTTTCAGTAATTGGTTTTGTGGGTGCCTTGTGCTTCTAAGTGCGTGTTTTTAGATTATTTTGTGTAAAGATATTTAAATGATATGAAAATAACATCATGATTCTGTTATTTTAAACTTAAAGAATAAGGTTTGAATATAGGCTATGTCTATTCAGTAACCAATAACCTAAGTTTCAAAACGCTTCTGGTAGTTAGATAAGATTTCATAAGATTTGGCTGGCGCCCTAAATTATTCATGAATATTTTCACAAGTAAACGTAAAATGTAACTTTTACAATGACTTTAATTTCAATGTTTGGCTTTTGTAGGTGCTTTGTCATCCCAAAGTTATCTTAAAATAAAAATAAAAAAACAAAAACATGCAAATACAACATGTAAACATGTAAATTATCTTATACTTAACATGCATTTTTTTGGGTAAAGATTTATACGAATATAACTCTTGATTCTGTTATTAAAAATTAAAGAAAAACGGGCAGTAAATAGATACTTAATCAGTAATACAATAACCAAACATCTGAAAAGGTCTAAAAAGTTACTTAAGAACATTTTCGAAAAAAAATAGTGTTACAGCCAAATTAGACCGATTTTAAATTTTCCATAGAAACAGAGATTTCCAGTTATCTTTTTTTAAATACGATATTTCTAAAATGTTCTTAACTTTTTGGACCTTTGTAACCTGCTTATGAGCATGAAGTTTAATTAAAATCTGTTCATTCATGTCGAAAAACAAGAGCTTCAAAGTTTGTATGAAATGCCGTACGTCGTAAACGCTCAAAAGTTTGTCTAGAAAATTGTTTCATAAAAAATGCCTTTCCCAACAAAGCCAATTTCCTCATTCAAATAGCACCTGACCATCTGCAGGTTATAAACTAAGATCATAAGAGTAAGTGCACTAATAAAGTCCCAACTTCCAGCAGTTCCGGCAGATGACAACCGTAGTCGCAATAACGCCGCCATTTTCTACGGTACCAGCTTTTTACAGTTTTTACTAGTTTTAACTCCAACATAAAAGTTATACGGAACTCTAAATGGGAACATTTTTATTTTGGAGTTGTACACGAAGGATTTAAATCGGTCGTGTTATTCGTTTTTTTTTTTTTTAATAAAAATCTGTTGAATGTTTCTATTTTATTTTCGGATATTGGAATGCGATGTTCGCACAGTGTTTTATATTGAAAAATAAAATTGACACTATCGTTTTCGATTGGATTATTTTGTACTGCGTCAGTCATGGATTGTTAATTTTTTTTTTCCATTTTAACCGTTTTCCAATTCATTAGCATAAGCAATAATCAGAATATAAAGTTCCCACTGCTGGGACACAGGCCTTGAATTTTTGGTTCTAGGATATGCCGGTTTTCTCACGATGTTTTCCTTCACCGTTTTGAGAGCAGTGGTGATTAAATTTTTCAATTAATTTGTTAATAATATCAAGCCAAATCTGTGTCAAATAAAATTGTTGTAATATAAATTGCCAATAATACCAAATCATGTCATGATATATGGTGCCGAAACGTGGGATGGTAGGACTGGTCCACAAATTCAAGGTCACTCAGCGCGCTATGCTCTTTGAATTATCCGGAAAAGAACCGGAATTGCCGACATAGCTTGCAGAGTAAACAAACTAAAGTGACAGTGGGCTGGCCGTGTCAGTCGAAAGACCGATGGCCGGTGGACCAGACGAGTCCTGGAGTGGAGAACGCGTATCGGCAAGCGTAGTGTGGGACGCCCTCCAGCTAGATGGACGGACGACCTAAAGAAGGTGGCTGGGACAGACAGGATGCGAAAGGCGGAGGACAGGGTGTTGTGGCGCTGCCTGGGAGAGGCCTATGTCCAGCAGTGGACTATAATAGGCTGAGTTGATTGAAATACTACCAAAACCCTGAAACCCTAAATTTTGACTATAAGGTCAGTTCACATTCACACATAACATTTTATTCCCATCCTATTTTTTACTACAAAAAACGTAAAAACATCACTAAAGGAACAGGTCTAAACCCTTATTTATTCTTATTACGTGAGGAAGTAGATTCTTATCCGATCCTCAGGTAGAATGAACGACAATAGAATCTTCCTGTAGACATAAATACGGGAAACCTATGTAAATGTGGGAAATTTAGACGCTTGCGGAAAATGTTAGGGTGGAACTTTCGGCTCTTTTTAATGTCTCTTCTGGTAGTTTAGTTTGGGCATGGTTCTGTGGGTTTTGGGTGATTAATGTAAGTGACATACAGTGTAATACAGTTAAGTACCGTCTTCTTAGGGACAATTCTCGTAATTTTAAGAACGTTCACAGTCTGATCTCAGTCTCAATCTGTCTAAAATACCTCTAATATCCCTACATATTTGACGAGTTTTTGAGATTGATTGTCGCTGAGATGAGATTCCGACTAGATTTTGAACGTATTTAATCATGGGAATCGATCTTCTCAGGGGTAATTCTAATTTTGAGAACGTTCACAGTGAATCTCATTCTCCATCTGTCAAAAATACCTCTAATTTCCCTACATATTTAAGTAGTTTTTGATATTGATTGTCGCTGAGATGAGATTCCGACTAGATTTTGAACGTATTTAATTATGGGAATCGATCTTCTGAGGGGTAATTCTAATTTTGAGAACGTTCACAGTGAATCTCATTCTCCATCTGTCAAAAATACCTTTAATTTCCCTAAATATTTGACGAGTTTTTAACATTGATTGTCGCTGAGATGAGATTCCGACTAGATTTTGAACGTATTTAATCACGGGAATCGATCTTCTGAGGGGTAATTCTCGTATTTTAAGAACGTTCGCAGTCTAATCTCATTCTCAATCTTTCAAAAATACCTCTAATTTCCCTAAATATTTGACGAGTTTTTGACATTGATTATCGCTGAGATGAGTTTCCGACTAGAATTTGAACGTATTTACGAGTAATTACGGGAATCGATGTCTGTGTGGTGCCGGACCTAAAGAATACCACCACCCCATACTTCCCGTGGGTGTCGTAAAAGGCGACTAAGGGGCGTACCGGAGAATGGGCAGCAGCGTTCTCTACGCAATCCACCACCATACCATACTGCGATCGCCAACCCGCCTGCCAAGCGTGGCTATTATGGCAAACCCCCTATTGGGGGAGGCCTATGTCCAGCAGTGGACGTCTTTCGGCTGATATGATGACGGGAATCAGTCTTCTGGAGTGTTTAAATGTATAACTCTATCGGCCCATCATAGTCCACAACTAGACAGTCATACTTATGGCTTCTTTCAAGTTAAGTCTTAGCAGTCAGTGTTTCGTCTTAGACATTCTACTTAAGGGGCTTACATGACCTAAAGCGCGGTCACTGTCGGACTGCATAGAAAAGAAAGAGAAGCGTGATGACACTACGCTGGTAATTTATTGCAAAAATGAAGCAATTATTTAATTCCAATAAATCTATTGTTTGGACTAAAAAATTAAAACACTAAAGGTTGTAACTGGTTATGTTGGTTGTTTGTTGTACTTGTAGAATAATCTGACAAAGAACCATACCTATGTATACTCGTATTAGTATGGTTTTTATTGTAAAAAGAAAATTTTTAAAGGTATGTTCATGATTTTTTTCTATCGTATCAAATTAGGTGTATTATGTTTTCAACACACTGCTAGGTAGTAGCATATATCCTGAAGAATATCATATATTTTTCTGATTTTGTTTACTGTAGTCGATCATCACTCTATTGTTCATCACTTTATTGTTTCTAAATCTTGCGTTTTTTGTGTTTAGGTCTTGTAAGCCTCTTAAACATACATAAAGGAGAAACCCGTTTCTGGGCCTAACCATTACATGAATAAGATATGTACCAAAAAAATCGTCTATTTTGCTAAATTAGCCCATTTCAATCTTAGCCTCATTTACAATGGCCAAGTGTAGAAAATTCTAGATTTCTATTTTTTTGTTTTAAACCGCCTTTGTAAACCGTTACAACACTTATTTTATTATACGTCACTAACTTTACAAATGCTGGTATTCTATCAATATCCTAAGAATATGATCGATTTAGTGGAAATCGATGCTGATACAAATAATTAAATAACACTCCATTGTATTAGTATAAATGACTTTTTAGGTATTAAAATCAATATAAAATGATAAAATCTGGAAACTAATTGATTTTTAACGTAATCGCCATGAAAAAACATTAAATGAAATAAATAATCGATAAAATCGACTGCACCATGGATTGCACTAGTAAACGGCAAATGTCAATGTCAACGTCTGTCAATTGTCATGGTTGTAATGTCATGTCATTTAAAGTCATTCAAATCAATGTGTTGTTTTTCTGCATTTCTGGGGATTTATTTTTTCTTACGACCTCTAATCGAATACTGGACTCCGAAATTGATTGCATTCTGACTGACCCTCGCTTGAACCATGGACACCGTTACATATCCTGCCACCCGTGCTGACTTTTGCTGGAAAGCCGGATCTGTTTATGCTCTTTTTGACGACTGGCACGACGACATCATGAAGCTGTGCATTAATTGCGGAATAGCAACGGCCCACTGCCATACAATAGGAAGGCGAAGATTGGAAGATGAAAATGATTTCAATTGTACAGGAATGGGTCGCGCGCGCCTCAAACGGTTAGAATCCGATATTTCTATATTGTAACATTTTTGTACAATGTAAGTAGGTACCTATGTAATTATTTCATCATCATCATCATTTCAGCCGAAAGACGTCCACTGCTGGACATAGGCCTCATCCAAAAGGGGGGGTTTGCCATAATCGCCACGCTTGGCAGGCGGGTTGGCGATCGCAGTATGGTATGGTGGTGGAATGCATAGAGAACGCTGCTGCCCATTCTCCGAAACGCCCCTTAGTCGCCTTTTACGACACCCACGGGAAGTATGGGGTGGTGCAATTCTTTAAGTCCGGCACCACACAGACATTAATGTAGTCAATACGTAATGTGTAATTATTTAATATAGTCAATACGTAATGTGTAATCTATACATATAATAAATCTGTAGAAGGGTCAATTCTGTACATTGAAAATATTGAAAAAATAAATAGCGGGGTGTGTTGCTGGATCGATACCAAACCCAAATATGTGATTAAAAAAATTTTTGTCTGTCTGTCTGTCTGTCTGTCTGTATGTGCAGGCATCACGTGAAAACTAACGGTTCGATTTCGATGAAACTTGGTATAATTATACCTTATTATCCTGGGCATAAAATAGGATACTTTTTATCCTGGAAAAATACGTAGAAAAAATAATTTTATTTTTCGGTTTTATTCATAGACGTTGTTCTGTAGAACCGCGAACACACGTTGCATTACCCGTAGTGGATAATTTTCTATTTCAATTTAAGAGAATGCAGTTTCCTGTAGCTTTGTGTTACGCCATGACAATAAATAAGGCTCAAGGTCAGACCCTAGGAGTTGCTGGCGTAGATCTTACCGCGAGTTGTTTTTCACACGGGCAACTTTACGTAGCTCTTTCCCATGTGAGCAGTCCAAGAAATCTTCATGTTCATATTCCGGACGAGCTCACTAACAATGTTGTGTATGCTGAAGCTCTCAATTATCTTTCTGTCGCATTGTCACGTTCACTTTTTTATCATTGCAAACTTTTCGTCATTGTCAGTAATTTACTCCTCCTGGCGCCCGAATTTTCACTTCTACTTATTGTTTATTTATTTGGAGTACTACACACACATTTAATAATCCCATTTCATAATATACATTTATAATACCATCCATTCCTTAAATTATATTTTTTTATTATTACATGCTACTTATCAAGGTCGGAATTACTATGAAAAAAATACTTACTACAGAACGCGAGCTCAACAGCAGTAGCTCAATAGAGGGATCTCCTTAATTATTATAGGCTTAGCCGTATTTGGGTCCAATAGATATTTATAAGATGTCACTGTCAGAGTTACTCAAAATGGAGAAATAAACCATCCACGCGAAGACCGACATCCGCGCGGACGGAGTCGCGGGCGGAAGCTAGTTATTTAATATAGTCAAACTAAATAGTGTTAATCGCATATGTTCAGTTGTTTGTTGATAGTTGTACTTTATATAATGATACCAGTATGTGATGATGTGATGCTTCATATTCGAAGACATGACTGACATCACCAATCCGGACTGAACCTGCATGGTTATTGGTTAATTATATTCCCTCTCAGAGAGGAGACCTGTGTCCCTGCAGTGGGAATTTAGTAAGGCCGCTTATGTTTACCCTAATGTGCCACTCGGATGTTTTTTGCTAAATGCTAGTGCTAGACCTAATAGTCAAATGATAAATGTTTGCTTCAGGTAAATGAAAATGACTTTAATCTGCCAAGCTTGCTGGAGTCATGCTAATACTGTATCTCTTGATGGAAATAGACCAGAAGGGAGTGAACAGACACCTACAGGACACCAACGAGTGTGTATTTACTGTGGACGTTCTCTTCTGATAAGAGTTAGTTGCCATCAACTTACGACTACTGCTACAGTGCAAGAACACAGAATACACGAAGTTATAAGAGGATGGATCCTACCACGCACGGTTAATATATTAGTTTTTTTCATGCTTTTTTAATAACATTTTTTTTAGTTTAGTTTTGATAACAAGGCCATTAAAATGTTTTATTTGGTATGCTAAAACATTTAAGTGAATTAGAACAGTGTGATAATGGTCAAGCTAACTCAGGATTACTAACCTACATCAGGATTTCTTTAGATCATTATTTTTCAAAGTGGGCAATAACACACCACACATCTCTGGTGTAAAGGCACCCTTTAATGTAGATATATTATTTTCAGGTGGGTGCTTCAAGTGTTGTCTTTCACTCTTGTTGGGTGCGAGCAAATAGAGCATCCCGGCATTTCCATGATTGCAAGAGCTGTCAACATCGGACTCAACCTTGATGTCAAGAGTAAAAATAAAATCAAGGCATATTAGTCTCTGCAAGGCATATTAGTGTCTGTGTGGTGCCGGACTTAAAGAATAGCACCACCCCATACTTCCCGTGGGTGTCGGGTCCCTTTTGGGGGAGGCCTATGTCCAGCAGTGGACGTCTTTCGGCTGAAATGATGATATTAGTAATAGGATGTATTTCGTTTATACATTAGTCGACAGCTCTCTAAGTGGAAGGGGTGCTATAACCCAACCTGTATCGTTGGCAAAAGAACGGTTGGATGCTGTGCCCACACCATGAGCATAATAAGGTATCTTGGTTAGGCACGGCACTAGGGCAGTCAATTGCCTCCTGCACAATTTCTGGATACCTACTGTATTATTATATTATGATAATCCTAATGACGAAACTAATTAATAAAACCATCACAATTACCTGTGTATTTTTATGTTAATATATTATTGCAATCTCAGATTACTTACTTACCTACTGTAATCTGAGATTGCATCAAATCCCTAGGTAAATACAATATTAACAAATGCAAGCCAGTAGTGATGTAAGTGGGACTTGTATAATAAACATAGTTTTCTGCTGAGGTATTCAGTACCGCTACAAGATCAATCAGATAAATCGGAAGTCATCCCCTAAGCGCTTTTTATATAAGTACCTAAAGCCTTATCGTGATAGGCTGCAGGTGCTGCAGCACAGCACATGTGCGTTCGAGATTTACGTAGCACAAACAAAGCCTCAAAAATATCATTGTTTAACTAGGTACTAAAAATAACCTAAAAAGTGAACATTGTTGTCTGATTTTACCAATTTGGCCATTGCTGAGAGACGTGAAAATTGGGCTCGTGAAACCTTCCTAAATGCTCTAATTTATGGCCAAATTCCAGCCCTGTAACGCTACGCCCAAGTTTCTATGGAGTTTGGGTTTCTCCTTTGACACCTTTTTCTCGTGGAGATAAACAGAAACTATAGAACGCCATCTGTCACGATCCTTACATCCTACTCCTTTTCCTTAATTTCGTAGACATTCTTGTAACAATTAGGTAAATAATTGGTCTAAAGTAAATTTTCATCTAACTTATGTTATCGGCCAAGTTAAAAATAAATAGACTCACACCCTATCTGCGCTTTTGCAATTTGTAAGTGACGATTTTATTATCGTCGACGTCCACAACATCACAATAACGCAGGCTAATAAAATGAATGGTAAATATTATGTAACTAGCTTCTGCCCGCGAATTCGTCCGCGTGAAATTTCACCCTTCCCCCTTTCACCCTCTTAGGGATGGAATTTTGAAAAACCCTTTCTTAGTGGACACCTACTCTTCACAAAGAACACGCTCTCCGAATTTCATGTCTCTAGGACCAGCGGTTTAGGCTGTGCGTGATATATTAGTCAGTCAAGACTTTGAATCCTACTATTATCACACTAATTATTATAAAGGCGAAAATTTGTGAGTGTGTGTGTGTGTTTTCATATCGATGCCTTAGTTCACAATTGTACTAACTGCAAAATTTTCAATTTTCACTTTTTTAGTGCCAAATACACTAAATATAGTACAATATACTAATATTTAAAATAATAATAATAATATGTACATTTATATGAAAAAATAAGTAAAATAATCATAGGGCATCAAAAAATTCGTCCGCATCGCTGTCAACAGGAACAGTGCCCAAAAGGCTAGCAGCATTGCCACGTTGAATCGCAATGCTAATTCTTAGGCCAAGAAATAGGCCAGCCCTCTGGTCACGTGAAGAGTCGACTAACCGCTTGGCGATATCTTGAAAAACCAAGTGGGCACTCGGACCCCATGGCCCTAGTGTTTCAACCCCAAACGGCTCGAACATATAACTCCCAATCAGGTTGGAATATTTTCGCCGTTTGAGGTTTTCTGCACCTGCAGCAGCCGCTCCAGCACAGCCCACCGTGCTAGGAAGATGAGATGGCGCAAGGGTCTCAACTTCCAGGGCATTATGGTCATCCCGTCTGGTCTCTTCCCATCGTCGCGTGCCAGGCAGTTGGGTTCTACATCAGCTGGCACCCCGGCGGTGACAAGAGCACGACGGATGATGTCATTAATGCTGGCGTGCCGTGCTATCCGGCCTGCGCTCCTACTGCAAGATAGGCCATGGTGTCCGAGACAGTCGACAGCTTCACTGCACTGACAGCGATGCGGAGCCCCGCAAGGAGCGCCCAAACGCAGACAGGTAGCGAGCCGGAAGGTGGTGTCACCCAGCATAGTGCCTATGTTGGGTGACGGGAGTGCTTGAAGCCAGAGCCCCGACTCCCACTCACCCACACCAGCCAGCAGGCGGGCACGCTCAGCAGAATTGTTGGACGTATTAATAAGATTATTCTCTGGTGATTAGTCTCTGGGAAGATGGGTACAATATTGAGTTAAGATGGAGTTAGATTAAAGGTTTAGTCTTGTGAATAGATGCATAATTGTTTTATTATTTTACTTTGTTTTCGTACTGTTCACGACTAAACTTTAAAAAACTTTAAAACGCTCTCCTCAAAATTGGCAATTTTGTAGTTAGTGCAAATGTGAACTAAGGCATCGATATGTTTGTTACTTCTTCACGCTCAAACGGCTAAACCAATTTTGATAAAATTGTGTATGGAGGTAGCTGACATCCTGTATTAACATATAAGCTACTTTTTATCTCGATATTCCACGGGATCGACATTTACGCGGGTGAAACCGCGGGGTACAGCTAGTTTTATATATATAGATGAAGACCCTTTTAAATTTCCGTCCAGGATAACGTTATAACGTGCATAATTATATTTCCCTAAATTGTTTATCCTCAGGTACATTAAAATTTAAACTCCTTTTGTGTAATGCCCACTAAAATTGCAAGTTTGGCCTACTAACCTACAGTCTGCTGCAGCTAAAATATGGTTTAAACATATTACAGGTGTGATATACGAGTTCCAATAACATTTAATATTGTAGCACCTTCGCAGCCAGTCAGGAGCGCCTACACCTTGCAAGCGGCAAACTGTAGAAGCTTAGCGGCTTAAAAATTTTGCTGGTACTTTGTGATGCGGCGCTGTTCGTTCTCTCATAAAACTAAACTCTGATTTTTAATTTGCTATACTAAAATTACAGCTGCGATCGACCTTTTTTGTCAACATGACATTATTTAGTATTATATTAGCTGTCATTTTGCTCTGGCAAATTAAAAATCAGAGTTCAGAGGTCCGTATTGTAACATCACGCTAGTATTCCGCGAAGGGTTAGGCACAGGTACACCCCCATTTCGCCAGTTATGGGTATCAATATGTAAATCGTTTCTCTTCAATTGTTTCTTAATTCACAGTAAAACTTATTTTTCAGTAAGGGCGCATTCCACCAAACTTTTTATACCTAGATTATGACGTATCCTGAGAATAAATTTTGAATTTTTGTCAGTTTTTCCATACTAGAACTGTCAGACGTCAATTTTATTCCACAATTAATAGATTACTCAGCCCAGATTGCTTAGATTAAATCAGCCCTTAGTAGGAATAATTTATATTAAGAGGTTTTAATGATTAGATAAATATAACAGGGGGCCTAAAAAGGCCACTTTAGCAGAATCATATAAGGATAACAGATTGGGCAGTTAACTGTTAAGTTAATAGTATCAAATCCCATTTGTGAAGCATTTTTTTGTTATTTTTTTTTGTCTGTGCTAAAATACCAATCGATCCGATCCAAATCCAATCCCAATCTCTTTGATTATACCTACGTACTGCAGCGAAAAAAGAAAAACACGGACTGTCTTCGCCTTATTACAATTCATAAGGTTATCCTTTTATGATCCTCCAAAGTGGCCTTTTTAGGCCCCCTGGTAGGTCTCTATCTTGACACTTTTAAAGACCTGTTCAAACTCTCTCCATTCTTTAAATTTTTACGACCCACGTATTGCGTAAAAAATTTGAAAGGCGTTAATTTTGTTTTCGTTAAGTATTCCCTCTTATTTCCTTTATACTATAAGGGTTACTTTTAAAAGGCTCTATTACATTTTCATTTTGCTTTATTAGAAAAACTATTTAAACAAAATAATAGTTTAGCATAATATAAAGAATGTTTCAGTTTTACATTCTCACACTTGTATTATTAAATGTTACCGGAAAATATCAATCAACAAACGATGAAGGGATTTTCACAGACAGGTTTATGCGCTTTTCATATACCTAAAGTACATGTAGGTAAGTAAACACGTAGCAAACGTACTAATACTAAGTACACATGAATGCGGCAAACTGAAGCGCCTACACTGAAGCAAACTGCAACAGCCACGAACAAATATTGCCGCAAGTGTCTTTAACTAAGTTTAATTTCTGTAAACTCATAATTTGGGACTCATAATAAGTAATTAAACAACACTTTGTACTGTAACTTAGCTAATATTATTTAAGTACTTACGAGATACCTAATATGAGCGCAATAATTTGAGTCTTATAGGTACCTATTGGATTAAAACAGTCAAAAGCTATGAATAAATTTTATTTAGCCTGGACTGTCCCACAGCTCAGCAAAGGCCTCCCCCCCAAATCCTTCCAGGAATCCCTTTATAGAGCCACCTAGGCATGTCGATTTAATCGATTTTTCAGATCGATTTTGAACCCTACATCGATTCAATGAATCGATCCATAAACCTCCCGAATCGGGCGAGAATAGAAATTTAAACTGCCACATTAGTTTAGTGGTCGCAAGCACTACCCAGCCAGTTAGGGCCGAAGCCTACCGGGTCAGCGGGATTGTCCGAAAGGGTTACCGCTGGCCCGGAACATAAAGGGCTAAGGAAGGAACACGGGTGGGTTTTAGTCAGTAAGAGTCTGACACTCCCTTCCGCTCCACCCAGAGCGGGAGGAGTCGTTTGATGATATCCCATCCGCAAAACAAAAAAAAAAAAGCAATACTGCTGAGCAAAAGATCCTGGGTTCGATCCCCACCGCTACCTATTCTTTCGAAGGAATATAGGCGTGATATTATGTTTATTAATTTAATAATACTTCTATCCAATTACTCGTATGTACGGTAAATGGTCATCAATAATATCCTGTATCTATATTAGGTAATTAGGCATGTTTGAAATTGGCGCGATTAATCGAGAATCGATCTTTTAATGCTCGATATAAACAAGAATCGATTCGTATGTTCAATTCGAATCGAATCGGAGATCGATATTTTTTAAAGTGAATCGACATGCCTAGAGCCACCTCTATCCAACCCTGGCGGTACGCGTCCGGGTCGCCTCGTCACTTCCTGGGCCTTCCTTCCTGGGCCGGCCTCGGACGCTCAGGCGCCCACCGTGTGGAGACTGTTGCCCAGCGGTCACTGTACGGATGCCAGCACATCAAGCTTCTACAATCTGTCAAATTTCTTTAATATAGGTACTTTCAACTTTATTGCTAAAGCATAAGGTTTAAAGTTGATTGGAAAATTTTGACACAGTTTCGGTTAGGTTGATGTGTTGCCGTCTGAACATGCGGCCGATGTCCCTTATGAATATTAACATAATTTAATTTAAAATCACACCCGTACTCAGATTGCGTAACACGGCTTTAAATCACAGTTTGAAAGATTTTGAAGGATTGCATATCCATTTACTTCATATGTTCGAAAATGTTGTCTGCTCCACAACGCAAATAACGTAATAAATGTTGTTGAACTGTCACAATGACAGCCATTGCTACTGCTAGTGTGGTACGCAATTATGTACAGACGCCAGCTCATCAAGCTACCCGAAACTGTAAAATTTTCCCAATCAATTTTGAACCTTATGCTTTGGCGATAAAGTTGAAAATCTATTAAATAAATTTGACAGATTGTAGTAGCTTGATGTACTGGCGTCTGTACCTACCTCGCAAGGATAGGCTTTTTTTTTTTTTGAGGGTGAAATATCATCAAATGACCCCTCAGCTCTGGGTGGAGCGGAAGGGAGTGTCAGACTCTTACTGACTAAAACCCATTCGTGTTCCTTTCTTAAGGCTGAGGACCAATCACGCAGTCAGTTGGGATATAAAGAATAATATTGATTGAACTTTTCAAAGTTTTTAGTGATGTTATTTCATTAGGAATGTAAATGTTAAGTACCTTAATTTCCAGCGGGATTGTCCGAAAGGGTTACCGCTGGCCCGGAACATAAAGGGCTAAGGAAGGAACACAGGTGGGTTTTAGTCAGTAAGAGTCTAACACTCCCTTCCGCTCCACCCAGAGCGGGAGGAGTCATTTGATGATTTCCCATCCGCAAAAAAAAAAAAAGTTTTTTTACTTGCACTTTAGTATTAAGACAGATGACATGACCTTATTAGGTAGGTACTACATAAATAATGTCTATTGAAACTTAGGTTTCAAATTAATATTATTTAAAGTTAAACAAATATCAACTTTATTTCAATGGGGAATTAAGTAAATTTCAGAGTGATTAACACTATTGAAAAAGTTATAAAAATGTTTGAAGTTGTAGCGTAAACTGAACTTTATTGTGTAGGATTTGAAGTTATTTTTCCATAAACTCATATTTGTTTACATTTTTGGCAAACAAATCGCGAATGCAGATTACATACACAGATAAACTTACACCTTCTTTCTATGGGGGTAGGCAGAAATTACAGAACGCTACCTGTTACCAGGGCCGTATTTCACTTATTGGAGGCCCTGGGCACTTGTGACCCGTGGAGATGTAGATAAGCAAAATTGCACTTCCACTGTTTTTAGGGTTCCGTATAAAAACGGAACCCTATTACTAAGACTTCGCTGTCTGTCCGTCTGTCCGTCTGTCCGTCTGTCCGTCTGTCCGTCTGTCCGTCTGTCTGTCTGTCTGTCTGTCTGTCTGTCTGTCTGTCTGTCACCAGGCTGTATCTCAAGAACCGCGATAGCTAGACAGTTGAAATTTTCACAAATTATGTATTTCTGTTGCCGCTATAACAACAAATACTAAAAACAAAATAAATTAAATATTTAAGGGGGGCTTCCATACAACAAACGCGATTTTTTTTGCCCTTTTTTGCTCGATATCAAAAATGGCAACAGGTAGGCACTTGAAATATTCACAAAATATTCAGTTGTATTTTAACTTTAATAATAAATAATAAAATCAAAATAAAATAAATATTTAAGGGGGGCTCCCATACAACAAACATGTTTTTTTCGGCGTTTTTGCCTTGTGGTACGGAACCCTTCGTGTGCGAGTCCGACTCGCACTTGGCCAGTTTTTTTATTATTACGTGTTTATTAGGGTCCGCCGCGTTCAGAAGGCCAATTCAAGTAATTTAAAACGTTCAAAATCTAGTCGCAGTCTCATCTCATCGACAAACAAATGTCAAAAACTTGTCAAAATGTAGGAAAATCAAGAGGTATTTTTGACAGATTGAGACTGAGATCAGACTGTGAACGTTCTTAAAATTACGAGAATTGCCCCTCTGGTTTCAAAAATTATTGCAACAAACTTCAACATAATAGATGATTAATAAGTTTGGGGCTAGAAACTTATTATGAATCGCACTGCAAATCAATTATTTTGACATTCAATCGGGTATTAATAATGCGTAGAATGGAACGGCGGCTGCAAAGAATGATTTTTTTAGGGCAGGCCGGGGCCCCTGCCGACGGTGGGGCCCTGGGAGCCTGTCCAGCCTGCCCAACGGAAAAAGGGGCCTGCCTGCTACGATTCTGAAATACTTACTCCTTTTGCCTCATTTAGGTTCATATATTATCTGGTCATACACGCACGCCGGTTGCGAGTAGGAACTACACCCCTGACCTTTCTGGAGAACATCCATACGAATATTATAAATTCGAAAGTAACTCTGTCTGTCTATCTGTGTTACCTTTTCACGCCTAAACCACTGAACGGATTTCGATAAAATTTGGCAGAGAGATAGATGATAGTTTTTATCCCGATATTCTGGGATCGACGATCGATTGCGCGTGAAACCACGGGGTGCTGCTAGTCACTAATAAATCTGATCTGTCCTCCTAGATCGTCGTCCCGGCGGCGGCGTTTCCACTCACATCTATCTGCCTATACTGCGTTATAATAAGGAAAATAAAAGAAAATTGCTTTTGACCCCAGACTTCACATTAAAAGTCATTCCTATGACATTTTCTTTTTTTGCATACATTATTTTTGTTTAAAGTACCAATTAGGTACTGGGTCTTATTATTATATACCTAGGTCACATTTACGATGGGTCTCATTATTATATAGGTCACGATTTCTTTGTAAACAGTACCTAATTTTGTGCCTGGCACGAGTAACAATTAACTAACAACGGTACAAAAATAATTGGTTATGATAGTTCCGATTTTAATTGGTGTTTTTTTTGTGTTGTGTTGACAGCAGAAGTTTATTTCACTGAGTTATTGTAGCTACGTATTTAATTAATGTAATAATCGTTACTAAGGAAGTGTGTAAATAATTGTAGGTTATTAATAAAAATATTTTAAGTGAGAGATTATCTACTTAACTGTTACTTAGGATTGTACAATTACTTTTAAGAGAATAAAAGTAGAAAAAATATAGGTATTTAAAAATAAACAGGAAATAAATAAATAATAATAAAATCTTTATTTTCCAGTTTAACAATTTACATTTACCACTTAATTTATCATACCCTTATAAAGTTTTATAAATTGTAGGTTTATACAGAGCTTAATAAATAAATAATTACGAACTTTTTTTTTATTGCTTTATGTTCTTGACCTCGATCACGCCTGATGGAAAGCAACGGATGAGGTTTGTGTTAGAACGAGCGTGCCCAGAAGATCCCAAAGGCACTGGAACTCTTAAGCATCGACGAAAGACAGCAGGTTGCTTCAAGTGCTTCACACCGAACTCCGGTGGGAGAGTGGATCTACGACCCTAATAAGTGTTTATTGTCCAGGAGTTTGTCTTTGGATACGCCTACTTATGTAAGTAATTATTTCTATCAGTTTAGATATTATGCCCCAAGCGTATCTAAACTAATTATAAAAATATTTGATTTTTTGTAATGTTTGTTTGTAATGGAAAAACTCAAAAAAACTTAACTAATTTTACAAATTATCTCTACATGTTATAAGTCTTTTATTGAAGAAGGTTGTAGACTATATAACATCACGCTACGACTTTTAGGAGCCGAGCAAAAAGAAAAAAAAATCAGGAAGAACGGTAAGCAAAAACGAAAGAATAGCGCAGGCAGAAAATGTGGCTGATGTTTTAGTTTATTGTGGTGTCTTACGACTTCTAGGCGAATGAAGTCGCGGGCAGAAGATAGCTCTTTATAAGAATGAGAAAATTATTAAAATAACACCGAGAAAATTCTTTTACTTATAAGTAAATCAGAAAGTCAGTGTGTCAGTCAGTGTTCAGTAAGTTGTAGTAATGAGATGGCGAAACGAGCTCGACTCCAAGGATTGGCGTATTACAGCACTGGATAGGGATAAGGTGGGAAAGGAGGTCTTTGCCCTGCAGTGAGACAGAAATGGCTGATAATAATTAAATAAATCAAAATAATCAAAGACCAGCCCTCCAAAATCCTCATCATAATCCCAAACTACAACGCTCAAACTTTTTACTCCACAGAGTACCTACCAGTGCTACAGCTTCAAAGTGAAGTTGCTCACGTGAAGAGCGTGCACTAACAAACTTGTCACTCAGTGGAGGAGGTAGTTAACAATGGGTTACGTGCATTAATACTCGACCCTGCGAGACGACGATGTTGAGGAGCTGCGTACTTTCCGAATAGTTGACACTCTGTGACAATGAGGTGAACAATGAACGTGCTTTAAAATGTAGATGTGTTTGGATGTTTACGTAAATTGAATTGTATTACGTATGTAGTTCAACTCATATTGGCATAAGCTGCGTATTTAGTAGTCTAGTAACTAGTAACAGAAAGACAGCTTTAAAAAACCATGACCTCCAAGTTTGTTTTGGCATTTCTTCTCACAGAATAGTCAGCTAGGAAATACCGGCGCCATATAGTTTTAAAATAATGACCAAAAAATTTACATGTAGGTAAAAGTATCTTAAAACGACTAAGTAGGTACTTACAGAAAATAAACATTATTTCATCACCATTTTATTTCATTCTGTAAAAAGGATGTTAAGATGAAAAATCACTTAAGGAGTTGAATAAGAATAGAGACGGAATGCATCATGATTAATGAACATCCAGTAAAGTTTGTATCACAAAACATGTAGTTATAAGTGCACAATCACGATGATTTGTTACGCAAACTATTTCAACGATCACAAAGGCCCCCAAAAATAGACAAAGGGGAAACGCATTCAGATAATACATCACTTTGAAAATGATCCGCGACTTTTGCACCGCACTGCACGCCCCTGCCTTCACACGTATGACCCTTTCGTCCGCCGCCTGTCTACACTACCGGCCACAGTTTTAACCCCCCAGTCGTTTGTCATCTCTTACAACGCCCTCATATAAATACAAACAGCCAAGGCGGAAGCCGTGAAATTTAGAAATTCCTTTGTCGACGACTCGGCGCCACTTTGCCTTTATGCCTTTAGATCTACAAATTTTCAGATTTATTCTTTGAATAAATTTTGTGGTAGACGTTGTCGGCTTTGAAATTCAATTGGCTCGGGGTCGACACATTGCTGACGAGTTCGCTTCCCTTTTATTAAGGATTTTTTTTTGTCTAGCCTTTGTATACTGATTTTTGTTTTTGAGGAAACATAAATTTCAAAATTCCGTGTCTTTGTGTTGTAACGACGTGTATTTATAACGTATCCTTTTTGGGACTGTTTTGTTTATTTTTAGTTTTGACAAGAATATATAAATAACAAGGGATACTACTATGATTTAAAATGGAAAACTTAACTTTCTTCTTCATTGGAACTTCATTACAGAAACATTGAGGTGATCTGAAAAGGAAATTGAAGAGAGTAATCAAATTTGTATCACCCTTTACAGTACGCAAACGTACCTACTTTTCGATTGCCCTGGGCAGTTCGTATACCTTAGTAAATACAATTACACTAATCTTACTCTACCTTAACAAGTACAGACGCCAGCACATCAAGCTGCTACAATCTGTCAAATTTCAACTTTATTGCTAAAGCAAAGTTCAAAATTGATTGGGAAAATTTGACAGTTTCGGGTAGCTTGATGTGTTGGCGTCTGCACCATTCTCTCTATTTTCAAGCAACAACAGCAGCGTGAAACAAATTGCTCCACAAACGTCACAGACACACCGCCTTATTCCAAATCCTGCTTCAATATTTCAGCACAAATGCTATGAAAAATTGGAAAATATTCGAACACAACATTCAAAACAAACACTACTGATTGACTTCACATGGTGGCCAACTCAGTAGGCCACCCTAGGGTATACATCATTATCATCATTTCAGCCGAAAGATGTCCACTGCTGGACATAGGCCTCCCCCAAGAAGGGGGGGTTTGCCATAATCGCCACGCTTGGCAGGCGGGTTGGCGATCGCAGTACGGTATGGTGGTGGAATGCGTAGAGAACGCTGCTGCCCATTCTCCGGTGCGACCCTTAGTCGCCTTTTACGACACCCATGGGAAGTATGGGGGTAGGGTATACAACTTAACCTTTTGTCCACCACACGTCAATAAATCAAAAACATGCCCTCGGCGTCAAAGTCTGTCATGTAGTCGAACCGTGGCGTGCTGGGCACATTTTGGTTTGTCATCTATACATGACTGTGGCGGTCATAAGGTCCGTTTCATAACATCAAGATAAAATTACTGAAGGTATGGCGGTGATCATGCTTCTATAGACTGAGTATAACGAATTCACTATATTTTTTATATAAACTATACTAATATTATTGAGGGGATTACAGGGCCTAAACGCAAAAAACGCAAGTTTTAGAAGCAATAAAAGTGATCGACTACAGTAAACAAAATTAGAAAAATATATGATATTCTTCAGGATATATGCTAGGTAGATAGTGTGTTGAAAACATAATACCTACAACTTATTTGATACGATAGAAAAAAATCATGAAGATATCTATCTCTAAAAACTTTCTTTTTACAACAAAATCCATACTAATATACATAGGTATTGTAATTTGCACAGGACCGGTCGAAGTGGAGGTGCTTGCTTATGTCCAGCAGTGGACGTCTTTCGGCTGAAATGATGATGATGATGATGATACATAGGTATAATCATTCTGATTTTTTGTTAGATTATGTGTATTAATTTTTTAGTCCAAACAATAGATTTTTTGTAAATTGATAATTGCTTCATATTTTGCAATAAATTACCAGGATTGTGTCATCGCGCTTCTCTTTCTTTTCTATGCAGTCTTTAGGTTATGTAAGCCCCTAAGACCTAAAATTTGCATGGGTTCGTACATATGTAGGGGCTAGTCTTCGATCCGATTCCGAAAATGTTTTCACTAATGGGAAGCTGCAGTATTGCCGAGTGTCATAGAATATATTTTATGTTAAACAAGAAAATTCACGCAGACGAAAAGCGGGCAGAATTAATAGATATTAAACAACTGCCAAATTAGGCGCCAAATCAAAATAGTGACAAAAAAGTCGTATACATCCGAGATGGCCACCCTATACAAAGAAGCTGTTCCATATTAAGGAAGTAGGTTTACATAAATATCTTTGAAAGCCGTAACCCAACGTAGGAAGGTAGATAATTCAATCAGACGAAGCAATTTGGTCTTTTGTATGTAAAGAGCGCACGAACAGGGGTTGCCAAGCCTGGATTGCAAGTCTCCGCATTGTAAAGGTGACTGATCAGATGTGTGGATATTGCTTTGATGTCTTTTCTGTTGGAAATTATGTCTTCTTTTGTTTTTGTGGTTATCCCCTGTAGTTAGGGGAAAGGAAGGGGAATAGTAAGCAGTCTTGTTTAGTTTTTATCGAATTAGAAAAATAGGTGCAGTCCGTTTACATTTACTTTACTTCTGAGAGCAGCAATCCAATAGCAGTCTTATTCTAATAACAATAAGGATTACTGTGATTGATTTTGACAAACCTGTCAGTGGTAGCAACCCTGCAACAAACTTATTATGACGGGGATGAAGATCACTGTAATTTTGATAGTGATGCAGAGTTACTGGTATATAAACTGTGAAAAGACTATGTGACAAACTGTCGAATAAAATTATTTGATCTCTTTATTATGAACACCATCCATACTAATATTACATTCATACCAATATTATAAATGCGAAAGTGTGTCTGTCTGTTACCTCTTCACGCTTAAACCGCTGAACCGATTTATATGAAATTTGGTATAGAGATACTTTGAGTCCCGGGTAAGGACATAGGATAGTTTTTATCCCGATATTACCACGGGATCGAAACTTATGCGGGTAAAACCGCGGAGCGCTGCTAATAACCATATAAATTACAGATATAAATATAGAACTTTTACCAAGGGTGGTCACAATGGGCGGTGGTCACTAAGATCGATCTTTTAAAGTCAACCTTAGATACATAATAAGCTGTTTAAGCTTATCTTAAACAGCCTAATGTTCCCACTGCTGGGACACAGGCATCCTCTCGGTCAAAGGGAGTAATTCACTATATGAGCCCAGTACGAGTTGGTATATGCCACATGCATAACTTCGAGTGTTTGGTCCTAGGACATGCCGGTTTAATAATAAAAAAAAAATTTACTTCGAAATGTGAATGTGCTTTTTATGTTGGTGCAAATAAAAACAGAAACAAATGAAGAGAAATAAAAATCCGTTTTTACAACAAACCGTTAGTTTGCTCTAGGATAAACAAATAAATAAGCCAATGTTTTCGTTAACAAACTACAACAGACTCGATTGTATTCTATTACAGGTAACCTACATTTTATACATTTCCGATTCATTTGCTGTTTCGTAAACTAGATTTATTTACAATTTGGTTTTTTGGATTAACAAGCCATTTGTACAGTTTAATAAACCATTAAATTGTTTTGTTTTCAACCATATCAAATAAATATAAATTCAAGTGACACTCGACGGCATATCAAGCTATGTAAAATTTCCAGTTTTAGCTAACCTCGCAGTGTATAGGCTCTTTGTACAATGAGAGGTCAGCTTATAGAGGGTTGTTCGAAAAACACCAACAACCTCTTAAGAGGTATACTATACGATACTCATCATTATGAACAACTTTTGCTATAGGACCAAATCTGAAATCGCGAAAAAAAATCAGCTGTTCCCTACATTTATGTTCGTATAACTCGTCAAAATGTAGGGAACACTTTTTTTTTCGCGAATCCAGGTCCGCCCACGCGTTGATTTTTATCGCGTAGGTTTGCACTTTTCTATGAAACAGATCTTTTTAGGGTTCCGTATAAAAACGGAACCCTATTACTAAGACTTCGCTGTCTGTCCGTCTGTCCGTCTGTGCGTCTGTCCGTCTGTCCGTCTGTCTGCCTGTCTGTCACCAGGCTGTATCTCAAGAACCGCGATAGCTAGACAGTTGAAATTTTCACAAATTATGTATTTCTGTTGCCGCTATAACAACAAATACTAAAAACAAAATAAATTAAGTATTTAAGGGGGGCTCCCATACAACAAACGCGGTTTTTATGCCCTTTTTTGCTCGATATCAAACCCCACAGACACACATAACCAATTACAGGCACTTTTGAATTGTCAAGGGTTCTGTCAGTCAGAAAGATGAAGCTAGATGCAAAGCCCATTCCAATGCATAATAGGTAGGTACCGATGGAGAGAGGTCGCGGGCGCAAGGAGTGGGGATTCTGTCCGCCCACCAAGTGAGGGCTCACTTGGTGGGCGGACAGAGTCCCAAGAGTCACCAGAGTCCCCAGAGTCCTGGGCAGGGAAGACGGTGGCCCAGAGGTCACGTGCTGCCGTGCATAGCGAGGCTCAGGGGAGGCCCCTTTACAGTCTCCCCAGGGATGTGCCTTACAGGCGTTGCACGGAGGGTTTCGGAATTGGTATTTTAAGAGGAACCGGGACCACCCCTATGTGCTGATGGTGATCACCGGGGTGGTTTTAGTGAGGTATAAATCCCACACTCCCTCTTCGGAGTTCGGGTGCTTTTTGAAGTTTCCCCCGACAAAAAAACAAAAAAAAGGTACTGATGGAGAAGAACGAGCAAGAAACTCCACGGACACTCTTTTAAATCATATAACCCACGAAAAATTTCAACACCCCACCATCATGTACTGAATCTATGGTAACAAGTTGCGCGTCTGTCTGTCAACTAGGTATCAATAACGCAGGAGCTTCATTCAAGCTTTGAACAAACACAATGAAAATTATTAACAAATAAAAGATTCATTACCCTGTTCTCAGATACACTTGAAACCTACAAAGTAAACAAAATAGCTGCTTAGTAAACTGAGTCAACAACAAATACTTCAGTTTAACATCATCTTGTTAAATTCCATGTTATTCTTCAGTTCTTCCGTTTTCTTTTTAATTAATTTTGACAAATTACCCAACCTTCTCAGTTTCTCTTTTCGTTTACGTTTAATTAAATACTGAAGTGACACTCGAAGGCATGTTGGACAGAAGTGGCCCCACGGCCCTGCGTTTTGTACTGTTCATTAATTACACTTGATGTTTTTTTGGTGTTTTTGGTGTATGTACACTATATGCAGAACGAACAACGAAAAGATGGAGCAGTTTTCTAAATATGCATATCACCTTTTGAACGTATTTTTATTTTTATTTATTTATTAATAAATGACTTATATTTACAGTTTGCACCACACATACAAGTTCGGTCATCAGTCAATGTCGATCAATTCTATAAAGTTATGCTTTTCCCAAATATGTTGGGGTCGGCTTCCAGTCCAACTGGATGCAGCTGAGTACCAGTATTTTACATGGAACAACTACCTATCTGACCTCCACAACCCAGTTACTGGGTAATACGAAACCCCTTGATAAGACTGGTTGTCAGACTTTTGGGCTTCTGATGACCCGTAACGACTGGTAATGTAAAATTGTATAAAATAACGACTGGTAAAATTGTGTATAATGTAAGTGTAAATTACTGATTACGGAGGTAAAATTATAATTATGAACTGAGGGTGAGACTTTGAATGTAAGGTCTTGACTTAACCCTTGAACACCTGCTGGGCTCAAAGATGATTAATATAATCTGATGAATTTTGTCTGATGGGTTTTGAGATTCGAATAAAACTGTTTAGAAACGCTCACTTCAAACTGTTCTATCAAGAAGAAAAAGTATATAAATGTGTTCAATCCATATAGCCTCATCCTCCAATAGCCTAATCTTACAGAAAAAATATTAAAAATTAAATTCTAATCTAATTTAATGTAATCTAATCTCCTATGTTATTAGATTCAAATTGATTGTCATCAGTGTAGCGTTCAACAAGAACTGGGGGCTTAAAAAGGCCACTTTGGCAGAATCATAAAAGGATAACATTATCAATCATAATATAGCGAAGTCAGTCCATGTTTTTCTTTTTTTCGCTGCACTACGTAGGTATAATCACAGAGATTGGGATTCGATTTGGATTGGATTGATTGGTAAATAGCACAGACGAAAAAAAAATAACTGAAAAATCCTTCACCAATGGGATTTGAAATGATTAACTTAACAAATAACTGTCCATTATGATTCAAATTCTTATCCTTTTATGATTCTGCCAAAGTGGCCCCCTGGTCCTTAGCAGCTTTGAACAGAGCGGAGTGGAAAGAGAGCAGGGAGGCTTTTGCCCTGCCGTGGGACATCACAGGCTAATGTCCTACCCAAATGTCCTTTCTTTGGTATTGTTCGTCGAATCGTTGAGCTCCTCAATTTCTGAGTTGAACTGCACGATTTTTGACAAATGCGTGCACTGATTCGACAGGTCCGCTCAATCTGTGTGGTTCTTTCCTCAAAAGACCATTTCAGACATCAATCTACATGGTCTTCACACGATCTGACCAAGATTTTGTCTGGACTTTAAAAGAGACTGTGACCTCTGAGTTTGTTTCGGCCTTACTTCTCAGAGTAGTCAGATAGGAAACGCCGACCACATCTAGTTTAAAAAATATAATGACGTGTGAAAGTGTTTGTAAAAACCTACTTACAGAAATAAATCATTTATCATTTATTTTAATAATATTATATAATTTTATTTTTATTTTTTCAAACTATGTATTTATCTTACTTGTTTTAATTAATATACTGTGTTATTGGCGCCGATTCTGTTGTTCACACACTTAACTAAATTTAATTTCAGGCATCTTTTTCTTTCTATTTCATTATGAAAAGGACAGAAGATAAATATTAGTTGAGTCCTGTCAAATTAGTCAGCGCCTGACTTAAATTGACGTATTTTTAATAGCCATTTTTTTTTAATCTCGTCTAAATTGTCTATGGAGTACCTTAATTTGACAGGACTAAACTAATATTTATCTTCCGTCCTTTTCTTAATGAAATAGAAAGAAAAAGATGCATGAACTTTTTAGTTTAGTTTGTGAACAACAGAATCGGCGCCATTATCTGCGTACAATGCTGTGCTTTTCTATAAGTATCTAACTAGCTTCTGCCCGCGACTTCGTCCGCGTGAAATTTCACCCTCCCCCCATTCACCCTCTCAGGGGTGGAATTTCGAAAAACCCTTTTTTGTGGATACCTACTCTTCACAAAGAAAACACCCTCCAAAATTCATGTCTCTAGGACCAGCAGTTTAGGGTGTGCGTTGATATATCAGTCAGTCAGTCAACTTTGAATTTTATATATAAAAATATTGATACGGTAATGTAAATTGTAATGTAACAGTAATGTAATGTAACATAAAATCAGCCGAAAACTTCATTTTACAAAGTATATTGCCCTGTGTTCGTGGCTACCCCTATCAAACTTTTTGTCTAGTTGTTCAGCCAATGTTTTTAAGGGCGCACTTGAGTAGGGATGCTCGAGAGCATATTGTACTTGACATTTTACAGATAAGTGAACAACACGGGCACAACCGCTTTGGTTTTTGACCTTAACCTATCCTAAATCACTACATATATAAAAACAGAACATCATACCTTGTTTCTCCAAAGGGTTGAGCAGAGGTGTATCTATTATACACCCAAATTTCGCTAGCTAAGTTTATGTCTCATGTAAAAGGGGGCGAGAGTATAGTCATCAACCGGGAAAAAATCCAGACTCTGGGCTGCTACTAAGCAATGACAGATAGAAAAACCCTTGCCTAATTTGGGAATCGAACCCATGGCTCACTAAGTGGGTTACTGTTGAGAATAAAATAATATACTGAATAGGAACACATAGGAACACATTAAATATCATATATTTATCATTACATATACTTTTATTGTTTCTAAAACTTTTTAGAAACAATAAAAGTATATGTAATGATAAATATATGATATTCTTCAGGATATAATATGCTAGGTAGATAGTGTGTTGAAAACATAATACAACTAATTTAATACGATAGAAAAAAATCATGAAGATACCTCTAAAAACTTTCATTTTACAATAAAAACCATAGTAATATACATATAATAACTCTGATTTTTTGTCAGATTATTCTACAAGCAACATTAAAATACTAGTGTTTTAATGTTTCAAACAACAGATTTTTTGTAATTAAATAATTGCTTCATATTATGCAATAAATTACCAGGGCTGTGTCATCGCGCTTCTCTTTCTTGTCTATGCAGTCCGACAGTGGCCGCGCTTTAGGCCATGTAAGCCCCATAATGACTATGTTTTATGCAAGGTTTCCTTTTTTCAAGCCATTGATGATGGCGAGATGCCCTGGACGAGTACCGCGAGGGCTAGTCCGAGGTGGTGCGGGAAAAGAGACAGTGGCCTGGATGGATTTGGGGGAGGCCTTTGCCCAGCTGTGGGACAGTATATGCTAACAAAAAAAAAAACAGTGGCACTCCGGGAGTGCCGACAGAAGTGAAAAGAAAACATAAACAGAATAATTTGCCATCACTCACTGACATATCGGATATACATTAAAACCGAGTACATTCCGAGGACAGCCGAACAGATCCGAAGCGGGTATTTTTTTAATCGTCTTATACAAAATATGTAGGTGTCGCTTACGGTAACAGTGGCGCAAATTCAATGGTTTTTCCCATCTCAAAAAATGCCCTGCGCGACTAAAGAAGTTTTCACTACAAAAAATCATTGATTAGAATATTTCCTCACGATTTTACATTAATTTGTGGTAAGTACCTACCTACCAGTCTTACTAAGGGGTATCGTATTACCCAGTAACTGGGTTGTGGAGGTCAGATAGGCAGTCGCTCCATGTAAAATACTGGTATTCAGCTGCATCCGGTTAGACTGGAAGCCGACCCCAACACAGTTGGGAACAGGCTAGGCAGATGATGATGACCTACCTACCTAGCTTACCTTCTACGACAAGTCTTCACACACAGTTCATATTTTTAGTTCCGTTTAGGGATTTTTTTTTATTTGTCTCGTTATTTTTATTATGAAGGGTGCGACGGTAAAAATAAATTGACACAACCGATTACATAGGCCTAATAAAAAATACACCTAACACAATCTTAAAACACACTCGATACGGTACGTATTATAATTCACCCCACTTTCAGAGATTTATGATAGTGTGTACCACACGGTGTGTGGTAAATTTCGGCCTTATTGTACTTATGCCCTTATCTGTCGCGACATACATCCTATGATACTCTCCCTCGCATAAACAAAACTGAGCAATTTTCATGCTCAAGTCAATAGCTTAGAATAATAAGTGATAGTAAGTAATATTGGGGAAATCCACATAAGAGTCCCCTTATTCTTTAGGGTTACTGTTGGTTCTCATGTTTTTCTCGCTTTCGTAGTGGTCGATCGATAGAAGATCCTGTGGAAGTTGTGTGTTGGTTAATTAAACAACAGATTATGCTCTTCTAAACATACCTAAAAAGTATGTCCAGAGTAGCATAGAGACTATGCTACTCTGGACATACTTTTTAGGTATGTTTAGAAGAGCATAATCTGTTGTTGTCAAGTGACTGTTTTCCTACTGTGTTCTGTAGAGATTATAGCCTATTTGGTGCTTAAATGCAACTTTTATAATTTGAAAAGTAGATGGCAGAAGAAATACGAGATAAACATTGGTTTATTAAAAAAAACAACTGTATGAATTAGATTTGGTGGACAATTAAAATGAAAAAAAAATGGATGAAAATGTAAATATGTAGAATCATTTTCGAAGAATAATTGTTGACCGTGCGCGTGGTTTTATTTTCTCGTCCCGGTATTGTAAGCTCGTAAAGCTCTCGCAGTACCTATCTCTGTCTAAACAGATCTCCAACGAATAGTACCTACTGAAAACGGTATTATACCTCCAACGAATAGTACCTACTACTTAAAAAAATAATATGATGGATATTCATGAATTTTTTTAAATTAAGTATTCAGGATCATCCTTGAAAAGAAAGAGGATTTCATGCAGTTTTTTGTTGTAAAACCAATCAATATTATCATGAATTTATTCGCAAAAGTTCCTGCTAAATAGCAGCAGTACTAAAAAATATTCTATTCGACTTTTAACCGACATCTAAAACAGTTTCCCTAGTAGGGGTCGCAAGTAGAACATGGAAGGCAATTCCGGGGTGCTCTGCGTAGCGGGCTTACTTCACGAACCATTAAATTTTCCTGTTTGCATTTTTTAGCATACGTTACTCCCAAGACGAGAATTCTACTACCGTTTTACGATTGTAGTTTTAGGGGAGCTGTTTCCTTTGAACGCCGCAGTACTGCCGCGAATTTATTGAATTTTATACTCATTGTGATCACACTTAAGTAAATTAGGAATGAATTTTAATGGTAGGGGCGGGAATAATTGCCAAATTTTACTTTAGAGGTCTCGATTTATCCTTTGTGTACCTATATTAAATTGAACGACTATCAATATTACTTTCTTTTATGGATATAGCCAGCTTTTAATATTAGGTAATACTAAATACCTAGTAGAAAATATATTTCTCGATACAGATATTAATTGAAAACGAAATGAGATAGATTACAGACCTGCCCTTTGTACATCATCCTTTGTCTGTGGTGATATTGGTATCCCAATTACGTTCAGTAAAGAAATCAATTAGAATAGTATATAACTATTGTAGTAGATATTCCTACGATGGTAACAAACCAGTAGATAGGTAGATTTTAGGTAGACAACTATCAATCAATCAGCTCAGCCTATCGCAGTCTACTGCTGGACATAGGCCTCACCCAGGCTGTGCCACATTACCCTAGCTGTCACCTTCTTAAGGTCGTTGGTCTATCTAGCTGGGCGGCGTCTCACGCAACGTTTTCTGATACGCGGTCTCCACTCCAGGACTCGTCTGCTTCACCGGCCATCGGTCCTTCGACAAACATGGCCAGCCCACTGCCACTAACTGTGGGGTAAATATTCATTGCGTTATTTGCGTTGTTTAGCAGCCAAATTTTTCAAACATATGAAGCAATGTATTAGCAATATCCTTTAAAAACATTCAGATTATGATTGAAAGAGTGTTACCAAATTAAGGTGCTGGTCTACCTGGGATCTACCTAACAGCGGTGCTATTCTGTAAAAATCTCACCGTGAAAACTTAGGTGAAGTGAGCGTGGAGTGAGCTGTCAATAGTGTCAATTCCTAGCAAAAACAAACTCACTTCACCTAAGTTTTCACGGTGAGATTTTTACAGAATCGACCGGCTGGTATCTGAGAATCTCACCGAGGTGAGATTCTGAGATCTAATGATGCATGGCTTGCATAAGTAATTAGGCCCCAACACGCAGAGTGCTTACATAATTAATGTTAATTTATTGATAATACTGCAAATAATTAATATTTTGAAGGCTTATCTTAAGTGTGGCTTGAGAGGAAATGCGGTCGAGAGACTTTTGAAAAAGTCTTCCCCCACGCTCATAGTCCGATGGGACGGCAATCCGACGCGACCAGAGAGAGATCAGGTGCAGGACCAACAGCTTAACCTGCTTTAAAAGTATAATATACTTAGGCTAATAGTGAGCAGTTGACATAATTTTCGACAGAATAACATAACATCACGCCTGTAATCTCCGAAGAGCTCGGCATGTACCTGCCTGAGCGTGGGTGTACCTGTAGTACACCCACGTGTACTACAGGTACACCCACCTGTAGTACGTTTCGTAAGTCAAGTTTATGTCCCAATTAAATAATACAACAAAACATCACATATAGTATAGGGCGAGCCTATTGCACACTGCAACCTGCAACTGGGCACAAATAGAGATCGAAATGAGAAATTCCAAATGGAAAAACCCAATAACACTTTTCCCGACCTGGGAATCGAACCCAGGACCCCACGCTCAGCAGTAGCACTTGCGACCACTGGACCAACAGTCTGGTACAATTTAATAAAGTTAAAACTCTTTCAGACAAGCCCAAACTGAGGCTGAACATCACATCCACAAAATTGAAAATAAAAAGGATCTAACATTTTGTGTCGCTACACGTTGCCGGCGTAAATAGTCAATCAAGTTTTTTAAAATGAAAAGCTGAAAAAGATCCGCTGGCCCACTAATGGCTTTTAAAAATACAGTACTCTCTTTGAAGAGAGCTCTATTATTCAAAATATTTTAATGGACAGTTTTAACCCCGTCGATAAAGCTATACAGTGAAAACCATTTTAAATATTGACTAGCTCTGAATAACTAACGGGTTTTTTTTCAAAGTTATTTTGAATCACGTATAAAGTTGAAATTAGGTTGTATTCAATCTGAAATCTAATTTGGTTTTTTTGGATTTTTCTATTGCGTAGTAGAACTGCAGGGTAATTGCATAATACACTTATAGTGGCAATGCCTTTCATATTGACACCAATAATACCAGTACTTTACATGAAGCGACTGCCTATCTGACCTGCACGACTCAGTTACTGGGTAAAACGATAGTCTCAATATCCCTTGGCTGGTTGTTAAAGTTTCAGTCTTCTGACTACCCTTAACGACTAATGGCAAAGATCTACAAATGACAGATGGGACCAACGGCTTAACGTGCTTTGCGAGACACGGAGGGATCTCGGTAGTAAGTAATGGATGGTAATATTTTTCATGTTGACAATAATAATTCAACAAAATAATTGGGGTGCTGTTCCAAACTACGTATTTGTAAGGGTCTACTTATTAGTATTACCAATTTATTATCTGTACTATTTATTATAAAGAGGTAACGTTTGTAAGTTTGTATGTAGGGGTAATCTCTGGAACTACCAGTCGGATTTGAAAAAAATCTATTTGTATTTGATAGCCTAATGCTTGAGGAAGGCTTTAGGCTATTTACCATCACGTTATGACCCTTAGGAGCTGGGCAAAAAGAAAAAAAGTCAGAAAGAACGCTAAGCGAAAACGAAGTACCTAATAGCGCGGGCAGACGAGACGATGAGATGCGATGAGGTGGGTCGGTGGTACAAGAAATTTCACGCGGACGAAGTCGCGGACAGAAGCTAGTAGGTAAGAATATGAAACTTATCATCAGACACTGACTATACCCAGTTGCAATTAAAATCATTTATCATTTCAGCCGAAAGACGTCCACTGCTGGACATAGGCGTCCCCCAAATTTGGGGGGGGTTTGCCATAATCGCCACGCTTGGCAGGCGGGTTGGCGATCGCAGTATGGTATGATGGTGTAATGCATAGAGAACGCTGCTGCCCATTCTCCGGTACGACCCTTAGTCGCCTTTTACGACACCCAAGGGAAGTATGGGGTGGTGCTATTCTTTAAGTCCGGCACCACACAGACAAATTAAAATCATTGGTAACAAATAAATGAGTAAAATTGTGATTGTTCAATCCAGTTTAATATTTTTCGCTAGTTCTCCGCTAACCAGCAATAGGTACACACAAGTCAAAACATTTCTCCTGCTGCGTCGTGTATTTCTATTTTGTTAATATCTGACCAATTTCAAACAGTTACCAAACCCACATTTCAGTTCCACTAAAGTTGTTGGAAACAAAACAAAAACACCGAATCGAAAACTAGGTCTGAAACTTTGTAATAATCACCAACAAATTCAATCGGTTCGCAATAAAACTGAACGAGTAGCCAGCGACTCCGGAACCGAGCAGTTGACCAGAAACCAAGTTACGTGACCCGCGGTAATAGATTCTGGACTTTATGCGACAGGTGGTAAGGTGCAAAGGAATTGCAGGATAAAACTTGCTGCTCCGTGTTGCCCCTAGCGGATGTTCACGACAGTCACCTTATTTGGCGTCAGTCCAGCATCACCCGGCAAACTTTTATGTTATTTCAATGCGGTTTAACTGAAAGAATTGCATTTGCAATCCGATAGACCCTTACTTTGTTATTAAACTCCATTCTGGAACGAACCCAAAGAGAACGCTCTCATTATGCAGATTTATGTATTTGTGGCAGTTGAGGATTCCCTTCTTCATAAACTAAACTAAATTTAAGTTCAGTGCATCTTTTTCTTTCTATTTCATTAAGAAAATGACAGAAAATAAATTTTAGTTTAGTCCTGTCAAATTAATCAATGCCTGACACTACTCCATACAAGTTTAGACGCGATTAAAAACTTGCCTACTAAAATTACGTCAGTTTACTTCACGCGGTGATTAATTTGACAGGACAAAACTAAACTTTTTCTCCTGTCTTTTTCTTATTGAAATAGAAAGAAAAAGATGCACTGAACTTAAATTTAGTTTAGTTCGTGAACAACAGAATCGGCACGTTTGACGTAGTAATGACGTATTAGGCTTATTATAATACTAGTCGGTAGCGAACCGTTACTGGTTCTCACTGTTTTTATGACTTGACAAAACATCGAGATTTCTTTATTATAAGCAAGTTTAATAATAATCTATTATACATATAAAACTCCCGGAATAAATTCTTTAAATAATGGTGAAAATCGCATCAAAATTCGTTGCGTAGTTTAGAAAAAGAACGAGGTCACACAGACGAATACGAATGCCGACTTGATTTTTTTATTAGACGCAGATTTGGAAGACAAACAAAGATTTATTACGTAGACATATTTTGTATAATTGACGTAAAATGATTTCCTGCCACGCCTATATTATTTCTAAGTGGTTTTGCGGAAGATACTCGTCTATCAACTTTTTTAGCAACATTTGGCCTTTTTAATGTTACGTTGGTATTTGGTTTTTAGATTAATTTGTTAGATAATAAGATGCATGTTTACTAACAAAATTAGGTGAATAACTGAATCACCTTGGCTGGCTATTGATATTCATCAACTTTGACACACTCTTTATTTGACTTTTAAGATTGATCTAGTCACTGTAAAGATATGCAAAGACTTCAGACGGTGCTATTGATAAAGGTTAGATTAGCCTTGGCGTTTATAAAAGAAATTTTAGCAAGTCTTTTAGGAATCTAAATATTAAAAAAACCGGCCAAGGGCGAGTCGGACTCGCACACGAAGGGTTCTTACCACAAGGCATAAAACGCCGAAAAAAACGTTTCTTTTATAACCCTTTAAATTTTTACTTTATTTTATTTTCATTATTTGTTAATAGCGGCAACAGAAATATATCATTTGTGAAAATTTCAACTATCTAGCTATCACGGTTCATGAGATACAGCCTGTTGACAGACAGATGGACAGTGGAGTCTTAGTAATATGGTCCCGTTTTTACCCTTTGGGTAAGAACCCTAAAAAAGGAATAAAATATTGCTCTTATTTCTGTTTTTACTAACACTAAGCAACACCTAAATGAATGCCTAAATAAAGGGGGCCTTTTATATTTTAAAGGCTCGGCTCAGAGTCCGAAGTTGAAAATCTAACAGTGCGATACATTTAGGAAACGTATTGTGTGGGAAACAGCTGATGGAAATCGGTCACCGCCGCTTATCTTCAATGTCAGAGGCTTCGCAGTCGCGTGTGCGCTGGCATCACAGACGCATGCGGCAACTTGCGGAAACTTTATCCATGAATTCAGGTCATGGACCCCCGAAATTTTTCGTCAGTGATCAAAAAAAAAAAAACTGCTGTTTCATAGAAAAGTGCAAAACTTACCTACCCGGTCAAAATTGATAAGAGATTTTTTTTTTAATAAAAAGAAGTTAACGTAGAAAAAAATATATATAACGCAGGGGGTTCAAAATCATGTACTGAATCTATGGTTTCAGGTTGCGGGTCAATGTCCTTGCCCCCCTGTGTATGTAAAGTGGTAATAAATCCTCAATAACTCCTTTCCCAAAGACTTTTCTACTATTTAAAGGTAGGTATTCAGGCCAAAGAATCAGCATTGCCATTCAATGGCAATGCTCAAACTCAAACTCAAAGCATTTATTTTAATTAAAACATTTACAGGCACTGTTGAATTGTTAAGAAGTCGGTTAGTCAGAAAATATGAAGCTAGTGGTCCATTCCAAAGCTTATTAGGTACCTATGGAGAAGAACGGGCAAGAAACTCCACGGACACTCTTTTAAATTATATTTTTACAAAAATATTAGTTACATCATTAATTTTGAATTTTGAATTATACTAGCTCCGCGGTTTCACCCGCATAAGTGTCAAGACTTTCCTATGTCCTCCCCCGGGATGCAATGTATCTCTCTGACTTTTATCGAAATCCGTTCAGTGGTTTGGGCGTGAAAAGGTAACATACAGACAGACAGACAAACAGAGTTACTTTCGAATTTATAATACGAGTATTAGTATGGATGTGAGAACGATGTAAACAAAAGACGTACGCGTCTTTTGAGCACTCTTCCTGTGGTCAGCGTTTGATGCACTATGATTCCTTCCCCCTTTTTATACATGTACATTATTATTTATTTTAAGAGCTTACAAATTATGTGAAATACTGGTTGAAAATAAATGTAAAGGTACACACATTATAATGCACGCTTAGTATTTAACGTAGTCAATGATAATTTAATTTGTGTAATTAAAAGGTTAATAAAATGTTTGTAGGACGTCTAAAACACAATACCACGGCATATAATAGGTACAGCCGGATTTGGTAAGACTGGGAGTCGACCCCAACATTCTTTGGAAAGGCTAGGGAGATGATGAAATAACAAAGCCTCTATATCCTTACATAGTACAGTCAACAAAAGAGATAAGTATGCAGGTTCGTCGGATGTAGTTGAAGTTTAGTAAGAAACCGATGGATGTTCTCGAATAAAATTTTATTTTATTAATAGAAAACAAACAGCTTATTTATCAAATTAAATCTCAGTCGATAACCAAATCCATCGGTTTTTTTTCTAAACTTCAACTTGCTAAACTTCAGCTTCATCCTGCATACTTATCTCTTTTTTTGACTGTACATTGTGATTGAAGATGTGTTCGGTTATGCTACAGTGTACCTAACTAATATTTGCAGCGGTTCATTATCCTATAGCGGACAGAACATGAAAAACGTCAAGAGCGTTTACGCCGTACGGCATTTCATACAAACTTTCAAGCCCTTGTTTTTCGAAACTGATGAACCGATTTTAATGAAACTTCATACGCGTAAGCAGGATACAAAGGTCTAAAAAGTTAGTAGAAAACATTTTCGAAATGTCTTATTTAAATAAAGATAACTGGAAATCTCTGTTTCTATGGAAAGTTTAAAATCAGTCTAATTTGGCTGTAACATTATTTTTCGAAAATGTTTTCTACTAACTTTTTAGACCTTTGTATCCTGCTTATGCGTATGAAGTTTTATTAAAATCGGTTTATTCATTTCGAAAAACAAGGGCTTGAAAGATTGTATGAAATGCCGTTCGGCGTAAACGCTCTTAAAGAGCAAAAGTATAGTAGGTAGTCTTAATTCGCACTAAGCGTTTTCAAATGTCTTTTATAATGCGCACAGCAAAAGAGTGGAACTCTTTACCTGCGTCTGTGTTTCCGAGTGCATACAACCCGAATCCCTTCAGAGTAAGAGTGAACAGGCTTCTTCTGGGTAAGCTCAATCCATTGTCGACTTTGTTACTGTCACCTCTGACCTAGACTAAAGTCAAGAGCAAACCCATTACAAATAAAAATAAAAAAGTATCCATTGAGCTTTAGACAGAGACTGTCAAACAGCGGGGTAACTGCGTAACACATTATCAGCAGCAATGGCTTTCATTTTGACAACATTCATTGCGCTATTTTCATTGATGAGCAGACAATTTTTTCGAACATATGAAGCAATGGATTAGCAATAGCCTTCAAAATGTTTCTGACTCAGATTTATAGTGCGTTACGCAACTAGGGTGAGAGATGAAGTTCTCCAAAACCGAGCTTTTTAGGGTTCTGTAGCCAAATGGCAAAACTGAACCCCTATAATTTCGTCGCATCCGCCGTCTGTACGTCTGTCACTGCACTTGGCCAGTTTTTTAATCCTGGAAGTGCCATAATAACGATCGTCTAATGTATTCATTTTATCCCAAATAAGTAGCTACAGTGTATTCATATTTACTAATAAGCACAAACTCTCATACAGGACTTACATGCACGTACACATAACACCCTCACACATTCATACACTACACTACACACGCAATCCTACAATAACATCACCTTACATTACACTTCACTAATATTATACCACCTTTATTATAGATTTACCTTTCTATCTAACCAGTTTTGTAATAGTGATAATATTATGTATAAACTAAATCAAGATGCCGTTATGATAAAAGTTTAAAGGGGTGTGAGCCTGGAGATCTGTTATACAGGTCCCGAACCTAGTTCAGACTCCAGCTCTCACAAAGGTCCTAGCATACCTACCTAAGGCAAAATTGTAGGTGTATACACACTGCTGTAACAATGTACCTTTATGAGAGACATAAACTGTATTATTATTTTTATTATTCATATGGGACTTCTGCGAACACGTTCGCGTTGACCGAATGTGGGGAGATAATGTAGGTACCTATACTGTGGTTACATGTATAGTTACTGTGTATGAACCATCACTGTCTTGGTCAGCAATATTATTTGAAGCTAAGGTTATCTGGTTCCATATTTGTATTCTGCCTACGCAGAAATACTCATATTTACATAATTATAGGTACAAAATTAACCTTACTAATATTATAAATTCGAAAGTAACTCTGTCTGTCTGCCTGTCTGACTGTCTATCTTTTCACGCCTAAACCACTAAACGGATTTCGATAAAATTTGGCAGAGAGATAGATTGCATCCCGGGGAAGTACATAGGATAGTTTTTATTGATATACCTCGCGGGAAAATCCGCGGGCGGAAGCCAGTATGTCATAATTATATATGTGTATATGCCTTTAAACTGTATTATTAATTTATTATTCTTTAAGTGCTCGCATTTCGATCACTCAATAAGCTAAGTATGGTCATAAAAACAATAAAAATAGTCTTGAGAACCAAACATTTTTAATGTTGCAGCTAACCACGATGTTTTTCAAATGTCAAGTTTATTTTGACATGGCTACAAAGAAGACGGGAAGAGGAAGACCTCGAATAACATGGATGACGAAGGTCCAATAGGACATGAGGAAGATGGGACTTACAGAAGATGAACAAGATCGAATTATATGGCGTCGCATGATTGGGAAGAAGTTTTTTTGATAAAGTAATACTTAAAAATGAATAATTGTGTTAATTTTTTTAGACTTAAATTATTTGCCTTCGATCTTATAAGGAAGCACAATTGCAATTTTTCAAATTGCAGACAATTATTGATCTCACATCGACCCTGTATGACCATAGAAGTAATTTTGGTTCTTGGTCATCTTTTATTACACAATGTAATAAAAGATGACCAAGAATTCAGAAAACAAACAAGATTTTTTAAATAAAGCCGACGTTTAAAGTTATTGACATCGTAATAAAGGAATTTGTTTTAAAGTTTTTCGTATTTTCTTTCTAATTTGCATTATAATCTGAAGTTACGAGTTGCGTGCGGCTACGCATTCAATATCAGTCTCCTTTATGGGGCTTACAAGACCTAAACACAAAAAACGCAAGTTTTAGAAACAATAAAAGTATATGATCAACTGCAGTAAACAAAATCAGAAAAATATATGATATTCTTCAGGATATACCTATGCTAGGTAGGTAGTGTGTTGAAAACATAATACAACTAATTTGATACGATAGAAAAAAATCATGAAAATTTAATGAATCACCTATAAAAACTTTCTTTTTACAATAAAAACCATACTAATATACATACATACAATCATTCTGATTTTTTGTCAGATTATTCTACAAGCAACATAATAAAATACTAGTGTTTTAATTTTTTCGTCCAAACAATAGATTTTTTGTAATTAAATAATTGTTTCATACTTTGCAATAAATTACCAGCGTTGTGTCATCGCGCTTCTCTTTCTTTTTTAAGCAGTCCGACAGTGACCGCACTTTAGGTCATGTAAGCCCCTTAATCTTCCAAAAAGAAACATTAAGTATTATAAAACCAGCCATTACAACCAAATACTTAATTAAAATCCCTACCCCCCCTACGGCGATATGTAAATAACCTCAAAAATTATTCTACCGCATTATTAGACTGAAAGTTTACTTAAGGACGGTCCGAATGAAAGCACCTATAAAAACAAACGGAGACACTGAAATGAAAGAAAAATATTATAATGATAGAATTTTTCATTTTCTACTATTAATCGTGTAAAACACAGTAACAATTAGTTACTTATATTATGTGAAGTTCGGAACTACATAGGATTCCGAACAAAAAAAAAGCCTTTATGTTATTTCTTAAAAACATCCTCTGTGACTCTTGATTTTTTTATGACAAAAATAATACTATTTATTCAGTATGTAATAAACCCAAAAATCCAATAGTTTAGACACTTATAGCCAGCTATTCAAAGATTGGCAAAACCCATAGTCGGCCCATCACTACTATTTAGATTGTTTGAAAAAAAAAACCGGCCAAGTACGTGTCGGGCCACGCACAGTGTAGGGTTCCGTAGTAGCCCGTTATCACAATTGTTATCCTCCTCGTTTGCAGAAACGTTTCACAAAATGAATGACTATTTCAGATTACAAAAACCTTTATTAGCACTTTAGCACTTCACAATAAAGCAGCGATAAACCACAATAATTAACACTCGCAATGGAGCAGCACGACTTGCTTGCTCGATGACCATTTGACAACTGACTAGTGATCAACAACTGTGAATATTCTAACACTACTCCGGACGTGACGTCACATCCCCCTTCTTTGATAGGTGTGAAGTCAGTTGTCAAATGATCGTTTTAAGTTTCTTTTACAAACTATTAAAAATATTCTTTTAACAATAAAAAATATGTTATACATTCAATCAAACTTAAAATTGCTTACAATCGGCCTTCCTGATATTTTCACGTCTCGGGAAACAGAAATGATAATACTAATTAATTCATCAAAATAGTTGATACAAAACTATTATTAGAAATCGAGTATTCATCATCACATGTATCAAAATCACACTTACACTAAAATATTAGTATTGAGGGCTCCTTCACATCCTCATATACTAAACAAATGTGGTATTGAAGCCTCCTCATCATATCCTCATATACCTACTAACCATAAATTATAGTATTGAGGCCTCCTCATCATATCCTCATATACCTACTAACCATAAATTATAGTATTGAGGCCTCCTCATCATATCCTCATATACCAACTAACCATAAATTATAGTATTGAGGCCTCCTCATCATATCCTCATATCTAACCATAAATTATAGTATTGAGGCCTCCTCATCATATCCTCATATACCCACTAAACATAAAATGTAGTATTGAGGCCTCCTCATCATATCCTCATATACTGATAATTATATTATACAGTGGTAATATACCTCATTCTATTTTCATAAATGTTGAATAAATGTGCAGTATTGAGGCCGCCTTCATATCCTCATATACTAAATAATGTTCACACTATCATAACCCAGGATCAAAATAATAACAAAGATGAATAAGGTATTACAGTCTAATCGGCGGTTTCGGTTTCCTCATCAGAAATGTTGATGTTGGATCTATTATCCTCATCAGAGTCGTTGCTGTTAGATCTATTATAAACTAACCACGGATGAATTTTGTCTACTGAGAATACACTTTTAAAAGGTCTATTATTCTTTCGTGATATTGGTGTATCTTGAACTTCGTACCTATCATTTCCTAGCACTTTAATTATTCGATATGGACCTCTTAACTTAGGTACTAGTTTTTTACTTTGCCCGGTAGATGGCACATCTCTTTCTATCCTTACTAGATCTCCTACTTTATAATGTACAATCTTTTTGTTTTTGTCATATCTTTCTTTTTGCTTTTGCTGACTTTTGTTTATATGTTTAGTTATTTGTTCTCTTATGATTTCGGTGTTTTGAACATCTACATCTCCATCAGATACAATTTCGGAATTTATTAAAGAATCTGATGTACCCGTTAATCTGATACCAAACAGTGCTTCGGCTGGTGTTTTCCCTATACCCTTGTTAATGGTATTATTAAGTCCCCATTGAATTTCAGAAATCTTATCGTCCCAAACATTTTCAGGTTTACCTAAATTGCTAGCAGAGAGAGCGGCTAATACTGTTCGGTTGTACCTTTCAATTTGCCCATTGGCTCTAGGTGTTGCCACAGCATTGAGAATGTGTTTTATGCCTAATCCATTGACAAACTCTTTAAAATTCTTAGAAGTAAACGAAGTACCTCTATCAGATATTAACCTTTTTGGAACCCCAAACGTGTGAAAATATGATTTTATGGTTTTAATTGAATTGGCAGATTTTGTATTTTTTACAGGCGATATAATAATAAACTTTGTAAAAGCATCAATGATCAAAAGGAGATGGGTGTTTTTATGTTTGCTACGCACGAACGGACCTAAATGGTCAATATGTATTGTATGAAATGGCTGTGGTACCTTTTCAATAGGATGTAGCTTACCTGCTCGCTTAGCTGATGGAATTTTGGTGTTTGAGCATTCTAAACACGACTCTACATATTTTTTAATGAACTTTCTCATTTTAGGGAACCAGTACGATTGTTTAATTTTATCAAAAGTCTTGTCGAAACTGAAATGACCAATATCGTCATGATTTGATTTTAAAATATGCCACCTTACTCCTTTTGGTACCACCCATTTGCTGCCGTCTTCGCTATTTTTGTACAGAATGCCTCTTTTTAATGTAAAGTTTTTGCAGATGTCTACTAATTTATTAGAATCTTTGTCTTGAAGAATTTGTATAATACGCTGTATTTCTGAATCATTTTGTTGAACGGTTGAAATCCAATCTAATGTAATATGCCTAACCTCAATAAAATTTTCACTTATCGGGTTTCTACTTAAAGCGTCGACATGGGCCATGGACTTACCCGGGCGATATATAATATTAAAATCGTACTCTTGGAAGATGTTCCACCACCTGGCCACCCTTGGGAGGATGTCGCGTTTTTCGAAAGTAGCTCGCAACGAATTACAATCTGTTACTATTGTAAAAGGTACGCCTAAAAGATAAACTCTAAATCGCTGGAGAGAAGCTATTACTGCTAACGTCTCCAAGTCATACGATGTGAAGTATGCTTCTTCAGGAGAAGTTTGTCGACTAAAATATGCAACGGCATGAAATGGAGAATTCGAATCTGGACGTTGCAATAAGATACCTGCAACACCAATTTTTGAAGCATCTGTATGTAACTGTGTCTCATTAGATGGATTATAAAACATCAATATTGGCCGTTTTACAAGTTCCTGTTTTAAAGTATTAAAAGCTGTTTCTTGAGGAGAGCCCCAACAAAACTTGGAATCTTTCTTTAACAATTGCGTTAAGGGTCTAGCTATGATCGAGAAATTTTTAACGAAGCGTCGAAAGAAACTAGCTAGCCCTATGAACTGTCTGACGGTATGCTGATCTTTCGGTTTTGGAAAATGTTGGACAGCTTGAATTTTCTTTTTACCAGGTTTAATGCCAGTCGCATCAACCTCAAAGCCAAGATAATCTATGGATTTCATGAAGAAATTACATTTATCTAATTTTAGAGTTAAGCCTGCATTACGTAATAAATCCAACGTTTCAACTAGTTTTGAAAAACCGTCATCTATGTTTTTGGAAGGTATAATTATGTCGTCCATGTAAGCAAACGCGTGTTTAAATCTAGCATTGCCTAAAATTTGATTAATTGTTCGTTGAAAATTTGCGGGAGCATTCGACAAGCCAAATGGCATTCTATTAAACTCATAATGCCCATCAGGTGTTATGAATGCTGTTAAATATTTAGACCGTTCCGCAAGAGGTATTTGGTAATACCCTGATGCTAGATCAAGGGTCGTATAATAAGTAAATCCTGACAAATTATCTAATTGGTCATCGATTCTGGGCAGAGGATAGTGTTCCTTTACAGTCTTCTTATTTAAAGTTCTAAAATCTACGCACAGACGATAATCACCAGTCTTTTTCTTCACTAGCAAGATTGGTGATGCGTATTCTGAAGAAGATTCTCTAACTATTCCCGACTGTTCTAACTCATCTATCATATTACGAACTATACTTCTTTCCAAATACGATAACCTATAGGGGCGGTAATATACCGGTGTATTATCGTTCAAGGTAATTTTCATTTCTGAATTTTGACAACAGCCTATTTCCGAAACACCAAAAGCGAAACATTTACGGTATTTATTTAACAACTCTAGCAACTTTTCTTTAACATGGGGAGTCAAATCATTGTCCATGTGCAACTGAGACATTGTAATTTTATCAAAATTAGAAGAGTTATTATTTTCGACGCGATTTACATGAAATTCTTTTGATTCGAAGACTGGGTTAGCTCGGGACAGTAAAGTATCACGCGGTAGTTGAAAATCCGCTGCACTCAAATTTCTGATTATTACGCTTCCAACGCCATCTACTAGGTTTACAACTCCACTTAAAATTTCGTATTCTTTTGCTGGCTCTTGTCTAAGGCTACGTTCTATATAAACATCCCCATGATATTTAGGTTTCGAATAAATGCAAATCTTAGTTAAAGTCTCTATTTTATTTATATCTTTAGAAAATAATAATATAGTTTTACGATGGGTATGATTGCAATTTGAGATAAGTTTTAACTCCGAAGAAGTTTTATGTACAATTATATGATCTTGCTCCGTAAAGGAATGCCCAACTAGTAAAGGAATGCTTAAACAATTATCTGGTACTACAAAAACGCATACATAAGCCGACACGTCATCAATCTCAATTTTTAAATTACATTTACCAACTGCAGAGACAATCGAGTTACCAAAGCCTCTTAAAACTGGCAGATTATCTGTGGACCATGCTGGAGTGATATTTTGGGCATTAGATAATGTAATCATTGTACACTGGCTACCAAAATCTAAATAACATTGTAATTTAACGCCATTAACAATAGCTTCTTTGAAATATTTCGAATCGTTATTTATACCAATAGATAGTCATAAAACAGTCTTATCATCTTTCTTTAGCCTACATTCGGATGTGTCATGACCTAATTTCGTACAGTTCTCGCATTTCTTTAAGGGTTTAGTACACTTATAAACTGGATGACCTACCTCTCCGCAATTAAAGCATTTTAATCTCAAAGTTTGTTTTTGACCTGAATCATTTTTACTGTCTTTAGTATTATTTGAACGCCTAACGTCATTGAATACTTTTGAATTGGTCTTATCTATTCGTTTGGTTACTCTAACGTTGCGTAAAAATACAAGTAATTTATCTGGATCGGTAAATTGAGCTGCTTCAGCACTCGTCCTAACAGACCTATCTTCTATTCCGAATAGAATACAGTCTACAGCATTCTTACCGGTTATTTTGCATCGATTCAGTAAAATCATTTTATCATAAAAATATTCCTCAAGTGGATCCCCGAATTTGACGCGTTTTTCTAGCATATCGGACAATAATACGCCGTAGTTTTCATCACTAGGAAAGGCAGTTTTTAATTTTGTTTGCCACTCTGGCCACGTAAACAAAAGGCTGGGTAAACCCTGATACCACCTTTGGGCTAGCCCTACTAGTTTTGGTAAGGCATAGTGAATGGTTTGCCGTTCGGACCAACCGTAGATAGCTGCACATTCATCTACTTTAGATACCCACATATCAACAGATTGATTCCGCTTTGACGGATCAAACTCAGGGATAACATTCATAACTGGGTATCTTTCTACATTATTGCCGTGACCATCTGATTTGACTGCTTGAATTAATTCCCTAAAAGTATCGAGCATAACAGTGGACTCACGTGGTGATCGAAGCTGCCTCTGATGGTAAGAATTCAGCCGTTCCAAACGGCCACGGCTGTGAGACGCTGGTCGTCTTTCACGGCTACGGCTGCGATTGTGGGACGTCAGTTGTTTCGCACGGCTACGGCTGCGTGATGCTGGCTGTCTCACGCGGCTGCGGCTGCGCGACTCCGGCTGTCTTGTACGGCTGCGGCCGCGGGAGGCCGGCGGTCCAGCACGGCTACGGCTGCGAGAGGCCGGCGGACCAGCACGGCTACGGCTGCGAGAGGCACGCGGACCAGCACGGCTACGGCTGCGAGAGGCCGGCGGACCAGCACGGCTACGGCTGCAATAGGCCGGCGGATCAGCACGGCTACGGCTGCGAGAGGCCGGCGGACCAGCACGGTTACGGCTGCGAGAGGCCGGCTGTCTAGCACGGCTGCAGCTACGAGAGGCCGGCGGAACAGCACGGCTACGGCTGCGAGAGGCCGGCTGTCTAGCACGGCTGCGGCTGCGAGAGGCCGGCGGACCAGCACGGTTACGGCTGCGAGAGGCCGGCTGTCTAGCACGGCTGCAGCTGCGAGAGGCCGGCGGAACAGCACGGCTACGGCTGCGAGAGGCCGGCTGTCTAGCACGGCTGCGGCTGCGAGAGGCCGGCGGACCAGCACGGCTACGGCTGCGAGAGGCCGGCTGTCTAGCACGGCTGCGGCTGCGAGAGGCCGGCGGACCAGCACGGCTTCGGCTGCGAGAAGTCGGCTGTCTAGCACGGCTGCGGCTGCGAGAGGCCGGCGGACCAGCACGGCTACGGCTGCGAGAGGCCGACGGACCAGCGCGGCTATGACTGCGAGAAGCCGGCGGATCAGCACGGCTAAGTCTGCGAGAGGCCGGCTGTCTAACACGGCTGCGGCTGCGAGAGGCCGGTGCTTTTTCGCCATAATCGTTTATGTTCACTGGAGTTGGTAGAAGCGGGCTACGACTGCGACTGGAGCGAGCCTCACTATTTCTTTTATCCATTATCCTGGAGCGTGCGATATCCCAATTCTGATTTGTTATCCTCCTCGTTTGCAGAAACGTTTCACAAAATGAATGACTATTTCAGATTACAAAAACCTTTATTAGCACTTTAGCACTTCACAATAAAGCAGCGATAAACCACAATAATTAACACTCGCAATGGAGCAGCACGACTTGCTTGCTCGATGACCATTTGACAACTGACTAGTGATCAACAACTGTGAATATTCTAACACTACTCCGGACGTGACGTCACATCCCCCTTCTTTGATAGGTGTGAAGTCAGTTGTCAAATGATCGTTTTAAGTTTCTTTTACAAACTATTAAAAATATTCTTTTAACAATAAAAAATATGTTATACATTCAATCAAACTTAAAATTGCTTACACAATGTAGTACGATTCTGTTGTTCTTTATTCTGATAAGGTAAAAAAAAAAAACATATTTTAGTTTTCAATGCAAGTCTTTACCCATTATAAACAAGCAACTACTTCGTCTTAGTCACTTTAAAGGATTAATGCTAAGGATTTTGTATTTGGTACAAAATTATCCATCACCCAAGTTCAACGACTATTACTGCTAAACTAATAAAGTTATCTTAACCGCTATACTTTTCCTTTAAAGTTCATGAAATGCACTTTCATCGAGAATTTTTCCAGATTTTTCAAGCTAGTAGTTTAGCTTTTAGAGGGGGGGGACGCCCTACTGAAACAAAAATTTTCACTTTAAACTTTAATATTTCGTAAATGGAGCATTAAATCGAAAAATAATTTTAGCAACCCCTAAGCCATTTTAGAAGACCTATTCAACGATACCCCATACGATGGGGTAGATGATGAAAAAAATATTCATCCCCACTTCACATGTAAGGGAGCTACCCTAAAAAAAAATATTTTCCAAAATTTTATTTTACCACTTTGTTGGCGTAACTGATATACGTACTCCTACAAAATTTCAGCTTTCTAGTGCTAACGGTCACAAAGATTAAGCGAGGACGGACAGACAGACAGACGGACGGACAGACAGACATGGCGAAACTATAAGGGTTCCTAGTTGACTACGGAACCCTAAAAAACGGTTGTGTTATTTCGGTGTTAAGATTTTATTGCCACTGTTTTCATATATTGGCGTAATGTTGCCTCGACATTGTATAATTATGCCGGAACCAAAACGCTTTTACAACACCCTTACGCAACCCGAAAACAGTAGCGAATATTATATAGTTTCTCCACCCTTTTTTCTTTTAACCGCATCACGTTCCAGGGTATCTTTTTGGTTAGTTGGTCGGGCTCCAATTAAGGAGAGGCGCCACCGTCCTGCTTCCGCTGGTTCACCGACAAATCGCTGTCCCAATCTTTATTGTATGAATTACGTCGAATTTAGCTGCTCAATGAACATTTTGTTTCAGTTTCGGGTTGGATTGGATAATTGGATCGGTGTTTGGGTTTAAAATACGTCGATATTGTGTTTGTATGCTTTAAAACGTGGTGCTAATCTTGTCTGCATTTTTGTATCATAAGTACATACTTTTAACGATACCTTTGTCTTGCGAACATGACTAAGAGTGTATCTGTATACGGAATTAATTATCGATACATTATCTTCAGAATCATAAAAGGATAACATTATGAATCATAATATGGCAAAGACAGTCCGTGTTTGTCTTTTTTGCACTACGTAGGTATAATCAAAGAGATTGGCATTGGATTTGGATTGAATTGATTGGTATTCTAGCACAGACAAAAAAATAACTGATAAATCCTTTACCAACGGGATTTGATGCGATTAACTTAACAGTTAACTGTCCATTATGATTCATAATGTAACCTTTTATGATTCTGCCAAAGTGGTTTTTTAGGCCCCCTGGTCATATACGCACGTTGCGAGTTCACTAATGAGGTCATGTCCTCCTAGGGCGACCCCTCCAGACGTTTCCTTTCGTTTTTTTGGAAAAGACCACATAACTGTCCACTACTATTGGGACTGGCCCTTCCCTTAGACCTCTTAAATTAAAGTTTAAGTCTGCATCATCCTTTTTTTCGGCGTATTTTTTAGCATTATACACAAGGATTCTGTTGCCCTCCCTTTAACATTATCAACTAGCAATGAAATAAAACCCAAAGATGTTAAGATAATATAATTCTAGACTCTTTGCTCTTCTTTATAAAGCATGGTATCGCTTGAAATGATCTATAGTAAAACCAAATTGAGTTCAAAGATTGCTATACCATGCCGCCCCATTGACCACGAAAAGTATACAAACCCGTTCCCCTAGTTGACTTTTAAATTGCATAGGAGGGCAAGCTACCAATATTCTATGTGGGGCAGGACAGTTTTGAATTCATAACTGAAAATAAAGCTATTTTCTTAAAAAACAACTATTAGTGTTTTTTAAGATTAGTATAAAATTCACTGTAATAAAGATTATTCTTCTTCTACTTTTTATGACTCATAAAACTAAAATAGAAAAGGCTCTTTCTTAAAAAAAAACAAACGATGAAGAAAGGTCATAGACATTTTGTAAAAACAACACCCATAAAAATGCATCGTTGGCATTCTAAACAAACTATAGACCTATAATCTTAATCGATTTGTTTAACATACAACACTAATTTGTATTATTATCCGATTATAGACGGAGTCGAAGCCCCATTAAGGGTCACTACGTTATATTTCAAGCTCGCGTAACAGAGTAGCAATATTAAACGTCTCGAAGACAAGTCACGCTAATCGAACTCCGCCTGATTTCCATATAGATATCATTCGGCGATATAATTACAAAAAAAACACCACTTTTATATCGTCTGCCTTGGGACGTCCTTCGATAGAAATATTTGGAAGGACGTTGCACCGTGGATTTCTGTTCGTATTTTTCCGGTTAGCTTCGGGTTACGTACGGTGATATCCTGGCCGGGACCTATTTGGCAGTGTATCGAATGTTTTAAATTATTTCGAGAAAGAAGCGTGGAGAAAGATAAGGCGGTGCGCAGTGCAGCATCCTCGGGTTCGCAGTGCGTCGGGCAGAGTGGCGCCGGCCACTTGGCACAGCTCTCGGTCAACGTCCTCTGCCTCCATAAAAGCCTCCACAAGCTTGAGCCAAAACAATTTCGCCAAATTTCTTGCCAGTGCCCTAACACGCATGATTTTACGATCCTTCCGCTCCTCTCTCCTCTGCATGGGCTCGTTTATTTTTGGTCGAGCAACTCGTGATATTTTTATTGAAATTCGAGGCGCTTTGGTATTTATTTATCGCGTTATCTGATCAAATATTGCCTTGTTGTGCCTTGTTGTGTACGGTTGTGTTATTTCGGTGTTAAGATTTTATTGCCACTGTTTTCATATATTGGCGTAATGTTGCCTCGACATTGTATAATTATGCCGGAACCAAAACGCTTTTACAACACCCTTACGCAACCCGAAAACAGTAGCGAATATTATATAGTTTCTCCACCCTTTTTTCTTTTAACCGCATCACGTTCCAGGGTATCTTTTTGGTTAGTTGGTCGGGCTCCAATTAAGGAGAGGCGCCACCGTCCTGCTTCCGCTGGTTCACCGACAAATCGCTGTCCCAATCTTTATTGTATGAATTACGTCGAATTTAGCTGCTCAATGAACATTTTGTTTCAGTTTCGGGTTGGATTGGATAATTGGATCGGTGTTTGGGTTTAAAATACGTCGATATTGTGTTTGTATGCTTTAAAACGTGGTGCTAATCTTGTCTGCATTTTTGTATCATAAGTACATACTTTTAACGATACCTTTGTCTTGCGAACATGACTAAGAGTGTATCTGTATACGGAATTAATTATCGATACATTATCTTCAGAATCATAAAAGGATAACATTATGAATCATAATATGGCAAAGACAGTCCGTGTTTGTCTTTTTTGCACTACGTAGGTATAATCAAAGAGATTGGCATTGGATTTGGATTGAATTGATTGGTATTCTAGCACAGACAAAAAAATAACTGATAAATCCTTTACCAACGGGATTTGATGCGATTAACTTAACAGTTAACTGTCCATTATGATTCATAATGTAACCTTTTATGATTCTGCCAAAGTGGTTTTTTAGGCCCCCTGGTCATATACGCACGTTGCGAGTTCACTAATGAGGTCATGTCCTCCTAGGGCGACCCCTCCAGACGTTTCCTTTCGTTTTTTTGGAAAAGACCACATAACTGTCCACTACTATTGGGACTGGCCCTTCCCTTAGACCTCTTAAATTAAAGTTTAAGTCTGCATCATCCTTTTTTTCGGCGTATTTTTTAGCATTATACACAAGGATTCTGTTGCCCTCCCTTTAACATTATCAACTAGCAATGAAATAAAACCCAAAGATGTTAAGATAATATAATTCTAGACTCTTTGCTCTTCTTTATAAAGCATGGTATCGCTTGAAATGATCTATAGTAAAACCAAATTGAGTTCAAAGATTGCTATACCATGCCGCCCCATTGACCACGAAAAGTATACAAACCCGTTCCCCTAGTTGACTTTTAAATTGCATAGGAGGGCAAGCTACCAATATTCTATGTGGGGCAGGACAGTTTTGAATTCATAACTGAAAATAAAGCTATTTTCTTAAAAAACAACTATTAGTGTTTTTTAAGATTAGTATAAAATTCACTGTAATAAAGATTATTCTTCTTCTACTTTTTATGACTCATAAAACTAAAATAGAAAAGGCTCTTTCTTAAAAAAAAACAAACGATGAAGAAAGGTCATAGACATTTTGTAAAAACAACACCCATAAAAATGCATCGTTGGCATTCTAAACAAACTATAGACCTATAATCTTAATCGATTTGTTTAACATACAACACTAATTTGTATTATTATCCGATTATAGACGGAGTCGAAGCCCCATTAAGGGTCACTACGTTATATTTCAAGCTCGCGTAACAGAGTAGCAATATTAAACGTCTCGAAGACAAGTCACGCTAATCGAACTCCGCCTGATTTCCATATAGATATCATTCGGCGATATAATTACAAAAAAAACACCACTTTTATATCGTCTGCCTTGGGACGTCCTTCGATAGAAATATTTGGAAGGACGTTGCACCGTGGATTTCTGTTCGTATTTTTCCGGTTAGCTTCGGGTTACGTACGGTGATATCCTGGCCGGGACCTATTTGGCAGTGTATCGAATGTTTTAAATTATTTCGAGAAAGAAGCGTGGAGAAAGATAAGGCGGTGCGCAGTGCAGCATCCTCGGGTTCGCAGTGCGTCGGGCAGAGTGGCGCCGGCCACTTGGCACAGCTCTCGGTCAACGTCCTCTGCCTCCATAAAAGCCTCCACAAGCTTGAGCCAAAACAATTTCGCCAAATTTCTTGCCAGTGCCCTAACACGCATGATTTTACGATCCTTCCGCTCCTCTCTCCTCTGCATGGGCTCGTTTATTTTTGGTCGAGCAACTCGTGATATTTTTATTGAAATTCGAGGCGCTTTGGTATTTATTTATCGCGTTATCTGATCAAATATTGCCTTCACATCCCGATGTTTATTGTTAAGAGCGTTTACGCGATACGGCATTTCATACAAACTTTCAAGCCCTTATTTTTCGAAATGAATAAACCGATTTTAACGATAACTGGAAATCTCTGTTTCTATGAAAAATAAAAAATCGGTCTAATCTGGCTGTAACACAATTTTTCGAAAATGTTTTCTACTAACTTTTTAGACCTTTGTATCCTGCTTATGCGTATGAAGTTTCATTAAAATCGGTTCATTCATTTCGAAAATTAAGGGCTTGAAAGTTTGTATGAAATGCCGTTCGGCGTAAACGCTCTTAATCCGGGTTGGACGCCTTTACTATGCCTGAATTATAGTGTAAGGTTTGTCGAAGTGACCCTATTAATAATTATAACCATTTAATTCTAGACAGTTAAGTATTTTCGATAAGGCAGCCACTTTAGTTTATTGTTCTTGATAAGTATTGTAATTAGGTTTACGACGCAGATATAACAACGCTTGAAAATTCTACCATTTTGGACTACCTGTTGAACACTCCTTTGAGCAGATACTTTCCTTGCTATTTTAGGATACCTTAAAATTACGTTGGTGTAAAATGAAGTTCATATAATTTGCCCTCTGAACGTGGCGCTAGTAAGAACAATAAATTCAAGCACCTACCTGCCTACTTTATAAATGATTCCTTCTCACCCTTCTAACCCTCATTCTTCTAATGTTTTCCAAATGGTAGAAAATTTGGCCTCTATGTTATGGACTGATTTCGATTAATCAGGCCCACAAAAAATATGCCGCCAATAAATTATATTGATTCCTACACCGAACATTCATCAAGCCAACGCGATATGGGTTGGCTTAGGGACCTTGGCGACTTGAGGTCAAAAGGAGTTATATTTCCGACGTGTACATTGTTATATTATTGGCACGCCTAACGATGTTTTGTGTGTTTAGTATGTTCCTTTCATATGTAACATTCACACAATAGTAGTGTACAATTTATATTGTAAAGATTCTGCAAATACTTGTGAAATTCCACAAGCTTAAAGCGTAAAAGTTTGTAAGATGAGTAACAAATGATTAAGACAGAAAATAAATGTTTTTATAATCCTATTTACACCTTTTGATGTTCCCGTTAGTACTCGTAAACGAGAGAGAGATTCCACTCCATAGAGGTTAAAAATGACGAAGCTAAAGGAGACAGTATATCAAGAGAATAAATTAACTTATCTATTTACTATAATAATTATCCTGAAAACTAATCTACATGAGTATTATGAGTAGGTACCGCTATTCTTACAATTGCAAAACCATACACACATATTCATAAATTGTGATGGACAGTACAAATATTATAATAATTAACCGTTTGATGATCATCATGAATATCATGATCATGATAATCATGAAGCTTTCCCTTAAATTTAAATTGCATCAGGACCCAGACCAATGTACTCTTGTAAAAATCGCAGAAACTTTGTTAACTGACTGTTGGTGGTAACCAGCTCGACAGTCTAAACTCTCCATGATGGTTATGATAAGTGGTGCCAGTGGACTAGGCTCATGGTGATATATTTGGTGACTAACTCTTTACTGTAACAGTAGCTGTACTTTGGGATTTGTGTACTAAAGTGTTAAGACTGGACGAGACTAAGTAGGTAAATAAATAATAGTTTAATAATTTATTATCCGAAAATGTCACCGAACAGAGTATTAAAATATACCTCCCAAACTATATAAATACTTGTGAGGTGAAAGGTTGGAATTCCATTCAATACAGACAAATATTTAGGGTCTAGCTAGGCCTCCAAGTATTTGCATTCTTTTAGCTTAATCGTAATTCTATGTGTTTACTAGTTTTAATTTATTTCTGACACCTGTAGTTAGGGTCTCGAATTGTTAACGTGTAGGTAGGTAGGTAGCAGATTGAGATTTGTTAAAAGAAGGAGATATAAAATTAATAATATTCAAACGTTTTTTGCAATATAAATTTATTATCACATTTCATAAATAAGTATCTAAATTTAAAAATATCTAAGCACTTAAAACTAAAGTATAAATTACATTTATCTAAGCAGACACTTTCTTAGACCGAGTGATGCCCAAATTGACCCACTTTAGACATTACCAAAAGAATTATACATTACAAATTATGACCGAGGTTGATCTGTCCATCAAAATACGTCAATGATATCCTGGCTATGTTAAATTCAAATGTCATATTCGTGAACAATATTTTGATCTTGAACTAAATGAAGGTGATTGTTAAATAAATTGCAGTCAGTCGGAAGATGAATGAGGTTACAATGGAAAATGCAACATCGCCTACTTATTTCAAAATACTGATTCAGTGGATGATGATGATATTTAAATTATTCTTTTAGTTGACTTTCTCGTATATCCACTTGCCGGAGTAAGGGGTTTCTAATCTCTTAACTGAGGGGCGGAAACCTTTCTCGTCGGCGGTGTAGTCTACGCGGTACATGAAGCCGTCGGGTCCGATGTACTCGTAGAAGCCCTTGGAAGCAATGCCTTCATCGATGGTGTTCGGGTTCTTCAGAACTGCCTTCTCTTCAGCACGGATTTTGTTTTCAGTCTCGAAACTGCAATAGAAAAAGTTAATTAATTCATGTTTACTTTAAAACTAACATTCTTATAAATATGCACTTATTTTAAAATTACAGGTCTCGTCTAGCATTTAGTGCATTGTTAATTTATTACTTTTTGAAACACGTCGATTACAATTGAACCCTCATTTGTTAGATCGTCTGTTATGTCAGTTATGTTATTTCCTGTAATTAATAACTAATTTTTGTTTGATATTATTGGTTCAACGCTAAACCGATCTCTCATTACAGTTATTGTAACAAGCTCGTGTAATGTCAATTTGGTTGTCGTAAATGATTTTAAATTATTTTGAACTATGACCCGCGGACTGTTTGTGTCAAGGTAGTTTTTCATAGTGACGAATTATTCATCTGCTTTATTCCCATTGTGTTACCAAAGACTATAATTAAACTTTGTTAGGACTTGTTTGATTGCTTGATTATCCTCAGTATCATTAATAACTTGATTAAATTGAGTTTGACTTGTAAGGAAGAAGTAGTATTTAGAGAAATCATTGTATGTGTTTTTGTATAGATATTATTTATCCGACGATAAGATTTATTACCGCGTATCTTTATAAGTCGGAACCGGAATACGAGCGCAAAATATTTATAGCTGTACTCAAGCGAATTATACTTTTATTAGCTTGCACGCCCAATGTTATTGGACAACACCCCGTGGTTTTGCAATAACATCATAATCGAATGGAATATATCATTATTTAGCACTTTCATATATAATTCAGAAGGCTTTGAATTCTTCAATATGCAAAGAATCCTGACAAGCTTGACATTCAGCGATGCAAGGTCAAAATCTGTGTAGGAGACGGGAAACCAATAAATCTCTACATTACGCTTCTCTAGTATGTTAATGCCCATTACCATAAGTTGGCGCTTCAAAAAAGTTGTAAATCAATTAAAATTTATGAATAAAGCTCGTTCAACGTTTTATGATAAAATTAATGTTCTTTAAAAATAACTTTGCATTCTATTAAGAGCGGAATCAATTTGCTTTTAGTAGGTGAAACGATTAATTTGTTCAATGTTTTAAAGTTGACTGCCTCGTACATTAGCCCAGCTGTTGTGTGAGCATTGGGTTGGAAACTCCAGATTTGGCAAAATATTATTGGGATTTGCCATTCACAATTTCTCAATCGCTCTAGTAAGTTTTGATTCGTGCCTTAGTAATGTCAATCGCTCCCTATTACGTGGGACTAAACAAAACTATACACCTCTCCTAACCCGTCGGGGTGTGTGATTTACGTTTTAATGTTTATGATTGAAAGTTTGATGTTAATTCATTTACATAAAAAAATGTTCTTGATCTAAAATTTTGTCCTCTAAATTCCAATTGCAGTCAAACATCAAAGTCAAACATTGCAGTTTTTCATTGCAATCGCTGAATATATAAATGCAAATTTCGTATCTCGAGTACGAATACGATTTTTGTGACTAAGAGGTCGTGATCGATTCTGATTTAGTGCGAAGAATCTACTTTACTTCAGTTTACCGATTATGACGTTAAAATATATTACTAGAATTATAAACGGCCCAGAGCATTTTAATGTTACATGGTTTTTCTTTTTATTCTATTGATGCATTATTTTTCTTTGTGTGTCAGTGACTAGAGATTATAGTCTTTTTGTTTGATCTTTTTTTTTAAATATTGATATCATTTTGAATCTTTGTAGGCTATCTGGTTTGAATCTAATATTCGGATCGATGTTAACATTGTTTAGACCCCTATTTTAGATCTTTCTAAAATAAGGGTAAGGCCTTGCGCGTTGATTGTGTTGTTGTTTATATAAAATACTCACTCAAAATCGTATTTATCCTCGTCGTAGTTATGGTTCTGCTTGATGATCTTGATACCATTGTTCTTGTAGTATCCATCTTTGTAGAAGGGGTTGTCTTCACCTGGGTACTGGATAAGCTTGTACTGGTCTACGGAAGCTTCCCCAACGTAAGGCTCATAGTCGTGTGCGTACGGTCCATAGCCACCATCGTAAGGGTTGTCTATGTGGATGTAGGGGTTCGGCACGTGGATGTACTTTCCCTCGTTGCTGGGAATGTATCTGAGAAAAGAAATGTCCTTTAAAATAATTGTCTTTCCTTACTGTTTGTTTTTATTATCATGCCAAATTTCTACGCAAATACTTAAATATTGTTTTAATATCCGAGTTCTTTGCGAGATTCAGGAAATGAAATAAAATTGTAGCATCTTTTTTGACTTTATGGTTCATAAACCGTTAGCTTTTTTACCGCAATTTGATGCAAAACATTTGCATAGTGCTCTTAATTAAAATCACTTTTAAATGAAACGGTATTAGGTTACCGAGGATTAATAAAATCTCTAAATCTGCTCCACTTTTAGTTTAAATCTGGATTCTCGCTTAACTTCGAGGTATTTTTAGAAGTTTTTTGTTGTTCCGGGATTAAGTGGACTTGGCCTAGTTGGGCCCCAGTCGAAGTATTTTTTATTTACTAGAATTTTAAAGTCCTACTGTGGGAACCTCTCGAGGATTAGCAAGAATGGTTTTGCTAAAATCGATGGATAGATCTTATAACTAGGATAAATCGGTGGTATTTGAATGCAGGTATTTCCAACTTAGTAATAGTAAATAGATCGTTATCTAGAATGCAAGACTACTCGGTGCGGATTAAATGTCTGAATGAATAAACAAGTTGCATTGACATTTACTTACTTGCCATCGTCGCCATATGTGTAAGGGTTCCACCTGCCGTCTTCACTGGGGAAGCTGGCCACCGCCACAATGCATAGTGCAAACACGATCTGGAAATATTTTAAGAGTTAGTATTTTTATCACCGATTTTTGCTAGAAAATATTTTTAGTAAAAAAGGCAAATACTAAATAAAAAAGACAATAAAATGGGAAACAAAATAAAAAATAAATTATATAGTTTTTAGTAAATACCTCTACAGAGTACATCCTGATAGATCACTTCACGAAAGCTTCTTGTGTAAAATAATGTCTGAAAAACTTCGAACGTTACAGTTCTTCAGGCCACTTGTCACAACTGAACTAGGTATCACAATGCGGAAATTTAAATTCACGGTCACACTGCTGTCCGTGTGTACACTTCTTAGAGGATTTCAAATCGTTGTGTTGATTTCGAAATCGACGCGTCGCTTTTATACATTTGCAACATCAAGTCATCTCTTCTGCAGGAACACACACACAGATGCGCGGGCGTGCGTCATTCGTAAGCGCCACCACACACACAATTCACGCATTTTTTTATCATCTTGCATACCATTGTTGGTCAGATTTACTTTATTGGGGTATCGGTGTCATTTCGAAAATTATCTCCGCCTCTAAAAGCACTTTACTAATCACGGATGTTCGTGAATTTGTACTTGGTGGAGCTTCATGAAAAAATTACAGGGGATTATTAAAGCTTTTTTTTTAAATCGGGGTGACCAAGAATGTTTTTCCGAATTATGTGATTCACCTCTGTAAGGACAAATATTTTTGTTGTTCTCGCGTAATCCTGCCTTATCTGAATACTTGTACAATTACGTTTTATCAATAAACAAGATGTTTTTTTACACATTTCTTAATTATTTTCGGTCCGAATATTATTGTGTATGAATAATTATAAATGAGCAATTAAGGCAACGTCATTGTGGTGGCAAATCTGAGTGTTATTGGACAATTAATTTTCATTAAAAGTGCGAGATTTTTCGCAGCGAAGTATGCGCTTTTCTTGTAACATATTCAAAGTGTAAAATCAAATACGATTTTATACGGAAATAACATCATAGGTAATTGTATAGATCAGTTAGTAGTGGGGCTAATTTCTAATGTATATTTCTATAATTATGCAGTATTGAATGAGGATCTTGACTTGTAGAAGGTAAGTGGCTAAGAACCTGACTTAGAGGTTTGTTTGTAGGTTTATGGTTGTGATGGCATCGACCCATCTCGAGCAATTATATTTATTGCGTGAATATTATGTGGTTAAATGTTTCGATTAGAATGTGTACAGTGTTAATTAACTTTCTTCTTTCATCACGATTCTCAAATCATGATGCTCCTCTATTATATGTTAGTAGTTTAAATTTTTTTTCTTTCTTTTTATGTTAATTAATGTAATTGGTGTTACCGTTTTAATTAACAATAAACAACAATCAAACGACGTTTCATACCTAAAACAAAACTCATTAACGCCATTTTGGCCGGTTTTAGGTAGATTGATTTATTTGTTAAAACTTATTGCTTACTTATAAGATTCTTGATTAACAAATTTGTTTTTATTTTTGGCAGAAATTTATACTTAGTTTTAAAATTTTAAACCCTGTTAATAGAATAAATCCATGCTCATAATTTTATAACTGTATGCGGCAGTTTAGGAAAACAAGCTCCGTATACCGAATCGATTAATTTTGAAAGCATCGAATAGGATTTAGGTATGACTATTTAGACGTTAGAATATTTATGTTTATTTTGTTGCATTCCGGAGCCTGCTTTGCTTTGCGGAATTTCACGTAATTAAGTTGATATTGCTGTTTTGCATATTACAACGCATCGTAAACAAGTGGGTTTAACCATACTTGCTAAGAAAAAGAAAGATAATATTTGGGAAAACAAATCAATAAATAACTTGTTGGGAGAAGCATGTCATATGTCTATACCATTTAAAGCCAGGAGATTAATGATTGCGCTTCGATGTTTTTATACATTCTCTTTTTAGGGTTCCGTACCCAAAGGGTACAAAACGGAACCCTATTACTAAGACTTCGCTGTCTGTCCGTCTGTCTGTCTGTCTGTCCTGTCTGTCACCAGGCTGTATCTCAAGAACCGCGATAGCTAGACATTTGAAATTTTCACAGATGATGTATTTCTGTTGCCGCTATAGCATCAAATACTAAAAACAAAATAAAAGAAATATGTAAGGGGGGCTCCCATACAACAAACGTGATTTTTTTGCCCTTTTTTGCTCGATGTCAAAAATGGCAAAAGGTAGGCACTTGAAATATTCACAAAATACTGAGTTGTATTTTAACTTTAATAATAAATTTAAAAAATAATATAAAAAAAATATTTAAGGGGGGCTCCCATACAACAAACATGTTTTTTTCGGCGTTTTTGCCTTGTGGTACGGAACCCTTCGTGTGCGAGTCCGACTCGCACTTGGCCAGTTTTTACCATTATTTAAGTGAGTAAAATTGTTTTCAAATCAATTTATAAAATAGTAATATTGTTTTTAAGTAGCAGATTTTTGTCATTAGTTTGATAAATCTTTGTGTTCTTTGGAAGAAAGTTGTTTATGGTACCTACCTAGAGCAGTCTTTGAATTGGGGAAGGTCACTGAAGGCCGAAACATTTTTATTACCTATATTTTTTTATTTGGCAAATTTTTACTTTATTTTTATTCGCTACAAAATATTGGTACTTATGGAAATCAAATTACCTCATTTGTCATTGAAGAGTTTAATTAAGTACTGAAGCTTCTGGAAAATTGTAATATAATATCAGAGATCTTTCTTCATTTAAGATAATAAATATTGTACTATAATGTATTTCCTGGTCAGAAATACAAAACCGAGCTAATTAAAAAACATCTCTATAACAATTATAATTTAACAATTATAATTTAACAATTATAATTTAAATTAAAAAACTGGCCAAGTGCGAGTCGGACTCGCACACGAAGGATTCCGTACCATAAGGCAAAAGCGCCAAAAAAACACGTTTGTTGTGTGGGAGCCCCCTTAAATATTTATTTTATTCTGTTTTTAGTATTTGTTGTTATAGCGGCAACAGAAATACATCATCTGTGAACACAACTGTCTAGCTATCACGGTCCATGAGATACAGCCTGGTGATAGACAAACAGACAGCCGGACAGTGGAGTCTTAGTAATAGGGTCCCGTTTTTAGGGTTCCGTAGTCAACTAGGATCCCTTATACATAGTTCCGCCATGTCTGTCTGTCCGTCCGTCTGTCTGTCCGTCCTCGCTTAATCTCTGTGACTGTTAACACTAGAAAGCTGAAATTTTGTAGGAGTACGTATATCAGTTACGCCGACAAAGTGGTAAAATAAAATTTTGGAAAATATTTTTTTTAGGGTAGCTCCCCTACATGTGAAGTGGGGATAAATATTTTTTTCATCATCTACCCCATCGTGTTATCGTTGAATAGGTCTTCTAAAATGGCTTTGGTGTTGCTAAAATTATTTTTCGATTTAATGCTCCATTTACGATATATTAAAGTTTAAAGTGCAAATTTTTGTTCCAGTAGGGCGTCCCCCTCTAAAAGCTAAACTACTGGCTTGAAAAATCTGGAAAAATTCTCGATGATAGTGCATTTCATGAACTTTAAAGGAAAAGTATAGCGGTTAAGATAACTTTATTAGTTTAGCAGTAATAGTCGTTGAACTTGGGTGTTGGATAATTTTGTACCAAATACAAAGATGAAGTAGTTGCTTGTTTATAATGGGTAAAGACTTGCATTGAAAACCAAAATATGTTTTTTTTTTACCTATTCAGAATAAAGAACAACAGAATCGTACTACATTGTGATAACGGAACCCTACACTGTGCGTGGCCCGACACGCCCTTGGCCGGTTTTTACCTTTTGGGTACGGAACCCTAAAAATAATGTGTTGTTGTTTATGTACACCCTGTTTAACACGATGACGTGATTGGAGAGATTAAATATTTTTTTTATTGCGTGCTGTTTACCACGCGATACACCACAGGGTCAAAGGTCAACGCCACTGTAAATAACATAACACATAACAACACGCTGTGTTCCGCAAAGGGCTAAGCAGATGTGCACCTATTGTGCAGACGCCAGCACACCAAGCTACCCGAAACTGTCAAATTTTCCCAATCAACTTTGAACCTAATGATTTGGCTACGATAAAGTTGAAAGTCTATTAAAGAAATTTGACAGATTGTATTAGTCAATCAATCAATCAATCATTTATTTATTTGCAAACATGGGTATTGGTACAAAGATGTTCTTTTTTACATAGTAGGTCCTCCATATTTTACCGTCGCAAGGGCATGCAAATAATATAGTTATTCTCAAATGAAAATCAAACAAAATAAAAAATAACAATACAAATTACGATTGCAAAAGTTATAAATGTCAAATTTAGTCAAAGAAATGTCATATTAAGGTTGTAATAAAAAGTATTAAATAGTAATTACAATTGTTAAATAAATGTTGTAATTACAATAAAAAAAAATCTGTAGTAGCTTGATGTGCTGGTGTCTGTACTTCCACCGCCAGTTATATTTAAGTACCATGTAATAGAAACGAGCCTATTGCTAACGATCGGGCACCGAGACTCCGGGCTTCTCCTGAGAAATAAAAAAAAAAACACTTTGCCCGACCCGGGAGTCGAACCCAGGACTTCATGCTCATTGACTGACTGATTTATATATATAATCATATCTTAACCCGTAATATCGTATATATTATCGAAGCCCGAAAGTCTGAAAACCAGTCTTACCAGTATTACCCAGTAACTGGGTTGTGGAGGTCAGATAGGCAGTCGCTCCATGTAAAATACTGGTATTCAGCTGCATCCGGTTAGACCGGAAGCCGACCCCAACATAGTTGGGATAAGGCTAGGCAGATGATGATGATGATGATCTTAATCCCTAATAAGGTGCATTACATCCCATTGATCGTAGGAGGAAAGAGATGACCCTGAGTCAAAGGGTGGTTGGTTGGCGTTACCAACTAACTAGGCCAAAATAATCAAAATCAAATGTCAAACTAGCCTGAGAATCAGCACTTTTTGAAAGTCAAAATTACATAAGACAGTCCCCGAAAACACCCCTTTATCACTTTCTGGAGCATTAGCGGGGAAGTCCAACTCCCCAGCAGCAGATAGGTATTATATGAATAATCATAAATGAATCATACCAACCTCAGTGAACAAGTCGGTTGGTCAAAGTTTAAATCAAAGATGGTCTATATGAATACTAGCAGGGCCTATAGTTTCACCCGCATAAGTGTCAATCCCGTGGGAATATCAGGATATAAACTATCCTATGTCCTTTCCCGGGACCTAAACTATCTCTGTACCAAATTTCATCTAAATCGGTTCAGTTGTTTAAGCGTGAAGAGGTAAGAGACAGACACACATTCGCATTTATAATATTAACATGGATAAATATAGAGAGATTGTGATTGACGTGAATACACTCATATCATCTAAGTCATCAGCCAACTTGAAAGAGCTAACGGTACTCAACAGCCACATAGCTCGTGAAATTGATTCGGACTGACCACGTTGGTCTAGTGGTCGCATGTCCTACTGGTGGGCAGGAGGTCCTGGTTTCGATTACCTGGGGGTCTAAAAAGGACACTTTGGCAGCATCATAAAAGGATAACATTATGAATCATAATGGACAGTTAACTGTTAAGTTAATCGTATCAAATCCCATTGGCGAAGGATTTTTCAGTAATTTTTTTTGTCGGTGCTAAAATACCAATCAATCCAATCCAAATCCAATCCTAATCTCTTTGATTATAGGTACCTACGTAGTGCAGCGAAAAAACTAAAATCACGGACTGGCTTTGCCATATTATGATTCATAATTATTATCCTTTTATGATTCTGCCAAAGTGGCCTTTTAGGCCCCCAGGTCGGGCAAAGTGTTCTTGAGTTTTTCTATGTGGAATTGTGTGCTAAAACAGAACTGGCGAATTTTGAGTGTATTAAAGGTACACCGTAGGAGCCCGTGGCTAAATCGTAACAGCGCTTGCCGTGGTTGGTCTGTGGATGGGTGACCATCTTTACATACCGAGACCCCTCTGTGCCTCGGAAAGCATGTTAAGCCGTTGGTCCCATCTGGCATTCGTGGATCTTTGACAGTCGTTACGGGTAGTCAGAAGCCCGAAAGTCTGACAACCAGTCTTACTAAGGAGTATCGTATTACCCAGTAACTGGGTTGTGGAGGTCAGATAGGCAGTCGCTCCATGTAAAATACTGGTATTCAGCTGCATCCGGTTAGACTGGAAGTCGACCCCAACATAGTTGGGAAAAGGCTAGGCAGATGATGGTAGATACACCTCAGCCCAACCCTTCGGAGTACAAGGCGTGATGTTATGTTATTTAGTTAGTTTACGAAGAATTGTATCTAACGGGAAGACTAAAAAACCCAAACAACAGTCTGATTTCAGGAAGCCAAACAAGGTTCAAAGGTCCTGTGGCTCACGCTTGTCAAAAGTAAAGCGAATAAACTCGTCATTGAAATTCTTTATAACATTCCGTCTGAGGTCATCTTTATCTATATATACAAATTATAAATTAAAGTCGACTTAGGTGTCTGTCTGTGTGACCGCATTGCTCTTCTAAATTACGTAACGGATTTTGATACGGTTTTCACCATCATTTAGAGAGTGTATTCCGGAAGGTGCATAACTAACATACAATCAATATGAACGGTGAAGGAAAACGTCATGAGGAAACCGTTATGTCCTAGAACCAAAAATACGAAGACGAGGTAGATGTCTTATCATCTACTAGCCCGCACTGGGCCCACATGGTAGATTACGGCCCACTCCCTCTCACCGAGAGAAGGCCTGTGTTCCAACAGTGAGATCATTAGAGGCTGATTATGCTGTATTATATAATGAATAAATCTCGAAGTTTTGCCAAGTCGTAAAAAACGAGCGAAGCAGGGACAAGTCGCTAGTTTGATCACCTTGATATTGAACGAAATAATTTATACTATTGTGTCTTATCTGTGTCCGGTTGATAAAGAGACAAATATTTACGTTTTTTTCGCCGAATCAAGATCAACCCTGTTTGTTTGCCAAAATACCTCAAATTTTGTGACTTTTCTGGGGAATTTTATCAGTCTGTGGCGCCAATGACGCAGTGTATGTGGCGCCAACAGCCGTACAGGTTTTACATAATTTATTTAATTATATTTTTTTATTCAAGACTTTAACATCTGCTACTTAAATGTAGCAGTCTGGGTTGTTAATTTATTTTGGAATGTTAAGAGGTGCTGACAGTCAAAACAATATTTGTGGAATTTTGTTATTTTCAGCCATGTTATTGCTTTTTTTTTTCGAATAAAAATTCCTACGATATACTTGATTGAATTCGTATTCGATTTACTTAGCTTTAATTAATCTTTCAATCTCGCATTGTCATTTGTTTCACGTTTATAATATTTAGGGCTGATTTTTTTACAACGCCAGTTAATTTTATCCGAGGAATAATTTTGAATTTTTGATAGTTCTTCCTTAAAAAATCTTTCAGACGACTATTTTATTCCACGAATTTAATTTATCTTTTGATTGATAAATAATAATAATAAATTGATAAATAAATTTATTTATTTATGTACTTTATTTATTTATGATACAATATAAGTAAAGTATTGAGTATATAGAAAAGTACTCAATATAGAAAAGTAGGTACCTACTGGTTATTTCTTACGAAATTTCTTCCAGCAAATCTGCGAAAGGAGAAATGAAAAAGAAACGAATGAATGACGATGAAGAATGTATTTAGGTTTAAAATACTGCCGTCATAAAGAAAAAGGACACAACTAACATTTTTTCCAAAATTGAGTTATAATTATACATATTTAGAATTAGAATAAAAGGCGCTTAATGCCAGTTTTTTTTACTTGTTAAAAATGGTAGTGTGCCCTTTTTCTTTATGACGGCAGAATAATAATTATATTATATGTATAATTCGTTGCTTTTGTAAATGAAGTTCGATTCTTACAAATAAACCTATTTTAGGTTGTATTTATATTTATATCATCATTCATCAGCCTACAGCAGTCCACTGCTGGACATAGACCTCTCCTATCACACGCCATCCAACTTGATTTTCGGCAAATCTCATCCAGCTGCTACCAGCTACCCTGCAAAGATCGTGGCTCTATCTAGCTTAGAATGACCTTGTAAATAACAACATATAAAATAAAATATAAATAATCTATTCCTAGTTAAACCAATTTATTGAACAGTAGCTGACCTATGCCTTTTCGTACTCTAATAGTCGTTCCAAAAGCCATTTTTGTCATTTTTTAAATATATAGCACCTGACCCAAACTGAATTAGAATGTAAAATATGTTATTGCCAAAATAACGAATTATAGCATACTAATTTATTAATGTCTATACTGAATGACCGAGTGTAAAGGTATTTAAAAATACATAGATAAAATATATAATTAACATTCTTTAAACATCCTGTCAGTTAGTTTAGGCATTTGTCACCCGGATCCTTCGACCCAAAGGAATGCAATCTAATTGAATTATGGAACTTTACTTTTTTGTGTTTCGTTATGATTTTTTAAACGTTAATTTTGTAATCATTGATTTCCCAGATCATTTGAAATTAGTGTTTTGTCCCTTCTTAATTGTCGTAAAAACCCAATTGAATTTATATTATTTATACTTTTGTTTCTTTGCGTGTTTTTAAGACGATACAAGAATAATTGTAATTATAACATCAATCATTTTATTCAATACCTATTGCCCACCTAAGTATCTAATTCGTTTTTTTTCTGTCGTGGCTCCATGGAAACGGCTGCGTCTTAGGTTCGAACCAAGGTAGGCACTTTACTTTGTGTAAATTATTTCAGCGCAACTAATCTCAAAACTGTGAAGGATTACATAGTCAGGAAACCGGCCTGTCCTAGAACCAAAAAATCGAAGACATACAGTGACAGCCCGCACTAGGCTCGCGTGGTGGATTACGGCCCAGTTCCTCTGCTAGATAGAAGGCTTGTGTCCTATTAATGGGAATATTATAGGCTGATTGTGCCAAGTATCTACTTACCTTCATATAATGTGGCGCTTAAATGCAACAGTAGCGGAATCTTACAGCGAACTTAAATTGCGCTTTAAAGCGCAGTAAAACTTCAATCGTTTATCGATTATGCTTGTTTATTGGATTTCAATCGATTCGTGACCATCTGCATTCATAATTCTCTACATAACCTCACCCGTCTAAATCAATTGAATTAAATCTTCATCGACACGTTGGCAACCATAATTTTACCAAGAAAACTGTGGTATTCATATTTTTCTTGACTTGAATGTGCCATGAGGGCTGATAGTATGTCATGCTCACACAATTGAATCATTTAGCTCCCTTCAAAATAGCTGAGCTGAATGGTGCTGATCTATGGGTCATGTTTGTGAACGGGCGCCCCGTCAGTTGGGGCTGGTCATCTCTTAGCTGCCTCGGCTTATTTTTAATTATTTTCTTTTTGGATTGCTGTTTTGTTACTCTTTGCTGTACTCTGGACGCTTTTAACGCGTACATTTTTTTTACATCGTTCTCACATATAATTATAAATTCAACATTACTGATGTAAGTAATATTTTTGTAAAAATATAATTTAAAGGAGAGTCCATGGAGTTTCTTGCCCGTTCTTCTCCATAGTTACCTACCTACGCTTTAGAATGGGCAACTAGTTTCATATTTTCTGACTAACCGATTCTTGACAATTTAAAAGTGCCCATGGTTTAATTGAAATAAATGCTTTGAGTTTGAGTTTTCGATTGACACAAATCATTGTGTTTATCACATAGGCAGTTCGACGTAGATGAACCGGATAACCTAAAATGTTTACATATTACTAAGAAAATATAGAAACGAATGGGAAAGTCCATATTATGTAGAATATGGCTATAAATGAAATTGTTTATAAAATCATCAACTGGTGACGCAGCCATTCTCGAAAAAAAAGTCCCCTTGTTGATTTAAACGAAATTTTTGCGTGTTATTCATAATTTGTCGATTATGCATTAATTAGTTAATCTTATGAGGCCATCTTGTGCCTAAAGTTATAGAGAGTTAGGTATAGGTACGATGCTCTCACTTTGGCTATATTTCAATTCTGTATGTATCATATAATATTATTTCTATATGATTCTGAATGTAATGCCGGTCATTGCCTTTACGAGAAGTTAAAACGGGATCCTCTTATCGTTTGATTGTTTGTTATTGATCTGAATTTCTGCCGATATAATAACGGTTTCGGTAATTGTACTACTACACTGATGGCTTACACATGACGGCATCCAGGTAGGTAAGCATCAAGTGGGGTAAATATAAAACACCCAAAATTTCGGGGAAATATTCTTATATTTCCCCGAAATTTGTATGTTTGAATCTTTGTATGGAATTACAAAGATTAGAGAGAGATTATTAGTTATGTCCTCGTGACTGTCATTTGTTATTTCATACAAAAATATCTAAAGAGACCTTGATTGAATGAATCAATATGCTTTATTTTTGTATTCTGTTAATGGATACTATAATTTAATGTGTTCCAAAATGCCTTAATTAATGTTTATCGGCGTCGAAAGTTAGTTTTTCGTCATAAGACATGACTGTCATTTGTGATTCCATAAGTACAAAAAGATCTAAAAGGACCTTTCTTGAATGAATCAAAATGCTTTATTTGTATTCTGTTAATGGATAGTAATGTAATGTATTCCAAAACGCCTTAATTAAAGTTTATCGGCATCAAAAGTTAGTATTTCGCCATTAGACATGACTGTCATTTGTAATTGCATACAAAAATAACTAAAAGGACCTTGCTTGAATGAGTCAAAATGCTTTATTTGTATTTTGTTATTGGATAGTATAATGTAATGTATTCCAAAACGCCTTAATTAATGTTTATCGGCGTCGAAAGTTAGTTTTTCCTCATAAGACATGACTGTCGTTTGTATTCCATACAAAAAGAACTAAAAGAACCTTGCTTGAATGAGTCAAAATGCTTTATTTATATTCTGTTAATGAATAGTATAGTGTAATGTATTCCAAAACGCCTTAATTAATGTTTATCGGCGTCAAAAGTTATTCCAAAAAAAAGTTGTGTCAAAAGTTATATTTTCGTGTCATATTTACCCAACGACCCTTTACGACCTTACGGTTAGATTGCAATTAGCCAAAGTCATAAGATTAACTTTTGCTCCGTTTCTAACAGTAGCGAAGGGTAAATTTTTCGTTCGAAAGAATAATTACCGCTGGCCCGGAATATAAACGGCTAAGGAAGGAACACGGGTGGGTTTTAGTCAGAATCAATTCTATTTCATTGTAATTGTTGACGTTCAAAAGTGCCTTTTATGTGCCTATTTGAAATAGGCACATAAAAGGCATTTATTTCTCTTTGACTTTGAGGCCTGTGTCCCAGCAGTGGGAAAATTATAGGCTGATTATGTTTCGTTAGTACTATTAATTATTCTGTGATTATGTGTTAAGTGATTTGGATGCAAACGGGCCTAAGGGCCTGTGCACACTACGTTTTTTAAACGCGCCGTTGACGCGCGTTTTAGAAATATGCGTCGACGGCGCGCTTTTATCATACACAAGGTCTACAAGCTACGTCTTGTCTCGCGTGCGTATCGCGTCTGTATCGCCACAAACGCGGGTCAACGACGCGTTTAAAAAACGTGGTGTGCACAGGCCCTAAGAGTGCAACTGTTTTGCGATTTTTTTTTTTTAAAGTACGCTTATAGACTAACAAACCAATCAAAAAAAGAATTTAATATTGAAAAAAAATAGCTATTTACAAGCCTCCACACATACAACATTATTTTTAGTACCTATAAACCCGAAACACGTGTCTAGTATTTTTATGTAAAGAAACGATGTACAAAATTTAAAAACTGTATCATGAAAAATCACAAAGTTATAAGCTTGTTAAGTTACCTGTTTGTCCGTACAAAAACATGCTCACCCGCGCCCACGGATATCCCGCACCGCTCGCGCCGTGCCGTCTTGCGCTCATTGATAATAGTACCTAGGTACCTAACCGTTCGGCGCGGAGATTGGATAACCTACTTAGTGTCGCTCGGTGTCCAACTTTTAACTTTTTTTAAATATTTTTGGGACAAAATATAACCTGGGATAAAAATGATTGGAATCGATTCAGTTAACTTATTTTGAACAAACTATATTTAAGTTTTGCACATACTAAAAATAACGTTGTAGAGTTAAACAACAAAGGATAATTTACAACAAAGGATAATTTATATTAATTATAGCACCAGTATAATACCTATAGGGGAGAGTAGCCCAAAACGGGTACGCTAAGGTTGATGATAAATAAAAACAATTTATAGATACAAATTGAACATTTATTTGTACATTTTGAAATGTTTAGTTATCAAGGACTATAAAATAAATAACATATTTAGTAGTTTTGTACATTAAGATAAAAAAAATAACAAGAATCTTTACCATTCGAATTACCCGTTTTGCCCGTAGGGGGGGCCTAAAGCAGGTAGGGCTTTTGGGCAAAGCGGGTAGAGACTGAATTGCATGAGATCAACGTCAATCAATGACTAGAACTGTTTCATAACAATCATAACTCAGATGGAGCTCCACCAGGATCATCAGCTACTTACAGTGATAATGGTTGGATCAATGGACCAGTATTCTTGGAGTGGTTGCGGCACTTTGTAGACAACATAATGAGTTGGCAACGTAAACAGATTATCCATATGAAATAGATATTCAACTAGCTCTAATTCTTGAGCTGCTGTAAAAACTGTTGTGAATCTTCCTCTTTTTTTGACATCCTTTCTTTACATGTATCTGTAAAGTCGAAAGGTTGATGCCATATTTTTTTGCTGCACCATTGACGGAAGTTTTGAGAGCTTCTTCTATCTCAAGCTTCATAACTCCCTCATCCCACGATGCATTTGCAGTCTTTCTTTTGTATTTATTAACCATCTGCAAAAACAAAAGAACTAATAAGCAGTCAATGAAATTATACAGGGCAAATCGAGTATGGGCAAAACGGGCACCCGCTTTACCCCTACCCTTTTTGCCCACAAGCATGTATTTTTTTCAATCGACTCATATCCTTAAAACCGAAATAATAAACGCCAACCTATTACACAAATAAAACGTCTATTTATTGTAAAATAATAACAAAAAACTGGTAAGAACATATTGTAAACCATTTTCGAGTATTCAAAAGTAATGTAACTCAATTTTTTTTAGTGGAAATAGCAAAATACTTCTTTCTTATCTTACCGTGAACTCGTGTCCGCCAGAGAAGCGCGCCGACTCCCTGTGATTGGCGAGCGGCAGGCGCCGCGCACTGCACGCTCACATTCTTATTAGCAATAACGGTGCGCAAATTAAAAAGCATACCCGTTTTAGGCGGGCTACCCGTTTTATGCTTACCTCCCCTACATGAATTCGGACAAAACATTTAATTATAGGTACAATTAAATAAAACACACATGACTCATTACATGATTACAACAAAGTTACTCATGAAAATATATTAAACAACATTAAGCTAAACAAAACATACGAATTACGAACTGAATTCACCTGTTACTCATTGTTAGAGCATTTACAATGAACACGACGAAACAATTTATTAAAATATTGATACAATTATTACAATTAAATTGACTGGTTTTGTATGACGAATATTTTTATTATTTCCTCCTAACCTAACCTTTGGAAGGGTGTTTCTCTGAATTTTGTGAATCGGTTTTATTGTCTGTGAAAAATTTTTAGGGTCAATAAACGAGCCCAGTAACAATGTAGCCACCTTCGAATGAAAAGGATTTAATGACGATGGTGTTTTAATGACGAGTCATTGATTGCTGTCAACAGTTTCTGTTTTAATGCTAATAATATGGGATGGGGGCAATTAGGATAGTATTTCTGATTTTAAAGAAGTAACTGTGGAGTTTCTTGACGGCTCTTCTCCATAGGAAATGAACTATTGGAACCTTGCACCTAGCTTCTTACGTTTCATAAGGTTTATATGAAATAACATATTTTGATTTTGACTAATTTCATTGCGTCAAATGTGACTTATTTGTAGCAATATCTTCTTCTTCGTTATCAACATCAGTTCTTATCATTATCAATGATCCCAGAGCTGGTTACAATAATTAATTGATTAACTAATTAGTTGGTTAATTGATTTAGAAATCTTTTATTTTGTTATTGTTAACACATTTATCGTATTAGGCGTACTTAGCTCATTTTTTACATGAATGGTCTATTAACATCGTGAAAAGAACCTGATGAGAGAAAGTCGCCTTTCGTGTCTGTCTGTTTAACCGCGTTGTTCTTTTAAACTATGCAATGGATTTTGATGCGGATTCCAACAGGCCAGCATTTTTTAACTGATTTGTCATTAAAGGTTGACTGGTAGAAAACGCCTATGGCATTAAGTCCGCCTCTGTGCATTTGTGTGCTAGTATTTTTTTTTTATTTAGATAATTTATTCCGAAAGATTTATTATTAAACTTACAAATAATTAAGAAATATCGATGTTTTGCCAAGAAATAATAACCGCGCAAAACATGGGCGGTGCTAATAATTAATATAGTTATGTCCTTAGAATGTCTTTAAAAAAACAGAAACGGGGTTTTTACCCGGATACAAACCTTTTTAGTTTTTTTTTAAACACTGTTTATCGAACCTATCAGAAAGTCCTTGAAGTATACACATTCCGATTTTGTTGCAGATCCTTAATCAGCAGGTCAACTACCGATCAATAATAATGATGTACGAATACGAAGATAAAGACCAGCTTTATTTCCCTAACAAAAAACTTACTCAGTATGTCAGATTCTACGCCGATAAAATCTTTTTTTCTGCTACAACCATAAAATAACGGAATCATTAAATCTTAGCACTTAATTAAATTGATACTAAACTTTAAATTTACAATGTCGTAGATTTTATTTGTTATCTTCGTCAGAATATTTGATAAGTCACCTTTTTTTTTTGATCCCATCAGGCAAGTAGGTACTACTCTAAATGTGTAGGTAGGTCATAATAATATTAATTGAGTTATCAATTTATTCAGATTCTGACATAATTTGTTGTTTTTAGTAATAATTAATTTAGACCGCTATAAATTACTGCACCTCTAATTTATGTGGCCATAATATGGACGATGGCGGTCATGGTTCGATGACTTCTAATTTCGCCGAATACTGAAACATCTCTTTCCAATCAGAACTTTTCAGAAGTAAATGTAGGCTGAAATCGGTAAAAAAAATTCGGTAATGAGGTTGACAATTTTTTAATCATTTTGGTATACTTAACTAATATCAAACTCTGAAATCAGTATCGTTTTCCGTATTAGGCAGGCATGACATTCCTCCTCCATGTCTCTTCAAAAATTCACCTTCCAAGACCGGATTCGAATAATAAAATTCTTTCCGCTTTGTAAAGAGGATTAATAAACGGTAATATTAATTTAAGACACCCACTGTGCCTCCTGACAGTTCACAAAAATAACTTTATTCACCCCGACACAACTAGTGAGGGGCCATAAAATATTAAGCTATGACAAGAAAGGGCGACTCAACAATGAGTAAACAGATTCTCGGCTCCGAAAACTGCCTATCACGCTAAACCTTTACAAGTATCACTTATTGCCTCCTTAGCGGCTTAGGTATAGTCAAACATTGTTGCATACATAAAAACACGCCTACGTTTTTTCAATAATAACAAGAACTCAAATTATTTAGCGTGCACCCGAATTCGTATATGGGTAGGTCGTAAATTCTGTCGTTCGGGTCACCTCGGCCTTCGTATCGTAATGACAAAATGCCGACGCACAACACTAAAATTTCATATAATCGCATTAAAATCCTTCATAAATGTATTTAGCGTCGTCGTATACAAATCAGGGAAGTATCTTAAATCGTCGGAGGTTTATGCTCGCGTTCAATTTCTTTTAAATATATAAGGGAAGTAACCGGTCGAATACTTTATAATGCGTCGAAAGAGTTTTTGGGAGGAATGGAACAGGACTTTGCCCATAAATACGGTATGCGCCTTACTGCTTTTTATTTCAAATGGTTATTTTACCTTAGCCTGCTTTTTGCCTTGTTATTTGAGCTCAATTTTGAGCCGTTTCAATATGAGTACGAGGTGTGGTAGTAGGTGCAAAATGTAGAAGACTTAAATTCAAAGGGTTTGCAACGACCGACGGTTCGAGATTATCGTTTTTATAGGCAGTGTTGGTGAGTACAAATATACGAGAACCAAGACTCTATGACTGAAATCAACAAAAACCTAATACCGTCCACTGTTAGACATAGACAAGCCTGATATAAAAAAACAGCGGGACTCCAGGAGTGCCGACAGAAGTGAAAACTAGAAAAAGCATAGTATATCTATGCTAGTTGCGCGGTTAACTCTGCTTGCGAGATGCAGGATTTTGCGTGACGACAGTATGACGCGTTGTTCTCGTGTGGCGTTGTAGATACCACTACAATTTTATAAATATGTCAGAAGGTCATTCTTCCCAAAGAAAATGTACCGCGCGTTGATGTCTTTGTAATGGCCAAAACATAAAACAGAGGTGTCGGTTACGGTAACAGTGTCGCGAGTTCAATGGTTTTTTCCCATCTCAAAAAAGGCCCAACGCGCCTAAAGAAAGTTTTTATTTAAAAAATCGCCTAGCTTTCCTTGCATTCTTGGAGTCAGATTTACTGACCGTGTTAAGAACACATTGCTGCGCTCCAAAACACAAATTGCCAACGACACCCAAAAAGCAGGCAAGCTTAACTGGGACTGGGCCGGACACGATTGCCGTATGTCGAACGAATCGTGGGCCAAAACTACGACCATGTGGGTCCCAGAAAACGTCCTTCGACGACTTCGAGACAGACCCAGGAGAAGATGGTAGGTTGAGCTTGATGCCTACAGACAGGATTGCTCCACACTAGCTCTAGACAGTGAGGAGTGGAAAGAAGAAAGAGAGGCCTTTGCCCTGCAGTGGGACAACATCATCTGCCCAGCCTTTTCCCATCTATGTTGGGGTCAGCTTCCAGTCTAACCGGATGCAGCTGAGTACCAGTATATTACACGGAGCGACTGCCTATCTGACCTCCACAACCCAGTTACTGGGTAATAGAAAGAAAGAAAATACGTTTATTTGCGGCAAACATGACGCATAAAAATAAAAAAAAAATCAAACAGAAAAAACAAAATAACAATTTGGGAGAAAGTATGTGTCATATCTACGCAAAACGGCCATCGCTCAGCATAATGCTAAGACCCTATACGAGACAGAGCCCCAGCGCTGGTTTTCAGCGACAGCCGGAGTTGACGTGACGACGAAACCACTTGGTAAGACTGGATGTCAGACTTTCGGGCATCTGACGACAGAGACAGCCGGGACCAACGGCTTAACGTGCTTTCCGAGGCACGGAGGGATCTTGCTATGTAAAGATGGTCACCCATCTACGGACCAACCGCGGCAAGCGCAGCTTAACCTGTTCGATCGACCCGTGCGGCTGTTACTACTTAACCACAAGCCCCTGGGACAACATAATCTAAAAATAAATAAATAAATAATACCTAATCCCCAAACTATTGAAAGAGTTTAGTAGTTTTCTAACCTTCACTGTAACTCCTATTACCATAGATATTTATTGACCGAAAGAAAGTCTATGGCACCAATTTTGCTTCATAGTCTCGTCCCTAGCAAAAAGTAATCAGGTGATTTATAAACAAACAATCTAAATCTGGTCTACGCAACCATTATGGGATCCTTTCCCTCATTTGACTTTCATAATACCATCAATACAATAACCCAGATCATTATGTAAATATAATGTACTTAATAACAATAAAACTCTTTCGATTTCTAATCTATACAATGTGGGGATGATAATACAAAAATAAATTCAAACACTGGCAATACGAGTATGCATAAGAGTATTTTGAAACATCGAAATTAAAATAGTGTTTTTTTTTCTAATAAACTAAACTTTAGTGATAGACCAACTACTATGGGTTTTGCAGATCATTGACCTGGGGGCCAAAAAAGGCCACTTTGGCGGAATCATAAAAGGATATTATTATGAATCATAATGGACAGTTAACTGTTAGGTTAATCGTATCAAATCCCATTGGTGAAGAATTATTCAATTATTTTTTTTGTCTGTGCTAAAATACCAATCAATCCACTCCAAATCCAAACCTAATCTCTTTGATTATACCTACGTAGTGCAGCGAAAAAAGAAAAACATGGACTGTCTTCGCCATTTTATGAATCATAAGATTCATTATTGATTCATTCCTTTTATGATTCTGCCAAAGTGGCCTTTTTAGGCCCCTAGCTATAATAGTGATGAAACTATTAAACATATACTAGCGCCCCGCGGTTTCACACGCATAAGAGTCGATCTCGTGGGAATATCGGGATAAAAAGTATTCTATGTGTTATTCTGATGTACTTATAAGCTATATAACTGTAGAGTTTTTGCGTGAAAGGGTAACAAACATCCATCCATCCATCCATCCATCTTTACAAACTGTCGCGTTTATAATATTATAAACATTTGGTTGCATTTTTGTATGCAAACTAGGAACGTCATAAGATATACAAAATTTAATTTACTGTCATCTCCGCCTTATATAATTAATAATGTATTGTTTCTTGTGTATCCTAATATCGCATAGTTCCTTGATATTTGCATATATTTACATAATATCTATGTACGGGTAGCTTTTAGTGCAAACGGACGCAACAACAGTTCTCACAGATCGATGCGCTTCCATTTTAGATTATAGTACCTATATAAAAGAAGGCGTTAACTCTATTATAATAGCAAATGAAAATTTGGATCTCATAAGTAGATAGTAAAACAGTTACTTTTACGATTTTTATATCGACATTTTAACGGCACTGTGACGCCCTCCGTGAAATAAATTTTAAAAGTCTTGCTGGAAGTAAAAATTATTTTTAATTGGCTATTAAAGTGTGAAACTGCTTCATTAATTAGACATAACTGAATTTTTAATTCTGAAAATGTAATAAAAATTATTGAAGGAGCTAGTGATCTAGTTTTCCGTGACCTTTCTTTTCTACTTGGATTAGAACGCAGAAAAGTGATACAAGACCTTGAATAATATTTTAAATATTGACACTTCAAAACAGAACATCATTTCCGTGTTCTTATGCATTCGTTTTGAGGGAAGCTGAGGTTGCTAGGATCTGTCTCTATAGTCATAGAGGCAGATCTGGTTCAGTTTTATAATCTTTGATTGACTGACAGATGACGTACCTACAGCCTATACCACTGAAATCTAAACTAATATTATAATAAAGAGAAACGATTTGATTTTGTGTATATTGTTTAATACGCTTTCACGCTAAAACCGGTCAACGGTTTGGATTAAATTATGCCACATGGGTAGACCATGACCTAACCAGAATTACATAGGACATAGGATACTTTTTTCCCGATATTCTTACGGGAACGAGACTTTTGCGGGTGAAACCGCGGGCGCTGCTAGTAAATCATAACAACTAAGAGTGAGTTGCATCAGCTAACTATAACGATAACCAATCCCATGACAGCCGTCAAAATCTCCGGTTAAGCGAAATTCGGGTTGCATCATTTTGAGAATTGTTAAAATGACGTCATAAATAACTATAACAACTCATTTTTAACTATAATCAAAGCTTTGACAGACGTCAAATCTCCGGTTAAGCGAAATTTGGGTTGCATCGTTTTAATTTTGACAAAATTGTTAAAATGACGTCACAGATAACTATAACATTAATCGCCCAACTTTGGGCGGTTAAGGGCTATAGTTACGGTTTGTGTCATTGTATATGTCATCTGCTATGCAGTTGTAACCTATAAAAATATTGTGTTATTGTATAAAGTACCTAACTACTAAAACAAATTAGGTATGTCTTTACTCCGCGACATATTGTGGAAATAAAGGCCTTCTAGCGATGATAGTGTCAGTGAATCCGATTTGCCAGTTAGGAAGAGAAAAAAATTCACCCCCGCATTGATCGATTTCATAAGTAGGATGAGAATTAATTTTTGGACAGATTCGGGGTTCTAAGACCTTAGCAAGAGCTTCTAACTTTCCTAGTTAGAAGCCAGAGCCCTTGCTAAGGTCTTAGTTAAAACAAGAACCCCTGAGAACTCTACATATTATATAAATAATTACCTAATGGGGACTTACGAGTTGAGTAGAATCCAGGCAGGCGATTTACATTGCGTAAATTATATCATCACCACTGCTCTCAAAACGGTGAAGGGAAACATCGTGAGGAAACCGGCATATCCTAGAACCAAAAATTCAGAAGAATACGCTAGAGCTTGAGCTTCTTCGGCAATTAAAGCAACACAGTGAAGAGAAGTATAAGCTAGAACTAGAAAAACTGAAATTAGAAATCGATATCCTTAAGTAAAATGTTATTATGTAAACTGTAGCAAGTGCATTGTGAATATCGATTACTAATTGCAGTTTTTCTAGTTCCTAGCTTATACTTCTCTTCATTGTGTTGCTTTAATTGCCGATGAAGTTCATCTTGGTTCCAAATGCTAGATCTGATTTGATCCATTTCAATTTCGCTAAGTTCTTTTAAGACAGATTGTTTTTGTTTGGTCATATTATGTTTTTAAAATTGTACTTGTTTTTTTCTTCCTTATTTTATGAAAGTCAATGCTTATCAAAATTAATTTAATATGTACTAGCAGCGCCCCGCGATTTCACCAGCATCAGTTTCGATCCCGTGGGAATATCGAAATAAAAACTATCCTATGTCCTATGTCTATCCTGTCCCGGGACACAAACTATCTCTATACCAAATTTCATCTAAATCAGTTTAGCGGTTTAAGCGTGAAGAGGTAACAGACAGACACACTTTCGCATTTATAATATTAGTATGGATATAGGAATTCCTCACGATGTTTTCCTTCACCGTTTTGAGAGCAGTGGTGATGAAATAATTTACACAAAGTAAAGCGTCTGTCTGGGTTCGAACCTAGGACCTTTATGCTGTAAGTCGCAGCTGTTACGACGGACCCACCACTGCTCAGCGATAAATAGTAGGGGTGTGTTGAACGGTTAAAACAAAATAATAGAATAACATAAATTGTACATAACAGAGCATTTTTATTAATGTAACTATTTATATTAATTTCAACGTCAGCCGACTTAGAAGAAGGTAATATTTCATCTGAATCACAGGATACTCCACCGATGAAAATACTTCAATACCGCACGCTCAACATTACATGTGCACAACTGCTATCAATACCAACGTCTGCCCACCAAACAGTTGCAATAGCATCCAGCAAGAGCAGCTGGGTGTTAGATATTAATTTTCTAGGTAAGTAGGTACCTACCTAAATAATGCACCTGAAAATACATAGAAGATTTATGTTAGAAAAAAAAGCGTATTCTAACTAATATTATTCTTGTTCTTTTTGTTGTGCTAGATTCCACTGCAAAACAATGTTCTTTCCCGCATTCATCAGACACAGTATGCGTTTGCTGTGAAAATCTACATAAAATGTAAATATTCCTGTATTCAAATCTCCATAATGTATAAACAGTTTCAATACTTTCTTGCATCGTCTATACGCACTTTCGTTAAACTGCACTAAAGGTGGTTTGACTAGCGTTCGTGAATCCTTGCGTTCACAAGTTACCGTACATCTGCAGCAGTCTCGGGCAATGGGCACATTGCGTTAAAATCTTATTGAGCAATTAACACAACATCCATCTGGAGTAAATGCTGTAATGCATTTTCCAATAATATAATCCTTCAATTACATACAGGAAAACAGAAATATCAATTTCATGCAATTCGAAAGAAACGGAAAAATAAAATGAATGTTATTGTCACTTGACACTTGTCTTTCTGACAGTGTCAGATAGTGATGCGGTTCGATTTTATTTAACTCGTTACTCAAAAGCTGAGTCTATTTTCTCTCGAGGTGCCACTTGATGTAGGTACTCACGATTAGATAAATATCACCAACTAGTTAACTGTCATTCTTGGTTAATAAACCAGGTAATAAATATATTCTTGAAATAAACCGTCATAATACTGTGATGTACAGAGTCACAGAGTTTTAATAACAGAAAAAACACGTTCTGTGGGTTAGTGCTGTCAGATAATAAAGTGTAATTTGTCAATATATCGTCATTGATTTTATCAGATCAATCTGACAATTAGTGGAATATGCGTAGGACAAAACGCTCTTTACAAAGTCGAACAAAGCCAATCTTAGCCGAATGTCACTGACTTAAACACCTTGGTACATTACCAATATAAAATGGTTACTGTATTTTGAATCCTGCTATGATTCTTTTCTTGAAGTTTATTTTGGTGTGCGTTTCAAACGTACGAAACTGCTGGGAACCTCCCACTAGTACCTACCTTAGATCAATTTAAATTAAGTTTTTGATTTACATAATCGAGGCGATCGAGTGCCTGACCATTAATGAATGAGTGACATCACTAGTGTCAAACAAAGAAAGCGTGATGACAACAAGCTTGAAGTGTTGCCCTTGTCAAAAAATTACCCACGTACATTTTGGGGAAATATGACGTCTTGTCACTTGTCACCCTTTTAACTTTAACTGTGATACACGAAATACATGATGGTGCAACAACGGGTAATAGATTCTATGGTCATTGTTATAGTTACGATTAAATTTAACTTTGACGCAAACTATAACGGAGCTATTGATGCAACCCACTCTTAACTACGCACATAGCAATTAAATTCACTAAATTAACTCAAAAGGCAGACCAACGAACATTGAAGACATCACGCCTCCTAGCAAACGATTCCTTGCATACATAAACTTATGCTTGTTTTTAGGGTTCCGTACCCAAAGGGTAAAAACGGAACCCTATTACTAAGACTTCGCTGTCTGTCCGTCTGTCTGTCACCAGGCTGTATCTCAAGAACCGCGATAGCTAGACTATTGAAATTTCTCAAGGTATGTATTTCTGTTGCCGCTATAACAACAAATACTAAAAACAAAATAAAATAAATATTTAAGGGGGGCTCCCATACAACAAACGCGATTTTTTTGCACTTTTTTGCTCGATAGCAAAAATGGCAACAGGTAGGCACTTGAAATATTCACAAAATACTCAGTTGTATTTTAACTTTAATAATAAATAATAAAATAAAAATAAAATTAATATTTAAGGGGGGCAAATTGTTAACAAACATGTTTTTTTCGGGGTTTTTGCCTTGTGGTACGGAACCCTTCGTGTGCGAGTCCGACTCGCACTTGGACAGTTTTTTTTTTGCGGATGGGAAATCATCAAATGACTCGTCCCGCTCTGGGTGGGGTGGATGGGAGTGTCAGACTCTCTGACTAAAACGCACCCATGTTCCTTCCTTAGCCCTTTATGTTCAGGGCCAGCGGTAACTCTTTCGGCAAACCCGCTAACCCGGATGGCTTCGGCCCTAAGGGGGCCCCTCCTCGATGCTGACATCTCTTTGAGGCGCGCGTGGAACACGTACGCGCCATCCAGCACAGGCCTGGTCCTGGCCTGGTGATAGTACCTTCAAAGGTCACTAAGTACAGGTGTCATGTAACATTCTTCCCATGATAGGCAGAAACTACAGAACGCTACGTGCTACTATCCTTAGTTAATCCTTTTGCTTCGTTTACGTTCATACATCTACACCCTAATTGCGTAACACACTGTCAATTTCAATCTGAATAATTTTGAAGGCTATTGCTAATCCATTGCTTCTTATGTTCGAAAAATTTGTCTGCTCAACAACGTAAATAACGCAATGAATGTTGTTGAACTGTCAAAATGACAGCTGTTGCTACTTATTGTGTGTACGTTATTACCCCGCTGGTCATACGAGCACACCGGTTGCGAGTACTAACCACCTGACTTTCCTAAAGAACGTCACCAATCATCATCTGCCTGGCCTTTTCCCAGTTATGTTAGGGTCGGCTTCCAGTCTAACCGGATGCAGCCGAATACCAGTATTTTATAGGCGACTGCCTATCTGACCTCCACAGCCCAGTTACTGGGTAATACGATACCCCTTGGTAAGACTGATTGTCAGACTTTCGGGCTTCTGACTACTCGTAACGACTGTCAAAGATCCACGAATGACAGCCGGGACCACTGGTTTAACGTGCTTTCCGAGGCACGGAGGGGTCACGGTATGTAAAGATGGTCACTCATCCACAGACCCACTGCGGCAAGTGTAGCTTAACCTGATCGATCGACCTGTGCGACTGTTATTACTTAGCCACGGGCCCCTCTCGGTGAAGAACGTCACAAATAAGGTCACTATATGTCTGATTCCTTGCAAACCCTACAAACATCGCGGTATAACTCTAGATCTGGGGGCCTAAAAAGGCCTCTTTGAGAGAATCATAATAGGATAACATTATGAATCATAATGGACAGTTCACTGTTAAGTTAATCGTATCAAATCCTTTTGGTGAAGGATTTTTTAGTATTTTTTTTTTGTCTCTGCTAAAATACTAATCAATCCAATCCAAATCCAATCCCACTCTCTTTGAATAGGTACCTACGTAATGCAGCAAAAAAAAAAAACACGGACTGTCTTCGCCATATTATGATTTATAATGATAAAAAATAATATAATATATTTATAATTTATCCTTTTATGATTCTGCCGAAGTGGCCTTTTTAGGCCTCCAGAATGATGTGGATCTGTCATAAGCGGGGCGTATACCATAACAACAATAAAGACCACACAATAAACGCCGGTGCCTAGGCAAAGATAATCATTTGGTTCAATAAATAACATAACACTTCCAGTCATAATCATAAATCTTTCCATCGCCTGCTCAAATAAAAAAAAAAATTAAGTGCTTTTTTCTGTTTAAAAAAGTTTGAGTTCGTGTATTTTTAAAAGCCCCCTAAGCTTTAGACTTCTTGGAATCCACGGCTATAATCCCGACAAAGAAACCTTTTGAACACCATTGCCAGTTAAGTATTAAATCATGGTAAAAATCTCACAACGTAAACATTTTTTTATACACTAGAGCTTTTAAGGTATTTATTACGTTTTATAAATTATATGGTTATTGGTATTCAAATAAATCAATTGACAGCTTTCACAATCCATCTTAATTTGACCTACTTTGAAGGATCGTATCGCAAATTTTCGACACGAAACAATGATTTTCGTCGCCTAGATAGATGTTAACTTCGATAATGCAAAATAAACAGTAAAATATACTTTACTGTTTAGTCTTAATTTACACAAGGATAATATGATAATTTTGTTGTTTTACTTTTGTATTTCGGGTTGTTTGAATATCTGATCCAGTACCTAACGGTTGTTTTCCTACCCCCTACGCTTCTTCGAAATAAATAATTATACGTTAGGATTTGTTTCCAGAACCATACCTAACTTACTATATATTTTTATCTCAGGAAAAGCTGATTGCTGTATGCGGCTTATCATCGTTTGGCGTTTAAATGTTTAAGGAGGCCTATATCCAGCAGAGGATGTGTAAAACAAGGAAATATTAATTTGTTTGTCGTATTGTAAAGAGCTCTATTAAAATAATCTCTTACAAACGGTGTCTACATCTCTTTTCATCTACTCTCCTATCGCAGGTATAAATAAGCATCACCGACATATATTTTTTCTGTTCTTTTCTGTATAAGTGTGTGTACATTAATGGTTAGTTATATAAATAAATAATTATTTTTGCCCTAATTTAGATGAGAGACAATATTTTTATTTATTATATTCAACTTCAAAGAGGCCTATTTAAAAAAAACCGGTCAAGAGCGAGACGGACTCGCGCACCGAGGATTCCGATAGTGGAGCTAATGCAAATTTTATTAATTTCTGAAAAAAGGGTGCTATTTAGAGACATCGTTTTATTTTTCCTGTAACCTTTACATAAACTTCTATCACATAGAATAATTTCAGATTTTTCTCTATGCAAACTTTGGAGATACAGCACTTTTTTTTACATTTTTCATCAGAAGTCGAAAACTATGCGGCCTAAAAAAGATATATGTTTGAGAATGTGCAAACAGCGCTCTTTCATATGATACATCACATACTCTAGTAGCCTCACTTCGAATTTTTAAGACCACATTTCAGTCACAGTTGCTAAAAAAAAAAAAAAAAATATTTCTTTCTTATTTGCAAAATAGTTGGGCAAATGTCATCTAAGACTATTCTAAATTTCAAATTGATAGCATTAGTAGTTCTTAAGATATCCAGCAGTGACAGACGGACAGACAGACTGAGTCTCACCATAAGGGTTCCTATTTACCATTTTGGTACGGAACCGTAAAAATAGAAATGAGATGAGTATCGTTATCAAACTCATAGTTTCGGGTTAATACAGCTGATTACGAGGTCAACGGCCGCTGGTAGTTTAGTAACTTGAAATATTTTTTGTTATATCGACATTAGTTAAAGATACCGATGTAAAGTTTCACCAGCTTAATTAATTTAACCCTGACTATCCAGTCTACAGTACGAGAGATAAGGAGACGAGTGAACGATGGATGGGATGAGTGGTAAGATTAATTGATAAGCGATTTATCCTATTACGAGTCAATTACCCAGCTGATTCCCCTTAGCGCCAACCATAAAATAAACGTGTATCATCCAAAAGACTTCCTTTCATCCAAAAGATTAATAAAAGGTGATGAAAAAATGATTTATCTCTTACTAAATACTTTATTCGTTCAGTCCGGTTATACAAGCCTATATATAATAATTTATTATGCTGACTATAATGAGAGATCTACATATAAAATGGTAAGGAAATTAATTTAGAGTACGATGTCTGTGAGTCTAGTACAAATTGAGGAAGCTTTGGCTATAATAAGTATTTATCGGTTTTGAAAAATTGATGATTTATAATATTAAATTGTGATACATTTTTTAAATTATAATTGAAATAATCTCATCAGATTTTTAATGCATTTGTTCGTTTACGTACTTCCGTGTTATATCTGGCAAAAAATGCAGGTCATCTTTTGTTTTTTTGGCGAATGCTAAATTGCGACCAATTGGTGCCAGTATTGGTCACCACTATGTGATCCAAGCGTGATGACTAATGTCAGAAGAGTGGCAATTAAAATACTAATAGGTATGCAAAATTCTCATGACTCAAGGACGGTTTAGGCCTGTTGTGATAGCTATAATAACAAATAATTATTAGTGTTGGTTTGGAATTATTAGCAATGGAAAAATATGCGAAAAATGTCTTTGGATTGTTGACCTTGTCACATTCTATTAATTAGATTGTTTACTAATAGAATTTGATTTACGTATTCATGGAAAAAAAAATCAATACTTGTCCATGTTTAATTGTGTCGATTGTGTATCTAAAATTAAAATGGAAATTTCTTGAAATTTAATTTAATTAGGTCCTTAGTAAACCTTGTTTGCTGACGTAGGTATAAAGTAGGTATAAATAAAAAGGTGACATTCTTATAAAATAGACTAGCTGACCCGACCAACGTTGTTTTGCCATATAAATTATTTCTAGCTGCCCGGCGCTACTTCGTTCACGTGGTGTCCTACCCCTTGCCCTACCCTAGCCCTACCCTACTCTTACCCTACTCCTACACTACTCCTACCCTACTCCTACACTACTCCTACCTTACTCCTACCTTACTCCTACACTACTACTACCCTACTTCTACCCTACTCCTGACCTACTCCTACCCTACTTCTACCCTACTCCAAGCCTACTCCTACCCTACTCCTATCCTACTCCTACCCTACTCCTACACTACCCCTACCCTACTAGGAGTAGGGTAAATAAGTAAATAAAAGTATTAAAAAAAAGTATCCTATGTCGGTCTCCTGGTTCTAAGCTACCTCTCCACCAATTTTGAGCCAAATCGGTTCAGCCGTTCTTGAGTTATAAGTGTAACTAACACGACTTTCTTTTATATACACGTTGTATATAGATAAGAAAATAAAAGTTACATCTGTTCCGAATAGTCCACATAAATTACCCCTTTTCAGACTGTTTTGACTCACATTCTCGACCAGCACCCTAATCGTGTAACACACTATCAATCGGAATCTGAATCAAATTGCTTTGGAAGCAAATTGCATCAAAACATCGAAAAATTTGTCCGCTCAACACGTAAAAAACGCAATGAATCTTGTTGAACTGTCAAAATGAAATCGATTCCAATTGATAATGTGTTACGCAATTGCCCCGCCGGTATGCGGAGGTGAAATTACCTATAGTTATTACATCCACTCTATAATATTATGTCAAATGTGAAGTCCCGTATTGTCATATGAGGCCAGCCTACTGCCATTAGCCAGGCACCAAACAAGCTACTTTCGATAAATTAATGGAAATCGAAACCACAACCACATGCGCACTCGCAATAGCTCCTGCAACCACTGAACCAACAAGGCAGTAAAGTATCTAAATCACTTTACTCTTGACATTTTCCAACAAAAAGTAATTATTCAAGATTGTTTTTGATAACATGAAGAATTTGTCAAATTGCGTCTTAAAAAAATATAAATGACATTATTTAAATAATTTTTGTTTGTTAATAAATCAAGCAAAAACAAAGGTCACGGCGGTGTCACAAAGTAGGTTAACTTTGCACATTAGCAATTATTATTAGTCTCGGGTCAATAATTAAGAACCTGTTACAAAATTAACATACCTACACATTGTTGATCGAAATAAGATTTATTATCAACTAGCGACACGCCCGTGCTTCGCATGGTTTTTATAACTTGACAAAACATCGAGATTTCTTTATTATCTGTAAGTTTAATATTAATGTATTATGCACATTAACTTTCCAGAAAATAAATCTAATTGAAGGTGAAAACTGCATCAAAATCCGTTGTGTAGTTTAGAAGAACAACGCGATCATACAGACGGAATCGAAAAGCGACTTTAACTTAAAACATATATGGATGGATATGGATGGATAAGATGCCAGGGTTTTGATTTAGATAAATATGATATATTTTATTTATTGACATTTAGGTTGCTTAGCGACGACTTCCCTATTGCTGCTATGCTTAATCTAGATTTGTTTTTGACAGATAACATCTAGGAATGTTCGATGAATCAATGCGTAGCCGTCTTGCAAAATTCCACGATACTTGGCAAGGTTGCAGCGTCCGGCAGCCTTTAAAAGTAATATAAAATGCACAACTATCTACTTGCATCCATTTTATTATTTTTATACATAGGTTTATGGCATTTCGCAGGTCATCCAAGAAGGTTGTCAGCTGCCTATAGGCTTGCCTGTGGGTGCCTCAATAAATTAAGGCCTCCAGACACGACTTAAAAAACCTAAAAATTAAGCGACTACACGCTAAGGGCGGGGTGCCCTTCGCGTGTAGTCGCTTAGTTTTTAGATTTTTTTGTAGTTCTGTAGGGCACAGACCTCGGCTTAGGGCGTCTATTTGCAGCAACCCGAGCTATTCTGAATTGAGAATTTAAAGTTGATAAATTGTCGAACTCTACTTAGGCACAACTAAAGCCTGCGAAATTCTTCTTTGGCAAATGCGTATGAAATAAATTTTGCGGGCTCCATTGAAAAACAACCATCCCAAACGGATCCCCGAATCGAAAAGAATTTGCGTGCACCCGCAATATATTCAAACGGTATATCTTAAGATATCACACACCAAAAGGGATGGACGAAAAAAAAATCGTCCCTACTTTACGACTTTACGTATAACTATGGGCCCTCCTCTAAAAATGTTTTATCATATTATATTATTTTATACACCGTGTTCTTCACGTTATTTATAAACTTTGTAAAACGCTTCTAGAGCTTTTACAAATTAAATCTAACAAAGGTACTTAAAAAGGCTTTGTTACAAAGGTATTTATTAAAATTAAATTAAAATTAATTTATTTCGGATAACTAAGTGATCCATAATTCTGTACATTCAGACTTAAAAATTAAAATATATAATATAAGATTAAAAATAAATAAAAAATTACAAATGAAAGATTAAAAATCTAAAATTAAAACATTAACTTAAGTACATTAAACAAATCAAAAAATTTAAACTTAAAAATAAATTAATAGAAAATTAAATTAAATTAAAAATTAAATTAAATAAAAATTAAATTAAAATACCTTCAAATTACTCTCTTAATAAAGGATCTCCACATCGGAGAAGAGATCCTGTCTGCTACAGTCTTCAGAATTCCGTTGCAGCTGCCACGCATTCTGCAGACCAGGGATACAGTTTTCTTGCGGATGACTGCATGAAAGCCATCAGTGCGATACAGCGCAAACATTTTTAAACAACATTTATAAATTCATTTAATGAAGGAGATGTTTCATTTTTGGCCGATGTACATTGTATAATTACCGAAAAAGAGGAAAAAATACCACAAATTGAGGAGAAATATTCTTTCTTGCATTTAAGCTTGATTTGTTGTGCACAAAGAGTAATATAGTTTTTCAAGTTATTGCCATATTCTATGCAACATGGCGTCATCGTTTGCATTGACTGCTTTCGTTCTAAACTCATGTCACATGAAAACATAATATCACGTAAACGTTAAATATGAAAGGTATGTGTTCCTGTACTATTAATAATAATGATTATTCTCATAAACATCTTTTCCTTTTTACAAAGTCTCTCCCCTCATCACCTATATTAGCTGAAGCCCTTCTTAAGGAAAATTTTAATAGGGAAATTCCAAGCTTTGAATTCAAGCCCATTTCTGTTGACACAATTAAAAAAGCATTTAAAAGTCTTAACATAAAAAACACTGAAGACTTATGGGGGATTTCTGTTAAGGTTCTTGGAGATATTATTGACACAATTGCCCCTGCCCTAACAGGCATATTTAATCAATGTTTAGACAGCGGTACGTTTCCTGATTTAATGAAACATAGTAAAGTAGTACCGATATTCAAATCGGGTAGTAAGTTTGATCCCTCCAATTATAGACCTATATCTGTGCTACCAGCATTGAGCAAAATCTATGAAAAAATCATGCTGGACCAGATGTTGTCACATTTTAACTCAAATGGGATTTTACATAGTCGCCAGTTTGGTTTCACGAAAGGTAGGTCGACGACAGATGCGGGAGTAAAACTCATCAGTCACATTTTGGAATCCTGGGAGAAGTCCCAGGATGCAATTGGCATTTTCTGTGACCTCTCAAAAGCGTTTGACTGCGTTGACCATAATACACTGATCTGTAAATTATACCACTACGGAATTCGTGGACAAGCTGCTGATCTTGTTCTTTCCTATCTGTCAAAGCGCCAGCAAAAAGTAAACGTTAACGGGGCGACGTCTTCGGGGTCTCTAGTTAAGATGGGCGTGCCTCAAGGCTCAATTCTTGGCCCTTTCCTATTTCTAGTTTATATTAATGACCTTCCTTACATGATGGCCAACTTGTCGGATATCATTTTATTCGCTGATGACACTTCCCTTATTTTTAAAATAGATAGAAAAGATACGGATGTCTTACATGTTAACGATAGTCTGGCTGTTCTCTCGAAATGGTTTGCAGCTAATAATCTTTTACTTAATGCGAACAAAACTAAATGTCTTAAGTTTTCATTACCAAATGTACCTCAAGTGGGTCTGAATTTAGAACTTGATGGCAAAAGACTAGATGCTGTTACGGAAACTGTATTTCTAGGAATTACTTTAGATTCAAAATTACAATGGGGCGCACACATTAGAGCTCTCTCAAGTAGATTAAGTTCAGCTGCATATGCAGTAAGAAAAATAAGGCAGTTGACAGATATAGCCACAGCTAGGTTAGTATACTTTGCTTATTTCCACAGTATTATGTCTTATGGTGTTCTGCTGTGGGGATCGGCAGCTGACGTAGATTCAATTTTCATTTTACAGAAGAGGGCAATCCGCGCAATCTATAAAATGGGTCCTCGCGAGTCTCTTAGAAACAAATTCAAAGAAATTGATATACTAACTCTGCCTTCTCTTTATATTTTAGAAAGTATTTTGTATGTTCGCAAAAACTTAGGACTCTTCAAAATAAGAAGCGATTTCCATAATATAAATACACGTAGTAAAAATGAAATTGTGTTACCTAAATTTAGATTAACTAAAACTAGCAAGTCATTTCTTGTAAACAGCATCCGTTTTTATAACAAGTTGCCAAAGCCGGTTACAGAACTTAGCGATGGAAAGTTCAAAACCCTCGTCAAACGTGTCCTTATCAAAAAAGCATATTATAAGATTAAAGACTACGTTGAAGACAAGCTAGTCTGGCAATAATTCCTTCTGCACATGTGGCTTCCCTGGCTTCTCATTAACGGCATAACTATGTAAATGTCTATTAACTGCTCTCAAATTACGATGTTTAATTTTTATTTAATTATTATTATTATTTTTACATACTTTTTGACATAATTTCTTTATTATTTGACATTATATACTTTTTGACATAATTTCTTTATTAATTGACATTGTATACAGACACTTGAAATTTTTCACCTCTTTATTAGTGGTTTTATTGAGAATCATAACACTTGGTTTTAGTAGGTTTTTATTATTATTTTTCTTATTTTATTATCTATCCTTTTGATAGATTCTTATTTTGTAAATGTGAGGACTTTGTAGGCCTTATAGACTTTAGATCTGTAGACCATTTTCTATTTTATCAAGTACTTGGTACTTGTTGACAGGCCTGCGCTGTCCTTCCATACCTACTTACTGTAATCTGGAAACATTGTAAAAGCCAATTATTTTTAAAAAGAGTAACCATGGAGTTTCTTGCCGGTTCTTCTCCATAGGAAACGACCAATTGGAACCGTGCACCTAGCTTCTGACGTTTCATAAGTGCCCATGTAGGTTTATGTGAAATAAAACATTTTGATTTTGATTTTGATTTTCCGACTAATAAATAATACACAAGTGTGATGATTTCATCGTTAAATAAATATCTAATCTACTTTTCTGAGGTGTACTTCTGAACGAAATATTCAAAATGACATTTTGTTTTTGAGTGTCACGTCAATGTCAGTGCGTCAGTCTCGTTCGTCTCGACTTTCGTGGCTTTTGGTGTTATTTCACGTTTTCTCATTTATTCAAACACTTCTTTTCTTTTTTTCCACTTCTGTCTACCTAATGTTTTATTTTATCAGATTGCAAACGAAAATAATCACAGTTCGGATAAACATCAATTTCTAGGTTAAGTAAACGTCATTTCTACAACCTGTCATGGCTGTCATGTAATTCACGAAGTCACGACAAACGTCAAACATTTTTCATTTTTATTATGTGCATAAAATAACATTTGATATTACGAAAAACATGTTACTTTATTCTATTCAGGGGTTAGTTTCCCAGCCTTTCTAAAAGGTACATGTTATGGCCTGAGTCCCATGCAAAAATAAATTATCTCCTTTATGCAGTAAGAAAGGGTCTTAACTTAGTTTTGACAAGTTTCAGCCCGCCAAATCTTATGATTGAAAATACGTCGTTGCCAATTCGGATAAAGAGGCATGCATATTACATCATATGCATCATGCATCATGCATATTCATGGGTGATTTACGTCAATGTATTTAGTTTGTATGAAAATTAACAAAAAATAAGAATTCCTTAATTCATGAGCGTGATTAATATGTATGCATAAATATGCCAAATTACAGCTTTCTAGTACTAAGAGTCTCTGAGCTAAGCCGCGGACAGGCGGATAGACAGAGGGGCGGACATGGCGAAACCATAAGGGTTCCTTGTCGACTATGGAACCCTAAAAGACAGTTTAACTTCTACCGAGACTTAAAGTTATTTCGATGTTGAGTAAAAACGTATGACGCAAATAATATACTACGTCACTGAATATTAATTATAAGCGATAACCGAATTATACTTTACCATTATTTTAATTATTATTTGTTTAACTTGCAAATTATCGTGAATCTATGATTGCTTAATTTACTAATAAATAATACACACAATAATATAAAAATTAACACAAGAGTGATCATATAAATTGATATAATTTGATCTACTAGTCAATTAATTAGAAAAATAAAATCGTTATAATTAGCTAAGTACGCTATTATACAGTAGCTAAATTATGAAGCTTGGTCACATTAATAGAATTTTAATATTTTTAATAAATAAGACATCTATAAGCATATTTATGTAACTTGATACTGGATCAAAACATTGGTTTACTAGCATAACGATGAATCAATCAACTTAGCCTGTCGCAGTTCACTGCTGGCCTCCCCTAGGCTGCACCACAACACCCTGTCCTCCGCCTTTACTTTTTTTTGCGGATGGGAAATTATCAAAGGGGTCATTTGATAATTTCCCATCCGCAAAAAAGTCCCGCTCTGGGTGGAGCGGAAGGGAGTGTCAGATTCTTACGGACTAAAACCCACCCGTATTCCTGCCTTAGCCCTTTATGTTCAGGCGGGAGGAAATGCCCGGGTGTCACCATTGTCAGGATCGCCCAGAGGACACGGTGGAGCACACGGTGGAGGTCTGCCCCGCATGGGCGGAGCACCGCCGTGTCCTCGTAGAGGCGATCGGCAGCGGCAGCGACCTCTCGCGTCCGGCCCTGGTGCAAGCCATGGTCCGGGGCGAGAGGGAGTGGGAGGCAGTCACCTCCTTCTGCGAAGCAGTCATGCTAGCGAAGGAGGTGGCGGGACGGCTCAGGGAAAGAGCCTCTCGTCCCAGCCGCCGCGGGAGACGCTCCGGGCGTCGGGAGTCGCGTGACGACTCCCGGCCACCGTAGGCGCGGGCCTGCGGGCGGAGAGTAATGGGTAGCTCACCGTCCGATCAGGACCAGGCCCGTGCCGGACGGCACGGGCCTGGTCCTGATCACCCTTTGCCCTTTATGTTCCGGGCCGGCGGTAACCCTTTCGGACAATCCCGCTGACCCGGTAGGCTTCGGCCCTAACGGGCCCCTTCTCTGATGCTGACATCTCTTTGAGGCGCGCGTGGAACACGTACGCGCCGTCCGGCACGGGCCTGATCCTGATCGGACGGTGAGCTACCCATTACTCTCCGCCCGCAGGCCTACGGTGGCCGGGAGTCGTCGCGCGGCTGCCGACGCCCGGAGCGTCGAGCGCCCGGCTAAGACGGGAAGGTCTCTCCCTGAGCCGTCCCGCCAGCATGACTGCTTTGCAGAAGGAGGTGACTGCCTCCCACTCCCTCTCACTCTGGACCATGTCTTGCACCAGGGCCGGACGCGATCCGACCTCCGCCTTCCGCATGCAGTCTGTCCTTTCAAATTCGTCGGTTAGTATAGCTAAGGAGTGTTCCACACTACACTTGCCGATATGCGGTCTCCACTACAAGGCTCGTCTGCTCCATCTGCCATCAGTCCTTCGACAAACGTGGCCAGCTCACTGCCACTTCAGCTTGCTTACTCTGCAAACTATGTCGGTAACTACAGTCCTTAGGTTCAGTTCAGGATCTACTAAAAACATCGACGACTGACTGACTGGTAAGATAAAGTAAAGTAGGTAGGTATCTTCGGTAGGTATCATTAAAACAACGTACTTTTACCGATACCTATCGATAACATAAAGTTTTGGTTATTTAGGTGGTATTGACCAATTGCTGTTGAAAAAGTATTTATGAAAAAGTATTCTTTCTAATAATTTAGGTATTCGAAGATACCGTTTTTTAGTGGACCAACCACATTGGAATACAGTAGTGTTTTCCCAAAAAGGTTTTATTGCGGCCATTTAGAAAAAGTTCAATAACCACAAGATCTTATGACTGAAAACATTATTTCCGCCATGAATAGCTTTGTGTTTTTGTTATCCCGAAAAGGTATTATTGCGTCCGTCTAGAAAAAGTTCAATAACCATAAAATCTTTTGACTGAAAACATTATTTCGGCCATGAATTTAGACTTAAGCGTTTTAGGAACCCCGCGGCGTGACTCGGATAGCTTGTTACGCCGTTGGTCCCGACTGTCATGCATAGATCTTTGAGAGTCGTTACGGGTCAATCAAAGCCCAAAAGTCTGACAACCAGTCTTATTAGTCTGTTATCCTATAACTGGGCTGTGGAGGTCAGATAGGCAGTTGCTCCAACGTTAAATACTGCTATTACTTCTAGAATAAGTACCAATACTAGTATTCAGCTGCATCTAGTTAGACTGGAACAGGACCCCAACACAGTTGGAAATGGCTAGGCAGATAGAGTGATTGAATACCATTGCGGTTTTCTATGTACTTGGGGTACCTACTGAATTTAGAACTACGCGTTTTATTTGGATCTGCTTGATACTTCTCCATAGGTACCTACACTTTGGAATGGGCAACTAGCTTGATATTTTCTGACTGACCGACTTCTTGACAATTCAAAAGTGCCTGCAAATGGTTTGATTGAAATAAATGCATTGAGTTTGAGTTTGATTTTCCAGTCTTTCTTTAATTTTAAAGAAAGAGTTCGCACAATTCTATATCCTTTACAGGAGTCGTCAACCTTAAAGCAGGAAATAAAGTGGATATTATTTATTGAGGGTCTCTCTTAAACTTAAGGATATCTCCAAAAGCAATATTTACATGATGTTAGCCTGATATGTAATAATTTAACATTTTTTTTTGTCGTGTAATCTTAAACTTACAATGATTTGACATGTGTTCAAGAGTTAACGGTTGATTAATAAACAGCTTTTGGATAAACCTTTTTTGGTTTTAGCATACGAGTTTAGTCATACTTTAGGAGTCAATGAAATGTTAAACGCTAATCAAGAATCCTTCTATAATAAATATGCCGTTGCCCTTAAGGGATTTTTTGGTATTTAAGAGGAAATGTGATCGGAGACACTTTTGAAAATCCTAAATAAAAAGTCACAATTCGAGGTTTGGCTCTCGCTTATTTCCTCCTCCAATTTTTTTCTTTTTATAAGAACTAGAACCCTCAAAAAATGCTCCAAATTGCCGATTTAAACCGCCGTCAACAGAGGGCTAATGAACAAATTTCACAACTAATAATGAAAAAAGAAAAACTTAGGGACACAGTACCTATATATCCTTCTTATTCAATTTATGAAATATCTTTTAAATTGGTCCAATATAGGAGGAGAAAATAGATGAGAGCCAAACCTCGAATTATGACTTTATACTTAAGCTTTTTCAAAAGTCTCTCTGACGGCATTTCCTCTTAAACAATCAATCAATGAAATGAATTCATTAAAGCTCTTAAGCTTGTTGTGGGTTAGTCAAATATCAGCACCCGCGTCAGCGTAACACTTTCGATCATAATACAAGGGTTTTGAGGAAAATCCATTGCTTCATACGTTCGAAAAATTCGTTAGCTCAATAACGTAACGCATAAACGTGTCTAAACTGCTAAAATGAAGAATTATATGTGTGTTACACAATTTCCCCGTTAGAAGTTTTATCTAGCCTTAGATAAGTTTGTAACCGCAGCATGCTTTAGGTTATACCTAAATGGGAACGTAGATATATATTTTTTGTTGCACCTTTACCTACCTACTTAGTCAAATTTATTTAGTTTGTTTTCATAAATTCCAATAAGTGTATAACATTCAGAAGATACCGAACCGCAGAATTCTAGCTATTATTAATTCAATGGCGCCTAAATCTAAATTATAGGTACTAAAGAACAGTCATAGTTTAGGTGTCGATTTTTCCTCAAAATATGATAAACATTGTTTCCTATAAATGTAGGTATTTTGTTCTTAATGTATGTCACCTTAATGCTTAAAAATATTATGAATGAGTTCGTAAAAAATATGCTCTTGTTTACTGATCATTTCAGCGGAAAGACGTCCACTGCTGGACATGGGCCTCTCCCAAGCACCACCACTTTGACCGGTTTTGTGCTTCTCGCATCCAACGGGTTCCTGCGGCCTTCACAAGGTCGTCGGTCCTCCTTGCGGGAGGCCTTCCAACGGTACGTCTCCTGGTACGTGGTCGCCACTCCGGAATCGTTTGGCCCCATCGGTCATCTGTTCTGCGAGGAATGTGCCCTGCCCACTGACACTTAAGTTTGCCAATTCTTCGGCTTATGTCGGTTACCTTGGTTCTCCTGCGGATCTCCTCATTTCTGATTCGATCACGCAGGGAAACTACAAGCATAGCCCTCCCTTTGGGTAAGCTTCTAATAAGGCCCATTGTGAGCGACCACGTTTCAGTGCCATATGCCATCACTGGCAACACGCAGTGGTCAAAGATTTTCCTCTTGAGGCACTGCGGTATGTGGGACGAGAAGATATTGCGTTGCTTCCCGAGCGCTGCCCAGCCGAGTCAAATTCGACGATTGACCTCTTCCTCGAAGCTGGACCTCCCTAACTAGACGACTAGTCGACTAGTCGTCCACGACTAGCGTCTCCGATCGGCGGGTCTTACATGGGGTTTTATGTGTTACTTGACCTTCGTTTTGTCCATGTTCATTACAAGACCCACAGTTTCGGAGGCTCTTCTGAGGTCATCGTGCATTTTTTACTCACGAGATTCAAAATATCATCTTTACTTATTACAAAGATGTAAAGTTTGTAAGGTAAGATGTAGGACGTAATTAATCCGTGGAAATACTGATCCCATTTTGAAAATTCTTTCACTGGCGGAAAGCTACACTATTCCCGAGTGTGATACCCATGTTTTATAGTATCAAACTCAAAGTGATTATTTCAATTAGACCATTTTCTTTTGAAATGTCAAGGAGTCGGTCAGTCAGGAATATAAAGCTAGTTGCTCATTGCAAACCTTAGTAAGTACCTATGGAGAAGAACGGGCAAGTAACTCCATGAACACTCTTTAAATTATGTTGTTCCAAAAATATTAGTTCCATCATTAATGTTGAATTTATAATCATAATAGAAGCGCCCCGCGGTTTCACCCGCATACGGTTGATCCCGTGGGAATATCGGAATACAAACTATCCTATGATCCCCGGAATGCAATCTATCTCTCTGCCAAATTTTATCGAAATCCGTTCAGTGGTTTAGGCGTGAAAGGTAACATACAGACAGACAGACAGATTTACTTTCGAATTTTTAATATTACTAAGTCTGGACGTGAGAACGGCGGAAAAAGACGTACCTGTACGTTAAAAGAGTCCAGAGTACAGCAAATAGGAACTACAGTACAGCAAAAAGTAATTGAAATAAGCCGTGGCAGCTAAGAGATAACCAACTGACGGCACCCGTTCACGAACATGATGCATGGATCAGCACCATTCAGCTCAACCATTTTGAAGGCAGCTAAATGGTTCAACACACGCGCCACCGTCAGCAAGACATTTGAGTGAGCACTATCAGCACATTCAAGTCAATGAAATACTTATTACCCGGTATCGACTTCTACCAAGGTTTTATTCCCAATTAATCCAATAAAAAACGTTCAAAATATATTGAGTATATCAAGTAAAGCTTTTATTAATACAAAAAATCAGATGAATGTGTATAATGATTGTACTTTCAAAACTAATAAAAGAAACGCAAAAAGTAATTTTATAAAATTCTGCAGCGTAAAAAAAAACTTTATCCAACAGTCTAGTTTTTTCTTTAAGTAGCTACTTCAAGCTGTACTAACTTTACAAGTCAATTAGTTGTGTACTTAAAGAAAAAACTAAAACAAAAAATAAATAGAAACAAAATGAGTTGGTATATGTATTTGCTGGTGTGATTTTAACAAATTACTTTTTTTAAATGTCATTGTGAAGTATCGTTGATCGAGATTAATTGTCGTCACTAGTCCACTGATGTGTCTTTTTTGTGATCGCATGTCAATTATTTCATGTCACTTTTGACACTTGAGTGTATTTTAGAGTGGGATATTTTAGTTTCTTTGTAAGCATTATGTTAAGCCGTCACATAGTTTTCCTACTCGAACGCTTCAACATTTCCTCGATATCACTCGAGATCTGACTTTGTGGTCTCCAGGCTTTTTTTTTGTCATAATGATGTGTATCTATCGCAGATGGATTGTCGAATCAGCTGTTTTACGTAACCGTTAGCTGTTTTATAAAATAGCTTCGTTATGTAAAACAGCTGAACGGCGTTAAGCAGATTTCCGTAATTACTTTAACACGCAAAATTGTCTAAACGTTTTGCATTTATCAATGCAGCGGGTCAACGACTATAGGTTATGTAAAACGGAGTGAAATGAATCGACAGGTTGTAGAGTTTAGTTCTATATTGTCGCTCGTGGCTCTCACTGTGTGTCATAACAATAATACCTAATGGCGTCCAAAACAAATAAATAAAATAAGTAATATAAGTGAAATTGACCCTAACCTAAGTAAAAATAGTCATTTTAATGACAGTTTTAATAGAAAGTTATCAGAGGTTTATGAAAGACACTCCTAAGAATACTATAACCAAGTAACTGCGAACTGCAGAACAATTCTAACCTAACCTAAACCAATAGGTCAGGATGCCCTAGCTTACGTTCCCGCGACCAATTCGGCATTATAGTCCGCTTGGAACTAGATGGCCGCGCCTTGGGTGGGGACGGGGGTGAGGGCGGCGGGGTTGCCTATTGTTCGCAACCCACGTACTGGAGTAATGACAAAGCGCCCCCGCCCCTCCGTCCCACCACTCACATACCTAAGGCGCGGCCATCTAGTTTCGCGCGGACTATAGTAACCGCACTAAATGCTTTTAGGGACAGCAGATAAACCATTCTACATTGTCTATGTTTACGTGGGTTGCAGGAGCTGTTTTGTGAAAAAAAAAAAATTGTAGATACCTGTCGCGTTTTGGCATGGTCATTGACCCACCTACATGTTCTAGAATTTTTTATTTCAAAAACTGAAATGAAATAAAGTCCATTAACATCCTGAATCATCTATCGTGATCTTAAACATGTTCCAATAACGAGAAACCATACAAAGTTTATTGTTGAAATCCTTCGGAGAGATGAGGGAAAGGGCAATGACCGCTATTGCCATGCTAAAACGCGACAACTTTATATTTGTTACCTTCATGAGTATTTTTCAGGAAGTCCTGTTATTTTTTTCAAGTGATTATTGAGAAATTTTCATAATTCTAACCGTCTTCAGCCATGCCAATTCTAGCGTTGTCATTCATATTTTAGGATCAGATTTGGTGTCTTTTGGCGTCTTCGTGGGCAGACTTAAGTGTAGATAAATCAAATTCTACAATAGGAATAAAATGATAGTAATCATTACTCAAATAAAAATAAATATGATTTATTTCACCTTATTTTTTATCAAAGAATTAGTTTTATTTTGGTTCGTTTATAAATTATGTACTTACGTAACTCATGTAACTTTTTGGTCACGTTTTGCTAAAAACGTTTTTCTAATAGACACTTTAACAGACACGTCACTCTTTTCATTGTAGATTGACGTATCATATGATTCATTTTGCGAATTGGACATAATGCGCCCAAAGGTTTCAAAGGTCCTTCACCTAGACAAGAGGCCTCTGTCCTACAAAAAGGTGAAGTTCAACAGTGCAACTCCCAGTGGTATCCACAATAAACTACGTTTCTCTTAATACAGCGATAGGGTCTTAAGGTCGCAGAGAAGGTGACACCTCATTAGGTCATGACCCTCAGAAGTAAGGAACTACACAGTATCATAAATATTTTTGTAATGCCTTTACAACCTGTAGGGCTGTTCTGTAACGTTCGCTTCGAACTTCACTCAAGTAACAGAACTAAATTCAAAAGAGAACTCATTTGTTTTAAAGCTCAACTTTGTTCGAATTTCAAAGTGTTAGAACGTCAATATTAGAATCTATCAAAGTCACATCATCATTTCAGCCGAAAGTCGTCCACTGCTGGACATAGGCCTCCCCCAATTTTGGGGGGGGTTTGCCATAATTGCCACGCTTGGCAGGCGGGTTGGCGATCGCAGTATGGTATGATGGTGTAATGCATAGAGAACCAGCCCATTCTCCGGTCTCCCTTAGTCGCCTTTTATGACATCCACGGGAAGTATGGTTGCAATGTCACATGCAAGATGTCATTGTGTTCTCTGTCTCTTTCTGCCGTCTTTTTCTTTCTTCTCAACTTTGTTCGAATTGTTAGCAAAGCCATTTTTACACGGTGTGATCTATGGCATACATAAGCATTGGTAAATTTAAACAAACGTTAATATTAGAATCTATCAATGTCAAATGCAAAATATCATTGTGTTCTCTGTCTCTTTCTATCGTCTTTTTCTATCTGCGATATCTATTATTTATCCTGTAATAAAACTGCCTTACTTCAGTAACAGTATTTATTGTCTTGGTTCTACAATATGACAATTATGTTAACTTAGATGCAGATGAAGACCAGCAATGTAAAAGACCAATTATTTTGCGTCCGACTTCGTCGCGACCATCGTACAAGAAAAAGTCTCCTCAAAGCAATCTCCCGCCATTAATTCCTATTGACCACCCTTCCAAAGATAATCACACCAATTTTATATTTTCGGTGTTGTCAGCACAATAAGTCGATTACAAATAATCGAATACAAAAATAAATTTATTAAAACTAAATTACAAAAATTTGCGTCAAATAATCTAAATAACATAACAAAACCTAACAATCCATATAATCCATCAATAACTTGAAGCAACTATAAAATAAATGTTGCACCCTCTAAACAGTGTTTAGAGTTTAGACGATGCAAGTCATTTAATTTGATTGTATCCCACAGGCATGGAACAGAATGGAACTTGCATCACGTAAATGGGGCTTTAGAGAACACTACCTATTGTTTCAGAATCAGATATCGGTTTCCATATAATTATTCGCATTTACTTCATCCTGTGTGGTCTGTACCAGATAGATCTTCATACGGTATTTGCTTATCTATTATGGTGGTTACTGTGTCACCTAATTACAATGCGGTAACGTTGACGAGTTTCGGTTTCTCTGCGGGGCGGTCGCCATTCTAAATAATTACAGTAGCATATAATTGTATATAATTGTCTTACTAATGAAAAAATCTGCAGAAGAACCAAGTTAACCGACAAAGCCCAAAAAACTGCCAAACTTAAGCGGCAGAGGGCAGGGCACATTGCTCGGAGAAGAGATGGCTGATGGGGCCGATAGGTTCAGGAGTGGCATCTGCATACCGAAAGACGTAGCGTTGGAAGGCCTTCCACAAGGTGGCCTGATGACCTGGTGAAGATCGCAAGAATCCGTTGGATATGGGAAGCACAGAAATAGTCAAAGTGATCGCCAGTTTGATTGGGAGATGGCTATGTTTAGCAGTGGATGTCTTCCTTCTGATATGATGATGAAGATGAATTGCCATAGTATAATGGAATTGATATCTGTTTTTTATGTTAGAAAATACAAGCTTCTCATGAGACAGTCGTTTTTTAACCTTAACCGCAGTGGCATGATTACTAAGCAATGGGTCAAAGATCGCAGAAATGCAAACATGCTTTATGTACTTTTGTCTAAATTTAACAATAATTCTGTCCCTTTTTGTGAAGATAAATACAGAATTGTGTGGAAAAGGGAGAGGGAATCCTTTGCCCTGCAGTAGGACAATTCAGGCTAGTTAGGAATGTTAGAAGCTTGATATGTGACATAATTATTCGCTTTGTAAATTACGAGGGTTTGCTACTAGTAGCTAAATAATAACAGCCGCACAGGTTAAGCTACGCTTGCCGCGGTTGGTCTGTGGATGGGTAACCATCTTTACATACCGTGACCCCTCCGTGCCTCAGAAGGTCCCGGCTGTCATTCGTGGATCTTTGACAGTCGTTTCGGGTAGTCAGAAGCCCGAAAGTCTGATAACCAGTCTTACCAAGGGGTATCGTATTACCCGGTAACCGGGTTGTGGAGGTCAGAGGAGCAGTCGCAGCTGCATCTGGTTAGACTGGAAGCCGACCCCAACATAGTTGGGAAAAGGCTAGGCAGGTGATGATGGTACTAAAGTACCTCCTCGTAATTTTTGGTTACGAATCGTACCTAGTGGTGCATAGTGGGTTCACTTTTATCTAAATACAAAATCAGTTTGCCTAGCCTTTTCCCATCTATGTTGGGGTCGGTTTCCAGTCTAACCGGATGCAGCTGAATACCAGGTAGTTAACATGAAGCGACTGCTTATCTGATGATTTTTTCTCCCCAAAAATCTGTATGTATACTTGTTTCAATTATTTTTGATACTCATTTCCGAAAGACGTTATTGATGATTCAGGCTGGTTTTAGAGTCGCGCTGACCGCACGCTGACCGTCGGCGCTGACAGCTTGAAATGTATGAACTTCTAGGAAGCGTTTTAGAATAACGCGTAGCTATCAGCGCGTGCGTTTCATACGTTTCGGCTGTCAGCGCCGACGGTCAGCGTGCGGTCAGCGCGACTCTAAAACCAGCCTCATACAAACATCTTAAGACTTCAATTGGCTCTTATACTTAATCGTTATTGCTCCGATAACTTTAAAATATTGCTTCCTAAACTAATACTTGTTCAAATGTTGACGTGTTTAGTGTTTTGTTTGTAAGTTTTTTGTCTAAATCCTTGTTGATGCACTCATGATCATTTAGTGTAGCATTTGTTTTCTTAGGAGTATGAAGATTACTTACTACCAGTCATTCAATGCAAAACTATGTTTCAGTAAACTGGTGGTACTGTGTGTACCTGTACCTGTGTGTGAGAGCAGTTGTGGCTCAGTAAGTAAAGTATTTACTAGTTGAAGGTCCGAAGTTTCGAACCCAGGCAGGCAGTTTACTTTGTGTAAACAATTTCACCACCACTGTTCTTAAAACAGTGAAGGGAAACATCGTGAGGAAACCGATATGTCCAAGAACCAAAAATTCGAAGACATTGTGAAATCTACCAACCCACACTGGGCCCGCTTGGTAGATTACTCCCTTAGAAGGCCTGTGTCCCATCAGTGGGACCGTTACATGTTGATTATGTAACTTTGTCAGAAAAATGTCAGATGTGCTGATCAAACCACCCCGGTGATCCCCGGGGTGGTTTTAGTGAGTCCTACACTCCCCGACCGGGAGGTCAGGGGAGTCAAAAGCATTTACAAGAAAAAAAAAAGAAAAACGGTACCTACCCACAAGGTGCCAGGCTTCTAAACACGTAGTTCTGATCATTCATGGAAAGTCCACCAAACTTATTAATAGTCATTTCATAAAGGTTGAAAAAGGAGTGGGTTTTTCGGGATACTTTTAAGGGATTGACACTTTTTAATAACTGCGTAATAACTCTGATGCTAACATACATATTTATTAAAGGGGCTTAGAAGCTAATTGTGGGGAGTGTTTGTGTGTGTGTTGCTGTTGAGTTAGACTGGTCCGTTGGGGTGTGTGTGGGTGTGATGAATATAGCAAAGTTTAACACAGATTTTTTTTCAGTATAATAGCTTTCTGAAGTTTATTTACCTACTAGCTGAGCCCCGCGGTTTCACCCGCGTAAATGTCGATTCCGTGGAAATATTGGTGTGATGAATATAGTAAAGTTTAACACAGATTTTATTTCAGTATAATAGATTTCTGAAGTTTATTTACCTACTAGCTGAGCCCCGCGGTTTCACCCGCGTAAATGTCGATTCCGTGGAAATATTGGGATAACAAGTAGCCTATATGTTAATGCAGAGTGTCAGCTACCTCCATACAAAATTTTATCAAAATTGGTCCCGCCGTTTCAGCGTGAAGAAGTAACAAACATATAAACACACACGCTTTCTTCGTCTTTATAATATTAGTGTGATTTTATTTGATTAAAAGTTTTATAAACGTTGGTAAATATAAAAATTGGTAATATAATTTATCAGAGTTCATCTAAGGTTGATCTCGATTTAGCTTAGACTAATATCTGTAAACGGCATTAAACTCACGATATTAAGCAATTTGGCCGCTTTGATGCAATCAAAATTATATTTGAAGAACGATCTTCAAACGATAACATTCTTTAAATAGCTAAATGGAATAATATATTAGGATCACTGCCATTTGCATTTAGAATTCAGCAATTAAATGATAATTTAACTTTAAATCAAGATAAATCGTACCGATATCATACCGATAATCCGTTTAATATTAATAAAAATACAATTATGGATATGACGTTGCAAAAAAGTATCCCAAATAAAAGACCCTAAAACTGATCTTGCCAAACCTTGATTGACTTACGTAACTGCTATTCCAATAGTTTTATTACGATCGATATCTGATCATTATCTGAAATATCAGAGAACGGCTAACTGAATATCGTTTAACATTCCGATGCAAGATGCACCACTCGACTTCATTAAAAACGTTGGTAGGTATACGTTATTGTATGGACATAGCTAGGTATTTTTATCTTGATCTAGTGTCGTTGTTATTGTTGCTTCATTTCCTCTATAAAATTCACGCTAGGTTCATGACCAACTTTGACAAATTGTAAGTATAAAAAAAATATTTAATATCACCGTCCTGCACTCTCGGGTAGGCGGAAAAAAGCGTCTTCATTTCAATGTATACTTTATTGATTGGCGTCAATTTGGATTCACTTTTATTGTTGAAACAGGTGCCTGGACAGGTTTCGTCAGAAACTGCCAGAATGTGGCCGATGTGATCGACCCTTAACCCGCCATTTTATTAGGGTGCATTGCCACTTAGAAAAAAAGAAGGAAACTTGATAACGGAATGCGACCTACGCGGCTGTCCTTACTCGAGATTTTGGCACCGTGTGTCGCGCCCACCAACCATGACATTTATTTAAGTCTTCCTCTTTTTTTTGTTCTATATACGATTTACACGAAGTTTAGGGTTCCGTCGTCAAAAAAGACGAAGGCAAAGATGAACTCTTGTCTGCAGCAATGTTGATGAATATTGTGTAACCTAAAAATACATTGGAAGTAAAACATTTCATGCATGTCGAGTTGATTATGAAGCTGTCAAAAGACCGCTAAGGTAGTCATGAAAAATGGATATTATTATAAGTAGCTCTTGGCATGACGAGCATTAGAATCTTGATACTTGAACAAGATACGACTAAATTAAGCTTGACCGATTTAGCAAAAATAACGTATAAATGTCTACCGCTGCTTCTAATAACGCCTAGTTACCTAAGTATCTAGGCATATTTGTAAGGTATATTTTTGCTTCTTTCCTTAATTAAACGGTTGACAAAATGGATAACACTTACGAATCGAAATTTCGAATTTCATTCTCATGGTGTCTAAATTACATGTCTAAAAACATATGATTTTTCACGTTAACATGGCCAACAAAATAATTAAACTTAGGTTCAATTTATATCACTTAGTAATTTATCACTCAATTCAGTTTTAATCAATTATTTTTAATTAAAAACATATTTGCCACAGCGTTAACGACATTGGAGCTCCCTTGTCAAAAGTCATATAAGTCTAAATTACAAAATAATTACGCCTCCTGCTGCTTTGATTGCAAATTCTTTAAGTAATGTTTTTCGGCGATAGATTGGCATTAAATTGGATGATTTTAAATTTGCATATTATAAAAACATGTTGATTGAGCATCTATCTCGGTTTAATATTATTTTCATCATCATTTTTGACCTTAATAAAATACTTTCCATTCTTGATACGTGCTTGTGAAGGGACATTAATTATGTAGATCAAGAAAATATACTAGTACTCATCGTTGACATGCAAATTTTGTATTGTTATTCTAATATTTAATTAACTCTTAAAATATTCGAATCTGAACAACTCAACATAAACATCACACAAAATTAATCAGTTAACTGATCTAATTACTTTAACTGATTTAATACATTTTTCAACACACTTGCTCGTAAAGTGGCTCTTATTGAACCGCTTTTAGGTCCATAATGCAGTGTATTAAAAACGCGTGCCTTTTCTTTACTTTAATCCACTAGAGCTTTATTTCCACAGATAACTATTTACTAGTCGGAGATGCGCGCTTTTTTAATCTCATCAATTCAGTTTTTTTTTAATAGTCTGTATTGTCCTTGGTCCTAAAATTAACTAATATTTATTTACCTTAAAGTGAATGCCCCTGCGCATTCACTTTAAGGTAAATAAATATTTACCACAGACAATTTAAGGTGAATGCGCAGTGGTCGTTCACGAAATTCAAATTTTATTAGGGTTTTTGCAGGTCAGTGTCAGGTTGTGTCTTGGTCTAAATATGATTTGCGACTATAACAGGTACGTCTTTACAGAATGATAATCATTCGAATCATTAATACATCTTTCTTACGGAAAAGTTCTTAGGGAAAAAATCTAACCTGAATGATTCTATTCTAATGACTATAATTATGTAAATACATAATTATATATTATAGTCGCGAATCATATTTGATTAAGATACAACCTGATACTGACCTGCAAATTACAAAAAACATAAGAAAATTTTAATTATCCACCTTAAATTGTCCGTGGTCCCTTCTGAAACCAAAGGGAAAAGACCCTGACTGGCGTTCTATTATTGCGGATTCTCACTGAACTAATGTAATATTTCTCTATGCCAATAGTACTTTCTAATTCCATACTAACTAAACTACAATTTGACATACGACAACACTACGATCAGTCTACACATTATTTTGTGTTTATTATATTTTTTCTATAGGCTGTTTATAGATATTTAAAATGAGATTCAGTGCTTTTTACGTAGTATGTATATGAAGTCTGTGGTGCTTTTATTTACACCTGCGCGCGCATCGCTAGTGCTAGCTAGCACGGCGCGAGGAAAAACAAATCTAGCGCGCCATTTTCCAATATTTAACGATACAAGTCTGTTTTTTTCCTGGCAAGTGTGTTGAAAAACGTCGTATGAAACGCGTGTGCATTGATCATTAGACTCTCGGCTTTCTTATCGCACTCGCCTGCGGCTCGCGCGAATAATACCGCCTCGAGCATAATGATCAACATAGCACACATGTATCATAATGTACTATTATAGCACACTATTTTATTAATAACGTTAAAACAGTAGCTAAAAATACCATTAAAACCGTAATAACTCCATTAGCAATACAATTACCATCACCATCACTATAAAAAGATAACATTCCGTGACGGTGCGAACTGTTTTCATTTCATTAGGGTAGCCCCCGTTTTTCATAGTTATTTCAGATACTTAGTAATATTCTTCGTACTTTTTTACATGTCTGTAAAAATGTACATGGCTACATAGAGGTTTGTGGTCGAACAAGGATCGGTACCTGACTGACACTTATTGTTACCGGCACGGATCTTGAGCGCTCGGCGGTAGAGTGGGGATCGCTTTGCACATCGTATACTTATGGCAAAATAAAACATAATATTATATAATAATAATATTATTATTATCATAGTCACTGTACGACAATATTATATACCCCGCTCCCGCACCTCACTTCATCCCACCAAAGGGACCCAATAACTCACTTTTGCGCAGGTGAAGGTCAGCGCTCAAGATCCGTGCCGATTTGTACCTATGTATTTCTTATTTTTGATTATTGACAGGCACGCAATTGAGTACCTAGTACTGTACCTGCACCTGATGGTAATGCGGGCTTTATACAGGTACAGCCGCACCCGGCGAAAATCGACTGCCTAAATGGCAATTCGGCTAGGCCGCAGGTGACTAAACTCGCAAGTTCGAAAGTAGAGTTTTATTCGACTTTTGTCGTGAGGCGACAGGTTGCATGCAGCGGGTGACTAAAATTGACCGTGAAAAGGCGATCACCCGACGCATAAAGGTCGACATTTTGATGCAAAGTAAACTAGTCACCTGCAATTTTTATCGACCCGTTACATGTTGCGGCGATTTTGGCTTGTGAGGCGATTTGGTAATTGAACAGTCGCACGGCGAAAATCGGCGTAGTGTAAATCTCCCATAAGCGAAGATGTGTTCGATTTATTAAACACAAACTCAAACTCAAATTCTTAATCGCACTTATGACTAATCTTATTTCAAAAAATCCCAGCACCCGCCTACTTACCTATAAATAGAAATAATAAAAAGTTTTTTTTATTACTACTGAACCCCAGCATCAAGACTTATGACATGCACGCGACACGGAACAACTTCTTTTTTTCAACTTAAAACACGACAACTGCCAACTAGTAACAACATATAAAACAATATTAAACGCTTTAAAAGAAAATCGTGCGCAGCAGCTCAAAATTCAACTCCAATCACATATATGCGGTTTCAATCAAAATATAAAGTAAAGGTTTCTACGAATCGAAATGGATTTATCCAGAGGTAGGTACTGATGCGCTGTCGAGGTCACCTTTTCAAGAGTTGTTTACTTGCATCTTCCTGTTCCAATCTCTAAGCTATCAATGCTGCCTTTGTCAGTTCCACGTACCAACAATAAATGACCTCTCAAAAGAATGCTTCTGTTCGCCTATTTCTTAGATTAATTGATTTATTATAGCATGATTAGTTTCGTCTTACAAAATCAATTGATTAAAAATGTTACGTCATCTGTGATTATAAATGTGTTAAAGAATGAGATAATTAAGGGACCGACAATTGAATGATTAACAGTGCCTTGTTAATTTGCCTTTTAAATTTATATTAGTGGTATAAATGACTATTAGGAGATTTATATATTTGCTATTTCCTTGTTCGCCAAAGGACCGCGTATGGGGACAAATGGCAAATGGAAATTATTCAGAAGTTATTGCTCATGACTAAGAAGTCATGAGCAATAACTTCTGAATAATTTGATGTCATTATTGACAAAGTAACCTCCCGCAAGTACACGGGTTATTGACGTCAAAAGCCCTTTAACCTCTCGTTTTCGATTCTTTTAATGCGTTAACGTGACAGTGCAGAATAAAGGCAATGTACATCCGAAGATTTAACACGCGATATAAACTTACAACGCTCATCGATAATCCCGGGGTGTGGGTAGAATGCTACAGAAAAACGTTTTATTTGGACAAAATATATCTTATCTTACCGTTTTCCAAACTTTTCAATACCTCATCTATCTCATCAAAGTTCAGATTTTAGGTTTGAACTACGCCTCCAAATTAATTAAGTCAGCGACGCACGCAAAAATGCAAATTTTCAATCAAACTGAATTACTTAACTTGATCAAAAAATACAAAATTTTAATCAACTGGTTTTGACGGAATGTGGAATATTTATTCCATAAGTCACCAAAACTGGCCAGTCAACGGAATCCTTCCAACTTTGTTTACTTCTTTAGCGGGTGCAATAATATTGTTGCGAATCTGCGATACTTAATGCGTACGCGGTGCGTCGCTGTTTCGCTGGCGCCTGCGTGAGACGCCAGCCGCGACCGACGCCTGCGCGACATCCGCCCGCGAAACAAAATTAATAGCCGGTACATTCCGAACATTCTTACAAATTCCTGTTGTCAGTAATGGTCCGCAAACGAACAAAATATTAAGTTTCGAGTACGACGCTGGATCCGCGCATTAAAACCGATCGGACGCTGAAATTTCGCATTTCGAAATAGTGATTTCATTTAGACGTTTTAATATGCCGTAATTTGTGGACGTTCTTGCAAGATCGAATTTCTTAATGGCTCCGTAATTATCGTTTATGATCCTGCTGAACCCGAACGTGGATCGAATAAGGATAAGTTTGTAATTTCAAGAAAATATCTTCACCGAAAATTGTTTCCTTATTTGGAGAATTTACAACAAGACGTGAATTCGGTCCGATAGTTTATCGACAGAGGCGAATCATTGGTTCGTGGTCAGTGGAACGGATTATTATGTGGGATACAATCGACAATGGTTAACGGTGTAATACCTCTTCTGTGGGCAAAGATCAAGTGAACACCTAACGCATACCTCAACATAACGGTGAGATCCTCTATCATCCGTGTCAAGTTGAACAATACCCACTTTTTACTAATAGATAATATTAATGTGGCCGATTTATTACAGCCAATAATAGGCCATCCATTTTTTGTCCAAAAAAGTCTAGAATAACCTTTATTCTTTGAGTTATAACGCTTTTCTAAAACATTGAGAACTTCGGGTCATCGCAATCGCTAAACAGTTATGCGTCCGAAATTAAAATACCAATCATATGTATTGGTAAGTTATTGTGTTTGAATGAGCGATAATTATAAGTTTTGAGCCTTCGTTGTAACAGTAAATATGATTAACACATCATTCGACGCGAGTGTATTTATGAACAAACATAATTTACTAAAGCCTGGATTAATCAGTTGTAAGTGAGATATCAATCATTGATTGTGTCAGATATGAAATAAATTAATAGCAATGTTGTTAGAAGTTTATGTTTGTTTTCTGACACCAATATGCTTGCACTCGTATCGGGGACCCGTTAGGTGTTAATGTACCAAACTGAGGCGATGTTTTTGGATGGATAGAAAACAGAATTTTGATAATAAAAATGTATTTTTGTACAGTGACTAATGACTTAAAGTCTAAATAAGAAATGCGGTCATAATTTCTTGAATTTATGTGTTCTACATCCTACTCGAGATTGCTAAAAGCATAAAATCACAGGTTTTGTTAAAACTTTTTTAGTTATAAATTTCGACCTTGGTGATCTCCAAACTAGAGAGCTCAAAATATAACAGCTGTATTTTCGACTATTTTTGCGTTTCTATTTTTATATTAGCATAACATTAAGAATTCTGTATGATTTGCTAATTACTCCGGAAAACCATTTCATTTTCAGTCTGACCTATGGTATTCTTTATGTAGAGCTACGTCCTCATGTTATTCTGTGTAGTTTAAGAGTTAATAAATACGTTCTAGACTTCTAGAGCAGAAAAGATTAATTACTACATATTTGACCTCTGAGTTTGTTTCGACATTCCGTCTCAGGCATCAGTCAGCTAGGGAATGCCGGGGCCACCTAGTTTTAAGATATTGACCGACAAAATGTTGACGCGTGAAAGTGTCTTAAAAGATCTACTTACAGAAATAAATATTTCATTTAATTAAATAAACAATTTTTGTTTGAAAAGGTTTTGGATAGATAGGTAATTTGCGGCCGACCCGCGTGGCAGTTATGCAGCTAACAGTTTTAAAGCTAACTTTAATTCTTGGGACACTATGCTTCAAAGAAACCCACAAGTCTTGCAAAAGGATCGTCAGCCTGTTTGTAACCTAACACAACAATAAAGTAGTACTAACAGGAACATATATCACAATATTATAACAACGCATATCAATCGTCAGATCAGAGGAGTCAGGTTACTGAAAAGATCAGTACAAGTCTTAGAATCGTGCCGACAAAGGTCTAGGTCAAAAGTTAAACAACTGGTCAAGCGTGAGCCGTTTTGTCTACTTATTGAAATCTTAAATTCACTTACATGAAATCTACAGACTATACCGCTGGTTCTAGAAGCATGGAATTTTGCACCAGTTGCAGAGGGGTAATTCTCTTAATTTTAAGAACGTTCAGTCTGATCTCAGTCTCAATATGTCAAAAATACCTCTAATTTACCTACATTTTTGACAAGTTTTTGACGTTGATTATCGGTGAGATTATTATTCAAAATCAAAATCAAAATATTTTATTTCACATAAACCTACATGGGCACTTATGAAACGTCAGAAGCTAGGTGCACCGTTCCAATTGGTAGTTTTCTATGGAGAAGAACCGGCAAGAAACTCCATGGTTACTAATTTTAAAAATAATTGGCTTTTACAATGTTTCCAGATTACACTAGGTATGGGAGGACAGCGCAGGCCTGTCAACAAGTACCAAGTACTTGATAAAATAGAAAATGGTCTACAGATCTATAAGGCCTACAAAGTCCTCACATTTACAAAATAAGAATCTATCAAAAGGATTATTATCCTTATAGTTTAATAAGTTTTTTTTTATTGCGTGGCCCATGCCAGCTCTTGACCTCGTTCTCGCTTGGTGGAAAGCCATGGATAAGGTCTATGATTGAACGAACAAGTCCAGAAGATACCTTTCACTCTTGCTTTACTAACGAGGGTGAGCATCGAGGGAGGGTTTTTAAAAATCCGTCACCTAAAGGGGTTAAATAGAGAACAAAAAAAAACAGTGGCACTCCGGGAGTGCCGAAGTGAAAACTTGAACAATTACGTGTGTATTTTTTTAATCGTCTTATAAACAAAACACAAACAGAATACATTGCTATCACTCACTGACATATCGGATACATTAAAACCGAGCACATCTCGAGGACAGCCAAACACATCCGAATGTAGCGCGGTGTCGGTTACGGTAACAGTGTCGCGATTTCAATGGTTTTTTCCCATCTCAAAAAATGCCCAACGCCCCTAAAGTTTTCAAAGATAGTAAGTATGGAAGTTCGTGAGTTTTGCCGATGGATTTGAAATCCCATATTATATATACGGTATTTTCTCTGTGGTGCCGGACTTAAAGAATAACACCACCCCATACTTCCCGTGGGTGTCGTAAAAGGCGACTAAGGGGCGTACCGGAGAATGGGCAGCAGCGTTCTCTATGCATTCCACCACCATACCATACTGCGATCACCAACCCGCCTGCCAAGCGTGGCGATTATGGCAAACCCCCCCTTTTGGGGGAGGCCTATGTCCAGCAGTGGACGTCTTTCGGCTGAAATGATGATGATGATGATATACGGTATTACTGGTCTATTTTCGCACTGTATTTACATATAAACAATATAAACAACTTAAATGTGTCTTGTCACCTTATGTATTATTAAACAGCTGTATTATAATATCGTCCAAAAATTTTCCTCATAACTACGTATAAAATCTGAAAACCGTTACTACCTGTACAATTTGACATATAAAGTACAGAATGTTTTAAAAATTGTTAACACGTAGTCTAGTTTTCGTGTTAAGAACGTTTACGCCGAACGGCATTTCATACAAACTTTCAAGCCCTTGTTTTTCGAAGTGAATGAACCGATTTTAATGAAACTTCATACGCATAAGCAGGATACAAAGGTCTAAAAAGTTAGTAGAGAACATTTTCGAAAAATAGTGTTACAGCCAAATTAGACCGATTTTAAACTTTCTATAGAAACAGAGATTTCCATTTATCTTTATTTAAATAAGACATTTTGAAAATGTTTTCTACTAACTTTTTAGACCTTTGTATCCTGCTTCTGCGTAGGAAGTTTTATTAAAATCGGTTCATTAATTTCGAAAAACAGGGGCTTGAAAGTTTGTATGAAATGCCGTACGGCGTAAACGCTTACATCAGATCTATATTTGGTTTAATAATCGATTTTATTACATAATCGACTGGCGATCGTTTCCAATCAGCAATTTATTAAAAATTATTGTAATTTAAACGATTTATCACGTGTAAGTTACTTACTATATGTGTCGTGTTTTGTTTTTGAAAAGGATTCCTTTTATAAACTTTGTGGTAATTATAGATTACATTTGTTTTCAATCTGTAGGTACTCAATAGTTTGTTTAGATTTTGGCACGTAAGTAATCGATAATTATGTGATTTTGAGAACAAAGAGAAACGAGAGTTTGAAAAGAGAAAGATAACATTCAAGAATGCTCTGAAGGTACGATAAGTCGTATATAGCCTTAAAAACTCGATCATTATTATAGGTAAGTGGGTACTTACTACAAAAACATAAAATTAAATATTTTTCGAACAACTTATACCTTGAAAGCACTTAAATCTTCTAACATTTAAATCTATTATATCAATTTCTATTAATCGTTCTAGAACAAAAACTGGAAATGTCAGCTAAACATTGCTCCAATTTATGCCTTTGAGGTGTTTTTCGAATAAATATTAGCATTAAGTCGCCTACGCCTCTGAAATCAACATTAATTCCATTCAAAATTATACCTTGAGTGATGGAGTTAAGTTGTGTTTTGTATTGGAGATTTTAATTTGTAACCTGAGCTCGTGGCTGCAAATGTCGTGGGTCGCAGTGTCATAGTTGGTCGGCGACCCGGCAAGGCCGCCGAAATGCGATGACCTCAGACACGCCATGATTTAAAAAAAAAACAAAATCTTCTGCCGCGGAAACCTTTAACTACTTTTTTTTAAACACGATCAATCGCAAATTACATTTAGTTCAATTTTCAAAATAGATTTTATTTGAATGGTGCCAGGAATGTTAATTGATCATTTTTTGGTCGTTAAAAATTGAATGTATGCGGAAACTGACAACGATGGCTCAATCACAGATGACGTGACTGCATAGTGGAATTCAAAGGAATTCTTGACTAATTAACTCGGAGCTTATCTAGCGGATATTCGATCAAACATATTAATGTCATTGCTAAAAGATTTCACTTAAGCGCCTTGTCAAGAATTAATTTGACATCGAGATAAATCACAGGCAATAACGCAGGAATTCTATCTAATTTAAAAAATATTCCAAAGTCAGATTTCGATATATTCGATAAAGACCGCGATTTGGACAAGGGCGTCATTTTAACCGACCCTGATTTCGCACATTCAATACATTCCATTTCATTACAAAAACGTTGTATTTTGAAATATAAAAACAAACAGGACAAAAATAATACTTTAAAACTAGAGCAGAATTCAAAACAAGCCTCTTGCGTAGGAGTTAAATTATTATGAACATTCCAACATGTTTACATTCTTTTTATGGTATTTTTGATCCGATTGCATTCCATTGTCTTGATGACATCTAAGGAGTCCTGCCCACCTAGGCTCACATTTTTCTAAAGTCAACTTCAAATATATTGATGACACATTGAAGCCTTAAATGGTGATTGTGGACGAATATAATGTTGGTATATCATTAGGATTTCTCTGACCTAAAGTTTTAGGGGCTTACAGGACCTAAACGCAAGAAATGCAAGTTTTAGAAACAATAAAAGTATATGATCGACTACAGTAAACAAAATCAGAAAAATATATGACATTCTCCAGAATATATGCTAGGTAGATAGTGTGTTGAAAACATAATACAACTAATTTGATATGATAGAAAAAATCCTCTAAAAACCTCTAAACACTTTCTTTTTACAATAAAAACCATACTAATATACTTACAATCACTCTGATTTTTTGTCAGATTATTCTACAACCAACATAGGTACTAAAATACTAGTGTTTTAATTTTTTAGTACAAACAATAGATTTTTTGTAATTAAATAATTGCTTCATATTTTGTAATAAAATTACTAGCGTTGTGTCATCGCGCTTCTTTTTCTTTTCTATGCAGCCCGACAGTGACCGCGCTTGTAAGCCCCTTGGGTTTTAGAGCAGTGGTGGCCCAATGATAACGGCCGCGACTTACGAGTTGTAGGTCGTGGGTTCGAACCCAAGCAGGCACTTTACTTTGTGTAAGTTATTTCATCACAACAGCTCTGCTCTTAAAACGGTAAAGAAAAATATTGTGAGGAAACCGGCATGTCCTATAACCAAAACTTCGAAGACATGTGACATCTACCAACCCGAACTGGGCCTGCGTGGTGGATTACGGCCCACTCCCTGTCACCGAGAGGAGGCCTGTATCCCAGCAGTGGGAACATTATAGACAACGATTATGAAAGTTTAAGTAGCCATTCGACTAACACTTGCCCAAATAAGATCTTGATTTTTCAATAGTCAGATAACTTTTATAAGAGGAATAAACATTGCGGATTGAGAGTTTTTGTATTGAAAATATGTTAAACTGTCATAATTATCCTTCAAATAAAAGTCATCGGACGATTGAAAAATCAACCCTAAGATTAATAGCAACTTCAACATTTTTTTATTTCAAATTACTCATTATTTATGTACGATTACTTTTAATATACCTACTACCCCATACTTCCCGTGGGTGTCGTAAAAGGCGACTAAGGGAGACCGGAGAATGGGCAGCAGCGTTCTCTATGGATTACACCATCATACCATACTGCGATCGCCAACCCGCCTGCCAAGCGTGGCGATTATGGCCACCCCCCCCCCCCCCAAATTGGGGGAGGCCTATGTCCAGCACTGGACGTCTTTCGGCTGAAATGATGATGATGAGGAGTTTTAATATTGTGCCGCAACTTGAAATAATTAAATAAATGATCAATTAATGAATTGCACCGATCCCAGCGTGGTTAAACCAGACTCGATTAATCGAATGATCCCCAAGATTCGCACTAGCTCCTGTAGCCTCATGTTCATGGTGCTACAGTGACCATTGCATATCAAGGAATAGACCGGGGGGCGCGGTAATGGTAGGGAAGACGTGCCATTAGGATAGGGAAGGATTTAAGAGCCTGCCGGATATGCATCCTAGAGTAAGCATTGGACTAGTGGGCAGATGGGTAATTATTATCTATGGATGGGATCTTCAACCTGAACTAACCTGGCGGCAAGGTCGTTCCTTGCAGCCAGGTTGGTTCAGATCGAGTTTCATCAGTGAGTCTTTTGGCGGGGTTCTACTGCGTTCTCGGTTCTATTGTATGACATTGCTCTGCTGTATATTAAATGACTACGCTTCAACTGAGGGCAGCTTTTGTGAAATTAGTTTCAAGAAAATAAGGTTTAAGTTAATCTCCAGTGTTATTAACACTCCCTTTCACAGAGGGCAGCTTAAGTTATTCTACGATATGACTTATATAAGGTCCCATTAAAATAGGTGGACAAACTCTTACGAATCATTCAGACCACCAAAATAAGAACGATGGTAAAAAGAATATAAAAGAAAATCGCATAGATACTCACAAGAAAAATAATCAGCTAACGAAAATACACTAATGTGCCGGCAATTTATTATTTTAGGTCAAAATAACATCACTTTAATCGGTGTTTTTTTTTGCTTGGATATGTTTAGTTAGACGAACTGAGCGCTGTGTTAAAATTTGTCCATCTATTTTAATGGGACCCTGTATTTACTAGGCATGACTAAATACTTTTTATTATGCCGTTAAGTAGCAGTCAAGCAGACACCCTGCCTGCCACAGGTAGCTTAAACAATATGTGTTTGTTTATGTTTGAATGTGGTCCAGTTAACCAATAAAAATACAGAAAATAAATGATGTGGTCAACTGGACCCGCGGGTCCAGAACCGACCGAGTCCAGCTGACCGAAGACTCATGATAAGCATAATCACCAAAGTCTACAATAGCAGAGGCAACACTTTTGTGTTGCTATCCCAGAGACACTGCTGAAATTATCTCATCATCTCCCTAGGCTTTTCCCAACCATGTTGGGGTCGGCTTCTAGTCTTACCGGATGCAGCTGAATACCCGTATTTTACATGGCGCGACTGCCTATCTGACCTCCAGAACCCTATTAATTACTGGGTAATACCTACGATACTTACCCCTTGATAAGACTGGTTGTCAGACTTTCAGGCTTCTGACTACCCGTAACAACTGTCAAAGATCCACTAATGACAGCCGGGACCAATGGCTTAACGTGCTTTCCGAGGCACGGAGGGGTCACGGTATGTAAAGATGGTCACCTATCCACAGACCAACCGCGGCAAGCGTAGCTTAACCTGATTTATGGACTGATGATTATTTAGCCTGTAATGGTCTGGTCGTCAGTATTGTATGGATTACTATAGAAGCCTGTTACGGACATGTTTTTTCTACGGCACGGTTTACTATACACGGCGCAAAAGCCATAATTTCCCACCAAAGAAAAAATAATAAAAGCAGTTTAAATGGCCTAGCTACATCAAAATAGGTAGTCAGATCCCTTGATACTTAACTTTTCCTACTAGGTCGTGACGTCAGGTGTTTTACCATCCCCATGGGGGGCGTACTCTTATATCTTAGAAGATATTTTAATCCAATACATTGTAGAACAGATGGTCTCCATATAAGTTAGTTTGAGTTCTTTTTTACGACTTCCCGAGAGAGTTGCGAAGTATCCTCTCATTATTTCAGTTTAATGCTTCAATTTTAACACTCCTTTTTATCTCTATCGCCGCTTTTAGTGGTCGTATGGTATGGTTTTGTATTTTCTTATGCGTTTTTTGTAATTTACTACGGATGATGTTTAACACATTGAAGGACACTGAACGAGACACAATAGAAGTTTTATTGTTATTACGTCTATAGGCGTTAAGTGTCCCGCAAAGAGTTAAGTTTGATAAGATATAAAGCGCACATCATGGTGACGTATTGAAATTAAAAAAACTGAAATTAATGAAATTAATTTGTTTTTTCTGTAAATAGGATATAATATAAAATAAGCTACATGGATTCGACATTTCATATCTGACTACCCCTTAGAAAAAATGCCGAAACAAACTCAAGGGACAAAGTCTCTTTTAAAGTCCAGACATAATCTTGGTCAAATCATGTGAAGACAATTTAGATTAGTGTCTGAAATGACATTTTCAGAAAATAACGACACAAATTTGAGTGGACCAGTCCAGCATTTTGTCAGTACATAATCGTGTAGCTAAGCTCAGAACTTGAGGACTTGAGGTATTAGAATTATCATTTCTGTAGGTAGGTAACTAATGTTGTGCAAAACCATAGTCTAATCATCATCATCTGCCTAGCCTTTTTCCCAACTATGTTGGGGTCGGCTTCCAGTCTAACCGGATGCAGCTGAATACCAGTATTTTACATGGAGCGACTGCCTCCCTGGCCTCCACAACCCAGTTACCAGTTGGTAGTCAGACTTTCGGGCTTCTACCCGTAACGACTGTCAAAGATCCACGAATGACAGCCGGGACCAACGGCTTAACGTGCTTTCCGAGTCACGGACGGACGCGGACGGTCTAATATTGTATGATATTGCCATTGTTTAATAGTTTATATTTGTTAAAACTATTATACTCGTATATTCAATTTCAGTCACGAGGGCCATCTAGATCTTGTCAGATTAACGGTTGATGGGTCTATTAACAAACATATTTTTCACGAACTCAAAAAAACCCGAATGGTTTTATCGAGTTCATAATAATCCTATACTTAAAAACAGATAATATGATTATGATAACCACGTCTCTAATTTTACCCATAAAGAATTATAATATCAAGGTATCTGAGCAAATTATTTCCACTTCTATTTAAAACCTAATCTAGATCCATATGTCCACATGATTATGGAACTAGGTTACTGCCATTGATCTACATTCATAACTCAGTTTCATTAACTTCTATTACTTAATTTGAATTCCCATTCTGTGGATCTGTTTTAATCAATTATAATGGAATAACTATTGGTGTTCATGTTCCGGTCATTTGGTAGTTACGACTTCGGGAATGTGAAATTTAATTCAATTAAGCGCTTACTATGCGGACTGGAATCGCGTGGATCTGTTAGTTTTAAATCCCAAGATAATAAAGCGTATGTTTGTGAATTAATAATAGAACTCGACGCCGTATCAATGAGGGGAAATTAGGTTATTAAGGCTAGCCAGATTGTATGTTGAACAAAATATGATTCGCGACCGTAAGGGCGCTTTCAATTTATACGTTTCGAGTCGGACCGCCGCGGTGCCGAAGCGGTGCATTTGTCGTAAGCGCCCTAACAAGTATGTGTACTATAATCATCAATACAATTTAACCCTCTAATTTCATATAACTCTATTGAATGACTATTTCACGAAATATCTATATTTTGTTAATACACAATCTGACACTGACCTGCAAATTGCAAGAAGCGTAAGAAAATTTTAATTTTGCGGGCTACCCTGGCGCTTCCCCCTTAAGAGCGTTTACGCCGTACGGCATTTCATACAAACTTTCCAGCCTTTATTTTTCGAAATGAATGAACTGATTTTAATGAACCTTCGTACGCATGCAAGATACAAATGTCTAAAATGTTAGTAGAGAACATTTTCAAAAAATATTGTTACAGCCAAATTAGACCGATTTTAAATTTTCCATAGAAACAGAGATTTCCAGATCTCTTTTTAAATAAGACATTTCGAAAATATTTTCTACTACCTTTTTAGACCTTTGTATTGTGCTTATGCGTATGAAGTTTCATTAAAATCTGTGCAGTTAAAGCGCAGGCCGGATAGCACGGCATGCCATGATGCCAGCATCAATGACATCATCCGTCGTGCTCTTGTCACCGCCGGGTAGCCAGCTGTTTTGGAACCCAATGGCTTGGCACGCAACGATGGGAAGAGACCAGACTGAATGACCATAATACGCCTTGGAAGGTTGGTAGGCCTTTGGTGTGGGATGCAACGTGTGTCGACACCCTTGCGCCATCCCATCTTCCAAGCACGGTGAGCTGTGCTGAGGCGGCTGCTGCAGGTGCGGAAAACCTCAAACGGCGCAAATACTCCAATCTCTTTGGAACTTATATATTTGAGCCGTTAGGGGTTGGGCCATGGGGCCCGAGTGCCCACTTAGTATTTCGAGACACCGCCAAGCGGTTGGTCGACTCTTCACGTGACCAGAGGGCTGGCCTATTTTTTGGCCAAAGAATCAGCATTGCCATATAACGTGGCAATGCAGCCAGTCTTTTGGGCACGTTTCCTGTTGACAGCGATGCGGATGAATTTTTAGATGCCCTTTGATTATTTCCCCTCCTTTTTATATACTTGTACATATTATTATTATTACCTATGTTAATACTGTTAGCTTTTAAAATTGTTTCCACAAATAAAAACTATACCTATTTACAAAGAAATTGTTCTATTAATAGAGTCGCGTCGCGCTTGTCTGCGAGAGCCATAATAAACGATACCATTTAGGTAGTTTAGGTAGGTCGTGTTCTTCGTATTGTTTTATAGAACAATAAAAATATAGGAAACAAAGCAGACATCATAAAAATAACAACAAAGGTTATTACAAAGTCGTGTTAGTTCAAACAGATTGGATAGCGTAGGGGTAATACCGGACAGATTTTCGACTACGTAGTTGAAAAAGTGTAGCAAAAACGAATTTCTCTTAAAATTACTGAAATATGCAAATAGTTAGGTATTTATTGAGTGTAGTTTAACTTTAAACATAACTAGGTAGGTTGTTTTTGTACACAGAGTGGTTTCTGCTTTGTACATGTGTAAGGATTGTTTTTTTAATCTCATTATGAAGTCCATCAAGGGCTTACCCCTTCGGACCTTGATCCATAGCTACCCTAGTGCTTGGAGGTAAAGGTCTGTATAGGGAACACATCCAATCCATGTAATGTTGCCACTACATAAAAAGTAAAAAGTTTATTGAGGATGATATTCTCATAGCCTGTATATCTATTTTCCTTTTATCACATTGAGTTTCAATTATACTATTTTCTTTGTGTATGCTGTAACAGTACAGCGTCCTAATATTTGTTTGCTGCACCGGACGACGTCAATACGTCGGCGCCGGCTGTCGCTAAAAACCAGCGCTGGGGCTCTGTCTTGCATAGGGTCGCAGCATAATGCTGAGCGATAGCCGTTTTGCGTGGATGTGACGCATGTTTTCCCCAACTCTCTCTTATTTTTTTTTATTTATGTTCTTTATTGCGTCATGTTTACCGCAAATAAACGTATTTTCTTTCTTTCTTTCTTTCTTTCCTTTCCTTTTAAAAATGCAAAAATTGTCTTGTCATTATAATCGCACGTAACACACAAATAACTTGCCGGCATGACAAGTGGGATTCGTACGTGGGACAGAATAAAATAATAATAGAACACAATTTTGTCAGCGTTAAAAAATATTGACGCTGTTAATTTGAATTGTACGGTTTTATCCCTGCGCCGAACTTACCATAACATATTCAATTTTGAATAATTATGTTCTAAATATCACATTCCGATGAGCCGTTTTTTTTATCAAAAAGGTTTAACTTCTTGACCAATTTATCAAGTGATCAATGAAGAAGGCAACCTTTCTGGACGAGTGTCACTGTGACAAATGTCAAAATTATGAAAATTTACCACATTTTTACGTAATAATCAATAAATTTTATTGGCACCGCATTTTGATTATTTGAGGACTTTTTTTTTTTGTTAGCCTATGCTGTCCCACTACTCGGCAAAAGCCTCCCCCAAATCCTTCCAGGAACTCTCTTCCCGGCCGCGCCACCTCGAACCAGCTCTTGCGGTACACGTACAGGTCATCTCGCCACCTTTTTCTGGGCCGGCCTCGGCGGCGCAGTTCATCTTCAGGCACCCATTGTGTGCTTTGAGGATAATAAAGTTAATTATTGTTTTGTTATGTGCCAATGATTACTTCAGTAGTTTGTAAATATGTTTATTAGACTCAGTATTATTTCCATTTTTTATTTCTATTAGGCGATTGGCACACTGCACCGCATTACGCAGCGGGGTGCGAGAAACGGAGCGAAATTCCCCTCACGGAAGCGCGTTTTTATTGAATTTGTATGTAAAAATCACGCGCCTGCCGGACGTTATCTGCGTCCCGCTGCGTGATGCGGTGCAGTGTGCCAGTCGAATCGCCTTAAGTTTATAACAATTCAAAAGCAGCTACCTGCATCACAATCTATAATTATATCAAACTGCTAGGAGACAGGCCTCCTCTCGATGAGAGAGAGTGGGCTGTAATCTACCACGCGGTCCCACTGCGGGTTGGTGAATGTCACATGTCTTCGAATTTTTAGTTCTAGGATATGCCAGTTTCTTCACGATGTTTTCCTTAACCATTTTGAGCTACCGTTTTTGCAACCTATATCGAATTGTCATAATTATCTAGTAAACATCATCATCTGCCTAGCCTTTTCCCAACTATGTTGGGGTCGGCTTTCAGTCTAACCGGATACAGCTGAATACCATTATTTTACATGGAGCGACTGCCTATCTGACCTCCACAAACCAGTTAATGGGTAATATGAGACCCCTTGGTAAGACTAGTTGTCAGACTTTCGAGCTTCTGACTACCCGTATCGACTTTCAAAGATCTAGTAAACATACCTATGTATAATTTGTAGGCAAACTCTTTTCTTCTTTTTGTACAAGATATAATAATATGAGACTTGGAAAAGTAGGTGAGCCAGTCAGAGGGTAGTTTCGGGACTGACTGCCCAGGGTGCAGTGTGCCCACTAAACTAGCTTTACTCGTGAAGATTCTTTTAATACACATTAAACGACTTTTACCAATAGATCATAGACTGCGACGATTACTTACAATCCAGTTATGCACACTTACTTATTACACGCCACGTAACAAGAATACGACCGATGTATCTTAGCGAGTCCGAACTTCGCGCAGAAGCCAGCGCAGTAATTTTTTTACGAACCAGAAGGTGATATGAGGCGAGCATGAGTGAGATAACATGCGTGAAAGTTCGTAGTGTCTATGTTCAGACTTGCCAAGATATTTCGGCCGTAGTGTATATTGATATCAAGACCTACCCTCATACCATCACACAATTCCAACCAAATTCCTACCCATAACACTCCTAGCGCTGCCTACCCCAAAACGTAACACATACATAAGCGATCTGATACTGAACATAAGCCTCAAGTTTCTAATTGATTTGGATAAGCCATTAAGCCTCGTTGATGGATGCGTCGGCTTGTTTACAGAACTACCATAAGCCCGCCTTGTTTGATCACCTCTATACACGTTATTGAATCTAAACACCTAATTTAAATCTGTGTGTGGAATTGAGTTACTGTTGGCTGTGCGTACTGTAGTTTGATTTAGAAGGATTGTAGAATAGTAATGCAGTTTGCTGGAGTGATTTTAATGTGTTGAAAAATGCTTATTATACGGGCTGATTTTTCAATCAAAATCTAAAGAATAATTATGACGATTTGACATATTTTCTATACAAAAGCTGTCAAACTGCCATATTTATTCCTCAGATAAAAGCTATCTGAATATTGAAACTGATTTTTCAATATTCAGATAGCTTTTATCCCTTAGTCATATGACTTATCCAATCGTACACTTTGCATAGAAGGGAAACTGGGACGCTTTATACGCCCTAAAAAAGGAGAAAGTAAGAAAGAAAAATTAATTAATCAGCACAATTATGAATATAAAATGCGAATATAAAATACACACACTCTTATAAAGGTAAGTTTTCAAGTAGATTTTAATAGCACAAGTTCCCTAACCATTCCTAAAGAAAATAAACAGATTTTGAAATAGTTGACCAGACTTCAGCTTACGTCCATCGTAAGCTGAAGTCTGGTCAACTATTTCAAATTCTGTTGATTTTTTGCAACAGAATTTGAAATAGTTTACCAGACTTCAGCTTACGATGGAGTCTTGAAAAGTTACCAGGAAAAAAAAATCACCCATTTCGAGTCGGGCACAGGGCGGCACCTAGGGGCTTACGTTCATCGATGCACGTTTACAGCTGATAGCTTAATGATTGATGACCGTCAGAAGAACTTATCGCCTATGAACGTCAATTATGAGTCTCCGGAGCGTTGAACTAATGTCCAGGTTTGCACAAAACTGAATTAACCGACCTCCTTTTTAACCGACTTCAAAAAAGGAGACTCTGTATTCGACCCGTATGTATGTATGTATGTTTTTATCTCCGCGTTTTTCTCAAACCTATTGATAATTCTTTCATCAATGTGATCTACAAACATTCAGAAAGGATTTAGTCTAATAATATAATACATTAGGTACTTATTATTATCTCCGGCATTCCTATGCGAATTTTGATGTTTCTTCTAGTCGGTGTCTTCAATTCTTCAATGCACTAGTGTTAATTGATTTTGTGTGCGATAGGTACAACTAAAAAGTGTTTTACAAAAAAAAAAAAAATAACCGACTTAAAAAACAACACTACAAAGTGATAATTAACTTTAATTTCGGAAGTCGGTGTCAAAAAACGCATAACCAACGACACCGACTTCCGAAATTAAAGTTATTTATCACTTTGTAGTGTTTTTTTTTTGAAGTCATTTGTTTTTTTTTGTAAAAAAGTTTATGCGTCACACATTCGAAGTAGTCATATAGCCTTCACCTTATCCGGTTTCTGAATTAGGAATTTGAATCTACTTTAGCTTTTCTTAATTTTTCAAAAACAACAACAAAACCTGCGAAATTTAACTATTCTTGCAGTGGTTCTGCACTACATCCGATTCGTATCCGATAAATGTCGGTCCGAAGTAGCCATAGTACGATTTGTGTAAGGGGTTGCGAACTAGTTCTGAACTCTCATCATCATCATCTGCCTAGCCTTTTCCCAACTATGTTGGGGTCGGCTTCCAGTCTAACCGGATGCAGCTGAATACCAGTATTTTACATGGAGCGACTGCCTATCTGACCTCTACAACCCAATTACTGGGTAATACGATACCCCTTGGTAAGACTGGTTGTCAGACTTTCGGGCTTCTGACTACCCGTAACGACTGTCAAAGATCCACGAATGACAGCCGGGACCAACGGCTTAACGTGCTTTCCGAGGCACGGAGGGGTCACGGTATGTAAAGATGGTCACCCATCCACAGACCAACTGCGGCAAGCGTAGCTTAACCTGATCGATCGACCTGTGCGGCTGTTATTATTTAGCCACGGGCCCCTCTGAACTCTGTCCGTCCGAATTAAGAACATTCCCAATTCGTATTGAACCTAGATCTTGATGTATCCGAATTCGAATCGGATGCAATGCAGAACCGCTCTTACGTTTTTGTAAAGAAATTTGAAATTTCGTGAGCTTTCATCTTAAGTACTTAATGCTAAAGTAGGGTTTGACAAATTCTCAATTCAGAAACCGGATGTCAATCTGAATTTAATCATCATCATCAATATTTCAACCGAAGAATGTCCACTGTTGGACATAGACCTTCCCCAAGCACCGCCACTTCGACCGGTTCTGTGCTTCTAGCATCCAGAGGATTCCTCCAACCTTCACCAGTTCTTCGGTCCACCTTGTCGGCCTTGTCGCGGTCGCCACTCCAGATGTAATTCTCGATACCTAAATTATATGTAGGTCTAAAGCATCCAGAGGATTCCTGCAGCCTTCACCAGTTCTTTGGTCCACCTTGTCGGCCTTGTCGCGGTCGCCACTGCAGATGTAATTCCCGACACCTAAATTATCTGTAGGTCTAAATACATTGAAACAAAAAGAAGCTGTAAATTAAACTTGTTTTGATAAATCAGTGATCAATATTTTGTATTTGATTCGTATATAAGTGATGACTAATTTGTAGATCATCAAAAGATAACAGATGACAGATAAAACGACATTCTTAAAGCTTTTATAGGATCTAACGTTACATCCTGTTGACATTGTTTATTAAGTTCTTTCCCATGTTTACCTACCAAAGAAGCTTATAATATTCAACATAATCATCATCTGCCTAGCCTTTTCCCAACTATGTTGGGGTCGGCTTCCAGTCTAACCGGATGCATTAAATACCAGTATACCGGAATACCAGTATTTTACATGGAGCGACTGCCTATCTGACCTCCACAACCCAGTTACTGGGTAATACAATACCCCTTGGTAAGACTGGTTGTCAGACTTTCGGGCTTCGGACTACCCGTAACGACTGTCAAAGATCCACGAATCACAGCCGGTACCAACGGCTTAACGTGCTTTCCGAGGCACGGAGGGGTCACGGCATATAAAGATGGTCACCCACCCAAAGACCAACCGCGGCAAGCGTAGCTTAACCTGATGGATCGACCTGTGCGGCTGTTATTATTTAGCCACGGGACCCTCATTTAGCCACGATTCAACATAGCGGCATAATCAGCATAATATATTACACTGGATACAGGCCTTCCCTCTGCGAGAGGGAATGGGCTGTAATCTACCACGCGGGTTCAGTGCGGGTTGGTAGATGTCACATATCTTCGTATTTTTGATTCTCCTCCTCCTCTCCTTCTTTTTGGTCTCCACACGATATGAAATAAAAATCCACATAACACTATTCAAACAAGATTCTTTTACTATTTACCTAGTCTCACAAAGTTTCACACTACAGGATTGAATGGTTTATTCCTCAAAATAAGAACGAGAATAAAAATGGACAACACTGGTAGGTAATCCTTTTATCACCATTTTCAGCGCGGGGAAAGGGACGTAGAAATACACTTCTCTGGGTATCCATTAGCTGAATGCCCAAAATATTCCGGAAAATTCGTACAACTGACGAAAATTCCGAACAATCAGTATTTTATAACCAGCAAGCTTTATTCGAAATAAGCATAACGTAATATCACGCCTGTAGCTATTATGTTTCATAAGAGAAAAGAAAAAAGATTTTTTTTTTATGCTGCACAAACAAAACGCACATCGTTCATCATCATCATTTCAGCCAAAGGACGTCCACTACTGGACATAGGCCTCCCCCAAGCACCTGCACTTCGACCGGTTCTGTGCTTCCCGCATCCAGTGGTGCTATGTTATGCATCGCGGTATTATGTTTAGGTTCATGTAGGGTGCGTCCCTAGTGCCATCAACCGGACGAAAATCCAGACTCCTGGCTGCCACCGCAGAATTCCTGACAGGAACACACAACAACCATAGAACCCTGGACCTCGTGCAGAACAGTAGCACCTGCGAACAGTAAGCCATACAACAAGACAGACTATGCTCTACATTTTCCGTAAAATTCGTACAACTGACGAAAACTCCAAATAATCTGTGTTTCATAACTAGCAAGCTTTGTTCGAAACAAGCATCTATTGGCATAAATCCAGTCGATTAAGCAATAATTCGTGTACACTGGCCATTCGTACCACACTTACCGTTAGATTTACTGTACTCGGACGGACAATCAACCAACCACTGGCATTATATCTATCTGCGCCCCAATATTTATCAACATGTTGGTGAAACCGCCGGTCGAACGCTGCGTTTTCGCTGCAAATAACAGATAAGCACGTCCCGATGCCGCAACGGTCCGTGCCCCACGAAATAAATGCGTGATTTATGATTTTAGACGCAGAGTATCCCGAGGTAATGGAGTGATCATCGAGAAATATCGCAAAAAAAAATTAGCTGTACCTATCGCGATTTCTGGTTTGGTCCCATAGTAAAAGTTGTCCATAATGATAAGTACAATGACCTCTTAAGAGGTAGTTAATGTTTTAGCAATAATCCTGGCTGGTGCCCTACCAGATCAATAACAATAACTATTCGGTTACACTTCAACATGCATGGTTTTGATCATGTTGCATGTGTTATTTTAGAATTCTGTTGTGTTCATCATCATCATTTCAGCCGAAAAACGGCCACTGCTGGACATAGGCCTCCCCCAAAAGGGGGGGGGGTTGCCATAATCGCCACGCTTGGCAGGCGGGTTGGCGATCGCAGTATGGTATAGTGGTGGAATGCATAGAGAACGCTGCTGCCCATTCTCCGGTACTCCCCTTAGTCGCCTTTTACGACACCCACGGGAAGTATGGTGTCTGTTGTGTTAATTAATCCTAAACATACTTAGATAACCGTGTACAACTTAATAATTTCCAAATGACAGCCGCTTCCATTTGACTGATTTGATGAATTAATTATGTGAATGAGCACTCCATTTCCACTCGCCTCCATGGTTTTGTGTACAAAACCCACGCGTCCGAACAAGCCTGAATACTCCCTTGATTGGGGAATTTGTATCCGGGTATAAGAGTCGTAAGATTAAATTGCTTCGAGACGCTATTGGTCGCCAAATCGAGCACTAAATTCTTTTTTTTTTTTTGTCTCTCAAGATGAGGGTCGAGGCGTTATAATTCTTTAAATTAACGATTTCGCGAACGAATTCAAGTTTTCGATAATGATATTGCGAATTTTGAAGCATGGCTGATGGTACTTTGTTAATTAAGTTTAGCGTTATAAATTTTAACGGCGCAGGATAACCTTTTCTAGAAGTGGACGTGGAAGTGGTGGCTGGTGGTGGTGGAGTGGTGGTGGTTTAGTGGAGTGGGTGGTGGTGGTGGTGGTGGTGGTGGTGGGAAGTGGTGGGTGGTGGTGGTGGTGGAGTGGTGGTGGTTTTGTGGAGTGGGTGGTGGTGGATTATGGAGTGATGTAGTAGGTGGTGGGAGTAGTGGTGGAAATGGTTAGTAGGCAGTTCAGTAGCTTCAATATCATCAGGATTAAGCCGAAATATAACAGTTCATCGAGGACGTGGTACGATAGCGGATCCCCAGACATCTTCTGTTATCAGATGCTAGACGCCACGCAATCATCGATGCGCTCTGCTAGAGTTACAGTAATCAGCCAGTGTCACTTGACCGACCAAAAACCTCCTCCTTTTTGACGTTCAAAAGCCTTTTTCAAATTACCTTTTTTTTTTTACCTCATCATTCTCTCAACATCTGCCTAGCCTTTTCCCAACTATGTTCGGATCGGTTTCCAATTAAACCGGATGCAGCTGAGTACATGGAGTGATTTTACATGGAGTGACTGCCTATCTGACCTCCACAATCCAGTTATTGGGTAATACGAAATCTTACCTGTCACACTAATAATATACAGGCGAAAGTTTGTGAGTGTGTGTGTGTGTGGGGGTGTGTGTGGGGGGGTGTGTGTGTGTGGTTAAATGTTTGTTACTTCTTCACGCTCAAACAGCTGGTCCAATTTTTATAAAATTTTCTATGGAGGTAGCTGACATCCTGGATTAACATATAGGCTACTTTTTATCCCGATATTCTTACGGGATCGACATTTACGCGGGTGAAACTGCGGAGCGCAGCTAGTTTAAAATAAATGCTTTGACTTTGACCTTTTTAGTGATTCATATACTTCGTAACCAAACTATAGTCCGACCGTTTAACTGAGACCTTGCCTGAGGTATCTGCGCGGTGCGGGAGGGGTGACAGTTGTCACAAGTTGACGAATCACTGAGCTCTCGCATCACGTCACCACACCCCTCCCGCACCGCGCTTTTACCTAAGGCAACGGTCGGCCTATAGACGGCGTCACATGCTGCGCCGGTGCCGTCAAGTTTATTTATTGTTCATAAACTGCTTCAAACATACATATACCTCGTAAATGGAACGTTTTATTGAGTAGCCACGCGAAGAATATAAATTAACATTCAATGAAAAAACGTTTAGTTTGAGTTGAAATTAATAAAATTAATAATTTTCATTACTATTTAAAATCTAATTTTATTTGCAAGTATGTATAATTACACGGTACCGGTTTTTACATAATCTTCTTGACATAAAGTCGTATAAATATTATCATCAAGTCAATGACTGTTGGTTATACATTATTCAGTTATTATGACGCGTGTATGTTGTCAGGATATTTATCTATTATTGCTAGATATTGCTAGATAAATCAACCTATATTGCTCCCACTACAGGGTAAAAAAGAAAAGGGGGTCTTTCCTTTTCCCACTCAACTCAATCCCGAGCCAATATGGACCAATCCCTTATACAGGCGTCAAGTTCGTCCCGCCATCTACGCCTGGGTTTTCCGCGATGCCCTTGGATCTTTTCAAGAACCCATGATGTGGTGGTCTTACCTCACAATGGATCCCACATGCGGCAAACGTGTCCGGCCCAGTCCCATTTGAGCTTGACTTTTTTTTTATGTCTGCGGTTTATGTCTTAGAGCGTGTTCCATATCCGGTTGGTAAGTTGAACTTCAAGGATATGCTTCATCGTTCGCTGGCAAACCTCGAGCCTGGAGAATCACCCTTCAAGAAAAATATGCTTTCACCTTCTCGCAGTCAACTAGTCTTAGCAAAGGTAGTCCTTTGGTGCTCCTTTCCATTCCAACATACATTTGAAGACAAATAATGCCCCAAAGCTTATTTGTCTCGTAAGATATATTGTCAATGCCAAGGACTTAACATCTGCTTAAGTTCATGAGTTCTGAATGTTACGATACCTCATTTGGTTGAATTAAATACCCAGGGGTCCCACATTTACAAGTAATAATAACCTCTATTATAATTCTTTCATATACGAAGAAATTATAATAAGACTAGGTGCGCTCCGCGGTTTCACCCGCATAAGTTTTTATCCCGTGGGAATATCAGGATAAAAAGTAGCCTATATGTTAATCCAGGGTGTCAGCTACCTCTATACCAAATTTTATCAAAATTGGTCCAGCCGTTTGAGCGTGAAGAAGTAACATAAACATAAGTAATATAAACACACATACACACACACTCACAAACTTTCGCCTTTATAATATTACAGTGTGATTTCTACGAGGGAAAATTGATTGGTTCGGGAAATCTCTAATAGATGTTTATATGATCGTTTGAGCATGAAAATTCTTGGAATCCACATCCAAAGACATCCTTGCAACTTAGTGGCTCATTACGCAACTAGAAGCACTGCAAATTATACTTGTTTTACTGGAATGTAGAAATGTAAGCATTAATTCTGAGATAACTGCATTAATATCGCATTTAGAACTTATGCGCCATATGTGGGTAGATTAAATGACTAGACAGAGACACCGACCTACGTTTACGTAATCTACTCACTAGAATAGTTGTAATCGGGAGTTGTAACGAGTTTTGATCTGAACTGTTCTAATCTTCGGTTGATTTTCAGATAACAAACATACATAATTCACGCCTTCTTCCTTCCTTCTTTCTTTCTTCAGGCGGAAGTCTACCCCCATGGGAAGAAGAAGCCACTGGCAGCTTTGAGTTGACCGCCCGCGGCTTCGCCCGCGAGGTTTGTCGATAAAAACTATCCTATGTCCTTCCCCGGGATGCAATCTATCTCTCTGCCAAATTTTATCGAAATCCGTTTAGTGGTTTAGGCGTGAAAAGGTAACATACAGACATACAGAGTTACTTTCGAATTTATAATATTAATATGGATACTTGAAACCTCTATAAATGTTTAAGTAAGAGAGTGCAAATGCTATCGTTGCTGTGGTGAACGCGGAAGTGATTATATCGGGTTGGGACTTAAACACCAAACAATTAATATGTATTGAAGTTCTCCAATACCTATTAATTGTTTGGTATTTAAACATCAATGGCAGTTCTGCCATTGATGTTTGGTGTCCATTAGCAATCCCTTAGTTCTAAATTAAGATCGACACTATCAAGAGAACGAATATTGTAATAATATATTTAGTTCTGGATTAAGCTCTGTAGGGTCATTCACATTAGTACACCAAAACTCAAATTATGTTATAACAAACTGCGTAAGAAAATAAAGCCCTTTATTTATAAAAGTTCTTTAAAGTTAAGAGATGTTAGACGTCAAAATTGTCTAGTTAAACAGCCGCTAATCATTACCTAACTTTAAGCAACATTCCCCCCCTCTGTGTTTTGCTTAGAAATAAAAATGGTGATGTCACTGAACTTGTATTCTATTGACAAGTTCACTAAGGGCTGATTTTTCAATCAACAGATATTTTTTTTATTCGTGGAATAAAATTGACGTCTGACAGTTTTTGTATGGATGAACAGTGTCAAAAATTCAAAATTATTCTTTCGTTAAAATTATCTGGCGTTGAAAAAATTAGCCCTTAGGGCCTGTTTTTTCCATCGCCAGATAACTTTTATTCGAGGAATAAAATTGACGTTTGACAATTTTTGTATGAAACAACTGTCAAAATTTCAAAATTATTCCTCGAATAAAATCAGACGATTGAAAAATCAGCCCTGAATGTAATAAAAAATAAATAACCTTTTAGGAGGTTATCACATTACAGAACAACATTTTTTACTATTTTTATAACTTTTAGAAAGAAAAAAAAAGACAAAAAAATTACGTATATTTGCGGGGAAACATGCGTCACATCCACGCAAAACGGCTATCGCTCAGCATTATGCTGCGTTCCTTTACAAGACAGATAACATAATATATTACGATAGCATATGCATACCGTAACACAATCAGCCTATTATGTTCCCACTGTTGGGACGCATGCCTCCTCTCTGTGATAGGGAGTGGGCCGTAATCCAGCACGTATAAGCAGCCAAATGCTTACGATATTATAATGTAAACTTTCTTCATAATGAAACAGCATTATGAAGAAAAGTTTACATTATAATACTAATAATATATCATCATCTGCTTAACCTTTTCCCAACTATGTTGGGGTCGGCTTCCAGTCTAACCAGATGCAGCTGAATACTTACCAGTATTGTTACTGGGTAATACGATACACCTTGGCAAGACTGGTTGTCAGGCTTCCGGGCTTCTGACTTCCCGTAACGACTGTCAAAGATCCACGAAAGACAGCCGGGACCAACGGCTTAACGTGCTTTCCGAGGCACGGAGGGTTCACGGTATGTTAAGATGGTCACCCATCCACAGACCAATCGCGGCAAGCGTAGCTTAACCTGATCCATCGACCTGTGCGGCTGTTATTATTTAGCCACGGGCCCCTCCTATATGTATTATTAATACAAATAATATATATACTAAAGTCTAAGTCCATTATTTATAGGCTTGTTTTGATTCTAAATGTATTAATTAGATTTCATCTCCGGAACGTCTGGTTTTAAAATAATGCATGCGTAATGCATATGATGAGGTAAATACGAGTATATATAAAACAGTGAGACATAAAATGTAGGGCTTACTAATGCAAGACATGATATTTCTAAATTATTGCTATAAAAGCCCTATGCTTGATGGGATTTTCTATCGAGCACTTCTCAGGAGCCTTAGGTGATAAGTTTATTTTACTCAGAAGTCTAAATATCAACTGTCACGGTTGTAATTACAAAAATGACGAACTTTCATGCCTTATTTAACGCCTTTGGAGTTAGAATTTTCAAAAATCTTCCCTACTATCGTTATACAGGTTGTTTGGAAGCTGAGTGCAAAGCTTTAAGGGAGTGATATTTGACACCATTTACAGCATTTTGAACCATACATTCATGTCTTAGACGAAGTGTTTTTTTATTTTTAACTACAAACATTTAGTCAAAAATTACATATATAAACGAAACCAGCCTCAGCGGTCACCACTCTCAAAGGGATACTATTCTAGCTGGGAAGACTGATGAATACAAACTCAAACTGTTCACTCATTTAGTTTTAATTGGGTTTACAACAAAACAACTATGTTACTTAAACTCATTATTACATTTCTTTGGAACCGATTCTAATCGAATATCGCAATCGATGGTCCAGGAGCGAATGCCGTCTCCGCACCCGCTCCTAGCCAACGAACCCCCAAAATCCCCGCGCCAAATCCTGCTCTCCAATTGGCCCACGACATCAGGCGATACTAGTGTCGATGTCGTAATCCAATAGTAGAGCGACCTATTTTCCCGCCATGCACCAATCAATATTAAATCAAGGGTTGACATTCCCAAACAATAGTAATTAATCGTTTACACAAAATTGCTTTGATAATATTTAAAACATTATATTTACAAAAATCCTAACAAAATTAACTAATTTTAACAATTATCTTTAAAAACATAAGTTTCTATTTATTAACAAAGAACAAAACCTAACAATCGTCCGTCCTGACATCGTGTGCGGCCCTGCACACGACTCCAGGTGGAAACCTAACAATCGGATTTTGACCAGTTGCTTGAACTTATTACAATAATATTTAATAACTACTGCTACTTATTAATTTCTTTTAATGAACTAACAACAATCAAACAAAATAGTGAAGACAAAATAGCATTACATACAACTGTAGAAAATATAAGTTTTTTTTTTGTAAACAACACATAAAAGGTTTAAATAACGATATCCATCAGCAATTACACTGGTATTCAGCTGCATTCTGCTAGACCGGAATCCAACCCCAACCTCGTTGGGAAAAGGGTAGGCAGATGATGATCCATCAGCAATCGATTTGCCGGATCGACACAAGGTGAACCCAAATGATCGATTCATTGGGTCACGAAACATCTCAAGAGTAAGTTCACGACCGATCGATTTTGTCGTGAAACAAACTAGATCCCTGAACGATCGATTAATCAGGGTGCCCTAATATCCTGAACGATCGATTAATCAGGATGCCTAGCGGCGCCCGCACGAGCCGATCGATTTATACTCGTGATGGCAGCCGATAGGACTTGCTCGTGCACTTTTTGCATCGAGCCACTGCTTGTGCACTTTTTGCATCAAGCCACTAATCAGGATGCCTAGCGACGCCCGCACGAGCCGATCGATTAATGCTCGTGATGGCAGCCGATAGAACTTGCTGTTGCACTTTTTGCATCAAGCCACGAACCGATCGATTCTCGCGTACTTGATCTGTAACAACGAATAATATTCTGTACATAATATTGTCTTAATTTCAACATAACGCAATAAGTATGGTGCTCATATCCTAATCCAAATTATTGCCAATATTATTGTCGTCACTATCGCAGCTATCATCAACATCATCCTCGTCGATCTCCAGAGCGATCACATGGCTTCATGCGGTCCGCAGCGACAGTTGTTGGGCGTCTGCTTCCTGTATCGACTACAACTGACTGACTGTATCGGTGCTACAACATAGTGGTCCATACCTAGAACCTTGCTAACACGGTATGGTCCTACGAAAGAAGGCATAAGTTTGCTCTGTCCGTTGTTACTAAAACAAGTCTTTGTTATTTTTACGAGCTCACCTTCACTGTAGGTGCGCCCGTGTTTTCTTTTCTGTCATACCTATCCTTCTGTTTTGCCTGCTCTCTATCTATTCTAGCCTTAACTTCGTCGCGTATACCCGATAAATCATCCTTATTGCGAGTGACTACTGTGACAACATTAAGCATGGGATTAATTTCACTGCTCATACAGGTTCCGAACATTACCTCTGAAGGCGTCCTTCCCGTGGTTTTTTTTTAACGGTATTATTGAGCCCCCATTGAATTTTACCCAAATGGCTGTCCCAGCTCTTTTCTTCATGTCTAGTGCTTAACGCCTTCAGGGAATCGATAATGGTGCAGTTGTAACGCTCGACCTGCCCGTTTGACCTGGGGCTAGCTACCGCGTTTAAAACGTGTTTTATACTTTTGTCTAAGCAAAATCGCTTGAATGTATGTGAGGTAAAACAGCTCGATCACCACGATCGCTTATGAGACGGTCAGGGTTTCTAAATGTACTAAAGATATCTTCTAAAGCCCTAATTACATTTTGCGTGTTGGTGTTTCTAACGGGTCTTATGATACAGTATTTGGTGAAACCGTCCACAACCACTAACAGGTGAGTAAAACCCCTATTTGACTTCACAAAGGGCCCAATGTGGCCCACGTGAAGCGTGTGGAATGGAATCTCTACCTTTGTGATGGGGTGCAGTAACGCTTCGCGAGTGCTTGTATTGTTTTTTTTTTGCATAAGCACACTCAATGCTAGCGGTCAAGAAGTATGTGGGACTTCTTGACGAACCTGGATATTTTGGGGAACCAATAATTATTTTTAATCCCCTCCAAAGTCTCCTCAATGCCGAAATGTCCAATGTCGTCGTGATTGAGCTTACATATTTGCCACCTTGCCCCTTTTGGTACTACCCATCTGACCTTTTCCTCATCACCATATAAATAGTGAAATAACCTATTGTCTCTAATGACATAATTCTGTTTAATGTATCGTAGGCCTTTTTCATCTAGATTACTATTCAAAATATCTACTATCCTACGCAGCTCAGAGTCGCCTAATTGAAGTGTGTTAGGCCAATCTTCGCTACTAATGGTCATTATCGTCGGAAACTGATCCTCAAGAGATTCCGACGGTCCGACAGGATTTCGTGACAATGCGTCAACATGACTCATTTTAACTCCGGCCCTATATTCAACAGTACAGTTGAATTCCTGTAGTGTCAGCCACCATCGTGCTATCCTTGGGATTAAGTCCCGCTTTGAGAATGTAGAACGCAATGCGCTGCAATCGGTGATAACCTTGAATTCTTTCCTTAATAGATAAACTCTAAACTTACGAAGGGAGCAAACTACTGCTAGGGTTTCCAACTCATAAGAGTGGAAGTTCTTCTCCTCGGGAGAAGTCTGCCGACTATAATACGCTACAGGGTGGAAATTCTCACAGTCTCGCTTTCGCTGAAGAAGAATCCCACCGATTCCTAGCCTACTTGCATCTGTGTGTAATTCTAATTCAGCAGCGGGGACATATATATCTAAAACCGGTCTATTAGCCAAACTCGCTTTAAGCTTCTCGAACGCCCGCTCCTGATCGTCACTCCACTCCCAGGCTGTGTCCTTTATAAGTAGCTTGCTAAGAGGCGACGATATCTGTGCAAAGTTTTCTATAAACTTGCGAAAGTAGCTGGCCAGGCCAAAAAATTGCCGGACGTTGTGCACATTTTCGGGTCGAGGAAAGTTGACCACGCTACATGCGCTTTTCACCGGGTCTGATACCGCTGGCGCTAATCTCGTAGCCTAAATAGTCGACCTTATCACGTAAGAACTCACATTTTGACAAGTTTAAAGTAAGATTCGCCTTTTCTAACATCTGCAGGACTTCCTCAAGTCGCTCTAAGCACTGTGTAGCGTCCTTTCCAAATATAAAAACGTCGTCGATATACACTGTTGCCTTACTAAATCGAGCTGAACCTAGTATTGTGTTAATCATGCGTTGAAACACGGCAGGTACATTGGCTAGGCCAAACGGCATACGATTGTACTCGTACTGGCTGTCCGGTGTAACAAAGGAGGTCAAATGCTTGCTCCGTTCTGAGATCGATACCTGATAATAGCCAGACGCAAGATCGAGAATTACGAAACACGATTGCCCGGAGAGACGTGCTATTTCGTCCTCGATGATAGGCATTGGATACCTTTCTTTGACAGTCACTGAATTCAGCATACGAAAATCTACACACAATCTTGCGGAACCATCCTTTTTACGTACGAGTAGAATAGGGCTAGCATACTCGGAAACAGATTCTCGTGTCACGCCAGCATCTAACATATCTGCAACTATAGAACGCACCTTTTTCCTCTCGTGATGCGAGAACCTGTACGGGCGATAAACAACTGGACGCTGACTGTTAAGTTCTATGCTCATCTCTGACGCTGGTACATCCTAAGTCCTTCAAGCACGAGGCGAAACAGTGCTGATATTTCTCAAGTATTTTTATGAGAGTGTAGTGTGCAGCACGCCTAACCCTATATAACTGTAACTGCACATATACTAATGTTCATTATTATATCGGTATTAGAACCAAACAGTTCTCTTTATTTAATAATCACGGTCACCCTATTACAAGAGTTCGTCTTACATTTTCAGATACATCTTCACCTACACGCACCTGACTTTCATCGAATCGCTGCCCAACTTTTGACTCAATTGACGGTTCATTTACAACTCGATTCACAACGTCGACTCTCTCAGCACGACAAAAGATTAGTTTAGACGAAATTCTGCAAAAACCAAAACAGGGTAAAACCAATACGTTAATGCGTCCATTGATCGAACGATGAAGTCCTCCAACTATGAAATACTGATCGTTAGGCTTTCCTGCTACGCTATTTTTCATCGAACGCAAGTTGAGTCTCCACTCTAACTGATGCAGGGCCATAGATGTCAATTGTACTAGATGTCGAAAACCTCAACAAGGTATCACTGTCATCAGCAAGTTCAGAACAAGGCAATTCATTCCCAATATTATAGAATTGCAATTTGTTTCTATCTTTATATACCGATATGTGAGATTGCTCCGTAAACGTTTGTCCTATAAGCACAGGGACCTCTAATAAATGGTCGGTCACGACTTTGCAAGTAACTCTAGCCTCTACCTCATCGACACTCATGTCAACCACGCTATTACCAAATCCTTTTATTAGTGTGGGGACATTATCGTGAGATACACCTAATCTCCTGGCAGCGGATTCCCTAATCAGGGTAACGTCGCTCCCGAAATCTATAAAAGCTGTAAGTACATAACTACTGACTTTTATTTTTAGAGCCAGGGTTTTTATCTATGGGTGCGTCTTCATTGTTTATAAAATCAATTCTCATAGTTTTCTGCGCTGCACCACTAGTGCTTGTTACTTTGTCATCTGACTTATTATAACACTTTTCCGCAGTGTGGCCGACCTTATTACAACGCGTGCACTCCACCAACGGCTTAGTGCAGTGCAAGAAACCATGTCCCTTTTCCTTAGAATTATAACAGGTGACGTGACTCGGTATGGCACTAGGTCTAGCGCTCGCTGTATTGGAAACGTGAGAATTATCAAAGTCCCTATTACTGAGTAAATACTGTAACAGTTGATCGGGATGGGTACAACGCAGTGCTAAAGCTCCTGATTTAAGTGTCTTATCTGTAATGCCATATATAATGCATTCTACTGCGCGGGTACCTACTATATCACATTGATTCACTAGGCTTAGTTTTTCATAGTATGGATTATGATGACCTCTATGGATTCGTTATATTTGCTTTTTCTTTTAATCATATCTTCCAAGGTCTGGCCGTAGTTCTGTTCGCAAGGAAAAGCGTTCAATAGCTTCTCTTGCCAAGTAAATAGAATAGTATTTAAACTTTCGCACCACGTCTTGGCCAGACCTTGCAACTTTTGCATAGCGAAATGAGTGGTGGATCTTTCATCCCAACCGTATACCGAAGCGCACTCATTCACCTTTCTTAACCACACGTCCATTCGCTGGTTTTTGGACGAGGGATCAAAGTTTGGCAATATATTTTTATAATCGATTCGCTGTAGTGGTGCGCTTTGGTTTACATGTGGTAATGCGAGACCATCTCTCAAGTTACTAATGATGTCAAAAAAAATCTCCTTTTGAAAAAGAATGGCTACGTGACCTTCCAATCCGTCCTGCACGGTCGTGCTGCCGTAGTCCACGCTCCGCGCGTTGCTCTGCGCGTAGCTCGGCGTCCTGGCGCCGCGCTGACGCGGAGATGCTGCGGAGACGGCTGTCCGCTCGCGGCTCGTCGCTGCGACGCGCAAACGGTCGCGCTCCCGCCGTACTTCATTCTCAAGCCTTCGAAGCTGGTCACGGCCCAACTCGATGTCCGGCTCGGGACTTCGACTTCGCAGCCGACTTCGGCTCCGCGTGACAGAGTGGGGCTCCCTGTGACCCGGAGTCACGAGCCACCGTTGACCCAGTTGATTGCCTGAAATCTCGCGATAAAGGAATTTGAGAACTGGATATCGAAGTTGTAACCTATTGAAAAGTTTGTGATTGCAGACAGATACAAACTAAGCAATCGTTTAACCTTTCTTTAAATACCACTGGACAATAGCAAAGGGTACAGATATATCGTTTTAGTTGAGCATTATGCATTTTTTCAGTGGGATTAAGATTGGTATTTCTTATACAAACAATGAAATCTAATTCATCCTGTTATAAAAATAAAACTGGCACCTTTGTTCCAAGTAAGAACACTTAAGTCCCAAAAGCGATAAATGCGGTATGCAGCGTCAAGTGGTTCGCTCGCATCGGTTCAACTTATCGTCGGAGGTGTCGGGTGACGCTCTGCTTGGTAAGCGCCGTCTCAATCCAATAATGCTAAACTTTAAAAGATCTACATCGAAAAACTACAGAACAACTTTATATTTTTGATTAAATTACATTTGTTTTAAAGGGGTTCCCTGACATCCAACTCAACCATTTTATTCCAAGCTTGCGATTTGGCTACTGACCGGAATTCGAACCCGGACCACAATATGTCAATTCAATTGTTTATTAGCCGGCCCGTTACTTCTTCCACAGTAGTAACACGGAATAGTGTAAACGGGTATTCACTCGCTAAATTACGCCACGCTAATAATATATCGGTTGACAGACCCACAAAAACTAATAACATTAATTATAAACCAAATGTGATTATAAGACTTCAACATAATAACGTTTAGCAGTAAAAAAAATCTATACAAAATCTAAAAACAAAAGCGTGTTAGGTACTACGTAATTAACGCAATATCCTAAAATTAGTCTTAGGTCTCAAGTTAATTCTGAGGCAAGATCCGTGATATTATAATCACATCAAATAAAGTAGAGATACAATTTGGACGTGTACTTACGTTTTGGGTGCTTTTCACTTCTGAAGTATAAACGAAACCAGCCTCAGCGGTCACCACTCTCAAAGGGATACTATTCTAGCTGGGAAGACTGATGAATACAAACTCAAACTGTTCACTCATTTAGTTTTAATTGGGTTTACAACAAAACAACTATGTTACTTAAACTCATTATTACATTTCTTTGGAACCGATTCTAATCGAATATCGCAATCGATGGTCCAGGAGCGAATGCCGTCTCCGCACCCGCTCCTAGCCAACGAACCCCCAAAATCCCCGCGCCAAATCCTGCTCTCCAATTGGCCCACGACATCAGGCGATACTAGTGTCGATGTCGTAATCCAATAGTAGAGCGACCTATTTTCCCGCCATGCACCAATCAATATTAAATCAAGGGTTGACATTCCCAAACAATAGTAATTAATCGTTTACACAAAATTGCTTTGATAATATTTAAAACATTATATTTACAAAAATCCTAACAAAATTAACTAATTTTAACAATTATCTTTAAAAACATAAGTTTCTATTTATTAACAAAGAACAAAACCTAACACATACCAACTGGGAAAAATCAACAATTACCCCCTTAAGGTTTTGTATTCAGCTTCCAAACAATCTGTATAAGAGTATTCTATTCTATTCTATTCTTCTATATAGGGAACTCTTGTGCAAAATGCAAAAGAAAAAACTGACAAAATAAAAACTAACAAAACTAAAAATTAAATTAATCTAAGTTATCTTAACCCATAAGAACATACCTAGAAACTAGAAATAAGAAAATCGTGTGTAAGGCAAGAAATAAAAGTTTTATATATATTTTTTTTCAATTCGATTCTATTTTCCGATTTCGACTTCGAATAAACCTTTTTAGTGACACTACCACTCCAAGGGATTTCCCGATCAATTATTATGAGTAAGGCAGTTTCTAAGGACCTAGGTTGGTACCTATTGACCTTAGACTGCGTGATTTGTATATCTAAATATATAAAACTCAAAGGTGACTGACTGACATAGTGATCTATCAACACACAGCCCAAACCGCTGGAGGGATCGGGCTGAAATTTGGCATGCAGGTAGATGTTATGACGTAGGCATCCGCTAAGAAAGGATTTTGATAAATTCTACCCCCAAGGGGATAAAATAGGGGATGAAAGTTTGTATGAAACTTTGTCAATTTTAAACCGATCGGGCTGAGACTTCGCATGCGTATAGCTGCTATGACGTAGGCATCCCCTAAGAAAGGATTTTGATAAATTCAACCCCCATGGGGATAAAATAAGGGATGATGGAGGATGTAAATGTATTCGTTTTTTTTAATAATACTTAACGCGAGCGAAGCCGCGGGCAAAAGCTAGTTACAATGTAAAGTTACACGGATAATTTCAATCACTACTCGGATATCTAAGATCACTACAGATTTGTGTATTCCTCATGTACGAGTATCTATATCCCTTTAGGGCTAGAATTTTTAAGTCAGTCCTGTTTCATAGTTAAATCATTTAAAGTACTTAGTATTGTTTTTTAAATACATTATTTTTTACTGCCATTTCAATCAAGTTCTGCGAATATTTCTAAGCCTAGACCGATATAGCCAGTTCAGGTGAATATTAACATTTTAAAAGACAAGTTTCCTTTGAAAGTTACACCACCTGTGAAAAGTCCCACGCCTTGGAAACCACTGTAGGAAGTGGTTCTTATCCTATTGTTACAACTACATGCTCATTATGTTATAACAGCCGGCTAACTTATAACAGCCGCAAGGATCGATCGATCGGGTTAAGTTCGCTTGGCGCGGTTGGTCCGTGGATGGGTGACCATCTTTACATACCAGGACCACTCCGTATCTCGGCAAGCACGTTCAACTGTTGGTCCTGGCATTCGTGAATCTTTGACAGTCTTTACGTCGTCAGAAGCCCGAAAGACTAACAACCAGTCTTACCAGGGGGTATCGTATTACCCAGAAACTGTGTTGTCATGTAAAATACTGGTATAGGGGTGTGAGGAACAGGGTGGCAAGTTCACTCATACTCTATAGAAAAGGGAGGATTCTCCGACCAGACGGGTGTTGTGTCTGGCGGGCAACTGCCCGATGATTCATGTCGGGCCGTTGTATCTATGCTAGTTGCGCGGTAAATTCTGCTTGCGAGATGCATGATTTGACGAAGAAGCGTTATGAAGCGCTTTTCACATGAGGCGTTGTAGATACCGCTACACTGGTATTCAGCTGCATCCGGTTAGACTGGAAGCCGACCAGACAATGATGATGACTCATTATGCTATACACAGACATCATTTACTCAACAGTTGAATCTTGACGTAAAAGCTGTAGAAGTAAGATTTGGTATGTAAAATTAGAATAGAATACTCTTTATTATGTATACCATATAAATTACAGACAAACATATATAAATTTTACAAAGGGTGACACAATGGGCGGTCTTATCGCGAAGAGCGATCTTTTAAAGACAACATTCGGTTGGATTAAAAAGGGGAAGGACAAATGCTGCTGCGGTATGTAAAACGCTGATACGGTCCTTTCTAGGCTTTAAAGGCTACATTTTCAAAAAAGAGCTGTATTAAAAAAGCAACGATAGCACTTCGCTGACTTGTTATTATTTTGACATTGGCATGAGCCATCACTGCTATCGTTCGTCGTTTCAGCCGATAGACGTCCACTGCTGGACATAGGCCTCCCCCAATTTTGGGAGGGGGTTTGCCATAATCGCCACGCTTGGCAGGCGGGTTGGCGATCGCAGTATGGTATGATGGTGGAATAAATAGAGAACGCTGCTGCCCATTCTCCGGTAAGACCCTTAGTCGCCTTTTACGACACCCACGGGAAGTAAGGGGTGGTGCAATTCTTTAAGTCCGGCACCACACAGACATTGAACTAATGATATCGATCACTGCTATGAGAGAAGAAAATATGAAAATAGAGATTGAGTTTTTTTTTGCTTAATTCAGTGAAAACAGCAAATATCTTATAGCATTAATCAGCCTATAATGTTCCCGCTACTGCTCCTTTCTGTGAGAGGGAGTGAACCGTAGTGGACCGATCTAGTGTGGGTTGGAAAATGGCACATATCTTCGAATTTTTGTTCTAGTACAATACATGCCGGTTTCCTCACTATGTTTTTCATCACCGTTTTGAGAGCAGCGGTGATGAAATGATTTACACAAAGTAAAACACCTGTTAGGTTTCGAACCTACGTCCTGCAACTCGTAAGTCGCGGCTGTTTCCTCAGGGCCACCACCGCTCAAGCAAATGTCTTGTTCGCACTTTTTCTAAGAATAACACATGAGTTTCTGCCAATCACGAGTATTTACATATCGGATTAAACTCGATTTGACTCGTAGACGAATCAAATCGAGTAAACACTGTAAACATTTCCATGAAGGCGTAACACCGAATACGTAACAAGAGTTCTGTAATCATAACATAGGTAAAACCAATTCAAATTGAACTAATGATATCGATACACGAAAGTTGGTAATTTGAAACGTAATAATTCCCTAGTGATTTGTTTGTAAACAGTATTGATTGAAACACGTGTAAGACTTGAGTCATAGAGTAATGGATGGGACTGGTGACTTTTAAGTTTGCAGTCATGCGTACAATTTTCATAATTTTCAAAGCATGATTGGAGGAAGGTCTGTTATTCGGGCTTGGTAAAAAGCAAAGGAAAGAAAAGGCAGGCCAATATAGAATGAACTTTAATTGTTTGCAAACCGTCCTTTTAAAAAGTAAGTTTCTAAAAAGTATGTTTTCTCAAAAGGAAAGTTTTTCTAATCATAGCTAAGAGTGTTCTAGATCAAGTAACCTTTAAGATAAAGCAAAAACACTAGATCCGATCAACCGTTTGGGAGCTACGAGGCACACATACAGATACACGTTTGACCTATTTTAAAACCCCTCTTTTTCCATCGGGGGTAAAAAATAAGGAACATACGGTAACTGCCCGTAGCTGCAGCACCACTGGGTCTGTTTACATACAGGAAAGGAACAAGCAATGATCACTATGATTTGTATATATTGACTGATTCAATCAAACGATAATGTAACGGTATGCCTCACTATATCTTCTTTCACTGTGAGTCAGAGGTGTCTTAGAATTAAGCATGACTTTGACAATATGTAAACTTGGTTTTGACCACCAGAAATCTAAGAATTTTATGCTAATCAAAAGTCAATCAGTAACATAAGATAATGTGGAAGACCCGTCTGTGGTATTCTGGTAGGAAGTTCAAGGTTCAGCTCCATACATCTACCAATGACTATTATTATTGCTTTGACGTCACATCTCACCGCAATTTTGAGGTCGTTCATGACGTTATAAAGATCGTGACGAAAATTTACATAGGCTTGCCGGATCCATGTTGACATTGGGATAATTTGAAGAATAACTTATTGTTATGTTTATCGAAATTGGTTTTAAGTGAATCATTTTAAAATATGTAAGGAATGATAACATTGTGTTTTTTTGAGAGTCATCTTGTTATCAGAACTATGAATGGGTTAATTTAATCTTCGCGTTATAGCAAACTTTCGAAGTTCCGTACTTCGCGATGATGAACATTCTAAATTAAGTAATTCGTCATAGCGTACCTTCGAACTCAAGTAATTCGTTCAAGAACATTTGTAAACTTTTTGAATACAGTATTTCGTCGATATTTCGACCTTCAAAGTTCAGTATGACAGTCCGGATTTTGTGATAATCGATGATTTTTCTCCTAATTTTTGACGACTTTGTCTTTTGACTCAACTGGTGAGTGGTTTTCTATGCACCAAGTTGGGCTTTGGATTCCCCACATTCGCAGATTGACGTATTTTGTGTGTAGCATAATCAGCCTATAATTATAATTTATTAATTCTCAACTCTGTGAGAGGGAGTGGGCTGTAATCCACCACGCGGACCCAGTGCAAGTTGGTAGATGTCACATGTCTTCGAATTTTTGGTTCTCCTCACGATGTTTTTGTTCACCGTTTTGAGATCAGTGGGGATGAAATAATTTACACAAAGTAAAGCACCTGTCAGGACTTGAACCTGCGATATGTTTCCACAAGAATATCACTACCCTCTATTTTGTGTGTGCGATTTGTTATTTTGAACCAATCAAAATCATTCAGACGATGGTTCAATGTACTGTAAATTACGTAAATGTCTGTCAATTTCATTTTTTATTAGTTTTATTTTAATAGCCTCTTTATCCTTATCATTATCTACATCTACCCGGAGACGAAGACAGGGAGGAAAAACATCAAATTCTGCATCAAAAAAATCTAAAACTCAAAATGATCCAAGTTAAATGCTCTCCCGTTTCCCTCTAAAGTTTCGTATTTGGAGACGGAGTGAATTTGTCGGTTACAGAGCCATCAATCAATCTTGTCAGTCGCAATTCTTAAGCGGCAGAATTACTTTTAGGTATATCAGGAGATCTCTCCTGAAGATACACGCTGAAATATTACTTTAGCTGGTTTCCTCACTTGGCGTTTATTTAAAGACATTTGGATGAATTTTTGCCAACTTGATTTCTTTTTTCCCATTACCTACCAAGTTACGTACCTATGTTCGAACGCGAGTCATCATGGGGAATGGATCTTTGTTTAACTTGATAATGATCTCGCTTCTTATTCGATGTTCAAATTCATTCTTAAGTTTTTTTGTTCTTCATATTTCCGAATGATACCGTTCCTATCAGAGGGGTCACATCTTAATGATTAAGTTTTTTATCTTTAATTCTTTACCTACTTAATTAAGCTTTGATAGCTTTTTATTACTGTTATAAATTATATAAATGAGGTTATCGCTCAATAATCTCCGCCATGAATCTATCATATTGCTGTCACGGTGGACAGGAATCTTCATCAAACAGTACATCGACACCACTCGACTTCTCCTTTTGTTGTATTTTGTAGGTTAAGATCAGTTGGCTGCGATAACTGTGTATTGACACCATGATGTCTATTGAAAATTCCAATTTTAATTGATTGAATCGTGATTCAATCAAATAAAATTGGAATTTTTACCTAGATCTTGAACATAAAAAGTGAAGTCCCTCTTTATCGTGATAATGAGGGACTTCACTTTTTATGTTCAAGATCTAGGTTATTTTTCAACAGGATGTTTACTTACATGGACAACAGTCTCCACACGGTGGGTGCCTCAGGATGGACAGCCCTGCCGAGGCCGAACCAGGAAGAGGTGGCGAGATGACCTAGATGCGTAACGTACGGGTTGGGTCGATATGGGTCAAGAAAAAATGTCTGGAAGGATTTGGGGGAGGCCTTTACTCACAACTCAGCAGTGGGACAGACATTAAAAAAAAAAAACTGTGGCACTCCGGGAGTGCCGACAGAAGTGAAAACAAAACATAAACAGAAAACTTTGCCATCACTCATTGACATATCGGATATTCATATACATTAAAACCGAGTACATCCCGAAGACAGCCGAACACATCCGAAGCGGGTATTTTTTAATCGTCTTATCCGTAACATCCGGGTTTATGCATAAGGTATATGTTTATGAAATTAAATGTTTTTTTTATTTTTGAGTTGATTGAATGAATGGTAAATTGTGGTTTACGATTTATGACGTATTAAAAAAAAGCTACTTACTAGATCTCGTTCAAACCAATTTTCAGTGGTAGTTTACATGGTAATGTACATCACATTTTTTTTTAGTTTTATCATTCTCTTATTTTAGAAGTTACAGGGGGGGGCACATATTTTACCACTTTGGAAGTGTCTCTCGCGCAAACTATTCAGTTTAGAAAAAAATGATATTATAAACCTCAATATCATTTTTGAAGACCTACCCATATATACCCTGTCCTATCGTAGGTATGCTGGAAGAGATTTCTTATGAAATAAGCATCACCTTTGTACTTATTTTTCTGCTCTGTTTTTTCTTCTCTGTTTATATATGTGTGTACATAAATGGTAAAATAAATAAATAAATAATACCCCACACGTATGGGTTTGATGACAAAAAAAATTTGAGTTTCGGTTCTAAGTATGGAACCCTAAAATTTATTGTTTTTTTTCTATTTTTGTGTGAAAATCTTAATGCGGTTCACAGAATACATCTACTTACCAAGTTTCAACAGTATAGTTCTTATAGTTTCGGAGAAAAGTGACTGTGACATACGGACGGACAGACAGACTGACGGACAGACAGACAGACAGACAGACATAACAAATCTATAAGGGTTCCGTTTTTGCCATTTGGCTACGGAACACGTGCGGTGTCGCTTACGGTAACGCTGGCTTGAGTTCAATGGTTTTTTCCCATCTCAAAAAACCGGGCAAGAGCGAGTCGGACTCGCGCACCGAGGGTTCCGTAACATCCGGGTTTATGCATAAGGTTTATGACCTATTAAAAAAAACTACTTACTAGATCTCGTTCAAACCAATTTTCGGTGGAAGTTTACATGGTTATGTACATCATATATTTTTTTTTAGTTTTATCATTCCCTTATTTTAGAAGTTACTGGGGGACACATTTTACCACTTTGGAAGTGTCTCTCGCGCAAACTGTTCAGTTTAGAAAAAGATTATATTGAAACCTCAATATCATTTTTGAAGACCCCATACTTGTGGGGTATCCATAGATACCCCACAAGTATGGGTTTGATGAAAAAAAACTTTTCGGGTTTCAGTTCTAAGTATTAAAAAAAAACCCTCAAAATTTATTGTTTTTTTTTCTATTTTTGTGTAAAAATCTTAATGCGGTTCACAGAATACATCTACTTACCAAGTTTCAACAGTATAGTTCTTATAATTTCGGAAAAAAGTAGCTGTGACATACGGACGGACAGACAGACAGACGGACAGACAGACAGCCAGACAGACAGACATGACGAATCTATAAGGGTTCCGTTTTTTGCCATTTGGCAACGGAACCCTAAAATTTTCACTTCAAAAAATATGATAAGCCTGTAATTTTCCTACTGTTTGACGAAGACCTCTTCGAGTATATAGAAGGAATGCGCATTGAAAACTATTCTCGTCTTCAGCATATTGATGTTTTTAGATTTTGTGTACGTAGGTCGATAAAACCACAGGATGTTCTAACTAAAAGGACCGCGAAATTAAAATTTTCTTAACATTTTTGCAATTTTCAGGTCAGTGTCAGATTGTATCTTGATCAAAATATGATTTGCGACTATAATAGATATCTATATATGACTGATATATCAACGCACAGCCCAAACCGCTGGACCTAGAGACTTGAAACTAAGAAGGTGTGTTCTTTGTGAAGAGTAAGTATCCACTAAGAAAGGATTTTTGGGAATTCAACCCCTAAAGGGTTAAAATAGGGGATGGAAGTTTATATGAAAGTCCGACAGTTTTGAAGTTAGGATCTTCTAATTTTGTATTTAGGCTGACAATTGAAAATTAATTTATACGTGTCTCAGAGTTTTTGATAATTCCACCCCCAAGGGTTAAAAAGGGGGATGAAGTTGTGTATAGAAAGTCATTAATTTTCGATGTAAAAATCACAAAATTTATTATCTTGGCTTATGATTGGAAGCTTACACAACGGTGTTGTTAGAATTTCATCCATTAAGGGGGTGAAAATGGGGATGAAATTTTGTCTTGCCTGACTGATATATCAACGCACAGCCTAAAACGCTGGTCGGTACCGCTGGGGAGAGAAATTAATTTTGGAGGGTGTGTTCTTTGTGAAGAGTAGATATCCACTAAGAAGGGGTTTTGGAAATTGAACCTTTCAGGGGTGAAAAGAGGGGATTTTGTTTGTATGAAAAATCTTATTCCTTGAGTTAATAAACATGAAACTTGGCACGAATACTTATCTAAATAAATTATGAAGTTTGGCTTTTTTTTTCTAAACTACCCCCTGAGGGGGGATTGGGAGGTGTCAAAGTTTGTATGGAAGAATTTTAACGCATGGTCCGATTAACTCGAAACTCAGTATTTATACTTAAGACCAAAAATAAAGAATAACGTGTATCATCGTTTTTCGAAAATTTTCCCCTAACGGGGTGAAAAGTTAATTTTATAGGGGAAGACTTTACTGCGTGGCTTGATTAACTCGAAAATAGGTTTAAACAATCTTTGAGTCGAGTAATGAACACATCCCAAACAATTTTACGAAATTCCACCCCGGAAAAACGGGGATACAGTTTATAAGAAAAATCTTATTCATTTGGTTAATAAACTTGGCAAGAATACTTGCCTAAGCAAGTAATAAATTTATCATTATTCGTTTATCAAAACACCCCAACACCAATTGTGTTGGGATGTTAAAGTTTGTGTGGAAGAATTTTAACGCGCGGTCCGATTTACTCGAAACTCAGTATTAATACTTTTGACAGAAAATAATCAATAATAACAGCCGCACAGATCGATCAGGTTACGCAGGCTACGCTTGCCGCTAATGGTCTGTGGATAGGTGTCCATCTTTACATACCGTGACCTCTCCGTGCCTCGGAAAGCACGCTAAGCCGTTGGTCCCGGCTGTCATTCGTGGATCTTTGACACTCGCTAGGAGTGGTCAGAAGCCCGAAAGTTTGACAACCAGTCTTATCAAGGGGTATCGTATTTGGGTTGTGGAGGTCAGATAGGCAGTCGCTCCATGTAAAATACTGGTACTCAGCTGCATCCCGTTGGACTGGAAGCCGACCCCAACATAGTTGGGAAAAGGCTAGGCAGATGAAGAATCAATAGTAAGTGTATGGGGTTTTCGAAAATGATTGACCCCTGACGGGACAAAAAGTGGTAATTCGATTTATAAGGGGATTTGAATGAGTGCCTTGATAAACTCAAAAAAATGGTACTTACAAATAAATTTGGACTTGAAACTTGGCACAAATAATTATAAAGTTCGATTTTTTTTGGAATTCTAAACTAACCCAAAGGGGAGATTGGGGGTGTCAAATTTAGTATGGAAAAATTTTAATGCGCGGTCCAATTAACTCGAAACTCAGTACCTATCTATGACCAAAAGAAGAGGGGTAGTCAATTTCATAGGGCAGAATTTTATTACGAGGCTTGATTAACTGAAAAATTGGTATAAATAATCTAGATTATCTTTCGAAATTCCACCCCTATGGGGGATAGAAAGAGGGGATACAGTTTATATGAAAAATCTTATTCATTTGGTTAATAAATTAGAGACTTGGCAATATTTGGGTCAGTAAATAATAAAGATTGTCACTTTTAGTTTAAAAAATCCCTCACAGAGGATAAGGGGGGTGACAAAGTTGATGGATTAGAAAAATATTTAACCCGCTGTCGGACTAACTCGAAACTCGGTACTACTAAAACAAAAAATACTTAAATAAAGTGATTTTGGGGTTTTTTCAAAAATTGACTCCTACGAAGGTGGAAAATTCTACTGCTTGCTTCCATTAACTCGAAAATGGGTCTTTGAGTCAAGTTATGAACTCATCCCAAACGATTTTTTTAAATTACTCTCCTGGAGGGGTTAAAAAGCTGGGATACAGTTTATTTGAAAAATCTGATCCTTTTGAGCTATAAACTAAAAAATTGGCCCGAATACTTATTTATATTTATATCTAAATAAATGATAAAAATCATAAACATACATTTTCGAAATTATAAGAGGGAAGTACGAATTTCTCGCGGACGAAGTCGCGGGCAGAAGCTAGTGTATTTACAAAATTACAGTCTATCTCTTTAAGATAGATTTGTTATATCTGGATCTGGGGGCACGGAAGTGCCCCCGCCAAAACGAGCCAAGCGAAGCGCAAGAGCCTACCTTTTCTCGAAGCACTTCATCGTATTTTTGAACCTTCTTAACTTGGGTTTGGATTATACCAGATAAACAAAATTTTCGGAACATGATGTCAGTGGTTGACTTATTAAACCTATAAAGTTTCAATTGCATAGCTCTTATACTTTAGATTTTATTGATATCTAAAATACCCCGATTTCGTCACTGATTCACTGACTCACTGATGATCATACATATTCTTAAGGTTCTTCCTGAAGTCCTAGAAAGCTGTTTGGTATGTAAGCTAGTAATAGTACACAAACGATTTGTATGAGACTTTCGTAAATTTTGATGCTAGAGGTCTGAAAATTTATATAGTGGGTCCTTGTTATAAATAATAAGATATGTATTGCAGGATTTTTAGTAAGTCATCCCCTACCCTTTAAATTAAGGAATGATTTGTTTCGGTTTTCCCATACAAACTTATAATTCGCATACTAACTTAATTTCATGCTTGAGATCTGAAAATTATACAAGTACATTCTTCTTACAAATTAAAACATAATTAAAAAAAAAAACATCCTTCAAACCCTTGCATTACGGGATAAAAGTGTATATGGTTTTAGAAAATTCTTCACTACATTATTGTACTTGTATTACCTATAAGTACTAACGAATAATATTAATAAATACTTACGAATAATATTAACACACTTGTATACATCGATAAGTGTTTAATCTTTACTCAACACCTTAGTCAAAATATATGGCTTGGCCGTTTCGTTACTACAAGAACCATTGTATAACAGTATGAGAGTTTTTCACCTTACGCTCATGTGAATGTAGCGAAATGGCCAAGCCATATATTTTGACTAAGGTGTAGAGTTTGCGAAGTTAGGCCTTGTAGAGTTAGGGCGTGTAGAGTTAGAAGCTTGGCTCTACATGAGATCTGATTACTTTTTGACAGTGCGAGCTACATGGTGTCGCCTTGGCAACATTTAACATTAAATGTTTTTGTGGGATAAACACTATTCCTTAAGAGATTTGTTCTTATGGAACAAAATCAAACTTAGAAAGATGTATTAATGATTCTGTGAAAACGTACCTGTTATAGTCGCAAATCATATTTTGATTAAGATACAACCTGACACTGACCTAAAAATTGCAAAAAACGTAAGAAAAATTGAATTTCGCGGGCTACAACTGCGCATTCACCTTAAATGAGGACAATGTAATTCACAACAATTAAGAACCTAATTAGTTTATAGAAACGGCTGATTCACAAAATATTAGTTCAACAAGTCATCAGACCCTACTAAAATTTAAATTCGCACATAACATACGTTACCTCCTTCCATATAGTGACAGCAGCGTACAGACGAGTTCCTAATAATTAATGTCTAGTAAGCACAACTAGGGAAACTATCTCGGGGCGAGAAAGCCAGAGGCATCTGACATATCCAATTAACACGGCATCCGGTTCCTGCGGGATCGGGCGTGCCAACTGTGAGCGTGTACTATTATGTTGGCACTTCCTTTGGTTTTGATTTCTTCAATGGATCCACTAGTTAGGGTGTCATGCGGTGTCTTCTTGAACTATTAATCTTAATATGCCTTAGGTAATAACTATGCATGAGAAAATTGTCACTCTCAATCACTGGATGGAACCGCTGAGAACAGGGAAAGCAAACGCAAGCAAAGTTTAAAGATGCAAATTCAGATTTTCGAGATTATTATATCACAATATGGTTAGATGACACTCCTATTTTCTTGACTTGAGATAATTACATAGCATGAGGATTCTGTCCTAGCTTACTTTTACCGATTCGCGGTCACACGTCACCCCAACGGTCAATGGTTCTACGGCTAATATGGCCGGCCCAGGTAGGAGGCCCTAAGGCTAGGTGGAGTAACGATCTTCGCAGGATGGCTGGTAGTAGCTGGATGAGAGTTGCCGAAAATCGAGTTGGCGAGAATGGCGTGCAATAGGAGAGGCCTATGTCCAGAAGTGGACTGCTATGGGCTGATAATGATGATCGTGAGGATTCTGTAGGCTTTTAACAGCAATTGTACAAGTCTAAATAGAGGTATAATAAATGGAGTGCCGTCCCTTTGGATAAAAATACTAAGAAGTCCTTAAATTAGGACAACTCTTATCTTGATTAATGTAACTTACTTTTTATACAACTGCTGACAATTAAAGAATTGAAAAGTAAAATAACGTTTCGCTGTAATTTATTATAACTAATCGTAAGATAAGATGTTAATCTGTAAATTATGATCATTGTTTATTTTATTTAGCTAACATTAATAAAACCATACATTTTAATGTATGGTATTATTAATAATAATCTATAATTTATGATTGTAATCATTGTTAAGCTTCAATTCTGTGCTTATATTAAAATAATAACGTCTTTTTAACCCATTGGTCCACTGCACTGCACTAAGAAAGTTATTTTTGAAGTGAAAAGTTCTTTATTGGGCATTTTTTGAGATAGGAAAAAACCATTGAACTCGCGACACTGTTACCGTGACCGACACCGCGCTACATTCGGATGTGTTCGGCTGTCCTCGGGATGTACTCGATGTCAGTGAGTGATGGCAAAGTATTCTGTTAGTGTTTTGTTTATACGATTAAATAAATACACATGTACCTAATTGTTCAAGTTTTCACTTCTGACAGCACTCCCGGAGTGCCACTGTTTTTTTTCTTATTTATAGGTTGTCTTGCATCTTGTCATATTAGGTACACATAAGGTTAAAGGTTAATAGCGTGGATGACTAATAAGATATTTCACGCTATCTTTTACAACTTAGTTGTTTGGAATTCTTAGGTAGTTAGTTAATAAAAATGTTGATAACTTGTATGTGTGTCATAGATTTTTATTTATTTATTTATCCTCCCACTGGAACGCCATACAGCAGTTACACCAACGGAATAAAAAATTACTTCATGTGCTGCTTTCCGTCCATCCTGTGCGCGGTGGACATCAAAGGGGCGGCGATGGATCACGCATGCTTACGCATCGTCAAGACACTTTCCCATAGCTCCATCTATATTGCGCACATTCTTTGAGACTCAATTAATTTTTAGAGTGATATAAATATATTAAAATTGTAAAAACGGATTTTTTATGTGACAGATTGTGAAAAATTCTTTAGGCGCACTTTTCACTTTTTTCTGAACAGTAAACGAAATTGAACCGTCTCGCTTGGGTCGAAGAACGGTGACGGAATCTGGCATATCCTAAAACCAAAAATTAGAAGCGATGTGACGTCACGCCCTCGTGGCCCTCGTGGTGGATTACGGCCTACTCCCTCTTACAGAGAGCAGACCTGTTTCCCAGCAGTGGGAATATTATAGGATGAATATACATATTTTTTAATAACGTCTATCCAGAATTTTATATTAAGGTAAAGCTTTGAGTAACAAAGAGAAACATAAATTCCTAGTATTAAGTATACCATCTGTCACATAAAAAGTCGTTATATTCAGGCATGTAAATGCTCGAAATTATTATTTTCATTTTAATGTGAGCTCATCATGTTTTTTTTTTCATTCATTATCATTTTTCTTTTAGTAGGTAGACCATTATTTAAACAACATTATGTAAATATAGACTTTAAGATATTACAGATTGCATAATTTTGTAAAAAAAATGCCATTTTGTTAGGTAGATGTAGAGATATTTTGGTTAGTTTAATAACACAGTACAGATGTGAGTTCTATGTATGTACTATACCTTATTTACCATTTATCAGGTAATATGTCTTTCATTGGCTTGAATGTGCCCTGGCGGCTGATAGTATGTCATGCTCACACAAATGTCTCGCTGACGGTGGCGTGTGTGTTGGATCATTTAGCTCCCTTCAAAATGGTTGAGCTGAATGGTGCTGATTTATGCGTCATGTTCGTGAACGGGCGCCGTCAGTTGGGGCTGGTCATCACTTAGCTGCCTCGGCTTATTTTTATTTTAAATAATTTTATTTTTGGATTGTTGTTTTCTTACTATTTGCTGTACTCTGGACGCTTTTAACGCGTACTTCTTTTTTACATCGTTCTCACATATAATTGTAAATTCTACATTAATGATGTAAGTAATATTTTTGTAAAAATATAATTTAAGAGAGTGTCCATGGAGTTTCTTGCCCGTTCTTCTCCATAGGTACCTACGCTTTGGAATGGGCAACTAGCTTCATATTTTCTGACTGACCGACTTCTTGACAATTCAAAAGTGCCTGTAAATGGTTTAATTGGAATAAATGCTTTGCGTTTGAGTTTGAGTACAACTTTGTATGTAAGTAATTGTTACTGCGTCGTGCCCCGTTCTTTGGCGAAAGAATTAGTATTGCCATTCAAAATGGCAATGCTGCCAGTTTTCTGCCCTGTTTCCGGATGACAGTGATGCAAACGAGTACTTCGACGCCTAAGTGTCCTTTTGTTTTTGTATTTATTTGTACAGTTAGTTACTTAATTTAGTAGGTCATCATCTGCCGAGCCTTTTCCCAACTATGTTGAGGTCGGCTTCCAGTCTAACCGGATGCAGCTGAATACCAGTATTTTACATGGCGCGACTGCCTATCTGTCCTCCACAACCCAGTTACTGGATAGTACGATACCCCTTGGTAAGACTGGTTGTCTACTTTCGGGCTTCTGACTATAAGTAACGATTATCAAAGATCCACGAATGACAGCCAGGACCAACAGCTTAACGTGCTTTCCGAGGCACGGAGGGGTCACGGTATGTAAAGATGCTCACCCATCCACAGACCCACCGCGGCAAGCGTACGTAGCTTATCCTGATCGATCGACCTGTGCGACTGTTATTATTTAGCCACGGTTATTTAGTAGGTACCTAATGTAAATAGCTAGTTGTAAAACTTTTAATAAAAACTATTATTCAATGGTTTAGGTACACACGGCTACACATCAAGCTATACATTTCCAGTTTTAGCTGACCTCACATTGTATATGGTTTTCGTTCAATCAGAAGTCAGCTTATGAAAATGAAATGAAAAATGTTTTTTTTTATTTTAACAAGTAAACCTTAAAAACTAGTGATTGGAGCCTCCTTTTAAGCAGGTAAGCCTGTGTTAGGAGACTCCGCTCTTCCGTAACTTAATAAGTATCGTTTAGGTACTTTTTTTACATTTACATTACACATTTTACATTTATTGTATGTCTGTGTGGTGTCGGACTTAAAGAATAGCACCACCCCTTACTTCCCGTGGGTGTCGTAAAAGGCGACTAAGGGTCATACCGGAGAATGGGCAGCAGCGTTCTCTTGTAATCCACCATCATACCATACTGCGATCGCCAACCCGCCTGCCAAGCGTAGCGATTATGGCAAACCCTCCCAAAATTGGGGGAGGCCTATGTCCAGCAGTGGACGTCTATCGGCTGAAAGGACGAAGGTACTTTTTTATGCAAAACTATAGGGAATAATAATACAAAAAACAAGAAAACTAAAAATGGCTAGCTTATACTGGTTAAGTATAGCTTTATGTGTAGCCGTGCGTACATGTAAACCAGTAAGTAATAATGTATATATAGCACTCGCTGCGCCCCGTGGTTCCACCTGCAAAAGTTTCGATCCCGTAAGAATATCGGGATAAAAAGTAACGTATATGTTAATCCAGTGTATGAGCTTCATTCATACCAAATTTTATCAAAATTGGTCCACCCGTTTAAGCGTGAAAAACTAACAAACATATAAACACACACACACAAACTTTCGCCTTTATAATATTAGTGTTATTAGGCGATAGATCATTTTATGACCATAATCCTAACAAATCTTAAAACCGGTACAAAATGCAAAACACTTATCTCCCTCATTTTCTTTTCATTGCAGGAAAACCGAGCTTCAGCCGGATCCGACGTTAAGCCGGCAGGATTGCCTACGAAGAAACTTCTTGCTTTATTCGAAACTTTAAAATAAAGAAACTAGTAAAGTTATAGGAGCTCCTAACAAGTCTAGGTATTCTTAAAAACAAATAATTATGACTATAACTTGAATAGTCATAATTATTTGTTATTAAGAAGGATGCACTAAGGAAGCCTGTGAAATTCTTTTGTTTTATATGTTTTTCGCAATTTGCATATCAGTGTCAGGTCGTATGTTGAATTTCTATGATTTCAAGGGCAGACCTGGCGCTTTTGCCGTAATAAAAAATAATTAATCCAGTAGATATATTATTGAACTTCTGCTGTATGTAGCTAAAGCTTGTGTTTACCCAGTAGCTTCTAATTATTTGTATTAGTAAACTAAAGAGGAATTTTAAAAAAAGGTCTCACATATTTCAATCGATCCGATTCAACGAAGAAGCCTACGAACTAAATCGATTAATTCTAAATATCTAATATCACAAAGGTACTTTCCAAATCAATAAGGAAGTAGGTATTATAAAAATCAGTAACTATTATTCAATAATCATCGTTATCGGGGCTGGCGGGGGCAAGTATACTTGCCCCTATAGGAACAATTAGTGAACAATTGTTTGGGACACCCGGGACAACCGCCTACGGCTGTCTAAGTCCGTAGACAGTGGACTAAGTCCTCCCTGCTCGCTGTGGCGTATTCTATGAATAGTTCAGTTATACGGTGTGTCACAGAGTAGTTAGCACATAAAGTGACAATGTGTAGATTATTTATTGTATCATTAATACTGCAGATTTGATCGTCGGAAACAGGAGCTTCTTGCCCATTCTTTTCCATAGGAACCTATTACGGTGTGGAATGGGCTTTGGAACTAGCTTCATTTTTCTGACTGACCGACCCCTTGACACTTCAAAAGTGCCTGTAATTGGTTTATTTCAAATGAATGCTTTGAGTTTGAGAGGCTGTTGCTATGGTCTGTTGTCAATGTACTAAAGTTGTCAAAAACGAATAGGCCCGTTTTGACATTTGAGAAAGAACCTAGAATATAACTTGGAACGAAACTGAAAGAAACAATAAAATAATAATTAATTACATATAGTGTTATAAAAAAATACATAATTTTTTTGGCGCGTTATTTAATATGATGGAATATATTGCGAGTATTCTTTTTACGTTTACTTTATAGTAGCATGCAATTTCTAATTATTACGACACGTCTCAAAAACAGTTACGTTCTCAGTCTTTTTTTTTAAATACCAGTGTTGTAACCAATTAATTACTGAATTTCATCAGCTTCATTCGATTTTAATAGTAATTAAATATTGTGTAGTGATCTTTACTGAAAAGAATGAGCTTGGCGCTCAAAGCCGTAAATAAAATTTTGAATTGGCGACGCTGGTTTCTGTAGAATGGCTTGTCTCTGACCAAGCGGCACGGCTTTGCTTTTGTTCACTATCACGTTAACCTTGGCTCTTCAATTTTGGACATTGATTTAAAGATAGTGATTTAGACTCGAAAAAAAGATTAATATCACTTTACAATACATAATCAAATCGATCAAATACTCATACAAACTTGAATCGATTTATCGTGAGTATCGAGTATCGAGTCGTATGGTTACTTCACTAGTTACGTCGCGATGACAAATGTCAAAACGGGCCTATTAGTTTTTGACAACTATAGCAACTATTACGTCCAAAGACCTTACGACATAAAGCTACTTACGGGTATTCATCGATTACCTCCAACATGAACTTGATTTATTAGGAATCCTTACATAAAGTTTTGAGCTTGTATAAAAACTCCACACACAACATAAAACCCCAATATGAAACCGTTATTGGAATGTACATAATTTAAAGACTTTGTTAATAATATTGGTTCTCACTCTCAACGTTTTCAAAATCGAGCTACTGCGCATGTTTATGTTTTACCCCATGCATCAAACAAATTCAGTCAGCACTCCATTTACTACCCATTGCGTGGTAAGCATCAATTATTTACATTTACACTGCAATAAAGCCGGTAATGAGATGACGTGTCCGCCCTGGCAATGCGTGCAGTCATCGAGTTTAGTGATGTGGATACGAGTATTAGTGGTTTGCGGTTAAGCTGATTGTTGGTTCAACGATGGCCGGTGATTGATAGCCGATTAACCGCACAATTTTTGTATTTATAACTGTTAAGTTGTAACTCTAGTGCTTAGCTGGACTGGACGTAAAATAAATAGCCAATCAAAATAAGTTAAATTAAAGACAAATCTGCGAAATAAATCTTGGTTAAGATTAATCACCGGGATTATCTTTATTCGGGATTTAAAAATACTCTGTGTACCTGAAAAGTGGAGCGGAAACAAAGAAAATGCCACCCGTAATTTGTAAGTCCTAGGTGAAGATTGTAGAGGATTTTTTTGTGATAAAATAATTTACACAAAGTAAAGCGCCTGTCTGGGTTCGAACGTACAACCTACAACTCGTTCCTTCAGTTCGTAGAATTAGTATTGCGCAATATCCCGTACTAGCTATTCCCCGCGGTGTCACCCGCTGCTCAGCGCCTAGGGGTCAAAGCGTGATGTTATATAGCCTATAGCCTTCCTCGATAAATGGAATATTCAACACAAAAATATTTTTTCAATTCTAACCAGTAGTTCCTGAGATTACCGCGTTCAAACAAACAAACTCTTCAGCTTTATAATATTAGTATAGATTTTCAAAATTTCCGTGACAAAAAACTACAAAAAAAATGATCACGTTTATCCAACGTTTGAATCGTGAGATATTTCTTTCCATAAAAACTTAAGGGTAAAGACGGGCCACAGTGATACCTCGTGGCCTTGGTTTAGCTCGTTGCCTCGAGGTATTCTACTCTGAGCAATCTCGATTTCACCTCCATGAATAACAAATGCATGCTAACGGATATCTATGACGCTAATAGACACGCATGCATATATGCTGAAGGATACATCGCGGACTGATTGGGGGTCCTACTTGAAACGTTTCTCAAAATAACGTTACGCGTAGTTCCGGTACCGATAATTTGTACCGTTCCACCAGGATCGTAACAAAATGAATTCCTTGACTATAACGATACTGATAAACGGAACGAAACCTTAAACTGTTCACTAACAATATTATCAATATATCGTTATTAATGTAACGATATAATAACGTTATTCATTTCGATACTCAACTTTGCGAAAAAGTATGAAGAATAACGTTACAAATGAATCTGTAACGTTTCACCAGTAACGTTATTAATTAACGTTACTTATACTCGTAATATTGTTCTACGAAAATGATATTCTATGTAGGTATAACGTTTTCTTTTTGGAACGTTATACGATAACATTAGTGGTAACAGAACGAAATTCATTTCGTTTTTAAGTCCCTGCTTGGGGGTTTACCTCGATGCCTGGCATATGTGCGTGCGTGTCTAACATCATGCATTTGTTTTACATGGAGGTGACTTTTCGAGGTAGCGAGCAAAACTGCGATCGCGAGGTATCGCAGTGAGGCATTTTCGACATGTACAGACGCCGGCACATCAAGCTTCTACAATCTGTCAAATTTCTTTAATAATAGATTTTCAACTTTATCGCTAATGCTTAAGGTTCAAAGTTGATTGGGAAAATTTTACAGTTTCGGGTAGCTTGATGTGCTGGCATCTGTACATAATTACCCTTGACTATTACAAACATCACACTAATATTATAAAGGCGAAAGTTTGTTTGTGGGTGTGTGGGGGTGTGTTTGTGTGTGTATATGTTTGTTACTTCTTCACGCTCAAACGGCGGGACCAATTTTGATAAAATTTGGTATGGAGGTAGCTGACACCCCGGATTAATATATAGGCTACTTTTTATCCCGATATTACTACGGGAGTCGGATAGTGACCGCCGAAGGGGACAGACGTGTCCTGTCCAGCCTTTGTTTATACTTGATGCAACGTGCGTTGCACGTGGCTCTAACTAAACGGGCGTAACTCTCAGCTTTAAACTCAAATTCGAAATTCGGTTGGTGTATCGTGTGTGGTATTTGTGGGTATTAAAACGTTAGTGAAGTGGCGTACGTGTGTTCCTGAGATACAAGCCCGAGGCCTAGGCCTTCCAGCCGATGACATTGGTGACGACAAGTTCTCAGCGGGCCAATTTGGTGAGATCTTTCCGTTTATTTCAGGGATCTCCATTAGAAGCTGTATCCGGCTGCGCTTTGTTTTCTTAATTTGTATTTTTGAAGCCACGCGTGAATTTAACATCATAGCAAGTTATAAATAGGCTTGAGGGAAATGTTTTCATATTATATCTAGGAGCGAGGGATAAACTAGTACACTCTATTACACTAGCCTAAAATACAAAATCGCTCCAGAATTCGTTCTCCACGCTTTTCCTTATTTAACATAGTACTAAATTACCAAAACTGCCTTGAGCAAAACTTCTAATTCCCAGCCTGTAAGTCAAGTCCTGAACACGTGTGCAAAATTGGGCTCGAAGGGGAAAAAAAAAAGGTTAAGTTAAGTAACAAAAATAGCTCATAAATTTGAGGCGTCCCCTGTCAGCCTTATTGTTTCTCAAAAACCCACACAGCACATGTTTTGCTGAGAAGGTCTTGTAATACCATAAAAACAAAAGGCTTTTCTTTAGAAATGGGTATAATTGTGCGCATGACAAAAGACGGCAATTGCTTATTGCTTGCTATAGCCCATCAAATAAATAATTTAATGGGTTTAACCTTCGATCACGTGTCAGTACGCCGGGAATTAGCTTCATATTATGTAATGGAGAATCGAAATAACGACAGAATTCGCCTAGCACTTTTAAATAATATACAAGAATTTCTCCCTAACAGCAATCTCTCCCAGGAACAAAGGATAAAAAATACATAACCATGCAGTTTAACAAGACGTTCTGGGGAGGAGAGGATATCTTAATCGCCGCGTCCAAGTTCTATCTTGTAAATCTGCACGTGCACACGGATACAAGACACACACTAGTGTATTCACCTACCGGCGAACCAGTACCCGGCAACATACACATCCGCTACAAGGACCAGCACTATGATAGCTGAGTCATGACCGACGACGAACATTACAATAGCAACCAAACAACTCAAAGATCCGATCCGATCTTATGCAAAAATTAAACAACGTCGAAACAACACAGCATAACTTAACTAACCAGTTCAACACACGTGAAGAGTCAACCATAAAACCCCAGTCCCAAACGAACAGCCCCCAATTAGCTAGCCCATTAACACAGTATGAACAACAAACATCAATGTATACACAGATATCAGATGTACTCGCAGATGCCACTGGGTTCACAATACTTAGAAACCAGCCGTCTAGCGCAATAAAATATACTTGCCCAGACTTGCGTATTGCAACCTGGAACGTCCGTGGGGCCTCAACCGGCCAAAAAATATAAAATTGACGCTGAACTCTCAATTAGGGGCATGCATGCAGCCTGCATAGAAGAAACAGGTATGAACACTGGAGCATACAACTCTACACACTACGAATGGCACCTCTATGGAACCTCAGGTAAAACACACCGGGGACTTGCAATTCTAATCAGAAAAGATTGAATTAGTTAACAGAAAAAGGATACAGACGCGATGTCAGCTACTCTTAAAGTAACAGGGGAAACGATAAGCCTGCTCATCTGTATATAATCAATTCTCACATCAACAGTTGTACATCTATAGCAAACAGATCCTTCACAGGCTTATTAAACTTGATCAGACAAAACCAAGGAAATGTACCTTAATAATTCTTGGCGACTTCAACGTTCATATTGGTCGACATGACACAAAAAGTTCGCAACGCAAAGGACTGATCCACCAAAACCTACACCATGACTTCTCTAAGACTTCTCTAACTACAACGGGGAAATGTTAATGGATATAGCCAACAGGGAAAAACTGCAAATAGAAACGACAAAAGCGAGATCATCATGCAGGATAACATGGTCAAAGGGCACTCAGAAATCCCAATTGGATCACATTATAACGCCACACGCAACAGAAAAGCTGTTCAAACGTATTAAAGGCGAATGGGCTGCTAGGGGCACATCCGTCCATAAAATAATCTGGGGTCTGCTAAGAATAAACCGAACTTCAAACAAAAATGAAAACACCAAACACATTAATGCACAAAGACAACAGCAAGCCGCGAAGGAACCAACAATTGCAGCCAAAGATTTCAACTATAAACAGTGCTATTATGCCGCCCTCAATAGTAAATTCACGAAAACAAAATACCAAGATTGCATAACAAAAAAAACTAAAAGATTTCGGAATCAACTCAGCCGACAAAAACATCGAAATACCCTGGAATACCATAACGGAAGTATTAAAAGCGGCTGCCCAGGAAACTGATTCTTCAGCCAGTTCTATCCAGAAATCATCGACTAGCTCTTGCTAAACTACAAAAAGCTAAGTTCCTCCAAAGTAGGCAACCTGATAATCCAAATAGGCACAACTTAGTAAAAGAATGTCAGGCAACACTTCAAAAGGTCAAATATCAGGAAGAGCAAAAAGCATGCAGAGCCTGCCTCAATGGATTGGGAAAAAACCACCCTACAAAACGCATGCCGATGCTATACTTTTTTACAGTAGAAACAAACTTCAAGCAAAACGTCGAAAAGCTCTACCTATATACCAATGACCAAATGGGAGCAAATATTAAAAAATCCGAGGGCCATCTTATACCAACAGTTAATATAAAAAATCCGATAACCGAAGCACAGTGTGATGGACTCATTGCGGATGACGTAATGGGAATCATTAATAAAATGCGGAACGGGACAGCCCCCGGAACTGACCAAGTGGTTATCGAGCTTTACAAAGCAATGCCAGAAATATTACAAGAAGCCGTCACCAAACACATGAACAAAGCTTGGACACAGAACGAAGCACCCGACATGTGACTGGAGACCGTACAAGTACCAATTCAAAAAAACAATAACACTAAAAATGCGAATGAATATCGCCGCATATCGATATGCAACACGGGTTACAGAATTTACGCCTCCTACGTACTAGAAAAAACTAGACGAAACAATAACGGAACTGGGAAGCTATCAAGCGGCCTTTTTAAACAATAGATCAACAGACGACCATATATTTACGCTTAAACGGGTCTTGGACGAAGAATGGCGAGCAGGTAAAAGAACTTATGTACTCAATGCACTGAGGGATATCCTATTACAACGAACCAATAAATCGCTGACCAACAAGATAATTAAGGTATGCTTGAATGAACGAACATCCATCAAATGGTGTGGCCAGCAAAGCAGTTGGATTATTAAAGGTAAGGGAGTCAAACAAGGTTGCCTTCTGTCCCCTCGCCTGTTTACACTGGTCATCGACGAAGTCCTTAGAACCCTCGACGAGGAAACCCACTTAATAAAACTCGACCAGGATTGTGAAATCTCACTCCCCCTAGTACTATCATTTGCGGATGACCTTATCTTCATTTCAGATGACCTAGAAAGGTTAGAAGGTATCCTATACCATATAAAACCCCTACTAGATAGTTTAGGCCTCCAAATAAATGAAACAAAAACAAAAATACTACTTAGGGACCCCATGTCTACACAGATAACGGCCCACGTGACCCTTAATGGAATAAGTATACCCACAAGTGATGAAATTAAATACCTAGGTACATACATTACATCTACATTAAGCAGAAAAAGTACTATAAAAAAACGTTACAAACAGGCCATGAAAAACGCCAAATCGTTACTACCATTCATAGATAACTCAAATATGGACTGGAAATTAGCCAGAGTCATGTACCGAATGGTGATCGTACCGTGCATGATACAATGGTCTGAAAGTATCGGCATTTACCAAAGCTAACAGGTCAAGACTCAGAAGATATGAGCGAGTTATCATGAGAGACTTGATTAACCACTCTAGGAATAAACCAAGACAAAAGAAAATGAATGAAATCTTAGACGGAAAAACAGTAACCAAACGCATCAAGAACCGCAGGATGTGCTACCTCGCACATGTCTACAGGCGCCGCAAACCACACCTACTGCATGCAGCAATGCAGTACAAGGCCAAATCCAAGAAGGTCGGCCGACCTATTTACACATGGAACGACAATCTAAAACAGGACATGAAGTACTTCGACAAAGGAATCAATTTTTCGATGGATACAGCGGAAGATAGAAGTAAGATCAAGATAGCTGCTAGTGAGATTTACAAAAAACTGGAAACGGATAGTAGCGAAACTTCCGACGAAGTCATTGAAAACAGCAACATCTAACACAACACAGCAGAGCAATGACATACAAAAGAACCGAGAAAGCAGGAGAAGCCCGCCAAAAGACACACCGAGGAAGCTCGACCTGAACCAACCTGGCGGCAAGGTCGATAAAAGATGCCCATCCACAGACAATAATTACCCATCTCTCCACTAGTCCAATGCTTGCTCTAGGATGCATATCCGGTAGGCTCTTAAATCCTTACCTATCCTACGGGCACGTCTTCCCTACCATGACCGCGCCCCCCGGTCTATTCCTTGATATGCAATGGTCGCTGTAGCACCATGAACATGAGGCTACAGGAGCTAGTGCGAATCTTGGGGTTCATTCGATTAATCGAGTCTGGTTTAACCACGCTGGGATCGGTGCAATTCATTCATTCATTCATTCATACTTTTTATCCCGATATTACTACGGGATCGAAACTTATGCGGGTGAAAACGCGGGGCGCAGCTAGTTTACCATAAATAAAAAAATTGCCCAAATAACCAATAAGGCACTTACAGACCCAAGAGATCATGTTTTTTATAAAATAAAAAGTTATTTGTATCGATGAACTTTTTGCCTTATCTATTTAAAGAAAAACAAATGCTGGCAGAGTAAAATTGATGACGTATTTTTTCTCATGAGAAATTCGACAAGAGTGAAACCCTCTTTTTTCCCTCCGTTGATGAAACGCCCACATTTTGCAAACTTAATACGGTGGCTTTAATACGGCGTGAGGATGTCTCCAATTTCTTTTTTATCATGATTGTATAAAACTAAATCGAATCAAACGGTAGCGTAGTAATTATTATAATCAATTCACTTTTGTAGTCGAATATACAAAGTTCTCGACATAACTCGCAGAATAAGCAAGCTGAAGTGCAATAAGCCGGCCATATTAGCCGTAGAATCGATGACCGTTGAGGTAGACGTGTAGGACGCTCTCAGCTCAAGCTAGGTGGAGAGGCGATCTTTATTCTGGTTGCAATAAGGTTGTTTTTTGGTTGCTGCCGCTGACAAGTCTGTCAAAATCACAGTGAATATTATTCTCGTTACAATAAGGTAGCTATTAGGTTGCCTCTGTCAGAGCCTGAGAGGTAAAATAACTGAAAGGACTGTAACTCATAAAACTCTAAGGTACCAAATACCTACCTACTACACTCCTAAAGGTTTTCCGAACTATTTTTACGTGTTTGCTACACATAAATCATCTACGAAATGCAATTGAAACGATTGACAATATTACTAGGTACAATTAAAATTGATTGCAATTGATCGTTTCGGAGACCCTTTATATGAAAAGCTAATAAGCAGTTCCCGTGGGAAGGTACATACAATATGCATAATGTCATCACTCGGTTTTCTTTTCGAAAGGAAACCTGTTTTTCTTACATGCGATATTTATTATTCTACACCATATTTTTGTCTTACGACAAGCGGGCTATTTGAAGAAACACAATACAAAAGGACGTTTTTTTATTCATAAGGTAGTAATTCTATACATTTTTTTTATTGTTATTTAATTCAGACACCATATTTATGATAGTAGGTATACTTAAAAATTATGTTTGTTACCAAAGATTTAAAATACATGCCACAATAATACTATTATAACTAAAACTAAAATTTAATACTTATCTGAAATATATAAAATCAAATTGTAACATGAATTCATTAGTTAAAATTGCAATCATCTTTAAATTCATTAAAATCATTTACTTCTTTATTCTGCTGATCAATTCTGTAAAAATGTCACGGTGAAAGCTTAGGTGAAGTAAGCTTTCAATAATGCCAATCCATCAGGTGAAATGTCAGCTCTCTTCACCTAAGTATTGACGGTGAGATTTTTGCAAATAAGACCAGCTGGACTAATTTATCTTTCAACAGGACATCATCGAACAACAAGAGTCGGATAGTGACCGCCGAAGGGGACAGACGTGTCCTGTCCAGCCTTTGTTTATACTTGATGCAACGTGCGTTGCACGTGGCTCTAACTAAACGGGCGTAACTCTCAGCTTTAAACTCAAATTCGAAATTCGGTTGGTGTATCGTGTGTGGTATTTGTGGGTATTAAAACGTTAGTGAAGTGGCGTACGTGTGTTCCTGAGATACAAGCCCGAGGCCTAGGCCTTCCAGCCGATGACATTGGTGACGACAAGTTCTCAGCGGGCCAATTTGGTGAGATCTTTCCGTTTATTTCAGGGATCTCCATTAGAAGCTGTATCCGGCTGCGCTTTGTTTTCTTAATTTGTATTTTTGAAGCCACGCGTGAATTTAACATCATAGCAAGTTATAAATAGGCTTGAGGGAAATGTTTTCATATTATATCTAGGAGCGAGGGATAAACTAGTACACTCTATTACACTAGCCTAAAATACAAAATCGCTCCAGAATTCGTTCTCCACGCTTTTCCTTATTTAACATAGTACTAAATTACCAAAACTGCCTTGAGCAAAACTTCTAATTCCCAGCCTGTAAGTCAAGTCCTGAACACGTGTGCAAAATTGGGCTCGAAGGGGAAAAAAAAAAGGTTAAGTTAAGTAACAAAAATAGCTCATAAATTTGAGGCGTCCCCTGTCAGCCTTATTGTTTCTCAAAAACCCACACAGCACATGTTTTGCTGAGAAGGTCTTGTAATACCATAAAAACAAAAGGCTTTTCTTTAGAAATGGGTATAATTGTGCGCATGACAAAAGACGGCAATTGCTTATTGCTTGCTATAGCCCATCAAATAAATAATTTAATGGGTTTAACCTTCGATCACGTGTCAGTACGCCGGGAATTAGCTTCATATTATGTAATGGAGAATCGAAATAACGACAGAATTCGCCTAGCACTTTTAAATAATATACAAGAATTTCTCCCTAACAGCAATCTCTCCCAGGAACAAAGGATAAAAAATACATAACCATGCAGTTTAACAAGACGTTCTGGGGAGGAGAGGATATCTTAATCGCCGCGTCCAAGTTCTATCTTGTAAATCTGCACGTGCACACGGATACAAGACACACACTAGTGTATTCACCTACCGGCGAACCAGTACCCGGCAACATACACATCCGCTACAAGGACCAGCACTATGATAGCTGAGTCATGACCGACGACGAACATTACAATAGCAACCAAACAACTCAAAGATCCGATCCGATCTTATGCAAAAATTAAACAACGTCGAAACAACACAGCATAACTTAACTAACCAGTTCAACACACGTGAAGAGTCAACCATAAAACCCCAGTCCCAAACGAACAGCCCCCAATTAGCTAGCCCATTAACACAGTATGAACAACAAACATCAATGTATACACAGATATCAGATGTACTCGCAGATGCCACTGGGTTCACAATACTTAGAAACCAGCCGTCTAGCGCAATAAAATATACTTGCCCAGACTTGCGTATTGCAACCTGGAACGTCCGTGGGGCCTCAACCGGCCAAAAAATATAAAATTGACGCTGAACTCTCAATTAGGGGCATGCATGCAGCCTGCATAGAAGAAACAGGTATGAACACTGGAGCATACAACTCTACACACTACGAATGGCACCTCTATGGAACCTCAGGTAAAACACACCGGGGACTTGCAATTCTAATCAGAAAAGATTGAATTAGTTAACAGAAAAAGGATACAGACGCGATGTCAGCTACTCTTAAAGTAACAGGGGAAACGATAAGCCTGCTCATCTGTATATAATCAATTCTCACATCAACAGTTGTACATCTATAGCAAACAGATCCTTCACAGGCTTATTAAACTTGATCAGACAAAACCAAGGAAATGTACCTTAATAATTCTTGGCGACTTCAACGTTCATATTGGTCGACATGACACAAAAAGTTCGCAACGCAAAGGACTGATCCACCAAAACCTACACCATGACTTCTCTAAGACTTCTCTAACTACAACGGGGAAATGTTAATGGATATAGCCAACAGGGAAAAACTGCAAATAGAAACGACAAAAGCGAGATCATCATGCAGGATAACATGGTCAAAGGGCACTCAGAAATCCCAATTGGATCACATTATAACGCCACACGCAACAGAAAAGCTGTTCAAACGTATTAAAGGCGAATGGGCTGCTAGGGGCACATCCGTCCATAAAATAATCTGGGGTCTGCTAAGAATAAACCGAACTTCAAACAAAAATGAAAACACCAAACACATTAATGCACAAAGACAACAGCAAGCCGCGAAGGAACCAACAATTGCAGCCAAAGATTTCAACTATAAACAGTGCTATTATGCCGCCCTCAATAGTAAATTCACGAAAACAAAATACCAAGATTGCATAACAAAAAAAACTAAAAGATTTCGGAATCAACTCAGCCGACAAAAACATCGAAATACCCTGGAATACCATAACGGAAGTATTAAAAGCGGCTGCCCAGGAAACTGATTCTTCAGCCAGTTCTATCCAGAAATCATCGACTAGCTCTTGCTAAACTACAAAAAGCTAAGTTCCTCCAAAGTAGGCAACCTGATAATCCAAATAGGCACAACTTAGTAAAAGAATGTCAGGCAACACTTCAAAAGGTCAAATATCAGGAAGAGCAAAAAGCATGCAGAGCCTGCCTCAATGGATTGGGAAAAAACCACCCTACAAAACGCATGCCGATGCTATACTTTTTTACAGTAGAAACAAACTTCAAGCAAAACGTCGAAAAGCTCTACCTATATACCAATGACCAAATGGGAGCAAATATTAAAAAATCCGAGGGCCATCTTATACCAACAGTTAATATAAAAAATCCGATAACCGAAGCACAGTGTGATGGACTCATTGCGGATGACGTAATGGGAATCATTAATAAAATGCGGAACGGGACAGCCCCCGGAACTGACCAAGTGGTTATCGAGCTTTACAAAGCAATGCCAGAAATATTACAAGAAGCCGTCACCAAACACATGAACAAAGCTTGGACACAGAACGAAGCACCCGACATGTGACTGGAGACCGTACAAGTACCAATTCAAAAAAACAATAACACTAAAAATGCGAATGAATATCGCCGCATATCGATATGCAACACGGGTTACAGAATTTACGCCTCCTACGTACTAGAAAAAACTAGACGAAACAATAACGGAACTGGGAAGCTATCAAGCGGCCTTTTTAAACAATAGATCAACAGACGACCATATATTTACGCTTAAACGGGTCTTGGACGAAGAATGGCGAGCAGGTAAAAGAACTTATGTACTCAATGCACTGAGGGATATCCTATTACAACGAACCAATAAATCGCTGACCAACAAGATAATTAAGGTATGCTTGAATGAACGAACATCCATCAAATGGTGTGGCCAGCAAAGCAGTTGGATTATTAAAGGTAAGGGAGTCAAACAAGGTTGCCTTCTGTCCCCTCGCCTGTTTACACTGGTCATCGACGAAGTCCTTAGAACCCTCGACGAGGAAACCCACTTAATAAAACTCGACCAGGATTGTGAAATCTCACTCCCCCTAGTACTATCATTTGCGGATGACCTTATCTTCATTTCAGATGACCTAGAAAGGTTAGAAGGTATCCTATACCATATAAAACCCCTACTAGATAGTTTAGGCCTCCAAATAAATGAAACAAAAACAAAAATACTACTTAGGGACCCCATGTCTACACAGATAACGGCCCACGTGACCCTTAATGGAATAAGTATACCCACAAGTGATGAAATTAAATACCTAGGTACATACATTACATCTACATTAAGCAGAAAAAGTACTATAAAAAAACGTTACAAACAGGCCATGAAAAACGCCAAATCGTTACTACCATTCATAGATAACTCAAATATGGACTGGAAATTAGCCAGAGTCATGTACCGAATGGTGATCGTACCGTGCATGATACAATGGTCTGAAAGTATCGGCATTTACCAAAGCTAACAGGTCAAGACTCAGAAGATATGAGCGAGTTATCATGAGAGACTTGATTAACCACTCTAGGAATAAACCAAGACAAAAGAAAATGAATGAAATCTTAGACGGAAAAACAGTAACCAAACGCATCAAGAACCGCAGGATGTGCTACCTCGCACATGTCTACAGGCGCCGCAAACCACACCTACTGCATGCAGCAATGCAGTACAAGGCCAAATCCAAGAAGGTCGGCCGACCTATTTACACATGGAACGACAATCTAAAACAGGACATGAAGTACTTCGACAAAGGAATCAATTTTTCGATGGATACAGCGGAAGATAGAAGTAAGATCAAGATAGCTGCTAGTGAGATTTACAAAAAACTGGAAACGGATAGTAGCGAAACTTCCGACGAAGTCATTGAAAACAGCAACATCTAACACAACACAGCAGAGCAATGACATACAAAAGAACCGAGAAAGCAGGAGAAGCCCGCCAAAAGACACACCGAGGAAGCTCGACCTGAACCAACCTGGCGGCAAGGTCGATAAAAGATGCCCATCCACAGACAATAATTACCCATCTCTCCACTAGTCCAATGCTTGCTCTAGGATGCATATCCGGTAGGCTCTTAAATCCTTACCTATCCTACGGGCACGTCTTCCCTACCATGACCGCGCCCCCCGGTCTATTCCTTGATATGCAATGGTCGCTGTAGCACCATGAACATGAGGCTACAGGAGCTAGTGCGAATCTTGGGGTTCATTCGATTAATCGAGTCTGGTTTAACCACGCTGGGATCGGTGCAATTCATTCATTCATTCATCATTCAACAGGACATCATCGAACAACAATATGCCATAGAAAAACTCGGTTTCCTTTTCATAAAATACATTGGTATTTTATAAAAAGTGGCCAAGTGCGAGTCGGACTAGCACACGAAGGGTTCCGTACAACAAGACAAAAACGCCGAAAAAACTGTATGGGAGCCCCCTTAAATATTTATTTTATTCTGTTTTTAGTATTTGTTGTTATAGTGGCAACATAAGTACATTACCTATCTGTGAAAATTTCAACACAACAACACAACAGAACAACACAACTGTTGAAATTTTTGTGTCCGTCTGTTGTTGTGTGTGACAGCGGAGTCTTAGTAATAGGGGTCGCGTTTTACTCTTTCGGTACGGAAACCTAAAAAACCGGGCAAGAGCGAGTCAGACTCGCGCACCGAGGGTTCCGTAACATCCGGGTTTATGCATAAGGTTTATGTTTATGAAATTAAATGTTTTTTTTTATGAGTTAATGGAATGAAAGGTAAATTGCGGTTTACGATATATCGTAAACCGACGCAATTTCCGCAATTTCCGCAATTTCCGCAATTTTTTGATCTAGTAGTTTCGTCATATATGACGTATTAAAAAAAAACTACTTACTAGATCTCGTTCAAACCAATTTTCCGTGGAAGTTTACATGGTAATGTACATCATATATTTTTTTTTAGTTTGATCATTCTTTTATTTTAGAAGTTACAGGGGGGACACACATTTTACCACTTTGGAAGTGTCTCTCGCGCAAACTATTCAGTTTAGAAAAAAATTATATTAGAAACCTCAATATCATTTTTGAAGACCTATCCATAGATACCCCACACGTATGGGTTTGATGAAAAAAAAATTGTTGAGTTTCAGTTCTAAGTATGGGGAACCTCAAAAAAACTGTGTGAAAAACTTAATGCGGTTCACAGAATACATCCACTTACCAAGTTTCAACAGTATAGTTCTTATAGTTTCGGAAATAAGTGGCTGTGACATACGGACGGACAGACAGACAGACAGACATAACGAATCTATAAGGGTTCCGTTTTTTGCCATTTGGCAACGGAACTCTAAAAAGGAAATAATTGTATTTCCACACTATTCTGTCTACCAACAAGCAGCGCCATAATCGTCTATGCATAGCCTTGCAACCGCACAACACTATGCAATAGGGAAAGACATTTAATGTCAATTTAGATGCGTGGTTATTACACAAACGTCACTCACGGATGCTGTTCATATCGCTGCAAAGTGACATTACACTTTGATGACGATTTTAGTCTCGTCTATGGAGTACGATGTGTCATAGAACATTCCTGGCAATCCCTACTAATATTATAACTGAATGTGCAAGTTTGTGGATGTCACTTAATCATGCACACAGAGAGACCATGTTTTGCAGTTCTATTCCGTTTGATCTCACCGTAAAAAGTTAAGTAAAGTAATAAAGTCAATGGCGCCGATTCTGTTGTGCACAAACTAAACTAAATTTAAGTTCATGCATCTTTTTCTTTCTATTTCATTGAGAAAAGGACAGGAGATAAATATTAGTTTAGTCCTGTCAAATTAAGATACTTCATAGACAACTTAGACGAGATTAAAAAATTGGCGGTTAAAACTACATCAATTTACGTCAGGCGCTGACTAATTTGACAGGACTAAACTAATATTTATCTTCTGTCCTTTTCTTAATGAAATAGAAAGAAAAAGATGCCTGAACTTAAATTTAGTTTAGTTTGTGAAAACACAGAATCGGCGCCAATGTCAAAAGTCAAAGTATTTATTTCAAAAAGGCACATAAATCGCACTGTCTTTTAAACGTCAGAAACAATAAAATAGAATTGACTCTAGTTGCCTCTTCCAAAAAGGTAGTTTTCGTATAGAGAAGAATGGGCAAGAAACTCCACCGAACTCTTATACAGGGCTATTGGTAAAACATTAACAACCTCATATGACGTCATTGTACTCATCATTATGAACAACTTTATTACGGGACCAAATCTGAAATCGCGAAAAAAAAAATCCGCGTGTTCCCTACATTTACTTTAAACTTGTTTTCTGTGTAATGATATACAATATGTTTAATTAATTATGTGTAATGGTTATCATAAGGAAGTTTTATGTGACAAATAAAATTATTATTATTTTGACGAGTTAGACGAACATAAATGTAGGGAACAGCTGATTTTTTTTTCGCGATTTCAAGTTTGGTCCTATAGTAAAAGTTGTTCATAATGATGAGTACAATGACCTCTTAAGAGGTTGTTATTGTTTTACCAATGACCCTGTATGATTAATGATTCACAATATTTATTTATGCTTATTTACAATATTTAATAGTGACAATGCCTAGCATCAGCCGATCTATTTTGTAAAAATCTCCCGTGAATACTTAAGTGAAATGAGGTTTAAGTAAGCTGTCAATAATGCAGATCCCTAATATCAGATGGAATGACAGCGCACTTCACCTAAGTTTTCACGGTGAGATTTTTACAGGATAGAACGAGGTGGAATGACAGCGCACTTTACCCAAGTTTTCACGGTGAGATTTTTACAGGATAGACCGTCAGGTGGAATGACAGTGCACTTCACTTAAGTTTTCACGGTAAGATATTTACAGGATAGACGAGGTGGAATGACAGCGCACTTCATCCAAGTTTTCACGGTGTGATTTTTAAAGGATAAACCGGAGGTGGCATGAGAGCGAACTTCACTTAAGTTTTTACGCTGGTATTTTTACAGGATAGGCCTTGGCAGGCGGAATGACTGCGCACTTTATTTAACTTTTACGGTGAGATTTTTACAAGATAGACGAGGTGGAAGGACAGCGCACTTTACCCAAGTTTTCATGGTGAGATTTTTACAGGATAGACCGGCAGGTGGAATGACAGTGCACTTCACTTAAGTTTTCACGGTGAGATATTTACAGGATAGACGAGGTGGAATGACAGCGCACCTCATCTAAGTTTTCACGGTGTGATTTTTAAAGGATAAACCGGAGGTGACATGAGAGCGAACTTCACCTAAGTTTTCACGGTGTGATTTTTACAGGATAGGCCTCGGCAAGCGAAATGACAGCGCACTTTACCTAAGTTTTCACGGTGAGATTTTTACAGGATAGACCGGCAGGTGAAATGACAGCGCACTTCACCTAAGTTTTCACGGTGAGATTTTTACAGGATAGACCGGCAGGTGGAATGATTGCGCACGCAGACAAGGTGTGAATTTTATAGGACAGATCGGTAGATGACTAACACATAGGATACTTTTTACGGGTACCTAAACAAAGTATCCAAGAAGCCTAGAGTATAGGAGACGCTCTGAGACTAGGGGCGATGGAAATGGCCGAAAACCAAGCTATATGGCATACAATTGGGAATACCAACGTGTAGCAGTAGACAAAGCAGAGTGTAGACTGCGAGTGAGCGGGCGGGGAACAGCTAGTAGGGGAGAGTGGGGTGCATTCGTACAACGGGAGCATTCGTACAGTAGTGATATCTAAGCTATACAGCACACTGGCGTGTTCATGTTTGTGTGCGTAACTCCCACTCGGACGCATAGACTACGCGCGGAGCGGCGGGGCAGTGCGGCTCCCGGCTTCGACACAACAGGCCCGTTCATGTTTTCGCTCCACGTAAGTAATTTTTGGATTCACTTTGAAACGTGTTTAAATGTTATTAGTTTTACTCTAGTTATAAAAGTGATTCAATTCAGTTGGTGGAATGGTATTGAGGTCTTAAATGCACGCAGTTGTTTTCTAATAACTATAACGGGTATTTTTATTTTAAATTAAATCGTTGTATTTTTGGTTTGGGGTACCTTCGTGCAGTTAGCAGTGGGGTAAATTCGTACTGTACGAATCCTCCCCACACTAACTTGCATAGCATTAAACATTTTTTTTACCGAATAGATTATTATTACAGAATCAAAATGCCGCGAAAGTATATGTACCTTACCCTATAGTAGACAGAACTGAGTCTTAAAAGTCGAGAAAAGGGAAACAGCAAGGAAAGTCGAGAATATATACAGATACTCCGGAGAAAATAAGACTAGAAGAAATAACAAAACAAAACAGTTGAAGAAGCAAGAGCAAGAGATAAAACAAAAGGCTAAGGAGATGAAGCGAGCTTTCAATTTAGTATCCGCCAACACCAATCCAAAAAGACAGAAGAAAACTGTAAGGACAACTAAATCAAAGAGGCAAAAGAAAACTTTCAAGCCTGTCAGTGAGGACGAGTCTGATTCTGAGGTTGAAACTAATATCAGTTTAAGAGAAAGTTCTTGTTCTCCCATCGAAGAAGCGTCCGAGCAATTGGATGTTCAAGATGAAACTCCAGTTATGTCTATGAACATTAACCAAGGATGTTTCGTGCTAGTCAAACCTACAATAATAATATTTTAAATAATAACCAATTTATCGTAGAACAAATATAACAATTATCAAACCTAATTTGTTTAACAATAGAATAAATAAGATTAATTAACATAATGTATCTGGCTAGTTGTACTATTGATTTTGTATAATATCTTGTTTCTGCTATTTTTATTATTTTCGATACTTATAATCTAATATAATATTAGTATTTGTTTACTTAACGCTACAGAATTACAAAGTTGGTAAATAACGTAAGTTGCTGCTGTAAAGTGCTGTTTGGTTAACTTAAAACTAGTTAACTAGTTTTCAGCCATATCGTATTTCATAAAGATCTAGGCTTTTGATTAGTTTGTTTATGTAATCAAAGTATTATGGTTTTGCTAGGTCAGTAGGAGGCCTACATTTAATTTTTGCACACATTTTACCGTAGTGATAACCAGTTTTACCAAGGGGTTTCGTATTACCCAGTATCTGGGTTGTGTAGGTCAAATAGGCTTTGATGGATTGGATTGGATACAGTTTCTATACCTTATGTCTGTAATTAATATGGTGTACATAATAAAGAGTATTCTATTCTATTCTATTCTATTGGATGATGATTTCATTCTAGTGAAAAATACAAACCTTACCTACCACCTGTGTTAATTATTTATTTAAACTTCTAGCACTCAAAAAAGGTAAAGACGCCAGCACATCAACCTACTACAATCTGACAATCAATAATAGATTATCAACTTTATCGCTGAACCATGAGGTTCAAAGTTGATTGTGAAAATTTGACAGTTGCGGGTAGCTTGATTTGCTAGCGTCTGTACAAAGGTGGACTTATGCCTTAGGCATTCTCTACAAGGGCGGTGAAGACATTAGGTGCTCTATTTGAGAGGAAAAATAATGAAAAAAAAATATTAAAAAGTTACCATTTCGAAATGAACCGAGTTTCTCATAGATTCATCTCATTAATAAATACATTGTCAAAACACAAAAAATGGTAAAAAGACAAAAGTTCTTTATCAAAAACGTTAAATTGAATAGAGAAAGGTTGAATTTACTCAAACAATTAGACATGTATTCTTATAATTTGGAGCAGAGTACTAGGAAGTACAAAATTGACACAGAAACCTTGCAATCTGAACTTGACCATCTACAGGAGAAACTTAGTTCAATGACCAACAAATATAATACCTCTGAAGACCTAATGAGGGAATATGTGTTAGCAATGAATGAGCTAGTAAACTCACAAAAAAACAACTGTGAGCATTGTCAGACACCATCTAATGTGCTTACACCGGACCATTCATTGTCAACTTGCAATACCACCTTACTGCAGCCCTGTGTTGATTTGGTAATTCCTTCTATTAATAGTTCGTATAAACATTGTAAACAAACTTTAAATAATGATATTGTATTATTTTGTGATGAGATTGGTAAGGACTTAGGTCACTTATTGACAGATGAATATCCAGGACACTCAATAGTAAATTACTGTATGCCTGGTTGTTCTTTGTTTCATATTATGAAAGAAATTATTAAATGTAACTTTACCCAGGATACAACTTTATTAATTTTTATGGGTAATAGGGGAAATCTAAACAAAGGAGAACTGCTCCAGTATCATAGAACTTTATGCAACCTTAGTTTAAGAAAAGTTGTGTTGTTTACATTTCCTTATAGTAACAGTTTGCCACAGGAAGAAAATAGCTTAAGATTTGAATTGAATATGACATTACATAACTTGACATTTAATAATAACATGTTCCATTTAGTTGATATTAACAATTATGTTAGTAATAATTTTTATTTGACAAAAGATAGATATAACAATGTTATGTACTATCTTTCTGACTATTATAAAAGACAGATAGCTGTGTCGCTATCTTATTTTTTTTCTATTACAGCCAAAAATTTGGCTAAACAACTTGCTTCTTTTGAGCAATGCAACAATATTATAAATACTTCTGCCAATAATTTGGTCACTATTAATGACATTGTTAATAATTTAAATTAGAAATTAAGACAATAGAGGCAACCTCTAGCTATAATAGTAAAAATAACTCAAAAAAAAAGTTAAACTCAGTAAATAGTATCAACCTAGTGCATCAAAATATTCAAGGATTTATGAACAAAGATTTAGAAGTAGAATTATTTATGAATTTTAATAGTATTGACATTCTTTGTATAACAGAACATTGGCTGAAAAGCCACCAGTTCTTGTTCAATTTTAATAATCACCAGGTTGGTAGTTCGTTTAGCAGAATAAATGCTATACACGGTGGCTCATTAATTTTAGTAAGTAACCAGCTCAAATTTAAAGATCGTAAAGATATTGTGAGCCTATCTGTTGAGCGTACAGTTGAAATTGCCTGTATAGAATTGGAGCACTCTATTGTATTAAGCGTGTATAGACCCCCTTCAGGATTGTATGACTGCTTTGAAAAAGTAATGGATGAAGTGTTACACAGGATTTGTAACTCAAACAAGTCCGTTATCATTTGTGGTGATTTTAATGTCAATTTATTAGAAAACTCAGGTTCTTGTAGTAAAATTTTAAGTCTGTTTCAGTCCTACAATCTTCTAAACCTATTTTTGGAGCCAACAAGAATAACCCCTACTAGTGCCACATGCCTAGATAATATTTATACAGACGTTATACCAAGCCACAAAGAAATTATAACTTTACTAGATTCTGATCATTGCGGGCAAAGGATAACTATTCAAAACCTAAACAAAAAAGTGGCTAAAAAGGATATCACTGTTAACCCCAAAACTGCAAGTCGCTTGGAGGCTTTTAAAGGTAAACTCATTAATAAACTACCAGTTTTATCTAATCATGCTGATCCTAATCAACTTTATGATAATTTTTTTAATGTATACTGTAAACAATTTGATTCCACCTTTATTCCCAAGACTATCTCAGTTAATAGCAATGCATCGTTCAGTGATTGGGCTACCATTGGTATTCATAAAAGTAGAACACGGCTTTATGAATTGTACAATGAAAGGACTTATATTAACACTGATGAATTTAATTTGTATGTTAGAAATTATTCAAAATTATTTAAAAAAGTTTGTTATATGGCCAAGTCACGCTATTTGGGTTCAAAGATTAAAAACAGCAGTAATGTAATTAAAACGACTTGGAATATTATTAATAGTGAAACGGGAAGATCTAGTAACCGAAATACTGACTACAGCCTGTCTATTAATGACAACATAATAAAATCAGACTCACAAGTCGCCGAGGCATTTGAAAATTTCTTTTCAGATATTCCCGTTTCAACTACTAAATCACTAAACTCATCACCTTCTGTTGCTGAGTCTTTGCTTAAGGACAATGTTAATGGTTGCGATTCGGAATTTAATTTTGAATATATTACCTGTAGAGATATAATTAAAACCTTTCACACTTTAAATGTAAAAAAGACTGCAGATCTGTGGGGTAATTCTGTAGAAGTAGCTAAGTCTATTATTGACATTGTGGCACCTACTCTAGCTCTTATCTTTAATAGTTGTATTGACAATGGGGAGTTTCCTGACCTTATGAAAAATAGTAAAATAATACCTTTGTTTAAATCAGGTAGTACATCAGACCCCACAAATTATAGACCTATTTCTGTACTACCTACCTTTAGTAAAATTTTTGAGAAATTAATTTTAGACCAAATGCAAAGATTTTTTAATAAACATAAATTATTACATAGCAAACAGTTCGGTTTTACAAGGGGTCGTTCAACTACTGATGCCGGTGTTGAACTTTTAGGACATATTTATAATGCATGGGAAGATAAATGCGATGCCTTGGGCATCTTTTGTGATTTGTCCAAGGCATTCGATTGCGTTCTTCACGAAACGTTAATCAGGAAACTCCGCCACTACGGGATCCGAAACACTGCTCTGGATCTTCTTACTTCATACTTGAGTAAAAGGATTCAGAGCGTTGACGTTAATGGAAAAAGATCACCCGGATCTATAGTAACAATGGGAGTCCCACAGGGCTCAATTCTTGGTCCTTTCTTGTTTCTTATTTATATTAATGACTTGCCGTACCTCATAAAGGATAATCATGATATAGTGTTGTTTGCAGATGACACTTCTCTTTTGTTTAAACTTAAACGTCAGCAGTTGGTTACTGACGATGTAAATAGCGCGATCTCGAAAGTAGTCCACTGGTTCAATGTTAATAATTTGCTTTTAAACGAGAAAAAAACCAAATGCATTAAGTTTACGCTACCCCACGTTAGGCAGGTGAAAACTAATGTGTTGATAAAGGGCGAGGAATTGAATCCTGAAGACAACACAGTATTCTTGGGCATAACTTTGGATGCTAAGCTTCAGTGGGGTCCACATATAGATAAATTGTCAAAAAAGCTAAGTTCCGCAGCATATGCTGTTAGAAAAATTCGTAATTTAACTGATATAGAGACTGCCCGTTTAGTGTACTTTAGCTATTTTCATAGTGTAATGTCGTACGGTATTCTATTGTGGGGAAATGCCGCCGATATTCAGACTATCTTTGTTTTACAGAAGCGAGCTGTTCGATCAATTTATAAATTAAGTCCGAGACACTCTCTCAGAGACAAATTTAAAGAGATTAATGTAATGACTGTGCCTTCTCAGTATATTTATGAAAATCTTTTATATGCCCATAAAAACATAAAATTGTTTAAAAAATACAGTGATATCCATAATATAAATACTAGAAATAAACACAAATTTGTTGTACCTACAACAAGGCTCAAAAAAATAGGTGGCTCGTTCAGATGCCAATGTATACGCTTTTATAATAAGCTACCAAGCCACGTTCAAGATCTAAGCCTCAATAAATTCAAATCATTCATTAAACGTAAGTTGTGCCAGAAAGCCTTTTATACCGTTAAAGATTATATTGAGGACAAAAAGGCTTGGGATTGAGCTGCTTCAAATTTCTGCATTTTGAATGACTTTTTTTTTTTTTATATACACATTGACATTAATGATTTTTTTTATAAACAATGACATTTACTTACTTTGTAAAGTATTATATATATAATTTTTTTTTTTTTTTTTACATTGTGATTTGTGAATGTGAAGACGATGTGGGTCATTTTATTAATTTTTTATGTTTTATTTTTCTCTCTGTTCTATTACTTGTTTTTCTTTTTTTTTTTTTTTTTTTTTTTTTTTTTTCTTTTCTCTCATGGTCTGGCAGTTTGAGTAATTTATGTGGCCTACCCAAATGTCCTTTCTTTGGTATTGTTCGTCGAATCGTTGAGCTCCTTAAGTCTTGAGTTGAGCTGCACGATTTCTGACAAATGCGTGCACTGACTGGACAGGTCCTCTCAATCTGTGTGGTTCTTTCCTCAAAAGACCATCTCAGACATCGATCTACATGGTCTTCATATAACCTGACCAAGATTATGTCTGGACTTTAAAAGAGACTGTGACCTCTGAGTTTGTTTCGGCCTTTCTTCTCAGAGTAGTCAGATAGGAAACGCCGACCTCATCTAGTTTAAAAAAAACATGATTGACGTGTAAAAGTGTTTGTACAAACCTACTTACAAAAATAAAATCATTTATCATTTATCATTTATCATTAGAGGTCTGTTCAAAGTAAATAATAAGAGAAAAAAGAGATCGCAGAAAGCGATAAGGCTGCACATTGTATATTTCGTAGTGTTTGATATATTTTTGTAGTGTACAAGTTAGTATCATCATCTGTTTAGTCTTTTCCCAACTATGTTGGGGTCGGCTTCCAGTCTAACCGGATGCAGCTGAATACCAGTATCTTACATGGAGCGACTGCCTAGCTAACCTCCACAACCCAGTTACTGGGTAACACGATACCCCTTGGTAAGACTGGTTGGCAGACTTTCGGGCTTCTGACGACCCGTAACGACTGCCAAAGACCCACGAATGACAGTCTGGACCAACGGCTTAACGTGCTTTTCGAGGCACAGAGGGGTCTCGGTATGTAAAGATGGTCACCCATCCACAGACCAACCGCGGCAAGCGTAGCTTAACCTGATCAATCGACCTGTGCGGTTGTTATGATTTAGCCACGGGCCCCCCTGTAGTGTACAAGTATATATAAATAATGATTGTTTAAGTACCTCGATTGGGAGATGGATTGATGACCTCAGTAAATTATTTGAAGCAAATGATCACACAGGATGTTATGGTAATTATATACAAATTTATTGCTTTACATACCAACAAGAATTAGATGATGACTAAACGTGACAGCGTTTAAAACAAAACACCAGAACATCAAAAATGCCGCTTCCACATAAAAAGCCGTGTATAATGTAAAATATGACTTTAGGTGCAGTGCAAGGACACGTAAAATCATAAATCACTAGATTTTTATCGTAAAAACCAGAAATATAGGTATTTGTAATATTTTTTATCGACTAAATATTTTGGCTAATCTGTTCTTTTGTTTTCTATCAGTGTTGTATTTGTGACTAGGTATTTGTTAAGCTAAACTATTTTAATAGAATATATATAGAGTTTGACTTTTTGTAAGTTTGTTTGTTGTTACACTTTCACGCTAAAATGGCTGAACGAATTTGAATGGAATTTGGCACATGGATAGACCATGACCTTGATGAGGTCATAGAATTCTTTTTATCCCGATATTCTCACGGGATCGAGAATTATGCTGGTGATACCGCGGGGCGCAGGTAACCGCTTTAATAATTTTGAACTACTTAACTGAAAAAAAAATCTCATTGAAGAATTTTTCAATATTCCACCGTAAAACTTGCAATTAACTACATAGTGGGTGATACTTTTTACGGGCGCGTTATCTATTATCTACCAACACGCACTGGGCCCTCGTGCATGGTGGATTACGGCCCATTTGTTCTCATAGAGAGGAGGCCTATGTCCCAGAAGTGGGAAGGTTATAGGCAGAATGTTATCTATTAATTTTTTAAATAGTTCCTTCAAGGATCTTGTTCCTTAACTAGAGCATATACATAGTATTGAGCAACTAAAACACAATACCTACCAGAAGGTCTCCTAAATGATGTCATTCCTAATACATTCCAAAGAAAAAAAAAATCAGTCAGCAGACGTAACTCATAAAATGACTTTATTGCCATATAATTGGTTGCTAAAATTTAAATTTTATGAATACCTATGCAATTTAGTTGGCGTCATCGTTAATTTTTTAATGAGTTTTATTAATTTAATCGCCTATTAACCAATTATTTCTTTTAACCAGAGTTAGGACTATTGTCAGTTCCTGATTTTAACCTCATTTTAAATGTTTTTAAATTATCACTTCGTGTAAAGTTTTGGTGCACCTACTGTTTTTTTTTTAAATTTCAAACAACTTTACATAACGTCATGCCAGTACTCCAAGGGGTAAGGCAGAGGTGTACAGTCACGAGCACTAATATGTCAACACTTGGCAACTTTCAATTGCGATTTTTTCGTGAAATGACGAATGCAACGTTGAAATACGACACTTTACATAAACCTATGGGTTCGAAAATACTATGTTCCTAATAATATAAAATTTCATTCAAAAATAAAGGAGAAAGTCGCCTTTGAATAAAGCCAAGTGTATATGTTACCGGCCAAACCCGATTTTAGGATGAACTAGTTTCGCCTAGGCCAAACCAGTTCTCCCTACACGGGTTGCACGGTTGCAGTCGGTCGATAGGCGACGTAGGATGCGAAGGGCACCCCGAGGTTAGGTTTGGTTAGGTTACTTTAAACCCTTTACACAGAAATAGGAGCCCCGCGAAGCGGGGCTTCGTCGACATAGAATGCAAGAGTGAGCGAATGAGAACAAGGGCCCAGGCGAAACTAGTTCATCATAAAATCGGGTTTGGCCGGTGACATATAGGTATATACTTATGCTCGTGACTGTACCAAGTGTAAACACATTTCACCAGTTATGTTTAAGTCCCATGTAATAGTGACGAAACCTACTGCCATCAACAGCACCCCAATTGCGGAACACACTATCAATCTCAATCTGAATCATCTTGAAGGACATTGCTAATCCATTGCTTCATATGTTCGAAAAATTTGTCTGCTCAACAACTTATATAACGCAATGAATGTTGTTGAACTGTCAAAATTAAACCCACTGGCTACAGCGGTGCTATTCTGTAAAAAAACTCACCTTGGAAGCTTAGGCGAAGTGAGCGTGGAGGGCTGTCAATAGTGTCAATTCCTAGCAAAAATAAACACTTCACCTAAGTTTTCACGGTGAGATTTTAACAGAATCGACCGGCTGATAGTGTGTTACACTTTTGTCAATTACCCCGATGGTCGTAAATCCAAACTCCAGGTAAAAAACCCCTAATAGAGATTTCTCTATCAGGGGTTTCAATACCAATATGTGTTTATATTGCCCGACCAGGCAATGGAACCTAGGATCTCACTCTCAGCACCCCTAGAACACTAGAATAAGGCAATTTAAAATGAACTGTCATGAAACAAGCATCTTGGATCAATCTTTAAATTATAAACTTTGCCCACCTTGGCCACTGCTGTGGATTTCTTAATGAATTGGTAATAATTCTCTTAGGGCTAATTTCACCAGTGAAACTGAACGCGATCAGCTTATCTAAGGTTTGTCTAAAGTTTTAAGGTTTATAATATTAAGGTTTTTAGTTTAAATATTATTGTATAAAATTATTTTGTGTATTTTACCTATGGGCCGTAGTTGCCTGATTATTATTTTTATTGTTATATCTAAACGACGCGGACGGTTACGAGCTGTCAGAGTCAATATTCCACAACAATGATGACACTGACAGCTCTCAAACGCTTTAGATGTGCTGATCGCGTTCAGTTTCATTGGTGAAATTTCACCCATAATGTCGAAAAGATTTCACCAGCTTTTAGAACGGGTTGGTGATCACTCTGAATTTAGTGTCTTTGCAATGACTCTATGTATACGCGAGTAAATCACAGAAAAAACTGCAATAAAAATACTAACTGTACCTAATAAGTGAATTGTTTATTTTTTTTTTTAATTTTATGTATTTTATTTCCTGTTTTTATCTTCTTTCTAAAAAAACATCACCTTTGTACAGACGCCAGCACCTCAAGCTACCCGAAACTGTCAAATTTTCCCAATCAACTTTAGACATAAACTTGAAAATCTATTAAAGAAATTTGACAGATTGTAGTAGTTTGATGTGCTGGCATCTGTACGTACTTTTCTGTTCTATTCTCCTTCCCTGGTTATACATGTGTATATACACAAATACACATACCTACATGAGTTAAATAAATAAATGAAGAAAAACAATGTTGTTTAAAGTAACATTTTCAGCATCTGAAATTAAGACTCCAAACAATGATAACAAAGTCTTTTACCTAAACATGTATTTCCGAATAAAATTAGTAGTCACAGGGGAAAGCAACTTTAATTTAGTCGGCGTATTTAAACTCATTTTGCACGTATATAACCAAATTAGTTATTAGAATACCTATGTTAGAACGCGGCCCTGATTACAAATGTAGGCATTAAAGCTTTCGCGGTTGCGACTTTATCGGAATTATAGTCTTTACGAGCGTTGCAGGTAGGAGGAATATTCTGTATTTGTGTGGGATTTCTGTGGGTTTTGCTTATCTATGGTGATTAGTTTATGATTTTAGTACGTTTGTTAGTTTACTGTTGGTTGTGTTTTCGTAAAAACTAAACTGAAGATGGTTTCAGCGGGGAATTGCGTAACACACTAACAGTAGGCTTTCATTTTGACAGTTCAACAACATTCATTGTGGTAGTTACATTGCTGAGCAGAATTTTTTTTCGAACATATGAAGCAATGAATTAGCAATTTCTTTCAAAATGATTCAGATAGCGATTGAAAGTGAGGGTGCTAAGTTATTCAATCTATTTATGAATGAAGATTTGGTATAAAATTAGGGTTGATAAAAATCATGATTAAAAAAAAATCGGATTTATTTTTTTGGAGGGATAGAGTTTAATTATTGTACTCCTATGCTAAAGTTGTATTGAATTATGTCAACTGAATGTATGCAGTGCAATGTGTTTTTGTTTAAGCAATAAAATATTATTATTATTATTATTTGATTTAAATCGGGTTTTACTGATTTTTTTTACATTCTGATGTATCCTAATTTGGAAGTCAGTTATTAATTAAATAAAAACACAACATATACAGGGTTAATGATAAAACATTAACAACTTCTTAAACAGTGTTGGACACGTGTGTGCGCGCCGTAGTTCATGTCGGGGGAAGTCCCTTGACACATTTTGGCTGATTTGGTCGCAGTAAAAGAATATTGATTTAAACCATTGATTTTTATTTAAAAAAAATCACTAGATTTTAATCGCGATTTAAATCCTATCAACTCTGAAAATTGGTATTATACGTAGGTATAGCAGTTTATCCACCAAAAATATTATATTTTAGTAACAAAAGGTGTAATGTTGTTATATTGGTAATGTTATCTGTGGTAGTGGAGTTGGTAATACTGTCTTTAAAAAAATAAAGTTAGTCGTTATCTGAGAGTGCACGTTTTAATAAACAAGCACTCGGCCGTCGTGGTTAATTATGGCCCACTCTGCTCACAGAGAGGAGGCTTATGTCCCAGCAGTGGACGTGGAGCAGTCGGATTATGCTATGTTTTCACTAAAGCAGTTACGTTAATATATATTTTTCTAGACAAATTGCTTGCCTATTAATATCGATTGCCAATAAAGTAGGTGTGTCAGCTGGAGACTGTCTAGACAAGAGCAGTATTCACTTACGTTCATAAACGTACATACTAACCAGCCACGTCGGTATTACGTGTCTTGATAACATTAGGTATATGCTGCATCACACTAATATTATAAAGGCGATTTTGATAAAATTTTGTACGGAGGTAGCTGACTCCCTGGATTAATATATAGGCTACTTTTTATCCCGGTATTCCCACAGGATCGACACTAATGTGGGTGAAATCCCAGGGCGCAGCTACTGATATATAAAAAAAAGGAAAGAGTAGGTAAGTATATAGTTTCATGTCTATTCACTCCATATGAAACTACCCTTTGGAAGGGGCAACTAGAATCTGTTTTTTTGTAAATTATGACATTCAGAAGTCTAATTAAAACAAATGATTTGACTTTGACTTTGTAACGACTTATTTCAGACTTGAACATTAACTAGAGTTGGATTATTGAAGCCTCCAGAATTGCGTCCTTTGAACTGTTAACAGGGCAGTAGTATTAATCTATGAACATTATGAAAAACTCGGCCAAGTGCAAGCCGGACTCGCACACGATGGGTTCTGTACCACAAGGCAAAAAACGCCGAAAAATACGATTCTGGAGACCCCCTTTGATTTTTATTAACTTTATTTTAGTTTTATTAATTACAATAATAAACTCACACACTCTGTGAAAATTTCAACTGTCTACCTGTTACGTTTCATGAGATATAGTCCGCTGACAGACATACAGACAGCCGGATGGATAGCGGAAGCTTATTAACACCATGTGCTCTTAGGTGATGTGTACAAACTAGCACTTATAAATAATGTAATTAGTCATCCAATTCTTCGTCTAAATTTATGTTCTAACAGTGGCAAGTCGTCATAATGTCTTTGTTTTAACTTCTTCGTTAAGCAGGCTTTGTGTGTATGTACTTCGTCTTATTTTATGAACATAATCCTGTGTTATAATAATTCCTGTTGACTTATCTTCTCACCATTATGTTTAATCTTTATTGTCAAGATTTGAAAGACTGGAGTTATGAGGGTAGTTATTCCCTGTATACCTAATGGACTTATTTAGGTCTGTAGGCTTTAAAAATGTGAAAATAAAGATGGGAAGTTTAATTTAATTGATAAAGAAGGACTGGACACACTTTCACGCGATGATTGGACTGATTAAAAATTTTGGGAGGGTCAATGCCAGCATGATCTGGATGATTTTCTTATCAATGGCTACAACTAACAGATCTGAGTTGTAGATCGTGGGTTCGAACAGGCGTTTTACATTGTGTAATTTATTTCATCACCACTGCTCTCACAAACGGAAGGAAACATCGTGAGGAAACCGGCATGCACCTAAAAACAAAAAATCGAAGACATTATGACATCTCCCAAGCCACGTGGTCGATTACGGCCCATTACCTCGCACAGAGAGGAGGCCTGTGTCCCAGTATTGGGAACGTTATAACGTTGTAGGCAGATAATGTATGTTATATTATGTACTTATAAATGAATACATTCTCGTCTTGTAAACGAATATTTACAATGGACATGTTAGGTTTTTGTATGGAGGCTGGGCTTTTATTCGAAGCTGCTGTGAACAGGGAAGAGATTATATTTTTATGAAAGGAGAACTAGTACATAAATTAAGGAGACTTTGTAATTTTTTTTATTTTTGTTTAAACGCACTCTTTCCTAATTATTATGTCTTTAATAACTGTTATTTAAAATATATTATATATATTATTTAAAATAAATTGCAACCCACAGTAATTATTGATTTTGGCAACACTTTTCGGCTGGATGTCATTATTGTCATTGTGAAATGTGAACGTCAATCAAAATCAAGTGTCAAATTCAATTCAATTTTCAACTGAGCACTGACAGTTGACAAGTGTGTTAACCTTACTGACACAGGTAATGTTTTCATAGATTCCATTAGGAGGCAAAGGAATCAATGCCATACATACAAATCATGGAGATAATTCGTTGGTTTTATTTTAAGTCATCCAATATTGCTTTATCATAGTCATTCATTTATTTATGAACAAGTAACTTGTATCTAAATTTACACACAAAAAAATATATTAATTAATTCATAAATTACATCATCAATTTAAAAATAACAGATTTTCATTTCTTCAATAGTACTTCGATCAGCTGTAAATTAAACAATATTACCAACACCTAAAAATTTATAATAATAACAATAAAATAATTAATTAAAGATAACTTAGCATAGATTGATCGAGTTAATTAAAAATGATAATATTAAATTTATAGATCAATAAATCAGAATTAACAAAATCCCATATAATTTAACAACCCATGATTATCTCAATAAAATTACAATTCTTCTACAGCATACAGACACTTATTCAATAGGATTTTTTATAGTTTTATTTTGAAAACGCTACTGTAGATAGTACTTTTTATGTATATAGGCAACCTGTTGAATAGTTTTATAGACTGGTATCGTGGACTATGTTTAACAATTCTTAGGTTATGATTAGTAAAATTTTTATTCTTCAAGTCCAGTCTACGGCTGCCATCCCTTATCTGCAGCTCTTCTACTGTCTCATAGTCCTGTATGTATTTGGCCACATTACTTGAAAGTACCAGTATATAAAGACTTGGTACTGTAAGTATGCCTAAATTGATAAAATGTTGTCGGCAACTTTCCCTTTGTGAGATGGGTACCATCGTACGAATTGCACGTTTTTGTAGTAGGAAAGCTCTTCTACTATTATATTCATAGCTAATTCCCCAAAAAAGTATGCTATATCTACTTTTTGATTCCACTAGCGCAAAATATACAATTTTTAGCTGATTTATCATTATCATCATCATTTCAGCCGAAAGACGTCAGACGGGTTTGCCATAATTGCCACGCTTGGCAGGCGGGTTGGCTATCGCAGTATAGTTTGGTGGTTCATCCGCGCCCCCGGCAGGTATTGGCCCGCCAGAGCTGATTTATGCGGATTTGATTTCTCAGGGCTCTCAGAGCGTAACATGCAGACAATACCGATGCATCAATTGCTTTTAATTCTGGTTTCCAGTTTAATAGTTGGTCAATACCAATGAATTTTGTTGTTTAATAGTTGTCGTGCCTTACTTTCTTAATAAACTTCCAGAAGACTTACAAACATTATATAAATCGAGTTCGAAAAGCTACAAGTGTAGGTCAAAATATTTCTTTACACAGCAAGTCATACATTCAAAAGATTAAAAGCATTTATTTCAAATAATCCATTTCAGTCCACAAAAATGAAGCTAATTGCATCTTTAGGTTTAATATATAATATCATGCAAGTTCAGAACATCATTTTGTAATTACTAAGTGAACTACTCGCCAGCACACAGATAAACCCTGAGAGGTTTTCGTTGTGTGGCAAACACCATTGTTAAAATAGACTTAAGAATTTTGGAAATAAATAAATAAATATACCTAAAAATTTTACTTCGGCAACGAGCACAATGTGACTTCATTTATGGCAACATTTAAATTATCTTTGTTACGGGCTGTAGTTTTGAATAACATAATTTGAGTTTTTTACTATTAACTAGCTGTGCCCGCGACTTCGTCCGCGTGGAATAGTGACTTTTCGGGCAGCATATTTTGAATTACATATACCGTCTACAGACCGGGCATTTGCTGTCCGAACCCTCTGAGAACTCAGGCGAATTTCAGTGAAAGTCTCAGACTCTAGTGCTTTCAGAGCTTCACGATCGGCAGTGAGACGTATTTCTCGTTCTTCCTGTGTTTCCTGAGACCGAACATTTGCTGTCCGAACCCTCTGAGAACTCAGACGAATTTCCATATCAGTGAAAGTCTCAGACTCACGCGATAGTGTATGAGCTTCACGATCGGCAGTGAGACGTATTTCCCGTTCGTCCTGTGTCTCCTGGAATCGAGCATTTGTTGTCCGTATTCTCTGGGAGCTCAGGCGGATTTCCCTGACAGCAAAAGTCTCAGACTCACGCGATAGCGCGTGAGCTTCGCGATCGACAGATAAACGTGCCTTTCGTTGTTCCCCGTTTTCCCTATTTCGAGTTGTCATCATTCGAGAACGATTTGAACTCAGTCGAGATTCTCGCTGAGTCGAAGTTTCTGCAGCACGAAACCTAGCCTGGTGCAGAGAGCCTTTTGCCTCACGACCTTCCTCAGATTCCTGTGATCGAACTAATCTCATCCTTTTAGCATTTCTGCTACATTGGGAGAGGTTGGATCTTCTTCGAGGCATTCTTACAATAAAATAGTACTTACTACTTAACACACAGTTATTTAGTAAACACGTACTATCGTAAACAATTAAATTATAAATACTTACAGATTATTATACAGTCTAAAATTATCACAGTTTAAGTAATAAGTGTTAAGACGTGTAAACCAAACGTCATTATCATCATCATTTCAGCCGATAGACGTCCACTGCTGGACATAGGCCTCCCCCAATTTTGGGGGGGTTTGCCATAATCGCCACGCTTGGCAGGCGGGTTGGCGATCGCAGTATGGTATGGTGGTGGAATGCATAGAGAACGCTGCAGCCCATTCTCCGGTGAGACCCTTAGTCGCCTTTTACGACACCCACGGGAAGTAAGGGGTGGTGCTTTTCTTCTACACAGACAAACGTACTAACTTTATAAAACAAAAGAATTGCTAGAAAAAATAATTACTAACTTAAGCTAATGAACTTATACTTAATAAAGAAAATCAAGAAAAGAAATGCCTAACCTATACCAAATATTTATATACAAACCCTAAATACAAATTAAGATAAGTATACCGAAAATCAGGGAAAGAAATGCCTAACCAATAATAAATGCTTACAATATTTATTTACAAAACCCTAAATAAAAATTAAGATAAGTAAATACCCAATAATCAAGGAAAGAACCGCCTAACCTATACCAAATACTTACAAAATTTTAAAGAAAATAAAGAAAAAGAACCTAACCTACAAACCCTAAAATATAAATAAATGAAATATGCAAACAGTCAGTATTCAAGTGAATCGCAATAATCGAATCCAACTATTCGCCTAGGTATACTCTCCAGGATACGTGCGTTCGCTACGAATAACTGAATCCTTATGGCAGCGGCGCGTTTTCTTTTGAAATGGTCATCTCGCAGTTCAACCTGAGGGGTTGTCGACTGCTTAACCTGGCTTTCCTGTGGATGCCTCAATAAATTAAGGCCTCCAGCCAGGGCATAATACACAACTTAACTACACAATATAAACTTAAAAACTAAGCGACTACACGCTAAGGGCACCCCCTGTGGGGTACGGACCTCGGCTTAGGGCGTCGCTGGGAGAGGGCAGCAAGGGACACGCTGGATCGGAATTATGGCAGCGGCGCGGCTCTCAGCGCGCTTTATACAAGGTGTAACGGAAAGGGGGTATCAACCCTGAAGGAGGTGAATGTGCTCATGAAACTGAACAAATTTCCCCAAAGAACATAGGTCGAAATATGAAAAAAAATTTGGACCTCCCATAGTAATAGTAAATCATTGATGTGCTATTACTATGGGAGGTCCAAATTTTTTTTTTCATCTTCATTCACCTCCTTCAGGGTTGATACCCCCTTTCCGTTACACCTTGTATATATAGCCACGGACGCGCAGGCGCGAAGCGTTTACGTACTCTGATAGAATACCTTAACAAATGTTCGCCGTGATTCTTTAAATTGACATAACTTTTTTATTTATGAACCGATTGACATGAAATAAACACTAGATGTTAAGTGAAGCTTACTACAATATATTAGTGAAAACCGCATCTAAATCGAATAAGCCGTTTCTGATATTAGCGTGCACAAACACAGCAGACAAACAGACAAACAGATAAACAGACAAAAAAAAATTTAATTACATTTTCGGGTTCGGCATCGATATAATAACAACCCCTGCTACTTTTTTTTTATATATTTCCATTGTACAGACACCACTTTTCTACAATTTTATTATATGTATAGATAAATAATTTATTTGCCATGAACCATACATGAAATGCCTGTAACGTCTCATTTACCCTTTCTGTCAACTCTACCATGTCATTAGCTGCAACTATGGCATTTGTGTCATCTGCGAAAATTACTAATTCAATGTCCGGTAAAATCGTATTTAGATAATTAATCAAGTCATTAACAAATAATAAAAATAAAATAGGTCCTAAAATAGATCCGTGTGGGACACCCGTTGATATGCGTACAATTTTGGATTTATACCTTTTCTTATAGTTATAAAAAAATATTTTAAGCCCATTTCATAACATGTCCTTTACAAAATGACTCAGAATTTCACCTTTAATATTGAAATTCTGGCAATAAACTTACCAAGAATGCAGTAATAATTAACCAAACCTATGCAAAAATGCGTCATGACAACATTCGGATTATATTACTTCAAGTAGATCATCTTTTTATGGAGACTAGTTAGCTAATAAACTAGCTATTAAATAATTATTTTATTTACTTAACGTGTTTTTTACGATTTGTCACTTCGAATTACTTTTAACCATATAAGTTGTATATATTTTTGTAATCACGTTTTAAAACCCTTAATTCTGATATTTCACTCGATGGTATTAGAACAAAAAAAAATCGAACTCCACAATATGGCACCCTGAATCCGCCATTTTACTTTGTTTTTTATTTAAGCCAGATTATATGTAGCCAGTGACACTCGCGCTACCAAGACAAATCTAAAGACGTATAATTTATCCAAATCTGTTCATTCGTTTAGAAGTTACGAGGGAACAAAGAAACGGACATACATACATACATACAGGTCAAACACATAACCCTCCTTTTGGGCTTCCGCAGTCGGGTAATAAAAAGGAACTCCTTGCAAAAAAGTATTCTTACTTGCTAACCTTTTAGATTGGCTTTACAGTCTCGAGAAAAATACTAACAAAGAATAATATAGTCCGTGTTCTTTTACCCCTCCATCTTTAAAGCAAGAGTGAACGGGCATCTTCTGGGCACACTCGTTCCATCGTAGACCTCATCCATCGCTCTCCATCAGGCGAGATCGAGGTCAAGAGCACATACTAACCAAAGAGAATAATATAGTCATTGATAACTAACAGTGGGAATAGCTTCCATGTTGACAGTCATTGATAACTAACAGTAGGAATAGCTTCCATGTTGACAGTCATAGATAACTAACAGTAGGAATAGCTTCCATGTTGACAGTCATTGATAACTAACAGTAGGAATAGCTTCCATGTTGACAGTCATTGATAACTAACAGTAGGAATAGCTTCCATGTTGACAGTCATTGATAACTAACAGTAGGAATAGCTTCCATGTTGACAGTCATTGATAACTAACAGTAGGAATAGCTTCCATGTTGACAGTCATTGATAACTAACAGTAGGAATAGCTTCCATGTTGACAGTCATAGATAACTAACAGTAGGAATAGCTTCCATGTTGACAGTCATTGATAACTAACAGTAGGAATAGCTTCCATGTTGACAGTCATTGATAACTAACAGTAGGAATAGCTTCCATGTTGACAGTCATTGATAACTAACAGTAGGAATAGCTTCCATGTTGACAGTCATTGATAACTAACAGTAGGAATAGCTTCCATGTTGACAGTTATTGATAACTAACAGTAGGAATAGCTTCCATGTTGACAGTCATTGATAACTAACAGTAGGAATAGCTTCCATGTTGACAGTCATTGATAACTAACAGTAGGAATAGCTTCCATGTTGACAGTCATTGATAACTAACAGTAGGAATAGCTTCCATGTTGACAGTCATAGATAACTAACAGTAGGAATAGCTTCCATGTTGACAGTCATTGATAACTAACAGTAGGAATAGCTTCCATGTTGACAGTCATTGATAACTAACAGTAGGAATAGCTTCCATGTTGACAGTCATTGATAACTAACAGTAGGAATAGCTTCCATGTTGACAGTCATTGATAACTAACAGTAGGAATAGCTTCCATGTTGACAGTCATTGATAACTAACAGTAGGAATAGCTTCCATGTTGACAGTCATAGATAACTAACAGTAGGAATAGCTTCCATGTTGACAGTCATAGATAACTAACAGTAGGAATAGCTTCCATGTTGACAGTCATTGATAACTAACAGTAGGAATAGCTTCCATGTTGACAGTCATTGATAACTAACAGTAGGAATAGCTTCCATGTTGACAGTCATTGATAACTAACAGTAGGAATAGCTTCCATGTTGACAGTCATAGATAACTAACAGTAGGAATAGCTTCCATGTTGACAGTCATAGATAACTAACAGTAGGAATAGCTTCCATGTTGACAGTCATTGATAACTAACAGTAGGAATAGCTTCCATGTTGACAGTCATTGATAACTAACAGTAGGAATAGCTTCCACGTTGACAGTTCAACAACATTCATTGCGTTTTTTAAGTTGTTGAGCAGACAATTTTTTCGAACTTATGAAGCAAGGGATTAGCAAGATCCTTCAAAATTATTCAGATTGTGAATAATAGTGTATTACGCAATTAGGGCGCAAGACCACTTCAGAAAAAACAAAAGCAGGTGCAGATGATTTCCCAAGAATTTTAGACAGTATTTTTTTATTTCCGATTCCGCTTTCACAATGCAAAGAACAATAAAATAATGAACCTGCTTTGAATGCTCATTGTAATAAGCGCCTACATGACGAACCATTATTATTATTGTCAAAACAAATACTGACGAAGCAGCTAACGTGGCTAAAATAACCTGATTGTATTATTAATCTGATTAGGCAGCGAATAAACACCCTCCTGAACTGAATATAAACTAATTAATTAGTGAAAAATTGATTTTGGGGTGAGCACGCCAGTTCAGGAGAACCCCAATTTATAGTATCGTTACGGAAGTTAGACGGCATCTGAAATAATATTCAGTGCTTTCCGACATAACATTACGCCTTGTTTCAAGGCTGGGCAGAAGTGTGCAGCCACGAGCACTAATATGTCAACACTTGGCAACATTCAATTGCGATTTTTTCACGAAATAACGAAAGCAACGTTGAAATACGACACTTTACATAAACCTATGGGTTCGAAAATACTATGTTCCTAATAATATAAAATTTCATTGAAAAATAAAGGAGAAAATCGCCTTTGAATAAAGTCAAAGTCAAAACATTTATTTCAAATAGGCGCTTAAAAGGTACTTTTTGAACGTCAAAAATTACGATAAATTAGAATTGATTCTAGTCGCCCATTCCAAAAGGTAGTTTTCGTATGGAGAAGAATGGGCAAGAAACTCCACCGTTACTCTTTTAAAATGTTTTACAATATTATGTATATAATAATATGTGAAGACGATGCACCTAAAATAAAATAAAATTACTATACCAAAATAAGTAAAATAATTAAAAATGAAAACATGACATAAATTAATTATCTAATAGATACATGGTGCTCACATATTTACAAACATGGTAAAAATAAACGATTTTCATTTAAATAAAAAATTACAAGTAATAAGTCAGGGTGTGAGTTTAAGTAATTACAAAATATAAATCAACGTCAAAAAAAGAAAATAATCAATTTTACAATTAAATTAGCATCCAGTTTGATTTTGTCTAGCCAAGTGTATACATACTTACGCTCGTGATGGTACCTTTAGTAGGTGCACCCACATGATAGAGGGCAAGCATATTGCTACAACTGGGCTTTATTATTTATCATCATCATCATAATCAGCCTATAATGTTCCCACTGCTGGGACACGGGCCTCCACTCTAAGAGAGGGAGTGGGCCATAATCCACTACGTGGGCCCTGTGCGGGTCTATGAATGCTTCGAATTTCGGTTCTAAGACATGCCGGTTTCCTCACGATGTTTTCCTTCACCGTTTTGAGAGCGGTGATGAAATTAAATACACAACAGCGAGATTGTCCGAAAGGGTTACCGCTGGCCCGGAACATAAAGGGCTAAGGAAGGAACACGGGTGGTTTTAGTCAGTAAGAGTCTGACACTCCCTTCCGCTCCACCCAGAGCGGGAGGGCTAATTTGATGATTTACCCCCTCAAAAAAAAAAAAAGATACACCTCTTTCATTCCGAAAAAGCCTTCCTGTAACTTTACGTTGTTGTCAATTAGATGGGTTCAAGCTACAGCTTAGGTATCTCTACTCTCCTAACTTTACCAATACCGAAGCGTTTGTATGCAAAACTTAGCTTAGAAACCCTCTAGTAACGTGAGTATAGTGTTTATTTGGACATGGAAACCAAACACAAGACTGAAACTCACGACAACCGACGGCTACCTGACCTATATCGTTCCTCGTGGGGATGCCATGCATGCACGCTATTGTATTTATAGTGGAACTAGCTGCGCCCCTTGGTTTCACCCGCATAAGTTTTGATCCCGTGGGAATATCGGGATAAAAAGTAGTCTATAAATTTGTTAATCCAGGGTGTCAGCTAGCTTGGGCAAAAATTGGCAGGCGGCGGGGCCAATGACCTGAATCGTCGCAGGGGGACCAATGGTGCCCAGACACGGGGTCGTCTGGCGCCCATGTGCTGGTTTGGTCCCTGGGGTGGTCACGGCGTGCTATGTGTTCTAGTGCGTCGGTGATGGGGAGTACTCCCCAGAGGAGGGTCCGCTGACGGACAGCCGCGGCGGGTACACGGATGAGTGCTAACGCGTGCCCGTGTTCCCGCCGTAAGCGGCAGAGGAGGACACCGTGGAGTTTTAGTGGGTCCCACATAACTGCACTGTCTCCCCGTGGCAGTGCAGAATGCATGAGTATTTCTCCACGTTAAAATAAAAAAAAATGGTTAGGTTACTTTACACAGAAATAGGAGCCCCGGTAAGCGGGGCTACGTCGACATAGGATGCAAGAGCAAGCTAAAGGCACCCCGAGGTTTGGTTTGGTTAGGTTACTTTAAACACTTTACACAGAAATAGGAGCCCAGCCAAACGGGGCTACGTCGACATAGAATGCAAAAGCAAGCGAAGGGCACCCCGAGGTTTGGTTTGGTTAGGTTACTTTAAACCCTTTTCACAGAAATAGGAGCCCCGCTAAGCGGGGCTACGTCGACATAGGATGCAAGAGCAAGCTAAGGGCACCACGGGGTTCGGTTTGGATAGGTTACTTTTAACCTCTCTGCTCGACTAGATTTTGACATATGACATACCAGCTGACTCGACGGGATGTTGTGAATTACGTCATGATTTTCAGGAATTACCTCAACTTTCAGCATTCGAATTTACTAAGAAAAATGTGTTACCGCGCCTATTTGGACAATAAGTTTGTGGCAAATATCTTTAACTATATGCTGATGTCGGTCAAACCGCGTTATTCTACTGCGAAAAATGTATAAAAAACTTTTTTACAAAAAAAACAACCGACTTCCAAAAACACTATAAATAAAGAGAAAAATAACTTTAATTTCGGAAGTCGGTGTCTTTGGATTTGTATTTTAGTTTTTGCCACCGACTTCCGAAATTAAAGTTATTTTTCTCTTTATTTATAGTGTTTTTGGAAGTCGGTTGTTTTTTTTGTAAAAAAGTTTTTATTTTTCACTTTTTAGCGGGTCAGTTTGTAATTTATCTAAGTTATAATAGCCTAATGTCAACTGCTTATCACTTTTTACAAAATATGCTTTTCCCGATGCATGGACGTTAATTGTTGAGGAGTTCTCCTAGTAAGAACCAGGAGAACTGGAGCTGATTGAGAAGTCACCATCAGCTCCACTTCACCATACGCGTTGTAATGAGCATAAATTGCTTAGCAGCCATATTAAAGTAATCGAATCGCAACCCGTGAAATATTTGTCATTGAGTAGTGCCATTTGTGGTCTTCATCATCGGTTCCACTTTACCAAATCATAATTTCCGAGAGCAAATGCTCAAGTTACTTTAATAATAAAAACAAGGCAAGAAAAATTTTGCTAAGGGCCAAGTTTATGTTACGCTTAGTCGTGTAAAGACGCTAGATGGCATTGTATTATGCGACTTGGAACCTACCAAATTGCTAAATAGACCACATGACGAAAAGGCATTGCGTGAAATGCAACGATTGAGGCTTTTATAAATCATCATCAGCCAATTGCAGTTCACTGCTGGACGTAGACCTCCCGAAGTTTGCGCCAACGTTCGCGATCCTCCGCTTCTCTCATCTAGCCACTACCGGCAACCTTTGTTAGGATAATTATACAGAAGAAAAACTCGCAAAAGTATTTCACTTTAAGAAGTATTTATTAGTTTTTAGACTAGATGCTGATAATCCTGGCTGCAGCATCAGGCCAACTTATGTCAACATTGCATTGAACTTAAAATTTAGTCCTGTTTAAAATGAGCCCAAACACGACTACGGTGCTGTAATTTCAAGGTTTGTACTTTTTCTGATGCTCGACTGGCTTCAGCATGTCTCTATGTACTTCGGTGTTCCTCATTAACAGTACGTTTATCCACACATCGAGCCCTTTTCAATGAGCCTAAACACGATATACATATCTCACGATATACATAGTTGTCGAGGAGTTAGGTACTCTGCAGACTATCCTGACTGCAGCATCAGGTCATAACTTGATGATCATGAGACCAAATGTGGCAAATGCCCTATCAAACATCAAAACAATTTACTAAAACAGTCCTTGCCTGTTCGAGTAACTTCTTACTGTTAAGGAGTTGAACCTTCCATCATCAGCCCAGCTACCTGAGATAGTGACAACCGTACGCAAATACACAAGATACTTCATAAAATATGCGAAAAACAATAAGTGAGCCTATAAAATTTGAGGGTTGCTCTCGATTTCTCTAAGATCCCATCATCAGATCCTAACTTAGTGACAATGGGACCACCTCAGAACTATCTACTTTCGAACAAAAAAAGAATTTCGAAAATCCGTCGACAATTGGCGGAGTAATCGATGAACAAACATACTAAAAAAAAAAAAAAAAAAAAAAAAAAAAAACATACAAACAGCCGAACATAGTACCTCCTCCTTTTTGTGAAGTCGGTAAAAATAGATATTACTACACCTATCCAAAAGGTAGGCATCTTAAAATCGCTGAAAATATGTACATAAACCACTTAGTCTCTTGATGAAAATATCCAAAATGGAAAAATAAAGATATTGTCATTCTCTCTGCATTCTTACTTTTACCATTTTTCATACATAAGCTACATAAAAAACATGATAAAAACTTGATAAAAATTACTTAAATTGTGTTGTTGCGTGACACTTCTTAGTGCTGACCATCCACCCAATTTTGTTATTTCGATTAAAAAATGTCTTAAAGCATAATCGATAATCATTATTTAAAAAAAATAAAAATTTGTAGTAATTGACTAAAAACTCTTTGGTATATTTTTCATGAATTAATTATTTATTTAAATATAATCATTTTATTTTTATAAGTACGGTGTGGATAGGCGTGTCACTTTTTATGGTTCCCTACGTCCGAATGAAAAAACGGAACCTTTATAGAATCACTCGTGTGTCTGTCTGTGTAGGTCTGTCACAACCTATTTGTTTCGAATCTACTGGACCGATTAAGTTGAAATTTGGTACACTTATAAATTTCTGTGACTCGAACTTGGCCGTGTTACATAAATAAATTAATTTATAATATGGGGTCACTTTTTGGGGTCACATTAGAAAATTTAAAAAGCTTTGCATACTGTAGGTACCGTGTGATATATCAAATGAAAGGGCTTGTAGTGAGGGTCACAAATATATTTTTATAAGACCACTGAGACTAAAAAAAAAAAAATACAAAATATAGTTCTGTGATTACCTATAGATTCCAGGAGATCCTATCAGAAGTCTGGTCTTAAAATAACATAGCAAATCTCTCAATATACTGCGTCAAAACATGTTCGGAATGTTGGGGATGTTATATTCAATTTAAAGTTGTTATTAGGGTTCCGTACCAAAATGGTAAAAAGCAACCCTTTTTTTTTGGGTGGGAAATCATCCCTCCCGCTCTGGGCGGAAGGGAGCGTCAGACTCTTACCGACTAAACCCACCAGTGTTCCTTCCTTAGCCCTTTGTGTTCCGAGCCAGCGGTAACCCTTGCGGACAATCCCGCTGACCCGGCAGGCTTCGGCCCTGGCGGGTACGTGTTCCACGCGCGCCTCAAAGAGATGTCAGCATCACATGAAAAAGGAACCCTTATGTTGCGACTCAGTATGTCCGTCTGTCACAGCTGGATATCTCAAGAACCACTAATGCTATCAACTTGAAATAGTTTTAGGTGAAGAGCGTAGTTTGCACATTCTTAAACATTTTTTTTAAGCCGCATGATTTTTGACTTTTGATAAAAATGTAAAAAAAAAAATACCGTTTCCCCCTTATCTCCGAAGTTTGCATAGAGAAAAACCTGAAATTATTCTATGTGATAGAAGTTTATGTAACGATTACAGGAAAAATAAAACGATGTCTCTAAATCGCACACCCTTTCAGAAATCATCAACAATAAATACATTAGTTCCACTATCGGTCATGAGATAGCGCTGACCTAAAACTGCAATATTCTAGACCGCAGCGTGCAGTGTTAAAATTCTCTGACGAATAATAGGTCTCACCGATGAAAATTTAAAAACATATGATGGTACGGAACCCTCGGAGAGCGAGTCCGACTCGCGCTTGCTTGTTTTTTTAATGTTATGCTTAAAACACTTGTTATAAAAATAAGATTTTTTGGCATTTTTAATCTCAAATAGCAGCCAAGGGGGTTAATTGCAGAGTTTCGCTGTAACAGTAAGAAATGTTCAATATGTTATTCCCCTATGACACAGGGCCTTTGCGGATGACGTCAACATCGAAAGGGATAAGAAAACAGTACTTTTCTTTTCTGGCCGGCACTTTAATTTTTGGGTGCGTTATGAATGATGATATACAAACTTATTTTTGCAGTCGATCAAATTAATGATGAGCATTGTGCAATATTCAACCCAACTACCGAACTTTTCACTGTGCGTGGTCCGACATAAACAAGGCCAGTTTTTAAAATTACGTTGGGTTAGTACCACAAAAAAAAACAATTTCTATTACTCAAGTAATCCATTAAATACAAAACTGTCCAAGTGCGAGTCGGACTCGTACACGAAGGGTTTATCACAAGGCAAAAACCCCAAAAAAACAGGAATGTTGTATGGGAGCCGCCCCTTAAATATTTATTTTATTCTGTTTTAGTATTTGTTGTTAAAGCGGCAACAGAAATATATCATCTGTGAAAATTTCATCTGTCTAGCTATCACGGTTCATGAGATACAGCCTGGTGACAGACGGACAGACGGACAGTGGAGTCTTAGTAATAGGGTCTCGTTTTTACCCTTTGGGTACGGAACCCTAAAAACTACCAAGTTCATACAACTAATAAAACATATTGAAATGTAAAGTGATTGCGGAATACCCAATTTATCCAATTAATTTATCATCATTCCCAAACTTTTATTAAGCCTACCTTAAAAATGTATACTGGGCATTCTGTAGCAAACTATTGGAAAGTATCAAAAATAAATAATTGTACCTACATTATATAAAAATAATTTGAAGCGGCGGGCGCATTCCGAAGATAAATTCAAATATAGAAAAAATTCGGCGCGAAATTCAATGAATGACTATGGTCAAAAGTCCTCAGTTATTGACTCAGTTTTAATATAATGTCCAAAAAACTATTATAATTACATTAAAAAAGCATAAATCATTGTTATAAACAATGCTTTTTGTATTAAAATGATTTTATTTTAATTTCTGAGTAGGTATCGATTTCCGACTTTCGACATATTAATTACTCGAGTCAATCGAAGTTTAAAAAAAATCATTTATCATAATCGCTTTCACACATCATTACGATAAAAAAAAAACAATAATGGACGGCGATTTTGAACTCAAATTGAGTAGTGGTAATGAATAATACGTGTTATTGGACCTGTGTTTCAATATTACGTTAAGATTTGGGCATTTTCGTGTTGTTTATAATACTTTCAATAATATTTGTCACATTTTAAATCTTATCTACATGTGTGTGTGTGACATTTGTGAAAAGTAAAAATGTAAACACGCACGATTGGCGCGAAACTTCGACATTAGATATCAAAAAACTTCATTACCGCTACTTATTTAACTTGGGCAATGGATGAATTGGTCAAATAATTAAATGATGTATTATTCACTGCCCCTGTGGTGGAGTTTGGATGTTCGAAATCCCCATTTTTTATGTTTTTTAGCCTCGACCACCTCTGTCAACAAAATGGCGATTATCGCATTTACAGGCTTAAATTTAATAAAGGTAAATTAATAAGCTTGCGAGCTAAATACGCAATATTTATTGGCGTTAACATATGAGTTTTTTATCCAACTCTCTTAATTAACGCACATTCATAAGATTTGATGGGTAGCATAATAAATATTTACATAATCAATGAAGTGTGTCGTATGTTGTAATTCCTGGGCCCAATGGGACCCAGTACCGAGCCGGCGGAGGTTCGTGTGTTCGGGTCCATTCGGGGGCGCTACCGAACTATACGGTTAAACCCTTTACACAGAAATAGGAGCCTAGCGAAGTGGGGCTACGTCGACATAGGATGCAAGAGCGAGCGTATATAAAAAAACAAAATACTGTAAAGTAAATACTTTTACCTAGGCATATATTAATTGATTAGAGTGATTGATTAGAGACTCATAGTTTTCAGTACAACGTAATTTAATAAGGTAGTAAAGAATTATGGCAATAAACAGTAATGTTTATTTTTCGAAGATTTCAGAACCTCATTCGGCCGTTTCGTCATTTTTATTCGGACAAAAGTAGTCGAAAAGTTAGTATTTTAGGCAGTAGATTTAATATTTTAAGTAAGAACAATTCTAATTTTTTTGTCGGAGCTTTTATTACTACCCTTATGCCTCGGCCACGAAAATAACGCCACGCTTGAGGCGTCAATCCCCTACAAGCGTTATTTCTAAGCGTCATAAGCACGGCCACGAACTTCAAGTTCAGTACAGAAAAAGGTAACACGCTCTGTGAGTACAGAGCAAGCACGCGTCAACATTACACGTGAAAATGTCGCTCTCAAAAATACCTATAATAATATTGTTAATAAATCTTAAAAAAGAATTATAATTTCTTCCCACAATTTTTTTACAACATTCCTAAACTAATGTTGCGGATGTGAAATTATCCATAACGCAGGTCGATTTTGGATTGCAGTGATAAATTCTTCAATATTCATATTGGATTAGTTACAATAAACGCGACAAAAACAAAACAATTTGTTTTAGACGCTGACGCGCGGAGCGACCGCTTCTATCGGAGCGCGTGGAGCGATTGTTTCGTCCACACTGTGGAATGTTTCTCATACAATTGTTTTCGACGCTCATAAAAAACGCGCGTCGGATCATCCGACGCTCGTGCAAATTCGCTCGTAGCAAACTTCGCTGCTGCTTGCAGCGCTAATTTGTGGCCTCGTATTTATTAGACACATTTGTTTTTGACGCTCGACGCTGTCGCTTGCAGCGCAAGGCGAATTCGCTTGGAGCGTCGCATTTCGTGGCCCTTGGGTTCGACTAAATAGGTTTTATGTCTTTTGAGTGGTATATCAAACGAATTTATATTAATTGTCTGTTATGCTTATAGAAATTAGTTACTTTAAAATTATATCAATCGTTTATTATATTATCTGATCATTATATCATTATATAATTAATCCGTGTGGTGTCGGACTTAAAGAATTGCACCACCCCATACTTCCCGTGGGTGTCGTAAAAGGCGACTAAGGGTCGTACCGGAGAATGGGCAGCAGCGTTCTCTATGCATTCCACCACCATACTATACTGCGATCGCCAACCCGCCTGCCAAGCGTGGCGATTATGGCAAAACCCCCCCAAGAATGACAAGCACAGAAATGACTAGGCCCCTAGTACCCGGCGGCCCGCCTACCCTTGGTTACGGTAGCGGCCAAGGCCACGGTGAGGCAAGGGGTGCTAAGAATCCCCGGAAGAGATCCGGCTACCACAATCACCGAAAACTGGACCTGGCAACATACAACACGCGTACACTCCGGACCGACGAGAAGATCACCGAACTCGAGGAAGAATTGAGCAAGATACGATGGAGTATAGTGGGGTTATCTGAAGTCCGAAGAGAGGGGGAGGACTCGATAATCCTTAAATCCGGAAACTTGCTCTATTTCCGGGAGGGCAACCAGCAGTCCCAAGGTGGTGTCGGGTTTATCGTCCATAAGTCCCTTGTGAGCAACGTGGTGAAGATCGAGAGTGTGTCGACCAGGGTGGCGTACCTTATACTCAGAATATCCGAAAGGTATTCGCTGAAGGTCGTACAGGTTTACGCCCCGACCTCGTCACACCCCGACGATGAGGTGGAGACCATGTATGAGGATATTTCTAGAGCCATGCATGGCTCTAAAACTCACTTTACCGTTGTCATGGGGGACTTCAACGCGAAACTGGGTAAACGCAACGATGATGAGCTGCGAGTGGGGCAATTTGGAGTTGGATGCCGGAACCACCGGGGCCACCTACTGGCCAGTTTTATGGAGAAGGAAGGCCTCTTTATGATGAATTCCTTCTTCAGAAAACGTGAGCATAGAAAGTGGACCTGGCAGAGCCCGGATGGTGCAACTAAAAATGAGATTGACTTCATTATGTCGACGAAGAAGCAAGTATTCAATGATGTCTCTGTGATCAACGCGGTGAAAACCGGAAGTGATCACCGTATGGTAAGAGGCACATTGAACTTAAATATCAAGCTGGAAAGATCTCGACTGATGAAGTCTACGCTCCGCCCAGCACCGATCCAGATCCAAAACCCCGAGAGCTTTCAGCTCGAACTCCAGAATCGTTTCGAATGCCTAGGGAGCTCCGTGGACGATTATAACGATGGGTTCGTGGAAACTGTCCATACGGTCGGGTCTAAGATCTTCAAGACCCGCCGTACGAATTCAAAAAAGAAGCTCTCTGATCCTACTTTGCGGCTCATGAAGGAGAGGCGCGATATGATCCTGCAGTCTACGGATGATGCGCTAAATTACCGGCAACTCAATAGACGGATCTCTAAGGCCTTGAAAAGCGATCTTCGCCGTTTTAATACAGATCGTATTAAGGACGCGATAGATCGAAATAAAGGCTCCAAGGTCTTTGCTAGAGATCTGTCTATTGGGCAGAGCCAGCTTACGAGACTGAAGACCGATGATGGCAGGATTGTATCCGACAAACCTGAGCTGTTGAGAGAGATCGAGAGGTTCTATGGACAGTTATACACATCAACAAATAACCCCGCTATGAATCTGGCAAACGACCCAAGAGCTAGATTGACCCGGCACTATACCGAAGACATCCCGGACGTCAGCCTGTACGAGATTAGGATGGCTCTGAAGCAGCTCAAAAACAACAAGGCACCGGGTGATGACGGAATTACGGCCGAGTTGCTGAAGGCTGGCGGAAAACCCGTCCTGAAGGCCCTTCAGAAGCTGTTTGGTTCCGTCATACTCGAGGGCAAAACACCACAGGCATGGAACAGGGGTGTGGTGATACTTTTCTTTAAGAAGGGCGATAATGCCCTCCTTAAGAATTATAGGCCCATCTCACTCCTGAGCCATGTCTACAAGCTGTTTTCGAGAGTCATCACGAACCGTCTCGCGCGCAGGTTTGACGACTTCCAGCCTCCCGAACAAGCCGGATTCCGTAAAGGCTTTAGCACCGTAGACCACATACATACGCTGCGACAGGTTATACAGAAGACCGAAGAGTATAACCTGCCTCTCTGCTTAGCGTTTGTGGACTACGAGAAAGCCTTTGATTCGATCGAGACATGGGCTGTGCTGCAGTCTCTTCAACGGTGCCAGATCGACTATCGGTACATCGAAGTGCTGAAGTGTCTGTACGAAAACGCCACTATGTCAGTCAGGCTCCAGGATCAGGCCTCGAAACCTATCCTTCTGCAGCGAGGTGTGAGACAGGGAGACGTTATCTCTCCGAAACTGTTCACCGCTGCACTGGAGGATGTCTTCAAGGTTCTGGACTGGAAAGGGGCTGGCATCAACATCAATGGCGAGTACATAACTCACCTTCGGTTTGCCGACGATATCGTAGTCATGGCTGAGACTATGGAGGACCTCAGTACAATGCTCGATGACCTCAGTAGAGCCTCCGAAAGAGTGGGTCTTAAAATGAACATGGACAAAACGAAGGTCATGTCAAATGCCCATGTAACACCCACTCTCATAAAAATCGGAGACGCTACACTCGAAGTCGTGGACGAGTACGTTTACCTAGGACAAACCGTCCAGTTAGGTAAGTCTAACTTCGAGAAAGAGGTAAATCGACGAATCCGACTCGGCTGGGCAGCGTTCGGGAAGCTACGCAATATCTTCTCGTCCCACATACCGCAGTGTCTCAAGACGAAAGTCTTTGACCAGTGTGTGTTGCCAGTGATGACTTATGGAACGGAAACGTGGTCGCTCACAATGGGCCTTATAAGAAGGCTAAAAGTCACCCAAAGGGCAATGGAGAGGGCTATGCTTGGAGTTTCCCTGCGTGATCGAATCAGGAATGAGGAGATCCGCAGGAGAACCAAGGTAACCGACATAGCCCGAAGAATTGCCAAACTTAAGTGGCAGTGGGCAGGGCACATTGCTCGCAGAACAGATGGCCGATGGGGCCGAAAGGTTCTGGAGTGGCGACCGCGTACCGGAAGACGTAGCGTTGGAAGGCCTCCCACACGGTGGACCGATGACCTTGTGAAGGCCGCAGGAACCCGTTGGATGCGGGAAGCACAGGACCGGTCGAAGTGGAGGTGCTTGGGGGAGGCCTATGTCCAGCAGTGGATGTCTTTCGGCTGAAATGATGATATCAAATAAAATTATAGGTTCAGTTGTTATATCTTGTAAATATTAGAGGTTTTGTAATTATATCATATATTACTTACCCCATTATGGCACATACCTTCTCATTGACAGGAAGTCTATTGTATATCCATATTGTTTGTTACCAGTTGATTATACTGAAGTATAACTTTGTAATTTTCCTTTTACATTCAGTATGAAGATAACCGCGACTTACGAGTTGTAGGTTCGAACCCAAACAGGCGCCTTACTTTGTGTAAATTATTTCATCACCACTGCTTTCAAAACGGTCAAGGAAAACATCGTGAGGAAACCGGCATATCCTAGAACCAAAAATTCGAAGACATGTGGAGTCTACCAACCCACTCTGAGCCCATATGGTGTATACGGCCCACTCCCTCTCACCGAGAGGCCTGTGTCCCAGCAGCAGTGGGAACATTATAGGCAAATTATGTATGAAGATTAAAATCACAATCTACTTCTAAGTAGATTGTGAATACTGATACAAGCACCATAACGACATTAACCACCTCTCGACTCATCCGAAGACACCCATAAATGGAAACGTAATTGCTAACACGCCTGTAGAAGATATAATCTAAAGGTAACAAGAAAAATTCCCAAACGCACTGTAAACGTATTTCGTATCGCGGCCATATTTCGTAGTACGCCAAATCGTTGCTTGCGTCGGGGGAGCGTTTGATTTGGTGCGATTCGTATCACGCCTTATCGCGAGTTTGCTCCGTTTCGCAAGACCGCAAAATAGACAATTACAGAAGGTTGGCTACTTACATTGAGAGAAAACAGACGCGTGCTCACGTAATTACATGCAAGTACGTACAGTCGTTTCACTGTTATTTTACCTCTGTTAGCAGGACCCTAGCAGCACCTTATTGCAACGACAGTAAAGATCACTATGATTTTGAGTGTGATGCCAAATAAGAAGTAAAATACATGTGAAAGGACACATGCTCGGAAACGTAGGTGCATATGCCAATGACTAACACAAGCATATGCAAATAGCTTGCATGCCATTTCACCACAACAACTTCTGATAGGTAATACTGTTACTTGCTTGTGTATTCCGGGCTAGAAGCCTGTCTTATGTCAATGCAAGAAAGCGTTTTCTGGAGCGCTGTATGGAGCTGACCTATCTGTACCTATCTATTCTGTGGCAAAACGCACGGCAAGGGGTTATGAGGGTAAACAAAGGTCATATTAGGAATTAGTATCGTCGTTATTAATGAGGGTTATGAGATCATTATAGTACGATGCATGTGTATGTTTCATAAAATGGTTTAGTTATCGCGTATAAGCATCGTGGGTGGTTTGAACTATTTGTGTTTTTGGAAGATTAAGGGTTGACAGTGTCATTTTGTTAAACAATAGGTAATTATCCTTTGGTAAAATATATTTTATAGTTCTCTAGAGATTACATTTTGGAAGTTTGTAGGTATAATCTGTGTCTGACTACCAATACTAAACTAAGCTATTGATAAAGAATACATTGAAAAGTAACACAATATCTAAAATTGAGCCATTTATTACCAACAATAACTTATTGGCAATTATTTTCTGCATGCCTAAGTGATGATGATGATGCATGCCTAAGTGAACCAAAGTGATATATTTACACAGTATCGAAGACTCGTGATTACCTAATTGTTACTGTCCTTGTAAATTATGTGAAAGTTTGTATGCTTGGATGTTTGTTACTCAGCATAATTAATCGGGTTAAAATGTTCCCTCTGCGGGTCGCAGACCTCCTCTCTTTGTGAGGGAGCGGGCTGTAATCCACCACGCGGGTCTAGTGCGGGTTAGTAGATGTCACATGTCTTTGAATGTGTTTGTTACTCAATCACGAAAAATGTATTTGGATAATAGCTGACACACAAATAGTTTTAAATAACCTTTTTTTTTGCCGATAAATGCATTATGTGACGGGGTATGTGGGACTCCTGTCGGAATGACACCGACAGTATCTATACCCACTAAAACTCAGCGGTGTTCCCACATCGCCGTGATGGGAGGGCCATGGGAAACCGGCTCAGCCTTTACTTCCACAACCCTCCTGGTGCATAGGCCTAGCTGGCGGGCCCCGCATAAGGTCATTCCCGTAGCCCCCATCACGCCCCCCCAGGCTCGGGGGCTACGAGAATAGCCGGGAACACCTGGCCATTCCCTGGTGGGGGGCCTGTGCAATACAGGCAAGGGTGCCCCCGCACCCGTCGCCTGCTGGCCTCCACCTGGGAGGAGTCGGAGATGACTGTCAAACTGACGTCTTCTTCGACCCTCCTCCGCCTTCGGAGCGGCGCTGCGTGAGGATCATCCTCCCGCGCGCGCTCCGCCGGCTCCTTCTAGGACATGACGTGTTCGCAGAAGGAGGCAACTGCCGCCCAGAAGCTCTCATCCCTCAGCATGGCGTTAAACAAACTGGGGAGTGATAGGTCTGGTCCGATCACCGCAATGAGACAGCGGCGCGGCTTGGACCATGACGGGCACACCCCGAGGGTTATAACCTAGATTAACACATAGGATACTTTCTATCCCGGTAGTACGTTCCCGCGGGATAATTTCTGACATGCACGTGTGCGACGCCGCAACCGCATAGGTCGATCGATCAAGTTAAGCCACGCTTGCCGCGGTTGGTCTGTGGATGGGTGAACATCTTTCCATATCGTGACCCCTCCGTGCCTCGGAAAGCACGTTAAGCCGTTGGTCCCGGCTGTCATTCGTGGATCTTTGACAGTCGTTACGGGTAGTCAGAAGCCCGAAAGTCTGACAACCAGTCTTACCAAGGGGTATCGTATTACCCAGTAACTGGGTTGTGGAGATCAGATAGGCAGTCGCTCCATGTAAAATACTGGTATTCAGCTGCATCCGGTTAGACTGGGAGCCGACCCCAACTTAGTTGGGAAAAGGCTAGGCAGATGATGATGCACGCGTGCGACGCTAGCAAAAACTAGTAAATAAATATCATCAATTTTTAATTCAGACGTTGAACATTATTACTTGATCTTTGATGTCTGCACCAACAGAGCAATTATCTTCACAGTTGTAGTAAAAATGAGATTTCTCCGAGTTTATTACGATTTCTTATCCAGCGTTGCTTTGTTCTTTGGCAGACCCTATTCATTTGGAGATCATTCACTGGCTCCCTTCACTCAGATATTATTATCAAGAATTTTTTATAAGAACTGATTTGTTTTTTTATTTCACGCTCTTTCATATTTTGATATTTGTAGAGGGAGCTCATTGCTTGGGGATCTTGCCCTTATTTTTGTTTCTTTGGGGAAAACATCACACGTTTGATGTTGCCTACTTGTAATGTATATAGCTAGACAGATAGGTATTCAGCTGAATCTAGGATTAAGTTTATACTTATTCTTTGTTCAATGGCTGCAATTGCAGTTGGTACACTCAAAATTACTAATTTCAACTGTCAACTTTCAGTGGTGAACGGACAGTTAAAAATCCGACAGCTCTCTTTTATTTTGGTTTTAATTTAGGTGTTTTAGTCATACTTTCGCTTCCAAAATAATGAGACATTTTTTTTTAAATAATTTATACCTACTTTTTTAAATTACTTGTTTTAAAGGGCTTTGGCGCTAAGCGACCATATCGCCCAGTGTAGAAAAACACAATATTATTTATTACGATCTACCACATATAACTAACTTGTACAATTAAAACAAAAGAATTTAATTGTTTAAAGCTCTAATGAGTTCCATGGCGCAATTTGCAAAAAAGCCAAGCTCAGACGTCTGTTTCAGTTGATTTTCTTGATATGAGCACAGAAGCAGAACTCCCAAAAAGTTTCGCTCAACCGACATTTAAGAGGGAAACAGGGCGTGCGATTCTCCTTACAAATGTATTCCCTTTTTTCTTCCTGAATAATGCCTCAAGAGCAATATTTTTCATAAAATCAAGGTCTGCTGTAAACACGTCCCTGTCATTTTCTTTTTTTCAGCAACTAGTTAGTGAAGAAAATATGACCCTATAAAAATTACAAAAAATGCTCTATTTTTACCGCCGTATTTAGAAGACTACCAGAGAGATTAGAAAAGTTATTAACATAAAAAAATTTATAGGAACCTAAACATACTCTTTCTTAAAATGTTAACGTAATAAAAAATAATTGAATCGGCTCAGTTTTCGTGGTGAAAAAAGGGGAATACGAAACGTCGATCTCGTCAAAAATGTTTTTATAATTTCGGTCTGTGCTGCAGCTGTCCCTATCACACACTACGGGAGCAGACTTGAAGTAAAGCGACGGAAAGAGTTTCTTCAAATACCTCGCTGCCCCATCCCCTCTTAAGTAGTACAACTTACGTTTCCACTGATTAGTAATTGAGTAGCATAATCAGCCACTGCTGTGACACAGGTCTCCTCTCTGTGAGAGGGAGTGGGCCGTAATACACCACGCGGGCCCAGTGCGGGTTGGTGGATTTCACATGTCTTCGAATTTTTGGTTCTAGGTCATGTCGGTTTCCGCACGATGTTTTCGTTCTCCGTTATGAGAGCAGTGGAAATGAAATTATTTACACAAAGTAAAGCACCTGTATGGCTTCGAAATTACGACTACCTAGGCCGTTACCACTAAGCCACCACTGCTCTACCTAAGTAAAAAACCCTCATTTCCCGAAAACTTCCCAAAAAGCGTACAAGCAGGAACTTCACACGTCTCTGGAATTTTATCGCCTTATTAATCAGAGCTTCTTAGCAAGTTTTCAACAGGCTGCCTCAGATAACGTGGTTGGCCATCGACTTCCAAGTCCTCATAGTACTAATCAAGTATACTCCCCCACGACAGAGAACACAATAGGATTTTAGTTGAAAACTTTGTTAGCGGAAGGCCAAGATTGCAGATTTCCCATAGGACCTACGCCAGTTTCAACTTGCCAGACTATATCGATAACTTCCTCTGACACTCGCTTAGTTATTTATTATCATCTGTACTTAGACGTGTATATCCGTCCTATCTACACGTTTTAAAGGAAGGAAACTATACACTAGTCTCGTTCTTTTATCAAATCTACACTTTCATCGATAGTTGTTCAAAAATTAACCCGACAAACTTTAAGAGGTGCCTTAGACCATCGAATTGTACAACTTTCACTATGGGACCAACTACTTATGAAATCAAGAAAAAAAATTACAAAATTTCAATACCTACTTGACTAAAATGTCAGGTGATTTTTGTTTACAAAGAAACAAAGAGAAGAACAGAACAAAACAACAGAGAGAAGATACAAAGAAATAAAAAGGAAGAGTCTGTTTGTAATGTCAAAATAACAGCTTTTTAATAAATGCATATTATGAAAGTGTACTTAAACAAGAAAAAACTTGTTTTTTTGTTTGTCTGTTTATTCCGCCTAATCTCCGGAACGGCTGGACTGATTTTGGAGGGATTTCACTGGAAGATTAAGCTACTTTTATTTTAAAAGTTAGAGTTCCGCGCAAAAAAAAAACCCATGAAATCCAATTAGTTGTCTGACATGCACGAGAACGAAGTTGCTAGCACAGTTAGGTAATGAATAAATTATATTCCCCAGTCATTCTATAAAAAAATAAGCAGGGGTTTGGCACTATTCATAACAACTCTATATATAAGTCAGTTAGGTACCGGAATACTCTATATTGAAGGCAATTATACCTTAAATCTTAATTAAATGAGTAAACAAGAAACAGCCCAAAACGTTCAGATTAGCAGAGCGCAAAACCGCGCGTTTATTTAGTAAAACGTAAGCATAAACAGAAGTAAGCAAAAAATGTTGCCACAAGCACAAAAAATATAAATCCAAAAGAATCCTGAGCAAAAAAGAATGAAAAGCAGGGGCAGCAAACATAAAATTGAATATTACAAGCGAATCACGGAATTCACTTCAGTAATTTAAACAAAGCCGATGCAGGGCCAGAGGACTTAATTTCTGTAGAAGACAGAGAAAAATGTTATGCAAATTTGTACAGCGTATTTTTTCTTCCATTAACCTTCCGGCCGGGATTGGACGCCCCACGGAAGGGAGGCCCCCGAACAAAAACACGCTTTTATTTTGAAACTGTAATTAGGAAATTAACGACTTGGACTTAGGAAAAACAAATGGTGTTTTCGGCGGTTCATGTGGGAATTTCGTCGCCATTGTGGGAATTTAAATAAAAAATTAACAATGGTAAAAAGCGTAGAGGCACGCAATGAGGCCTTGTTTCTACTCTCTCCCTTGTGGTTGGACAAAATTTTGGTGGTGTCTGTAATACCGTAGAGTGCGTTAAAGGGACTATGAATTTTCTGAATTTAAACATTGAGTAGGCACCTACATCTAAAAACTGACCAAGTGCGAGTCGGACTCGCACACTAAGGGCACCATACCACAAGGCATAAACGCCTAAAAAAACACGTTTGTTATATGGGAGCCCCTTTAAATATTTATTTTATCCTGTTTTCAGTGTTTGTTGTTATAGCGGCAACAGAAATACATCATTTGTGAAGTTTCAACTGTCTAGCTATCACGGTTCAAGAGATACAGCCTGGTGACAGACAGAGAGACGGACAGTGAAGTCTTAGTAATAGGGTCCCTTTTTTTCCCTTTGGGTACGGAACTCTAATAATAACTGGTAATTATGAAAAAATAAGCATAGGTACTTTCCACGATCTAGTTCAGTTAATAAACCCTTTGTTTACATTAAGCTGTAATTAATTACAAAACATTGTGTTGCGCTACAAAAGATCATTATCGCAATCTGGTTCAGATGCGTGTCGAAAGCGCCTACAAAAACTTGTGCTGCAATTATAACACGGCTCGGTGCTATTCACTAATAAATAGGCGCCTGCACGAAGCAATTACTGTAGACTGAGAATTGTGATTCTGTATTCAAGAATATTAATTAAGCCTTTAGTGGTGTTTGAATTGTTGACGAAATTTCGTAATTCAATAAGTAAGTAAGTACTTGCAAAACTTATAATTCTAATTCCAACCCTCCTGTAAAATACCAAGGCAAATCTGAAGCCATGTTAGTATCTATTTCCTTACTTAAAGCGTAACGACTTTAAAATGCAAATGATTTTCAGATCAGTTGATAATGTTGCTATTGATAGAATCTACACACATCAAAAGTGTCTAGGGATCAACATATATTTTTGCAATAACTTTTCTCCTGATTGATATTAATTAAAATTTTCTTTAAGGATTCATCAAATAAAGTGTTTTCGTTTGTCACAGTAACGATAAACCAAGTCACCTTTGCATTAATAAAGAAATTTGCCATTTTCCTAATAAAGGGATTTTTGACATTTGAACCACTAACACAAAAGTTCGAAAAAAAGACTGAAATAACAGTTTTCTTTAAAATTTTATTGGGTAACTTAAACAATTAATAATCCGTGTTTCTACCGCGAACACTAACAACACAAGAACATCGGTTTGGCATACTCAAAATGAGTTCATCCAAATCACGCTGTGGAATGGCCGCCCATGTTCGTTGCAACAACAAAAAAAGGTCTTCTTGCGACTGGATACCCTCCATATTCGGCAGAGCTCTTCTCTGTAGCATATCCCATGCATGCTCAATCGGGTTCAAGTCTGGCGACTGAGCAGGCCAGGGCAGGACATTGATGTTAGCTGCGGCGAGAGTCTGTCTTACAACTCTTGCGGTGTGCGGTCGTGCATTATCATGCATTAACTGAAATAAGGGACCGATTTGCACTTGTAGAGGAACGATGACGTCTGATACAATCGTCTCAGCATAAATTTGAGCGTTGAGGTTGCCTCTGATCCAAATCAACTCAGTTCTTCCGCCGATCCAAATACCCGCCCATACCATGATGGTTCCACCACTATAAGGATGGACTTCCTGGCAGGATTTTAATCGCTGTTGGCGTCCAGGGGTTCTCCAGTGTCGTATACGTCTTGTATCCGGTCTCATACCAAAACGAGACTCATCAGAAAAGCACACGAAACGCCATTGTTCTTCTGCCCAATTTCTGTGTTCAAGAGCCCATTGATATCGAATCCTACGATTGTGCATTGCTATAGGTGGTACCCGTAGCGGTCTTCGGGAATGAAGGTTCACTTCATGCAAGCGGTTTCTGACTGTTTGGTCGCTAATTAAGTTCCCTGAAGAGTGATGAAGCCTCACGGCTAACATCATGGCGGTTATTGTTGGAGCTCTTCGAGTTAAGATTTGAATGTATCGGTCTTGTCTCCGTGTGGTGCAGCGATACCGTCCTCCATGGCGCTCAGCCACGGTACCAGTGCTTCGGTAACGTGTCCAAAGTCGACTGATAACACTCTGACTTGTATTCAGAGCTAAAGCCACAGTACGTTGCCGGGAACCAGCTTCTATCATTCCCACGGCTCTGAGCATTTCTTCCCTGCTTAAATGACGTCGCCGCTCCATAATAACGTTGGTTTTAATCAGTAGTAGGGAAACAGTAGCACTAATAATGTCTTCAATGCGTTGTATGTTTTTATAGGGAAAATATTGACAGCTGATTTTCATCTTTTACTCGAATTTGATTCACAGTTCCTGATTCAAATTATGAAATGCACCAAAAAGGATCCATATAAATTTATAAAATCATAAATTTATTACAAAGCCACATCTCAATCTCAAGAAATCCGCATAAAAATGCTTGATCCCTAGACACTTTTGATGTGTGTATATATACCTACCTATTATAAATTAAGGTCGCTTTTCGTGCCTGAACTGAACTGAACTACACAACAGATTTTGACCAAAATTTAGAGAACATTCCAGAAGGTTTATATATTATGTTTATTACATTAAACTTTCATTTTTATTAAAGAAATCTCGATGTTTTGTCAAATCGTAAAAACCGGGCGAGGCAGGGGCGGGCCGCTCTTAATAAATCGACCAAGACTCATGCCACAGTATAAAGATCATACAGTATTTCGACTTCATACAAACGGACGAAACGCGAGCTATACCTACGCGCCTCGACCTCGGCATGCGCTCGGCATGCAGACAGTTGCGACTGTGCCGCAGTGACGAACGGACGGTGTGTTGTTTTTTTTAACAATAACCGCGTGATCACTAAAAATAAGTTCAAGTACATATTTAATATGACGAGTAGGCTATATTATACTGTTTTTGGTTGCATGAATTCGTCAGTAACGCATCCAGAGATAACTTTTTTTAGATTACCTGGAAACTCTGAAAGGTAAGACTATAAAATAATTTTTCACACCACCTGCTCGAAAATGTCAAATTATATGTCAAGCAACCTTAACCTAAAGTGAGTCATTAGCGGCCGGGGGCACAGCCGGTCAATAATGTTGTACTGGATTTCATTATGACCCGCTGGTCAATAATGTGATTTGAATTTGGAATCTCACATGCTCAGCTAAATTGGCAGTATATTACTAACAAACAGACACCCTTTGGTGCCAGAAAGAGGAAAGCTATTCTCGAAACCCTTACTATGCGTGGATGATATTCTCGATTTCCTACAAAATCATAACGACTGCTTCTTCATATCGTTGCCATGTTTTCGAAGACCTAATATTGTAAGAATAATTAGATAACTACGAACCATTTTTTAAAAGGAATGGAATAACATTAAAACTGGCATTAATAATAACAAATACCGTACCGCGCCGTAATACCGTAATAGTAATTGGCTGTAACTTTAGTTAATTTATTTTAAGTAAACTGCTTTAAGATTGCTGTGGATTATGTGAATAAATAAATAAATAAATAATAAAACCTATCTTTATTACAGTCGATTTATCACATTTTATCAAAAAGACTCTATTTTACGAGTGTCTCCAGTGACGTTCTAAATTCAAAATGCATACAGCCAATCATCCAAAACCATTCTACCAGCCCTGTATAAAGCTTAGTTTACACAAACGCCACTTCCATGAGAGTGATATCAATAGACACACGACAAAACCGTAGAAGAGACTTTTTTTTTTGAAAATCGAATTGATCGTGTCTTGGCTACTTATTGGTAGACGCAATAAAGGCGCGAATTTTCGTACTATGGCTATTATTTTCTCACAGTAGGTGTAAAAAGTAGAGTATCCTCCTCTGGGCTAAAGGTGTCTTTGCCTTGGGCTAGCTTGAATCCCTCGCTGCATTCAGGATTCTTGTATTAACTCCCTCGCTTCGCTCGTGAGTTAAACTCTTAACTCCCTCGCTGCGCTCGGGAGTTAAATCCCGAATCCTTCATTGCGCTCGAGATTCAATATGACGCCCGTGACATAAGACACAACTTTAGCCCCTCGGTGCATAATCTACTATTACTTACTAGTAGGTAGGTACATAATGTGTGTCTTTTTAATGGATAAGTATTTCCTTTTACCTCCCGAAAAAATAGATGTCTGGATTAATAAATAAAGTGAATAGAGTAAAGGAAAGTGTTGTTATACACGAGTGAAATAGGTAGTTGTAGGCGGTAACATTTTTCGGTTGCAAATTTATAAGAAATTTTAAAACATAAGTACTCACCATGGTTTTTTAGGTAGGTACATGGTTTTTTAATTAAATCTACTAATCAAAAACCAACACGCATTTTTATTAAGCACTTCCTATTAAATTCACAAAGTATTTTATTTGTTTATATAAAAGAAGTATATTTATTTATTTATTTTATTTTTTATGTACACACAGCAAAATACAATAACAAAACTAAATGGATACACAAAGTAGGCAAATGTAATTAAAATGCTGGAGGCGGACAGCCCTATCGCATGTTTACGTACCGCGCGGCTGTAGGCATTTATTTCAAGGTTACGGCCGAGTTACAATACTGTATGATCTTTATACTGTGCTCATGCCAAGGACATCTTTAGCTAAAACAAATGAAGAAATTAGATAGAACAATTAGGTCGGATAATTACTGAAACACCTCCTTAGATATCCTTAAATATATTCACAATAAACCCAACATTATGTCACAGCCACACCATGAAAATTAATGGTAGTAAATTAATCAATACTGTTTTAATCGAAAATTCATTCCAACAATTTACACTTTGAATCATTTATACAGCTTTGTACAATTTTGTACAGCTTGGTGTAATTGGAAAATTATTTCCCTACAAAGACAATTCGAAGATTGATTCGTCCTGCCCCATCCATTGTGATGTAACAATAAGCCATTTATCTCTAATCCTTCAGCGGTTTATTTGGAAGTTTTAAGGAATTGCGCTTAGATAAGAAATATACACAATAAAGGCTCTTTTACACGAGTACTGTTTATAGACCGCGGAGTAGCGAAATGTTCAGGCGAGACTCGCCAGGCTATTATCGCTCTGTGTTAACACTGAAGCGAGAAACAAAAACTGGAACACAATTATGTAATTCTAAACTCGTCAGACGATTTTCTCGAACAGTAATTTGTCAATACGAAACACGACTCTTTTGCTTACATGGCCGCTATCAATTTTAATAAAGCAATGCTATTCTTGCCTTTCAACATGTATAATAATTATATCTTACCTATACATTAGTACATTACGATAGGTGTGACTTAAGTAGGTAGTACATTATTGTGCTGCGTGAAATTAGTGCATGAGGGTAGCGGGAATGCTAAACGCCGTGCATAATTAAATCACACGTATCGCATACTATTTTGTAGCTCGTGTGACCTAAACCCGCACTTAAGTCACACTGTTTCTGTGTAAAAATGGGCTACTTAAGTCACAGAAAAGCGTGACTTAAGTGCAGGTTTAGATCACAAAGTGCTATAAAATAAATGTTTGGCGCCGATTCTGTTGTTCACAAACTAAACTAAATTTAAGTTCAGGCATCTTTTTCTTTCCAGTTGACTAAGAAAATAATACGCCTGGCGTAAATTGACGTATTTTTAATAGCCAATTTTTTAATCTCGTCTAAAGTTGTCTGATAGCACCACCCCATACTTCCCGTGGGTGTCGTAAAAGGCGACTAAGGGGCGTACCGGAGAATGGGCAGCGTTCTCTATGCATTCCACCACCATACCATACAGCGATCGCCAACCCGCCTGCCAAGCGTGGCGATTATGGCAACCCCCCCCCCCCCCTTTTGGGGGAGGCCTATGTCCAGCAGCGGACGTCTTTGGGCTGAAATGATGATAATGATGAAAGTTGTCTATGTGATATCTTAATTTGACAGGACTAAACTAATATTTATCTTCTGAACTTTTCTTATTGAAATAGAAAGAAAAAGATGTTTGAACTTAAATTTAGTTTAGTTTATGAACAACAGAATCGGCGCCATTATCTTCTTTAATCACTAATCGCCTATTCTGGGCGAGAAATTTCACTCGTGTAACGGAGTCATAAGATTCCCCTGCGGACGTCACTACCAGCCCCATTGGCCATCCATCAAGTTGGCACTGGTGTCCATTGTAAAGTTTCTACCACAGATTAGATAGCGCTTCTCGAGTTATAAATGCGATATTGTTTTGTTATTTTGATTTAGTTTTGGAACGTTTTGCTCTTGTTTGCTTTCTGTTTCTATTTTACGCTTAATTTGTAACCATTTTGTAAAAGTTGGTCAGAAGGCCAAGTCCTGTAATTAAAAGCGTTAAAAATCTAGTCGCAATCTCACTTCAGCAACAGTCGACGTCTAATACTTGTCAAAAATGTAGGGAAATTTGTGGTATTTTTGACAGATTGAGACTCTGATCAGACTGTGAACGTTCTTAAAATTACGAGAATTGCCCCTCTGGTCTGATATTATTAACGTACGTAAGTACCAAGTTCCTTATTATAATCAGTAACTTACTAGCTGACTTTGTCCTGCTCATACAAAAATCCCATAGAAAAAACTGGCCAAGTGCGAGTCGGACTCGCACACGAAGGGTTCCGTACCACAAGGCAAAAACGCCAAAACAAAAACATGTTTGTTGTATGGGAGCCCCCTTAAATATTTATGTTATTTTAATTTTATTATTTATTATTAAAGTTAAAATACAACTGAGCATTTTGTGAATATTCCAAGTGCCTACCTGTTGCCATTTTTGATATCGAGCAAAAAAGGGCAAAAAAATCGCGTTTGTTGTATGGGAGCCCCCCTTAAATATTTAATTTATTTTGTTTTTAGTATTTGTTGTTATAGCGGCAACAGAAATACATAATTTGTGAAAATTTTAACTGTCTAGCTACCGCGGTTCTTGAGATACAGCCTGGTGACAGACAGACGGACAGACGGACAGACGGATAGACGGACAGACGGACAGACGGACAGATGGACAGACGGACAGACGGACAGACGGACAGACGGCCAGATGGACAGATGGACAGACAGCGAAGTCTGAGTAATAGGGTTCCGTTTTTACCCCTTGGGTACGGAACCCTAAAAAGGACATTCTATTTTTCCCGAATTTGAAAATATTCCGGTAAACATTGCCAATTTTTCTTCTTATTATAAGAACCTAACTCACTATTTCGTACAGTGACAGTTTTCCCTTTGACACTTCACCCGTAGCTCCTAATCAATAAGCCAGGCCGTCACACTCACACGTATTAGTCTAAATCTTGAAAATTACTGAATCGATTTTGATGATACTTGCACTGTTCCCTAAGTTGAAGTAAATGTAAGCCAATAAAAAAAATGGTCACGATCCGATTAATAGTTGCCGAGAAATGCGTGGACAAACATACATACATACGTACCTACACACATCTATAAAATTTTGTTTATTTGTTTGGAAGCCCTAATAGATTGTCATATGTGAATATAATGCAGTTCCAATAATATTACATACAAACGTGTCGAATTGATAACCTCCTTTTTTTTGAAGTCGGTAAAACCTAACTCAGACTTACGTACAATGATATTTTAAAACGAAAACTAGCCAAATCGCTCCAGCCGTTCTCAAGTGACGCGCTTTCCGACGAACACCAATTCATTTTTATTTATTTAGATTATTTTTTTAACTTTGTCTACTAACTTTAATTTTACTTATTTAATTTGTAAGTTTGATAATAAAAATAAAAAATAAGTTAACTGTTTCAAAATTAATACTTAATTATAATTACATTATACCTACATAAAAAAGGAGGGAAGCTAACTTTAATTAAATCAATCAACCAATGCTGAAAAAGGATTTGGGCGTGGCCGGGCTCAGCAGTAAGACAGTATAAATGCTCATCATCATCATCTGCCTAGCCTTTTCCCAACCATGTACAAAGACAGACAGAAAAGACAGACAGTAAGACAGTATAAATGCTAAATAAAAAAATAAAAAAACAAAAAATAAATGCCATTCTGTACACACTCAATCCGTTTAATCAAATAATTACAATAACGTTTAATTGTCCATTCTTCATTATGAATAGGTAGATTCATTTTTTAGTGTTCGTGACGAATTATTTCAAAACTTCTTATCCTATATTCAGAGACAACGAACAACAACATTGACTTCAGGGGATGTCACTCAAGGTTTCAAGTTTCAATGCCGCACGGAATTCCTTGCGCTCTCCTCTCCAGTATACTGTTCACTTTGTATGTACCTCAAGTACGGACGTAATTCTCCAGACGGCATGTCTTGTCCAACATGTAAGGGGCCAAAGAGGGCGTATAGGTAGGTATCTGTTTCCCTTTGTTAAACAAAGAAAACAACACAAAAACATACATACATCTTCGCCCAGATCTCCATTCAAACCGAGTCCCCTATTATTTAAAGCGATAAGGACTGCTACCTACTCACCACACCGCTCCACCCATTTCTCGTATACGGCCTATAATTAATTAAACCTCATTAATGTTGACTTCATTCTTTCCCGATTATCATTTGTTTCGTCCAACTTCGCCTCGGAAAAATACATTTTGGGAGGCCCTTGCATTAGTCTTCGTCGCCTTTGCAGCCGACGTTAATTAATATCGAATACCCTTTCGGTTTTACCGTTCTTTGAGTTATGTCTTTATCTTAACGTTATCTATTCGTGTGTAACTTTATTTTATTGGTTGTGGTGCGATTAAAGGGTAATTTGTTGACTTTTTTTTTGAAGTAATTGCTTGAGTTTTGGTATTGTTGTGTGATGTAGGTTTATTGGTTTTTCAAAACCATTTATGAGAAAAGTCTTTTTAACCTCTCTCTTCATTTTTGTGGTACTAAATGTGAAGTCTGGAATTGTGCTCGGTTGATGGCAATTGGCTCGCCCGTTATTATATGGGACTTCAACAACACCCTAGATGGGTTAAACACTGTCAATCACAAACTGAATGATTTTGAAGGATATCGCTAATCCATTGCTTTATATGACCGATAAATTTGTCTGCTCAACAACATAAACAACGCAATGAATGTTGTTACACTGTCAAAATAAAAGCCATTGCTACTAATAGTGTGTTACGCAATTACCCCGTGGAACTGGCCAAATGTGGTGTGCTATAGGTACAGACGCCAGTACAATCTGTCAAATTTATTTAATGGATTTTCAACTTTATCGCTAAAACATAAGGTTCAAAGTTGATTGGGAAATTTTGACAGTTTCGGGTAGCTTGATATCCAGCTGGCGTCTGTACATATCTGCTTAAGCCTTTAGGATATACAGGCGTGATATTACGGCATGTTACTAAATATGTAGATATGCTAAATATTGCAAGCAGATCACTTACGTATGTTTATCCTTCGAGGGATTACTGACGCTAGTTAAACAATTCTTTATCGTCACCGCAATCATTAACATCGTCTGTCCAAAGTATTTTTGAGTTACCTTATTCTTTTTCTCACATTAAACCTACAAAACTCATCATCATCTTCCTAGCCTTTTCCCAACTATTTTGGCTTCCAGTCTAACCAGATGCAGCTGAATACCAGTGTTTACGTGAGCGACTGCCTATCTGACCTCCACAACCCAGTTACCGGGTAACACGATACCCCTTGGTAAGACTGGTTGTCAAACTTTCGGGCTTCTGACGACTCGTAACGACTGTCAAAGATACACGAATAACAGCCGGGACGAACGCCTTCACGTGCTTTCTGAGTCACGAATGGGTATTGGTAAATGAAAATGGTCACCCATCCACGGACCAACCGCGGCAAGCGTAGCTTAACCTGATCGATCGACCCGTGCAGCGGTTATTGCTTAGCCACAAGCCCCTCATTACACCTACGAAACTAATGTCACCTAAGCAACACTACAAAAAAAAACTAAAAATAAAATGGTACACCACAGACTACCTACAGTATTTGTCTGTCCTTCTCCTTTTTAATCCATCCAAAGGTTGTGGTTGATAAGACCGCCCATTGTGTCACCCTTTGTACAGTTTCTATACTTATTTCTGTAATTAATATGGTCTACATAATAAAGAGTATTCTATTCTAAGCAGTAATAACAATGAAATAAATTGTCATCATCTATATTTACAAAATTCGGTCATCTGTGGCTTTGGGTATCCAAACTGCTTTCGTAAGCAGCTTTGGTTAGGTCCAGTGCTCATTGTATCGCATTGTGTAGGCCTTGCAATGGACATCGCTCAGACTCGGCTTCAACTATCGACTGTCGATCGATAGTCAACTGCTTATTGAATGGGATTATCGCTATTGTTTGTGCTACTTCAATGTAAGTGATCGCATGTGTACACAGCTTTAGAATGTTCTGATTCGTACGTGTATGTTCGGATTAGGGACTGGTGGAGTGACTGCTTGGCTAGATCTGGTATCATGTGAGTGCTATTTGCTGGGTTTCCCATCAGCTTTCTCGTCAATCTGCAAACATTTATCCACTAAAACCCTCGTGTTAGTCGCATAATTTCTATCCTTGATTTCTGTCTTTGTTTTTGGTTTCTTCATTGATTAGGGTACACTAGTTGCTACCCGCGTAGATGTCGGAAAGGAATGTGTTACCGGGACAAAAAGTCAGATAGCCTATGTTACTCTTTATTACATCAGCAATTTTTCAGTTAAAGATCCCGTCAAAATCGGTTCATCCGTTTCGGAGATTACCCGGAACAAACAGAAATAGACAGACGGAGAAAAAAAATAAAAAGGGTTTTGTCGTTATAAGTACTGCATATACTTTGATATGCATTTAGTAGAAAGCAGTTATTTCGGCATAACAAACACTTCAATTTTATTTATTTTTATAGATAATTTAGCTTCAGTAGTCAACCTTTTTCATCTGATATTTCGATTTAAATTAATTTAAAAAATATAAAGCTTTTATTTCGCTCCACTGCAGAGCAACATTGCGAAATAAAAACCAAAGAGCAACTTCAATACCACGATTTATATCATGCCTCTCAAACATAAATTGCTGAGCACATCTCACTTTAATTTGCGATGAAGACTTTACCAGATATTTATTGCCAAAACTCCGATACACTGAGCGATATATTGCATGCTGTATAATTATTATCCCACAAGCTGAGTTTTGAGCACTTGATCAACAGCAAGTTACAAAGTATTTATATTGGTATCATAAATTTATAAGAAGTCAAGAATGTGCGCACGCACAAGCATCCTCTTGGCATTATTAATGAGATGAAATACTTCGAATTCCCTAACAACTTGACAAGGAAAGTTGGTGTTGTCGACTTACATATCATACTATAACATACTTTGGTAGGCAGCGAAACGCATAAATAGTTATGAAATTAATGATGTTTGTATAAAGTCATCATCTGCCTAGCCTTTTACCAACTATGTTGGGGTCGGCTTCCAGTCTAACCGCATGCAGCTGAATACCAGTATTTTACATGGAGCGCCTGCCTATCTGACCTTCACAACCCAGTTACTAGGTAATACGATACCCCTTGGTAAGACTGGTTGGCAGACTTCTGACTACCCGTAATGACTGTCAAAGATCCACGAATGACAGCCGGGACCAACGGCTTAACATGCTTTCCGAGGCACGGAGGGGTCTCGGTATGTAAAGATGGTCACCCATCCCCGGACCAACCGCGGCAAGCGTAGCTTAACCTGATCGATCGACCTGTGCGGTTGTTATTATTTAGCCACAAAATATGCAAGAACAAAACGAGTTTTAGTAAATAAAAAACAGACGGAAATTGAAATATTTCGCGTCTAAAATGAGAGCAGATGCCTTTCTACCTGCTCTAATTTGATTGCGAAATATTTAATTTAAATCGTTGTTTTCAAGACAGAATTCACTCTAGACTTTTCTTACATAATAACTTATCTAGCTCAGAAAGGATTGATAATTTACATTGAGCCATAGATTGGATTTTATCTATGCCTAGAGACAATGAAATGAAGTAAAACTGTTTATTCTGTAAATAGGATTCACTTTTACAAGTCATAATACCATCCATACTAATATTATAAATTCGAAAGTAACTCTGTCTGTCTGTCTGTCTTTCTATCTGTCTGTCTGTATGTTACCTTTTCACGCCTAAACCACTGAACGGATTTCTATAAAATTTGGCAGAGAGATAGATTGCATTCCGGGGAAGGACATAGGTTAGTTTTAATCGACATACCTCGCGGGCGAAGCCGCGGGCGGAAGCTAGTAAAAAATAAGCTAGATGGAATCGACATTTCCTATCTGATTACCTCTGAGCAGAAGGTCAGTAGAAGTCGAAAAAAGATCGTATAATCATGTTCAAACTGTGCTGTGCTTGATGCTTGCACGTATGTCGGACCTATGTAGTTTTCTTCACTATAACAACTTATGTATAGTGGTCACACAAAAACCTATCCAAAAAAGGTTAAATTTTTTACCATAGTGTTAAAAAAATCTGAACTGTAGCACTTGCGACGTTGATCGCCTGACGCAGGCGGTGATTGTATTTTCTGTTACGGAAAAAAATACTAAGTATTTTCACATTGCACTTGAAACAATCTGTCGAACAAAGCTAACAAAAGCTCAAAGAGAAAATCTTGAGCTAATAAAAGCTAATTTAACAAGGGTCGACTATTTACCTAATTTAGAGCAATTGAAAGGCAGTGTTGAAACGCTAGCTGCTCGATGCTCGAGTCTCAGGCACGACTGACCCATTTAGTTTCGCCGTCTGTTGCCGACTCTGATTAACTTCCTGTTTCCAATTTATATTAAATAATCCCTTTTGTTTATAGCGCCGTTTGGACGTGTTAATAATGTTCCGGATACAACGTAAAAGGGCAGTCAATCTGCCCGTTGTTTGCCGAATTATTGGAGGAATGGTAATGAGATTTCCTGGCGAAGAGTCTTAACTTTTGTTGTTGAAGTTTATTAGACATTGGTTACGTTGTTCTCTGGAGATAAAAGTTCGAATGGAACATGTTTTATTTTCTTTCTGAAGAGCAATAACATCTTTTTTATCGAGTTGTCTAAACAACAAATAATCTTTTACCTAGACACGTAGTTTATTCTGAATTGTTACTACACGTTCAGCAAGATAGGTCAAATATAACTATTCATTTTCCCACATATTTCTCACGAAATCAATAAAACGATCGTTCCACAAGAAAAACCAATAGTTGAAACAAAAAGGAAACCGCTGTTAAGAAAATAAGTCACGTACCACACTAGTTACGCATCTATGTAGATAGTTCCCAACTTTCGGACCTTTTCAGGCGAAAGTGAATGATCTAAAAAGTTTTTACAAACATATTCGGCCTCAATGCCGTTTCGGGAAACTCGGTAACGAGTTCACTTCCCTGATTGATGAATGTGACTACCCGACAAGCCGAAACACGTACTGATAACGTAAAACTGAAACGCGAAACGCTCGGCGATAACATATTGTTCCCGTTTATTTATTTTTCGGGTTTTGCTTGTTAGGGCAAAGCCATTGAGGTTGTTGTGTCACTAAACTGTGTCAACGGAATGCTGAATATGGTCGGGTTGTGATCAACGGGGTTTAAAAGGCTTTATTAAATAGGCTGTTCTGACCCACCTATATTATTTTTAATGTTGGCTATATTTTGTCGAGACTTCGATCTAGTATCAATTTTATTATGTTTTAAAACGTAAAACGTCCACAACAAACGATTCGCAAAAATTGAGTGAAAAAAATTAAATGAAATGAAATGTTTATTTCTGATCTTTTATGTCACTTTTACATGTCAATATTATGAAATGATATGAAATTTTATTTATTTGCCAGAATTTAAGTAGGTACAGTCACGAGCATAAGTATGAACATACTTGGCTTTATTCAAAGGCAATTCTCTCCTTTATTTTTTAATGAAATTTTATGTTATTACGAAAATAGTATTTTCGAGCCCATAGGTTTATGTAAAGTGTATTTCAACGTTGCATTCGTCATTTCACGAAAAAATCGCAATTGAAAGTTGCCAATTGTTGACATATTAGTGCTCGTGACTGTACCTACGTACCTATTATGATGGTAAAATAATTTTAGTCTCACTATATTTGACTTATCAGTCGTGCAAATATTTCTAGAACATGCATTATAATATCATTTTAAAACTAGATAACAACGATTTCCTAGCTGACTGATCCCTGAGATGAAAATTAAATGCCGAAATAAACTCAGAACTGTCATGGTCTCTTTTTCTCTAAAATCACACTAATATTATAAAGGCGAAAGTTTGTGAGTGTGTGTTTGTTACTTCTTCACGCTCCAATGGCTGGACCAATTTTGATAAAATTTTGTACGGAGGTAGCGGACACCCTGGATTAACATATAGGCTACTTTTTATCCCAATATTCCCACGGGATCGACATTTACGCGGGTGAAACCACGGGGCGCAGCTAGTTAAGTGATAAACGGTCACACTTCAAAAAGAAATTTTCCATTAAAAAATATTTACAACAAAAGAAAAGTACAGTGTCACGTAACCGATTGGTTTACCGCCGAATCACCCATATAGCGTAGTTTAAAAAGGAATCGAGGGGCCGCCGAGAAATTCAATGTAGCACCCGCCCGGCGCCCTAATTAATTCGTCGTGGAAAAACGTTCGCTTTTCCTCAACCTGCCATCCTTGATTTTCAATTTCTGTAGCGAAAGATTAATGGGGAAGGACAGATTCTCGACAAAGTTATATCTACACTCATAATTAGTCCGCAACAGTGTTTTTAAAAGCTGTTTTTGCGACGGATTTGGATTGTCTTAGAACCTTATTTAGAATATTATAAATGAGAAAGTTAGAATGTTTCTTTGGACGGAATTACATTTAAATAGAAATATTTTTGCACAAAGGTAGACACAAATAAAGACTTTAATATTCTTTGCAAAAAGTTCTCATTTGACCCATTTACCATCAAACCCTATTCTGCACGCACTCGGCTGAACGCTGACTTTTTTAAAAGTGCATAGTGCTTATATACCTTATATTTGTATTCCTTTTTATAGTGCTTGTTAGTGATCCTAAGATTTCTACTACATTTTCTGTTTTTACCCGTGAGAACCTGTAATTGGCTTTGTCTCTTTTACTATTGTTATGCTTTTGTTATAGCTGCTGGTTCTCCTATAAATAAATAAATAAAAAATATACTAAGATTATAAAGAGGAGAGTTTGTAAGTAGGTGGCGATAATCTTCGGAACTACTGATCCGATTCCGAAAATTATTTCACTGAAGGAAACTACAGTATTGCGAGTGTCACAGGATATACTTAATCTGCATTCGAGATTTATTTGCCAAAAATTTAAACAAATATGAGTTTATGGTAATATAACTTTAAATCCAACACAAATAAAGTTCAGTTTACTATACAACTTCAAACATTTTTATAACTTTTTCAATAGTACCTACTAGTCACTCTGAAATCAACTTAATTTCCATTAAAATATTAATTTTAAACATAAGTTTATATATTTCGGAAGTTGTGGGTGATCATTTCCCCTCTTGTGTTGTGGGCCTCCCCCAAAAGGGGGGGGGGGGGGTTTGCCATAATCGCCACGCTTGGCAGGCGGGTTGGCGATCGCAGTATGGTATGGTGGTGGAATGCATAGAGAACGCTGCTGCCCATTCTCCGGTATGCCCCTTAGTCGCTTTTTACGACACCCACGGGAAGTATGGGGTGGTGCTATTCTTTAAGTCCGGCACCACACAGACTAGTCCGGCACCACACAGACTAGAGTAGAGTTGTGGGTAGTATAAGATAAATTTTATTCACATGCATAAATGTCGTAGTTTCCCTAGAATGCGAGTGAAACCACGGGTAATAGTATAGCTAGTATTTAAAATGTTATTACGCGTGTAATATTAAAATATTGTTTATCAGAGTGTATTTCTTTATGGTCGACTGTTGTTTTGTTTCCTTTGTGAGTTAAGAGTGAACAGATAAACGTCTCCGATTACTTTCGCGGTCTAGTGATAACGTTAGGTTCAGCCTGCGAACTGGCGCCGAGTAAATCAACCGCCCCTAGCTGATAACAGTGATAACGAAGAGTAAAATTTTGCAGTAAATCATACATTTGTTTTCGTAAAGGGAGATTGTAAGGGGAATACTAAACGGTATCATACGATTCGTGAATTAGATTGCGGTTTACCGCACATCGTTCGGTGATTCGATTTTGGTATTCATTGGAAACTTTTTTTTTTATCTTTTATTCTGAGTTCACGTGGTTGAGACGCACGATTTCATTTGATTGCCTCTTGTAACTGTCTGCAGTTAGAATAATGACGTCATATTAAGGGGCTTACATGACCTAAAGCGCGTTCACTGTCGGACTCCGAGAAAGAAAGAGAAGCGCGATGACTCAACGCTGGTAATTTATTGCAAAATATGAAGCAATTATTTAATTACAAAAAATGTATTGTTTGGACTAACAAAATTAAAACACAAGTGTTTTAGTATGTTGCTTGTAGAATAATCTGACAAAAATCAAAATGATTGTATGTATATTAGTATGGTTTTTATTGTAAAAAGAAAGTTTTTAGATGTATCTTCATGATTTTTTTCTATCGTATCAAATTAGTTGTATTATGTTTTCAACGCACTATCTATCTAACATATATCCTGAAGAATATCATATCGATGGCTCCTAAGTATACTGAGTCAACTATACTTATAAAGAATAATAGTTTTTCTGGTTTTGTTTATTGTAGACGATCATATATTATAGGTACTTTTATTGTTTCTAAAACTTGCGTTTTTTGCTTTTAGATCCTGTAAACCCCTTAAGTCTTGCTGTTATCCTATAACAGCTTGTAGGTTCTTTACGTATATTGAATAATTTATGCGCGGTTGTTGTAGTTTCTAATAAATTCTCTATAGGTACCAGGATAATTACTTTCAAAATATAAACACTAAGCTCCTGTTTTTTGATCCGTAGTTAACTCCACCAATTGTTAAAAATAGTAAAGTAACTAATGGTTAAATTATGGCAAAATGTGTTTTTTGATCAATTGTTTGTCTTTGAATTGTCAAAAAATTAACGATTGGTTTACCCAGTTGACCATTAGTTACTAGTTTAACAATTTGTTGAGTTAACTACTGATTGAAATTCCGGCCCTTAGCTTCAAGCCTTATGTAACAAGTTCCTAATATATCTTTTAGACCTTGATGTATAAAGCCGTAGATTAGTATTAGATTTACTATTACACTAGCTTCTGCCCGCAACTTCGCCCGCGTGAAATTTCTTGTTCCCCTGACCCCCCCTGCCCGCGCTATTACTTAGTTTTCTTCATTCTTTCTGACTGTTTTTTTCTTTTTGCTCGCCTCTTTAGCGTGTTGTTAAATGACCTATAGTGTTCCTCAAGAATTAGGCTATCAAATGCAAAACGAATTTTTCAAATCCGAGTGGTAGTTCCAGAGAAAAGCGCGTTCAAACAAACAAACTTCAGCTTTATTAAGTACTAGCTGCGCCCCACGGTTTCACCTGCATAAGTTTCGATCCCGTGGGAATATCGGGATAAAAACCGGGCAAGAGCGAGTCGGACTCGCGCACCGAGGGTTTTACGATTTATGATGTATTAAAAAAAAAACTACTTACTAGATCTCGTTCAAACCAATTTTCGGTGGAAGTTTATATGGTGATGTACATCATATATTTTTTTTAGTTTTATCATTCTCTTATTTTAGAAGTTACAGGGGGGGGGGGGGAACACATTTTACCACTTTGGAAGTGTTTCTCGCGCAAACTATACAGTTTAGAAAAAAATGATATTAGAAACCTCAATATCTCAGATGACACTTCTCTTTTGTTTAAAATCAAACGTCAGCAGCTGGTTACTGACAATGTAAATAACGCCCTTGCAAAAGTAGTTAACTGGTTTAATGTCAACAACCTACTTCTTAACGGAAAAAAAACGAAATGTATTAAGTTTACGATACCCCACGTTAGACAAGTAGAAACTAGTGTTCTCATTAAGGATGAAGAGTTAAAACCCGAAGATACCACAGTATTCTTAGGCATATTTGTTTGCACAAATTTGTTGTTCCTACAACAAGGCTCAAGAAAATAGGTGGCTCGTTTAGATGCCAATGTATACATTTTTATAATAAACTTCCTAGCCACATTCAGGAACTAAGCCTAAATAAATTCAAAGCTTTTATAAAGCGAAAACTATGCCAGAAAGCCTATTATACTGTAAAAGACTATATTGAGGACAAAAAGGCTTGGGATTGAGCTGCTCCAATAGGTTTAGACAGTGAATGTTATTTTGCAATTTTTACACTTTAATATTTTCTTTTTTTTTTAAGTAAGCATCTATTTACTTACACAATGACATGTACATTTACTGTATAAAGTATTATATTATTTTAATTATTGTGAATGTGAGGACTATGTGGGTCATAGTTTACATTTTAATCGTGGTCTGGCAGTTTGAGTAGTTTATGCGGCCTACCCAAATGTCCTGTCTTTGGTATTGTTCGTCGAATCGTTGAGCTCCTGAAGTTCTGAGTTGAGCTGCACGGTTACTGACAAATGCGTGCACTGACTGGACAGGTCCACTCAATCTGTGTGGTTCTTTCCTCAAAAGATCTTTTCAGACACTAATCTACATGGTCCTCAAAGATTATGTCCGGATTTTTATATACACATTGACATTGATGAATTTTATTTAGACAATGACATGAATATTTACTTTGTAAAGTATTTTTTATTTTATTTTTTTTTTCTTTTCATTTAATTATTGTGAATGTGAGGACTATGTGGGTCATTTTTTTTCTGTTTTCCTTCTTAGTTTTAATCATGATCTGGCAGTTTGAGTAATTTACGCGGCCTACCCAAATGTCCTTTCTTTGGTATTGTTCGTCGAATCGTTAAGCTCCTCATTTCTGAGTCGAGCTGCACGATTTTTGACAAATGCGTGCACTGATTGGACAGGTCCGCTCAATCTGTGTGGTTCTTTCCTCAAAAGACCATTTCAGACATCAATCTACATGGTCTTCACACGATCTGACCAAGATTTTGTCTGGACTTTAAAAGAGACTGTGACCTCTGAGTTTGTTTCGGCCTTTCTTCTCAGAGTAGTCAGATAGGAAACGCCGACCACATCTAGTTTAAAAAATATGATGACGTGTAAAAGTGTTTGTAAAAACCTACTTACAGAAAATAAATCATTTATCATTTATCATTTATCATTTATCATAACGTTGGATGCCAAGCTTCAATGGGGCCCCCATATAGATAAATTGTCAAAAAAGCTTAGCTCTGCAGCATACGCCGTTAGGAAAATTCGTGATTTGACTGATTTAGAGACAGCCCGTTTAGTTTACTTTAGTTATTTTCATAGTGTGATGTCGTACGGTATTCTGTTGTGGGGAAATGCCGCCGATATTCAGACAATTTTTATTTTACAAAAAAGGGCAATTCGTTCTATTTATAAATTAAGTCCCAGACACTCCCTCAGAGACAAATTTAAAGAGATTAATATAATGACTGTGCCTTCTCAGTACATTTATGATAATCTTTTGTATGCACATAAAAATATTAATCTGTTTAAAAAATACAGTGATATCCATAATATAAATACTAGGAACAAACACAAATTTGTTGTTCCTACAACAAGGCTCAAGAAAATAGGTGGCTCGTTTAGATGCCAATGTATACGTTTTTATAATAAACTTCCTAGCCACATTCAAGAACTAAGCCTTAATAAATTCAAAGCTTTTATAAAGCGAAAACTATGCCAGAAAGCCTATTATACTTTAAAAGACTATATTGAGGACAAAAAGGCTTGGAATTGAGCTGGTCCAATAGGTTTAGATAGTGAATGTTATTTTGCAATTTTTACACTTTAATATTTTCTTTTTTTTTTAAGTATCTATTTACTTAAACAATGACATGTACATTTACTGTATAAAGTATTATATTATTTTAATTATTGTTAATGTGAGGACTATGTGGGTCATTGTTTACATTTTAATCATGGTCTGGCAGTTTGAGTAGTTTATGCGGCCTACCCAAATGTCCTGTTTTTGGTATTGTTCGTCGAATCGTTGAGCTCCTTAAGTTCTGAGTTGAGCTGCACGGTTACTGACAAATATGTGCACTGACTGGACAGGTCCACTCAATCTGTGTGGTTCTTTCCTCAAAAGATCATTTCAGACACTAATCTACATGGTCCTCAAAGATTATGTCCGGATTTCTATATACACATTCACATTGATGAATTTTATTTAGACAATGACATGAATATTTACTTTGTAAAGTATTTTTTTTTCTTTTCATTTAATTATTGTGAATGTGAGGACTATGTGGGTCATTTTTTTTCTGTTTTCCTTTTTAGTTTTAATCATGATCTGGCAGTTTGAGTAATTTACGCGGCCTACCCAAATGTCCTTTCTTTGGTATTGTTCGTCGAATCGTTGAGCTCCTCAATTTCTGAGTCGAGCTGCACGATTTTTGACAAATGCGTGCACTGATTGGACAGGTCCGCTCAATCTGTGTGGTTCTTTCCTCAAAAGACCATTTCAGACATCAATCTACATGGTCTTCACACGATCTGACCAAGATTTTGTCTGGACTTTAAAAGAGACTGTGACCTCTGAGTTTGTTTCGGCCTTTCATCTCAGAGTAGTCAGATAGGAAACGCCGACCACATCTAGTTTAAAAAATATGATGACATGTAAAAGTGTTTGTAAAAACCTACTTACAGAAAATAAATCATTTATCATTTATCATTTTTGAAGACCTATCCATAGATACCCCTCACGTATTGGTTGATGAAAAAAAAAATTGAGTTTTAGTTCTAAGTATGGGGAACCCCCAAAACGTTATCGTTTATTTTTCTATTTTTGTGTAAAAATCTTAATGCGGTTCATAGAATACATCTATTTACCAAGTTTCAACAGTATAGTTCTTATAGTTTCGAAAAAAAGTGGCTGTGACATACGGACGGACAGACAGGCAGATAGACAGACAGACAGACATGACGAATCTATAAGGGCTCCGTTTGTTCCCATTAGGCAACGGAACCCGAAAAGGCGTCCTATATGTTAATCCAGGGTGTCAGCTACCTCCATACCAAATTTTATCAAAATTGGTCCAGCCGTTTGAGCGTGAAGAAGTAACAAACATATAAACACACACACACAAACACACAAACTTTCGCCTTTATAATATTAGTGTGATATATAATTATAGAGTATAGATAGATTATTCTCTGCTTTATTTCAACCCAATAAAAAGAAACCTCTTTGACCGAGTTCACACACATCATGTAACGACACATCTATCACCAAAACTGCATCAAAGAAAACCCGGCCACATTAAGAGTTATATGAAAAATTCATTAGGCCCGGAGATCGTTCCGCTCCGCAGACATTATCTGAACTGTCGGGATTCCGCCTTCATCCATCATTCAGCCTTGTCGGCTCTTAGCATGCACTCGTATACATAAGCAAGCGATAGACATTATGGCTCTGTTTTCAGTGGCTTGTAGATATATGGATAGGTATATAGATGATAATTACAATAATTATTATTAGTATGGAACATTTTAGTGGTTCCTTTTATATGACTTTGGGACACGAATGACTCAAGATGAGGAAAACTATAGTGATGATATACCTTTATGGACTGTCAGTTATCAACCATTCAGTGTTCATGCCTTTTATGTGAAAATTTTCAAACTACAAATTTGTTTGAGACTGATTCTCACAAAAATATACTTCGTTATTAGTCCGTTGAAAAGAAAAACCATGGTCTGATGTAGGTATTTCCTAAGTTTTGCGCTAATGTTACTGCTACATACATAATAATATGTTTAATTAAACTATAAACGAATAACTATTTTGCAGTATCTATAACAAAATTACAGGGAACAATCTATCAAGATGTTGTTTTACAGATCATCTTTAGAACGTATAGGTACGTATCCAATAGTCCGTTGCGGTACGACTGTCGGCTGCATTGATTCTAATAGTCACTATAGACTGTTCATAGTAAACAGCCATCTGGTCGCTATGCGTGCACTAGGCTAAAAGAAGAGCGTTGAATGTGAACGATCTCTAAGCCAAATTTTGACCGCAGTATAAGCATCTAATTTACCAAGATCTAATTAAGATTAAGCTATATGTATATTAAGGTTTATTCCAACGAAGTCATGCTCGAACTAGGGCTAATTTTCACGAAGCAACTGCATGGGATAAATACGGGAGATTGTTCTGTCACGCATGTAATGTCCGCATGGGGGATATTTTATATGCATTTTTACATAAAATATCCACGTATCCATCTTATATAGACGTCTTAAATATCCACGTATCGTCTTATAACAACATTTTCTTTATACAACGAGAAAACAACTACAGCACGTAAAATAATTAGAAATTCAATTAGGTAGGTACCTACTCTGTTAATTACTTGTCTACTCTCTTAATTGTATGAACAAATTTCTAGGGGACAAGTAATTTTGTATATTCTTGAGACAAATATTATAAATATAATTAAAACTGTGCTTTCCTTGTTGTCTTCGAAATTGTTTTCACAAAGATACGTACTTACCTATACAACGTATACTTTGAAGAATATTTAATTATGACAACCGGATGATTCAAAACGGCTTATTATTTGAATTGTACGAACTTACTCGCCTGAAACTGGCGAATCGTCACTTTTAAATAATATATTTTTTTCTATATATGACGTACACGAAGTTAATTTATTTGTGGGAGAGTCGACAATTCAGAAATAAGTATTCTGGCACAATTGGCATATTTTGAATTTTATGCAATAGGATAGTATAGGAAAAATCGCCCACAAATAAAATAACTTCGTGCGAGTCGCATACCTATAGAAAAAATAATATTATTTAAAAGTGATGATTTGTCCGTTTCGAGCGAGTAGTTTCGTGCGAATCGACTATTAAGGCTTCAAAACAATCGTTGATACATTTTTTGGTATATGATGGTGATGATGATGATGTGATGTTGGAACCTTGGCTTGTAGTAAAGGAAACACTGTTTACAGTTAGGTGTCTTTTATTAGACTGTCTAATAAAAGACACCTAACTAGGCTTCAATGCTTGTGGTAAACGATATGGTTTAACATATACTGGGGACACATTTGGTTTAATAGTAATTGATTGTTGGTAAATATTTGTTGTTGTTAACCTGTCACCATCTACGTAAAACACATCTGCATATTTTGCGCATATTGCTTCAATACTTTTTTGCTCTTCATCGTGTAAATGAGATAAATTTAATTCGTTCAGTAGTTTTTGAACTCTATTAACGTTTATGCCAGTTTTATTAAATGAACATATATGATAGTCATTTAAAGATTGTAACTCTGGTGTAAACAATGGTAACTCTACGTCTTTTTCAGTAACATTTAAGATCTTAATAGGAATCCTATTATTTATTACTCTTGTAATTTCATTTGCTAAAAATATATCTTTGCTCAGCTCTTTTCCACACACAACAACATCACCATTTATGCAATTATCCACATAAATATAGTGTATCGATTCGGATCGAGCAGGAATAACTATGAAATTGTTATTTTTACTAGCATAATTAGTTAATTTTAATGAATAACTGTAATTGTCTTTATATAAAGTAACTAAATTTGTTTGTAAATTAATATTAGCTCCATATTTCATTAGAAAATCTATACCTAAAATACCATCAGCCGTTAGCGGTATCGATTCGAAAACTAAAAAGTTATGATTAAAATGTATGTTGTCACGGGTTTTTAAAGTTAAATTAACCGATCCTTTAGATATGGTCTTCCCTCCAAAGCCATTTATTAATGTATTATCTCTTTGCACTGGCGTGTTAAAGGGAATTGCTCCATTTTTTATAACAGATAATGAAGCGCCAGTATCAACAAGCCAATAATATTTGATGTTGTTAATGTTGAATGTCACGTATTTAGTGTCGTTATTACATGATAAGATGGTATTCTTAAGATCGAAAAAACTGAATCTGACTATTATTTGATTGTTCACTACTTTGGGGTTCTTCTACATTGTGTTCCGCCGTATATAAGTTACGGTTTTGTGTGTTAAGTCTACCCCTGCTTTTCTGAAAACTGTTAGTAGGTCTACGATTACTATGATTTCCTCTGGAGTTATTATTAAAATTGTTTCCTCTATAGTTATAATAATTTCCGCGCCCTGTTCCACGTTGCCATCCGTTACCACTACTTTGTCCTAGCTGTCTATGAGAATAATTTGAGTTTTGACTATAATTGTATCTACCACCGCGACCGCGACTGTTACTAAAGCGTCTATTGTTATAGAAAGTACGTCCTTGCTTTGATACATGCATGACGTTACCTTGTTGCTGTGTGGCAGGCCTGTCCTCGTCTTTTGCAGCCTGTATTGCTTCCTTCAAGCTGTTGTAATTGCGCGACGCGATGATTGTGGATAGTCTCGAGCTGCGTAGTCCGTCTGAAAATGTTTTTATCGCAGATTTTTCATTTATGGGTTTAAGTACAGAATAAGCACTGGAATCTCCGTCTGCTTGTGAAATCGTCATGTCAGTAAATAACTGCTCTATTTCCTTACCATATTCCTCCACAGACTTTTGACCTTGTCTCATAGCCTGCATCCGGGATTGAATGGCTGTATACGACTTTTTTGTTGTTAAATTATTCCTTAAATCTTTAATTAATTCTGAAACCTTCCCATATTTGTCAGAAATACGCAATTTTGCGTTTTCCGAAAGCCTACTTTTTAAAATGAAAATGATCAATAAAGAATTACCTGTATCGTCGAGTATATTCGCGTACATTTCGATTGAGTCAATCATTCTCTTAGTGGTGCTTTCAGTGTCATCCATAACTGGAATTAAATTACATGCCACCTTTAAATCGAATTCCATTTTGTTAGTTGCTATTGACTTTGGAAAAATACATAAATTTTTTATTTCGTCATACAATTCCTGGCTCTTTTCAAAAATATCCTTTGCTAATTGAATTACTATCGCATCGCCACTTTTACCTATAACTAAAAGCAATGATTTGCACTTCTCAAAAACATCATTTGCTTCTTTCAATTTTATTTCAATAGTCTGACCTTTATATCTACTTTGACCTCTTTTTACCAAATATGTTCGTATTTCATATAACAATTTTTGGCATTCTTCTAAACTTTCTAACATAATGCATATAATATTTTTAAAACATTGCTATAATTAGACACAATTAGGTAAAACTTAACACTATTTCGTAACATACTGACAAAAGAATGGAATGCGTAAGCACTATTCGCCGCGAGGTATCATGTTCGATGAGTATCCGTGCGCCGTTTTTATGATTTATAATTATTAGCGTAATGAAATTTGATCACTGGCTTTACACTTTACACTCAATATTGTCTTCCGAAACGCTATTAAACTGCTTGAATATAATCTAAACTCTTTAAATAACACTCATAGTTCACTGGAAGCACTTTTTTGAGATAATAAATGTGTGTATAGGGTTTAAACACTCACGAAAAGTTTATTTGTTTACGCAGTAGTCTCCTCAACGCTGCGCCTGGCTTGTAGAGACGACCTGATGCGGGATATTGCCTGCATACCTATTTCTTCTCGAATTAGGCGTTGATGGCACGCCTTATATAACTTGCAACCAAAAAATAGTACAAGTACCAAAACCAGGGCCAGCAAAATATATGTTACCGTGCTCATAGCTTGAATGTGGTTTCCAAAATCTTTCAACTGAGCCGCATTATCGCCCGCAGAATTCTGTGTTAGAAACACGTCTTCCTTTTCCACTTTTGACTGGCACATCATGAAAACGCATTTGAAACCACCTTAAAATTTTTACTTGTGCAACTAGCACCTACAAGCTGAATCAGAAGGACACAAAGTTCCTTGGCAAAGCCCTGGCAGGGTCGCCATGTGATGTTGGAACCTTGGCTTGTAGTAAAGGAAACACTGTTTACAGTTAGGTGTCTTTTATTAGACTGTCCTAAGTACAATAAAAAGGAATATAAAGAAAAGTTGCTTACATAGCTAAGTGCGCGCACACATAGGTATCGTACTACGTAATAATATATACTCACACTTCAATGATGTATAAATTATTGTTTGACTAACAAATGTACGGACACAGGAGGAAAATTCTAAATAAAAGTGGTGATAAAAGTGGTTTACAAACTCATCGTAGACGTGACAATTTATAAGGCTATTAAAGCAACATTACAACAACAACAACAACATTGCAACATTTACTTCAAACTGACACCAACCAATATTCAAAGCATTTACATTAAACTTAAACATCTCCCATACCAACTGTAACATTATTATTCACTGGTGAAGTCAGAACGCTGCAAAGATATGTACTTTTATCAACTCACTTGTGGTGGGAACTAGTTTCCTGTTCGATTCTACTTTATTTTCTTGGCAAATCGTGAAAGCGATCATGTGGCAAAACACTCTTATAGATTTTGCCCGAGGGAACTTTGACTCGAAGTTGGCTAGTAGAGACGTCGGAGTCGCGATACGATGTGTTTGAGAGCAAAACGGTGTTCCGATGGTAAGATGCGAATGTGAACAGTATAGCCGAGGGCCGTTCAAGGTTTGTTCTTAATGTGACGCCAGGAAATGTTTAATGTATCGGTATTTTGTATTTGTGAGGACGATTGTGTGTGATACGAAGATAAAGGACGATGCTTTTTGTTTGATTTTGCTACGGCATGTACCTATTTTTTGTTAAGTTTCAAAAAATCTACATTGATTCAAAACATATATAGACAGATCGACACAGACGGAGTTACTTTCGCATTTATATTATTAGTAGATTTAGTTAAAGTACTGTAAAGATTTTTTTAACCGTAATATTTTGCGGGAATACACCTTCAAAGTTCTCCACTATTTAAGTTTTTTGGGTGTGCAAATCTTTTTTTAAAACCACAAGGCAAAAACGCCGCAAAAAACACGTTTGTTGTATTGGAGCCCCCTTAAATATTTATTTTATTTTTAGTATTTGTTGATAAAGCGGCAACAGAAATACATAATATGTGAAAAATTCAACTGTCTATACATATAGCTATTGCGGTTCTAGAGATACAGCCTGGTGACAGACAGATAGCCGGACAGACAGCGAAGTCTTGGTACTAGAGAACTATTTAGTAATAGGGAATTCTGTTTTTACCCGACTGCGTCAGAAGGAGGGTTATGTTTTTCGAGTGTATGTATGTATGTAGTTATATTTCTTTGGCACGCTCTGTAGCCTAAACGGCTTGATCGATTTCAGCTTGAGAGGTGCCGTTAGATTCATCTTAATTGTGAGAGTGACACTGGGTATATCAAAATTGAAAAAAAAATGAAAATGGCCGATTTTTGGCGCAATATGTCTTCAAAACAATTTTTTTTTCTCGATACCTATCGAGTGGGGCATCAAAATAAAGGGTTTTAAAAGGAGATTACAAAAATATATATAACTTATATGGTTAAAAGTAATTCGAAGTGACAAATCGTAAAAAACACGTACCATGAACTAAATCGTTTGCGAAATCTTACACATTTGTAAACTAAAAAGCTGAAAATAAAAAAAGGAATTTAAAAAATAAAAAACCCGACTGCAAAACTGAAAAGCTAAAAACAAGCCCATTTTATATTAAATAAATGTAGGAAGCAGGCTCCCCTACCATTTTTATTATATTTTCAAATTCAAATGGGTCTCGCCTGCTTCCAACTTTTATTTAATTTAAAATGGGCTTGTTTTTAGCTTTTCAGTTTTGCAGTCAGGTTTTTATTATTTAAATTACTTTTTTTGTATTTGTTGTTAAAGCGGCAACAGAAATACATCATCTGTGAAAATTTCAACTGTCTAGCTATCATACGGTTCATGAGTCTGACGAAAAGACAAAGAGCCTGGTGACCGACGGACAGTGGAGTTTTAGTAATAGGGTCCAGTTTTTACCCTTTGGGTACGGAACCCTAAAAAACAACTCGATGTGGGAAGAAAACACGGTATACAGGGTAACATGAAAACTCGACGTATTCCTTTAAAGGGGTTACCTACACTAGAGGTCATCAGCATCAAATTAAGTTCAGTAAAAATATCATCATCATCTGCCTAGCCTTTTCCCAACTATGTTGGGGTCGGCTTCCAGTCTAACCGGATGCAGCTGAATACCAGTATTTTACACGGAGCGACTGCCTATCTGACCTCCACAACCCAGTTACTGGATAATACGATACCCCTTGGTAAGGCTAGTTGTCAGACTTTCGGGCTTCTGACTACTCGTAACGACTGTCAAAGATCCACGAATGACAGCCGGGACAAACGGTTACCTAATTAATCATCATCATCATTTCAGCCGAAAGACGTCCACTGCTGGACATAGGCCTCCCCCAAGTTGGGGGGGGTTTGCCATAATCGCCATGCTTGTCAGGCGGGTTGGCGATCGCAGTATAGTATGGTGGTGGAATGCATAGAGAACGCTGCTGCTCATTCTCCGGTACGACCCTTAGTCGCCTTTTACGACACCCACGGGAAGTATAGGGTGGTGCTATTCTTTAAGTCCGGCACCACACAGACATAATTAATACTATTAGGTATTTATTTCACAAATTGATTAAAAAAAATACTACTAAAGGCCTTTTATTTCCGAGATTAAGTAAGTTTTGAGCAAGCATTTTTTTAAAATGATCACTCATTTTTCAGCTTTCAGAGAAGTATTAATTAAATGTTTAGAGTGGAGTAGTTTTTTTCATAATTAATTGTTTTTGGTACCAAGTCTGAAAATTACTAAAAGTCGAAGAACTGACACAGCTCCAGTTTTGAGCCTGGGCTTAATTTGTTGCTAATGACCTCTAGTATTAACCCCTTTCAAGGAATACGTCGAGTTTCCTTGTCACTCTGTGTATAATAAGTGCTTAGAAAGTCATAACAAAGCAGAAAACATTCAAGTTTCAGTATTCAGAGGAAACCGTTAATTTTGTCTTACACGGAGTAAGCCGTTGTGTGTAAAACCACGAGCCAAATTTGAATGAAACGCGAATGACACCTGGGGGCCTAAAAAGTCCACTTTGGCCAAATCATTAAAGGATAACATTATGAATCATAATGGACAGTTAACTGTTAAGTTTATCATATCAAATCCCATTGGTGAAGGATTTTTCAGTTTTTTTTTTGTCTGTGCTAAAATACCATGATTCCAATCCAAATCCAATCTCTTCGAATACATAGGTATATTCAAAGAGATTGGATTTGGATACGCAGGCGTAGTGCAGCGAAACAAAGAAAACACGGACCATGGTCGCCATATTATGATTCATAATGATATCCTTTTATGATTCTGCCAAAGTGACCTTTTTAGGCCCCCTGTACCTCACAGTTCTTGTATTGTCAAAAAAATATCATAGAAATAACAAGACTTCCAAAGTGCTAAGTACATTTATGTAGTACTTACTGAAAGTAAGATGTAGTATAATGGAGGTGTAAAACATGTCTAGAGGCAGGTTGGAAGGATACATTACATAATATATAAACTCAATCTACATAATAAACCAAAAAAAAACTGGCCAAGTACGTGTCATACTCGCACACGAAGGGTTCCGTACCACAAGGCAAAAATGCCGAAAAAAAACACGTCTGTTGTATGGGAGCCCTCTTAAATATTTATTTTATTCTGTTTTTAGTATTTGTTGTTATAGCGGCAACAGAAATACATCATCTGTAAAAATTTCAACTGTCTAGCTATCACGGTTCATGAGATACAGCCTGGTGACAGGCGGACAGACGGACAGTGGAGTCTTAGTAATAGGGTCCCCTTTTTAGCCTTTGGGCACGGAACCCTAAAAAGAGCAGAGATAAGAAATACAATACTATAAAAAATAAGTAGATCGTTCTACTTATGAAGCACCCTAAAGATTGCTATCAAATAAAATGTGTAACAGAGCCTAACGCACGCCGGGGGATACGTATACAACACTTATCATGAAACACGAAAGCCTACAGCTGAAACATGTCAAAAATAAAAGTATTTTTCCCACAAAAAACGAGAGAGTTAGGTACAAATGTCATAAAGAAATCCAGTAGCCACTTCTTGTACAGAAAAACTTTATTACTACGCGTCCATAGTCACGGAAACTAACTAACTTAACTTAGTACGTGGTTAGGCATCCCTTTAACAATGTGTAACTTAATTCCAAAGTAATAATTGGAGTCAAACTTTGGATCCCTACCTTCTCCGAATAAAATTAAACTTGGTAAAAATGCATGGAAGGCGGACTAAACTCGAAATTATAACAAAAACGCTCGCTCTGCAATATGTGAGTGAAGCCACTTAACGGCGTCAGCATAAAGATAATAGGAAAAAGTTAAATTATATTGATGTCTGAGGAGTCAGACCTTGCCACGTAATGCGCCAGTTATAAAAGTTGAATTTATGACTGAAATTATTTCAGTCTCTTCCCTAATTCGACTTTTCTTGTGTGTCCAGGTGCATGATATGAAGTTAACTTTTAGGGGGACATCTAGACGATACGCTCGGTTGCTCGCGTTTTATTGGACTATTCGCTCTGATTTGTTAGAGGGGAAGAGGCTTATTTTCTAAGTTACTTCCGTTTCACTAATAGATCTACGTAAAATGGTTTTCTCGCTGTCCAATTTCATGTTTTACGATTCAACTAGACGAAGTTATTCGTCGATAACAATCGCTTCCATTTTTACTTAACTACGGAAACGCCATTGAAAGGAGGTTAACACCGTGTTTACAGCCTATTTAGTATTTAAAAGCCTACGTTTATATTATGTACTAAGTGTGCCCGTGACTTCGTTCGTGAGCATTTTAGATTGCATGGGTTTTAATTTATTGCTGCGGAACCCTAATTATTGTTCCAAAATAAAAACAGCTTAAGTTACTCCTTATAACATCAGCTATCTGTCAGTGAAAGTCCCGGTCCAACCGTTTCGCAGATTAGCCGAAACAAACAGACAGAAAGAAAAAAATTTCAACAAAAAACAAAATGTTATACCTACGTAAGTACCGTACTTTATATACTTTCATATTTTGACAGAAACTGACACTTCAATTTTATAGATCTACTAGCTGCGTTCCACGGTTTCACCCGCATAAGTTTCGATCCCGTAGAATACGGAGATAAAAAGTAGGCTATATGTAATAATAATAATCCAGGGTGTCAGCTACCTCCTAACAAAATTTTATCAAAATTGTTCCAGCCGTTTCAGCGTGAAGTAGTAACAAACATATAAACAGACACACTCACAAACTTTCGCCTTTATAATATTAGTGTGATTTTAGAGAAAAAGAGTTTTTGTTGTAGCCAATGTACATTGGCTACAACATGAACAGATCGAATTATTTTCATTATTGCAATTTACCGCGACACTCGGGGCAGTATTATTTTGTAAGACATTCCAAATTCTATACAACCGCAACGTAAAACAAAAGACACTTGACCCGACTGAAAATCGTAACAGAATGATAGACGTCTCAAAGAGGCAACAGACATGAAAGCTTAGAACGTCAATAGGCAGCAACACCCCTCAAGTTTAGTACAATACAAAGCTCTCAACACGACACAGAATAACACAGAAGATCAGGAGGCCCCAAAAGGCCACTTTGGCGGAATCATAAAAGGATAACATTATGAATCATAATGGACAGTTAACTGTTAAGTTAATCGTATCAAATCCCATTGGTGAAGGATTTTTCAGTATTTTTTTTTTGTCTGTGCTAAAATACCAATCAATCCAATCCCAATCTCTCTCTCTCTTTTATTATACCTACGTAGTGCAGCGAAAAAAGAACAACACGGACTGTCTTCGCCATATTATTATGATTCATAATGTTATCCTTTGATTCTGCCAAAGTGGACTTCTTGGGCCCTTTTTTTCGTTATAAATAAGCACATCGCACATACTCATAGACGCGTACCGCGATCTCAGAATATCTCAGCTGAATGCCAGTCATGAGTGCGCTTGCACTCGCTCTACGTGAATCGTGTCTATGTGTGCGTGCGTTTTCGTTCGTCAAATAGCGTCGACCTTCTGTACTATTCTGTGTTCCCGATGAAAATTTCACGCGCTAAGGACTTTGTGGAGGGTCAGTGGATAAATATTCAACCTCTCCATTACTTATGGTCGCCTGCCTCAACGACTCTCTTTCGCCCCGACGGTTTCTTATAAACAAATTGTTTTATTTCATGCCACACGTGCCTAGGTTCCTTTTTCATAAGCCTCACCGACGACGTTTTCTGAAACGTTGCACAGAATTATATTAAATAAACTGTGTATTTTGTATTAAACACGGGAATTGTGTGAGCGTGGTCACGCGAATGGCTAGGGAAAATAATTGTGTGCTCTGTCAATCAATCATGGGCACAAAAAGTGTTTTGATGTTAATTGTATAGGTAAGTACCTACCTTGGTTAGCTGTTTAATAATTTCTAAGTAGGTTAAAAATAAACATTATTGCATCTCATTCTACCTCCTAGTTTTGGTTTTTTGTACTAATTTTACAAAACGATATTTAATAAAAATTATAATTAAATTAAATATATTTATTTCGGACTTATTATTTGTCCATAAAAGTGTTAGTAACAAAGATCTTAAATTTATGTTAGTCAATACTAAACTCAAATTCAAATCGAATTATCATTCATAAATTTTCAAAATTCAAATACTTAACAAAATCATTCATCTAAAAATAATGTTTGGAAGAGGCAAGTTTAAATCTGAAAAGATCCATTTAAGATGCTTTTTAACCTGGAAAATTAAAACTCTGCGAGGGCCAAGACCATAGCTAGTTTAAAATATTCATGAGTCGTTTGATCCCTAGCCTGAATAGGCCAACCTATTTCCAGACTCGAGCATGAAGAAAGAGGACATAAGGATCACTAAACCGAGAAAATCCTGAAAGAAACATGATTACTTTAACTTTTGCTTTCTAAGCCTAAGCTAAGCTATTCATAGCTAGCTAGCTAGCGTAGATAGGTGAAATTCTAAAATATCTTTGAATGTGTATATTATGATAGATTTATTCCCATGCATTTGCCTAACTACCTACGTAAACCTACATACAAACAATTTATCATAAGTAATGATTGTGTCATAAAATGACCCAAAAATATTAGCTTAAAAAAACCTAAAACTTTTTTTTCTTTACCTATAAAAAATAGTGCGAAAGAATAATCTTCACACATCACGCAACCGAATATACTAAATCCAAACATGTGTCAAATAATCCTATTGGCCATCGGGCGGCAATGGGCGAACGCGGTCACGACATTGACTGAGGAGCGGGTAGGATTAGTATCCGATGGCCGACCGATCCCGGACGAACCCGTACGAACCCGTACGATACCGTACGATCCCAACCGGACCGATCCGCCTTTATTAAGACGAATAGACAAACATTTTTAACACGTAAATGTGATTTATATGACCACGATGGCCCGGATAGATGGCGGCTTGAACTAAGGTATATTTCGTTTGGAAATTGAATGCATCTTTTTCGGAAATATCTTTTTTGTAGTTCATCAAAGAGTATATCACGCAATAGGTAGTTCTAATTCGCTCTATGTCCAATAGTAAAAAAGGTACTTTAACAATTTGATTACAGTTACTTTTCAAGATTATAAAATCGAAGTTATTATTTGCAATTTTGCTATCTTGTCTTTGTAAGAATCTACAATCTACTGTATTATAGTCCACTACATTTCCTACCAAACAGCCAACATTGTTGTTCCTTGATTGCATAATATCCTATTCCAAGACAAACTTATTAGAACTTGTAACTTCATTTACAAACTATTGTGTAAGAACATCAGGAATGTTCCTATGTAGGCATGGATTAGATTTAGCCTAGACAGAGTAAACCGAATCCTGATTGAAACTCTATACTTCTTGAGGCCTTGTGTATCTTAGTTGTAGTTCACGAACTTGTACGGGATGAGCTAGAAATGTTTTATTTAATAGTAGATTGTTTACCAAGGGAGCAAACAACAATTTTAAAGGCGAGAGTGTTTCTTTGAATCCAGAGCGGAGCGATGGATCCTAGAGTAGAATCCAATGCAGTGAGGGGTTTCAAAGTAGAATTCTGAGCACAGCGAGGGATTTAAAATACGTCCCTCGAGCTTAAAATAGTGTTGCTCACGAGGTGGATACTTTACTTTTTATCACCCTCTATGAAAAAATAAGTAACTTGTGCAACCTATGAATAAGAATAGTAAGTTTATTTACTTACAAATAATTTTGTGTAAACAATTAAAGAAAGAAAGAATACAGTTTATTTGGACACAGTTCGTGAAACACAAAACACGAACGAAAGCAGAATGCGCGTTTTTTATTTTTTCACAAACTTTTTTTTAAATTTGTCTCGCGCGTTTTATTTTATCATACAGCCTGTTACTTGTTCATACAATGCTCGTAATTGATCTCTTTGATGGTTGGAACTTTTACTAAATATCAACATTCCTAATTCAAATCACTTTATGTCCCTAGGGATTATAGAGCTATTTTAGTCCCTGTTTACGAAGAATACCCTAGTCTTTTTCAATAGATGCGATAAAAAGTAAATTTTGTGACCTTAATACACAGGTTCAGCCCACATAAGATATACTCATACAGGGTGACTTGTAATTCGACGCAGTTCTTCCAGGACGTGTTTAGTGTGACCCCGTTGCAACATTTAAGAAGCCTAAGTAGTCTAGGTGAAAATCCATCTTGGTGAAAATTTCTCAGAATTCATCATTCAATATTATTTTTCTCTAAACTCTCAAATTGAAATTGAATGGCGACAATGCATGTAGCATATCAATGGTACACGCATCCATCAGGCGATGGTGGTGTGGCCATCAAGTCATACATTTAGGCAATAATATACATTTTAATACTTTTGAGAGATTCCTATGAAAATCTATGAACGATAATGGAATTCCGGTCGACCCATGGCGAAAAACAGTGTCAACCTAAGTAAATAAGTAGGTACTCCGCTCCGAATACCGAAAGCCTCAAAACTTTTCGGCAGCATTAAAACTTAAATAGGATTTCTATACAATCAGGATTAAGACAAACGCTTGTTAAGAATTAACGCCAGAACCTTTTGTTCGGTAACCGAGGATTAAGCTCCGGTTTAGGGCTGTAACCACATGGCTGTGTATCCTTAAATTTGTACACGTTCGTTAAGCCGGACTGCCGGAGATAGGTGGCATCGAAGGATCGGACAGTGACGAAGTATGGGTCGGGGGGATTACTTTATCGGGACTGTCCATCTTTCTCGCCACTATGTTTCTTTATTAAGATAAATGCTGGGTTTTTTAACGTAAGGTTCGGTGTTTTGGGGTTTTTTAATTAAGTATTTTGTCGTGTTGTCTGTATCGTAATCGCTGAAGATATGCCAAGTTGAATTGAATGTTTTATTGTATTATAAGTAAATAGGCAGCTATTTACCTACTTACACCTGAATGTAGTATTAACAAAATTATACTCTGAATCTGAAAAGTCTGAATAATAAAAAAGTTTTTGGACCTTTTAAAGAAGATAATTTCTACTTTTTCAAACACACTGGCACAAAAAGTATTACTTTTGCAATAAAAAGTCAGTGACCGTGTTACTAAGCCCAAATATCAAAACTAAGTCCTTATTAAAAGTATTTCAGAGGGCCGTAACAAAAGTTATTTAATTTTATCAGTTGGTATTGCTGAATAAAAAGGCAATAATCTGGCCCGTTAATAAAGAAATGTAATAATAGACTAACTAACCTTTGTACTATATTTTTTACATTATTTACACGGGAAAACTCAATTGTTTATTATTCGATTATTAAATTTCATGTTTGAAAACATTATTTTAAGTTTTTATCAGAATTTCTTTATACGCATTGTAAATTAAAAATAAAATTCAATTAATGATAATTTTATTTTTAAATCTTTTCACTTTTTATAACAAGGCCAATAAAATTAAGTTTTGAAACGTTTCAATATTACTGTTTGTACTTATCGCAGTGTTGACAATATCAACTCAATTAAATCTCGCGGTTAAGGTGAACACCCTAGTAGAGACCGCGAAATTCAAATTTTCTTACTTTTATGCAATTTTCACCATTAACACTTTTCCATAAGAGATTGGTGGTAGAAATCTAACTTAGAAAGATATATTAATGATTCTAATGAATATAATTCTCTAAATATGTACCTGTTATTGTCGCGAATCATATTTGACCTGCAAATCGCAAGAAACGTAAAAAAAAATTAATTTCGCGGTCTACCATTATCCATTCACCTTAACTTGTTGTATTATAATATAATTAAAAAATAATAATTCAGAAACAACATCATCAGTGTTCGCGAGTCGGGTTCAAAGCTGACGACGAGTTTTTGACAAAATTGTTTTATTCTGTAACTCTTGTTAAACTCTTAATTACTTTCGCTGGTAGTCCGCAAACATTCATCTCGTTACGAGACGTAGGCTTCATTATTTACTCGTGCTCACACGTTGCTTCGCTCTCTGCAAATATTTACCTCTTAACGAGAAACCTGACTTCACCCGCGGGTACCGTAATAAACTTTTCTATTGTATTCTGCGGTTCGCATACGTACCACCGGATAATCGTTACATTGTCTACACGGTTTTCATTTCGCCCCTAATTAACATTCAGAATAAGCGTGCAAACTTCCCCTTATTACAAGAACTAACATTTCATAATAATAAATCATAATTTGAATATATTCGGGTAGAACAATGTCGTGCGAATGTCGGTTGGATTTATTGAAAAGGAAAGTTGTGAACGCCAGGTGCGGCTGCCATCTGTCGTGCGTGGGACGCCGGATTCAGCTTTCATTTTCTCTGTGATGAAAATAATTATTGAAGTAGGGCTGTATTAAAAGTGAAAAATTGCGAGAGGGATTTACGAGGATTTGTCTTTTAGAGAATTTCCGTTTTTATCCGCGTGAAGGGAAAGGAGTACGAGGCGCACATAAACGGAAGTAGCTTGCTTCAGATGTGCGCGATCTCAAAGTGGGAGTAATACTTGATCCGGCCACTCGTTCTCTGTCCGTCCATTACTGGTAGCTGCATCACTCTTCTGCGGCTTTACGAGGAGTTTCGAGTGCTGGGCGGTAATGAGCGTCGCTCAAGCATTCGTTTGTATTTATCGTCTACATTCAAAGTGATAAAATGGAACTATGTTCCTAACGATGGCAATAACTTTCAGGGGTTACATTCAGTACTTACTTCGAAATTGTGAGTTTGTCGTCGTTACAAAATTCCTTTCACAATCTCGTTTGAACTACACGAACTGGTTCCTTGTTCGGAAATACTTAACAGTTTGCAACAGCTTAATGCTTTTCAGTGTTTCTGCTTGCCATTAAAATTTACTTCGATACGTTTTATATCCATAAATAATGCGGAGCAGGTCTTGGGTTCCAACCCAGACAGGAGCTTTACTTTGTGTAAATAATTTCATCACGGTTCTCGAAACGGGGATGGAAAACATCGTGAGGAAACCGGCATGTCCTGGAACCAAAAATTCTAACACATGTGATATCTACCAACCCGTACTGGGCCCGCGTGGTAGGTTATAACCTACCACGCGGGCCGCGGGCAAATGGGCTATAGCCCATTTCCTCTCGAAGAGAGGAGGCCTATGTCCCAGCAAGGGGAATATGCCATAAATAACCATAAGGTATCAATAATCAGTAAACGAAGAAGATTAACGGAGTGACAATAGAAAAGTGTAATCCTTTATTTCATCTATACCACATTATTTTTAGATATGCGAAACCCGAAACACGTGTCTAGTATTTTTATGCAAAGAATCTATGTACTTACCTACAAAATTTCAAAACTGTATCATGAAAAATCACAAAGTTATAAGCTTGTTAAGTTACCTATTTGTCCGTACAAAAACATGCTCACCCGCGTCGCTCGCGCCGCGCCGTCTTGCGCTCATTGATATTAGTACCTAGGTACCTAACAACCTACTTAGCGTCGCTCGGTGTCCAACTTTTAACCTTTTTAGGGTTCCGTACCCAAAGGGTAAAAACGGGACCCTATTACTAAGACTTCGCTGTCTGTCCGTATGTCTGTCACCAGGCTGTTTCTCAAGAACCGCGATAGCTAGATAGTTGAAATTTTCACAAATTATGTATTTCTGTTGCCGCTATAACAACAAATACAAAAAACAGAATAAAATAAAATTATTTAAGGTGCTGTACAACAAACGTGTTTTTTTCGGCGTTTTTGCCTTACGGTACGGAACCCTTCGTGTGCGAGTCCGACTCGCACGTGTCCAGTTTTTTTACCTATATATCCTTTACCACGTTAACACACTTCTTACATTTTAAAACACAACTACCACCACCAAAACCGACCCAAACATCCGCCCAAAATTGACTTCCCAACATAATTAGGGTCTTGTTTCTATCACAGACTTAATAGCTACAATAATTCGAATCGATATTCATAAATCTTAAGGAAAACCGGGGTCCGACGGTAGGGGTCGCCATGAGCGATGACCCCTAATGGGGGACGTTGACAAAGCGCTCGCTGGTTCCCATGAAAACGTTCAAATACATCATAGGAGCTGACAGCACGATTCTGTGGACTACGAATTGCCATATTTTATTTTCTGCTACGGCTCCCTGATAGTTGATTAATGATTCCGTTGGTAGATGTTGAACTCGTTCTTGGTTGGAGTGAGCATTTAGAGATGAATGTTACTGAAAGCAGTTTGCTGTATTTACTGGAGAGTGCTTATATATATTGAACATGTCAAGTACCTGTACATAATGTGTTATTAGGGTTCCGTACCAAAATGGTAAAACGGAACCCTTATGGTGAGACTCAGTCTGTCTGTCTGTCACAGCTGGATATCTCAAGAACTACTACTGCTATCAACTTGAAATTTGGAATAGTATTAGATAACATTTGCCCAACTATTTTGCAAATAAGAAATAAAAAAATATATACAATATATAAAGAGCGCAGTTTGCTCATTCTCAAACATTTTTTCTTGTTTTGTATGTCGCATAGTTTTCGACTTTTGATGAAAAATGTAAAAAATAATACCGTTCCCCCTTTATCTCCGAAGTTTGCAAAGAAAAAAATCTGATATCATTCTATATGATAGAAGTTTATGTAAAGATTACAGGAAAAATAAAACGAAGTCTCTAAATAGCACACTTTTTCAGAAATCATCAACAAAAGTTACATTAGTTCCACCATCGATCAAGAGAAGGCGCTGACATAAAACTGCAATATTCTACACCGCAGTGCACAGTGTTAAAATTCTCTAACGAATATAGGCCTCGCCGATGAAAATTTAAAAACATATAATGTTACGGAACCCTCGGTGTGAGAGTCCGATTCGCTCTTGCCCAGATTTTTTTTAGATAAATAAGAAAACAATTAACTTTTTTATGTTTGTGTTATGTCTGTGTATCATGTTTAACGTATATAATATATCTTTTTATAAGAACTTAGGTCCTGGGGACTGATGGTAATATTCAATTCTAGTAGCCGGCGGTGGATCGAGAGAAAAGTATCCTTTCGAATGCCTCTAATCTCCACCCACTTCTCTCTAAAGACCTGTCTTATTAGAAGGAACCGCTCACTATATCCATCCTGATTTCTAGAATTATCGTTTATAATGTATGAAAAACCCGCAGGATCGTAGGATTGGCTCATTGGTGCCTAAAATTAATGTATGTAAATACAGAATGCTCTTAGCTGCAAAGCTTAGTAGTTCTAGAGAAAGATGAACCATTACAATTATGTATTAGTGGAGAGGGAGCTTGTAAGCTCAACATTTTTACACTCTCTTGCATTTTTAAAAACTTTAAAAACTTACTGCGCGAAGTTTGATTGAATTTTTCAATCTTTCAACGAAACTTATGATTCTGTTGAACACACTCCAAACAAAGTAAGACGTTCTTCAAAACGATTACTAACCCAAAACCGAAGTAACATTGAAAGCAATAAAACTGTTTAACACACAAAAAACAGTTGACTGACGTAAAATAACGCACAGCGAAATATATTACGCATTCTCAGAATTTCTGTCTCAAAAAATAAACAGTGGGTACCTCGTAGTTGCCGATCGTAAGGCTCTGTTTACTGACAATAGAAATTATTTCCCCTTGAGTATTGCGAGGATGTAAAAATACACGTCTAGGCTGACGTTGAGTGATGCGTTCCACCGCGTATCGCATTGTCTGCTGTTGAAAGAGATTGCACAATATGAAATACTTCAGTCCTTCAGTGAATCGCGACTGCCTCATTGAATACGTACGCAACTGAGCACTATTCTCGCGCCGAAATATTCATAGAGCTATAGATTTTAGCGACGAATGCACCTTCAGTGTAGGATATTAATAGTCTATGAGGAATACATAATGAGATGGGCTGGCTTCAGAGTGTTTTCGATGAAATTGAATCTGGTTGAAAGGAGTTTTTACTTATTGTGAGAGATTGAATTGAATTAAAAAATGGTATGGGAGACGGATGGATTTATTTTAAAAGTACAATATAGCATGTGCTTTTTACGCGATTGCGGCGAAGCGAAATAGGAGGGTAAAGCTCTTACGCTGTATGTTTGTCTTTAGGCTTGTGATGGTTTTAACTTTTTGATAACGTCTTATTAAAAGGTACTCCTGTAACTTTAAGCGATATCCAAAAGTTACTGAAAACTGACGATTTTTCTCCCCAAAATGATCGCTTATATAGCATTTGACTTGAGTCACATATGTACTTCCATTCACAGTCTATCTTATGAATTGTAGCGTGATACTCCATTCAAATCATACTAAAATGAATTCGGAATCCTCAAATATGCAAAATACTAAACCGGAAGCCCCCAACACAATCCATCTCTCGGTCAAAATCATCCGAACCAGAACACCCACAACTCAGATAAACCACTATATTATGATAATTACTCCTGCGCTGCAAATATTCAAATTAAAACAGCACAGCCTTTGAGTTACACGTGCAAATGTGGGCCACTGTTTAGAGCGATAGGACTGGATTATTAAGGGAATGTATGCTTGTTTGGTTTACGAGATAAAACCGTCGTCCAGGCATGTATGGTTTTCAAATTGATACAAAATATTCGTCGGTTGGTACTTAAGGTGCTACTAGTTGATATTTTTCCATACAAATTTCGGGAGAGTATTACTCCACTGTTTCACATTATGCATCCAAAGTTAAACATAATATCGTTTTGACTTATTATTAATTTTATCTGTACGGAAACAGAATAGTAAAATAAAAAGCCAATAAAAAGTTATGAGCCAACAAAGATTCGTTTTTCTTGCTATTTTTAACGTAACTTTGGGTGTAAACAAGTAATAAAAGAACTGTAAAATCTTCAAAACCAAGTCCGACTAAGCTCAGTTATCGAAGAGTTCAATAAACTTTATTTGTAATTGATTTATGCAGTGGTTTTTTCTTAGAACTCGATTTTCCGAAGCACTTTTCGATTTTTTTTACGTGCCTATCAGTTCGGAACGGTGTTTCTGTACGTGAGAACTAGACGCTGTTCGTGTAGACTAGCGTCTAACTGCTCATCACTGATTCTAGCTCTGTCGGATACGAAGCCAGGTGAGACAGCGTGCTTTTTAGCCAATGCAGCTTTATCTATTGTATTATCTGTATCTTAAAAAACATAACCTAACAGAAAAAAAACACCTCTTTTTACTTATATACATATATATTTTAGTGTTAATTTGTACATTGTGTTTAAGATGACCAGTGAGGGGCCCGTGGCTAAATAATAACAGCCGCACAGGTCGATCGATCAGGTTAAGCTACGCTTGCCGCGGTTGGTCTGTGGATGGGTGACCATCTTTACATACCGAGACCCCTCCGTGCCTCGGAACGCACGTTAAGCCGTTGGTCCCGGCTGTCATTCGTGGATCTTTGACAGTCGTTACGGGTAGTCAGAAGCCCGAAAGTCTGACAACCAGTCTTACCAAGGGGTATCATATTACCCAATAGCTGGGTTGTGGAGGTCAGATAGGCAGTCGCTCCATGTAAAATACTGGTATTCAGCTGCATCCGGTTAGACTGGAAGCCGACCCCAACATAATTGGGAAAAGGCTAGGCAGATGATGTTTAAGATGACCAGTTTGAGTAAATACACCAAACATATCTATCTAGTTCTTGAATGTCGATAAAAGAGAATGCCTCCATTTCGTCTAAAATCTGTTGATCTGTAAGTACTCGTAATAAAGTGTGAACAAACGCAAAGTAGGTCATGGAAAAGAGAACATTAGCGGCGTCTACGCGACGTCTACGATAAAAAGTCTACGGCATACGAATAACCCTGCGTCCTAATATGTAGAAAGCTTACCATCGCGTCGGTAAGCGCCCTCTGTTAGTGCGACCATGCATTCCAGTTCACCGAACAAAAAATGGCATATGAATAAGGATACGCGACGACCGCGTATTCCCACGACGAGCGCTTTCTATTAGGACACGGCCTTACGCTACGCGGATAATAGAATTATAACGATAACTTCACTGTCTATAATGTTCTCAGAGCTGGGACACAGACCTCCTCCTAGAGAGGGATAATAGAATTATTACTGCAAATTGTTGATACCGCATCTATCTATACTCTGTCTCCGGCTGTTACTCATTTACTTGGCCAATAAATTGATCTTACACGAGTTATAAAAATAATAATATTATTTATTGATTTATTTTATTTTACCATACATAAAATCTTAAACAATTCACTTAATAAAACTAAACAAATTTTATGAGAATATACTTACATAGATATACACAAACAAACATACGTACATATTTCTAAAATAAATATCATTAGAATGTTAATAATTATAACGTAATCAAAATAATAAATACATGACATACACAACTATGACGAAGTGGAAAGATAGTGTTCTTTCACTCTTCTTTTAAAAACTTCAACAGTTAGTGGCGTCTACAAGATGTTTACGGCCTACGGGCTACGCAGATCATTTTATACGTAAGCGTTACAGCCATTCTGTCTCTGTCTGATTCACTGAGAAAAAAGAGAAAATTTGCGACGTCTACGAGATGTCTACGAAAGAAAGAATCGGCCTACGCGATATGCTACTCGGGTAATGTAACTATGTACTACGAAAGCATTGCTGTCGCATCAACTCTGTTTCTGTCTGATATTCATATTGTATGACAAAAATTGATGTAGGTAGGTACCTACACTGTTTACATTAAAGAGAACATTATCGACGTCTACGAGATGTCTACGAAAGAAAGTCTATAACCTAAGCTACTCACTACGCGGGTACTGTAACTACTACGAAAGCATTGCTGCCGCATATATACTCAGCCAGTTTTACACCTAGAATTTCAATGCATAATCATTACCTATATAATGTTCTCACAGCTGGGACACAGGCCCCCTCTCTGTGAGGGGGAGTGGACTATAATCCACCACGCAGGCCCAGTGAAAGATGTCACATGTTTGAGAATTTTTGGTTCTAGGACATGCGGGTTTCCTTCACCGTTTTGAGAGCAGCACCACTGCTCTCAAAACGGTGAAGGAAACGAAATGTGAATGATAATGAAATTAAGTACACAAATCAAAGTGCCTGCCTTCGTTCAAACTCACGACCTACAACTCGTCAGACGAGGCTGACACCATTGAGCCACCACTACTGTAAATCAATGAATATCAATGAAATTGTAAGAAAAAAGTATCCACCATACCGATATTCAACCTCATAATGAATCCTCAATATTTACACCACAGACAAGATTGAAAGTCTGTTGATCGTAGCCAAGCTTTCAAGTACCCACTGAAACCGTTTGTGTTAACATCCACATACCGACGTTGGTCGAGAATTCTCGTAGAATCTGTACGTATTGGATCAAGTGGAAATAATCTTGGAGCAGTTTATTACGTTCCCAATATCGTTGCGGGCCGACGATTCGATTGCGCGCTGCACGACCGAAATTGATTTCTAAGTAATTCGTCTATCGCTACGGTGTTTTTTACTGAGAATATGCGGTTTGGAAGGTTTTCGGAGAAAGCATATTTGATTTATGAGAAATCTGATACCAAATATGAAAAAGAATCTTATATTTTCCAGGCTAGATATTAAAAATCTGGTGAAAATAAATCTGAAATTAATCAGTGGTAACCCATTGTGCATGTGATTAATGTGCGTTACTATCATTTTCTCGCTTCGCTTCCATGGTGTTCGAATTTAGAACTAGGACTGTTCTAAATTCAAACACCATGGAAGCGAGAAAATGATAGTAACGTACATTAATCACGTTTTTCGGCACTCTTTCGGTATTTGTGTAATTCTATGTATTCTTTTACACGGAAAACAATTTAAAAAAATACATTTTTGGGGTCAATGACCGCTGCTAGGTTATGGCTTTCTGTACATGACGGACCAAAAAAATGCCTAGAACCCATTCCACATAGCTTATCTATAACCTACATCATTAGTATACACCCACAACAATAAATCAAAACACTAATTCATAATATCTATCAAGTATTGAGCACGTCCATTTGTCAGTTAATTGTGTGCGGACAATACACTGACCTGGTCTAAACATGTTGCCCCATTGTCCGCGGTTCCGCCCTCTGTGCTGAACAGAACATGTTAATTATGGCCCAAATGATTCTCCGCCACTGTCACGAGCAATGCACCTCATTAATTATTCCATCCTTTTGGTGTCGCGATTTACGTCAAGTTGATTTAGTGCTAAGTTTGGCCGGGAATTTGAGCGTGTTGGCTTACCAATCATGACTAATGAATAAGTTATCACCTGTTTGGGGTTATTTAAAGTATTTAATAGTTTTTACATTTGGTCTTTCCCAGCTTACCTTCTGATAAAAATCTCTTTACTCCTGTCTAATACGGATTCCTAATAAAATTGTATACAATTAATTATGTTTTAATAAATTTTATAAATAACTAGGATTAGATACCCATTAAAATAATAAATCATTATTTATTGAAACTTAAATAATTTGGCAGTATTTTACAAGCAAGAAAAACATGAGAACCTCCTGATTTAGTAATCAGTTTAAAATTCAAAATATATATATATGTCAGAAATACGATAGTCTATTGTTTCACTATTTCGGGACGCCAGCGCCACCAAGCGGGGCTCGACAGAGTCTACAACATACCGCTGGACGAGAGTGAAGTACATTTTGCCGATGCCTGTCGAGGAGTGAACACGTTTAGAAACTGTCGCGCATTCCGCATCGTTGTGTCGTGTACCTACAGTGTGTGATTCGCTACTGTGATAAATTTGTTCGTAAATTATGATTTGTTTTGAACTGCAAACGGTTTTTTCTACTGAGTAATAACCAACACCACCTACGCCCACAGAAATTAAAATATGGCTAATGATAACGAGAGACACGTACCATTCCGCGTACCATAGGTGTTCTGTTTGCATAAACATACGAAAGTATGTTTATGCAAACAGAACACCTAGATTCTTTATCACCTTTTGTAACTATCGGCCAAAATTTTGTGTTGCTGTTGAAAATTTTTCGTAGGTAATATATTTTATGTTTCATAAACCGTATATTTTGACTGAAACTTTGTCCTTGTCTCGATGTCAAATAGACTTTGTCAGTGATAAATTTAAATTAATTGTTTAGAGTTTTATCTGTTATAAGGTACACAACAGAAAACTTTGTAGTCTGTAGATCTAAATAAAAGCTTTTATATGATAAAGATCTTTACATTTTACGTTTCAGTGACATTATAATCATTTTAATTATTTTGAGCCTCCGGTATAAATTGTGTAATGTCAAACAGTACCCCATTTAGAAATTATTATGACAACATCAGCAGGAGCTTTTTTGATCTAGGTATTATAAATAAGCCTAAGAAAATAATGCCAACATTGGTCAAAAGCTTGGTAATTTATGAATTGTGATTGTCATTATAATAATTAGAAATTCTCTTATTCAGGTAGGTAGGTAATTCCGTAGCGGTATCTACAACGCCACATGAGAGTAACCCGTCAAACTGACGTCACGCAAAATCCTGCATCTCGCAAGCAGAGTTTACCGCGCAACTAGCATAGATACAACGGCCCGACATGAATCATCGGGCAGTTGCCCGCCAGACACAACACCCGTCTGGTCGGAGGATCCTCCCTTTTCTGTAGAGTATGAATGAACTTTACACCCTGTTCCTCATACCTCTATAATTCTAAACACTTGTGGGAAAAGAAGACGTGGAGCAGTAAGGGTTTGTGTGCATACACACGACCGACACGCGTCGATGACAGAAGTAACTGCAGCCGTCGACGCGTTGGCAACAATATACACGAGCGGCATGTTGTAGACGGCAGCCGGACGGAGCATCAAGCGCAGACCACACTGTCAGCTAGCGAGCGAGCCGGGCGAACATCGTTTCACGTCTTTTCATAATTCGGTTCACACCCTAAACTACAGAGATAAGCTACTCGCGTCAGCGATGCGAACGAAATATCCGACGATGCCAGCATCACTATTCGTTCACCTCGTTAGCGTAACTTAGCTCTGTGGTTCGCGGTGCCCGCCTCGCCTGGTGCGCCCGCCCGCTCCCGCTTTGGCGATCTTTTTCGGACTAGTCGACGCTCGAGTGACATGAGACGGAACGCTCCACTCGCTCTCCCGCCGGCTAGCTTGCCCGCCCTCTCGCTCGCCGTCCATCCGTAGTTTTCGGTGTGAACCCACATAGTTTCCCTCGCCTCACTTCGCCCGCCAGTTCGCTCGCTCGCTCGCTAGCTGGCGGTGTGGGCTACCTACGCTTCATAAGTACTCAAATTAATTCAGTTGCATATCTGTCGTCGACGCCCGACGCTCGAGTATATGAGCACTTATTCTGGATGGCCAATTCTTTTTCAGGAATCCAACTGGCCCTATAAATAAAACTTAAAACATATTTCACTTTTCATAATTTTCGGTCCAGCACATTATATGTAGTTTTTAAACGCTAACAGACTACAAAGAACTATTATAAATGTCTGCCAGTCTAATATTTAAAATTTGTTCAGAACGAATTCATTGCAAGCGTCGGGCTACCGTGAAATACCCCCGGGATTGCCTAAGCTTTATTGTCCATTGCGGTCGGGCAAAGGCCCGTAAAAAATTTAACTGTCATCTAATTTTTGGTAAAGACTACGGGTATATCTCATGGAGAAATATGGGTTTTAGGTACAATTAAATACAGACGTTTTATCTTTCCTGCTTGTTGTATTTTACGCGATTTTAGGCTTTTATTTTAAACAAGGTTTGTTTTATTTTATTTTTATTTTTCAGGTTTATATAACACAAAGTGTTTCGACCCTATTTATTTTACACGGATAAGTTTATTATAATTTGGATGAGTAGATTTTTTCTGGCCTACGTAAAAGTTTCAGAGGTTTTACGGGCACTTTGTAAGATTACAGCTAGATGAAGAGTGAAGCGATTTACCTGAAAAATCTTCTCAACTCTGACAACATCTGAACAAGCAAACAACTTAGAAAAATCTGATAAATCAGGTTTATATTAATCAAAAAGTTGATAATGTCCAAATAACTCATTAATAAACCAGTCAAATCAAACACCAATGAATTTTTAATAGACTCTAACATAAAACAGTAATATACCGTCTATAGCCGTTAAATAAAGTAATTGACGCGACAAATTGACACGGCAAAGGCCGTATTCGACGGGAGGCTGTGTTACTGTATGCTTTTGTGCCGGTGTGTAATTTTAATGAGTTTCTCGCTAGGCCGGCGACATCGCCCGCTCGCCCCGAGTGAGGATAGCTATATTAGCGACCCACCCGAGAGCCGGAAATCCCCCGCCGACGCCCTAGCACGTATCTAAAGAACATTTAGTGATGAGATGTGGCGAACGTTTTGGATGTCGATAGTCTGCAGTAGTTTATTTTTATTGCTGAATGGGCCCGCTCTTACCTCGATCACGCCAGACGGAAAGCGATGGTTGAGGTTATGATTTTATGACTCAGAAGTATCGTGAAGAAGTTAGGTTCATGGTACTTCTGAATCATAAAACCATAGACATTAGAATGGACCACTCTCTCATCATCATCAGCCCTCTGGACTGAACCTCTGGACATAGGCCTCTCCTATTGCACGCCATTCAACTCGATTTTCGGCAACTCTCATGTCTCTCATACAGGTGCTACCAGCCATTCACCACCGCTCCATGACCATCACCACTACGACCCCTCTATAGAAAGGGATAAAGCCAGTGTGCGGCCAATACCCGTCCCTTTTCTGTAAGCCTGTAATGACAAAGGCGCAGTGTTTCAGTTTTAATTAACGAGACTGAACGATTTCTTTTTGTCAAAAGTTTTTTCCTCACAAGAGAAATTGTGACAATTAAAATCCTACTAATATTATAAATGTGAAAGTTTGTAAAGATGTTTGGATGTTTGTTACTGAATCACGCGTAAACCGTTGAACAGATTTAGATGTTTGGTATAGAGATTGTTTGAGTCCCGGGAAAGGGCATAGGATACTTTTTATCCCGATATTCCCACGGGATCGAAACTTACGCGGGTAAAACCGCGGGGCGCTGCTATTTAAACATAATTAAATATTTTTTTTTATAATAAATTATAGAAAATTTATTTTTCTGTTTTAAGACAAACTAAGTCTTTATGGCCTTATTTTATTGATTATTATGAAGTATCGCTTAAATTTCAAAGATTATACTGATACTATACAAGCATGAAAGTATATACCTACATTAAAAGTCTAAACATCATTGGACAATCAGAATTCTAGAAAGAGACCAACTACTGGTCGCACATTCGCTGATTCTCTCTCGTACTGCTGACTAAATACGGAATGCTCAGTCCATTATCTATGTCTGGGGTAGTAACTAACGGGTTAGCTAGCATAATAAGCTTAGCCATTTGATAAGTCATTTCACGTAATGCTGATGAGTGAACCTCCTACAGCTCGTCGATTCTGTAAAAATCTCACCGTGAAAACTTAGGTGAAGTGAGTTTGTTTTTGTTAGGAATTGACGCTATTGACAACTCACTCCACACTCACTTCAACTAAGTTTTCACGGTGAGATTTTTACAGAATAGCACTGCAGTTGCATAATTGGCCTCGAGACAGTGAAATATCGCCCTGGCTTAAGAAAGCTGTCTTGAGATCTAATATTACTACTACTTTGGTGCTACGTCTTTTCTCTAAGTGACAAACAACTAGAATGTTTACCATTCTAGTTGTTTGCCACTTAGAGAATGGACATAAAATGTGTTATAAAGGAAAATAGTTTAGTGAGTAAACTTACATTATCTTTGCTTTAGGCTTATATAATCAAATGGAGTGTTAGTATTTGGACACTGATCTAAGTTTTATTTTAAGCAAAACAAAAAACATACCTACAACTTCTTTCATAATTATTATCCAAAACTAAAGTATCGATAACGGTAGCCACTAACGTCACTAGTGCCGCTATTAATTTCTACAGCAGCCATAAGCGAGGCAGTTGGCGTTATTAGCCTACCCTTTAATGCGTAATAATTTACTGCACTTTATATTAAACAAAACAGAATTAAAACTTTGCTAACTAAGAGAGGGGTCGTGAGTATAGTTAATAACCTCCCCTAAGCTCCTATTTTATTTTAGCTGCTTTATTTAATTACCTTTGTGTTCGTAAGGAATGTCGGCTATATTTAATATGGCATTAATTAGCAGTAATATTTTTTTGAAACAAAAAATTATATTTAAACTGATCTTTTTAAATGGAAGTTTAAGTCATTGCAAAACTTTACAAATACGGGTAGGTGAAAATGAAAATTCGAGTACCTTGTAATTTTTTAAACGTTTTTGCATACCATTTATTAAATATTTTTCTATTCTTAATTCAATGTCAGGTGAAGTGAGTTTGTTTTTGCTAGGAATTGACACTATTGACAGCTCACTCCACGCTCACTTCACCTAAGTTTTCACGGTGAGAATTTTACAGAATAGCACCGCTGTTCGTATTATGTGTTAAATCTATACTAATAATAAAGCTGAAGAGTTTGTTTAACTACTAACTAGCGGTCGTATTTAACAAATTCTTTTTGTATTTCAGAGCCCAATTCTTGAGTAAGGCTAAAGACTGTTAAACATCACGCTAGGACCTTTAGGATGCCGGGTCAGCGGGATTGTCCGAAAGGGTTACCGCTGGCCCGGAACATAAAGGGCTAAGGAAGGAACACGGGTGGGTTTTAGTCAGTAAGAGTCTGACACTCCCTTCCGCTCCACCCAGAGCGAGAGGAGTCATTTGATGATTTCCCATCCGCAAAAAAAAAAAAAGGACCTTTAGGAGCCGAGCAAAAAGAAAAAAGTCATAAAGAACGCTAAACGAAAACGAAGTAAATGCGCGGGCAGACGATGCGATGCAACGGGTGGGTCGAAGTAACAAAAAATTTCACGCGGACGAAGTTGCGGGCAGAAGCTAACCACACTAATATTATGAAGGCGAAAGTTTGTGAGTGTGTGTGTGTGCTTATATGTTTGTTACTTCTTCTCGCTCAAACGGCTGGACCAATTTTGATAAAATTTGGTATGGACGTAGTTGATACCCTAGATTAATATATAGGCTACTGTTTATCCCGATATTCCCACGGGATCGACATTTACGCGGGTGAAACTGCGGGGCGCAGCTAGTAACTTTATAAATCTTAATAAAGATTATAAAGGCATATTAAACGCGATATAACTTATTCGCCTGAGCAGATAAAAAAATGATTTATTACATTCATTCTCATAGTATTAAAACTATTCATCACCATCATAATTTCAGCCAAACGACGTCCACTGCTGGACATAGGCCTCCCCCAAGCACCTCCACTTCGACCAGACCTGTGCTTCTCGCATCCAACGGGTTCCTGCAGCCTTCACAAGGTCGTCGGTCCACCTTGTGGGAGGCATTCCAACGCTACGTCTTCCGGTACGAGGTCTGAACTGGTACTGAGCCATCATTGCTCTATCGTCGGTATTTTATCGTCTTTCAAATAATAGTAGATTATGCACCGAGGGGCTAAAGTTGTGTCTTATGTCACGGACGTCATATTGAATCTCGAGCGCAATGAAGGATTCGGGATTGAACTCACGAGCGAAGCGAGGGAGTTAATACAAGAATCCTGAATGCAGCGAGGGATTCAAGCTAGCCCAAGGCAAAGACACCTTTAGCCCAGAGGAGGATACTCTAATTTTTACACCTACTGTGAGAAAATAATAGCCATAGTACGAAAATTCGCGCCTTTATTGTGTCTATCAATAAGTAGTCAAGACACGGTCAATTCGATTTTAAAAAAAAATCTCTTCTACGGTTTTGTCGTGTGTGTCTATTGATATCACTCTCATGGAAGTGGCGTTTGTGTAAACTAAGCTTTATACAGGGCTGGTAGAATGGTTTTGGATGATTGGCTGTATGCATTTTGAATTTAGAACGTCATTGGAGACACTCGTGAAAATAGAGTATTTTTGATAAAATGTGATAAATCGACTGTAGTTTAGATAGGTTTTATTATTTATTTATTCACAAAATCCACAGCAATCTTAGCGCAGTTTACTTAAAATAGATTAACTAATGTTACAGCCAATTACTATTACGGTATTACGGCGCGGTACGGTATTTGTTATTATTAATGCTAGTTTTAATGTTATTCCATTCCTTTTAAAAAATGGTTCGTAGTTATCTAATTATTCTAACAATATTATGTCTTCGAAAACATGGCAACGATATGAAGAAGCAGTCGTTATGATTTTTTAGGAAATCGAGAATATCATCCACTCGTAGTAAGGGTTTCGAGAAAAGCTTTCCTCTTTCTGGCACCAAAGGGTGTTTGTTAGTACTATACTGCCAATTTAGCTGAGCATGTGAGATTCCAAATTCAAATCACATTATTGACCAGCGGGTCATAATGAAAGCCACTAATGACTCACTTTAGGTTAAGGTTGCTTGACATATAAGTTGACATTTTCGAGCAGGTGGTGTGAAAAGACTTATAGCGCCCCGCGGTGTCATCCGCATAAGTGTCGATCCCTTGGGAATATTGGAATAAAATGTATTCTATGTGTTATTGTGATGTATAAGCTACATATAATACCTACCGTAAAGTTTCATCGAAATCCGTTCAGCAGTATATACAGTAGTTTTTTTTTTTGCGTTAAAGAGTAACAAACATTCATTCATCCATCCTCACAAACTTTCGCGCTTATAATATTAGTAGTAAGAAAGATAGTAAGATAAGATATACATATTTTAAGTCACAAAAAATTATAATTCATGCACGCTCAATGCACATTTCATTATCAATATTTGCAAAGAACGAATATTTGGATTGCAAAGGACGAATATTTGGATTGCAAATATAAATTTGAATTCATATCAAATATTACTCAGAGATTTCTTGGAAATTAATTACACATCATATTTATAAGAACAAGATAATGAATTTGAAACTCATCAAATAAATCGTGGTAAAATTTTAATTTAATATAGTGTCAAATAAAAAATGTATAGAATTTAATTTTTGTTCGTACAAATTGAAAAATGTCTTCGTTGACAGTGACACCTTGTAATTTATTACTGGGGTTAATATGACCATAAATGTCATCTATATATTTTCAAAAGAGTAACGGTGGAGTTTCTTGCCAAAATAAATTATTATTGGTATATAATAAAAATGTGCGTGTGGTGTGAGGGCCACTTTGTTAAAACTCTTTGAAAATGTGCTTAGGATTTAGTGAACATTCCCAAAGAATTGTGAAAGTTGGTATCAGATTTTGTGAAAGTCTAATAACAGAGTTATAGACTGTAAAGTTGGGCCCTCAGTTCTCACATAGAGGATTGAGGGCCCACCTGAAACTGATAAACTATGGACACTACAGAAAAAGTCTTTATGCCAAAATCTAAGCTAATGCCAAACGAAATTTGTGAAAACAAGATATTATCGCAAAACACTGTCCTACTTTGTATATATTCGTACAAAATGGGCCCTCAATTCTCATACACGTAAAAGTTTATTACGCAATTATAATGAAATCATTAACTTACAGCTACTGTTTGAAATCCTATATGCTACTAAATAAATTGTGAAAATTTTTGAAAGCAAGAACAGGTCACCACTTTTTGTTGTTTAAAAGTTATGACCTTGATAAAATTCGGGCCCTCAGTCCTCCATTTTATTTTGTTTTTTGATTTATTACGCTTATCGTATGAAAGATAAGACAAATACAAAATTGTCTCTTTTTGTGAAAAAAATTGTGCAACAAATGCGATACCAGAAAGAAATTAAAAGGCCCTTTATTGTATAAGTAAATCGAGTTTTATTTTTATTCTCTGTATTAGGAAATAGGGTGACCACAATTTCTTTTAGATTGCAGTAAAGATTAGTAAATGTAGAGTCATAGGTTTTAATAAACTTTCTTCGATTTTTCGCTTATTATCGTCATAGCATTTGTACTCAAGTTTCTTGAACGATCACATAGAAAAATACTGTTACCCAAATCATTTTTGCTTGAAAAATCGTTCGTTCCGAAAAAACTAATGACAATAATCAAATAATTTATTTATTATTTTTATAAAGGCTTTTGCCCAGCAATGAGACAATGTAGGCTAAATATAATCCTAACTAATATTATAAATGCGAAAGTAAGTTTGTTTGTTAATTTTTCACGCCTAAACCACTGAACCTTTCATCCCGAAAAAAGTGCTGTTCCCGAGGAAAACAACAGTAACGTTATTATGATAATAGATGGAGCCATGTGACTTTCGAACTTCACGCGGACGAAGTCGCGGGCAGAAGCTTGTACCTAATAAAGCATTACACACAAGCAGGCGTTCCTGGATGTTTTTTTTATTCCTAGGTAGGTACTTGCACAATAACAAAGATGTTTTCTGAAGTATGAAATAATTATATTTTACTTTAAAAACTTTACAATTTATAAATAGGTGAAATTGAATTAAACAATTCTTAGAGTGACTATCTAAGTACTATTTAGTCAAATATTACGAACTTATAAAATTATGAGTACCTATGTATCAAAACAAACTTACCTTGAATGTTTGATATCTTGACCGAAGATGCTCGAGTGTCTTGACCGAAGATGTGTTTGCGTATTAAAAAATTATTATTATTTTTATTCTTCACTACAACTGTTTTATAAAACTCGCCTTAATGCTTTATTACCTACAACTTCCGCTGCACTATCATAAACTATTGTTTAGTAACTACACTAAATATTACAACTATTGTGCATATATGTAAACAATAATTATATAATACATGTAATAATATTTTTAATATAATATGCTAATATTATTAGTTATTAGTTTTAATTATAATATAAGTTAGGATTATATTTAGCCTACATTGTCCCATGGCTGGGCAAAAGCCTTTATAAAAATAATAAATACATTGTTTGATTATTGTCATTAATTATTTCAGAACGAACGATATTTCAAGCATAAATGATTTGGGTAACAGTATTTTTTTTGTGATCCTTCGAATTCCGATTTTTTTTTTATCACGAAACTTGAGTACACATGCTATGAAGATAATAAGCGAAAAATCGAAGAAAGTTTATTAAAACTTATACTCTACATTTACTAATCTTTACTGCAATCTAAAAGAAATTGTGGTCACCCTATTTGCAAATTCAGATAATAAAAATAAAACTCGATTTTCTTATATAATAAAGGGTCTTTTAATTTCTTTCTGGTATCGAATTCGTTGCACAATTTTGACACAAAAAGAGACAATTTTGTATTTTTCTTATCTTTCATACGATAAGCGTAATAAATCGAAAACAAAAGAAATGGAGGACTGAGGGATAACTTTCAAACAACAAAAAGTGGTGACCTGTTCTTGCTTTTATAAATTTTCACAATTGATTTAGTAGCATATAGGATTTCAAACAGTAGCTGTAAGTTAATGATTTCATTATAATTGCGTAATAAACTTTTACGTGTATGAGAATTGAGGGCCCATTTTGTACGAAGATATACAAAATAGGACAGTCATCATCTGCCTAGCCTTTTCCCAACTATGTTGGGGTCGGCTTCCAGTCTAACCGGATGCAGCTGAATATCAGTATTTTACATGGAGCGACTGCCTATCTGACCTCCACAACCCAGTTACTGGGTAATACGATACCCCTTGGTAAGACTGGTTGTCAGACTTTCGGGCTTCTGACTACCCGTAACGACTGTCAAAGATCCACAAATGACAGCCGGGACCAACGGCTTAACGTGCTTTCCGAGGCACGGAATAGGACAGTGTTTTGCGATAATATCTTGTTTTCACAAATTTTGTTTGGCATTAGCTTAGATTTTGGCATAAAGACTTTTTCTGTAGTGTCCATAGTTTATCAGTTTCAGGTGGGCTCTCAATCCTCTATGTGAGAACTGAGGGCCCAACTTTACAGTCTATAACTCGGTTATTAGACTTTCACAAAATCTGATACCAACTTTCACAATTCTTTGGGAATATTCACTAAATCCTAAGCACATTTTCAAAGAGTTTTAACAAAGTGGCCCTCACACCACACGCACATTAATAAAACTAGCTGCGCCCTGCGGTTTCACCCGCGTAAATGTCGATCCCGTGGGAATATCGAGATAAAAAGTACAGTACGACACAACTTAGATGTAGCATCGGCAAAATTCGCAAAACCGATCACATCCGAACTGAATGCGCCTTCAAAATCACTAATCTTTATTATTGCTTTAGGAGAAAATGATCTTTATGCAAACTCCATAACTTGTAAAGTCATATTATAACAAAACATATTCGTGAAATTGATGCGTATTATACATGTACTGGCTTGCAAAATAAATGATCACTTAAATAAAGTCTTTGTTTTTTAGATTTTATTTGAAGGATACAAGGCTAGAACGATGAATATCACAAATCAAACTTTTAGAGATGTTTATTGTTAAAAACTTCCATTATAATTTATTAAGGGCATGCAATAAATAGAATAAGTTACATTTAAAATAAAATATGGCTTTGAACGACACCAGATATTATTAAAATTGTTCATTCTTATTCGAATACACCTTCGACATCCATACTTATATCCTCAGTCTCAACAGCTCCATTGTAGTCGTTAAACGATTCGTCGCTGTCTGATGATGAGTCATTTACATTTATATATGATGAACTGATCCAAATATTGGTCTGTTCTATCCTCGTGTCGCATATGCTCTTTTTCGCATTTTATCGCGTGATCGACTACTTTTTCCCATTCGAATACGCCAATAGATTCGAATTTCTCCATTAATAGTTCTTTGACTTTCGTTAGATTCATCGAGACATTTTTAGAACTAACGTGGCCTTTCACTTGGGCCCAAATATTCTCGATTGGGTTAAAATCTGGATGATAAGGAGGTAACCGTAAAACAGAATGACCATGTTCCGCCATTATTTGGTCAATTGAGTATTTAATGTGTTCCGATTTGTGGCGTTTAATTATTTCATACAATTCTGGTTTCAGCAGATTTGACGCAAAGGGTATATTTTTAGATGTAAGCCAAGATTGCATGGATGCTTTTAGAGAATTGGAATTCGGTGCATTGTCTATCTGTGTGTTATGGTAAGAAGCGTTATCTACGACCACAACAGTATTAGGTCGTAGATTCGGAATGAGATGTTGTTTTAACCATTTTTCGTAATTTTCTTTATTCATCTCGTGGTGATAATCGCCAGTACTTTGAGAAGATTTATAAACTAAGAGAGCGCCAGGTACAAAACCTCTTGAGCCACCAGCGTGGACAATAATTAATCTTTCACCTTTTGATATCGGTTTTTTTAAGCCTTTCTTAGAACTATCCGTCCAACTACTTTCCTTTGTATGTGTGGCGTGTATGTAAGTCTCGTCAGTATAAACTATATCCCGACCTTCACTTCTGAACTTTTGTATCTGTCGAAGATACTTAATCCGCTGAAGTCTTACTTCATCTTTCTCGGCCAGTAAAGATATATTATTTTCCATTTTCTTGAATTTGAAACCCAGTTCAAGCAATATTCTGCGCAAAGTTTCTCGACTGCCTGTGAAATTTATATCTTCCTGTAATTTGGTTAACAACGATTTTGTTGTAGGCAACCTTTTTTCAGTGACATGAAAGTCATACATCTTCCTTCAAATGACATCATAATCAAAACCGTCTAAATTTGCTCGATGTTCTTTCTTTTTTCTGGAATTTTTAGGCGAACTAAAAGTTGCACGAGTTGAACTAGTCGAAGCCAAGGCATTGTCATGCTCTTTCAAAACAGCACTTATTGTTCTACGTGACACACCAGGTGCCTTCGCAGTTCGCTCTTGAAGGTTTTGAAAGTGATCATTCCCAAAAACGCTATTTTTAGACTCCGTAGCCTCTCGACTCATAAATTGATAAACATTAAAAATTATTTCACGACTTTGGCTATTATACGGCTTACCACGTTTCAACGAAGTCATCATGAAAAAAAAACAGCAATAAAAAATATATTATTCACTTTCCTATTAAATTGTCACGAAGTGTACGGAATGATTCAATCACGTGCATTATATTGTATATAGTGTCTGTTTGTCCGAATGTATGTTTTGGATTGACGAAAACTACAGAACAGATTCTGTTAAAATATTGCACAAATATTCCTTAAGGGTCTGGTCATCAAATAGGCTTTAAATTATTACACTATTTGCTATGGGGGATTGGCAATATTGTTTTATGTCTGTATTCATCAACAGTTTACTGGGAGATTCAATTAGACAAGAAAAATTGTTATAATATTGCAGACTTATCATCTGCCTAGCCTTTTCCCGACTATGTTGGGTCGGCTCCCAGTCTAACCGGATGCAGCTGAATACCAGTATTTTTCATGGAGCGACTGCCTATCTGACCTCCACAATCCAGTTAATGGGTAATACGATACCCCTTGGTAAGACTGGTTATCAGAGTTCCGGGCTTCTGCCTACCCGTAACGACTGTCAAAGATCCACGAATGACAGTCGGGCCCCACACCTCAACATACTTTCCGAGGCTCGGAGGGGTCTCGGTATGTAAAGATGATCACCCATCTACAGACCAACCGCGGCAAGCGTAGCTTAACCTGATCGATCGACCTGTGCGGCTATTATCATTTAGCCACGGGCCCCTCACATATAATATTGCAGACTGATATGTATTTAACTTCTGAAATAAAAATCATTACGCAATACCTACAAGGAACTATGTAGTGAATTTTGACATGACGTATTTATAAAAACGGCTATTTTAGTTACATGTCAACGAAGTAAACAGTCTCGCAGTTCCACGCGTGATCATGAATTACAACTATTTTCTTTCATTATCATATAGGTATATTTAAACCAAAGATACTAATAAGGTTCAGTTTATCAACCGATGTTTTAGAGGATATGACTTAACGCTCCGATTAACTCATAATGAGTTTAGAATACAGTCACGTCAGCAAAGCCGCGGGCACAGCTAGTTTTAAAAATAAGTAGATCAATTAAAAATAAAACTTTTAAATTTATTTTAAAAAATACATGCTGTTTTCCATTTTAAAAGACCGCATGTAATAAAGGACGATCCTAATGCTTTACACCGGCATCCCACGAGGCAGTCATTTTAAAAACTCATTAAAATATCCCAAAGTTTCGTACAATCCAGGCACAATCTTGTCTCCAAACTTGTAGTGATGTTCTCGTAGGTAGGTAGGTAAGTATATAGGTATGTATGTATGCGCCACGTATGAGTTTAATTCAAAGTTGGATCACGTGTGTTTTCATAGTGCATCTCCGAAGCCAGAACAGAGCACTTTGCGTTCTTATTCTAAGTTATATTACTTGAAAATTGGCTTGGTTTACTTCTAGTTCACCTGTTTATGCAGGTATTTTCAAGAACAGGTTCGTTTCTTTAAATCCCTTCAAAGGTTGACTTTAAAAGATCGCTTTTAGCGATAAGACCGCCCATTGTGTTACGCCTTGTAAAATGTCTACTTTTATATTCTGTAATATTTGTATTACCTACAGCTAGTTGTTTCGGGTCTCGCTGTTTGTTATGTGACTTTAAATGTTTATAAACGCAGCCACGATACAGGAGTGATACCTAGTGTGGAGCAAGGTTTATTTAAAAAACCAAAACAAAAAAATACGAGTATGTATTATGTGTACATAATAAAGAGTATGCTATTCTATTAGTATTACTTCTTGGCTCCTAAGATACAAGTATCTTCTTACTGAATCAAACTCAAACTCAAAAGCGTTTATTTCAATTAAACCATTAACAGGCACTTTTGAATTGTCAAGAAGTCGGTCAGTCAGAAAATATTAAGCTAGTTACCCATTCCAAAGCGTAGGTACCTATGGAGAAAAACGGGCAAGAAATTCCACGGACACTCTTTTTATTAAATTACATTTTACAAAAATAGTTGTTACATCATTACTTTTTACCCGACTACGTCAGAAGGAGGGTTATGTTTTTCGAGTGTATGTATGTATGTATGTATGTATGTATGTATGTATATTTCTTTGGCACGCTCTGTAGCCTAAACGGCTTGATCGATTTCAGCTTGAGAGATGCCGTTAGATTCGTCTTAATTGTGAGAATGACACTGGGTATATCAAAATTGAAAAAAAATTAAAATGGCCGATTTTTGGCGCAATATGTCTTCAAAAAAAAATTTTTTTTTTCTCGAAACCGGTCGAGTGGGGTATCAAAATAAAGGGTTTTAAAAGGTGATTACAAAAATATATGTAACTTATACGGTTAAAAGTAATTCGAAGTGACAAATCGTAAAAAAACACGTACCAAGAACTAAATCGTTTGCGAAATCTTTCACATTTGTAAACTAAAAAGCTGGAAATCAAAAAAGTTATTTAAAAAATAAAAAACCTGACTGCGAAACTGAAAAGCAACAAACAAGCCCATTTTAAATTAAATAAAAGTTGTAAGCAGGCGGGACCCATACCATTTTTATTATATTTTCAAATTCAAATGGGTCCCGCCTGCTTCCAACTTTTTTTTAATTTAAAATGGGCTTGTTTGTTGCTTTTCAGTTTCGCAGTCGGGTTTTTTTATTTTTTAAATAACTTTTTGAATTTATGATTAAGTATATAATGTGAGAACGATGTAAAAAATAAAAAAGACGTACGCGTTAAAAGCGTCCAGAATTCAACAAATAGTAACAAAACAACAATCCAAAATTAAAATAAGCCCAGGCAGCTTAGTGATGACCCACCCCAACTGACGGCGCCCGTTCACGAACATGACGTATATATCAGCACCATTCAGCTCAACCATTTTGAAGGGAGCTAAATGATCCAACACACACGCCACCGTCAGCGAGACTGTTGAGTGAGCACGACATGCTATCAGCCACCACGGCACATCCAAGTCAATGAAAGACATATTATTACCGGGTTCCTTCTATTTGGCAGAATCTTGATACTCCGATTTTTATTTGGCATAACTCACATGGCATAATCTTATTTAATCGAATATTTTTAAGGCATAAAAATTATTTAGCATAACTTTTGTTTGGCAGAATATTTACGTGTCCGAATTTACAATGGCATACTTTTATCTTGGCAGAATTTTATTTCGCATAATTACCTTTGCCATAATTAATATTATGCATAATTTTGTTTAGCATAACATTTATTTAGAGATACGATTATTTGGTATGGGTGCATATTTGAACATCAAAAATTAAAATAGATGTATCTTCTTGTAAAAATTAGTGTTCAAAACATCAAAAACTTATAATATATACGTGTCATAAAAAGTCAATACGTTGTGCTGCAAAATTTTGTGACAGAAACGAATCGCTGCGAAACCGACTTTACGCAGTCTTGTCTGCCCTACCCCTAGAGTGTAATTTAAACCCGCGTAGGCGCGGAGGGGTAGGGCGGCCCGCGAGCTGAGGAGCAGGTGGTTTGAAGGCCCGCCACCGCGGCTGAGGCTGGCCGGCGAAGCCGGCCAGCAAGCCGAAGCTGCGGTGGTGAGCGTCAAAACCATCTGTGACGATAAGCTCGCGTGGCGCCGCCCAAACCCCGCAGCGCCGGAGCCATGACAGAAACAATGCTTGCTGCATGTTGCATGCCTGCTTGCATGCTGCATGCCTGCTGCATGTTGCATGCCTGCTTGCATGCTGCATGCATGCTGCATGTTGCATGCCTGCTTGCATGCTACATGCATGCTGCATGCATGCTGCATGTTGCATGCCTGCTTGCATGTTGTATGCCTGTTTGCATGCTACATGCATCCAAGCCGACAATATTTTTGTAATTAGCATTTAGGTTAGGGTAGGTTTTTAATGACTATCGATATAAAATGTATGCCAAAAGACGATTCTGACTGTGAATTTTCTGCGATATGATGGTTCTGCTTTTTAATTATTATGGATATAAACATTATGCCTAAAGATGATTCTGACTAACAAAATTATGAGTTTTGAATGTATGACAACTGAGTGTATGCGAAATGATTTTCTGCGAAATGAAGTTTATGCTATCCGTTGTTATGCAAAACAATATTATGACGTAAAAAGTTCTGCTATAAAAGGTAGACCCATTATTACCCGATAAATGTTAGCTATAGGGTACATAGAACTCACATCTGTGCTATGCAATTATACAATACAAAGGAAATTGAGTTTATACAATGCAAAGATAGTCTTACAAGCTTCAGCAGCTACAACCGTATTTTCAGATGTTAATCAATTAGTTGTGGTTGTGGAGCAGGACTAGCATTTTTGTCAGCGATGTAATCCCCTAACTTATAATATGCCTGACTGCATAGTGTGCGTTTTATACAAGACTTGAATTTTGTCTCATTCAGTTGAAGAATGTGGGGAGGAATTTTATCATAACATTTTAAACAGTAGGTACCCCATAAAAGATGAATCTACTTTAGCCAGCCTGAAACCTGGTTGAATAATTCAGGAGCCAGCTGTTTATACTGCTTTAGACTTCCACTTGTACAATCATGTTTAATGTACAGACGCCAGCACATCAAGCTACACGAAGCTGTCAAATTTTCCCAATCAACCTTGAACCTTAAGCTGTAGCGATAAAATTGAAAATCTATTAAAGAAATTTGACAGATTGTAGTAGCTTGATGTGCTGGCGTCTGTACCTACCTATGATGAACTTTAAGTAAGTGTTTATTTTTGTACAATAAAGTTTTTTTTTTTAATTCTTTTTGCATTTTGTCAAAATTAATAAGATCAAATTCTGTTTTTGGTAGGTACAATCGTACCCATCAGATAACACATCGTCAATCGGTTTAAGAATGTTTAAGTTAAAAGAATATAGTATAGGTACTTAATCCTGTTAGGCACTCACATAGTACAGTTATTGCTATGTTTTCGAATACTAAGCATACACTCGGCTTTTACCAATTACTAGCTGTACCCGCGATTTCGTTCGCGTACAAGTAGGTAAACAAATTGGATTTCATGGATTTTAATTTTCTTTACGCGGAACCCTAATTATTTTTCTAATTTAAAAAGTAGCTTAAGTTACTTCTTATAACATCAGCTATTTTGCCAGTGAAAGTCCCTTCAAAATCGATCCAGCCGTTTCAGAGATTAGCCGGAACTAACTGATAGACAGACAGACAAAATTTTAAAATTGTTATTTTGTTATCAGTAGGTACTTTCCGTATATACTTTCATATGCATTTAGTAAAAAGCTGTTATTTTGACATAAAAAACATATTTAAATTTTATTTATTTGTAGATTTATAGATTATTTCACTAACGTTCTATATACTACTCAATTACTTACTTATAAAGGTATGAAACAACAATGTCCTTAAAATTTCCAAATTCAACACCAAATCCTAAATATAGCAATTAAATATATTTTCAAAAATATGCTTGCAACTTGGTATCATTGTTTAGTATTTTTAAGCAACTGATCTAGTTGTTATATTAACATTAGTCTTTAGTGTAATACTAACATAGTTTTAAGGCCTTTGTAACTCACATTATAAATATGGATGTACTAACACTAGTGTTTCCGTTGTGTATGTAATTACTAACAAATTGGATTTTATGATCTAAAAAAGTAATTTAAAATGATTAAATGGACTTCAAAAAGAAATTAACTCAAAATTATGAAATCACTTCAATTTCGGAAGTCGGTCTTGGGATCTGTATTTTTGTTTTAGTTTTTTGCCACCGACTGCCGAAATTATTTTAAGAATTTTGAGTTAATTTCTTTTTGGAGTCGATTTAATTTTTAGTTTTAAGTAAAAACTGATATATAATTGTTTGTAATAAGTAGGAAATAGTTTTGTTGTAGGTAAATATTGCACTGGAATTTTACCAAGGTTTTGATATGCCTTGCCCTTTAGCCAAGCATACACGCACGGATTTAACCGGCGGGCATAATTCGGATCTGATCCGTTACTTCACGGGCATCAGTTCTAATCGTGACTTTGTTATGAACAGTCGCTATGTCTGATCAGCTAAATATTGCTGTAATTTGTGGTGGTTTAATTTGTCTTGAAGAACGGAACCGTAGAAGAGTATGGGTGAAGCAATGGCTAAATAAACGATAGCGTCATAGTCACATGAATCTACTGAGGGATTTGTCAATTCATGAACTTGTCGATTTGTTCAATTTTCTGAGAGGATGGACAAATGTGCTTTTGAATATCTACATAAAACAGTAAAACCTTTAATCCGGAAAGAAAACACAGTTATTAGATATGCTGTTAGTCCACGAGAACTCAAGTTCTTTCTTCTTCTTTTCTTTAACAAAACTTCAATACGTCCACATAGATCGAACGCCAGCGCGCGTCTGCCCACCCACCCGACGGGCACATCTGAACTAGCGCACACACGTACAGGCAGAGCTCGGATTGTACCCGATCCGTTCGTTTTGAGTACGGGCGACGGGCCGGCAACAAGCAGACATATCTGTGATAAATGATAAATGATAAATGATAAATGATTTTATTTTTGTAAGTAGGTTTGTACAAACACTTTTACACGTCAATCATGTTTTTTTAAACTAGATGAGGTCGGCGTTTCCTATCTGACTACTCTGAGAAGAAAGGCCGAAACAAACTCAGAGGTCACAGTCTCTTTTAAAGTCCAGACATAATCTTGGTCAGGTTATATGAAGACCATGTAGATCGATGTCTGAGATGGTCTTTTGAGGAAAGAACCACACAGATTGAGAGGACCTGTCCAGTCAGTGCACGCATTTGTCAGAAATCGTGCAGCTCAACTCAAGACTTAAGGAGCTCAACGATTCGACGAACAATACCAAAGAAAGGACATTTGGGTAGGCCACATAAATTACTCAAACTGCCAGACCATGAGAGAAAAAAAAAAAAAAAAAAACAAGTAATAGAACAGAGAGAAAAATAAAACATAAAAAATTAATAAAATGACCCACATCGTCTTCACATTCACAAATCACAATGTAAAAAAAAAAAAATATATATATATATAATACTTTACAAAGTAAGTAAATGTCATTGTTTATAAAAAAAAATCATTAATGTCAATGTGTATATAAAAAAAAAAAGTCATTCAAAATGCAGAAATTTGAAGCAGCTCAATCCCAAGCCTTTTTGTCCTCAATATAATCTTTAACGGTATAAAAGGCTTTCTGGCACAACTTACGTTTAATGAATGATTTGAATTTATTGAGGCTTAGATCTTGAACGTGGCTTGGTAGCTTATTATAAAAGCGTATACATTGGCATCTGAACGAGCCACCTATTTTTTTGAGCCTTGTTGTAGGTACAACAAATTTGTGTTTATTTCTAGTATTTATATTATGGATATCACTGTATTTTTTAAACAATTTTATGTTTTTATGGGCATATAAAAGATTTTCATAAATATACTGAGAAGGCACAGTCATTACATTAATCTCTTTAAATTTGTCTCTGAGAGAGTGTCTCGGACTTAATTTATAAATTGATCGAACAGCTCGCTTCTGTAAAACAAAGATAGTCTGAATATCGGCGGCATTTCCCCACAATAGAATACCGTACGACATTACACTATGAAAATAGCTAAAGTACACTAAACGGGCAGTCTCTATATCAGTTAAATTACGAATTTTTCTAACAGCATATGCTGCGGAACTTAGCTTTTTTGACAATTTATCTATATGTGGACCCCACTGAAGCTTAGCATCCAAAGTTATGCCCAAGAATACTGTGTTGTCTTCAGGATTCAATTCCTCGCCCTTTATCAACACATTAGTTTTCACCTGCCTAACGTGGGGTAGCGTAAACTTAATGCATTTGGTTTTTTTCTCGTTTAAAAGCAAATTATTAACATTGAACCAGTGGACTACTTTCGAGATCGCGCTATTTACATCGTCAGTAACCAACTGCTGACGTTTAAGTTTAAACAAAAGAGAAGTGTCATCTGCAAACAACACTATATCATGATTATCCTTTATGAGGTACGGCAAGTCATTAATATAAATAAGAAACAAGAAAGGACCAAGAATTGAGCCCTGTGGGACTCCCATTGTTACTATAGATCCGGGAGATCTTTTTCCATTAACGTCAACGCTCTGAATCCTTTTACTCAAGTATGAAGTAAGAAGATCCAGAGCAGTGTTTCGGATCCCGTAGTGGCGGAGTTTCCTGATTAACGTTTCGTGAAGAACGCAATCGAATGCCTTGGACAAATCACAAAAGATGCCCAAGGCATCGCATTTATCTTCCCATGCATTATAAATATGTCCTAAAAGTTCAACACCGGCATCAGTAGTTGAACGACCCCTTGTAAAACCGAACTGTTTGCTATGTAATAATTTATGTTTATTAAAAAATCTTTGCATTTGGTCTAAAATTAATTTCTCAAAAATTTTACTAAAGGTAGGTAGTACAGAAATAGGTCTATAATTTGTGGGGTCTGATGTACTACCTGATTTAAACAAAGGTATTATTTTACTATTTTTCATAAGGTCAGGAAACTCCCCATTGTCAATACAACTATTAAAGATAAGAGCTAGAGTAGGTGCCACAATGTCAATAATAGACTTAGCTACTTCTACAGAATTACCCCACAGATCTGCAGTCTTTTTTACCGCCACACACATACAGATATGCCCGTTGGGTACCCGTACGGGCAGATCCGCCGAGTAAATCCATGCGTGTATGCTAGCCTTTTGACACTACACCCGTAGCTAGTATCAATGAGCCAGGCCGTCACACTTACACGTATTAGTCCATATATTGAAAATTACTGAATCGATTATGATGAAACTTGCACTGTTCCCTAAATTGAAGTAAATCCAATAAAAAAATGGTCACGATCCGATTAATAGTTGCGAAGAAATGTGTGGACAAAGATACATTACATCTATAAAATTTTGTATATTTGTTTGGAAGCCCTAATAGATTGTCATATGTGAATATAATGCAGTTCCATTAATATTACATACATACGTGTCGTACCTCCTTTTTTTAAGTCGGTAACAAAAATACCAGATGATGATGTTACCTGAGATATTAAAATACACATCTATTTCTGTTTCAACGGTACGTGGAAACAGCTTCCTTCTAAAAGTCAGATCCGAGGGTTTAAAAGTATATAAAAGGCGAGTGAATTGGCTCGGAAGGTGGAGGGACGGTCAATTGAAGCACTGAGATGGCTCATTACCGACTCTCGACGAACAAAAAACGTGGGACCAATCTGGTTTTATCTACTGGATAAGACATTTTAAGCTTGACCTGATTATTGAAAACTAGCACTTCGACCCTGATTCACACGGTCACGACTTGACAAAAGATAGAGATATAATGTGAGTTTAACATTAATTTATTAATTATATCTACATCCATACTAATATTATAAATTCGAAAGTAACTCTGTCTGTCTGTATGTTACCTTTCACGCCTAAACCATTGAACGGATTTCGATAAAATTTGGAAGAGAGAATGACTGCATCCCAGGGAAGGACATAGGATAGTTTTTATTGATATACCTTGCGGGCAAAGCCGCTGGCGGTCGTTAGTAATTTATCATCATCATTTCAGCCGAAAGACGTCCACTGCTGGACATAGGCCTCCCCCAAATTGGGGGGGGGGGGGGGGGGGTTGCCATAATCGCCACGCTTGGCAGGCGGGTTGGCGATCGCAGTATAGTATGGTGGCGGAATGCATAGAGAACGCTGCTGCCCATTCTCCGGTACGACCCTTAGTCGCCTTTTACTCCCCTGCTGCTTATACGGGGTTGTGCTATTCTTTAAGTCCGGCATCACACAGACACAGATAATTTATATTATATTACTAGCTTCCGCCCGCGACTCCGTCCGCGCGGATGTCGGTCTTCGCATGGATGGTTTATTTCTCCATTTTGAGTAACTCTGACAATGACATCTTAGAAATATCTATTGGACCCAAATACGGCTAAGCCTATAATAATTAAGGATATCCCTATATTGAGCTACTGCTGTTGAGCTCGCGTTCTGTAGTAAATATTTTTTTCATAGTAATTCCGACCTTGATAAGTAGCAGTAAATTACTGACAGTGACGAAAAGTTTGCAATAATAAAAAAGTAATCGTGACAATGCGACATAAAGTTAATTGAGAGCTTCAGCATACACAACATTGTTAGTGAGCTCGTCCGGAATATGAACATGAAGATTTCTTGGACTGCTCACACGGGAAAGAGCTACGTAAAGTTGCCCGTGTGAAAAACAACTCGCGGTAAGATCTACGCCAGCAACTCCTAGGGTCTGACCTTGAGCCTTATTTATTGTCATGGCGTAACACAAAGCTACAGGAAACTGTATTCTCTTAAATTGAAATGGAAAATTATCCACTGCGGGTAATGCAACGTGTGTTCGCGGTTCTACAGAACAACGTCTAGGAATAAAACTGAAAAATGAGTTTTTTTTTTCTACGTATTTTTCCAGGATAAAAAGTATCCCATTTTATGCCCAGGATAATAAGGTATAATTATACCAAGTTTCATCGAAATCGAACCGTTAGTTTTCACGTGATGCCTGCATATACAGACAGACAGACAGACAGACAGACAGACAGACAGACAAAAATTTTTTTAATCACTTATTTGGGTTTGGTATCGATCCAGCAACACCCCCCGCTATTTATTTTTTCAATATTTTTAATGTACAGAATTGACCCTTCTACAGATTTATTATATGTATAGATTACTTTATATTATAAACCTTTCGGAAAAAAATCTAAATGATGTTGAAACTCGCACAGAAATCTGTTGCGTAGTTTAAAATAACAACGCAGTCACACAGCCAGTGACTTCATCCGCGTGAATCTTCTTGTTCCACTGATACATCCCGTCGCATTGCATCGCTCGCACGTGCTACGACTTCGTTTTCGCTAGGTGTTCTTTCTGACTTTTTTCTTTTTGTTCGGGTCTTAGGGTCCTAGCGTGTTTAATAGCCTTCCTCACGAATTGGGATATCAAATGCAAAAAAACTGGCCAAGTGCGAGTCGGACTCGCAAGGATTCCGTACCACAAGGCAAAAACACCGAAAAAAGACGTTTGTTGGAAGCCCCCTTAAATATTTATTGAATTCTGTTTTAGTCGTTTCAGCCGATAGACGTCCACTGCTGGACATAGGCCTCCCCCAATTTTGGGGGGGTTTGCCATAATTGCCACGCTTGACAGGCGGGTTGGCGATCGCAGTATGGTATGATGTTGGAATGCATAGAGAACGCTGCTGCCCATTCTCCGGTACGACCCTTAGTCGCCTTTTACGACACCCTCGGGAAGTAAGGGGTGGTGGTATTCTTTAAGTCCGGCACCACACAGACATGTTTTAGTATATTTGTTGTTATAGTGGCAACAGAAATACATGTCATCATCTGTGAAAATTTCAACTGTCTAACTATCTCGGTTCATGAGATACAGTCTGGTGACAGACGGACAGACGGACAGCGGAGTCTTAGTAATAGGGTTCCGTTTTACCCTTTGGGTACGGAACCCTCAAAACCAAACGGTAGTTCCCGAGATTAGCGCGTTCAAACAAACAAACGAACTCTTCAGCCGTATTATTAGTATAAACATAGAACTAGGAAACAAGGATCGCTGACCTATTTGTTGAGGACAGGTCTATTTGGTTCCGCTACGTGTAGGAGAAGTAATTTTGAAGACGTTTCCAGAAAATTCTGCTTTGTTTCAGGGAGTGTTGACTTTCAATGCGGCACGCGTTTCCCAATTTATGTAGTTGTGTAATGAAAATAAACTGTTCAAATAATAACCCATTATTTACCTTATGGTGATATTCTATCACACAGCGTGCACTTCATTGGTGACATTAATTTAACATACGGTTTCGCCATTTTGTTTTGTGAACATATTTTCATTTCATTAAACATTATTATTTATTTATTTAATACTTCAAGCACATAAATGTACAGAGTCGGACTTAATGCCATAGGCATTTTCTACCAGTCAACCTTTGGATGATGCAGAGACAAACAGTGGTAGGTGCAATCATGAAAATTGAGTAATAAATATTTTAAATATAAAGATACGCATAAACCTATTAAAACTATGAATATAATGTATACCTAATTACATATTCATTTAAGCACAGCACAGATAAATATACATAAATATTTCATTTCGTTTTGTGATTTATTTATTTACAAGTTTCTAAAATAGCATCTTGGAGCACCCGGTACCTACTTAAAGAACTGTAGCACAAAAGTTATTTGCGGGGGTCATGAATTATGACATCGCATCAATGAAATTATAACGAATAAAGTTCAAAGAGTAGGCGAATTGAAGGAAAGAGAGAGAGCCCTCTATCGGCGAGCGGCGTACGCGGCGTATTATTTTCAAATTACGAATAATTTTATGTTTAAATGTTGTAATAATTTTTATGATTAGGTACTGGCCACTAGTCCTACCCGCCGTGTGTTAAATTTATGTCGCCATTGTAGTGGCACGTTCTATATCCATAGATACCGTTACCGATTCAGATATCGTTGACTGCTGAACGATTTATTCTATCTGGATTACTTTATGCTACACCAATCCAGAAAAATCCGTGAAACTGCAAGAGTTTCCAAGAAATCAGTGAGTCTGTAACTTTTGCTATCAATTGGCATTCATTTAACTAATTGAATTAAATACGAACGAAAAGAAAGATGGAACTATTACAGAAAGATATGAAGTCGGTAACTATTCTAGAAATTTGACGTTCGACTCGTTAAAGTAAAGAAAAGTTTAATAACCGTTCGTTGGATAGGAACCATACTAGTTTCAAGTTTTCGATAAGACGCGGCTCCGCGTGGATTCGACCATTTTTGCTCGCCTCACTTTATTCTTACGCTTCGTCGACACTTTTAATGACTTATCCGCTTTTTCTTATATAGAAGAAAAGAAATTCGTTTTGTAAAACAAAGTCATCCTCCTGATATTTCACGTGGATATTACTTTTCTCGGGTAATTTGTTTTGCCTCCGACGAAACATTAAATATCTATTCAAAGGGTACAATATTATGTTCGTATAACGTAATCAAAGGAATCTCCGAACGGTTATCGAATCATACGTATGTGCTCGAGTAATAAAAATGTTCTTTCTGTGAAATCCAATCAAAAGGGCAGGCGATATACTTTGGGTACCCTTTCTATGAATACGATGAATTAATAATGGGAGCAAACAAAACAAGTATGTATACGTTTCCATTACGGCAACACAAATACGTGATGTGTTATTATATGAAATTGGCGGGGTCCGGACGAGATCAGACCGGATCGCGGCCGACCGGCTGCGGAAGGGAGCGGTGAATCGCGCGGATTAATTTTGTCGCTTTATTTGATTAAGGGATGCACGAAAAACACACGTTTAATTTTTGTTTTAATTGCCTCTTTATAATAAAATTTTACAGGGAACATTTTCCGTGTTCCTGATTTTCATAAAATAATACAATGTAATAAGTTACGTAACCCATGAAAATGTTGACCCTTTTTTGATAAGTAAACAGTCCTAACATTTTGTGTTCTAAATATTAGGTATATTTTGTTGATTCTTTTGTAAAATAAGTTGGGAATTTTCTGCCACATTCGTATGCTGCTATAGCGTGTTGAGTTTGCACTGTAATGAAGGAACATTCAAGACACGTACAATACAAGCTTTTATAAGGTAACTGATATGATAAAAATATAAAATTTGTCTGAGACTTCTGGGAGTCAATGTTAAAAAAGTAGTAAAAACGTATTTATTATAGAGTAAGTAAGTAGGTAAAGCAGGAAATTTTCATAATAAAATTATTGTAATAAAAGGTGCTTAGTTCATCAACGTGTTTTCAAAAACCTGAACACCACTAATTGGAATAAGCAGCCATAAAATACCTCAAGTACTTAAAAATAATGTTATTAACAGACTACATAAACAAACTTTTGTTAATTCTGGGAACTCGTGTACGAAATCCTCTCGGCACACATAGCACAAATTCATCCCCAATTAATTCACATGAATAAAATTGTAGGTTCTCTTTTTTATATGAAAATTAATATTCCGCAGACCAAACACTGTGCAAAAAGTAAACGAACATTGTTATTCTGTATGTCAGTCTATCAGATTCGACTTTCGATATCGACTATTTTATTTCGATTGAGGCGTTTTGGGTCGCTTAATGCGTTTTACATGTCAACAATAATGGTCTTCAGATTAATTTTGGCTGTTGTTTAGGTTGAATAAAGGACATCGTACACTTAACGACTCAACAGCTCGACATCAACTTGAATAAAATTTCGTAATTAATTTGAATGTGAGGTTTATTTATTGTCTGTGTGGTGCCGGACTTAAAGAATAGCACCACCCCATACTTCCCTTAGGTGTCGTAAAAGGCGACTAAGGGGCGTACTGGAGAATGGGCAGCAGGAATGGGCAGCAGCGTTCTCTATGCATTCCACCACCTGCTGCGATCGCCAACCCGCCTGCCAAGCGTGGCGATTATGGCAAATCCCCCCCCCCCTTTTTAGGGGAGGCCTATGTCCAGCAGTGGACGTCTTCCGTCTGAAATGATGATGATGTGAGGTTTATGTCTCTTAAAGCAAGAGGAATGATTCAAAGTTTAAATTTATAAATACCTGTAATGACGCCAGTTTCTTGGATACATTACCAGTCGACAGCGATGCGGATGAATTTTTCGACGCTATTTTTTAGTTTCTATAAGTATAGTTTTAGTTAAGTTATGATTTAATTTTGTTATTTTTATTATTAGATCATATTATAGTTTAATGCCTACTTAATAAAAAGTTATTTTGTAAATACCTGTAGGTATGGTGGATCATGAAACAACGTCCAAAAGATTTTTTTTAAATCTATATCCAAGAGCTACCCAAAACACCCCCAAATATGTCAAGTATGTTTAGCGATTATTTATAGTTTTGGAGCTAGATATTGTTAGGAAATTCTCACCATAGTTCAGACTTTTTTTTAAATCACTGAACTCACGCGGGGGTGTTTTGGGAAGCCTTTTGACAGAAAATTATCTTTTGGTCGTCGTTTCATGGGCCGCCCCGTGTGTGAATTATGTGACAGAGTATACGACACATTGACCATACCTATGTGTACGACGTGTCGAAAACTGCCTACAAGCTGCGGTCCGCATGCCATTCATCGGATTTCTCGTTGACGACTCGTCAGCACCGTGTTGTCCTATGATGTCCAATAGTAATTGACGACGCCTTTGCACACTCAGTCAACGCTACTAAGTAGTCGACGCTTCGTTCAGGCTGAGCCAAAAGTTGAAGTGTTTTCGAATGTCTCGTGTACGATAGTCTTTAATCGGCTTACGAAACGGGTTCGACCCCGTCAGTGTAATGCTATCTACGTACTTTCTAGCCTCCATCAATATTAATGTAATTTAATTATAAAGTGCTTTATTAAAGCCGCAAGCTTTAGGCTTCTAGTGGCGTTGTTCTTGTGTGAGTTGTTTAAAGGTCGTGGCAAGAACTGAAAATGAATTATCGGCTAATTTTGAAGTTGGGATTTTCATGCTGACCACACATATAAACTTTATATTGTAATCAGAGGGGCAATTCTCATAATTTTAAGAATGATCACTGTCTGGGGGCCTATAAAGGCCACTTTGGAGAATCATAAAAGGATAACATTATGAATTATAATATGGCGAAGACAGTCCGTGTTTTTCTTTTTTCGCTGCACTACGTAGGTACAATCAAAGAGATTGGATTTGGATTGGATTGATTGGTATTTTAGCACAGATAAAAAAAAATAACTGAAAAATGCTTCACCAATGGGATTTGATACGATTAACTGGACAGTTAACTGCCCATTATGTTATCCTTTTATGATTCTGCCAAAGTGGCCTTTTTAGGCCCCCAGATCTCCGTCTCAATCTGTCAAAAATACCTCTAATACATTTTTGACAAGTTTTTGACATTTGTTTGTTGCTGAGATGAGATTGTGTCTAGATTTTGAACGTTTTTAATTACGGGAATTTGCCTTCTGATCAATTGTTCAATCCCAGTATAAATGTAAAGAAATTGTTGAACGAAATTCTCATTAAAGCCCACGTCCGATAATCGGTGACCGATTTTTTGTAGGAGAAAAATAGAACGTACTGATGGCAATAGTGCAACGCACACGTCCTACAAAAAGTCGGTCTAAATAACATAGGGCGAAATAATCTGACCGATTGTAGGACATACAAAAAGTCTGACGTGGGCGCGCAGCCTTAGGTTACATGTCGCCATGCATAATGGATTACTGACTTAACTCAAAAAAGACGATTTTAGAGAAATCGCAAAAGATGATCTTGCTATGAGGACTTATATGTACTACTGTTGACTCATAAAATTAAAACTGCTTTGTTTTTCAATCAATCATGAATACATGTATTTTGAACGTATGATTAACTATTGATGAGATTTGAGCAAAAAAAAAATCTGACCTATCTACTAATGGGTCAATGTGTTTTAAATTCGAGAAAGATCCCTATGATAGAAACACAAAGCAGTGCGCTTCACAAGTTGATAAGAAATAAAATTGGGTAATGAACATTCATATTACGCAGTAACTGGGTTGTGGAGGTCAGATAGGCAGTCGCTCCATGTAAAATACTGGTACTCAGCTGCATCCAGTTAGACTGGAAGCCGACCCGAACATGTTCGGAAAAGGCTAGGCAGATTATGATGATGATGACCATTCTTCTGAAATCTTGTTCATTACTTAAATCGTAGTACGTCAAAGATCCGAATTCTATTTTAGCTTGAATATTATGAAGTATCTCTCAGGATATAGCCTAACAACAAAACAGCCTGTTCAATTACTTACAGGACTGAATCTGGTAGCCATTAATCTTGTCAAAATAAAATTACAGCAATAAAACTGAAGATAATTAAGTCACAACACAGGAGCGGTGATGATCGCATATTTTTTAAATAATATGCGGCCAATTTTTAGAATAATGTGCGGCCAATTTCACGGATTGCGGCTGCTAGTCGGACCGCCAACAGGCCCGAAGTGAATTATTACTTGCAATCACTAATTCTTCCTTGGGCTCAACGCGACTTTTTTATCTGAATAAAATTATTATGGCGAGTTTCTGGGGATAAAATGGATTACGAGGCGTGTCAAGCTATTTTGAGGTAGGTAGGTACATTTAGGAAGTGGAAAGATATCCCAATATGCTGGAATGGTGATGGTTGATAGACGATAATAATCTTTCATTTTAACAATTTCTCGAGTTGGTCCTTGGATTGGTGACCAGACCATCTTTATATACTAAGACCCCTTCGTGCCTAGGAAAGCACGTTAAGCCGTTGGTCCTGGCTGATAAATATGGATCTTTGATAGTCGTTACGGGTAGTCAGAAGCCCTAAAGTCTGACAACCAGTCTTACCAAGGGGTATCGTATTACCCATTAACTGGGTTAAGGAGGTCAGATAGACAGTCGCTCAATGTAAAATACTGGTATTCACCTGCATCCGGTTATAATGAAAGCTGACCCCAAGATAGTTGTGAAAAGGCTAGGCAGATGATGATGAACAATTTCAATTCTTAATAATGTTGAGGGCGCTACATGTTAGTCATTTTTATGCATATACTTACATATTTTATGTATACCTACTGAAGTTGCTGAATGCAAGCTTATACAAGAACAATATAAACACTAACAGGCCTCTTCATTAAAATCATTAGTGGAGGCAGCAAACATAATAAAGTAAGTAGGTATCTAAAAAAAGACACTCCGACAAAAATAAAATTCAACCCAACCAACTAACAAAACGTCTCAAGCATACAATTTATATAAAAACCACTTTTCCTGGTAACGAAACTTAGCATAAATGCACTAGTCATTGTAGCGTAAAATGAATCCAGACTATACTGTTAAACAAGGGTTGTTAACCCCGTCCTGTAGGGCGGGAAACGCCCTCTAACTTTACTCTATTATTAATGACGACTTCACCCCGCCCTTCCTTGGCCAAGTGTAATGCAAATTATTGCGTTTTGCAATATTTTGTTTGTATCACGGAAAGTAAACGCTGTGTAACATGGGATGTCGGGAATCACGCGATGTCTATGTACAGTCACACACGTTCGTGAAAAGGTTGTTCACCACTGTAGGGCTTTTTTGACCGCACTCAAGTGACAGGACAGCACACAAAGAAAGCCGATTTACAGTACTTTCACTGTTATTTTATCTACGACGGCAGCAATCCAACAGCGACCTTATTACAACGACGATAAAGATCACTGAGATTTTGACAGAATTGTCAATGGCAGCAACCCAACAGTAACCTTATTACAACGACGATAAAGATCACTGCGATTTTGACAGACTTGTCAATGGCAGCAACCCAACAGCAACTTTATGACAACGACGACAAAGATCACTGTGATTTTAACAGACTTGTCAATGGCAGCAATCCAACAGCAACCTTATTACAAAGACGATAAAGATCACTGTGATTTTGACAGACTTGTCAATGGCAGTAACCCAACAGCAACTTTATGACAACGACGACAAAGATCACTGTGATTTTAACAGACTTGTCAATGGCAGCAATCCAACAGCAACCTTATTACAAAGACGATAAAGATCACTGTGATTTTGACAGACTTGTCAATGGCAGCAACCCAACAGCAACTTTATGACAACGACGACAAAGATCACTGCGATTTTGACAGACTTGTCAATGGCAGCAACCCAACAGCAACCTTATTACAACGACGATAAAGATCACTGTGATTTTGACAGACTTGTCAAAGGCAGCAACCCAACAGCAACCTTATTACAACGACGACAAAGATCACTGAGATTTTGACAGAATTGTCAATGGCAGCAACCCAACAGTAACCTTATTACAACGACGATAAAGATCACTGTGATTTTGACAGACTTGTCAATGGCAGCAACCCAACAGCAACTTTATGACAACGACGACAAAGATCACTGTGATTTTGACAGACTTGTCAATGGCAGTAACCCAACAGCAACTTTATGACAACGACGACAAAGATCACTGTGATTTTAACAGACTTGTCAATGGCAGCAACCCAACAGCAACCTTATTACAACGACGATAAAGATCACTGAGATTTTGACAGAATTGTCAATGGCAGCAACCCAACAGCAACTTTATGACAACGACGACAAAGATCACTGCGATTTTGACAGACTTGTCAATGGCAGCAACCCAACAGCAACCTTATTACAACGACGATAAAGATCACTGTGATTTTGACAGACTTGTCAAAGGCAGCAACCCAACAGCAACCTTATTACAACGACGACAAAGATCACTGTGATTTTGACAGACTTGTCAATGGCAGCAATCCAACAGCAACCTTATTACAACGACGACAAAGATCACTGTGATTTTAACAGACTTGTCAATGGCAGCAACCCAACAGCAACCTTATTACAATGACGATAAAGATCACTGTGATTTTGACAGACTTGTCAATGGCAGCAACCCAACAGCAACCTTATTACAACGACGATAAAGATCACTGTGATTTTGACAGACCTCTCAATGGCAGCAACCCACAGCAACCTTATCACAACGATCATAAAGGTCACTGTGATTTTGACAGACTTGTCAATGGCAGCAATCCAATAGCAACCTTATTACAAAGACGATAAAGATCACTGAGATTTTCACAGAGTTGTCAATGGCAGCAACCCAACAGCAACTTTATGACAACGACGATAAAGATCACTGTGATTTTGGCAGACTTGTCAATGGCAGCAACCCAACAGCAACTTTATGACAACGACGATAAAGATCACTGTGATTTTAACAGACTTGTCAATGGCAGCAATCCAACAGCAACCTTATTACAAAGACGATAATGATCACTGTGATTTTAACAGACTTGTCAATGGCAGCAACCCAACAGCAACTTTATGACAACGACGATAAAGATCACTGAGATTTTGACAGAATTGTCAATGGCAGCAACCCAACAGCAACTTTATGACAACGACGATAAAGATCACTGAGATTTTGACAGACTTGTCAATGGCAGCAACCCAACAGCAACTTTATGACAACGACGATAAAGATCACTGTGATTTTGACAGACTTGTCAATGGCAGCAACCCAACAGCAACCTTATTACAAAGACGATAAAGATCACTGAGATTTTGACAGACTTGTCAATGGCAGCAACCCAACAGCAACTTTATGACAACGACGATAAAGATCACTGAGATTTTGACAGACTTGTCAATGGCAGCAACCCAACAGCAACTTTATGACAACGACGATAAAGATCACTGTGATTTTGACAGACTTGTCAATGGCAGCAACCCAACAGCAACCTTATTACAAAGACGATAAAGATCACAGTGATTTTGACAGACTTGTCAATGGCAGCAATCCAACAGCAATCTTATTACAAAGACGATAAAGATCACTGAGATTTTGACAGACTTGTCAATTGCAGCAACCCAACAGCAACCTTATTACAACGACGATAAAGATCACTGAGATTTTGACAGAATTGTCAATGGCAGCAACCCAACAGCAACTTTATGACAACGACGACAAAGATCACTGCGATTTTGACAGACTTGTCAATGGCAGCAACCCAACAGCAACCTTATTACAACGACGATAAAGATCACTGTGATTTTGACAGACTTGTCAAAGGCAGCAACCCAACAGCAACCTTATTACAACGACGACAAAGATCACTGTGATTTTGACAGACTTGTCAATGGCAGCAATCCAACAGCAACCTTATTACAACGACGACAAAGATCACTGTGATTTTAACAGACTTGTCAATGGCAGCAACCCAACAGCAACCTTATTACAATGACGATAAAGATCACTGTGATTTTGACAGACTTGTCAATGGCAGCAACCCAACAGCAACTTTATTACAACGACGATAAAGATCACTGTGATTTTGACAGACCTCTCAATGGCAGCAACCCACAGCAACCTTATCACAACGATCATAAAGGTCACTGTGATTTTGACAGACTTGTCAATGGCAGCAATCCAATAGCAACCTTATTACAAAGACGATAAAGATCACTGAGATTTTCACAGAGTTGTCAATGGCAGCAACCCAACAGCAACTTTATGACAACGACGATAAAGATCACTGTGATTTTGGCAGACTTGTCAATGGCAGCAACCCAACAGCAACTTTATGACAACGACGATAAAGATCACTGTGATTTTAACAGACTTGTCAATGGCAGCAATCCAACAGCAACCTTATTACAAAGACGATAATGATCACTGTGATTTTAACAGACTTGTCAATGGCAGCAACCCAACAGCAACTTTATGACAACGACGATAAAGATCACTGAGATTTTGACAGAATTGTCAATGGCAGCAACCCAACAGCAACTTTATGACAACGACGATAAAGATCACTGAGATTTTGACAGACTTGTCAATGGCAGCAACCCAACAGCAACTTTATGACAACGACGATAAAGATCACTGTGATTTTGACAGACTTGTCAATGGCAGCAATCCAACAGCAACCTTATTACAAAGACGATAAAGATCACTGAGATTTTGACAGACTTGTCAATGGCAGCAACCCAACAGCAACCTTATTACAACGACGATAAAGATCACTGTGATTTTGACAGACTTGTCAATGGCAGCAACCCAACAGCAACCTTATTACAACGACGGTAAAGATCACTGAGATTTTGACAGAATTGTCAATGGCAGCAACCCAACAGCAACTTTATGACAACGACGACAAAGATCACTGTGATTTTAACAGACTTGTCAATGGCAGCAATCCAACAGCAACCTTATTACAACGACGGTAAAGATCACTGAGATTTTGACAGAATTGTCAATGGCAGCAACCCAACAGCAACTTTATGACAACGACGACAAAGATCACAGTGATTTTGACAGACTTGTCAATGGAAGCAACCCAACAGCAACTTTATGACAACGACGACAAAGATCACTGTGATTTTGACAGACTTGTCAATGGCAGCAACCCAACAGCAACTTTATGACAACGACGACAAAGATCACTGTGATTTTGACAGACTTGTCAATGGCAGCAACCCAACAGCAACTTTATGACAACGACGACAAAGATCACTGTGATTTTGACAGACTTGTCAATGGCAGCAACCCAACAGCAACTTTATGACAACGACGACAAAGATCACTGTGATTTTGACAGACTTGTCAATGGCAGCAATCCAACAGCAACCTTATTACAACGACGATAAAGATCACTGTGATTTTGACAGACTTGTCAATGGCAGCAACCCAACAGCAACCTTATTACAACGACGATAAAGATCACTGAGATTTTGACAGAATTGTCAATGGCAGCAACCCAACAGCAACTTTATGACAACGACGACAAAGATCACTGTGATTTTAACAGACTTGTCAATGGCAGCAATCCAACAGCAACCTTATTACAACGACGGTAAAGATCACTGAGATTTTGACAGAATTGTCAATGGCAGCAACCCAACAGCAACTTTATGACAACGACGACAAAGATCACAGTGATTTTGACAGACTTGTCAATGGAAGCAACCCAACAGCAACTTTATGACAACGACGACAAAGATCACTGTGATTTTGACAGACTTGTCAATGGCAGCAACCCAACAGCAACTTTATGACAACGACGACAAAGATCACTGTGATTTTGACAGACTTGTCAATGGCAGCAACCCAACAGCAACTTTATGACAACGACGACAAAGATCACTGTGATTTTGACAGACTTGTCAATGGCAGCAACCCAACAGCAACTTTATGACAACGACGACAAAGATCACTGTGATTTTGACAGACTTGTCAATGGCAGCAACCCAACAGCAACTTTATGACAACGACGACAAAGATCACTGTGATTTTGACAGACTTGTCAATGGCAGCAACCCAACAGCAACTTTATGACAACGACGACAAAGATCACTGTGATTTTGACAGACTTGTCAATGGCAGCAACCCAACAGCAACTTTATGACAACGACGACAAAGATCACTGTGATTTTGACAGACTTGTCAATGGCAGCAACCCAACAGCAACTTTATGACAACGACGACAAAGATCACTGTGATTTTGACAGACTTGTCAATGGCAGCAATCCAACAGCAACCTTATTACAACGACGATAAAGATCACTGTGATTTTGACAGACTTGTCAATGGCAGCAACCCAACAGCAACCTTATTACAACGACGGTAAAGATCACTGAGATTTTGACAGAATTGTCAATGGCAGCAACCCAACAGCAACTTTATGACAACGACGACAAAGATCACTGTGATTTTAACAGACTTGTCAATGGCAGCAATCCAACAGCAACCTTATTACAACGACGGTAAAGATCACTGAGATTTTGACAGAATTGTCAATGGCAGCAACCCAACAGCAACTTTATGACAACGACGACAAAGATCACAGTGATTTTGACAGACTTGTCAATGGAAGCAACCCAACAGCAACTTTATGACAACGACGACAAAGATCACTGTGATTTTGACAGACTTGTCAATGGCAGCAACCCAACAGCAACTTTATGACAACGACGACAAAGATCACTGTGATTTTGACAGACTTGTCAATGGCAGCAACCCAACAGCAACTTTATGACAACGACGACAAAGATCACTGTGATTTTGACAGACTTGTCAATGGCAGCAACCCAACAGCAACTTTATGACAACGACGACAAAGATCACTGTGATTTTGACAGACTTGTCAATGGCAGCAATCCAACAGCAACCTTATTACAACGACGATAAAGATCACTGTGATTTTGACAGACTTGTCAATGGCAGCAACCCAACAGCAACCTTATTACAACGACGGTAAAGATCACTGAGATTTTGACAGAATTGTCAATGGCAGCAACCCAACAGCAACCTTATTACAACGACGATAAAGATCACTGTGATTTTGACAGACTTGTCAATGGCAGCAACCCAACAGCAACCTTATTACAACGACGGTAAAGATCACTGAGATTTTGACAGAATTGTCAATGGCAGCAACCCAACAGCAACTTTATGACAACGACGACAAAGATCACTGTGATTTTAACAGACTTGTCAATGGCAGCAATCCAACAGCAACCTTATTACAACGACGGTAAAGATCACTGAGATTTTGACAGAATTGTCAATGGCAGCAACCCAACAGCAACTTTATGACAACGACGACAAAGATCACTGTGATTTTAACAGACTTGTCAATGGCAGCAATCCAACAGCAACCTTATTACAACGACGGTAAAGATCACTGAGATTTTGACAGAATTGTCAATGGCAGCAACCCAACAGCAACTTTATGACAACGACGACAAAGATCACAGTGATTTTGACAGACTTGTCAATGGAAGCAACCCAACAGCAACTTTATGACAACGACGACAAAGATCACTGTGATTTTGACAGACTTGTCAATGGCAGCAACCCAACAGCAACTTTATGACAACGACGACAAAGATCACTGTGATTTTGACAGACTTGTCAATGGCAGCAACCCAACAGCAACTTTATGACAACGACGACAAAGATCACTGTGATTTTGACAGACTTGTCAATGGCAGCAACCCAACAGCAACTTTATGACAACGACGACAAAGATCACTGAGATTTTGACAGACTTGTCAATGGCAGCAACCAAACAGCAACTTCATGACAGCGACGATAAAGATCACTGTGATTTTGAAAGTGATGCAAAATTAGAGGTGAAATAACTGTGAATGGATTGTAGGTACTTTTTAATACCCGGATTTTTAATTGAGACTAACTTTGAGAACTTGTCAAACTTAGGGTACTTAATTCCCTTTTTCCTTTTGAATCACGCGGTCTATATTGAAAGAACCACCTTAAGTAACTCTTAAAGAAGAGTTTTACAAGTTCTCAACTTCTAATTCTCAAATCAGAAACCGGTGGGGTAATTGCACAACACATTAACAGTAGCAGACTTTCATTTTGACAGTTCAACATCATTCATTGCGTTATATACATTGTTGAGCAGACAAATTTTTCAAACTTAAGAAGCAATGGATTAGCAATGTACTTCCAAAAGATTCAGATTGTTATTGTTACGTAATTAGGGTGCAGGTGTTAGTACTTTTAAGTCCGAATTAAATACCTACCTCAACACCGTTCAAATTTCAAAGTAATATATTCGACAACCATCACACAACGCCGTCTAGTCCCAAGCTAAGCAGAGCTTGTGTTATGGGTACTAGACAACTGATAAACATACTTATATATTTCTAAATACATACATATTATAGATAAATTACACCCAGACACAGAACAAATGATCATGCTCATCACACAAACATTTGTCCTGGGTGGGAATCGAACCCACGACCTCCGGCATAGCAGTCAGGGCCACTAACCGCTAGACCAACGGGCCAGTCAGTAATGATTAGAGAATATCACTTCCACAGTCGTCGTAGTTGTCGCCACGTATTGTAGATAATGGTTAAGTAAACCCCTGACGGTCAGCACCAACAAGCCATTTACTTATATCATCATCATTACAATTGCCTGTTAAACATGCATTGCTGACGGGAAACCTGCAATTACCTGCAATTGCTACCTTGGTATGGTTTCAGCCATAATCGCTCTCGGCACCTAGATTGCTTAAATCACACAAATACACAATAAACCAAATTAATATCCAGTGGTTAAGACGTCGCCTCTTATGCACGAGGTTTTGCGTTAAAATCTGTGCAAGCACCAATATGACTTGTTATATAAATACAACATTATTTTTAGTATATGCGAAACCCGTAACACGTGTCTAGTATTTTTATGTAATGAATCAATGTACAAAATTTCAAAACTGTATCATGAAAAATCACAAAGTAATAAGCTTGTTAAGTTGCCTGTTTGTCCGTACAAAAACATGCTCACCCGCGCCGCTCGCGCCGCGCCGTCTTCCGCTCATTGTACCTCGGTACCTAACCGTTCGGCGCGGAGATTGGATAACCTACTTAGTGTCACTCAGTGTCCAACTTTTAACCTTTTTTAAATATTTTTGGGACAAAATATAACATGGGGTAGAAATTATTGAAATCGATTCAGTTACTTATTCTGAACAAACTATATTCAGGTTTCGCATATAATAAAAATAACGTTGTATACATTCTAGGTTTATCTTGGATTTAGTCACTGATATGGGTGAAGAAAAATCGTCGTGAAGAAATCTGGACATAAAATTAATATAAGTCTGAAATCGCCAAACCGATTTGAGCAAGCATGGTGATCAAGATTTATTCCGGTCTGATCCCCTGAGCATTGTCTGCATAAAACTAGATCAGACCTGAATGAGAAAGTTTATAGTGGATAAGACAGAGATTAAAACAGAAGAAGAACTAGCAGGGGATCGAGGAGGTGGGGGTTCAGGCAATCAGACCGGTATAACTCATAAGAAGAGGCCTTTGTCCTGCAGTTTGACATTATAGGCTGGTATTTTAAGTTTACCATATCGACGCTGCTTCACTTGTTACAGAATGTGAATTATTTACTGTACTCATTCGGCTGAATCCTATCTCTTAAGACACAGGCTAGACCTAGTTTAAGGGATAGAGTCTATTCAATTGTGCTTATAGTGTGACAAATGTATTTATAATCTACAATGTATACAGTGCAATGTGTTTCTTGTTTTATGAAATAAATATTTTTATTATTTTATTAAATACTTAAATGCTATCTGAAGTCTTCTGTGTAGAGACATTTATCATCTGCCTAGCCTTTTTCCAACTATGTTGCGGTCGGCTTCCAGTTTAACCGGATGCAGCTGAATACCAGTATTTTACATGGAGCGACTACCTATTCTGACCTCCACAAACCAATAACGGGTAATACGATACCCCTTGGCAAGACTGGTTGTCAGACTTTCGGGCTACTGACGACCCGTAACGAATGTCAAGGATCCACGAATGACAGCCGGAACCAAAGGCTTAACGCGCTTTCTGAGGCATGGAGGGGTCTTGGTATGTGAAGATGGTCACCCATCCATGGATCAACCGCGGCAAGTGTAGCTTAACCTGATCAGTCGACCCGTACGGCTGTTATTACCTACTTAGCCACAAGCCCCTCATTATTATGAACTAATATGTTCTTGATTGCACCTACCACTCTTTGTCTCTGCATCACCCAAAGGTTGACTGGTAGAAAATGCCTATGGCATTAAGTCTGCCTCTGTACATTTATGTGCTTGAAGTATTAAATAAATAAATAATAAAGAATATTATCAGACGCCATGAAAATCTAAACCCCAACTCTAGAAAGGGTACGATAATGACAGATAAATTATCACCCCTACTTTAAACTGTACTCATCTGTACCTGCTACTGTGTAAAGACGCCAGCATTTCAAGCTACTACATTCTGTCAAATTTCTTTAATAGATTTTCAACTTTATCGCTAAAGCATAAGGTTCTATGTTGATTGGGAAAATCTGACAGTTTCGTGTAGCTTGATGTGCTGTCGTCTGTACACTATACAGGGGCAATGAAGTCATTTGCATACGTATTAAATAATTATATGTTTGATCCAGTCACGTATTAACTGTGCATGTTAATCCACTTGAGCGTCGTTTCTGCCTATTAAATATTAAAGCGAATAAGTATAATACGCTCCTATCAACAGATCTATTAATTCGTCGTCGTTTCAGCCGATAGGCGTCCACTGCTGGACATAGGCCTCCCCCAATTTTGGGGGGGGTTTGCCATAATTGCCACGGTTGGCGATCGCAGTATGGAATGGTGGTGGAATGCATAGAGAACGCTGCTGCCCATTCTCCGGTACGCCCCTTAGTCGCCTTTTACGACACCCACGGGAAGTTTGGGGTGGTGCTATCAGACAACTTTAGACAACTTTAGACGTGATTAAAAAATTGGCTATTAAAAATACGTCAATTTACGCCACCCGCTGACTAATTTGACAGGACTAAACTAATATTTATCTTCTGTCCTTTTCTATTAATAATTGCGCCTATTGAATTATGAATATTTTATTGACTAGAAGCCGGTCGGAGAAATCTCACCGTGAAAACTTAGGTGAAGTGAGTTTGTTTTTGCTAGGAATTGACACTATTGACAGCTCACTCCACGCTCACTTCATCTAAGTTTTCACGGTGAGATTTTTACAAAATAACAGGTGCAACAACTTTCACTTAATAATGTATCTACTCAAGCAGGTCGATGTGTCTGTTGTTAATTAATTAACCTTTTCTTAACTTTTCTAATCTAATCTAATCTAACTAGCCTGTACTGTCCCACTGCAGGGCAAAGGCCTCCCTCTCCCTTTTGCACACAATTCTGTCTTGAGCTAGTGCCGGCCAGTCCTTACGGTAGGAGTCAAGCTCGTCCCGCCATCTTCGTCTTGGCCTGCCACGATGGCGTCGTGCGTTTAGTGGGACCCAATCGGTGGTTCTCTTAGCCCAATTGTCATCTGACATGCGACAAACATGTCCGGCCCAGTCCCACTTAAGTTTAGTCTTAACTTTTATATTGTTTAATTAAATTCACATTAATTTAAAAAGCTAACAGTCTTAAAATAATAATATATTCAACGTCCGAATCAGCATTGTCACGTTGTATGGCAAAGCTGATTCTTTCACTAAAAATAGCTTTTTCACTGTATGAAATTAAATAAAATACCTAGTTTATTCTGTAAATAGGATATCGGAAACACTTCTAGACGTCCTATTAAAAAAACCAGTCAAGTGTGAGTCGGTCTCACGCACCGAAGGTTCCGTACAAAGTAGATACCTATGTAAATAGTATATCAAAGGAAAAATTTTTTTTTGTAATGTACAGTCAACAACAAAAGTAGATGATCAAAATCAGAAATTCAATACTAATGAACGGAGTTTGCGTCAGAACTGTGTGGCGTCGAAGTGATTTCTGTGTGGCGTTGATGTGGCGTTGAGTGGTTTGAATCACTTCTGTGCCGTAATTACAGACACAATTAAAAAGTCATTGTGTATCGCGTTCCGGCAGACTAAGGGTTAAAGTCCAGACATAACCTTGGTCAGATCATGTGAGGACCATGTAGATTCGTGACTGCAATGGTCTTTTGTCGAAGTGATTCAAACCACTTAACGCCACATCAACGCCACACAGAAATCACTTCGACGCCACACAGTTCTAACGCAAACTCCGTTCATTAGTATTGAATTTCTGATTTTGTTCATCTACTTTTGCTGTTGACTGTACCTACAAATTTAAGGTTTTCGGATTTTTTTCCTTAACGTGTGCTACATGACATTCTTGACTTATGCCTCTTGCCAAATTTTATGATTCTAGGTCAACGGGAAGTATCCTATAGGTATGATTCCGGAACATAAACGCCCATATCTTTTGATTGCGTTGACTTAGAAGTTTAATTTTGATTGAACTTGATAACTCCACGTGGTCCTGTGAAAAAGGGTCTTGACCGACGGACAGACAGACGGACAACGAAGTGATCTTATAAGGGTTCCGTTTTTCCTTTTGAGGTAGGACGGAACCCTAAAAATAAGCTTGATGGTGTCAACATTTCCTATCTGAGAAGAAATGGTGTAACAAAATTAGGTGACAAAGTCTCCTTTAACCGCTTGTGTGCCGTAATTACAGACACAATTAAAAAGCCATTGTGTCTCGCGTAGATCTACGTTCCGGCAGACTAAGGGTTAAAGTCCAGACATAACCTTGGTCCGATCATGTGAGGACCGTGTAGATTCGTGTCTGCAATGGTCTTTTGAAAGAACCACACAAAGAATAAACCTATCCAGTTAATGGAAGCATTTGTCAGTAATCGTATAGCCAACTAAGGACTTAGGTAAGTAGCTAAACGACTCGGCGAACAATCCCAAAAAAAGAACATTTGGATAGGACCTAAAGTACTCAAACTGCCAGACCATGGCTCACTGGCGACGTAGAACTGGTGGATGCCAAGCTTCACAGCATGGCTCATCACCGCAAGGTTGCCTGCTTGTCGGTCTTCTACAGATTGTACTTCGGCGTGCCCAAGAACTCCACGACCTCATTCCACCTCTACCTTCGGTCATCCAGACGCACTGCAAGTTACCATCCCTGCCTAGTTGCTATTCCACCAATTCGCACTAAGCGTTTTCAAATGTCTTTTATAATGCGCACAGCAAAAGAGTGGAACTCTTTACCTGCGTCTGTGTTTCCGAGCGCATACAACCCAAATCTCTTCAAAGTAAGAGTGAACGGCTTCTTCTGGGTAAGCTCACTCCATCGTTGACTTTGTCTCTGTCACCTCTGACCTAGACTAGACTCAAGAGCAAACCCATTTCTATTTATTTATTTATTTTGTTAGGGAAAACAAACAATTGTACATTATGTATTACATCTAAGATTACATTGGAAGTGGGTAAATGTACAATCCACAACGTTTCCACAGATTACCTAGGTTAATGATACAGTGAAGACACAAGATTACAAGTTACAGAAAGAAGAAGACAGTAAGAGAATAATGAGGCTGTACTTATTTTAACTAAAACAAAAAGTACTAAATACAATTGTTACGAAAACAAACAAAAAGAAAAGACACTAAACATCACGCAATTGTAGACTATTCACTAAATATTTCTTAAATTTTTGGCGATCTAAAGCGAATATATCCAGATTCACAAAATGTTTATTGTAAATTTTAGCTAATCTATGGAGAGGCGCTCGTTCACCCGCATTGGTACGACAAGGTGTCGTGGCAAAAAGCGGGTAAACGCGTACCTCCCGACGAGTAACTGTTCTAGGCACTACATAAAATATATTATTAACTAGGTCTGAGCATTTCAAATAAAAAAATAATAATAATAATAAATACTTCTTACGATCCTAACTTGTTCTGAATCATTGATAACAGTTGTTTCTGCATGTTAATATACAATGTAAACACACAAAGAATAAATGAAAATACTAGCATAAGAGTATTTTGGAACTATCAAATAAATTCGGTGTATAAGGGCAATGGAGAGGGCTATGCTTGGAGTTTTCCTGCGTGATCGAATCAAGATTGAGGAGATTCGCAGGAGAACCAAGGTAACCGACATAGCCCGAAGAATTGCCAAACTTAAGTGGCAGTGGGCAGGGTACATTGCTCGCAGAACAGATGGCCGATGGGGCCGAAAGATTCTGGAGTGGCGACCGCGTACCGGAAGACGTAGCGCTGGAAGGCCGCCCACAAGGTGGTCCGACGACCTTGTGAAGGCCGCAGGAACCCGTTGGATGCGAGAAGCACAGAACCGGTTGAAGTGGAGGTGCTTGGGAGAGGCCTATGTCCAGCAGTGGACGTCTTTCGGCTGAAATGATGATAATGAATGTATAAGCTGTATTATTGTAAAGTTCCATTAAAATCCGTTCAATAGGTTTTGCGTGAAAGAGTAAGAAATATCCATCCATCCATCCATCCTCACAAACCTTCGCGTTATAGCGCTACCCCTATCAACTCCCCGCACTTCTAGGATTCGTCGTGTGCCGGCCAGGTTACGTAACTAGTTACAGTACGTACGGCACAACCCTATAATGAGTCGCGCGCCGCCGCGCGCCACCGCCAGTGAGTCACAAGCGCCCGGTCACTGCGCACGCGCTCGGCGTCCACAGACTCGTGCGCCTCGCGAGCCGTCCATTACCTACCAATAAGTTCTGCTATAAAGTTTAAATGTCCCACTGTGTCCATACATACGTTTTTTTAAAAATAATATACAGTTTTACATGCACAATAGTTGGAGTTTCTTTTGTGTAAAGTACCCCGACTATAGCGTTTATAATATTAGTAGGATATTGGTAGTCCGCGTGAAATTTATTGTTTCCCCGACCCACCCTGTCGCATCGCATCGTCTGTCAATACTACTACTTCGATTTCGCTTAGCGTTATTTCTGACTTTTCTCGGTTCCTAAGGGTTCTAACGTAATAATAAATAGCCTATACCTAGTATTTCTTAATAGTTGGGCTACCAAATAAAAAAAAAATTCAAATCCAACTCAAAAAAAAAAAAACCGGGATAGGAATCTGGTACCAGAGATTGGCGCGTTCAAACAAACAAAATCTTCAGCTTTATTATAAGTATATAGACAGGTGTAATACAACTCTAACTCAATAGTATATTCATGATTGTTCAATAATACTAACCTTTTTTATGTGAGAGATCAAAGACCTTTGCAATTTCAGGAATGAAGTCGCTTTTTACACTACTACAGTCTTTTTTAGGGTTCCGTACCCAAAGGGTAAAAACGGGACCCTATTACTAAAACTTCGCTGTCTGTCCGTCCGTTTGTCTGTCACCAGGCTGTATCTCAAGAACCGGAATAGCTAGACAGTTGAAATTTTCACAGATGATGTATTTCTGTTGCCGCTATAACAACAAATACTAAAAACAAAATAACATAAATATTTAAGGGGGGCTCCTATACAACAGACGCGATTTTCTCGCTCGATATCAATAATGGCAACAGGTAGACTTGAAATATTCACAAAATACTCAGTTGTATTTTTACTTTAATAATAAATAATAAAATTAAAATAAAATAAATATTTAAGGGGGGGCTCCCATACAACAAACGTGTTTATTATCGGCGTTTTTGCCTTGTGGTACGGAACCCTTCGTGTGCGAGTCCGACTCGCACTTGGCCAGTTTTTTTTTTGTTCAGCACTTCAGAAGTCACGTACTCTTTTGATTACTAAGAATCAGTTGAACAATACCAGGGAATTCCAAGTTTTTGCCGCATTAAATTAAAAACACGAAAACCATTCGCCAGTCAAGGTACTCAAACAAAAATACGACCATGTTTTATGTTAGACTAGCAGTGCCCCGTAGTTTCACCCGCATAAGTGTCGATCCCGTGGGAATATCGGGCTGAAATGAAATGAAATGATGATTTATTTGCAAGAATTTAGGTACAAAAATATGGTGTTAAGTAAAAGAAGGATCCAGTACATTCTACCGTCCGGCATGGAAAATAGTTTTTTTTTTTGTAGAATAATTATCATGAAACAATTTAAAAAAAAAAACACAAATATTTAACTAACATCAAATTATTAAATAATCCATAAAAAATATAAATCATTCAATTTGTAAGTTCAATTATTGGTAAACAATGTCAATAATATGGGTTTACTGCTTGATTTCATACCTAATCAATAATTAGTCAATATTACAATGTTAAAAAGAAGTAAAGTAACTAGCCTATGTCCTTCCCCGGGATGCAATCTATCTCTTTGCCAAATTTTATTGAAATCCGTTCAGTGGTTTAGGTGTGAAAAGGTAACATACAGACAGACAGAGTTACTTTCGAATTTATAATATTAGTATGGACTAGCAGCGCCCCGCAGTTTCACCCGCATAAGTGTCGCTCCGGTGGGAATATCGGGATAAAAAGTATCCTATATATAATATAATCCTGGTTACAGACTACCTGTGTGCTAAAATTTCATCCAAATTCGTTCAGTAGTTTTTGCTTGAAGAAGTAACAAACATACAAACACACACAAACTTTCGCCTTTATAATATTAATGTGAAAGTGCGTGTACCTTACCTAACTACCTACATATATATTCCGGGGTTCTTTTTTACACGATTATGGTAGAAAGATTATCAATCTCACTAAGTATGAATGTAAGTAAGTTTGTTCCCTCGTACAGCCTAAAGTACAGACGCCAGCACATCAACTTACCCGAAACTGTACATTTTTTTTCATTCGATTTTGAACCTTATGCTGTAGAAATAAAGTTGAAAATCTATTATAGAAATTTGACAGATTGTAGTAGCTTGATGTGCTGGCGTCTGTACCTTCTGAACCGATTTTTACATGAAATCTTAATTTGAACTACTACTTACTCCAAAAGTTGCTGAAAAAATCTGGTACACTCTATATTTTGATTTTTTCACTATATTTCTATATTCCAAATTAAAAAAAAAAAAACCCTATCATAGTAAATACTTCTTCTTACCATCGCAACTTGTTCAGAATCATTATTAACAGGATGAACATTTAAAAACAAAGTCAACGAGAAATTTCTACAGTAACCAAACAAATGATTTTCATAAACAATAATTCAATTCAAATCATTAACTTACGAATTTTTCATTAATTATACCTTAATGATTACAAAACAATCAATATTACAACAAAGCAATAGATGAGTATTATTTTGGCTGGAATATTAATTGCTTTATACGAAGAAATAGTTTACCTCGTTTGGAGCCTTCAATATTCCATTGTCACATTTATGTATTCAGTACAAGGAGGCCTGCGACTATCTCACGACTACGTAAAAGTCATCTGCCCTGATAACATATTACATGCTGAACGCACTATACCTACCACCAAAGCAGACCCAGTAGGTATGCATCCCAAAATAAAACACGAACTTTAATAAAATCCTTGTTCATCGATCAACAACAAATTGAAGTCGAGGTCACAGACGAAGAATTTAGCTTCAGACTAATTTAATTTAGTCTCCACAAAGGATATCGCATTTTTCTTTGTCTAGTTAGTTTATTTGAGTCTACTTAAAAGATTGTTTCTCTATCTTAATACCTACCAAAGTAGATTGTCTGAGAAAGATAATTTTTAGCATCCAATTTTGTTGTGATAATAGAAAGAACATACACATAATGTCTATTCCAATTTACTTTTCTTCCTGCTTTTATTAAATATTCTTTCTTTTTTTATGTTTACCTACTATAATTATAGCAATCATACTTGATTAGTTTTTTTGATAAGTACGTAGGTACCTAATTTTTAATTACCCACTAACATTTAGGCAATTGAAAATAATCGGACTGTTTAAAAGTAGTCCGGTATTAACTGTCTACAAATATTATGGGCAACTTATAAGGACATTGTTAAAATGAATAATTATTCTGGCATAAAAAAAAACAAATGGTGAACTAAATTAAATGCTTTCTACTTTTCAACCAGCCCGTACATATTTCGCAACAGCAACATAGCGGGTTATTTTGAATAAATATAAAAGAGAAATGTTACAAGGCTCGAAAAATTCTCGTGAGTGACAAGTTGACGGGTTGCGTGTGTTTTTGAGGGTTCCTTACGTCGGAGGGTGCATTTTACTGCTACTATTATTCAATTAACTATATTATTAACGCGATTACACCTAACTACTATTGCATTTCGTTGATTTCAATATGAAAGTGGGTGCGGATAATCTTCCCGGTAAATTACCGGCATTTATAATACCGTTTACGTAACACAATTTACTTAAGTGCATATTCATAACGGTAATTACTTTGGTAAGCAAATTAATCATGTTTTTTTACTGTGATAGTGGCTATTTTTAAAACAATATTTTACGGGGATAAATGTTAGCTAAACATGTATGTTTTTAAAATAAAGTAGGTAATTTTCAGAGAAAACTGGGTCCCCATTTTGAAATGAGTTTCCTGTTTGTTTACATTTTACAATGTAGGTACCTGTTCCACCGTAAGTAACAACCACGTTTAAAGTTTTATGTAGTTATCATGAGAGTTACTGGTACTGTTAGGTCACAGCTGGGCAAAGGCTGTCCCCATGACTTCCAGCTCTTTCGATTCGGGGCTAATGTGGACCACTGGTTGTTTGATTTCTCTTGCTAGTCCCTTCTACGGGGCTAGCCTTCTTCTACGGGGTCTTTTTTTTTTGTGGATGGGAAATCTTCAAACGAGGGTCCCGCTCTGGGTGGAGCGGAATCGAGTGTCAGACTCTTACTGACTAAAACCCACCCGTGTTCCTATTTCTCCTTCCTTAGCCCTTATGCTCCGGGGCAGCGGTAACCCTTTAGGACAATCCCGCTGACCAACGCGACGCCACAGATTTAAACAAAAATAGTCATTGTAGCTTATGTTCTGAGGCTGATGATAATATTTTCCTAGCTATATTTTTATCTATGATCAAAACGCGGTTCCATGACTGGTATAGCAAAATTTAATTACCTAATTAAAAATATCTACAAAAATAAGCTCACTTAGTAGTAACATAAGGTATGTTGGGATAAGATCGTTGCTGGGGTAAGACCGTAGGAATCAAATTATTTGCCTGCAAAATTAAATTTTGCTCTGATCTTCGTCGTAGCAGAATAAAAATAATGATGGAGAACACCAATGTTTATTACTGCATTAAAAACATTGCCACATTAGGTGGGAATTTGATTCATTCGGTCTTATACCATTAGCGATCTTACCCCAACATACTTTACAACGTATCTTAGAGCATCCTCCTTATTCCTTCAATAAGTAGGTACAGAATTCACTCGTTTAAAGACGCGGTTACCAGAAAACCAATTCCCCTAATTAAAAACATTCAAAATTAGTCGTATTCTCATCTCAGTGACAATCAATGTCAAAAACCTGTCAAAAATGTAGGGAGATTAGAGGTATTTTTGACAGATTGAGACTGAGATCAGAAGGCCAATTCCCGTAATTAAAAATCTTCAAAATCTAGTCGCATTCTCATCTCGGCGAGAATCAATGTCAAAAACATGTCAAAAATGTATAAGGGAAATTAGAGGTATCTTTGACAGATTGAGACTGAGATCAGACTGTGGACGTTCTTAAAATTACGGAAATTGCCCCTCTGTTTTGTTACGACTTATTTCAACTCAATATTTTTCTTTTGTTCTGGAAATAATCTTAATTAAATTAATTGGGTCTAATTAATCTAAATTAACTAACCCTATACGGTCTTCGCGTCTTTTATTAAATTTATTTTAACTTTTTAAGTATGAAAAACCGTATAAATATAGGTATATTATGTCATCCAATCCAAAATATTTCTAAGTCAAAACATGTCTCCACACAATAATTTTATATGCAGGTTTGTTCAAAAGCACTGAGTGTAAAATTAGGCTATTTCTCGGCTTTTGTCTAGCAAGTGCTCTCATAGATTAGCATTCGCAGCACCCGCTGACCTCAAAAAGACATAATTTATAGCTTGAATTCTGTACACATCCTGTAAAATGCAGAATTTTGCCACAAAAGGGAATAGAACGCTGTAGGAATTTATGACATTTCAACAAAATATTACACAAAATAATACAAATAAGTTATTGTGCGCAACTTGATTCATGTTGTTTCATTTTTAGGGTTCCGTACCCCAAGGCTATCACTACCTACATCCAACAAAAAAATTCTTATACCAAAAAATTAAATTAATAAATTTCACACAACTATACACATACACCTGCATTCTCATTAAAAAAATCACCACGAATTCCGTACAATCAAACATACTACATAAAAAAGCAATAACATAAAACACGAGAAGCAAAAACAAATTTCAACTAATGACTGCACATGCACGGACTAATTACGGAAAAAAAACGAATTTGGTTGAAGCGGCACAACAGTTTAATGATTTACCGGAGGATTTAAAGAGGTGTGATAGTATAAACATATTTAAGGCAGAACATAAGAAACATGTATGTACTCTGTAAAGTCGACAACGCCCCAGAGGTAAATATAATATTAATATTTATCATTTAGATATAAGCGCTTTGTATCTCATTTTAAGTGAACTATGTTATCTAAGTTCTTATGAGAAATAAATATCTTTCAACCTAAGGCTGCCAACGGAACCCCTCTGTCCGTCCGTCCGTCTAGACAGACGTACGTACGATACACCCCGCTGACAGCCGTCAGCGGGGTGTATCTCATGAACCGTATTAAGTAGACAGTTGAAATTCTCATCATCTTAGAATATTTATTTCTATTGTCGCTTTATCAAGGAAAAATAAAAATAACATAATGTTAAAAATTAAAGGGGGTCCATCTTTAATTTTTAACATTATGTTATTTCCACCAAGTCTATCTCGTACTTGGCCAGTTTTTACTCGAACCGAATTGACAAGCTACTGGCCACGAGCAAAGAAAACATAACAAGAATAAATAGTTTTCACGAATGCTAATTCAGTAGGTACCTATTAAAGTACCAAGTAATAGACTTCTCTGTATAAAAATAACTGTTATCATATGAGTAGACTTATCTATAATAAAATACCAGAAACCTTTAAAGATTTACCGAATAATTTATTTTTTATAAATTTAAAATTATGGCTGCTGGAAAAACGATTTTATTCTATACTTGAATGAATTTTGTAAATAATGTGTTTTAAATTATTTAATGTGAAGATAATGAATATTCAATGTATTGAAAAAAGTAATGATTGTTAGAAACCAGTATTTAAAGCATGCCATTGGACGTAAATATACTCATATACTTACTTATTGTAAAATTTTGCATGTCAAATGTCTGACTATGTATTAAGAAACATTTAAATTTTAAGATCAACGCTGCACCAATACCTATTGCAAATAAATCATTATGAATACTTAGTGACGTGGGAGTACTCCGATGAGCCACAGTGCGAATGTGGAGCCACTTCGCTAATTATGCCCCGCACAAGATGTGTGGCATAATTAGCGAAGTGGCTTATTGTTGTTGGTACCTTAGCGAGGCCAACAATAACGTTGTCGTAGTGGCAGAATTCTGGTCAAAGCTAATTTGAAAAAAAAACATAGGAAATGGAATTATTTGATTAGTACGGTCAGCAACAAAAGTCGATTAACACTTCATTTTGCTTGAGATTAAAAACTCTGAAGTGTTAATATTTTGCTCAATAACTGACATTTAAAAAACTGAAGTGTTAATCGACTTTTGTTGCTGACTGTACGAAGAAGAAGAAGTGTCGAAGTACCAGAAATTAATCTCAGAAAACAATCCTTTAAAAAATGTCATAACTATCATTGTCCCCGCAGAAAACAAACTAAAAATTACCTACCTCCACTAACCATGAAATAAGTACTTAAATATACCAGCATGGAACAGTCGAACCCCCACAGACGTACCTAAGCTAATATGAAATTAAAAGAGGGTTAGAAAATGGTAATTTCCATAGTGGTTATTAAGCAATGTAGCCAACATAGGGGGAGTGACTGCAACGGTAATGTATCACTGTCGGCAGCAATCAAGACACGTTCCTACGCGGCTTACCTTGAATTTTATTCAGGCACGTAAAGTTTTTATTCAGTTTTTCTAAGAATTTTGTTGGAATTCCAGTTTAATAGAGTGATTCCGGGTTTTTTTATACGTACGTGTTTAAATATTTAAGTAGGTTCTACTTATAGATTTGTTATGATTTTAATCCTACTTTATAATATAAGTATATATAATATTAAAAGATCACGCAAAATCGACTGAACGGATTTAGATGAAAGGCACACAGATAGTTTATTATAACCTGCATTAACATCAAGGATACACTATTTTTACCGATATTCCCACGGGATCGAGAATTATGCCTCTGAAACCGCGGGAAGCGGCTAGTGAGTTATAAATTTCATGTTACAGTATTTAATGGTCAAAGAGCCAATTCACAGTTGAAGATCTCTACTTATGCCCGATTCCTGTAATTTACAGTCCGTTATTGGTTAAAATTAAGACTCATGTATCTTTATACTAATATATGTATATCGTATTACACAGTAACTGGGTTGTAGAGGTCAGATAGGCAGTCGCTCCATGTAAAATACTGGTATTCAGCTGCATCCGGTTAGACTGGAAGCCGACCCCAACATAGTTGGGAAAAGGCTAGGCATTATGATGATGATGATGATGTCTCTTTACTAATAATGAAGGAAATACATAGCTTTGCTCGTAGAACCTCTCACATGGAAGTAGCTATCACAGGTAAAATTTTTTTACGCATCTATTTATATGTCCAGTTTGTCAATCAAAAACGCTACCATTGGCAAGCAAAATGAAAATGAAATTATTTGCTTACCTATACAATAACTCATTTGTGTATTGATGTTATATGTTATTGATAATATATCTCCAATCTTACAGAATCAGTAAACTACTGGAGATAAACCCTATCGTAACTAATACTAACAGATTCATTTCAATTATCTTCAGAGCAGGAGATCAACAGTATAAAAACTAGAAACTTCCGGTCTGCCACAGTCACGTAAAAAGTAGCATTAGGAGCGGCAAACTGCACAGAAGCAGGACTTAACAATCTATCAGAGAGTTGGAACAAAATTCACAAGTGCACAGCGCAACTGGCACACAGTGGGAGCGATTTAGAGTTTCATGGACAAAAACTATGACAAAAAGGAACTATATAGTCGCCTTAGAGTGAAAACCTCGGGATTGCAATACCGCGTAAGTAGCATTTTATGCATTCGGACAATCTTATAGTATCGAACAGTTCTGGATATAAAAGAGAGTTAAATTTCCATAGTAAAAAATAAAAAAGGACAGAACCTACTTTTCTGAAGTCGGTTATAAAACATAAAAGATACCGTACAAAAATTTTACAGCACGCAGTTCTTTCTTCCGCCTGAAAAGTTACTTCTATTACACTTACGAGGTTTTCACTCTAAGTTGTATGCATTTGACAGTTTGTCTGTATCTGTCAGCCGTGTGCCTCAGTCATATCTAATGTGGAAAAGTTTATGCTTTAACTTTAAACCATGCTTAAAATATCTTAAAAAACCGTAAATTTCCAAAAAAAAAAAAAATATTTCTTATTGTAAACGATTGTGCTTATCGACGGCGATGTGCCAATACCTCCTAACTGACAAAGTAAAAAATTTACACAAACTGATAAAAAAGTTCAAAAATAGACACGTTGCGTTGGTTTAGTTGGAAGGTACATATTTCTACATTTTAATTGAATGCTGTTGCAACTAAAAATACACTTAGGCGATTCACTAAAACATGCGCTTTTAAATTCAAAACAATTCAAAATAAAAAAGGGAATTTCTCAAAAAATGTCAGATAGGAGGTAATGGCACTTCGCCGTCGTTATTTAAAATAGCCCTAATATTTAGCATAATCAGGCTATAATGTCCTCACTGCTGCGCTGGGCCGCAGGCCTCCTGTCTATTAGAGGAAGTGGGCCATAATCAGTATGGGTTGGTGGATGTCACATGTCTTCCATTTTTTGACTGTACTGTTTCCTCACGGTGTTTTCCTTGCCATAATCGATGTTTGCCATAATCTTTAGAACAATATAATTTATAAATTAACTAGCTGACCCGGAAAACGTTGATTTGCCATATAAATTATTCCTACCCCTTACCCTACCCTACCCCTACCCTACTCCTACACTACTCCTACCCTACTCCTACCTTACTCCTACCCCACTCCTACCCAACTCCTAACCTACTCCTACACTACTCCTACCCTACTCTTATAAGTAAAAAAAAAAAAGATAAAAGTATCCTACGTCCGTATCCTGGTTCTAAGCTACCTCCCCACCAATTTTCAGCCAAATCGGTTCAGCCGTTCTTGAGTTTTAGATAGTGTAACTAACACGACTTTCTTTTATATATATAGAGTCTCTGCACCATGCAATTCAAAACTTCAAAAGACTTGTTCAGTGGTTTCATGAAATCATACACAATTCTACGATTACCAAATGAAAACCAGATACATTGATGTTCGTATAATCCTTTGTGTAACTTTGTAAACAGAACTCCGAATCGCGTCCACTGTGCATCGTTTTATTACATTTTCAATACCACCAGATGATGCGATTCTCGGGCATAGGTCAGCTCGGCTATCTTATTGTGCCCCTGATTGCGTTTCCAGTTCGGAATTGACGTTGCTTGTGTTTCCACAATACGAGTTTTTGAAATTAATTACGAATAGATACCTTGCCTTTGTGTGAAGTATTTGTTGAGTTTTTGAGTTATTTTTGATTAAAGGTGAACACTGTAGGTAGGTATAGGTCCTTTTAAACTATGGTTACCGAATCGATATAAAACGAGTATATTTAATTGGTATTGGTTAGCAGTCGTAACGTACTAATTTATAGCTAATTAACTTTTGCATAGACTTCGCCTACTTAGAGGGCGGAAATTATCCCACGCGAACGAACTACCGGGATAAAAGTATCCTATGCACAGACGCCAGCACATCAAGCTACCCGAAACTGTCAAATTTTCCCAATCAACTTTGAACCTTATACTTTGGCAATAAAGTTGAAAATCTATTAAATAAATTTGACAGATTGTAGTAGCTTGATGTGCTGGCGTCTGTACAACACACTATCAATCTCAATCTAAATCATTTTGACGGCTATTGCTAATCCATTGCTTCATAATGTTCGAATGAATGAATGAATGAATTGCACCGATCCCAGCGTGGTTAAACCAGACTCGATTAATCGAATGAACCCCAAGATTCGCACTAGCTCCTGTAGCCTCATGTTCATAGTGCTACAGCGACCATTGCATATCAAGGAATAGACCGGGGGGTGCGGTAATGGTAGGGAAGACGTGCCCGTAGGATAGGTAAGGATTTAAGAGCCTACCGGATATGCATCCTTGTGTAAGCATTGGACTAGTGGAGAGATGGGTAATTATTGTCTATGGATGGGCATCTTTTATCGACCTTGCCGCCAGGTTGGTTCAGGTCGAGCTTCCTCGGTGCGTCTTTTGGCGGGCTTCTCCTGCTTTCTCGGTTCTTTTGTATGTCATTGCTCTGTTGTGTTGTGTTAGATGTTGCTGTTTTCAATGTCTTCGTCGGAAGTTTCGCTACTATCCGTTCCGAGTTTTTTGTAAATCTCACTAGCAGCGATCTTGATCTTACTTCTATCCTCCGCTGCCACTGCTTCATAATGTTCGAGAGAAAAAATCTGTTCAACAACGTAAATAACGTAATTAATGTTGTTGAACTGTCAAAATGAAAACCATTCCTACTGTTAGGCCAAGCGCGCACAACGATTTTACTTTTTGCGACACGATTTTAGAATCGCACGCACTGCGATAAAAAAATCGTTGGTCATTGCTCAGTCTCACCATGGATACGGTACAAGTTGCTTGTCTCTATTTACTACTTCGGGAGGAAAGAAGAAAAGAGAAAACAAATCGTCAATACTGGACTCATCCTTTTACAGCGTATAGATTTATTAAGGCTTTCTTTTTTCAGAAATACTAGATTTTCGGCTATATCCCAAAAAATTATATGGCTATTACTGAGAATGTTCCACGTCTAGCCTCGTTTTGTATTGGGACTCCAGTGGATATGTTTATTCTCGAAAAACGGAATACGAATGGGCGCCGGCCAGCCTGAATGCGCGATTTTTCTGTCGCAGTGCGCGCGGGTATACGTTGCATTCCTGCGACAAAATTATCGCACGATAAAAAATTGTGGTGATAAAAACAGTGTCTTCCTGTTCAATTTCATCAAAATCCGAAAGTAACGGACATACAGAGAGACTTTCGGATTCTATTAGTATGAAATATGGTTTTTTTTATTGGAAGATTCAGAATAGTTGGTACAAGGTTCACTAAGTCATCTACTAAATCTGTACCACACACATGATTCATTTTGTTCATCACCGACAAATTATCATACGTAAACAAACTAGGCCCGACTAGTTAGAAGTCTCCTCAAAGTTTCAAATTAATTTGAAGTTAAACACTTAATTGGACGTTACCATACCAAAGTGGGTTTAAATTGTTAACGTAACATTGTATGTAACAGGTTACAGCAACGCAAGACATAGTTGCATTAACGCTTGAATATAATATGAGCTGTAAAACGTGTTTCCTTATTACAATAAACTATTGTTTTGAGTAGTTAGCAGCTGGAATGAACATACAAATTAACTTAGTTGTTTCAATTAAATTTCAACTTGAAAATGAAGAAATTAAAGTACCTAGCTACAATAATATAAACGGGTGGGTACTATGGTACCCGCATGAGACTCAGAAAAAGTTCAGGTTGAGAGCGTCGCGTCATCCCTGTCAATAATTTTTTTAGCTCAAATATAAAAAGAAGAAATATTTACCACAAATAAACGCTATTTGTGGTAAATATGACGCAGGGTGGGGGAAAATATGCCATCGCTCAGCGTCAATGCTAAGACCCTATGGGAGACAGAGCCCCAGCGCTAGTTTAAATAATATAATATATAGTTTAAAATAATTGTCGTAAGGCCTACTCATAATTTTTAAGTACGGTATGTAAATCGTCCGGAGCTAAATAAACATACATTTTTAATTATTTCCTAACCTTATCGATGAATATGAAAACAGAATTAGATTTATCTGTCCATTATTCACACATAAAGGACATAATATATCACAAAACATTAGAGCTAATGCAACAAATAAATCACGCATATGTTTTATACATACTCGTAGCTAAAATAAAATAAATATAAGTCAGATCATCGTGATTAATGATAACGCGTGCTAGTAAGCGGGCGTACCAAAAACGCGGCGTTTAGATCATACGTTTGCGATATGACTAGGGTTGTCGTCAGCAATTTTGTTTTCCCTAATTAGAGTAGACTTTTTCGTGGAGACCCTCACCTTGCAAAACCTTCATTACCTATTGGGTTAAAAATTTAGGAGAAAGCGCTACTTTCAAAGAAACAAGTTACATTCCGGTAACTTAGAAATTTTTTTGGCACCATCAGCTCCTGTAACGTGCAGCTGGCAGGACACGCAGGACACGATATTAAGTATTCTAACGTTTGTGGAACAGCACCACAAAGCCACTTAAGCATTAATTTAATTTAAACTGTTTGTAGGCACGTTTAAATTGTCAAGAAGTTGGTCAGTCAAAAATATGAAGCTAGCTTTTGCCCATTCCATAGTGAGAACGATATAAAAATTACGTACACGTCAAAAGCGTCCAGAGTACAACAAACAGAAACAAAAAAAAAATTGCAAAAATAAAATAAGCTGTGGCAGCTAAGAGATGACAAGCCCCAACTGACGGCGCCCGTTCATGAACATGACGCATGGATCAGCACCATTCAGCCAGTTCAAGTCAGTTCCTCTCAAGTAAGGTCAACCTAAATTAAGGTTTTGATTCTTCTTGTGAGCGTATTAAATCTGGATTAAATACTTAGAATTGGTACAAGGGAAAAAGTACGTGACAAATGATTTGAAAGGAGAAGAAAATAAATGAATTGAAAATGAGAAGAAGTCAAGAATCACGAAATCCAATATTCAGCCAATCAATATCAACGACCAAACAAAAACTACAAGAAATATTCTCACCTGGCACACCACAGAAATTCCTATATTTACCTACCGGAAACAAATCAGAGCAAATCTCTCTCCCTAAGGAAAACTATCTCGATTCGCACAGTAAACAAAATCAGAAGGAAAAAATATATGTGAGGCTTAGGTGCGGCAACCCTAAATATAAGGCTTCGGTTTAATTTATCACTTGGTCCGCAAACTCGTGATTAATACGTATAGTAACATCACACGATAGTCTGTTTCGTATACGGGTTCCTTTATCGCATTGCTGCGGTAGCGAACCGATCCAACTTTAATTTGTTGTTGTTTTTTCTTTTCTTTGCTTATTGGAAGGAAATTGCTACCTAATAGAACAGTGGTAGGAGGATATAATGTAGGTCATGTTGATGTGAAAAATGAGGCTAGTCTAATTGAAAAAAGAAAAAAATCCAGCAGTCGGTAATCACCGCATTCAAGCCTGTTGTATTCGAATTTTCTTCCACGAATTGACATTTTTTCTGTGCTACTAGATCTATATAAATAAAATAAAACAAAGTCGGGTTAGTCACACATTCACGGGTTCATCACCCTGCTCTCAAAACGGTGAAGGAAAACATCGTGAGGAAACCGGTATGTCCTAGAACCAAAAATTCGAAGACATGTGACATCTGCCAATCCGCACTGGGCCCGCGTGGTGGATTACGGCCCACTCCCTCTCACCGAGAGGAGGCCTGTGTCCCAGCAGTGGGAACATAGGCTGATTATGGGGTTAGTCACACTATTTATAACTCAAGAACGGCTAGACCGATCTTTGATTTGTTGGATTTGTCTCCGCCCCGAATAGCAGAAAAAATATTAAAACAGAAAATTAATTTAAAAAAAAATGAAGTTAGTTCATTTTCTCATACATTCGTTTTTATTGATTCTGAGGCGAAACGAAGTTCGCTGGGTCAGCTAGTTCATAATAAAGTTTGGTATTTCAAAAGACTGAAAAAATATAGGTACTTAATACCAAAGTATTGTAAATCAAATGTTTGGTACTATAATAGTCTGTAAGCAATCCTACGAATACATTAAACAAAGTGATACTTATAATGAAAATCGTTTTTATGAAATCTGTGGCCTAAAAAGGCCACTTTATCGTAAAAGGATAACATTATGAATCTCTACGTAGGTATAATCAAAGAGATTGGGATTGGATTTGGATTGGATTGATTGGTATTTTAGCACAGACAAAAAAAAATAACTGAAAAATCTTTCACCAATGGGATTTGTTACGATTAACTTGACAGTTAACCATCCATTATGATTCATAATGTTATCCTTTTATGATTCTGCCAGGGTGGTTTTTTTAGGCCCCCTATTCCTTTACGGAAAATGCATTCAATTTTATTCCTTTTCCTTTAATGAGGTTCTTTAATGAGGTTCACTAGAGTGTTAATGAAACATTAATCTCGTTAGCATCTAGTATCTAACAATTATTTAGTAATAACACGTAGATTACTTATAGTTGAACACATGTTTTGGATATGGGTAAACTTCAGGCAATATCTGCACACTACACTATCAAGGTGAAGGAGTAGGCGCCTATTCTGTATTCAATGAAAACTTATTACCTCCCTCCTATAAAGCTGTGTGCAGGAGGGGCACAAAGAGCCATGGAGCGTTCCATGCTTGGCGTAAGGGCCTTATGATAAGGCCTACTTATCGTCTAGTTCCCGCTTGATCTCCGTATTAAAATTCGTCTTATTTTACTTGTCATAGGATAGCAACTTCATCATCGTTCTTATAAAAATATCAAACACAATTTATGTCAAGTTAGGGAAATTATTTGCTTAGTAAATTACTACCTACGACTAGCAACTTAAATATAGGTCTACCGGAATCTCATGGCATAAAAAAAGTAATTTTCATATGGATTGACATTGCCTTATTATGGCAATGTCAATCCATCCAATAGTTCGTATTCTCAAATCACAACTGTCAAAACTTGACAGTTGTATGAAATTGCTGTAACACTGTAAATTGGCGTAGTGTGTCAATTTGATATTCAATTAATTTCCCTGACCATAGTTAGGTATTTAGGTATACAAAGCTTAAGCTTTATATCTGGGGGCACGGGAGTGCCCCCGCCAAGACGAGCCAAGCGAAGCGCAAGGACACTACCTACCTTTTCTTGAAGCACTTCGTCGTATTTTTGAACCTTATTAACTTGGGTTTGGATTATACCAGATAAACAAAATTTTTGGGACATGATGTCAGTGATTGACGTATTAAACCTATGAATTGCATAGCTCTTATACTTTAGATTTTATTGATATCTAAAGTACCCCAATTTCGTCACTGATTCACTGACTCACTGACTGATGATCATCAATATTCTTAAGGTTCTTCCTGAAGTCCTAGAAAGCTGAAATTTGGTGTGTAAGCCAGTAATAGTACACAAACAACAAAAAAATCTTAAAACTTGAAACTTTTACCCCCCCAACCCCTTAAACTAGGGGGTGAAAGTTTGTATGAGACTTCCGTAAATTTTGACGCTAGAGGTCTGAAAATTTATATAGGGGTTGTTATAAATAATAAGATATGTATTTCAGGGTTTTTAGTAAATCATCCCCTACCCTTTAAATTAAGGAATGATTTGTTTCGGTTTCCCCATACAAACTTAATTTCATGCTTGAGATCTGAAAATTATACAAGTACATTCTTCTTACAAATTTTAAAACATAATTTAATAAAAAACATCCCTCAAACCCTTGCATTACGGGATAAAAGTGTATAAAACAAAAAAAAAAATACTTGTATAAATATCATAAGCAACTTACAAAAAGATTTCATGTTAAATGTTGCCAAGGCGAGACCATGTAGCTCGCACTGTCAAAAAGTAATCAGATCTCATGTAGAGCCAAGCTTCTAACTCTACTCGCCCTAACTCTACAAGGCCTAGCTTCGCAAACTCTACACCTTAGTCAAAATATATGGCTTGGCCATTTCGCTACATTCACATGAGCGTAAGGTGAAAAACTCTCATACTGTTATACAATGGTTCTTGTAGTAACGAAACGGCCAAGCCATATATTTTGCCTAAGGTATAGAGTTTGTGAAGTTAGACCTTGTAGAGTTAGGGCGTGTAGAGTTAGAAGCCTGGCTCTACATGAGATCTGATTACTTTTTGACAGTGCGAGCACCGTGGTCTCGTCTTGGCAACATTTAACATGAAATGTTTTTGTGGGATACAAATTATTGAGAATAGAAAAACAGTAGGCGTCAGGTTTGACTGACAAGAGAAGTAAACAGGGAGCCTAAAAAGGCCACTTTGGCAGAATCATAAAGGATAACATTATGAATCATAATGGTTAACTGTTAAGTTAATCGTATCACATCCAATGGTGAAGGATTTTTCAGTTATGTTTTACTCTACACGCCCTAACTCTACAAGGCCTAACTTCGCAAACTCTACACCTTAGTCAAAATATATGGCTTGGCCGTTTCGTTACTACAAGAACCATTAACAGTATGAGAGTTTTTCACCTTACGCTCATGTGAATGTAGCGAAATGGCCAAGCCATATATTTTGACTAAGGTGTAGAGTTTGCGAAGTTAGGCCTTGTAGAGTTAGGGCGTGTAGAGTTAGAAGCTTGGCTCTACATGAGACCTGATTACTTTTTGACAGTGCGAGCTACATGGTCTCGCCTTGGCAACATTTAACATGAAATGTTTTTGTGGGAAAACATTGACGTGCAAACTGTTACCATCAATTCAGTATATAATTCTAGATCCAGCAGAGTTAACATTTATCGTCGGTTATTAAAAAAAATGTCTGTGTGGTGCCGGACTTAAAGAATTGCACCACCCCTTACTTCCCGTGGGTGTCGTAAAAGGCGACTAAGGGTCTTACCGGAGAATGGGCAGCAGCGTTCTCTATTTATTCCACCACCATACCATACTGCGATCGCCAACCCGCCTGCCAAGCGTGGCGATTATGGCAAACCCCCCCAAAATTGGGGGAGGCCTATGTCCAGCAGTGGACGTCTATCGGCTGAAACGATTAAAAAAAATCTTCGGTTCCATACATTTTCATCGTGTACCTGCACTTTTTACTGAAGTAAATGTTTGAGGGTCTAGAATCATGTGCTGAATTTATGGGTGTTCCCCTGTTTCGCAGACAGAAATTTCATAGAATTTCGTTTCGCAGAAAATGTTTCATTATATAATATAACTAGCTTCTGCCCGCAACTTTGTCCTTAGTGGATACCTACTCTTCACAAAGAACACACACTCCAAATTTCATGTCTCTAGGACCAGTGGTTTAGGCTGTGCGTTGATATATCAGTCAGTCAGGACTTTGAATTTTATATGTACAGTGGGCTGCATCAATTGGGTACCCCAGTTGTATTAAAATTAACTTTGCTACAACTTTGCAATTCAAACATAATACAATATACATCCTTAAGAATAATACAAAAAGTGTTTATTACGGACGAGATTCGAACCATCGAATCATCGGTTATCCTTTGAATACCGCGAGCTCTTACCAACTAAGCCAGTTAGGTAGTTAATAACTCGATGAATTATCATTCTACTTGGCGTTATAATTCTGTCTCTGTCTAACCGATATATTATTGAGAATGCATAGTTGTTAATTGAGGGTAGTTACGCATACATTTTACTAATCTATATTGAAGTTACCGTCTGATGAGTCTAGTTTTGTTTCACCTTTCGCACTATCGCATATTAAACGTGTTTGTGTTAAAACAATAATTTAAAATGATAGATAATTAAATTATATTTCTTTCATTTTAATATAAACCTAATAGTTATAACAACAATAAAAAGAAAAAGTTGCATTAATAGTATAACTCAGAGAAAAATAAAATTTGATGAAAACAAAAACTTACTTATCGGACTGCCAGTATCGAACCTGGGTCAGCGGTTTCACATGTTATATCCTAAACCTCTAGAGCAACTTAACATTTACTAACAGTTCTAAATTAATATTCACTTGTGCATTGTTGTTTATCTATAAACTTTTTGAAAAAGTATTACAACAAAAATAGTAAAGAAAAATATATAAACCTATATATAAAAATATTAAATTGAGAACCTCCTTCTTTTTTGATGTCTATTAAAAATAAAAAACTTTACATCGCGGGTTCGAATGTGGATGCTTTTAAGGGGGGTACCCACATCATGAAGCCGACTGTACCTATAGATATTTGGTCCTTGTATTTTTATTTCGAATATTATTGTTTCAACGACTATTTACTTGAATGAAACAATATATTTCACAGTAACACAATTCCAAGAATTTTATAATCACGTTTTTTTATTTCACAAACTAATCAAACAATAGAATTATTTTTTAACGAATATTGTTTGTTCGGTGTATTTTTCCATGGCATTTGAATGAACTATAAAAATAATGGTTTCTATAAAAGTGATCTCGTGACTTGGGGCACCCCGACTTGGGTAAGGTTAGGTTCCTTTAAACTCCTCCGTCTCGGTCGGGACTCCGTCAACTACTTATTATTATTGCTTGTAAACCAACTTAGACCCGCCACGTGATCTTCCTCACGAATTGAAACGTTTAGAAACTGTCACTGGATAAAATGTTCTTCTTGGTAATAAGTTTTGTATTAACTAAATAATATGAGGTTAAAGTATATTTGATTTGTTGTTCTATGCTTCGAATATCGAAATATTAAGTTTTATTTCTAACAAAAATTATGATTAATTTTTTTTCAAATTAAATATTCTGCGTATTGATTATTCTATGAGATGATAATATGAGAAAAATGTATGTGAAAGGAAATTCTATGAAACTGTTGTCTATATACCAACGTACAACCGATTTTATGGTAGGTTCTAAGATTTGCGCGACAATATCCCTTACACCGTGTTTTTTACTTATAAGTACTAACGGATAAATTTCTGATTATTAAATAATATACGCAGCTAATACGCTGACAATACTGATACTAATGACAACCTGTTACCATGGATTCAGTAGGTACAGACGGCAGCACATCAAGCTACTACAATCTGTCAAATTTCTTTAATAGATTTTTAACTTTATCGCTAAAATATAAGGTTCAAAGTTGATTGGGAAAATTTTATATTTTCGGGTAGCTTGATGTGCTGACGTCTGTACATTGTGTACGAACCCCCCTACGATGGAAATTTAAGGCAGTCATGTAAAAAACAAATTGCTGTTCCATACATTTTGACTCAGTAGACACTTTCTTTTCGTCTTTTTTTTACAGCTGAAAAATTTCTAGGGGTTCTAGATTCATGTGCTAAATTCACGGTTACAGTTTACGCTCGAAGTTCCTGCCACCCTGTACGTAGGTACAATTTTTATTTTATTTATTTATTTTATTTATTAAAACTTTGTGCACAAGTAACAGAAATACTGTACAAAGGCGGACTTAATGCCTGAGGCGTTTTCTACCAGTCAACTTTAGGGTGATGCAGAAACAAAACATGGCAGGTGCAACATACGGGATAAATAGCTAGGAAATGATTATAAAATACAAGAATAAATACTAATACATAGATAGATACATACATACACACAAAATGAACTGTGAGGAGAAAAAAATTATCGGTAGAGGAGAAAACGAATCTAGCAAATCAGCGCTGGACTGTTAGGGCCAACTTTTGACGGATATGTTTACGTGCCTTATTGCCTTCACTTTAAAAGATAACCGACTGGTAGCCGTCAAATTTTCTAATTACTCCGCACATAATTAGACCATGGTAGGACTTCATATACCTACATACCTACCTATTGAATCTAGAATAAACTGCAGTAACTTGGAACAAAGCGAAAGCTCTGCTCTCACGCCAAGTTTGCATTAGCTATGAAAGCGGTTGCTGCATTATTGTTTTTTTTTTCCGCAAAAAAGTAATAGTGCAGCTCTGAGGTCTTAATCTAATACCGCTTAATCTTAACCGTCATGTGGTGGCCTAGTTTTTGACATGGTTTTGTTTGAACTAGATATTTTGCTTTGAAAATGGCGAAAATTCACATTAAAATTTATTTTCTGGCGCGGTGTATTCGGCTCACAATTATTTATTTTGAAAAACAAAAGAAAAATAGGCTGGAAAAACGTTGGCCTGCTTTACGAAATAAAATATTAGAGTGGGTTGCATCAATAGCTCCGTTATAGTTTGTGTCAAAGTTAAATTTAACCGTAACCATAACAATGACCATAGAATCTACTATCCGTTGTTGCACCATCATGTATTTCGTGTATTTCACAGTTAAAGTTAAAAGGGTGACAAGTGACAAGACGTCATATTTCCCCAAAATGTACGTGGGTAATTTTTTGACAAGGGCAACACTTCAAGCTTGTTGTCATCACGCTTTGTTTATTTGACACTAGTGATGTTAATCAGTCATTAATGGTCAGGACTCGATTGTCTCGATTATTTAATTCAAAAACTCAGTTTAAGTTGATCTAAGGACTAGAGGGAGGTTCCCAGCAGCTTCGTACGTTTGAAACGCACACAAAAATAAACTTCAAGAAAAGAATCATAGCAAGATCCAAAATACAGTTACCGTTCTATATTGGTAATGTACCAAGGTATTTAAGTCAGTGACATTCGGCTCAGATTGGCTTTGTTCGACTTTGTAAAGAGCGTATTAATACGAATAATAATAATAATAATTCCTACGCATATTCCACTGATTGTCAGATTGATCTGATAAAATCAATGACGATTTAATGACAAATTACACTTTATTATCTGACAACACTAACCCACAGAATATGTATTTTCTGTTATTAAAACTCTGTGACTGTACATCACAGTATTATGACGGTTTATTACAAGAATATATTTATTACCTGGTTTTTTAACCAAGAATGACAGTTAACTAGTGTGGCAGTGTTGGTGATATTTATCTAATCGTGAGTACATCGAGTGGCACCTCGAGAGAAAATGGACTCAGCTTTTGAGTAACGAGTTAAATAAAATCAAGCCGCATCACTATCTGACACTGTCAGAAAGACAAGGTGTCAAGTGACTATAACATTCATTTTATTTTTCCGTTTCTTTCGAATTGCATGAAATTGATATTTCTGTTTTCCTGTATGTAATTGAAGGATTATATTATTGGAAGATGTATTACAGCATTTACTCCAGAAGGATGTTGTGTTAATTATTCAATAAGATTTTAACGCAATGTGCGAACACATTGCCCGAGACTGCTGCAAATGTACGGTAACTTGTGAACGCAAGGATTCACGAACGCTAGTCAAACCATCTTTAGTGTAGTTTAACGAAAATGCGTATAGACGATGCAAGAAAGTATTGAAACTGTTTATACATTATGGAGATTTGAATACAGGAATATTTACATTATATGTCGATTTTCACAGCAAACGCATACTGTGCCTGATGAATGCGGGAAAGAACATTGTTTTGCAGTGGCATCCAGCACACCAAAAAGAACAAGAATAATATTAGTTAGAATACGCTTATTTTCTAACATAAATCATCTATTTATTTTCAGGTGCATTATTTAGGTAGGTACCTACCTACCTAACAAATTCATTTCTAACACCCAGCTGCTCTTGCTGGATGCTATTGCAACTGTTTGGTGGACAGACGTTGGTATTGTTAGCTGTTGTGCACATGTACCTACTGTTGAGCGTGCGGTATTGAAGTATTTTCATCGGTGGAGTGACCTGCATATTTTTCAGATGAAATATTACCTACTTCTAAGTCGTCTGACGTTGAAATTAATATAAGTAGTTACATTAATAAAAATGCTCTGCTATGTACAATTTGTTATTATTTTTTTTTTTTTAACCGTTCAATACACTCCTACTATTTATCGCTGAGCAGTGGTGGGTCCGTCGTAACAGCTGCGACTTACAGCATAAAGGTCGTAGGTTCGAACCCAGACAGGCGCTTTACTTTGTGTAAATTATTTCATCACCACTGCTCTCAAAACGAAAACATCGTGAGGAAGTCCTATATCCATACTAATATTATAAATGCGAAAGAGTGTCTGTCTGTTACCTCTTCACGCTTAAGCCGCTGAACTGATTTAGATGAAATTTTGTATAGAGATAGTTTGAGTCCCGGGAAAGGACATAGGATAGTTTTTATCCCGATATTCCCACGGGATCGTAACTAATGTGGGTGAAATCGCGGGGCGCTGCTAGTATATACTAAATTAATTTTGATAAGCATTGACTTTCATAAAATAAGGAAGAAAAAAAACAAGTACAATTTTAAAAACATAATATGACCAAACAAAAACAACCTGTCTTCAAAGAACTTAATGAAATTGAAATGGATCAAATCAGATAAAGCATTTGGAATCAAGATGAACTTCATCGGCACAATGAAGAGAAGTATAAGCTAGGAACTAGAAAAACTGAAATTAGTAATCGATATTCACAATACACTTGCTACAGTTTACATAATAACATTTTACATAAGAATATCGATTTCAAATTTCAGTTTTTCTAGTTCTAGCTTATACTTCTCTTCACTGTGTTGCTTTAATTGCCGAAGAAGCTCAAGCTCTAGCGTATTCTTCTGAATTTTTGGTTCTAGGACATGCCGGTTTCCTCATGATGTTTCCCTTCACCGTTTTGAGAGCAGTGGTGATGATATAATTTACGCAAAGTAAATCGCCTGCCTGGGTTCTACTCAAATCGTAAGTCGGGGCCATTAGGTAATTATTTATATAATATGTAGAGTTCTCAGGGGTTCTTGTTTTCAGCAAGGGAGGACCCTTGCTGAAAACAAGAACCCTTGCTGAGAACTAAGACCTTAGCAAGGGCTCTGGCTTCTAACAAGGAAAGTTAGAAGCTCTTGCTAAGGTCTTAGAACCCGGAATCTGTCCAAAAATTAATTCTCATCCTACTTATGAAATCGATCAATGCGAGGGTGAATTTTTTTCTCTTCCTAACTGGCAAATCGGATTCACTGACACTATCATCGCTAGAAGAGCTTTATTTCCACAATATATCGCGGAGTAAAGACATACCTAATTTGTTTTAGTAGGTACTTTATTCAATAACACAATATTTTTATAGGTTACAATGCAAAGCACATGACATATACAAATGACACAAACCGTAACTATAGCCCTTTACCGCCCGAAGTTGGGCGATTAAAGTTATAGTTATCTGTGACGTCATTTTAACAATTTTGTCAAAATTAAAACGATGCAACCCGAATTTCGCTTAACCGGAGATTTGACGTCTGTCAAAGCTTTGATTATAGTTAAAAATGACTTGTTATAGTTATTTATGACGTCATTTTAACAATTCTCAAAATGATGCAACCCGAATTTCGCTTAACCGGAGATTTTGACGGCTGTCATGGGATTGGTTATCGTTATAGTTAGCTGATGCAACTTAAGTATTTCATCATTATGATGCTGGTATTTTGCGATGATCGTGTTTTGTTTTACAGGAATCGAAAATAAAATGGTTTTCAAAGGAGAAACAGGGGGCCTAAAAAGGCCACATTGGAGAATCATAAGAGGTCGTAATATATTATGGCGAAGAGACAGTCCGTGTTTTTCTTTTTTTCGCTGCACTACGTAGGTATAATCAAAGAGATTGGGATTGGATTTGGATCGGATTGATCAGTGTTTTAGCACAGACAAAAAAAATAACTCAAAAATGCTTCACCAATGGGATTTGATACGAATAACTTAACGGTTAACTGTCCATTATGTTATCCTTTTATGATTCTACTTAGTGGCCTTTTTAGGCCCCCAGGTACCTAAGCCTATGATGCAATTATTTATCTGTTAGCTAGTAGCTAAGCATAATCAGCCTATAATGATTCCACTGCTGGAACACAGGCCTCCTCTCTGTGAGAGGGAGTGGGCTATAATCTACCACGAGGTCCCAGTGCGTGTTGGTAGGTGTCACTGTTGATGTTTTCAAATTTTTGGTTCTAGGACATGCCGGTTTCCTCACGATGTTTTCCTCCAACGTTTTGAAAGCAGTGGTGATGGAAGTTATAGCCTGTTATAGTCTGTTAGCAAGTCTCATCATCTGCCTAGCCTTTTCCCAACTATGTTTGGGTCGGCTTCCAGTCTGACCGGATGCAGCTGAATACTAGTATTTTACATGGAGCGACAACCTGTCTGACGTAATGGTAATACGATACGCCTTGGTAAGACTGGTTGTCAGATTTTCGGGCTTCTGACTACCCGTAACGACTGTCAAAGATCCACGAATGACAGCCGGGACCAACGGATTAACGTGCTTTCCGAGGCACGCAGGAGTCACGGTATGTAAAAATGGTCACCCATCCACAGACCAACCGCGGCAAGCGTAGCTCAATCTGTTCGATCGACCTGCGCGGCTGTTATTATTTAACCACGAGCCCTTCTCTGTGCAAAATTATATCTCATTAGGGGCTGATTTTTTAATCGCCAGATAACTTTTATTCGAGGAATAAAATTGACGTTGGACGGTTTTTGTATGAAAAATCTGTCAACATTTCAAAATTATTTCTCGAATATGATTATCAGATGATTGAAAAATCAGCCCTAAATGAACTTATTTCGATCAAATATTATCATTAAAATACAATAGGAAGTAGAAAATCAGTTCCCTCTTGACCCACAATTCATATGATAATCACATATTGACTACTGACACGAGAACTGAATAACACATTGTTGATAAAAGGGGAAGTCATCCCGTGATGTATGACCGCTGTAATACGGACAGACAACTATGAATAATACATGTATGGCGCTAGTAATAATCTGTGAGCATCGCCATTGGATGTAGTATGTTGCTGATGTGTGTACGAGATTCGATCGTTATTTTGGGTTATGATTTATTGTGGTCATTTGCATGTTCATTTGTTTGGGTGTGAGGATGAGTTTTCTTATAAATAATCTGCTACATCAATAATTCATCATTTTTCATCATCATTTCAGCCGAAAATATCCACTGCTGGACATAGGCATCAATAATTATTAATAAATAATTTAAAAAAAAATCTATCATAGAGCAAGGATTAGCCTGGATCTATTTTGGTGTAAATAGTTTCTTAGTTAGATGAAGAATCGCCCGAAGAATTGCCAAACTGAAGTGGAAGTGGACAAGGCACATTGCTCGCAGAATAGATGGCCGATGGGGCCGAAAGGTTTTGAAGTGGCGACCGCGTACCGGAAGACGTAGCGTTGGAAGACCTTCCACAAGATGGTCCGACGACATTGTGAAGGCCGCAGGAACCCGTTGGATGCGAAAAGCACAGAACCGGTCGAAGTGGAGGTGTTTTGGAGGCCTATGTCCAGCAGTGGATGCCTTTCGGCTGAAATGATGATGATGAGATGAACTCCCCACTTTGCATGATTTTCATAAGAAAATGAAGGGCTCCTGAAAATCTCATGCTTTTCCAAAGCCCTCCTCAATATGCCTAGCCTTTTCCCAACCGTGTTGAGGTCAGCTTCCAGTCTATCGGGTGCCGCTGAATATTAGTATATTACATAGACCGACGTCACTACCTATCTGACGTTCACTACCCTGTTACTGGGTAACACGATAGTTTTGGTTTGACCGGTTGTTAGACATTTGGGCTTCTGACAACCGTATCGACTGTCAAAGATCTATGAATGACGGCCGGGATCAGAGGCTTACTGTGCTTTCCGATGTACGGAGTTGTTTCGATATGCACAGTCAATAAAATAGATAGGTATGCAGGATCGTCGAATATAATGGCTATAATTTTTGACGTTCAAAAGTGCCTTATGTGCCTATTTGAAATAAATGATTTGACTTTAACTTTATAGTTGAAGTTTAGTAAGAAACCGATGTATGTTCTCGAATAAAATTTTATTTTATAAATGGAAAACAAACAGCTCATTTATCAAATTAAATTTCAGTCGACAACATCCCTCGTTTTCTTTCTAATCTTCAACTATATCCGACGATCCTGCATACTCATCTCTTTTGTTGACTGTACCTAAACAAAAAGTAGTGTTAGCAAAAATTAACCGAATAAATAAAACAAATGCAGTAAGAAAAATCGAACATCTCATTCAACTCAATAATCAACCAAAAAGAAACAACACCAATCGAATTCCAGATTCAATTAATCGAATCCAAAAATAAAGGGTGCTGATCACCGATGCGCAATAATCGTGTAAACTCGGTTTCAGTTTACAGTTGCCGTATTAAGCCTGTGAGTGGCCAGGCGGAGGCAATCGCGTGCAGTCTGCGACACGCTTTCATTCAGCTAGTAATGTGTGGATCAACTGATAATTTATTTATTATGGAGATCAAATTGATGATGAAGGCTTTGATTTTCGTGATTTCTAAAGCGTTCTTTTTAAAGTGAGGCAGTACTCTTTATTATCAAAATCATAAATTTGCTTGATCCTGAAAGCAAAAACTTGTTTCCTGTAAGTTGATGCCCTACTTAACAGTTCAGAAGTATTGCAAAAATTAAAAAAAAAATGTTTTGTCAAATTAGATTCTGACATAATTTTAGCTGCTTATTCCCAAACCAGTTCTGGCAAAGTTAAAAGGAAATAGTTTCCTTCGCTATTCAAATAAGTTCATCTATCGGAAAATTTTGTGAGATAAATTTCGAATCTCTGAGCTGCAATCTACAGAAAGTTATGCCACAACAGATTTTTCAATAGTGGCTAGCCTCAATCCTCAAGTCTTGAGTCTAGAGTTGAGCTGGACAATTTCTGACAAATGCGTGCGCTGACTGGACAGGTCCTCTCAATCTGTGTGGTTCTTTCTTCAAAAGACCATCTCAGACATCTACATGGTCTTCATATAACCTGACCAAGATTATGGGCTTTAAAAGAGACTGTGACCTCTGAGTTTGTTTCGGCCTTTCTTCAGAGTAGAGATAGGAAACGCCGACCGCATCTAGTTTAAAAAAAATATGATTGACTTGTAAAAGTGTTTGTGCAAACCTACTTACAAAATAAAATCATTTAGGTATCAATGACGGCAGCCTGTAAAACCTATAAAATGACATCCCATCACAATCTCTAATCCTCATAAAAAACAACAACAAAAAAATATTAAACACAGCGTTATCGCAGCAGAATTTATTAGCTCGACAGAAAGGCAGCGATGTGTCACAAATGCTGCGACGGGTTGCATCCAGCGCTTTGTTGAATGAAATCAAAAACAAACTGCGCTGACAATCGCGACATCGACGGCCTATTTGTGTGTTTCTGCCTTTCTGAATATGATATGATATGCTGCACAGTCGTTTTTTCCCTTTGAGTGGTGAGCATTGAGCATTATGTTTTGTGAAAAGTTTTGTCGTTTCATCTCGATTACCTGAGCACTATCATGTGGTTGCTAAATTGCTGCATAATAATGCTTTTGTGTTGTTTCCTAGGGTGAGTGTGTTTTATGATTATACTAGCTGCGCCCCGCGTTGTCACCCGCGTAAATGTCGATCCCGTGGGAATATCGGGATAAAACGTAGCTTTTAAGTTAATACAGGGTGTCAGCTACCTCCATAGAAAATTTTATTAAAATTGGTCTAGCCATTTGAGCGTGAAGAAGTAACAAACATGTAAACACACACACTCACAAACTTTCGCCTTTATAATATTAGTGTGATAATAATTCCTTGGACAAGAGCCCACGTTTAACTAATCTTAGCATCTTCCCACTGCTGGGACACAGGCCTCCTCTCTGTGAGAGGGAGCGGGTCGTAATCCACCACGCGGGCCTAGTGCGGGTTGGTAGATGTCACATGTCTTCGAATTTTTGATTCTAGGACATGCCGGTTTCCTCACGATGTTCTCCTTCACCGTTTTGAGAGCTGTGATGATAATGAAATAAATTACACAAAATGAAGCGCGCGACTGAGTTCGAACCCTCGACCCACAACTCGTAAATCTGTACCTCTACCATGAGTTGTTATCGAAAACTTACTCGCTAGCGTCAAACTCGCTAGCGTATTAACGTGGATCGAATAGATTTCGATAATGCTTGCACCATGAGTTTTACGGAGTTTTACGCAGGCGCTAAGGTAAACTCGATAGATCGTGTCGTATGTAACGTCACTTCCTTAAGTTTTATTTCTTTCTTTCTCTGTAATAAGGAGAGAGAACGGCATATATTATGCTCAAAATGTAGTGCTATCGCCTATGCTTAAAATGTTATGATAGGCAATAATCCGACTAAATAGAATGGTTGGCGGTTAGTGAACTTCTTAAGGTATTTAGTGGTTGTTGAATTTTTATTCCTTATATGTCACTGTTGTGTCATCGAGTGTCGTTTTCAATTTGTAATTTTGTATTTGTTGACATTGTGTTCACGGCGTTTTTTAATAAAATTCAGTTAAATAAGTTTACAAAATGACAATAATACAATGAGGACCAGTATGGCACAATTTTTAGAAACTGCCTGTCGTTTCTGCGCTAAGAATCGCCGGTTCATTTGTCGCATGGAGCAAAAAGTTGTGTGATCCAATCTTCCAAAGCAAGATACCTAATTGTTCCGGGTCTGGATGTTTGTGCATGTGATATTTGTGTTTGTAAATGCACCCACGATACAGGGGAAATCCTAGTGTACAATGTTTAAAGAAAAAAATGTGTAGTTCGTAGGTAAAAGACGTGTTTTTATGTCAATTTTTGTGTTCCTTATTTTGTTAAATATGCTGTATGTTTCCCATATAATAATAAAATAAATGAAAAGGTTGTATAAGTAAAATGTCTTTTATTTAAATTTAAGTTAATATTCATCACAGAAAGCCTCCTAGGTAGCTGCGAAATGTCCCGCCCATTGGTAAGCTAGAATTTCATTTTCTTGTAATTTTGGCTTGAAATTCACGTTCTTTACGTCGTTGGTCTTCAAATTCAGCGGCCGCCAACATATTCCATGCTAAATAAGCTCTTCCAGACATTATTTTGAATCAAAATACTCAAAAACGTATATAATTTCAATGTAAACATATGTTTCACGCGTCAAAATGCTAGTGAGTGACGTAACTACTATCGTAAGCGTATTTTTCGATAGCGTCTGTCAAATTATTAACTCATGGTGCCGTTTTGTATGGCGACAGCTGAAAAACGTTAGTGACTATCGAATAGATTACGTTAGGTTTCTTACCTATCGAAATCTATAGTACTCATGGTACGAATTTTAATTCTTTCGGTGACCGCTAGGGGCGCTATACAATTTTTCATACATATTATTTACGCAGACGCTAGCGAGTTTTGGCTGTGCAAACTCATGGTAGAGCTACAGAGCCGTTACCACTAAGCCACCACTGCTCTTAACGTTTAACTAGGCGTAAATGTAAACTTTTTCGATTAATTATATTTTGTTTTCTATTAGTCCGCGCGGAACTAGTTGGCCTTGCCTTGGGTGGGGACGGGGGTGAGGGCGGCGGGGTTGCCTAGGTATTGTTCGCAACCCACGTACTGAGTAATGACAAAGCGCCCCCGCCCCTCTGTCCCACCGCTCACATACCTAAGGCGCGACCGCGCGGACTATACATACAACTCTGTGACGTCATAAATTCATCCTAAAACAGTAATCACACTATCTACATCCATGAAAACGTATCCGCCATTACCATTTCCAAGCGTCACTTTACTAAGTCTCACTTAAAGAAAAAGCAACAATAAAAGGTCCACAGATTATGTTTTAAAGAAAGGCCGAGTGTTATCACGCGAGCGTGGGGCGGTCAGCGGACCTCAAGTAACAATTACTTGGTCATGCGAGCAACCAATCCATCACCCACTTGCCCTGTGCCACTGCCATGGCAATGGCCACTCGGTTCCTACTCTAAGGCAATTTCCGGAGCCCTTATCTACCTCAACCTACGAGCATTTACTTGGTGGTTTGTTTAACAGAATTAATCCAGTTGACAAGGATCTTTGGCAAGGCCGCTCCTTGTTTGCGCTTTTGTTGATTCAGTTTCGCATCGAACGTCGTCTTGGCACACTAGAGGGGGATACAGCGAAACTAGATCCCGCACGGACCATATAGGATAGGATGGCGACGTCTGCACTACGTTGCTTTTATAAAGAACATGGCCACTTAATTTTAAAAAGCTTTTCTACTGCAGGAAATAATACTAACAACTCACTTTTCAAAGCGCATGAATAAACGCGTTTACCGAAGCCAAGTAAACGATATCACAGGCATAAAAATACGACATTATTATTAAATTCTTTTCATAAGCGAGGTCTTAAGCCGCGTAAAGCTCCCACACTGTGTGCATAATTCTTTAATAAGTAATAGCCTTTTGAAATACTGCGACACCGTTCATATTTTCAGTAGAATTTATAGGAAGTAAGCAACGAGCGGCCGACGGCTCGTTTAATTATTTTGTTCTTGTTTGCACAAGATTGAGATTGTGTTATGAGTTATATACTGCTAATAGAAAAAGTAGAACGCAGGCTTTTGTTTTAATAGCAGTCGATTGTGCAACAATGTTTGTCACTTTGTGGTCTTTCTATGGCACAGAGATAAAGCATTGTCTACACGTGGACGTATCAGCACAAGAATAAATGCGGTTGGTCTATTCTCCATAGAAACGCAATAGAAACCCTAAAAAACCGCTATCATCAGAGGCCTAGTGTACAAATTGACAACTATTAATGAAAAAAGAAAAACATTCGGACACAGTTTTTATATATCCTTCTTATAAAAAATACTATTATTAATACAAAACATACAATGGGCTGCTTAACGTGCTTTTCAAGGCACGTGTGTATCACACCGCTAATTTCCAAACTCCGGGCTGTTACTAATAAATTTCAATGGATACACTCAATAACACTTTGTCCGACCCGGGAATCGAACCCAGGACCCCACACTCAGCAGTTGCGCTTGCGACCACGAGACCAACAGGGCAGTCGGGGCAGTGCACCTGTAGTAACCCACATTTAATATAAAACTTCTGACAATAAAAAAAACTGGCCAAGTGCGAGTCGGACTCGCATACAAAGGGTTCCGTACCACAAGGCAAAAACGCCGAAAAAAACACGTTTGTTGTATGGGAGCCGGGCCCCTTAGATTCTGTTTTTAGTATACATCATCTGTGAAAATTTCAACTGTCTAGCTATCACGGTTCATGAGATACAGCCTGGTGACAGACGGACAGACGGACAGTGGAGTCTTAGTAATAGGGTCCCGTTTTTACCCTTTGGGTACGGAACCCTAAAAAATAGAATTATATCTCGAGACTAAAATCAAGATTTGTGGCGTAGTTTTGAACGATACTTAATAATATTCGGGTAAGTTACCTTGTCATATTATAGAAGAAAATTGGTGACCATTTCATAGATCCAGCAGTCAAAACTTTGCAGACTTGTTATTGAGGAAGTGGAAGATCTTTCACTTTTCTAACTTTTACGTAGGTATCAACGTGCCACAAAGAATTGATTTACTAGTTTTCACCAGTTCATAGGGACGTCTAACGTTGAGTCATAAGCCAGCACATGCGCCTTTTTGAAGTCATGCGCGATCAGATCGATGTCTAACACAGTAAGCAAGGAAATAGCATATAAACACTTATTTTAACGCCTTATAGATTAGGCAGAGCAGAAAATTGCTCAATTTAAATCAGTAGGCCGTTGCAATAAAAGGAAATTAAAAAAAAAAAACATAATTTAAAAAGTATGGAAAAGTACATGGACCACCCTGTATAGTGAGCATGCTGCTGCGTATAGTGATACAGGGTGGCACGGACATTCACGCGCTACCTGTTACATGATTCTGAAACTCCTGCGTTGATATTTTTCGTCGGTAATTAAAAAAAACAATTTGCTGTTTCATACCGTTCATCATCTGCCTAGCCTTTTTCCAACTATGTTGGGGTCGGCTTCCAGTCTAACCGGATGCAGCTGAATACCAGTATTTTACATGGAGCGACTGCCTATCTGACCTCCACAACCCAGTTACTGGGTAATACGATACCCCTTGGTAAGACTGGTTGTCAGACTTTCGGGCTTCTGACTACCCGTAACGAATGTCAAAGATCCACGAATGACAGCCGGGACCAACGGCTTAACGTGCTTTCCGAGGCACGGAGGGGTCACGGTATGTAAAGATGGTCACCCATCCACAGACCAACCGCGGCAAGCGTAGCTTAACCTGATCGATCGACCTGTGCGGCTGTCATTATTTAGCCACGGGCCCCTCAATTTGCTGTTTCATACCGTTACCTGTCAAAAAGAGTACCTAATCTAGATAAAGTGGATAAGACAGAGATTAAAACAGAAGAAGAACTAGCAGGGGATCGAGGGGGTGGAGGGGGGTTCAGGGGATCAGGGGGCCTAAAAAGGCCACTTTGCAGATTCATAAAAGGATAACAGAATGGACAGTTAACTGTTTACTTAATCGTATCAAATCCCATTGGTGAAGCATTTTTCGGTTATTATTTTTGTCTGGACTAAAATACCAATCAATCCAATCCAAAAACAATCCCAATCTCTTTGGTTGTACCTACGTAGTGCAGCGAAAAAAAGAAAAACACGGACTGTCTTCGCCATTTTATAATTCATAATGTCATCTTTTTATGATTCTCCAAAGTGACCTTTTTAGGCCCCCAGACCGGAATAAATCATTTTGACCGCGTAGGAATTGCACTTTTCTATGCAATAGTAGGTTTTTTTTGATAAACCATGAAAAAATTCTACGCTAGGGTATGGAATCATGTCTGTGCTGAATTCATGGTTACCGATGTCCCAGCCCAACCTGAATAGCTATATTCCGTTTATGAAAAACAGTTTATCAAACAACTACAAAATAAAGGACAAAAACTTTACCTGAATAAAGAACAAAATATTATATTACTTTTCCTGTCTATAAAACGAGCCGACATTTACTTAACAAACTCGCTTAAAAAAGGTCACATTGAAGACATTAAGTTGAATGTTATGATCTCAGACTTCCCGCCATTTCCCTTGAACTTCGCCGATCGAAAACAATAACAAAAGGAAAAGATTTCGAACATTCATTGAAAAGGAAAGTTTGCGTAAGCGGAATCGTCGGATAGCGGCAGGTGCAAGTTTTAAGGTCTGCTCAATGGAATATTTTAATAATTAAGTTATTGAATTCTGATTTTCTTTTCGTTTTTAGGGTTCCGTACCCAAAGGGTAAAAACGGGACCCTATTACTAAGACTTCGCTGTCTGTCCGTCTGTCTGTCTGTCTGTCACCAGGCTGTATCTCAAGAACCGCGATAGCTAGACAGTTGAAATTTTCACACATGATGTATTTCTGTTGCCGCTATAACAACAAATACTAAAAACAAAATAAAATAAATATTTAAGGGGGGCTCCCATACAACAAACACGATTTTTTTGCCCGTTTTTGCTCGATATCAAAAATGGCAACAGGTAGGCACTTGAACTATTCACAAAATACTCAGTTGTATTTTAACTTTAATAATAAATAATAAAATTAAAATAAAATAAATATTTAAGGGGGCTCCCATACAACAAACATGTTTTTTTCGGCGTTTTTGCCTTGTGGTACGGAACCCTTCGTGTGCGAGTCCGACTCGCACTTGGCCAGTTTTTTACTTTTTTTGGTATGTTAATCACACTAATATTATAACGGCGAAAGTTTGTGAGTATGTATGTATGTTTATATGTTTGTTACTTCTTCTCGCTGAAACGGCGGGACCAATTTTGACAAAATTTTGTATGGAAGTAGCTGACACCCTGGATCACCCTGGTAAAACATGAACAACGTCTTAAGAGGTCATTGTACTTATCATTATGAACAACTTTTACTATGGGACCAAACCTAAAATCGCGAAAAAAAAATCAGCTGTTCCCTACATTTATGTTCGTATCTATAACTTGTCAATATGTAGGGAACAGATTTTTTTTTTCGCGATGTCAGGTTTGTTCCCATAGTAAAAGTTGTTCATAATGATAAGTACAATGACCTCTTAAGAGTTTGTTAATGTTTTACCAATAAACCTGTATAGGCTACTTTTTATCCCGATATTCCTACGGGGTCGAAACTTATGCGGGTGAAACCGCGGGGCGCAGCTAGTTAAAATAATATAGTTATTATGTCTACGGGTATAATAGACGTAGGCAAGAAGGCTGCCAGAGTTAAATGGGATTGGGCGGGTCGAATCAGCCCCATGCACGATGACCACTGAGCAAGTCTCCACACAATAGGTGCCTGAAGATGGACGGCGCCCAGAAAGCGGTGGCGAGATGGCTTTAATGCATACTGCAAGGGCTGGTTCGAGGTGACGCGGGAAAAGAGTACCTGGAAGGACTTGGGCGAGGAATTTGCCCAGCAGTGCAACATTAAAAAAAAACAAAGTAGTCTAGATGTCCAATGTTAGATATACGTGTATATGTAAAGTCAAGGAAATTAATAACGAGGGGGCCAAACGCCTCCTGCCGGAGGCTTTACGCGGAGGTCGTGCGGTCCATGGCCCTACACGGGGCCCCGGTGTGGGCGCGTTCACTGCGGCAGCAAGCCGCCCACTACCTGAACGCGCCCCAGAACTTGGTACCCGTAAGGCTTATCCGGGGCTTCCGCACAATCTCGGGCGAGGCGGCAAGCCTCCTTGCCGGATTGCCGCCATGGGATCTGGAGGCGATAGCCCTCGCGCGCCTGTATGAGTGGCGCGCGGAGGCACTACGCCGGGGGGAAACTCCGTTTCCGCGGCAAATCGCTGCGGAGCGGACGGATCTCCGGCGCGATCTTATGGTGGCATGGAAAGAGCGAGTGTCGCAACCCAGCGCAGGGCACGCCGCGATAGCGGCGATAAGACTCCTCTTTGAGGAGCGGCTAGAGAGGCGCCACGGCGCCCTCACCTACCGCCTGACGCATGTCCTCACCGGACACGGAAGTTTCGGGAGGTTCCTGCACATCATCAGGTGGAAGGAAACGCCCGGGTGTCACCATTGCCAGGATCGCCCAGAGGACACGGTGGTGCACACGGTGGAGGTCTGCCCCGCTTGGGCGGAGCACCGCCGTGTCCTCGTAGAGGCGATCGGCAGCGGCGGCGTCCTCTCGCGTCCGGCCCTGGTGCAAGCCATGGTCCGGGGCGAGAGGAAGTGGGAGGCAGTCACCTCCTTCTGCGAAGCAGTCATGCTAGCGAAGGAGGTGGTGGGACGGTTCAGGGAGAGAGCCTCCCGTCTCAGCCGCCGCGGGGGACGCCCCGGGCATCGGGAGCCGCGTAACGACTCCCGGCCACCGTAGGCGCGGGTCTGCGGACGGAGAGTAATGGGTAGTTCACCGTCCGATCAGGACCAGGCCCGTGCCGGACTGCGCGTACGTGTTCCACGCGCGCCTCAAAGAAATGTCAGCATCGAGGAGGGGCCCCCTTAGGGCCGAAGCTTGTCTTCGAAGCTTGTGTTCTGATTGTCCGAAAGGGTTACCGCTGGCCCGAAACATAAAGGGCTAAGGGAGGAACACAGGTGGGTTTTAGTCAGTAAGTGTCTGACACTCCCTTCCGCTCCACCCAGAGCGGGAGGAGTCCTTTGATGATTTCCCATCCGCAAAAAAAAAGGAAAGTAATTCCGACCAATTTCTGTCATGGTGGCCAATCTCAATGGAAATAAGCTAGGTACGCAGAGATATTATAGTGCGCAAGTGTGTGCACAAACACAGGTGCACTCTTTGTTCTTTTACTCTTATAGTCCGATGGGACGGCAATCTGACACGATCGGGGAGAGATCAGGCGCAGGTTCAAGGCTTTATGTGCTTTCCGAGCAACGGAGGTAATATAACTTACAAACTCCGGACTGTTGCAAAAAAATTCCTAATGGAAAACCCAATATCACTTTGTCAGTCCCGGGAACCGAACCCAGGATCCCACGCTCAGCAGTCGCGCTTGTAACCACGAGACCAACGGGGACGTCAAATGGGTAAGGGTCATGGAAATTTATTACTTATTAAGCCATGTAGCCCGCCCAATGATGCTCGCCATGATGTCCGGATATTCAAATCACAACAGACTGTCTGTCTGTGAAATGGCTGTAACACGGAAAATTGACGTAGGGTGTCAATTTGCTTAACAAATCATTAACCTGACTGTAGTATGCCTCTTTCAAATTGCACCGCCAAATTTTCCGTTAATTGCATCAGCAAAGGACCATGGGCACTTTTGAATGAACACTGGGCCCACTTTTCAAAGTTGTGCAACAGTGATGAAACCTGTGTCATATGACAGCTCTTGGCGTGTACTTTATTTCATTCTATGGCAGCTAAGTTCAAATCCAGCGCGCAAATGGTTTTTTTATGCGTTGTTTAAAAATGTTCAACATTGCTCAACAGTGATGAATTATATATCATATGAAAGCTCTTGAAGTGTACTTTATTTCATTCTATGGCAGCTAAGTTTAAATTTAGCGCAAAAATAGTTATGTTTTGCGTTTTTTAAAAATGTTCAACATTGTGCAACAGTGATGAAAGCTATGTCATATGACAGCTCTTGGCGTGTATGGCAGCTAAGTTTAATTCCAGCGCAAAAATGGTTCTTTTTGGGTTTTAAAAACAAAAATGTATTACACCAATAGGTACGTACGTACGTACCTCGATCAACACATTCTGCTAAACATATTCAGCAAACTGTGGACTAATCGCAGGTAGATCATCTCCTAAAACATGGGTTCGTGTCCGCAAAACACGCGAGCGCATACACATAATACAGCAATCTAGCTGCCATTGCAAATAGTCCAATTCAATTAGGGGCTGATTTTTCAATCAACCGATAATTTTTATTCGTGGAAAATAGTTGACATCTGGCAGTTTTTGTATAATATAATATAATTCATCACTGTTGAACAATGTTGAACATTTTTTAAAAAACGCATAAAAAATCCTTTTCGCGCTGGATTTGGACGTAGCTGCCATAGAATGAAATAAAGTACATGTTAAGAGCTTTCATATGACATATAACTCATCACTGTTGAACAAGGTTGTACATTTAAAAAAAAACGCATAAAACACCGTTTTCGCGCTCGATTTGAACTTAGCTGCTATAGAATGAAATAAAGTACATGTTAAGAGCTTTCATATGACATATAATTCATCACTGTTGAACAAGGTTGAAAAAGTGGGCCCAAAATGACGCATTTAAAAACGCATAAAACACCGTTTTCGCGCGGGATTTGAACTTAGCTGCCATATAATGAAATAAAGTACACTTTAAGAGCTTTCATATGACATATAATTCATCACTGTTGAACAAAGTTAAACATTTTTAAATAAACGCATAAAACACCGTTTTCGCGCTCGATTTGAACTTAGCTGCCATAGAATGAAATAAAGTACATGTTAAGAGCTTTTATGTGACATATAACTCATCACTGTTGAACAAAGTTGAACATTTTTTTAAAAACGCATAAAACACCGTTTTCGCGCTCGATGTGAACTTAGCTGCCATAGAATGAAATAAAGTACATGTTAAGAGCTTTCATATGACATATAACTCATCACTGTTGAACAATGTTGAAAAAGTGGGCCCAAAATGACGCATGGTCCTTTCTGAAAAATCCTATCTATTTGATTTTATTATCCCTTTATTCAACGCACTCGGTATGCATAAAACAGTACAAAAACACGGTGCATTCCAGCAATAAAATCAATTAAGTACTTATTTAATGCTCATATGTAAAAGAAAGCTAATAGCCCAATGAATAACGTGATCGTTTCACCGGCCTGTTTCGTGTACCGTAAAATTATACAAAGAGAAACGTTGTTTTAATGAAAACTTTTCACACAAAACTCCTTATGATTTCAAAACAAGAAGCACTTTGTAACGGTTGAGCGTCTTGCGCCTTATCGCACAAAACGTAGAATATTATAAAACGTCGCAATAAAGTAAATAAAGAGACAAATGTACATGCTCCCTGATGTTAACAATACAACTTGGAGCTTGTGTCTTTAGTTTAAAGTTGAATATTGTGTGCAGGATGAGCATATAACACAGAAGCGGTGCCTGTGAGAAATATTATGAAAACAAATTCACGTTGAGCACGTTCAGTGTGCAAGTAATAAATAAAAGTGCAAAGTAGCTGGGCACTAGATGGTGGAGCCACGGAATTGTATTGTTTGGAATTGTATTAGGCAGTCAGCCTTCAGGAGAGTTCAGGCAGATATGCCATAAACTTTAAGCTAATTTCTGAGTTGTATGATTTGATAAAAGTTTGCATCTAATCCATTAGACACTAGTTTGTTATGATAATTACAATTCGACTGTCTAATTATCTAATTAGTCTGAAGGATGATAGAGTGCAGCTGTGTCTGCGCACCATAATATCTCTCGCGCCAAAGGCTAGTCTGTGTCGAGATGAGCAGCCATGTCCGAAATATGGCCTGGAGCACTATATACTCATATATAACTAGACAATGAATATTGTCTTCGTCAAACAATGGAGACTTCCTTTATTTTAGTCATGAAAACAACACAGCTTTAATAAACGTAGCTAGGAAAAATGAGGTTAGAAATATTGTGCCACTCGCAGTGAAGTGGAAACTGCTTTTAAGTATCCAGAATCTGGAACTCCTTACGATGCTTGCTGTGGATCAGATTACTGTTTTCTGCATCAACCTCCTGACCCAATCTTTCTGGACACTATATTTACTTTTGATTGTTTTAAAAGAGTTACGAGCCGTGACCGTAGCAATTTAAAAACATCGTATCGTAACCCTATTGATTGATATTTCATGAAACAGTCATTCGATCAGGTTATATGCACTAAGAGGTTTGTATTGATGCCTTTATTTTTTAACATTGCTTAAAGTTAAGAGATGTTTGAGCGTCAAAAATGTATGGCTAAACAGTCGCCAAATGCAACGTTTATATATAGGTTAACCCCATACTTGTTACGGTCGCGAATCATATTTCAATCAGCATACAACCTCACACTGAGGTCAGTGTGAGGTAAATTGTAATTTTATTCAATCAAGTTTCAATTGTTTCCTGTTTGGTAGTAAAATTCTATTAATTTCTAAAATAAATTGCAAACTATAGTTTTGTATGATTTAGAAGCATTTTTTTTGTTGTGCATGTTGACTTGAAAGAGCATGGCAGTTGAGAACGTGACAGCCATGCTTACTTAAATGTCTCACCGATGGTGGCGCGTTTGTTGGATCATTCGGTTCCCTACAAAATGATTGAGCTGGATGGTGCTGATCCACGCGTCATGTTCGTGAACGGGCGCCGTCGATTGGGACTGGTCATCTTCTAACTGCCAAGGCTTATTTTGAATTGTTTCTTCATTTGTTTTTTCTTTTACATTGTTCTCACATACAGAAGCAACAAGAATAATGTACCCAGGATTTTGTAATATCTTGATTTAAAAGAATGTCCATGGAGTTTCTTGCCCGTTCTTCTCCGTAGAGATCTACGTTTTGGAATGGGCAACTAGCTTCAATTTTCGACTAACTGACAGACTATTTAATTTTGACAACTCAAAAGTGCCTGTACAAGGTTTAATTGAAATAAATGCTTTGAGTTTGAGTTTTGAGTTTGCCAAAAACGTAAGATAATTTGATTTACGTGGCAAACCCTGGTGCTTCCCCTTAATCAATGACGCCTAGTAACGTATAGGAATTAGACAACCTAATTTACTAGCTCCTTGATTAGATAAAAGTAGACACGTTGTTATCTAATCCATTAACTCAGGCATAGAACGTCTTGTACGAATTTAGTTGCCTTAGTTTAGCATAATTTATGCGATCACTGCCGTGAATAATCGCTTTGAATATGATTTATGTAGTTTGCGACTTACTTATCGTAGACTACGTAGTTCCTTCAGTTTGCTGTCTACCTAACAGTTACATCAGCTGCGTAATACGATTATCTCACAGTTGCCTTGCCGTTCATTTATGTATAATTTGAGACTGTAATAGAGTTGTTTCCCTGCAAGGATGGAGGAGGAGATGAGGCATCATCTCAAAGGATGGGTTGAGGGAACATTCATAAACCACCACGGTTGTTAAGCTGATTTCTGTGTTGGCGATTTTCTATAAAGGCTAGAAGTTTTTAGGATAGTTGGCTGTACCTTCATAACCGACCTTAGAATGTCTTTTTACTTCTCAGGTATGAACTTGGTACAGTCTTTACGGCTAGTCACAAGCCCGAAAGTCTGACAAACAGTTTTAGAAAGGGATGTCATGTTACCCAGTAACTGGTTTGTTGAGGTCAGTCGCTTCTTGTAAAATACTGGTATTCAGTAGTATCCGGTTAGACTGGAAGCTACCCTCATACTAGTTGAAAAATGGCTAGGCAGATGATGAGTTGCGTATACAGCTTTACCAGGTACTTAACGCGCAACTGGGTTTCCAGAAACCACCACGCCGAGTTTCATTATATACGATGAGATTTCCATGTTCGTTTCAGGTGTTTACGAAGTAATAAGATAGTACTTGATCCCGGATCATAAATAGAGAGTACCAGCTGTTTACCGTTTGCCGGAACTCGCGTCTAATGCACCGAAAAAGCAGTAGTGTATTCCTGAGACCGTAGACGTGCTTATCTTGAAATAAAAACAATTTGTAGACAGCTATCGTCTCCAACTAAACATAAGCTTAGAGCCCTTTATACACGCCACGGTTTCTATATGGTAGGTACGGCGTATAAACCGCGCCGTAGAAAAACGTGTATGTGAACAAGCTTCTATAGTAATCCATACAACTCTGACGATCGTGCCTACACACGGCGTATAAACCGCGCCGAAGAAAAACGTGTCTGTCAACAAGCTTCTATAGTAATCCATACAACACTGACGACTGTGCCTACACACGGCGTATAAACCGCGCCGTAGAAAAACGTGTCTATCAACAAGCTTCTATAGTGATCCATAGAACACTGACGACCGTGCCTACACACGGCGTATAAACCGTGCCGAAGAAAAACGTGTCTGTCAACAAGCTTCTATAGTAATCCATACAACACTGACGACTGTGCCTACACACGGCGCATAAACCGCGCCGTAGAAAAACGTGTCTATCAACAAGCTTCTATAGTGATCCATAGAACACTGACGACCGTGCCTACACACGGCGTATAAACCGTGCCGAAGAAAAACGTGTCTGTCAACAAGCTTCTATAGTGATCCATACAACACTGACGACCGTGTCTACGTTCAAAACGTACTTACAAGACATTAAAAAATTACAGATAAGATTAATTAAGTTCCTAGTCAGCAAAAAGGTTAAGAAAAAATGTAACAAAGAATATGAAAAATTATTTCCCATTTGCAAAATCCTACCAATAGATAAGAAAGTCGATTACCTGATAAGCCTAGAACACTATTACAGTGATGAGTTTAAAGTACCTGTTAAAAATAAATATAATACAAGAAGTTTAAGAGAGAAAAGACTAGTTCAACCGAAAATGACAAATTATTATGGGGAAAGAACTTCTAAATATTTGGTGCCAAAGGTGTTTAATAGAATTGATCTGTTAAGACAAAACCCTAAATTGAGTAAAGGTATGTTAAAATCTAAATTAAGGAGTTTACTTCTCGGTAACGAGGAATCTGCCTTTGCCGAGAAAAAAATTCACACCATATGTAGTATTTGTTTATTTAACAGTTTAGGCACACAAATGTGCAGAGGTGGACATAATGCCATAAGCATTTTTTTACAAGTCTATTAATGTAAGAAAGTGGTATCAAAATATCTAGACTAAGTACGTGTCATAGTTGGTAGTTTTTAAGGTTAGTTTTTACTATAAAATTATGTATGTCTAACAGGCGCTTCTCGCCATCAAACTGGAAAGTTTGGCGAGTAAAATTGTAAAAACAACAAAAAATATTGTAATAATAAATTAAAAAAAAAAAAAAACACGGCGTATAAACCGCGCCGAAGAAAAACGTATCTGTCAACAAGCTTCTATAGTAATCCATGCTACACTGACGACATCACACGACAAAGAAACCGTAGTTTTTCACGGCAATAAAAACGTGTGAGTTCAAAGGGTCTTAGCCTCCTAACTGCTACCTATGATAATTTTTTGCAGTTTGAAGTTCCCATACTAAGTATGTGGATATGGTGAAAACCATATAAATGTAAAATCATATTCTATGGTGGAAACACATCGCAATGCTCTCCATTTAGCCATTAAACCCATCGTATCCGTGGCAAATATAGTTCCAAGTATTGCAATACCACTAATTGTCACTCGGCTTTCCGTACCACACATGATATTATGTATGCATGAGGAAACATCGACACATACACATTCGACATGACCCAAATCAGAATCCATTTGGCATCAGAATGAACAGCTAAAATACTTGAAAAATTGGAGTGTTCTTCCAAATCTGCATTGGAGAGAAGACGTTGTTATAAAAAGAGCAATCACAATGGGTCGACTTCGACTTCCAATTCGAATACATAACGCGTGCGAAGTCGTTACGCTAAACGTAAACGAGACAGAAACGAAAAAATATGTTAAACAAGCAATTCACGCGAAATCGGGAACGCTGACGACGGGAGCGCTATTCAGGCAACGTTCGATATCTTGAATATTGTATGGAGGCCTGTTTTTAGTCGCTTTGGCACGACGTTTGAATGTTGTTTTATTTGGCAGGTTTTGGTTCACTACATTCAAGATGTAGCCAAGTTTTTGTAGATTTTTCTCGTATTGGAAAAAGTATCTTATCCTTTCCACTTTAAATACTAACTTTATTCTTGTTGTGTGTTTTTAGATACACCGCCGCAGTACTTAGGTAATGAGACAAACATCAGACTTAGCATGCACTCGTAACCTATAAAACAGTCACCGTAGCCGAAATCAGCATGCGATGAATGTAATTATATTATACATCCCGTGCTGATTTCGACTACGGTCACTGTTTTTGTTTCTGACAACTAGGATTATAGAAATTACTTAGTCGTTTCTATAACCCTAAAACACAAAACTATGGGCATAGTATTCCCAAGTTTGCGTCAATGCATGTACCCGACTACGAACTACCCAGGTATGCAGACCTGTGGATTTAAAGTAATACCTTTGGTTTAAGTACCTTACCCCTACATTTGAAGTAATACCTTTGGTTTAAGTACCTTACCCCTACATTTAAAGTAATACCTTTGGTTTAAGTACCTTACCCCCACATTTAAAGTAATACCTTTGGTTTAAGTACCTTACCCCTACATTTAAAGTAATACCTTTGGTTTAAGTACCTTACCGCTACATTTAAAGTAATACCTTTGGTTTAAGCACCTTACCCCTACATTTAAAGTAATACCTTTGGTTTAAGTACCTTACCCCTACATTTAAAGTAATACCTTTGGTTTAAGTACCTTACCCCTACATTTAAAGTAATACCTTTGGTTTAAGTACCTTACCCCTACATTTAAAGTAATACCTTTGGTTTAAGTACCTTACCCCTACATTTAAAGTAATACCTTTGGTTTAAGTACCTTACCCCTACATTTAAAGTAATACCTTTGGTTTAAGTACCTTACCCCTACATTTAAAGTAATACCTTTGGTTTAAGTACCTTACCCCTACATTTAAAGTAATACCTTTGGTTTCAGTACATTACCCTTACATTTTTTTCTCTGCATAATCGGCCTACAACGTTCCCACTACTGAGACACAGGCCTCCTCGTTGTGAGAGGGAGTGGGCCGTAATCTACCACGCGGGCCCGGAGCGGGTTGGTAGATGTTACATGTCTTACAATTTTTGGTTTTAGGGTATTCCAGTTTCATTACGATGATTTCCTTCACCGCTTTGACAGCAGTGGTGATGAAATAAATTAAACAAAGGTCGAACTTATAGAGGTATGAGTCTGGCCGGCAACTGCCCGATGATTCATGACGGGCCGTTGTAACTATACTAGTTGCGCGGAAAACTCTGCTTGCGAGATGCAGGATTTTACATGACGTCAGTATGACGCGTAGTTCGCATGTGGCGTTGTAGATACGGCTACAAACTCATGACCTACGATTCGTAAATCGGAGCCGATACCACAGAGTCAACACCGCTCAATTTTCCTCTGCACCAAACATAATAATTATTTTCTATTACATTTCATTTCATCTCACAATCCACTCACACCTACTCGCTTCTAATATATATCAGTAATAAACCCCCGTACATCATAACACGTACGCTTGATATCGTCTACATGTTTTTGCGAATTTCTGTGCGTCAAAGGTGATAGGGGAGGATCGGGAGACATTGTTTCGAGTCGTCAAACATTGCTCGGTATCACCTTTATTGAGAGTAACAAAAATTTGCTGGATCTCGTCACGTACTTAGCTTGATACGTACAAGTTACTGTGAGTATGTGTTGAAGGTAGAGTTTTATTTGCACAAAGAAATAAAGTGTGAATTGGGTCCAGTGGGTGAAGTGTGTTAGAGTACTTCTTGTGGAATTTTGTCTAGTTTATAGGTGGTAAATTATTGTACAAGAGCAGTGAGTCTCTCCAACTACAACTCATTCAAGACATCAGGGGGCCTAAAAAGGCCATTTTGGCAGAATCATAAAAATATATCATTATGAATCCTAGTATGGCGAAGACAGTCCGTGCTTTTCTTTTTTTCGCGCACTACGTAGGTATAATCAAAGAGATTGGGATTGGATTGATTGGTATTTTAGCACAGACAAAAAAAAATAACTGAAAAATCCTTCACCAATGGGATTTGATAGGATTAATTTAACAGTTAACTGTCCGTTATGAGTCATAATGTTATCCTTTTATGATTCTGCCAAAGTAGCCTTTTTAGGCCCCCAGAAGGACACACATAAAAACGTTCAAAATCTAGTCGTAGTCTCATCTCAACGACAATCAATGTCAGAAACTTGTCAAAAATGTAAGGAAATTAGAGGTATTTTTGACAGATTGAGACTAAGATCAGATTGTGAACTTTCTTAAAATTACGAGAATTGCCCCTCCGGTCTGATATTATTAACCACCATGTTCCTTAATATAATCAACTACTTAATAGGTGCTTAATAGGAGCAGTGGTGGCCAAGTGGTAACGACCGCGACTTACGAGTTGTAGGTCGTAGGTTCGAACCCAGACAGGAGTTTTACTTTGTGTAAATTATTTCATCACCACTGCTCTCAAAACGGTGTAGGAAAACATCGTGAGGAAACCGGCATGTCCTAGAACCAAAAATTCGAAGACATATGACATCTGCCAATCCGCACTGGGCCCGCGTGGTGGATTTACGGCCCACTCCCCCTCACCGAGACGAGGCCTGATCCCAGCAGTGGGAACATTATAGCCTGATTATGGTTACTTAATAGGTGACCCAACAGACGTCGTGCTCACACAAAAATCCCATTGAAAAAAGTACATTCTACTTTCCCGAATTTGAAAATATTCCGGGAAACATTACCAATTTAATCAAAGTATAACATCCTCATAATTTCATTCCACAATTTATCCCTTAAGTAATAGCAATAGTCAACCCTAAGGTTGCATGTCACACCGATCAACTCAGCCTATCGCAGTCAGTCAGGACATAAGTCCAGCAGTGGACTGCGATAGGCTGGACCCTGTCCTCCGCCTTCCGCATCCAGCCTGTCCCAGCCACTTCTTTAAGGTCGTCGGTTCATCTAGCTGGGGGGCGACACTACGCTTTCAGATACGCGACCTAGACTCTAGGACTCTAGTCTATGTGGCAATTAGATATTTTCAACCTGAGTAAAGTTTCAATTAACTGGGAATTGTCATCAGAAGTGGGTAAGCTATTTACGATGTCGACTACACCTAATTAGGACTAAAATACATATAAGAAAAGAGTTTATAGAATACTTTTCACCCGCATAAGTGTCGATACCGTCAGAATACCGGGATAAAAATTTTCCTATGTCCTTTCCCGGGACTCAAACTATCTCTATACCAAATTTTATCTAAATCGGTTCGAAAAGGTAACAGACAGACACACTTTCGCATTTATAATATTATAATAGCAGCGCCCCGCGGTTTCACCCGCATAAGTGTTAATCCCGTTCGAAAGACACGTGGCGCCATCTATTATCAGAATAACGTTATTGTCGTTTTCCTCGGGAACAGCACTTTTTTTGGGATGTTTAGGCGGGAAAAGGTAACAAACAAACAAACAAACTTATTTTCGCATTTATAATCCATAGGTACGAATACTATAAATTCGAAAGTAACTTTTTTGAATTTATAATATTAGTATGGATATATAGTTAGGATGGATGGATTGAGAATTACCTACTTATAAATTATCTCTTGTAAACATTTCTCAGATAATTATACAACAGCGAAGTACCGCTTCATAATTACATACCTACGTGGGTACATCAAAGGTTCAGGGTGGGCGTATGAAAAATGACGCGCGGAAAGGGAAGGAACGCTAAGTATATCTATACTAAAGACGTACCAAATGGCGAAACTATTAGCTGACGTGGACCTAAACATCGTTGGTTCTCTTTGCCTTTATTTATATCGGTTACCTAAAGACAGCAGCACATGACAAGCGAAGATTTTGCTTTAATAAGTACAGACGCCAAGAAACTGTCAAATTTTCCCAATCAACTTTGAACCTTATGCTTTAGACATAAAGTTGAAAATCTAATAAAAGATATTTGAGAGATTGTAGTAACTTGATGTGCTGGCTTCTGTACAAAGAAAAAGTCTTTCTCATTGGTCTAGTGGTCGTAAGCGTTCCTACTGAGCAGGAAGTTTTGGGGTCGATTCCCGGGTCGGAAAAACATGTTTTTGGATTTTTCCATCAAGAATTTCTTAGGAGCAGCCCGGAGTCTGGAGTTTTGCCCGGTTGATGGCAATAGGCTATCCACCTATTAAATAAGACTTACCGTTTGAATGTCTTAAGTTACACAGTTCGACATAAGCAATTGTCTTTCTATTGTGTCTCTAATTACGGCATTCGATGAGTTAAATATAACTGGCGAAATCTGAGAGTACACTGTACTATAAGTGGTTTTTGGAATGCATGAAGAAGCCTCCTCGTGAAGCGCAGTTTGTTCCGCCAGTTACTCAACTGAACCGGGCGCTCGGCGCATCCTGGACAATCGCACCCAACACCTTATTTGACTAGCGACTGGCCAATTCTTCCCTTGCGGTGGCAGGGCTAACGCCCGCCTGGTTAGCGACCACCCTCCCACCGGAGTCCGGCGTCAAACAGCCTGCAGCCTGCCTGTGAGAGTTCCAGTGCCTTAGGCAACCTCTGGGTACGCTCGTTCCATCATAGACCTTATCCGTCGCTTTCCATCAGGCATTATCGAGGTCAAATCGGGCCCATTCAGGCAATAAAAAAAATAGGTACACCTCTGCCTAACCCTTCGAAGAGTTAAGGCGTGATGTTATGTTTCAGTTTTGTGTTAGATAAAATCGTCAGTAAAAGACAGTCTTTCTTAAAAGTAACAAGATAATTTTGACTGCATATGAATAAATTAACTAAATAAACGCTTTCAACAATACCCAGATATGCATCCATGTTTCTTTTTTATTTAATTTTTTTGTTAGAAAATAAATATTCATCTCATTGGCCGCATCATTAGTGGACGACCAACTTTAGAACAGACCAAAAAAAGCTCAGCCGTCATTTGCAAGCAGCACGTTTGGGAGGGTCCGTGCAATTCGGGTAGACAGCTGTCTTGCTACCGGATGATGACCCGGGGCTCCTAATTAATAGTTGTTGGGAGTGACGTTCTGTAGCCGCTGCGAGCCTAGTACCTCGGCCGTTGTTTTAAAGGTTATTGGCAGTTTGTAAAGAATTTAGTAAGCTACGCTAGGTATACCTGTAGATGTATACCTAGACATAGTCGTGTTTTGCATAAAGCGGGCTTGGTACCTTGTTTAAAAATAATTTTCATGTAATGGCAGTTTCGGTGTGGAAATCAAGAAAGGTAGAGAGAGCCGACGAGTGGCATAAATTGACACCCTGATGGAGGATGCGACCCTCAAGTGTTATTTTCGGGACTGGAAAAAAAGTAACGATTGTCTGCAGAAGTACAAATACGCAATCCATTTTTAATTTGTGAAAAGCATTTAGATTTTTTTTTACACAGTATAGAATTTTTTAGAAAATAGACCGAGGACCTTAAGAAGGTGGCTGGGAAGGACTGGTTGCGGAAGGCGGAGGAGACAGGGTGTTGTGGTGCAGCCTGGAAGAGGCCTATGTCCAGCAGTGGACTGCTGAACATAGGCCTCACATAGGTGTGAGGCTGAGTTGATTTATTTATTGATTTTTAAATGTTTCTTTCTTTCCCTTCAAGTTTGTCTATATAATAATAATAAAAATAGTTTATTTTCTCCACAATAATACTCTTAATTGTTACACTTATTTCTACGGTGACATATAGGAGGGGCATTATATTGTGGGTGACTGGTGCCTAAACTAGGCTCAAAGCCTGTATTTCAGGGCAGTAGCATAATGTGGTTGTAATGTGTCGATATCTAGATAAATGTTAGTGTATTTCCCTAATGATATAAAATTCGTTCAGTTTTTATTCCATCACTAGGTTTTCCCATCAATTTTCTGCACCTTCCATAAAACCGATCACTTCTCCAATAAAAATCCTTTTAGCTTTCCAGCTCATATAGCACTCAACATCATTATCCACTCCATAAATTATAGAGATGTACAGTGATATACGTACCCCATGGGCAATCATCGTTGGGCTATAAAATCTATAAGAGCCACTCTCAGTAATATTGGATAGTGCAACGCGTGCGATAAATGAGACTTGTTCCCACAAAACGACTTCGGGTAACGATCTGTTTGGTCCGCTTCCGAACATCTATGCCTGTGAAATATACCGTATTTAGTTTCTTTTTGTATTGACTTCTAATGTTTGGGGTGGTGGGAATTTATTCATATGCTCATTCGAGCCAATGATGACGACGCCTCAAGTTTCAAAATGGTTATATAATGTATCTACTTCGGTGAATTTAAATAGGTACATAGACCATAATCAGCCTATAATGTTCCCACTGCTGAGTAACAGGCTTCCTCTCTTTGAGGCCCTAATCTACCACGTGGCCCCAGTGCGGGTTTTTAGATTTTACATGTCATCGAATTTTAGGTACAAAAAATTAGGACATGCCGGTTTGCTCACGATGTTTTCCTTCACCGTTTTGAGAGCAGCGGTGACGTAAATATTTACAAAAAGTAAAGCACCTACCTGGGTTTAAAAGTTGCCACTGGACCACCACTAATTTAAGTTATATCTAAATACATAAAAATTTAGAGTTTGACAGCAGAAATAACATATTTTTAGAAATATCTACATTGAAAATAAAGAATGATTTGACGAGTTGATCTTTCAAACTAATAAATTCTATTCTCCGAAAATGGGTGTAAGACACCCACGATTTGCGGATAAGTTAATGAGTATAATTCAATATTAGCTAACCAACATTTCTAACAAAGACATTTCAGAATACTAGCGAGCAGACATGAATAATTACGAAAGTTTTCTGTCACCCTTTCCAGAAATTGACCAAATTGAATACAGGAGTGGTATTCAGGGTATAATAAATAATTTTGGGAACTGGCCTAGCTTTGAACGTAACAATAAATACAGTTATAGGTACATCTATATCTATTCTATATTTATTTATTAAAACTTTATGCACAAGTGAAAAACTGTACAAAGGCGGACTTAATGCCTTTGGGCATTTTCTACCAGTCTACCTTAGGGTGATGCAGAGACAATACAATATATCTCATCAATTATATTATATATCATCATCATCTCATCTATTATAGATCTTATAAATTAAAGTCACTTTTTGGGTCTGCCTGTGTGACCGCGTTGTTCTTCTAAACTGCGCAAAGGATTTTGATGTGGTTTTCAGCATCATTTAGAGAATTTATTCCGGAGTGTTTATGTTAACAATGTTTTATGAAGTCGTAAAAACCGTACGAAACGAGGGCGGATAGCTAGTGGTGTGTATAATTGAGAACAGATGACGTCACATGATAAGGGATCTACCAGAGCAGATAACAAATTAGAAGGGACGACCCGTCCCTCACACCTGCTGCCTTGCATTTGTAAATATTAAACAACACATCTATAAGGATTTAGTTAGACTTAGCCTGGTTGTTGTGGTGGTTAATTAATAAAATAAAGAATAACAGAAGATGAACATTTTAATAACTCCTATTTTATAGGTAGGTAGTTGGTAAAAATTTAGAAAAATTCTTGCTGTAAACACTGACAATATAACATTTTTAAATAACGAAGAACATCGTCTATTAAACAGTTAGTAATGTATGAATATGTATGAAGGTACTTACGTGTTTCTTTATTAAACTCCAAAAACAAGATCAAATTATAAGATTTAGGGCTGATTTTTCAATCGACCGATAATTTTTATGAGTGGAATATAATTGACGTCTGACAGTTTTTGTATGGAAGAACTGTCAAAAATTCAAAATTATTCCTCCGATACAGTTATCTGGAGTTAGAAAAATCAGCCCTTATTCATACAAAATACAGGGTGGACATCGAAGCGCAAAGTGTAACCATGAAATTAGGACATGATTAAAGACCCTCTTTCAATGCATGGGTATTCAGAATCCTGTACTGAATGACAGGTTGCGCTTCGATATCCGTGCCACCTTGTATATGCCACCGTAAAACTACGCACCTAATTCAAGCACAGATAAATTCTGAAGAACGAAACAAAACATTAATTGAAAACGCAAGTTGGTCCCTATCACTTAACCCTTACGTTGCCGACACGCGGTGTCTAACCCATCGCTACCCGCTTCCCGACCTAATGGCACATTAGGTCCCGATGCAGGTGACAACCCTATCTCTCCCCACGCATATTTGAGAAGTTTCCCGAAAAACTGGGGCCAAATGCCGAAACTAAAGGTAGGGGTGCACCATATGTAAAGTCCGTACTTCCATAGTCCTAACAATTATCCCCTTAATTATATAAATAGACAGGTTTATGTTATTAGTGGTAACATAATTTTGATTTTAAGAGCTTTTGTAAATTCCGTTGTTCATTAAATATAAGTACCTTCCTAAGCTGTTATCGTTCTGGAAGATTGTCACAGAAATAGCTTTGACTGAATATTATGTGCAGCTCTAAAATTGGTTCTTAGAATAGATAGAAAAATAACTTGCAGCTGAAGTACTAACACTGCTTAGTATGTTAATTAATTCTTGTTAAAATGATTACCTTTGGATATACAAAAACTCCTAGAATATGAAGTCTAAAAATGCATAGTTTCGACGATATCATGTATCCAACTTTCATTGATAAATACGAGTAGGTAGGTAATTCATTTTCATTCAAACCTATCATTCATTTATAAAGCTGTCATGTCATGTCAGAAAATGCGACTTTGTCATATTTCACGTAAGGTTTTACATTAATAATCGTGGCTTTGTCGAATTATTTTGTATGAAAAATGAAAACAAATTGATTCTTTGATATGGTCTCATTCATACCCTAGAGCTAAGGGATATAAAAAAAAATACCTTGTGTATGAATTAATGAGAAATACACAGTTGTAGTGGTGGCCAAGTGAGCAGTGGTGCCCAAGCGAGCAGTGGTGGCCAAGTGGTAACAGCCGCTACTTACGAGTTGTAGGTCGTAGGTTTGAACCTAGACAGGCGCTTTACTTTGTGTAAATTATTTCATCACCACTGCTCTCAAAACGGTGAAGGAAAACATCGTGAGGAAACCGGCATGTCCTAGAACCAAAAATTCGAAGACATGTGACATCTGCCAACCCGCACTGGGCCCGCGTGGTTGATTACGGCCCACTCCCTCTCACCGAGAGGAGGCCTGTGTCCCAGCAGTGGGAACATTATAGGCTGATTATGGTACACAGTTGTATCAATTATCTACCTACCTATGCATGAGATAAATTCACTGTTTTGCGTTTCTGTACTTATACTATATAATTATAAGTATGCTCCTCGCTTTTTGAATTCAATTTATTACCTATTTTATAATTTTTTGTGCGTGTCTAACGTGTGTTTTTTCTAAAACTACTTACATATTTTAATTTTATTTTTAACTTTTGTGTACCTATAGTAAATTCTTCATTAAGATAATAGGGTTTGAAAGGTTTTTCCTTCCGGCTTAAGCCTATATTTATCGTTAATAACAATTTCCGTAACTGAAAACGTTCAAAATCTAGTTGCAATCTCATCTCAAAGACAATTAATGTCAAAAATGTAGGAAAATTTGTGGTACTTATTTTTGACAGATTGAAACTGAGATCGGCCTGTGAATGTTCTCAAAATGACGGGAATTACCGCACTGATCATAACAAAGAGATCTATAAAATATCAGAAGAATATCAGCGTCAGGTACATTTGCCTGACACATGCTGAGCTGGACTCCCATTTGGTGCAACCTTGAGACGCACACCGCACTGTGTACGTTTCGTTATTAATATTAATTTTATTTTAAGTATTCGTCATAGTGTCACTTTTATTTCGATGTGTTTTTCATCTCGTTTTTATTTCGGCACCTTGTTTTTATATTATAAGTGGGTTGTTTGGTTATCATCTAATATTGTACTTTTGTGTGTTGTGCTGTCTTTTTGTGTGCGCCAAATAAATGGTTTATCTGTCTATGTATTTTTTAACCGTGGAACAAGTTGACGCCTGACAGTTCAATCCTGCGAAAAAACTGCCAAAAATACACAGGATAAGACTTATGTATACTAAGTATTTTTTAAAGATTTGCCAAATTCACCCTAAATGTGAGAAGATCACAATTTATGTAGATCGATTGATTACCAGGTCGGGCAAAATGTTATTGGGATTATCTGTCTGGAATTTCTCAGCACCAGCCCGAATTCTGGATCTGTGTCAATAGTCCCTGTAACAAGGGAAAAACTGTAACATAACTGCGAAAATGGGCGGAATGCGTGTGAACCATAGGTACCACCGAGGAAACTTAAATCTATACACCGTAAGGGCTATCCTTGCTTGCGCCGCTCGGCCGCTATAGTAATGCTAGCTAACAGATGTGGTCATCTTGTGCACGGGATTTTGTTTTCAAATTGGGCAGATGTAAATTTCCTCGATGGTACACCTTTGCCCTTTGGGGTAATAAGGCGTGATGTTATGTAATTTTATAGCTGCTTTACCAAATTCAATAAAGCCGTTTTTAAGTATCACTTACCTACGTTTCTATTGTATAACTGAAGGTATCCAGAATTATATCCTATCGAACCGAAGGGTGATACAAATTTGATAGAGTTGGCTTTAACGACATGTGATTAGTTAATTGGAGAGACCTCATAGCTCCTGATTGCTTTCTAACTAATTCGAAATTCAAACTACCCTCGCTCATCTACAGTTCAGAAATCCTCAATTTATGTAATGTAATGTGTCTTGTAATTTATGTCTAAAATTAGATTCTAGAAACTCTTATTTTTCTGAAGAAAAGAATTAATACCCAATTTTTCTGAAGAAAAGAATTAATATTGAAAGAAAATACTTAATCAAGTTTGTCGTGGCACTCACATATCATAGTCATGACGCTTACTACGATACCTATGTAGTAGATATGATTTTTCTATAGAAAATAATATAGGGGATTTTTTGCAAATGTCGTAAGAGGTGATACTAAAGTCTGGATTTATTATCATAATATTTCATTAACCTTTTGACCGCCACGGTCATGACAAACCAAAATGTGCCCAGCATGCCAAGGTTCGACTACAAGACAGACTTTGACGCCGAGGGCACGTTTTTTTTTTAACGTGTAGCGGTCATAAGGTTAAAGACCCGGGAGTTTTATTCAGTTCAAGTGAAGTCCATTTACGTGGGTTGGCGAATGGTAAATCATTATTACCGGGTTTATCGTAGGCAACAAAAAAAAATTGAAATTAATAGATAGTACCTAAGTAAAAGTTGTATTGAAGATGCTTTCTCCATAGAGTTTATTTCTGAAAGTCTTTTAACTACTTAATTTACACGTAAAATACATGTAAATGATAAAAGAGAAGTATTCCCATTTCCTTTGTCTTCTGTTTTCTATTATATCCATTCATTCAGGTCGAGCACCTGTGCACGGTTTTGCTCGAGCGGGTTTTAAAATTAGAGATAATGAAAATGCTATCGCTTTGCCCTCTAGCATTTTACCTTAAAACATGAAGCCAGCTGTTTCGATAAGGAAAATAGATGTTTTTCTTACATTTTATTGAGAGTTTTGTTTCTATTTTACTTCAGAAGTTGTGTTAATTTTTATATTCAATCATTGTTTATTATTATTCTATTATTAAACTAAAACCAAAGGAGAAATTCCAATTTTATTTTTAAGAACGTTTGCATTCTAGTAGAGAAGGTAGTTAGTAGTAGTTGGTAAGTAGTTAGTGAGTAGTGCAATCTGTCAAAAATACCAAACATTTTTCAAAATAAGTTGACATTGATTATCACCGACATGAGATTGGGACTAGATTTTGAACGTTTTTATTAATTTGCGCAATTGGCCTTCTAGGGGCCTAAAAAGGCCACTTTGACAGAATCATAAAAGGATTACATTATGAATCATAATATGGCGAAGACAGTCCGTGTTTTTCTTTTTTTCCTGCACTACGAAGGTATACTCAAAGAGATTGGATTTGGATTGGATTGACTGGTATCTTAGCACAGACAAAAAAAAATAACTGAAATATCCTTCACCAATGGGATTTGATACGATTAACTTAACAGTTAACTGTCCATTATGATTCATAATGTTATCCTTTTATGATTCTGCCAAAGGGGCCTTTTTAGGGCCCCTGTTCATTTATCAACTACATACAACTTAGGTACAATTTAATTATATTTTTCATTTACTCTTCATAGCTAAAACCTTTATCACAAAAACATGTTCAGTGACATAATTCATGAAATGTCACAGTCTATCTAACGTCAGTTCAGAAAATTAATCATCTCACAAAAATGATCGTGCTGGTCAGCGTGTCTTCACCAGCTGTGCTTCGACAAGACAGTCGCTTTATTATTAGATGAAGTGATAAATTGTCACCGGAGTGTGTACAGCCATCTGTAGACCGATTTGTACTAACAAGTATGTGTATTAATGACGTTTAGAATTAAAATTAATGAGAGTTAGAATTGGCCTACAAGTTGTTAGATGTCTAGCGGGCCTAGCACGTACGCGCGAAGTTTACGTAATGGAAATTCGAACGATTTTGAATCGAAAATACTCTCCTTTAAATCCTATAGCAATTTGGGTCCATATTTATGCGGCAAACACAATAAGTAGGTATGTGTGTACAATGTGCCTAGCCTTTTCTCAACTATGTTGAGGTCGATGGTTTTAAATGTTCCAAAGCACAGTAATTACACGGAAAGTAAGAAGGGTTGATTAGACTGATCGGTAAGTATGTATCGAGATAAAAACTTTTAAACCCTAAACAAGAAAGTTATACAACAGCTACTAGTTGCAACTGCTACTACTAGCTTCATATTTTCTCACTGATCGACTTCTTGACAATACAAAAGTGCCTGTTATGGCTTAATTGAAATAAATGCTGTGAGTTTGAGTTTATAAAAACCCTTCAGTAAATTCACACGTAATGTTGCGTATTATTTTCAAATTATTATTAGTTATTCTGATTGAGGTTACACAAACTTTCCCGACTAATAACTTAATTAACGATGATTTATTTCAGCAACCTTTGAACTTTAATCATAATAAAGTAAGCTATATGATTTATAACTTAATAAATCATGTGAATATAGATATTTTATAGTTAGAACATATCTCAGCTAGACGAAATGCTACACAGCCTAAATGGAGCCTCTCGGCGGGTTGGCCTCGGCATGAATTTGGACAAGACGAAAGTCATCTACATTTCGCACGTCTTGCCGAGTTCAATCTACACGGAAGGGCCGCTTCTCGAAGTTGTGAAGGATTATGTCTACCTAGGGCAAGTAACCAGCTCGGAAGACACAACTTTGAGAAAGAAGCCGACAGAAGGATCCAGTTGGGTTTTTTTTTTTTGCGGATGGGAAATCATCAAATGACTCCTGAGAGTGTCAGACTCTTACTGACTAAAAAAACCCACCCGTGTTCCTTCCTTAGCCCTTTCTGTTCCGGGCCAGCGGTAACCCTTTCGGACAATCCCGCTGACCAGGTAGGCTTCGGCCCTAACGGGCCCCTTCTCTGATGCTGACATCTCTTTCGGGCGCGCGTGGAACACGTACGCGCCGTCCGGCATGGGCCTGTTTTCTAGTATGTATAATCATTTTCAGTCAGACACAACTTTGAAAAAGAGGCCGACAGAGGATCCAGTTGGGTTGAGTAGCATTTGGAAAACTCCGTCAAGTGTTCTTGTCGCCTATCCTGCAAGTTTGAAGACTAAGGTCTTCCACCACGTCCAGTGCGTCCTGCCCGTCATGACATATGGTGCCGAAACGTGGACACTCACGGTCGGGCTGATGCATGCAAATTCAAGGTCGCTCAGCGGGCTATGGAGCGAGCTATGCTCGGAGTCTCTTTGAAGGATAAAATCAGGAATGAAATTGTACGGAAAAGATAAGTGGCAGTGGGCTGGCCATGTTTGTCGAAGGACCGATGGCCAGGGGAGCAGGCGACTCCTAGAGTGGAGACCGCGTATCGGCAAACGTAGTGTGGGACGGCTTCCAGCTAGATGGACGGACAAACTAAAGAAAGTGGCTGGAACGGACTGAATGCGGAAGGCGGAGGACAGGGTGTTGTGGCGCAGCCTGGGAGAGGCCTCTGTCCAGCAGTGGACTGCGATAGGCTGAGTTGATGCATTGAACATATCTCAACATTTTCTTATGTAGGTATGTTAGGAGAACACCGAGGCAATTGCGTAACACACTATCAGTACAGTGCACCTAAAAAAAAAAAAAACAAAGCCATTACTCACAAGCAATGGCTTTCATTTTGACACCATTCATTGCGCTATTTACGTTGTTGAGCATACAAATTGTTCGAACATGACTTAAGAAAGCAATATCCTTCAAAATTATGAAAAAAAAACTTACTACAGCACATACAGCACAGCAAGAAGAAATGTTTGTAAAACAGTAAAAGACAAAACAGTAACTTTTAATGATTGAACTTTTAATGATAACCACCATTACTGTAATTTAAGTAAATTTCAATGGTTTGAACGATATCACCAAATGAATAAAACAGTTAATTTTGTGATCTTTCAGCTACTTAAAACGTTAAAGTTTATACTGTCATGACGGTAAACTTTTCTTCAAGCTTTAACAATTTTCGCTCCAGTAAAAAATACTATTTTTAACGTTAGGCTCATATGGAACTGTTTAAAGCAGTTCAGAATAAGGTTTTTTTCATTTTTATTTATTGCTTATTTCTTTCAGTGTATGATAGAAGTGTAATACGCAATAAGGACATACATAGATTATAATGCCAAAAAGGGCCTCAGCTCAGCATAATGTCAGATGACAACACAAGGTGTACCACCTAACGCTGATTTTTAGCTGCAAACCCCATTATTTATATTCAAATGATCACTATTTAATCTCCACACCCTACTAATTAAAACACCCGAATCCATCACTAAAAACCCTGAAGCTCAAAATTGCAAACGAACCAAAAAGCTCTTGCCAAATGGCGACGTCACATCAGTCACCAGTACCAGGCTTACATAAGCCTATACAGCTATACAGTCGTTAAAGCAAACGTATTACTCAGTGAACGGAAATCTGCAGGATGTGCTGATATCGACCATCAATATACAGGGTACCAGGATACCAAACGTTTGCAGCAGGTCTATTGAATTGAGAACCGATATTTATTGACCGCAAACAGTTTGGATATAAGTTAACTCGTTAACTGTAATTAGAATTGAGGTTATTAGTATTAGTAACTTGGGGATTAAGTTGAAAGGGATCTTAGAGTTGATAGTCGAATTTTTTAGTGCTAGGGCCAATGTGAATTTTAAACTAAGGCTCGAAACAAGAGAAATGAGAACTTTTTTCATCGATATAAATATTTATTCAAATCAGATATTTGAACAACTTTTATTACGACAGTCAAACAATAACTGAAAAGAATTACATTTGTCTAGACGAAGCCACTAAAATCTGAATAGATCTTTAATAAAACCTTTCAGAATTACTGGACTAACTGTAAAGAAAACAAAATGGAAAATATTTAACTGATCCTCTGAAAACTTATTGACATAGTAATGATGTTCGCGTTTTGAAATTAATGAACCTTTAGAATATTTTTGGGATTCTAATGATGCACACTTTTTAAAATATATAAGTCTATTGTTAACTTGGTCGTAGTTACTTGGCCATTTAGTATTTTTAGTACCCCAGAATAAGAATTATTTGAGGTTCACAAAAAGAGAAATTCATTATAATTATTTGAGAATAATATTTTTAAGAAAGCAAAATGGGAATTATTTGAGATTCAATTAAATAGTTACATGCCTAACGAAAGTGTTATGATTATATCCTATTTTACATAATCTTTTCCCATATTACCTGCATAGCACAAAATACTGCAGATTATACGTAGAAACACCAGTAGTCAATCCTGAAAACATCAGTAAACGGTCGGTTGTAGATACCAAGACGTTTCGCAAAACGATACCCGGCGTTACGTCTGTTGGAATGACCAAGCGGTCGTTAGGTAACAGTCGTATTATGACCAGTTTTAGACGATCATTTACCAGAAGGTTACATTTTCTTGCTGATCAGGATAACTTGAATAAATATTGTTTCAGATAACTCCAAATGGAAGTATTTTTAGGGTTCCGTACCCAAAGGGTGCGAATGGAATTCTATTATTAAGTCTCCGCTGTCCGTCCAGCTGTTTGTCAGCGGGCTCTATATCATGAAGTATATAGGTGGACACTTGAAATTTCCAGAGTGGTATTATCTACTATGAATGCTAAAACAAAATAATAAAAATAAAATAAAGTTAAAAATACCTTTCACGAACAATTAAAGAAAATATGCTGTGTTAAACATTGTACGGTGGTACGGAACCCTTCGTGTCGGTTGTGTGGCCGCTTTTTTATTGTTTTGTGATGAAACTACTGATGATTTATCTAAAGGCTTATTTACGGTGACAATATGATGTATGATGGCTATGCTATATTATGCATACGTAAGCATGCTAGGCTAAGCATGCTAGGCTATGCATACTAAGCTAAGCATGCTAAGCTAAGCATGCTAGGCTATGCATGCTAGGCTATGCATGCTAGGCTATGCATGCTAGGCTATGCATGCTAGGCTCTGCATGCTATGCTATGCGTGCTAGGCTATGCATGCTAGGCTATGCAAGCTAGGCTCTGCATGCTATGCTGTGCTTGCTAGGCTATGCATGCTAGGCTATGCATGCTAGGCTATGCATGCTAGGCTCTGCATGCTATGCTATGCGTGCTAGGATATGCATGCTAGGCTATGCAAGCTAGGCTCTGCATGCTATGCTGTGCTTGCTAGGCTATGCATGCTAGGCTATGCATGCTAGGCTATGCATGCTAGGCTCTGCATGCTATGCTATGCGTGCTAGGCTATGCCTGCTATGCATGCTAGGCTATGCGTGCTAGGCTATGCATGCTAGGCTCTGCATGCTATGCATGCTATGCTAAGCATGCTATGCTAAGCATGCTATGCTATGCAGGCTATGCATGCTTTGCTTTACATGCTATGCTATGCAGGCTATGCATGCTTTGCTTTACATGCTATGCTATGCATGGTTTGCTTTACATGCTATGCTATGCATGGTTTGCTATCCATGCTGTGCTATGCATGCTATGCATTCCATGAATCCCATCTCTAGTTAAACCAGGTGTTTTCTAGATTCTACAAATGACGTCCATCAACGTTTTATGTAAGTATTAAAACGTACAAGGAAACTGTCTGGCTACAAACCCTAATAAAAAAATATTCACCGCACATTTTTCTCAAACAAAAAACCTTAGCTTAAACAAAAACAGAAATAACAAAAGAAGGGCGCGATATTTTTCGACCAACACATAGTACGAGTATTTTAGACACAAAAGTAATGTGATAAATTATCTGTAAAAAAGTTGTAATTGTTTTCTTTGTTGGGTGTTGGATAACATTGTTTCAGAGGCCGAACTTGGCGCTAACGCCGTTGCTTTGTTAAGATTATCTTAGCTTGCTCCCAGGAGACGTCAACAAAGAAAATTGGATGGGCAGTCAGCCAATAGCTTTTAATCCTCTATTCTTTTTGACCCTCCTTATCTACTTGTACATTGTTATTTTCTACAGATATGTGAATGGGCTTAATTATCTTTTGACCGGATAATTACTAGCGGAGTCCTTTAATCAATATGTTACGTGTAAGTCGATATTATGGTGTACATAGAAGTTATAATCTACGAGTATATATATATGACGGGGAAAGTATAGTGTGTCTCGTTATTATCAGCCATATTTGAATTAGAGTGGGCTACAGTGGGCTACAGTGGGTTGTGTGTTGGATAATGCGCAATAGAAAATCAGTTTTCAGTTCAAATGAGATTATAATTTCACAAACAATTTAATCACGCTAGCAAATTACACACTAGGTAGGTACACGACACAACCAGATACGGAACGCCGACAGTTTCTGAGCACATGTTGTTCGTACGATGTCCAATGTCCAAGAGAGCTCCACCGTTCTTCTCGCGCTGCCTTCCAGCGTCGACCCCCCACGAACTCAGGCCAGACTCTGTCAACGCCACCAGATGGCGCTAGCGTTCCGATTCCGGTTGTCAAGTCAGCTCCCGTACTAATGACGTTTCCGACACGGTCATCCTGCGTTACACACGTCCTCGTGTGTTAATCTGTAAACAAACATACCCGCAAAGTATCACATAGCTCGGTCACTCCTGACCAATATGGTACAGGCAAAAACACAATGAAAATTCGAACAACCTAAAAAATCGCAGAGTTCAGAGCATTACTCATTATTTGATTAACAAATCTCAAGATCACAAACTAAATAATCAACTAAGGTGCATGTCTCATACTATCAAGAAGTAACCTCCTGTTACTCAACCATTCATTTGCGCATCCCCTCGGATCGCCAAGTCACTCACGGACTTTGTGGTTTCTCACAAAACCCTACACAACACACACACACACACACGACTTAATTTCTGCTCTGTTTCATCAACAAGACTTTTACTTGGCTTTCCTCAAATTCGTCAGTAATACTCTGATCCCTTGGCCTGTGCCATGGCATGTGCCTTAGCGTCATGAGCGTACTTGATTCAACCACAGCCATGTAATCAAACTGTAATCAATCATAGCAAAAAAAAACATCAACCATAGCCATGTACCATCGTTATCGACATTACAACAATAATCTTTTTCACTAAGAGGCTTAGGCACCTGGAAACCCACACACGAGTAAACCACTCTAACGCCACGGCGCTCCGGCCGACCAGCAATCCACATTGCTCTCACACATCCAGCGCATGGATCCACATCCATCACCCTGTGACTACACACAAATTTACTACGCCCGCGCCCGTTAGAGAACACCTACTCGCGTGGCTCCCACTACATAGGCTTGCTCATTGCTCATCACCACTGTGATCACTATCTACTTCGACTGGTACATGACCTACTGACATCATTCTTAAACTAACGTGAGCTTATTTAAAATTGCATTGTAAATTAGATTGGGCCACACCCAACAATGTAACCATTTTTACTGTTATCTACCAGGGAAGCACTCAGTACCAGAGTCAAAACAAAATGAAAACGGCTCACCAGATTCGGTAGACAATCCACTCGCCGTCACTGCCTCTCTGGCAGAAGTCGTGAAACCTCTTGCACGAAAAGCATCGTCCCTGATCAGCGAGCACTCCCACAGGAGATCCAAAGAATGCAGCGCCGCCCGACACTGCCATCCCGCCCGCACACGCCGCCGCGCGCCAGCCTGTAACCACAAAAAAACCAACAGCAGTGCATGTTCCACTCGGCCAATTCTAACCACTTACGGCTTCTGACTTTTGAAAACAGAAAGCTTTAATTCTCTTCTCATTGTTTTTACAAAACAATACCTCTAAATTAACTAAACAAACTTTGATTAATCATAGCAAAAAATCCAATGACCAGAACCATGTAAACAAACTTTGATTATCCTTTAAGTATGGATGTGGAGTCTCACAGGCTACTCGATGTTGTCGTTTTCTTAGTTTCACCTACTCTCCCCCACTCCTCGCGATTGAGCGGCTCAGTAGCTTTTGTTTTAGATGTAAAACTACCAACGAGGGAGGAGGTTGCGACTTCCGATGAATATCACGTAAGTAATGACCATCAAAATATTGACCGGAGCCTGTCAGGCTACACGTCCATTGTTGCCCTATGATATATTTTATAAGGGCGATTATGTTTGTTTCCGATTTTGTAGTACAAAATCTCAAAAAACAATAAAGCCGGTAGTTCTAAATCAAAACGACCATCTACGAGTTCTGTTCAGGGCCCTGCGAGAAAAACCTTGCGTGCAGCAGATCCATCTTTCGAACAAAAGTGAGTGAGTTGTTCTTAGCTTCGGATCAGTCTGACAATGAAGAGAATATTGAAGATTTTTTTATATTGGAGTTCGAACTGATACAAAATCATGAAAGTGACAATTATGAAGATCAGGACCAGGACCAGGACCTAGGAGAAGAGTCAGGTAGTGATAGTTCGGACAACATTCCACTATCGGAGTTATCGAAAAGTAACTATTAGTTGTTAGTTGTCAAAATTTTTTATATTTGTTACCTGAAAAAGGTGTTTCGTGTTTTTGGTTTCTTATATATTATATTTTGAGAAAAAAAGACTCATTTTGTTAAAGGAATAAGTTTGGCTGTTTTTAATACCTAAAAATGTAACCTAAGTAGATTTAGACTGAAAAGTGCCATAATTTTTGATTTTTCAAATTTCTGTAATTTTTTATATAAAAGTTGATTATATAAGCCCGTTATTTTGTTACTAAATCCCATAACTTTAATATTCAAACAGTTTTAAAGCGATCTTATAACAAATTCCCCAAAAAAAAAGTGTGTGCATATAGGAGCCTGAGAGACTCCACATCCACAGTAGTGTTAAGAAAAAATGACGTCCATACTTAAAGGTTATCTAATCAAAGCGAAAATTGTTGTAATTGTATCACTAACTGTAGCTGTAAGTTTAGTTTATTGTTACTAACACTGTATGGGTCTCATGGTTACTCGCAATAAAGAATTTAATTTTTATTAATTACTTTTAATGAAAATCATTACCAACTCTTTCTCTCAAAGCGACATGTTGAACAACACCCATACTCATTCAAATAATAGAAAGCTCATTAAAATATTGCAGCGCTCATGCTCTGACCTCCATCTGGTCTTCATCATCACTCTTAAGACTTCCATCCAGTCATAAGCATCAAACCAAACGACCTCCATCCGGTCTTCATCATCACACACTTAAGACTTCCATCCAGTCATAAGCATCAAACCAAACGACCTCCATCCGGTCTACATCATCACACACTTAAGACTTCCATCCAGTCATAAGCATCAAACCAAACGACCTCCATCCGGTCTACATCATCACACACTTAAGACTTCCATCCAGTCATAAGCATCAAACTAAACGACCTCCATCCGGTCTTCAACACGTAACCTCCATCCGGTTACTAACACAACAGGCAACCTCTATCCGGTCACCTCCACATGTAACCTCCATCCGGTTACACACTACTCAAACGAGCCACAAGCCTACGAGCCTTTATCAAAATAAACTTAAACTAGGTCTGTTCAACATGTTACTTTAATTGTCCTATCATAATATTACTTTGCCAGTAAACGTCGGCTAGAAATGTAATAAAATCTCAAGTCTTTGCTCGCTAATTGCAAAACGCTACATATGATTTGTTCTGTGCTGAATACACGCGTTTGACCAATACTAGTCAATGCAACAACGTTATTAACTCGTATGCCACTTAATTTGGCTGCACAACTCACTTTTACTAACGAGCATTCAGCACCAGAATCGTAAACAAAACAATACAGCTCACCTTTATTTTCTAACGTGCCTGAGAGTAGCTGTACGACGCATTGCAAACGTCCACTCGCCACTGCTGCTTGCAGCACGCGGTCCACCTCCACCATCCGCCTGGCTGCCACTGCTCGTGCACCGGGCCGCGGCTCATGACATGTTGCGACATGTCCTGGAGTCCCTCACTGCAGCACACGAAGGGCTTCACGGACGGCTGCAGGCTGCTTGGCTTGTCACTCCATGTCACTGGTAGCTCCACGCCACGTCTTTGACTCCTTTTGTGCGCCTTAATGACGGCCACAACAAGTTGACCTCCTTGCAGTGAATTTTCAGCAAAACACAAATCGGCTGTCGTACTGTGTGCTGTTACGTTTGCACACGACGCGTCCTACCGTGTGTTCTTAATACGAAAACAGGATACGACGGACTCAAACGCCGGTTACAGACACACTTTTTTCTTTTTTTTTTTTAACATTGCGGTAGGGCGCAACTGGCGTTTCACTGTGCAAAAGTATTTCTGCATACAGCCTAAGCCCAAAACAACATGTACTATGATCGTGCATCCGCATCTGGTTTGTCTAGGTAGAACTTGGACAGATCCACACGATTATTTAATAAGCGTTCGCATGTTTGCACTTTGTTTATCAAATGTCAACGGTCACTTTAATTTTAAGCGTTCTGATTTTGCGCATGAACCAACACTAATCCCACTTCTGATGACGGGGAAAGTATAGTGTGTCTCGTTATTATCAGCCATATTTGAATTAGAGTGGGCTACAGTGGGCTACAGTGGGTTGTGTGTTGGATAATGCGCAATAGAAAATCAGTTTTCAGTTCAAATGAGATTATAATTTCACAAACAATTTAATCACGCTAGCAAATTACACACTAGGTAGGTACACGACACAACCAGATACGGAACGCCTACAGTTTCTGAGCACATGTTGTTCGTACGATGTCCAATGTCCAAGAGAGCTCCACCGTTCTTCTCGCGCTGCCTTCCAGCGTCGACCCCCCACGAACTCAGGCCAGACTCTGTCAACGCCACCAGATGGCGCTAGCGTTCCGATTCCGGTTGTCAAGTCAGCTCCCGTACTAATGACGTTTCCGACATATAAAATAAAGTCGTGTTAGTTACACTATTTATAACTCAAGAACTGCTGAACCAATTTGGCTCAAAATTGTTGGGGAGGTAGCTTAGAACCAGGAGACGGACATAGGATACTTTTATCCTTTTTTTTATACTTTTATTTACTTATAGGAGTAGGGTAAGAGTAGTGTAGGAGTAGGTAGGAGTAGGATAGGAGTAGTGTAGGAGTAGAGTAGGAGTAGAGTAGGAGTAGGGTAGGAGTAGTCTAGGAGTTGGGTAGGAGTAGGGTAGGAGTAGGGTAGGGGTAGGGTAGGGTAAGAGGTAGGACACCACGCGAACGAAGTAACGCCGGGCAACTAGAAATAATTTATATGGCAAAACAATGTTTGCCGGGTGCCGTGATAAATAATCACTTTTACATGGTTATTTTGTTTGAATTCTACACCGTTTTTTATTTTATCTGGAATTAAACCCCTTTAAGAGAAAAACTGTTAATCTTCACCAGCCTGCCTAACAGTATGGCAACTCAATCTGCAAATACCTTAGACCAGATTCTTCTTCTACCTCTTCTTCTGCTTCTTAGTTCGCGCGAAATTTTATAAAATATTGTTGCGCGCCACAATTAATGCCTAGTACATGGCGACAGTAGTTACCACTAGCGCCATCTAGTATCGAGTAGCGGAACTAGTCGTCAAGACCCTTCTAGAAATTTCGACGCGAGAACTTTCTAAAACATTCCCGAACTTTCGACATCTGGTCGATCGGGGCCTGTATGTACTCGAACATTCTAGATGTTTCTACAATGGAAGGTTCTAGAACTCTCTTTGGCGCTATATAAGGCCGAGACGCGCCACGACCGACACAGTTTGGATAAAGCGATCGAAGTGAAAGCATCGAAGCGATATTCAAGTGCGACTTAAAGCGATCAGTAGTGCAATTGTGTTTTGTAATTAGTGTGTTTGACTTGTAATTAGTGTTGATTATTAAAGTGTCATTTTTTTGGTTATTAAATCGGCAGTTTTTAATTGTCACGAACCCGAAGCTCGTAACAATTGGTGTCAGAAGTGGGATTTAAAATGCCGGTTTTACCCAAAGACGACACGGAGGGTATCCGTACCCGGAGTCAACGCCAGCAGGAGACGGACCAAAGGCGATTCGGTGGAACAACGCCAATGGGGTCGGAAGGCCAGCTACCGACCGCGGAAGCCGGCCCATCCACAGCTGCTCCAACATCATCAGCGCCAGATTTTGCTGCCCTGATGATGATGCTGCAGGAACAGGCCCGTCGGTTGGAAGAACAGCTGCTGCGTGACAGGGAGGAACAGGCTCGTCGACAGGAGGAACAGGCTCGTCGGTTGGAAGAACAGCTCCAACGTGATAAGGAGGAGCAGGCGCGCCGTCAGGAAGAGCAGATGCTCCTTATGAAGGACCTTCACGCTACCTTCGGGAAAGACATGAAGGAGGTGAAGGATAAGGTTGCTCAACATGACAACCGCCTGTCGGAAGCTGAGACCCGAATCGACCAAGTAAATAATCGGGTTGACAACGTGATGGCTGATGTGAAGCTAACCGTGATGGCTGACGTGAAGAAAACGCTGGATTACCTCAAACTTGGGGATGGAATCGCAGCTCCCGTAGCTATAACACCTTCGCTACGTGGATTCAAAGTGCCACCGTTCGACGGAACTTCTTCATGGTCGGCCTACAAAATCCAGTTTGAGGCTGTCATGAAGGCGAACGGGTGGAATAAAAGCCAGGCCATGACTGCTCTCACCCTAGGCCTGCGCGACCAGGCCTTAACTGTCCTGGAAGCTCTCGGTAAGGAAGTGACTTACGAGCAGCTCCTTGAGGCATTGGAGGCTCGGTATGGCGACGCTCACCTGGAACACGTGTTTCGTGCGCAGCTCAAGGATCGCGTGCAACGCAGTAACGAAAACCTGCAGCAGTGGGCCCTTGAAGTGGAGAAGCTGGTTCGCAAAGCCTACCAGTCCGTACCTGCGCTTATTGATGGGAACCTGGTGCAGGCATTCATCGACGGCATCCGCGATCTTGAGGTCAGAGCTGCTGTAAGGCTCGGTCACCACGGGACGCTTAAGGACGCCTTGGCCCATGCACTGGAGGTGGAAGCTGTGCGGCAGGATCATCGTTCCCATCGCGTCAGGGAGGTTACAGCGGCTACAGTTCGCGACCGCAATAGAGGATACAGCCCTAGGTGCTACGGCTGTGGGGAAAAGGGCCACCTTCGATCCAGTTGTCCTAAGCGAACTGCAGAAAGAGAAGACGGCCGATCTGCAGAGGGCAGTGCGGCTAACAGCACCGCGCAGCACCAGCAGCAGGGAAACGAGTAATAGCCAGGACTGTGGGGCGGGTGCTGGCTGATGTTCAAAGAGCCCCAAGGGTTTCGATCACACAAACCCATGACGGGAACAGCCTAGTCATCAAGGGCGAGGTCAACGGAACGCAGTGTAAGCTGACCATAGACACTGGAGCTTCTCGCACGGTTGTCAGTTCCCAACTTACAAGTCGGTCCCTTGGGGACTCCGCATACAACCGGGAACGCATTAATTTGGTAACAGCCACCGGTCAGCGCATACCCGTCCATGGAGAGAAGAAAATGGAATTGACGCTAGGCAACAGAATCTACCTGCATAATGTCATCGTGGCTGATATAATGGACGATTGCATCCTGGGCCTTGACTTTATGAGGAAGAATTGTTGCCAGATTGACGTTAAGCAAGGTGTTTTGAAATGTGGACAAGAGGAACTTTTCGTGGAAGGGGCGTTACCTGGGAATGTGTACAGCCTTAAGAAGATTGTTCTTCCGCCGAGATCGGAAACGATTGTGCCGGTTAGTCTTCCTCGGAATCCTGGGCAAACTCATCGTTGTGTACTCGTGGAAAGGGTAGACAATGACCTTCCATGGAAAGTGGCACGGACTTTGGTCAGAGCCACTGACATCTCAGGGGTACGTGTGCTGAACCTTTGTGATCAGGAACAGGTAATAGAAAAAGGCACACTTGTTGGTACTTGCGAGGAAGTGGATTGGTTGCGTCGATGCCAACATCAATCGACTGGGACCCTCAGCAAGGATGCACAAACAAAAGTGACCACACTTTTAGAAGACTGCCACAGCGTTTTGTCCCAAAATGAAATGGTCAAGGCGAAGAAGATGTTATTCAAGTTCGCCGATGTTTTCTCGTCAAACGAGGCTGACATCGGGAAGACTGGCTTAGTTCAACACAAAATAAACACAGGAGAAGAATCGCCTATCCGTCAGCGGCCAAGGAGATTGCCGGTAGCACGTGAAAAGGAAGTGGAAACCATGATTGAGGGAATGGTGAAGGATGGTGTTATTGAACCTTCATCCAGTCCATGGTGTTCACCTGTAGTGCTGGTAAGAAAGAAGGACGGCAGCATGCGGTTTTGTGTTGACTATCGTCGTCTGAACGACGTTACAAAGAAGGACAGCTATCCTTTGCCAAGAATTGATGACACGCTGGACATGCTTACTGGAGTAAAGTGGTTTAGCACGCTGGACCTGAAAAGTGGCTACTGGCAAGTCGAAATTGATCCCAAGGACAAGGAGAAAACTGCATTCTCGACAGGAAAGGGTCTGTGGCAATTTAAAGTTATGCCGTTTGGATTGTGCAATGCTCCGGCAACATTTGAGAGGTTGATGGAACTTGTACTTACTGGGCTAATTGGCGATGCCTGCTTGGTCTACTTGGATGACATCATCATCGTAGGCCGCACGTTTGAAGAACATCTTCAAAACCTGGAACGCGTGCTCATGAAGATCCAGAGTGCTAACCTCAAGTTAAGTCCGAAAAAGTGTTCACTATTCAAACGACAAGTTAGCTTTTTGGGATATGTAGTGTCTGAAGAAGGTATCCGCACGGATCCAGAGAAAATTGCCGCTGTCAAGGATTGGCCAATTCCAAAAGACAAGACGCAGGTCAGAGCATTTCTGGGTTTGTGCTCCTATTATCGGCGATTTGTCAAGAACTTTGCAGATATAGCCAAACCCCTGCATAAGTTAACCGAGGAGAAGCGACATTTCTGCTGGGATGAAAGTTGCGACATCGCATTCCAGGAGCTAAAGGACCGTCTGTGTAAAACACCTATTTTGGGGTACCCTGATGCGGGCAAGGAATTTATAGTTGACACAGACGCAAGTGACATAGGACTTGGCGGTGTGTTGTCTCAGCGGAACGGCGATCAAGAGGTTGTGGTAGCATACTTCAGCAAGTCACTGTCGAAACCTGAAAGGAACTATTGTGTTACGAGACGAGAACTGCTTGCTGTGGTAAAGTCATTGCAGCACTTTAGCAAATATCTTCTGGGGCGGAAATTCCACCTACGAACTGACCATGCTGCACTGAAATGGCTATTGCAGTTCAAAAATCCAGAAGGACAAGTTGCGAGATGGATTGAACTACTGCAGGAATACGACTTCGAGGTCGAACATCGCAGCGGGAAATCTCATGGCAACGCAGATGCATTGTCAAGAAGACCTTGTCCTGAAAACTGCAAACATTGTACTAGGCAAGAAAGTAAAGAAGTCGTACCTGTGAGGATGCTCAAGACAGACCTCAGTAACGAGTGGAAGGAAAGCCTACAACGTGAACAGCAGGAAGATTCGGACATCAAGCCGATTCTGGAGTGGATGAAGGCCAGAGCTCCTAAGCCCAGGTGGAGCGACGTCTCAGCAATGAGTTCGATCACAAAAAGCTATTGGGCCCAATGGGACAGTTTGGTGATTCAGGATGGAGTCCTGTGCCGTAAATGGGAAAACGCTCGGGGAAACAGCTGTCATTTGCAAATGGTTGTCCCTAAAGCTCAAGTACCAGATGTTCTACAGCTGTACCATAATGGTTGTTCAGGAGGTCATCTGGGAGTAAAACGGACTCTACTGAAGATACGAGAACGGTTTTACTGGGTCCACTGTCGGGACGATGTCGAGGACTGGTGTCGCAAATGTACAAGTTGTGCAGCTGTGAAGGGACCTCAGACTCGTAGTAGAGGTGCATTGAAATTGTACAATGTTGGTGCACCATGGGAGAGGATAGCCCTTGATGTTGCGGGGCCCTTTCCGGAAAGTGAAAGTGGTAACAAGTATTTCATGGTTGTGATGGATTACTTCACTAAGTGGCCGGAAGTCTTCGCCATTCCAAACCAAGAAGCTTCAACAGTTGCAGATAAACTGGTTCATGAAGTCTTCTGTCGTTTTGGAGTACCCTTGGAGATTCACAGCGACCAAGGAAGAAATTTCGAGTCCCAAATATTCCAGGAAACTTGTCGAGTTATGGGAACTCATAAAACAAGAACAACTTCTTACCACCCACAATCAGATGGAATGGTGGAACGATTTAATCAGACATTGGAGAGGTACCTAGCAAAAGTTGTGGAAAATCGGCAACGAGATTGGGACAAGCACATACAACCGTTTTTGTTGTCATATCGAAGCGCTGTTCACGAAAGCACATCGGTGACACCAGCTTTCGCAAACTTTGGAAGAGAATTACGGCTGCCTGCAGACCTGATCACCGGAATACCACCTGATGCCCCACGCAGTATAACTGAGTATGCGAACGACTTGCGGAACAAAATGAATGACATTTATGAGCACGTCAGACAATCGAGCCAGCAAATGTCTGAAAAGATGAAAACCCGTTATGACCGTAAAATGAACAATAAAGGGTTCGACGAAGGTTCACTAGTGTGGTTGCATAATCCAGTCCGCAGTAAAGGGAAATCTCCTAAGCTTCAAGCTAAATGGGACGGACCGTACCGGATTGTGACAAAGATCAATGACGTAACCTACCGGATACAGAAAGGTGCAAGAGGTACTCCTAAGATCGTCCACGTGGATCGACTGGCGCGTTATTATGGGGCCGATAATGCTCGGGACGAGCATGTCTTAGGAGGGGGCAGTGTTGCGCGCCACAATTAATGCCTAGTACATGGCGACAGTAGTTACCACTAGCGCCATCTAGTATCGAGTAGCGGAACTAGTCGTCAAGACCCTTCTAGAAATTTCGACGCGAGAACTTTCTAAAACATTCCCGAACTTTCGACATCTGGTCGATCGGGGCCTGTATGTACTCGAACATTCTAGATGTTTCTACAATGGAAGGTTCTAGAACTCTCTTTGGCGCTATATAAGGCCGAGACGCGCCACGACCGACACAGTTTGGATAAAGCGATCGAAGTGAAAGCATCGAAGCGATATTCAAGTGCGACTTAAAGCGATCAGTAGTGCAATTGTGTTTTGTAATTAGTGTGTTTGACTTGTAATTAGTGTTGATTATTAAAGTGTCATTATTTTGGTTATTAAATCGGCAGTTTTTAATTGTCACGAACCCGAAGCTCGTAACAATATATTCTATAACACTCAGCAATACTGTAGCTTCCCAATAGATAAAAATTTTTAGGATTCGGATCAGTAGTTCCGCAGATTACCCTCTACATACCTACCTAACAAATCTTACCATTTCATAATATTAGTATAGGTATTCGCATTAAACTACAATAATAAAACATACAAGTGCTTCGAAAACTTGTCTCATCAAAGATTTTCCTTTGTAAACAATGTAAACAATTTAAACATGGTAACAATTTTAATTAAACACAAAACAAGTTGAAGCCGTGGCTGAGTGGAAATCCAGCACATTAATAACGTAGCAGATGTCTTAACGTTCAAAGGTCAGTCGGCTTTGTTCACTATATTTAGTTATTATTTAAGTTTTCTTAATAATGCTATTTATTTTATTGTTTACGTAGTTGCTCTATGAAATTTCAAATTGTAGATTGTCACAGACAGACGCTATAAAATCAAAAACAGTAATTGGGACTGTTAATACAATTTTTTTTATAATAGTTAAGATCCTGGAGCTAATTAGGGGCTCTTTTATGCTTATAACTAGCTGCGCCCCGCGTTTTCACCAGCGTAAATGTCGATCCCGTAGGAATATCGGGATTAAAATTAGCTTTTATGTTAATCCAGGGTGTCAGCCACCTTCATACAAAATTTTATCAAAATTGGTCCAGCCGTTTGAGCGTGAAGAAGTAACAAACATAAAAACACACACACCCCCACACTCACAAACTTTCGCCTTTATAATATTAGTGTGATAAAAGTACGGTAAGGTACCAATGGATGGAGTAAAGCTGTGACCGAATAGTGGCCAAGGTTAGGCCAAAGAGACCCTGGGCCGTCTAAAAGAGCGTTGGGTTTATGATATCACGGGAAACACACGGATGAGGGACGCACGAAACCGGGAATTAAGGCAGAAAAAGGGGAGGCCTATACCCAGCAGTGAGTGCTTTCGGGCTGATATTATTTATTTATATGTAATATATAAGTAACAATGGAGGGGCTTGTGGCTAAGTAATAACAGCCACATGGGTCGATCGATCAGGTTAAGCCACGCTTGACGCGGTTGCTCCGTGGATTGGTGACCATCTTCACATACCAAGACCTCTCTGTGCCTCGGAAAGCACGTGAAGCTGTTGGTTCCGGCTGTCATTCGTGGATCTTTGGCAGTCGTTACGGGTCGTGAGTAGCCCGAAAGTCTTACAACCAGTCTTACAAAAGGGTATTGTATTACCCAATAACTGGGTTGTGGAGGTCAGATTGGCAGTCACTCCATGCAAAATACTGGTATTCAGCTGCATCCGGCTAAGACTGGAAGCTGATCCTAACGTAGTTGGGAAAAGGGTAGGCAGATGATGGCAGATGTTACAAGTAACAATGGACTCAAATATGCTAGTAACAATATTTCTTAACAACTATGTTAGTAAACTAAGGGCTGATTTTTCCATCACCAGATAACTTTTATTCGAGGAATAAAATTGACGTTTGACAGATTTTGTATGCAATAAATGTCAAAATTTCAAAATTATTCCTCGAATAAAGTTATCAGATGATTGAAAAATCAGCCCTTAACCTAACACAGCCATATAGTAAAAAATAAATAAAAAGTGGCACTCTGCTGACAGAAGTGAAAACAAAACACAAACAGAATACTTTGCCATCACCCACTGACATATCGGATATACATTTAAACCGAGTACATCCCGAGGACCGCCGAACACATCCGAAGCGGTGTCGGTTACGGTAACAGTGGCGCGAGTTCAATAGTTTTTCTAGCCATCTCAAAAAATGCCCAACGCCCAATTTTTGAAAGTTTTCACTTCAAAAAATTGTAAATTATGATTATGATGAAGATTAAGTGTCTTGTGCCGTGGTCCAACGGCTGGTCCTGCATTTGGATGTTACATATTTAAATAGTCAGCTTTGCAAATCTTTAACCGATGTTTGGTCTTGAGATTACTAGCTTTAAAAACGAGCTATTACTTGATGAAGAATGATCGTGTTAGTTAATAGTAATTTTAAGCTTGAATAAAGTACAGACGCCAGCACATCAAGCTACCAGAAACTGTCAAATTTTCCCTATCAACTTTGAACCGTATGCTTTAGCGATAAAGTTGAAAATCTATTAAAGAAAGTTGACTGATTGTAGTAGCTTGACGTGCTGGCGACTGTACATAACAGACAGACACGCAGCAGCTGTGCAGTATTTGAAGGTGAAGACCAACTGGACTCTGAGGGTCCAAGAATGGAATCGCGTCACAATATCAACTTCAAGTCATTCGTGGTAAGTTTCAACCCAACATCAACATACCTGTCTGGAAGAGGACTTTTTGGCCGAAAGGTTTCGTATATCGACGTTTCCGAGGACGGTTACGCGACACCACGCAGCGAAACACGACGCCGACAATGTTACGTGTACAGTTCATAGTTTTAAGGTTTTTTAATATGTTTTATTTTATAAGATTATATTGTGTATTTCATCTATGGGCCTTAGTTGCCTGATAATAAAATGATTATTATTATTATAACATCACGCCTGTAATGCCCGAAAGGTTAGACAGAGGTGTACCTATAGCAGTGGTGGCCCAGTGGTAACGGCCGCGACTTATGAGTTCGTGTAGGTCGTGAGTTCGAACCCAAGCAGCCACTTTACTATGAGTAAATTATTTCATTACCACTGCTCTCAAAACGATGAAGGAAAACATCGTGAGGAAATGTCATGTTCTAGAACCAAAAATTCGAAGAAGTGTGACATCCACCAACCCGCAATAGGTCCGCGTGGTGGATTATGATTATTCCTTTTCACACAAAAAAGGAGGCCTGTGTCCCAGCAGTGGGAACATTATAGTCTGATTATGTACAGTCAACAAAAGAGATACGTATGCAGGATCGTCGGATATAGTTGAAGTTTAGTAAGAAACCGATGGATGCTTTTATTAGAAAACAAACAGCTCATTTATCAAATTAAATTTCAGCCGACAACATCCATCGGTTTCTTACTAAACTTCAACTATATCCGACGATCCTGCATACTTGTCTCTTTTGTTGACTGTACATTATAGTACCCACACATTTCACCAGTAATTTTAAGTCACATGTAATATGTGCGGGCTGGAATAAAGTATTCGTTTACCTACCAATAAAGTACTTTTACCTACCGATAGCAAAACAGTTCAGAAACAGTTCACACGTAAGTTATATCGTAAAGCCTTTCATAAAACGACTAAACTCATTAACGATTTTAACGTGACAATTACAAAAGTTGGATCGTAAACACTATAATATTAAAACTGGAATTTCAAACAAATATTGTTTGAGGATTCTGCCATTTTGACCTGTTTCCATTTACTGATAAAACGCGATTTTGTATATCTACATATTTTGACCAACATACGGTCCATAGCGAAACCGGCTTTCGATCTAAGGGCGTGTGCACAACACGTTTTTTAAAAGCGCCGTTGACGTGCGTTTTAGAAACGTGCGTCGACGGGGCGCTTTTATCCTACAGAGCAGTGCCTGCCGGTATCTGACTCGCGTGCGTATAGCGTCTGTGTCGCTACAAACGCACGTCAACGGTGCGTTTAAAAAACGTGGTGTGCACAGGCCCTTAGTCAATTTGCGTGACTGACTGACAGACACTCCAACCACTGATATTAACACGTTTTTATTTAGACAGCGTTTAGGCTGTTTGTACTGCGGGAAACCTTTACGAGCTCTCAGGGTACCGGGAAGAATCAAACAACAGTTTACCACGTAGGTATGTTCAATAAATAATTATTCCTAGAAATCCTTCTGCGTGTTTTACATCTGGGGGCCTAAAAAGGCCACTGTGGCAGAATCATAAAAGGATAACATTATGAATCATAATATGGCGAAGAGAGACCGTGTTTTTCTTTTTTTCGCTGCACTACGTACGTATAATCAAAGAGATTGGGATTGGATTTGGATTGATTGGTATTTTAGCACAGACAAAAAAAAAATAACTGAAAAATCCTTCACCAATGGGATTTGATACGATTAACTTAACAGTTAACTGTCCATTATGATTCATAATGTTATCCTTTATGATTCTGCCAAAGTGGCTTTTTTAGGCTCCCTGTTTACTTCTCTGTTTACTTCTCTGTTTCCTGTTTACTTCTCCTTAAGTCTTGAGTTGAGCTGCACGATTTCTGACAAATGCGTGCACTGACTGGACAGGTCCTCTCAATCTGTGTGGTTCTTTCTTCAAAAGACCGTCTCAGACATCGATCTACATGGTCTTCATATAACCTGACCAAGATTATGTCTGGACTTTAAAACAGACTGTGACCTCTGAGTTTGTTTCGGCCTTTCTTCTCAGAGTAGTCAGATAGGAAACGCCGACCTCATCTAGTTTTAAAAAAACATGATTGACGTGTAAAAGTGTTTGTACGAACCTACTTACAAAAATAAAATCATTTATCATTTACTTCTCAGTCAAACCTGACGCCTACTGTTTGTTCTATTGTCAATAATTTGTATTGGCGTTTATGTTATGCCATTATCAAAAAATATATTATATTTATCAATAAGGTTGCATGATACAAACCATGCAGAACATATTAATCTTTACAGTACACACACGTTTTTCTTGGCGTGAATAACCACGGTTTATTTGACGTGTGTAGGCACGACCGTTGGTATTGTCTGGATCACTGAAGCTTGTTGACAGACTGCACGTTTTTTCTACGGCGCGGTTACTATAAAGAAATCACAATCAAACCATAAAGAAATCACAATCAAATACACTAACAGCGATGAATTTTTTTCAAAACCTATAAAATGTGACGGGATTTTAAGTGCATTTAAGGACGAAGTTGAAGGCCTTCTAACGCCTTCTGACTCAGTCTCATATGAAAATTAACATCCCGTCACACCCACCTACCAATGCCAACAATGTATGGCGTACATAGAACAAATTCCAACGGTTTAGTAACAAACAGTTAAGCAGTAATTGAATGGATGTGCCAAACTGGCATTACATTAGAGGGTAATAACTGTCGCTTCAGATCGTGAGTGCACGCCTTATCTCTTGTCGCCGTCGAATTGATGCGTTTAATAACGGAAACGCTTCTTAAACGGAACTGTTGGAACTGGATGGGGCAGCGGGTCACGGGTGATTGATACTTTAGTTTAGGTTGAAGACAGTCTTAGATCGGTGCGATCAGTTCTGTTAAAAGAACGTGGTTGGTATATAGTTTTGGTCACACTGCGAAAAAGGGTTATGTTAGCTACATACCAAACCAAATTGCACTTTAAATAATTTACGTCTGATTATCTCAAACCTTAATTTTATACTGTAGTGAATTGATAGATACTAGAAATTGACTTTGCCCAGACAACGATAACTTCACCCTATTTCATCGGTGTCCATATACGCAGGATTACAATTAATTTTGTCACTATCCTAATGAATAATCCTAGATCAGAGTCGTGTTGCGTAGCTGCTACGATAATTACTTTCGTAGCAGCTACGAAACCTCTACGAAATAAAATGACGTAGCACACATTCCATATTTTTTGAAGTGAATTTTTTGAGATGGAAAAAAAACCGTTGAACTGGCGCCACTGTTACTGTAAGCGACATCGCGCGTGTTTTGTTTATAAAAATACCCGCTTCGGAGGTGTTCGGCTGTCCTCGGGATGTACTCGGTTTTAATGTATATCCGATATGTCAGTAAGTGGATGGCAAAGTATTATGTTTGTGTTTTGTTTTCACTTCTGTCGGTTTTTTTTTACGTACTTAGGTGCTATCGCAACTCCACCTTTTCTATGACTTCTGTTTGCTTTACATTACATTTTCAAATCGGTCTCTCCCTATCAAAATACCCAGTGCCCTATTCTGTAAGATTCTACATCAACATCTCACAGGCAGTAGCGAACTCTATTAGAATGCCTGCGGGGACGTAACAGTCTTCCAGCGATTCTTTAATGTCCCCAACAATCGCCGTCGTTTGCCGTTCTCGATCTAATATGAAAAATCAAAAGTTATTACCTTCGGAATAGGGCAGTTTTCGATGACAATCGTCTCGCTGTGTCCTATGTGATATGGATTTTTCTGCCTGTCTTTTAGTAGGTTCCTACTTAAAAGGAATGCAGTCTTGTGTAGCATATTTATAGAATACAACAAAAATAATAAGATGGTTGGAAAATTGTTGACAAAGCGAGAAATATGTCAGTTTAAACACATCTCATACGTAGCCAAGTCAAAATGAAGATTTATCCTTCTAACACTCTTTTCTAAACTATAAATAAAGAGAAAGATTTGATTTTTTTTATGTTTGTTTGTTAAGCTTTCACGATAAAACGGCGGAACGAATTTAGATGACATTAGGCACATCGCGTCATCGATAGAATCGCGCAGGGCGCAAGTAGCGTCTAATAAACAGCTTTCGAAGCTTTTTTCGATTACAATACAAAATTAGTCTTGTCTTGGAAACAGTCCAGATCTTTGGATACTTGCAAAGAATCCTGCACTTCAGCTTTGATCATTCTTGATGCAGCTAAGCAGTAGCAGCAATAAGGTTAAAACTTTACTACCTTGCGAAACAGAGCGTGAAGATAAAGTGTTCATTGATTTTAAATAACGTTTTATACTGCAGCATAAAACTAACTTCTACCGTACAGTCGCCGCACGCCGATGAAACTCTTTGACTTTTAGCTGGACTAGCGAAGTAAGAAATTTCAATAGAATGAGAGGCCAGTTTATACTGGTTTAGTTACCACGACATGCGGCTTTCTGTACGTTCATAAAATGAGCCAGTTCACTTAGTTTATAACGATTATGTTCACTTTCATGCGGCTTTAAATCATTAGGAGTGGAATTAACACTTTTATTATTGGTTTAAGCCACGTTCTCTTTTGTTTTTTAGGAACTGTGAATTTCATTTGTTTTTGTCCAGTGTTGATTACTTTTCGGTCAAAGATGGGCGAACAGATAAGAGAAGGTCAGTGTTATCCACGCTACGTCATTGTGATCAAACTGTTCGGTCTTTCACATCTTATCAGATGACTTCTTTTTCATCGTAAGAGTTTTTGGAGACCTAGGTGGATCGGGTTGGTCAGCATTTCATTTATAAATTAATTCTAGTTTTTACACATTTTAATAGAAACATATACCAATACCAAACAGCTACCAATAGGTATAAAAAACAGAGGGGCATTTACCAAATTTTTAAGAATCGTTCACAATTTAATCTTAGTAATGACTAGCTGTGCCCGCGACTTCGTCCGCGTGGAATAGTGACTTTTCGGGCAGCATATTTTGAATTACATATACCGTCTACAGACCGGGCATTTGCTGTCCGAACCCTCTGAGAACTCAGGCGAATTTCAGTGAAAGTCTCAGACTCTAGTGCTTGAGCTTCACGATCGGCAGTGAGACGTATTTCTCGTTCTTCCTGTGTTTCCTGAGACCGAACATTTGCTGTCCGAACCCTCTGAGAACTCAGACAAATTTCCCTATCAGTGAAAGTCTCAGACTCACGCGATAGTGTATGAGCTTCACGATCGGCAGTGAGACGTATTTCCCGTTCGTCCTGTGTCTCCTGGAATCGAGCATTTGTTGTCCGTACTCTCTGGAAGCTCAGGCGGATTTCCCTGACAGCAAAAGTCTCAGACTCACGCGATAGCGCGTGAGCTTCGCGATCGACAGATAAACGTGCCTTTCGTTGTTCCCCGTTTTCCCTATTTCGAGTTGTCATCATTCGAGAACGATTTGAACTCAGTCGAGATTCTCGCTGAGTCGAAGTTTCTGCAGCACGAAACCTAGCCTGGTGCAGAGAGCCTTTTGCCTCACGACCTTCCTCAGATTCCTGTGATCGAACTAATCTCATCCTTTTAGCATTTCTGCTACATTGGGAGAGGTTGGATCTTCTTCGAGGCATTCTTACAAAAAAATAGTACTTACTACTTAACACACAGTTATTTAGTAAACACGTACTATCGTAAACAATTAAATTATAAATACTTACAGATTATTATACAGTCTAAAATTATCACAGTTTAAGTAATAAGTGTTAAGACGTGTAAACCAAACGTCATTATCATCATCATTTCAGCCGATAGACGTCCACTTCTGGACATAGGCCTCCCCCAATTTTGGGGGGGGTTTGCCATAGTCGCCACGCTTGGCCGGCGTATGCGCCGCAGTATGGTATGGTGGTGGAATGCATAGAGAACGCTGCTGCCCATTCTCCGGTGAGACCCTTAGTCGCCTTTTACGACACCCACGGGAAGTAAGGGGTGGTGCTATTCTTCTACACAGACAAACGTACTAACTTTATAAAACAAAAGAATTGCTAGAAAAAATAATTACTAACCTAAGCTAATGAACTTATACTTAATAAAGAAAATCAAGAAAAGAAATGCCTAACCTATACCAAATACTTATAATATTTATATACAAACCCTAAATACAAATTAAGATAAGTATACCGAAAATCAGGGAAAGAAATGCCTAACCAATAATAAATGCTTACAATATTTATTTACAAAACCCTAAATAAAAATTAAGATAAGTAAATACCCAATAATCAAGGAAGTACCGCCTAACCTATACTAAATACTTACAAAATTTTAAAGAAAATTAAGAAAAAGAACTTAGCCACTCACGCGCAAGTACCCCGCGGTAACGCCTTCCTATACGCAAGTATGTTTTTAGCACATTTTTTTCGACGCGCCGCGGAGCGCCCTCGCCACTTACACGACTCGTACAGAAAAAAAATCTATGGACCGCTGTTAAACTAATGGCTGTTTCTTCAAGTGGATAGACAAGTGTAGATAACAAAACTTGTTCCGTAACTTTAAGAGACTTTGATTTTTTTTAATAATTGTTTATTTTTAATGTTTGTTTACATTACGACAATTAAAAATTAAAATAATATTATTTCAAAACCGAAAGCGATGACCCTATTTTTTTATTTACCTAAAAAATAGCCCCATTCATACTGAATCGAATGACATATAATACATACCATTGTTGTTCCAAAGTTTTGATATACAATAACAATAACATCACGCGAGTATCAAATTACGCATGCGTCATCGCCGTCTCATTTGTTTATTTAAAGATTTTCAACTACAGATAACTTATTTCGTAATGCCGATATAACCACACGGCCTTTGGCACAAATGTACTTCATCTAACCACTCGACTAAAGAACCTGGAACGTGAGCAATACTCCCATAGACAAAATTACTAAAAATAAAATACTGCGGTGTGGAAAATGCTTGCTGTCGCAGTTTTTTCAATGGCCGATCTTGGTTTTCGAGCGAGTGTAACATTTTCCTCAATACCTGCTCGTGGTTATGGCCGCGTGAGTGGCTAACCTACAAACCCTAAAATATAAATAAATGAAATATGCAAACAGTCAGTATTCAAGTGAATCGCAATAACCGAATCCAACTATTCGCCTATACTCTCCAGGATACGTGCGTTCGCTACGAATAACTGTATAGAGGTATGAGGAACAGGGTGTAAAGTTCACTCATCCTCCATAGAAAAGGGAGGATCCTCCGACCAGACGGGTGTTGTGTCTGGCGGGCAACTGCCCGATGATTCATGTCGGGCCGTTGTATCTATGCTAGTTGCGCGGTAAACTCTGCTTGCGCGATGCAGGATTTGCGTGACGTCAGTATGACGCGTTGTTCGCATGTGGCGTTGTAGATACCGCTACATCACTCCCCCCCGGAGACCGGAGGTCGATAGTGGGCTGAGTCTTGTATCTTGCGATGTTTGCCAGGCCAGCTGAGGTTTCAGTGAGTCGGAACCGGTTGCCGCATACTTCACGGTGAGTCGGAACCGTCTGCGAAGATGTCCCCAGTGAGTCAGGGTGGCGCTGCGTTATGCTCCAGTGCGTCGGATGTGGTACAGCGCCGGGTTGAGGCTGACTGCTGGCGTCGACCAGGAGAGGGTTTCTATGGCTCTGCTTGAGGACCGGCCGAAAGTGCAGTATGCTGTGCCGAGGTTGCTGATGAGGCTGAGGGTGATGACCAGGTATGCGCGGTCGCTGCATGCTGGTGGTCAGGATACCCGTTGAAGTGCTGGCTGGCTGGGTGACTCGCCGCTCTAAAGCTTGCGGGAGTGATGATGATGACGTCACACTGGAGTAGGTGCACGAAGGCTGCGCTGACGTTCATGTTCGGGGTCACCAGTATAGAGGTATGAGGAACAGGGTGTAAAGTTCACTCATCCTCCATAGAAAAGGGAGGATCCTCCGACCAGACGGGTGTTGTGTCTGGCGGGCAACTGCCCGATGATTCATGTCGGGCCGTTGTATCTATGCTAGTTGCGCGGTAAACTCTGCTTGCGCGATGCAGGATTTGCGTGACGTCAGTATGACGCGTTGTTCGCATGTGGCGTTGTAGATACCGCTACAACTGAATCCTTATGGCAGCGGCGCGTTTTCTTTTGAAATGGTCATCTCGCAGTTCAACCTGAGGGGTTGTCGACTGCTTAACCTGGCTTTCCTGTGGATGCCTCAATAAATTAAGGCCTCCAGCCAGGGTATAATACACAACTTAACTACACAATATAAACTTAAAAACTAAGCGACTACACGCTAAGGGCACCTCCTGTGGGGTACGGACCTCGGCTTAGGGCGTCGCTTGGAGAGGGCAGCAAGGGACAGGCTGGATCGGAATTATGGCAGCGGCGCGGCTCTCAGCGCGCTTTATACAAGGTGTAACGGAAAGGGGGTATCAACCCTGAAGGAGGTGAATGTGCTCATGAAACTGAACAAATTTCCCCAAAGAACATAGGTCGAAATATGAAAAAAAATTTGGACCTCCCATAGTAATAGTAAATCATTGATGTGCTATTACTATGGGAGATCCAAATTTTTTTTTTCATCGTCATTCACCTCCTTCACGGTTGATACCCCCTTTCCGTTACACCTTGTATATATAGCCACGGACGCGCAGGCGCGAGGCGTTTACGTACTCTGATAGAATACCTTAACAAATGTTCGCCGTGATTCTTTAAATTGACATAACTTTTTTATTTATGAACCGATTGACATGAAATAAACACTAAATGTTAAGTGAAGCTTACTACAATATATTAGTGAAAACCGCATCTAAATCGAATAAGCCGTTTCTGATATTAGCGTGCACAAACACAGCAGACAAACAGACAAACAGATAAACAGACAAAAAAAAAATTAATTACATTTTCGGGTTCGGCATCGATATAATAACAACCCCTGCTACTTTTTTTTAATATATTTCCATTGTACAGACACCACTTTTCTACAATTTTATTATATGTATAGATTGACGCTGACTTGAGATTGCGACTAGATTTTGGAAGTTTTTTAATAATGAGAATTGGCGCACAGGGAAAATTAGGGGAAATATTGCTAATCTTTTTCTGGGTTTCCAAGATGCAATTCTTTCACAATCTACATCTCTCTGGTATGCTTACACAAGATCTTCGACAAAGCATTTAGAGCAAGGCTCTGCTCAAACCTCTAAAAGGCGCAACAGCAAAATATAGCAAAAAAAAACGGTTTCACAATGAGCCATTTCTCGGCGAGCGAACACTTAGCCGGTTGATATTTAGTGGTTCATTTTGATTCTACTTCCCCTTTGTTCGGTGGCTCTTTTTTCTTAAAGGATGTTTGGTGAATTGCAAATCTGTTCGGTTCAGTCAACTTCAAGGGAATGGCTTGGCCCGAGGCTCAGTAAATATTTAATGCATATTTCATGGCGATCCGACGTTTACTTTGTAAGAGATCGGATAGAACAACTTCTCTGGTGTAAAACTGGCACTTCTGGCTTCATTTGGTTGAAATTAGGCGATTGCCTTTAAAAAGATTGGTGTATTATTATTGGCTGATGGACGAGAAAATGTAAGAGCAATGACAGATAATATTTCCTCTGTTTTTCTGAGAATGAACATCTGTCGGGTTTTCAGGGGAGCCATGCAACATCCGACTACCAAAAACGGGGACGTAGCTTACACTACCTTTTACTGACGAGGATTTAACGACCGATGAATGGCTGGATAGAAACCAACGATCAGTTTAGCCTTTGAAAAGAGGTATAGCTTCCCCTTATTGTGTTGTAGACTTTTTCAGTTACCATAGGACTTGCGGGCGAATAAAATAAAACAACTTGTTGAGGAATAATAGGTGCGGTGTGGAGTAGTTATGACGCGTGTTGCGCAGGCGGTGTCTGACGATAGAATGAACGCTGAGCGTTTTTTTTTTTTACTATGGCATCTCGTGGTTGACCTTGAGAGGTACTTAACCGGACTTTTCTGTGGTTGCCTTAAGTAAACTCAAAGCCTCCAGCCAGGGGCAATTATCTACTATGAACGCTGAGCGCTCGCGCGCTGCTCTTTTATAGTTTTGCACATGAGCGAGCGCGGTGTGGGCGGTATGTGTTTAGTGTGGACGAAATGGCAGCGTACTTATTGTCTTAACACATACACCTTAAAACTAGCATACATAATCAACAAAGGTAATAAGATTCCAATTAGAACAAAAGAATTATAGGCTTAAATGACTAATTAAAATAAAGGTACGGTAAAATTAATATAATAAAATAACAAAGAAAGGACTTAATTAAAACTTAAATAACTAGAGCTGCTATTTACAGCCTTTGACACTTAAGGCATTTCATTAATGATGCACAATTTATTTACGTCTCTCATTTAGTATTAGTATTTGCAAACCAAACAGATTTTAAATGCAAATCATAGATAACGAGCAAAATCGCTATAAAAAGCTGGTAAGTAATGCAAACAAGCACTTCAAAACCCCAATAGCAGGAAAAAGCAGATTTTATTATTTCTAACCCTCGATAGGTATGACGGATGAAATGAAGCTGACCGTTTTATTTTAGAGCTCCCGGCGACGGCGGACGGTGCATTCTTAATAGACTGCAATCGCGGTATGCATATAAATTTGCTGGCAATGAATTAAATTTTTCACATAGCCGTGCGGTGATACCGAAGCGTCCCGAGGGCACTGTTTCCCTGGTACCGGCTAGCTCCGGATAGATATGCTGTTGAATACTAATTTGACATTTTAATCCTCTTATATTTATAGACAAACATTTTATTTATATTCAAACCGCCAACTTTATGTTCGTTTTAAAAATAAACGCGAGTCACGTACAAATAGATATGTATAATTTTATTTTTCAGCCTGAAGTTTAAGCGCGAACCTTTTTTAAACATCAAAACGAATACTTTATTGTTACGCCAATATTTTTAACTTAATTACTTTGAGTTTCCAACTCAACGTAAACAACGTTAACATAATAAGTGCCTATTTCGCCCAACCGTGCATTAACGTGAAAAATTACTCGTGCTCCAGAGAAAAAAAAAACGCTCGTTTTAATCAACCCGTAAAAAAATCGCATTCTCGAAAATAATCGCGTAGCCCGTTACTGTGCGGAAAAGTTAACGAGTGTTATTTAAACCGGGCCGGTCGGTTCGTTTCGTGGAAAAATTGTTCCGCTTTGAAAAATTTGCCCAAATGACGTAAAACTCATATGTGAGCGGACGGTTTGAGCGACGAATAACTACGGCGGACCCCTGGATGTATTAAGCCCCTCCGTCAGTTGGAAAGCTGGGTAATTGCAGGATATTACACCCGTATATGAATCCGCAGCATTTTTGGATGAATCGTCCACTTGCCTTGATAGTTGCACGCTCGTGAGCGCTTTTATTTTACGCCATATGGTCTACTGTCTAGACGCAATGTTATGAAAATGCAAACTGCATAATAAAATATTATACACAAGTCACTGGTTCTCTTGCAATAAATTAACTACAGCGCTTATCTAAAACGTCCGCAGCATCCGCGGGACTGCGACGGGCTGCTGTATTATTTTCAATTTTGTGTTGCAACCTTATAAAATATTAATAATTACTGCCCTCGTAATCCTATTTTCCTCAATTTCGCGAAAAACGTAAGTGGTGGCTAGGATGAACTTGAATTATAGCTAAACATAACACTAAATCTAAATTTGGACAGAAGTGTGGGTTATAAATCTATGAGATGTTATATGCGTGACCCGCACGCAGTGCCTTTATGTACAATTTATTATAGGGGAAAAAGAATATCGACGCTTGGCTGGGCTTCCCTCGACTGAAAACCAATCCTGTAGTCTGACTTAATACAATAAATATTTTCATTTGACAGTACAAAAATTGCAGAATGTTCCAATAACAACGTATAACGTCTGTGACCCAATTCAATGGAAAAATTACAGTGTACGGTAGTATTTTTTTACCACGCAAATGGGTAAATGTCACATTTCGTACGAGAGTATAAAAGTGCAGTGCAGTTCTGTCATCCAGTGGAATATATGGAATGCTATATTCGCACATTATATTAAAGTTTACGAAGTCGTCAACCGGACTTTAATATTTTAGGACGGCGCCAAAATGATGGTAAATGCCCCGAGTATCCGACCGTAACATAATTTTATGTTTAAAATGGAACCAGTCATTTTGGCAGTGTATTTGTGTAGGAACTCTGCTTTTGCATAAATCATAGTTAATTTTCGCAATACCGTGTTATTCCAAGACTATGACTCAAAATTAAAAATTCTTTTACACAGGACGACAGTCCAAAATGTTCTCTACTCACTAACACAACTGTGACACTATTTACATAAGTGGAATATCACCTTCCGCCATATTAATTTCTTGATTCCAAGTAGCCAACATAGTTGAATATTATGATCCTTTACGACCTCATTACCCCATTGTAGATTCACTAACGACGTGGCTCGCGTCTTCCTTCCTTAGATAATGTTCTCAGCAACACCCCACAGCCTAAGCGATGACGCATTTAGATCTCGTTTCAAGTTAGTATTTAGGTCTTAAGTGATATGGGTAGATATAATTAGTTAACCGACATCTTTCCACCTACAGAGCCTTTATCGTTGTATCTCTGAATAGAAAAAGTATTATCTTCAATTGTTTCTATGGTGCTCAGTTTTAGGTTGGAGCGTTAGTTCAGTCCAAAATATTTGCTGGAACCCATTTTGGGGTATTCTTTGAACCGAAATAAAATAAATAAATAATAAAATATTCGAGGAATAAAATTATATTTTTTTTTCACAGTTTAATTCTGTTCCTTTGTGTTAGTTAGGACTGTCGCTGATATCTGTGGCGATAAATATTTGTAAAGGTTATAAGGGGCATCGACACGTTTACAGTCGACAGTTTACAGTCCGTTCACAGTTATATAACTTCTGATTTTGCATCACTGTCAAAATCAAAGTGAACTTTATTCTCGTTCCTCAATAGGCCTGAGTCATGCCGTAGGAGATGAGTCAGCCAAAGATTTCCCAGTATGCATTGGACGAACGTTAGGATTGCCAAACACTGTCTGACCTTTCGTTTGTTGACATTCCAGATAGTGTGTTATGCAATAGGGTGCTGGTCGGCAATAAAAAATACTACCATATTTAGCAATCAAAAAGATTCGTTTTTGTTTTTAGGAACCGAGAATTAAAATAAAGATGTAATAGTGACAACACTAGTGACAATCATAACATAGATTAACTTATGTTAGGTAGGTACTATTTGATATCACATTTGCGACACCGCTAGATTAGTGCCGCATGCGTGAATAAATACGCAAATCGCATTCAGTTATGTGCGGACCGAGCCGATCTAATTAAACTATGTACGCTTTAAATAAATCACTAACTAAAACTGAAATTGTTTGCCCAACAAATACCGGCGTAATCTAGAATACTAAATGAAATCTGTCGTGATTACTGTAATGGTATTCGAGAGCTTGGTATGTAAAGAACATTATTAGAAAATGTTTTGATGAAGTAATCATTGGCGATAGTAAAGGTTTCTACAAACAGGCGCGACACGCGATATAATCGCGCGCGGTGCCTTTGTGTCGCGCGCGATTTTATCGCGTGTCGCGCCTGTTAGTTGAAGGAGCCTTTAAGATTTCACATTCACGCCAATCATAGTAAGAGCTCTAAGAGCTCTTACACACGAGCGGCATGTTCCCAACGGCAGAGGTAACTGCAGCCGTCGACGCGTCGACGGCAGCAGTCGACCAATAGCGACACTTGCAGTTGTAGTGTGCCGCGTCCGACGGCTGCCGTCGACGCGTCAACGGTAGCCGTCGACGCGTCGACGGTTGCTGCCGACACGCGTCGACGGTTGCAGTTACCTACCTCTGCCGTTGGGAACATGCCGCTCCTGTGTAAGAGCTCTAATCCAGTAAATGAATCAATAATAGCACCTTATATGTAAAGCATTATCAGCCTATAATGTTCCCACTGCTGGGAAACAGGCCTTCTCTCTGTGAGAGGGAGTGGGCCGTAATCCACCACGCGGGCCCAGTGCGGGATGTCACATGACTTCGAATTTTTTGGTTCTAGGACATGCCTTGTAGGCATGGTATCATCTAATTGTGTTTTTGTTGTGCTATTTTTTTGTGTGCACTAAATAATCGATACATCTATCTATCAATCTACAACAAGTTGAAACGTAGTGATTTTCTGTTCAAAACTTTAAAATTACGGTTTTAATACAAAGAAGTGCCCCCAATTGTCACATAAAAAAGTAACCGAAATAATAATTCCAAGCAAAGAAATTATTAAACTATACGCTGATTTTTCCAACGCCAGATAATTTTATCCGAGGAATAATTTAAAATTATTGACAGTTCTTAGATACAAAATCTGTCAGACGTCATTATTCTACGAATAAAAATAATCTGTCGATTGAACAATCAGCCCATAAGGACTGATTTTCAATCATCTGATAACTTTATTCAAAGAATACTTTTGAAATTTTAACTGTTATTTCATATACAAAAACTGCGACACGTCAATTTTATTCCTCGAATAAAAGTTATCTGATTCCTTAATTAGAAATTACGAGTACGAGGAGGCCTAAAGAGGCCACTTTGGCAGAATCATAAAAGGATAACATAATGGACAGTTAACTGTTAAGTTAATCCCATCAAATCCCATTGGTGAAGCATTTTTCAGTTATTTTTTTTTGTCTGTGCTAAAATACTAATCAATCCAATCCAAATCCAATCCCAATCTCTTTGATTGTACCTGCGTAGTGCAGCGTAAAAAAGAAAAATACGGACTGCCTTCGCCATATTATAATTCATAATGTTATCCTTTTATGATTCTCCGAAGTGGCCTTTTTCGGCCCCTTGGTCTAACGTAAACATAGGCAATGAGCATAAAAGACTCCTTTCTTTTCTAGAAAAAAGCAAACAAATTAAAAGAAATACACAAACCGAGTCGCCGTTGGCAGTTTCTGCCTACCTCGTTAAGTTAAGAACTAAGCGAAGAACACACAATTCCGATTTAAAAAAGAATAACATTTCCATATCTCAGCCAGTTCCGGGCGAGGGGAGTTTTGTGAGCGAAAAGAAAGACGACATCAGGTGTGCTTCGGGAACAATCGCGTTTCATTAGGGCAAACACTTCTAGTTGGCGCGTGCACGATATTCTTCGTAACTTTTGTGTACTTGTACGATGAGCGGAGGAGATAAGCAAGCTGTTAAGTACACCTGCTGAGTGGCTAAACCTTTGTCTTTTCTCTTGTCTAGTGCATAAGACTAGGCAATAAATTACAACTTGAGGGGTCCTTGAAATTGAGATTAAATACCTTTCTATAGGTACAGGTCTGTATTACTTAACTTACCGTGGCGAAATAATAACAGCCGCATAGGTCAATCGATTGGGTTAAGCTATGCTTGCCGCTGTTGGTCTGTGGATGGGTGACCATCTTTACATACTGAGACACTTCCGTGCCTCGAAAAGCACGTTAAGCCGTTGGTTCCGGCTGTTATTCGTGGATCTTTGATAGTCGTTACAGGTAGTCAGAAGTCCGAAATTCTGACAACCAGTCTTTCCAAGGGGTATCGTATTATCCAGTAATTGAGTTGTGGAGGTCAGATAGGCAGTCGCTCCATTTAAAATACTGGTATTCAACTGCATCTGATTAGACTGGAAGCCGACCCCAATATAGTTGGGAAAAGGCTGGGCAGATGATGTATGATGATGGTGTGTGCTTAGTAGATCGCACTCAAAGGACTGAAAAAAAAACACTAGTTAATTAGTTAATTACCTATCTTTTAATTATGTTTTCATCTAAAACCTTTAGAGAACAATAACAAGTTTAATTAGAAAACCATCGATTGAGACGCTATTTGTTTGGCATTGTTGCTGAAATTAACCTATTTGGCGCCGCTGTGAGACATACTCATATTCTACATAACTTTTAACTATTGTTAAATTATGTTCCGTTGTACCAAATGAGCTGGTTTCTACTGGCTTAAGACTTACGGCGAACAAAAACATCGAATACTCAATGCTGTTTGTCGTCTCCCTATAATCTACAACTGCGGCTGCCGCGTTGGTCTGGTGGTCGAAGCGCTACTGCTGAGCAGGAATTCCTGGGTTCGATTCCCGGGTTCGATTCCCGGGTTGGGCAAAGTGTTACTAGGTTGTTCTATCTGTAATTGCCCGGTTGTTGGCAATAGGCTCGCCCCTCTGACTAGCCTCTTCCGAACTATGTTGAGGTCAGTTTCCAGTCTAACCGAATGCAGCTGAAAACCAGTATTATCTATCCCCCTATTTTTTTTTTTATTTTTTTAGCCATTAATGGCCCACTGCTGGGCAAAGGCCTCCCTACTCTCTTTCCACCTCTCTCTGTCCAGAGCTTTGAAGCACCAATCTTTATGAAAGGAATCCATCTCATCCCGTCATCTCCGTCTGGGCCTGCTGCGATGGTGGAACCCACTCGCACCCTACATTCGACTTAGTGGAACCCACTCGCACCCTACATTAGACTTAAACATAAATAGTGAAATGTGGGTGAACTACCTATATCGCACCTCCGGTAAAATAGGGTTACAACTCGAAAAAAGGAACTTTCTGGTTGTTATTCAGGAAAATTGTAAAATGCTTACAAAAAAATATGTTTTATTGGAATATCGGGATAAAAAACTATCTGTGTGCCAAATCTCATCCAAATCCATTCCGCCGTTTGTGCGTGAAGAAGTAACAAACATACAAACATACAAACACACTCACAAACTTTCACCTTTATAATATTAGTGTGATTCTACAACCAACCGCCCTTCAACTTTACTGATACCACCATAGTAGATAAAGTTTAGGTCCCATTTATTTCAATCCTTGTTACAATAGCCACAATTTTATTAGAACTAAATTAGAACAAATAGTCGCACGTCCAATTAGTTACGGCCTGATGACAAAGCCGTTAATATACGTTTCAGTAACAAACTTATTTGGATTGCATTTATTAGTATTTACCTACTTAGTTTATTTACTCTATCCCAGTTCGTGCATTATTTTGTTTAGAGTAATGTTGAGTTAGGATCACGTTTCAATAATCTGCTGTGATTGGGATTTTGTCATGTGCTGTTTAAATAAAGGATTATTGGTATGTTTATTATTAGATACGCGCCGCCTACGCCGTAGCTACCTAAAATAGCATGCAGCAAAAATAGGTCATCTCCCAATTTGCAATTCATTCAATTACTCGAAATACACGTGCATGGATGTTTTGTTTAAAATAAGTTCACCAGACTGAATTTCGGCCATAGCGGCCGATCTCTGCGGAGACTAACCATCGACGCGAGAGGTAATATAGTGCTCAAGTCTTTGCGCAGGAACAGGTGCACACTTCCGTTAGTCTCATAATCCGATGGGACGGCAACACGACCGAAGAGAAATCAGGCGCAGTATTCCGACGCACGGGCACCGCCAATCACCAAATCTTTATTTAGTAGGTACGTATAGAAAACTATAGCATTACCTAGGTACTTAAGTTATTTGAACGTTAACGAATTTTTTAGTAATTGAAGTTTCAGTTACTAAGCATTCAATAAACAAGATACAACTTAAATCGAAGCTTACCTGCTCCCATACCTATTGCGTTATAACACACTAGATATCAATCTTAATCTAGATAATTTTGAAAGATGTTGCTAATCCATTGCTTCATATGTTCGAAAAAAATGTGCGCTAAACAACGTAAATAACTCAATGAATGTTGTTGAAAACCATTGCTACTGATAGTGTGTTGCGCAACCACCACGGGCCAAAAAAAAGGAGTACCTAAAATATATTCCATTGATAAAATATATTTCCCGCATAACCTATTCTATTATACTATAAAGATCTCTGCACACAGCGGGCGCGGCGAGGTGGGACGGGACGGCGACGCGACGCTGAGCAGTTGTAATGTACTAGATATTACTGACGACGCCGCACAGTGCCGTCCCGCTCGGCGCGACGGTAACCGTCGCGCCACGCCGCCGCCGCGCCGAGCGCGAATACAAGTCAGAAGCAGCGGGACGGGGCGTGAACACGCGTGAATGAGATTTTGTATTGCTTTACAAAAATGGATGTCGAAAAACTAATCGAATGTGTTCGTGCTCACGTATGTTTGTGCGATTTGGGCCCTAGGCAGTATAAAAACACTGTTCATGGGCGCGGCGGGGCGGGACGTGATCGCGCCCGCAGTGTGAACGATGCCGTCGCGCCAGCGCCGCGTCGCCGCCCCGCCACGCCGCGCCCCGCCACGCCACGCCGGCTGTGTGCAGAGACCTTAACACTCTTAGGGCTGATTTTTCAATCAACCGAAATTTTTTATTCGTCGAATAAAATTGACGTTTGACAGTTTTTGTATAGAAGAATTACTGTCAAAAATACAAAATTATTCCTACGATAAAGTTGTCTGGCGTTCGAAATATCAGCCCTTAAATTACTAAAACAATCACATAAACTTCTTACATAGGCTTCATAACTCAAGCAGAATAAAACTCATACTCCCTAAGTATAATATACCTTTCTTGAGAGGGAAAAGTCCTAGAGGCTACTCACGGTCGAGATGAATTACTCCCTAGGGTGATGCTAGTCGTATTTATCCACTGAAAAACTAGCGCCACAGGTCAACTAACTTGGGGCGAGTTTTTTTACCGATAAAATCGCAGTAGTGGCTATTTCTTTAAACATGAACCGAGGGGGAGTGTGGAAAAATGATCCGCTATTAAAATAATAGAGTGCTTTTAGGTTTTTATTTACATTACAGCGCTAGTGAGCTTTTGTGCCGTTTTTTGTGTAGCTTGACCGGGAAATGTTTTAATGTTGTAGGTAGTAGGGTCCTACTTATTCGTTTTACAAAATTGTATTGTTTTTTGAGGCCACTTAGGAGGACCACAGAGGACCTTTAGATTCAATATAAATAAAACACATTAAAATTACAAAACGTATTTACTTTTTGTAGAATGAAGGATACTACTGTCCAATCCGTTTGCTCCAATAGTCAATTCAAGTCCTTAATAAATGACCATAGCATACGCACTGAAGTATAAAAACGGTACCAAAATAAATACCCTCCATAAAATTCTTTGACATTTAAAACATCCAACAAAAAAGCTGAACAGTTTACTTCATAATTATTTAATCACAATAAAGGCTGCCATAACGACATAATTCACTGGATTCTATGTTAATAAATAAATCATAAGCTGGCCTTTAAAACAATTTCATTAGAGCGGCTAGTCCCTTTGAAATATAAATGAAAGTCAGGACTGTACGAAAAGTAAATGCTGTGACATTAAATTAATTGTGAAGACAAAGCCGCACAGGGGGCAGACGAAATGGACTCTTAACAGGAAGAAATTAAACTTGCAATTTTCGTGCAAATTAAGTTGACCTGAAATATTTGAACTGTAGACCCTTTTATTTCTACTGTAGTTACGACATGAATGCTAATAATGTGAAGGGTGTCCGTTTGAATTTATAGAATAATTAAAGTTAATTTTCGAGAACAAATTATGCAAAGACATAATTTGTTTATTGTTATAGGCATTTTAGATGTTTGCTAATCGGTTTGCGGGTGTTATTTATGTTTATTTATATTATAATGGGCTTATTTTAGTTTTATTCATACCTAAGAGTTTGGATATACATACGTACGTGCCGGTAAAACGACTGCCGAGAAATTTTCATTTCAAAACTATATTTAAATATATATGAATAATACCGCTTTCAAATACACAATTAATTATTTTTAATTTTTTAAATACAAATATAAATACTAGCTGACCCGTCGAACTTTATACCGCCTCAGAATCAATAAGAACGAATGTATGAGAAAATGAAATAAATACATCTTTTTTTTTTTCTCTAAGTACTGAACTTTATTTTTCCATGTTTTATTAGTTACTAGCTGCACCCCGCATAAGTTTCGATCCCGTAAAAATATCGGGATAAAAAATAGCCTATATGATAATCCAGGGTGTCAGCTACCTCCATACCAAATTTTATCAAAATTAGTCCAGCCGTTTGAGCGTGAAGAAGTAACAAACAATACCTAAACACACACACACAAACTTTCGCCTTTATAATATTAGTGTGATTCTGCTATTCGAGGCAGATAAATCCAATAAGTCACAGGTCATAAAAATCAGTCCAGCCGTTCTTGACTTTTAATAGTTATAAACCCGACTAGTTGTTTCTATAAAAATAGGGATAAATTCACACCAGTGCGAATTTTTCCATATTTTTTATAACTGTAATCTTATTTGACATTTCCCATTATTGTATTTAAAAATAATAATATGAATAAAAATATAATATCTTTTTATTGTATAAATTAAATAATAATATGATTTGCATGCCCATGTGACGGTAGAATTTGGAGGACTCTTATAGTAAAACATCTATGTACTACCCAACTTTGTAATCCAATCGTGCGCAACACCTACGCCTATTCAACACAACATAAGCCTCTTAAGCAGTGCACGATGTAACCCTACCCAGCGATTAGAACAACCTACTCGTCTTGCAATACATTACAGCAATTGGCGGCACAAAACAATCGATCTAATGCATGGAGCATTCGGGCACAAAGAGTCCCCGCTGAAAGGAGAACGTTGTATGTCGTGCCGCAAAATGTTTGAACTGTTGTTGAAAACTTTTAGTTGAACGGATCAACTGGAAGCTTTTCTTCTACCCCGAACAGTTTCAAGAGACCATGTGTCTTTAAAACATTGAATAAATGGACTTGTTCAATGGCTTTTGTGGGAATATGTTGAGCGGGACTTTTATATTACTGTTTGTTCGCATACAAATAGTTTCCTAAGTTGGTTGAGTCGAATCTACACTTTTCTTAGCATTTTTAGCGAGAATTCACGGTTCTTCTTTGAAACAATATTGTGCACTTTCTTGGCTTATTTGAACGTTTTCTTAACTCTATTTACATATTTTGGAATTGGGTTATGAAAGTCCGCGAAAGTGCCATTCTAGATGGCATTTCTAGGTCAAAAATGCCATCTAGAATGGCACTTTCGCGGACCGTACAAATCGATATTGGACGAACTTGGACTCATTAGCAACCGTCGCTATCAATGCGGTACGAAATATTAATATTGGGCTAACCGAAGTACAGACGCCAGCACATCAACCTACCCGAATGTGTTAAATTTTCCCAATTAACTTTGAACCTTACGCTTTGGTGAAAAAGTTGTAAATGTATTAAATAAATTTGACAGATTGCAGTAGCTTGATGTGCCGGCGGCATCTGTACCTACTAACGTCGTTAATCTTAGAACAAATCGCTTATTGTAGTGTAGCGGTTTTATGTATAGGAAACGAGTTTACTTATGCCAAAAATTAATGTATGATCATTTATTTGGTAATAAATACGCTGGTAAGTGTAGTTGTCAAACAAAATATTAAAAACGTTGATTGGAAAAAATGGCAATCAGTCCGCCTCTGTACATTTGGATAAGAAGCAAATTTTTAGGTATTACTTTAGTTGATTGAATTTCCTTTATTACCATTACATAAAATATGAGAGTTTACGTTCAAAATTTTGAGAATTATGCTACGAAAAATATTTTTGGAGGTCTGTTTTACTATTATTCTATCATGATACTATTTTTTAATGAAATATTTTTTAATAAATCTTTTGAAAATACACTAAAAAAAATCAGGCTTGTAATATTTACCAATACGTCCAACTGCGAGACAAAAACTGAGCGTTTTACGGGGCCCTATGTTTGGGAAACGCTTTAAAGTACTTAGTAGATAAATAAATAACATAGCCTAAGTTTAGTAGGACGAGTAGGTAGGTACGTAAGTACCTACTCGTACCTTTACGGTCTCGGCCGACCGAGTCAACAAAGCAGCAACAAACAAACACAAAAGAGCTGCAATAAAAGCAGAAGCCTGCATCCCAGTAGCTACATCCATCTAATCTGTCACCAATTTCCACTAGCAATCTTGATCACAGAGCAAACATGGCTGCAACTATCTAAGCCATCCATTGCCACAACTAACTAACCGACAGAGCTTAGTCGACTCTTTAGATAAATAGAAAACTCATTCCCTCCGACTGGACCCGCTCGCGATCACTCGACCCAGCAAATGTGACCGGGAATGTAAAGAAACTGGAAGGAAGGTTGGAGGGAAAATAAATGGGAAAGTTATTTGCTTATGTTTTATCTTTGGTCTAGTTATTTCACGGTTTTTAGACAGGATGGACTGGTCTTAGAAAATAGTACCTGTAAGAATTTTATAAGTAGGAAATAGGTAGATTTTTCTTGATAGTTAGATGCCAGTAATAGGTAATCGTTGTTAAATATAGAATAACTAGCTGTGCCCCGCGGTTTCACCCGCGTAAATTTCGATCCCGTGGGAATATCGGGATAAAAAGTTGCCTATATGTTTATCCAGGGTGTCAGCTACCTCCGTTCAAAATTTTATCAAAATTTGTCCAACCGTTTGAGCGTGAAGAAGTAACAAACATATAAACACACCCCCACACACTCACAAACTTTCGCCTTTATAATATTAGTGTGATGTGTTGGTTACACCAGAGGGGCAATTCTCGTAATTTTAAGAATGTTTAGTCTGGTCTCAGTCTCAATCTGACAAAAATACCCCTAAATTTCCTACATTTTTGACAAGTTTTTTTCATTGACTGCTGCTGAGATGAGATTGTAACTAGATTTTGGAAGTATTAATAACGGGTATTATCCTTTTGGTCTTGTTAAAAATATTACTTAGGATAACTATTGGCTAATTAATTGCGGACCCACCATACCACCGGTCATACCCCTGGTGGTATTGTGGGTCTAAAACTATACCACTGAAAAAATAGTAAACTAGTTGATAACAAATAAAATTATGTCACATACATAAGTACTCCTATTACGCAGTTCGCCATTTACAATCATGCTCGGCATTTTTGTCCAAGCCACAACCTACTTATAAATCTGTTTTTTAACTGTATTTGTACATTAGTTATAAAATCATCATTAACATTTTGGTTAATTCGCCGTGTTTTAGTGTCTTTGCCTTTAGGTATAAAACCTATTGATTTAATTTCATTGCTTATCTGTAAATGTTCGTGTCTTCAAGTAATTAATAAGACATGTGAGTGTCTTCTAACCTTCTCGTTCAAGCAACACCTTACTCCTAATTTAGTCTTAACCAAGTCAAAAATATAATTTTCAACCTCCAACGAAACTGAAGTTTCTTCCATATTCTTCGACCTCCGGGGTCACAAACTAGGCGAGTGCAGCAGAGTTGCAGCGGTCAAAACCGCAGCCAGTTGCTACTAATCAGTGTCTGTGCATGACGATGTCGTTCAAACAGACCTGTTTATTGTCATTATAAGGATTTGTGACAGGATTTTATCAGAGAAAAGGAATAAACGTATAGGATTGTAAAACAAAATAGAAAATTCTGCAAAACATATTCTAAGGAAAAGCAGTGCTCCCAAGATTAATATAAGAGAAATCAATAACCAGTATGGTTATTTCGTAACACACATAAAATGGCAATCGATGGCAATGCCTTTCATTTTGACATCCATTGCTTCATAGGTTCGAAAAATATGTCTGCTCAACAACGTAAATAACGCTATGAACGTGGCTGAACTGTCAAAATGAAAGGCATCGCGATCGATTGCCGTCTTATGTGTGTTACACAATTACCCCATTGATCATTAGATAATGTTTGTTACATTTAGGGCTGATTTTTCCATCGCTAGATAACTTTTATTCGAATAATAAAATTGACGTTTGACAGTTTTTGTATGAAATAACTGTCAAAATTTCAAAATTATTCCTCTAATAAAGTTATCAGGTAATTGAAAAATCAGCCCTTAGTTCTTTATTTTCTGTTGCTTCCTGTAATTTCTGTAGTATATACGAGCGTTGGTTAATTAAAATACATAAATAAAGTATAATTAATTATAGGTAATGAAAGAACAAGAGTTAGAAATAACGATGAACCTTGAATCATAGTTGTGTATGTATTTATTATTTTGATTAAGGCCTGATTTTTCAATCATCTGATAACTTTATTCGAGGAATAATTTTGAAATTTTGACAGTTCTTTCATACAAAAACTGTCAAACGTCAATTTTATTCCTCGAATAAAAGTTATCTGGCGATGGAAAAATCAGCCCTTAATTATAATAATATATTAAAATTCTAGTGATATTTATTTTAGAAGTATGTAGGTACCTACGTTTATTTGTACGTATGTAAATATATTCTCATAACATTTGTTTACTTTTGTTAAGTGAATTGTTTATGATTTTATGTTTTATTTTATCTCCTTTACTCTTTCACACGTTGCCTACATTTCTCTATCTATTGTCCTATCGCAGTTATGCTGGAAGAGATTTGTTATCAAATAATCATCACCTTTATACCTATTTTACTGTTCGGTTTTTTATTCTCTGTTTATATAATTATGTGTGTACATAAATGGTAAATCAATTAAGACAAACACGTACCTGTTCAACTAAACCTAGACGTAAATAAAACCCTTACATCTGCCTACCTTTATTGAAATTAACCATTTTCTCCCTAAGCACGATTCAACGGTCTAAAGGGTACACTGAAGAAATTAACTGGCCAAGTGTTTAGACTGCCAAGTCACACAAATGACACAAACATGTCGACGCTTTGAGCTTCCAGAATTAGTGAGGACTGAGGAATACATTGAAATTCTAGAGTCGCTTTATAGTTTATACGTATGTTTGTAGCCTGCTAAGTTTATTTGTCGAATTGTGAAGTTAGGTGAAGGCTGGTTTTTTAAGCAGAAGACTAAAATAATAGACAAAAGTATACTGATTAGTTAATTTTATAAAGAAACAGAGTGAATTTTGTTAGTTTTTGTAAATGTGGAGGGTAATCCGAAACCATAGCTCTTATTTGAAATTTTTTGTCACCATTTGTAAGGCACATTTATTCCAGACTAGCTGCGCTCCGCGGTTTCACAGCATAAATGTCGATCCCGAGGGCATATCGGGTTAAAAAGTAGCCTATATGTTAATCCAGGGTGTCAGCTACCTCCATACCAAATTTTATCAAAATTGGTCTGGCCGTTTGAGCGTGAAAAAGTAACAAACATACCTATAAACACACACACACACTCACAAACTTTCGCCTTTATAATATTAGTGTGATGGACACAGGCTATATATTATGTAAATATGTATATACACAAAGTTAAAAGATATGATGATATTCGTTAAGTCTGAAAAAGACGCGCGTTTTAAGAGCTTCCACGGTGTGCGCTGCTTAAATACATAGAGTTACACCGCTCCTTAAATATGTAAAATGCACTCGCTAGTTAATAATATACGTAAAGTTTAATGCTTAAGTAAAGACTTTAAGACGATTCAACAAAGTCGCAAGAGCTGCGGCTTTCACTTTGACTGTTCAACGACATTCATAGGCAAAGGATTAGCTATATCCTTCAAAAAGATTCAGATTGTGATTGAAAGTATGTTACGCAATTAGAGTCCTGGTTGGGACTCACACAGACCAGGAAAGATGGCTTGTACAGACGCCAGCACATCAAGCTACTACAATCTGTCAACTTATTTAACAAATTTTCAACTTTATCGCTACAGCATAAGGTTCAAGATTGATTGGGAAAATTTGTCAGTTTCGGGTAGCTTGATGTGCTGGCGACTGTACTTAGTAGTAGGTGGAACAAGATTGCCGATGTTGATGCAGAAGAACAAAGTAGCAATTATGTTCAATTTGTGTTCAAGAATATACATATACTTTTCGGAAAAGATTTTCGTTCATTCGATCTTTTTAAATTATATTAAAAAGAACAATGGCCAAATTCCTATAGAAGCTGGACCCGTCTTTTGTTTTCCATGTTCAAAAACAAATTATAGCAAAATTGTTTTTTTTTATGTTGTAAACACCATCCTGTTTGAAAATAATATCTGAACAGTCAAGATATTTTATTATCGTTAAATAGTAGATTATGCACCGAGGGGCTAAAGTTGTGTCTTATGTCACGGGCGTCATATTGAATCTCGAGCGCAATGAAGGATTCGGGAATTGACACACACGACAAAACCGTAGAAGAGACTTTTTTTTTGAAAATCGAATTGATCGTGTCTTGGTAGACGCAATAAAGGCGCGAATTTTCGTACTATGGCTATTATTTTCTCACAGTAGGTGTAAAAAGTAGAGTATCCTCCTCTGGGCTAAAGGTGTCTTTGCCTTGGGCTAGCTTGAATCCCTCGCTGCATTTAGGATTCTTGTTTTAACTCCCTCGCTTCGCTCGTGAGTTAAACTCTTAACTCCCTCGCTGCGCTCAGGAGTTAAATCCCGAATCCTTCATTGCGCTCGAGATTCAATATGACGCCCGTGACATAAGACACAACTTTAGCCCCTCGGTGCATAATCTACTATTAGAGGTGAGTAGTTTTTTCATTTATTATGACACGGAAAGATGCCATTGTATAATTAAATGAACCAACAGCACTTCCTCATAGAAGAATCAAGGGTTTATTTTATGTCAAAAAAATACGTTGCTTGTTTCATAGAATGGAACGGTATTTTTCTCATCAAATTCGCATTCTAGCGGATTCATATTGAACCTACTTTTTACTATAGGCTATTATAGCCTTACGTACAGACGCAATAACGCGTATAACATTGTTAGTATGAGAGTAACTTCGAATGATCGGAGCAAGCCATTCGTTTACAGAATGGATGCCAATAAATCGTCTAAAAGCCTACTTGTGAGTTTGGTTATTTATATAAAGTACCGCTGTTTAAGTGCAAAAAGAAGTATCTAAGTATAACAAACGGAGGACTACTAATTGAGCGATAAAAGTTGGTCTTAATTTCAGACTGAAGTTTTCCCAATAACATGTATCTCTAGGTAATGGTAAAAACATCATCGGCGCGTTCAATATAATTCCTATTATCTATCTACATATACTAATACTAATAATAAAGCTGGAATCTTTGGAACTACCACTCAGATTGAAAAAAAAAATATTTTTGCATTTGACAGCCCCATTCTTGAGTAAAGAACTTCATTCTACGACTCTTGGGAGCCGAGCAACAACAAAAATACGTCAGAAAGAACGATAGGCGAAAACGGATTAATAGAGTGTGCAGGCGATGCGATGCGACGAGGTGGGTCGGGGGACCAAAAAATTTCGAGAACGAAGTTGCGGGCAGAAGCTAGTATATTATGTAGTATGAACGAATGTAAAATAAACACTATTCAAAATTTCTAGATTATAAATCCGTCGGGGATTTTTCCATTATACATATTAGCGGGAAATTTCGCTCAGTTAATATTAAATACACATATTTATTCCTTCACGTTAGAGTCGGTCCATTTGATATTGTTACACAACTTATTTCTGGCACAGACTCAACGCTGAATAACAACAATGCTTTAGTAATTTGTAACACAAACAAACATAAATTCCAGTTCACGAACAATGTTTTTTCTTAATTAGCCACAGTACGTAGATTAATTTAGAAAGTGAGCTTAATGTGTGCAAGTTCTCTAGTCTAATTTGCTCGGGTTTAGAGCAAAGACATGTTTCCATATAGAGAGTGAAGATTCCCGGGGAGTTATTTAACTAATTTTACATGCGGGGCAAGTTTTAACCCCACTAGCGTATGTTTGCGTTGCCTCGTCGTGGGTACGTCTTGTGAGTGCCGACTACGCGACTCGGCAAGACAAACTGGTTCGTACGCCCTTCGGAATTAGCTCGGCAAATTCAAACAGCCAACTCCTCCACTTGTACGCCTGACAACTAGCGACGATAGCTGTTGTCAGAATTTTGAAAGCCACCGAGTTAACGTACAGTCTTGATTACCCAGTGCAGTTTGCAAGAGAATGTTGTGCATGAGGTTTTCTAAAGACATTTAGACTGTAGTGCGCCGCTTTACTTTAAGTTTGTTATTTTAATCATTAAGCTGCGCTTGCCGCGGTTGGTCTGTGGATGGGTTGCCATCTTTACATACCGAGACCCTTACGTGCCTCGGAGAGTACGTTAAGCCGTTGGTCCAGGCTGTCATTCGTGGATCTTTGACAGTCGTTACGGGTAGTCAGAAGCCCGAAAGTCTGACAACCAGTCTTACCAAGGGGTATCGTGTTACCCAGTAACTGGGTTGTGGAGGTCAGATAGGCAGTCGCTCCATGTAAAATACTGGTATTCAGCTGCATCCGGCTAGACTGGAAGCCTACCCCTACATAGTTGGGAAGAGGCTAGGCAGATGATAAATGATAAATGATAAATGATTTTATTTTGTAAGTAGGTTTGTACAAACACTTTTACACGTCAATCATGTTTTTTTAAAAACTAGATGAAGTCGGCGTTTCCTATCTGACTACTCTGAGAAGAAAGGCCGAAACAAACTCAGAGGTCACAGTCTCTTTTAAAGTCCAGACATAATCTTGGTCAGGTTATATGAAGACCATGTAAATCGATGTCTGAGATGGTCTTTTGAGGAAAGAACCACACAGATTGAGAGGACCTGTCCAGTCAGTGCACGCATTTGTCAGAAATTGTGCAGCTCAACTCAAAACTTAAGGAGCTCAACGATTCGACGAACAATACCAAAGAAAGGACATTTGGGTAGGTCACATAACTTACTCAAACTGCCAGACAAAGATCAAGAAATAAAACTAACAGAACAGAGAGAGTAATAAAAAAATTATATAAAATTAATAAAATGACCCACATCGTCTTCACATTCACAATAAATAAAATAAATAATACTTTACAAAGTAAGCAAATGTCTATGTTTATAAAAAAAATAAATAATAATAATGTCAATGTGTATATAAAAAAAAAACATTCAAAATGCAGAAATTGGAAGCAGCTCAATCCCAAGCCTTTTTGTCCTCAATATAATCTTTAACGGTATAAAAGGCTTTCTGGCACAACTTACGTTTAATGAATGATTTGAATTTATTAAGGCTTAGATCTTGAACTTGGCTTGATAGTTTATTATAAAAGCGTATACATTGGCATCTGAACGACCCACCTATTTTCTTGAGCCTTGTTGTAGGTACAACAAATTTGTGTTTATTTCTAGTATTTATATTATGGATATCACTGTATTTTTTAAACAATTTTATGTTTTTATGGGCATATAAAAGATTTTCATAAATATACTGAGAAGGCACAGTCATTACATTAATCTCTTTAAATTTGTCTCTGGGAGAGTGTCTCGGACTTAATTTATAAATTGATCGAACAGCTCGCTTCTGCAAAACAAAGATAGTCTGAATGTCGGCGGCATTTCCCCACAATAGAATACCGTACGACATTACACTATGAAAATAGCTAAAGTACAGTCGGTGATAGCAATTAACTGACCCCCTTAAAAATTAAACGAATTTGAACCTTCTGCTTGTTAACAGTAAGCTTGTCGAACTAGAACAACTGGTCGTCAATGATTAATAAAATAGTTATTCGAATTTGAACTTTAACACGCAGTGTCAAGGTAGGTATGATCTTGAATATTGTTTTAACTTGTAATATAATTGCTAATTTCAACGACGTTCACTATGTTCGTGTGGTCTGGTAGTAGCTGTAGTAAGCTGACGAGAATGAGGTTGTGAGTTCGAAACCAATATATTATTGTCTGTTACGCGTTCTGTTTTACAATATTTTTTTAAGTCATAAATTATAAATTTAGCTACAAAAAAAGCTGAACAGAAATAAAAAACGATAATGATGGTAAAAACGATTTTATTTTATAAATAAAATTATTATAAGAATAACGTAAATGATATAGGTAACATTTACCTGCTTACTAATAACGTTGTTACATACTTCACAGAGTTTAATGTAGTGAATCAACATGTTAGAATATTTAGAAATATAGGTATTTCTCTTTATTTCATAACAATAACATCACCACATTAAATATCATTTAACTGAATAAAATAGCATTATGTGTTAATGTTTTACCTATATCAATTTGTTTTGTAAGTAGTTTGTTTTAGTTATAAATAAGGTTTTGACAAAAACTAGGTATGCGAAATACTTCGTTAAAAATTATAACAATAGTTAATTTAACACACACACTGACACGTTAGTATTGTTTGTGGCCAACACTGGTCACTGAAATCATTCAGTGGTGCTTTTAATAGCGAAGTGGAGCACCATTTTTTCTACTATTTGTTGCAAGCGGTTCCGCATACCGCGCACCATATTTCAACAACAGTCACTTCCTCTCATGAATCCCCATGTTGATGTCACAAGTTGGGCCATATTTTCCAGGACGATCCTTTTGAATATTCCCTGTCTCTTCAATACGTCTTAGCCACAATCTGACTGTATTTCTCTGAAACAACACAATAAGCATAATTTTAGTAACGAAGTAAGCATAATTTTTCGAATAAGTTTAGATAAACCACATTAGACCTTTACATGATCTCATAATGAAACACAGTTAATTTTCTATTATTCATTCACAAGTTTTTAAGCCAACTAACAAATTAAGGAATAGCTATAAGTATAAATGAAGCATAAAAAAGAATACACTTACCGCTATATTAAGTTTCCTAGCAATCGCTTTAACACCAACATTCTCCTCATCCAAATAGATTATTTTGTATTTTAAATAATCACAACTGAGACATGACGATTAAACTGTATCAAAACTGATAATTAATAAAAAGGAAAAAGGCGTGGATTATCGCAATTTGTAAGGCAAGGTAAAAATGTTCGCGCGTATTCACTGCTATTTGTGCATAGAATGTCTTGTTCAATTTATTCTTCTACCCCATATTCTTAATATCATCTCAATAGCAGTTTTTGTTGAATACGCATAATGACGTCTAACTACCCACTTATTGAAAAAGATGAAAATTTTATTAATTTAATTGATGTGCTTGTTCTTTACAATAATGCAAGAAATACTTAACGAACAATTTATATACTTATTGAAAACAAAATTAAACATTGAGACAGGACTTGAACTTGCATCTTCCACGTCTCAGCCTTACACACAAACCACGACACCAGATTAACTTGGGTAAAATAGATGAAATAAGGTATCAGTAGCAATGACACAAATTATCAGAACATTAACCTAACCTTTAAGTCTTGCTGCATAGAAATGAAAATTGCGTAACAAATACCCATATCCATAGTAAATGACCTAACACCAACATCTTAAAGCTCAAGTTTGCGTATCAAAATTATTTATTGTTGCTGTTCATCGAGTAGTGTTAGTCTGATAAACTCATACATATTGAATAACCTTTAATGTTATGAGCAGAGGGTGCAAAATCGAGTAATTTTTAGGGGGGTCAGTTAATTGCTATCACCGACTGTACACTAAACGGGCAGTCTCTATATCAGTTAAATTACGAATTTTTCTAACAGCGTATGCTGCGGAACTAAGCTTTTTGGATAATTTATCTATATGTGGACCCCACTGAAGCTTAGCATCCAAAGTTATGCCCAAGAATACTGTATTGTCTTCAGGATTCAATTCCTCGCCCTTTATCAACACATTAGTTTTCACCTGCCTAACGTGGGGTAGCGTAAACTTAATGCATTTGGTTTTTTTCTCGTTTAGAAGCAAATTATTAACATTGAACCAGTGGACTACTTTCGAGATCGCGCTATTTACATCGTCAGTAACCAACTGCTGACGTTTAAGTTTAAACAAAAGAGAAGTGTCATCTGCAAACAACACTATATCATGATTATCCTTTATGAGGTACGGCAAGTCATTAATATAAATTAGAAACAAGAAAGGACCAAGAATTGAGCCCTGTGGGACTCCCATTGTTACTGTAGATCCGGATGATCTTTTTCCATTAACGTCAACGCTCTAAATCCTTTTACTCAAGTATGAAGTAAGAAGATCCAGAGCGGTGTTCCGGATCCCGTAATGGCGGAGTTTCCTGATTAAGGTTTCGTGAAGAACGCAATCGAATGCCTTGGACACATCACAAAAGATGCCCAAGGCATCGCATTTATATTCCCATGCATTATAAATATGTCCTAAAAGTTCAACACTAGCATCAGTAGTTGAACGACCCCTTGTGAAACCGAACTGTTTGCTATGTAATAATTTATGTTTATTAAAAAATCTTTGTAGTTGGTCTAAAATTAATTTCTCAAAAATTTTACTAAAGGTAGGTAGTACAGAAATAGGTCTATAATTTGTAGGGTCTGATGTACTACCTGATTTAAACAAAGGTATTATTTTACTATGTTTCATAAGGTCAGGAAACTCCCCATTGTCAATACAACTATTAAAGATAAGAGCTAGAGTAGGTGCTGCAATGTCAATAATAGACTTAGCTACCTCTACAGAATTACCCCACAGATCTGCAGTCTTTTTTACATTTAAAGTGTGAAAGGTTTTAATTATATCTCTATAGGTAATGTATTCAAAATGAAATTCCGATTCGCAACGATTAACATTTTCCTTAAGCAAAGACTCAGCAACAGAAGGTGACGAGTTTAGTGATTTAGTAGTTGAAACGGGAATATCTGAAAAGAAATTTTCAAATGCCTCGGCGTCTTGTGAGTCTGATTTTATTATGTTGTCATTAATAGACAGGCTGTAGTCAGTATTTCGGTTACTAGATCTTCCCGTTTCACTATTAATAATATTCCAAGTCGTTTTAATTACATTACTGCTGTTTTTAATCTTTGAACCCAAATAACGTGACTTGGCCATATAACAATGACTTTAATCATTTGAATAATATTCTGGAAAAACTGGGGAAGAAGTACGATTTACTTACGAATTATCCCATTTGGCGAGCGCTTTAAGCATAATATAATAAAGTCAAAGGATTTATGACCCGACGAATCCCTACAAAAGTATACAGACAATGCCATAAATAATCCTAGAGTAATAAAATCCGAAATAAGAGAGAGCTCCGCAAAGAATAGTCGCAACAAGGAGCGTATTATTCAGTGTCACCGTCGGGACGTGTCCTGTAATATATGTTTTAATAAAAGGGTTTCAATTCTCACCCGAACATACATCACACGAAGATACCCGAAGTATCAATAATATCGAAAAAGATCTTCAATTTATTATTCATTGAAGTCGCTGGGCGGGGCGGACCGCTCTATAAATCTAGGGATCGCCACTAAATCATCGTTTGCAGCGGCGGCGGCGGAAGGACGTGTGCGGGCGCAATTTTTATCCATTTTTCATCGATGGAAACAAATGGATACATTGCCATTGTGTCCATAATTACAATTTACATTTCCTCGACAAATATCAGGGGCTAATTAGATTACGAATTCGATACAGCTTGTGACCTCGTTCGGTGATTGAGATTCGGTATAACTTTGCGTATCCGTACATTATCAGTGTACTCATACCTAAACAAAGAGAACCAGGTGGGGCGGCTGGTGCTCTACCCGCTGAAAGAATCCATAAAAAAACTGTAATGATACCCTCGTCACGTCCGGACATCTTATTTATCTAGTCACGACCAAAATCATTGTTTCCTTTTTCGTTGTGTTCGGGCAAAAACACGCCTTATTACCGCCACCGGCTAACAGATGAACTGCTGAACAGGACCATTGTCCCCGGACCTTGTGTGTGACGTTTGTTCCTCGCAGACGCGAAGAAAAAATTGTTCTCCCTCGTCGAGAAACGACTATTTATTCATGTGTTCACTATATTTATTTTGCTGCTCGCGAAGTAAAATAAAAGGAAAACTACCGAGAGTTACGTAAGTAGACATTTAATTTACACTTTCCGTACAACCTTGTTTTTTATTAACATACACATTACATTTATTTGACTTATTTATTCATAATTAAATATGCAAACTAATTAATGCTTGAAAATAAAATATTAATTAACTACTAATGACGACTCCTCTTTGTGTTATTAATCCGGCTGCTGTTAATTATTTTATCAAATCTCATTACCATTTATTAATTTTATTTGCTCAGTGTCATCTCCAGAAAGAAGTGAGATAGCAGATCTAATTGCTAAGAAATTTTTATATATGTGCATAAATGATGATTTAGTCTAATTTTCTGCTGATCTTATTTCTAAGCAATGTGTTCAACGAGATTGCATGTGACGTAGTAAAGTGAAGAACGAATAAGAAGAGTTCATGATCTGAAACAAATTAAAAATTGGTTTAAAAACCCAGTAATCATAATCTTTATTCAGCTCAACATTGTATTACAGGCACTGATTGATATTTAATGCACAAAGGGTCCTGAGTTACACATCACTCTTAGTTTTTTTCTTATGTTACTTTACACAACGGTTAGAGTCAAAATATATAATACGTTGAAAATTGCAATAAATAAGGAAGTAGAAAATTCAGAAACAAAAAATTTAAAGAAATATACAAATTATGTATATCTCTTTGAATTATATAATTACTAAGTAGATACTAATCTGCCTTGTTATCTAGGTACAGCCGGTCGATTTTGTAAAAATCTCACCGTGAAAACTTAGGTGATGTGAGTTTGTTTTTGTTAGGAATTGACACTATTGACAGCTCACTCCACGCTCACTTCACCTAAATTTTCACGGTGAGATGGTTACAGAATCGCACTGCTGGTCAAGTGATCAGTATCCCTTGGACTCTTTTCTAGGTTATAAAGATCAGATGGCAAACCTTCCGAGTAAAGTAAAGGAGGTATTCCACTTAGAGCACTCATTTGAACCGCACTTGGACGAACGGCACCTGAGCACTTCCACTAACCGCACTAGATATTTCAGCGTCATTTATTCATACTTTACTAACAGATTTCAAGAAAGGTCTTATAAGTTAGGCAATTTTATCAACACAATAACTATTGTTTTTGTGGACAAACTAAATTGAAGCAACGACTTTTTAATTATAAATAATTTAATCACCCAGAAACTAGATGATATTTAAGTACCAACCGCAGTAAAAGTCGCAAGTGAGAGCATGAACATCTTGCCTCCTTTAATAGTTATAGGTCTGTTTGCTCTTTCAACTAATAGTCGAAAATTACTCTTGAATCTACGACATCGTGGTGTCCAATCGCACTCGTATACTGCAAAAGTTATTTGACTGCTCTGTAAAAACAATAGAACAAATTAATAACACATCAGTATAAATCTCGCACCGCCAACGAAGAAGCGACTAGCTATCAGCGATTTTATCGCTAGAAACGTACAACTAAGTCAATTTGCCAGTCAGTTATAGGCATTCCATACAACGGTAAAAAAATAAGAGTTGTGATTTTAATATACAGACAATTTAATTTGGTAGCCAGTTTAATAAAAACATTATATCCCTGAGTTTACATTCACATTTCCAAACAATGTTTACAGTAGAACGAAAGCCAGTATAAAATAATAATGTATTTTCACCTTTTCCATGAGTCGTGATCCAAACCAACAAGGAACCATCACTTGCAGAGTCATCACAACTGTATACAGTGTTAGGAAAACGAAGTACTTGGTCTCCGCCGGCTGAAAAGGAAATACAATTTGCAATCGTCCTTGAAACTAAGAGGTTCTATTCATAGTCACATCATCCATCATACCATAGTAAATCGAAAGAGACACATGCATATCTTACAGGAGCCAGAACTGAACAGCACAAATAATATCTCACTAAAGGCTTCTTGAATTAATTTACAATACCTGAAAGAAAATAGTAACAATTTAATCCCAATTAACATATAGAGAACTACAAGAGAACAACAGAAGAAGATGAATAACAAGAAGAGTTGGCGAGGTGTTCAAGAAGATCATGAAGATACCTAGCTTAAAAGTTATATTAAAACATAAACTTACTCGGACACTGCATCATAATGTTTAATACACTTAATAATTTCCAAAACGGCGTTCTGATCATCTATAACCTTATCAATAGACCCACGAGCAGCATTCACATTTACACAAACATCTGTCACTTTTCTCAGTTTTCTGGCAAGTATATCTAACTGAGCCATACCAAGAAATATCACTCCCAAAAGAAATGTATCAACATTTACGTTATACCACATGTGACAAGTGATCCCTATGCTTTGATATAAGTATGCTGGATACAAAAACATAGCCTCATATTGTTCCGGTATAAAAGAATATCTACATACAGGAAACTCTAATTTAACATTGAATATTACGTGAACCAAGAATGGAAGTAACACATTCACAGTATTTGCAGATACAGATAAACCAGCTACGATCTTCCAGAAAAATAAAGATTTCTCTTTGGCTTCCTTTATTATTTTTAATTCTTCAGGGTCAACTGATTGGAACATATCACTTTCAAGCATATCAAGCATTTTCTGAACTTTGTCACGCAATAACATAAACGCTAATGCCTTAGACAGACCCCCAACATTCGTGAAATAAAATATTAATTCTTCAGCAAAAATCTCCAATCGTTGGGGTAAAAAGTAAAAATTCATGGTGTATATCGCGACATAAAGCACAGTGAAGACAAACACAAATATTCTAGAGAAATATATATAGTATAGACTCGGATTTTCTTCAGACCACGCGCCAAGAATTCTAAGGATTTTCAAGTGTATTTTAAAACAATCTATTTCATAATACCCCATTTTTTTTCTTATCCCTGACACAATGCAAGTTTTCTTTGCTTTTCCGAACGAAATTGGACTGTACTAGCTTATAAAGCTTGAGGTCACAAAGGCTAGGGAAAGGTCTGTAATTATACATACCACACTAAAACTACGTATAGTCTTAATTAATAAGTAGAGGTGTTTAAATGCATCGCACGTTCTATTCGTCTTGAAATTTCTAATTTACACCCATTTTAGTTCAAAGCAAATTAACAGCCTCTAGGAATTAATTTCCAGGTACATTTCCAAGACGTACAAAATATTAATGTATGGGTGAAGTATATGAAGGTTTTAATGAATGTAGGTTAATTGCTGACGTCGTGGTTTTTAAATGAGATGCAATTAGTGAAGTTACGTTCGCCCAGCCATGAAATGATCCAGGAAATCATTCTTTAAGCATTGGGAAGTACTTATTGCTGTAGATTTTCGTGGAGGTGGTGGGCTTGGTATCTTTAATTAATTGACGTAGATGCTATAAGTACGCTTTCCCACACAAGGCATATAAATATACATAGGAGGTAAAATATAAAAAGCAAACGTAACTACTTTCATAATTTAATTATAATTATGATCGATATTTTATTTAAAAATAAATCCTAAGTTCAAACATCGTGGATAAAACAAGGGTCAAATAATATTACAATAATGTATTATAGTGAAATATATTAATGCTATAATTTTATCAAAATGACGTAGGTGCTGAGCAAACTTTAAATAGTGTTTTAAATATTTATATCTCTTTTCATACATAAAATAAGACCATTTACTTTGCGAGATTTAGTTATAATTAAAAGTTCGTGCTACGAATGAATTGAGCTAAAAACTAAGCATGTTACACACCCACCAAATAAGTTAATTTCAGTAAAATAATTAACTTATTTCATCTTGAAACGTAATCAATCATAAATATTAAAATAATAACAGCAACATTGCTTAGTAAATAAACTGGAACTTTGAAAACGTCAAGCTACTCTAGATTATAATTAATTAATATTAAGCAAGTACATTATATTTTTGATTTGGCCCTTTTCACACGTTCAGGCCCGGCAGCGAATGTGTGGGAAGAAACTGAGGAAGAACTATGAAAGCATAGCAGCTGTCATACATGTCCATAAGCATCGCGGTGGATTGAGCGTGCGAAAATTGCGTTCATCATCATTATTTCAACCGAAAGACGTCCACTGCGAAAATGGCGTTAGGTGCCTACTTTTACGTAAAGACTTTAGTCTTGCATTTGTTGAAGCAGAGTGAAGAATGAATAAGCAGAATTCATAATCTGAAATTAAAAAGAATAATGTTAACTAGTAATAATGTCGATCCAATCAGTAATCATCTGCCTGTTTAAAAAACAACTAAGTTGGGGTTGGTTTCTGATAGATTAAGGGCAGAAATGCAAACACCAATAAGATTATAAGAGATATAATTTGAACACGTCCGAGCGCCTACGTAAATTCGCAAAAAGGAAAGAACCAAAAAGAACTATAGACTGACAGGTAGGTCATTATTTGAGACCCAATTACGTAATATCTGTTTACAAGGCAAGTTACATGTGAGTATTATGCGAGACCTATTTTACCTATAAATACCATATGACGTTGCGTTTATAAAGACAGCTCTAATACTACCCCTTAAACCAATGTCATAAGTACTAACTAAAGTAATTACTTAACAGAATTACAATAAATTTTTACAAATTATGTAAACATAATCCTTTAACAAATTGATCATGTTTCTCTTTTGTCAGAGGTTTTGTCAACAAATCTGCAATCATTAAATCTGTTGGCAAATACTTAACATTAACAATGTTTTCCTTTATGGTTTCTCTAATGAAATGATGCCTCACATCAATGTGCTTAGTTCTACTATGATGCATACAATTAGTAGTTAATTTTTGAGCAGATTGGTTATCATTATACAATGTTACTTTACAGTTACTGTTCAACAATTCGTTAATAAAACTTCTTACAAAAAGAGCTTCCTTACAACCATCCGAGAGTGCCATATATTCAGCCTCTGTGCTGGAGAGAGCAACAGTTTTTTGCTTTCGACTTTCCCTAGAAATTAATGAATTACCGAGCTTAAAAATAAAACCGGTTAAAGACTTACGATCTAGTTCATTACCACCCCAGTCAGCATCCACATGAGCAGTTACATCCATACCACTCTTCTGAAAAACTAATCCATAGTTTACCGTACCTTTAAGATAGCGAAGAACACGCTTCAAAGCTTTCCAATAATGTTCGGTGTGACACTCGTTAAATTGACTGAGCACACTCACAGCATGAGCGATATCTGGTCGGGTGCACACTGCTACGTACATGAGACAGCCAAGCAAATTCCTGTAATGAGAATTTTTACTGTTTTTATCACCTTTTGGTAATTTGATTCCTTTTTCTAATGGAGTTTTTGCAGGTTTGCAATCCATCATGTTAAACTTCTCCAATACCGTTTTTATGTATCCAGTTTGATCAAGTGTAACTTTATTCTGACTTTTATTTACTCTCATTCCAAGAATGTGGTGTGCAGAACCAAAATCCTTCATTTCAAATGTGTTCATGAGTTCATGTTTCACCTTTTCTTTCAAAGTTGAATTGCTAGAAAACAATAAAATATCATCGACATAGAGTGCAATTATTATTAATTCACTCTTAGTTCTCATGTAAAATACACATGGTTCTGAACTCATCCTTTTGAAGTGCATTTTCTGTATTAATACTTCGTTTATTCTCTCGTACCACATTTTGGAAGCCTGCTTTAAACCATAAATGGCTTTATTTAATTTATACACAAGATGTTCTTTACCTTTTACTATGAAACCTTCTGGTTGTTCCATATATACCTTTTCATTTAGGTTGCCATTCAAAAAAGCAGTCTTAACGTCGAGATGATCAATGTCCATATTAAATTCGGCAGCAATAGCAAGTAGAGTTCTAATAGTTGAGTGTCTTACCACCGGAGAGAAAGTTTCTTCATAGTCGACTCCATACTTCTGCGAGTAACCTTTGGCCACCAGCCGTGCTTTGTACTTCAAGAGTTCACCATTGAGACCTCTCTTCCTTTTAAAAACCCATCTGCACTTAATTGGTTTCTGAGTCTTCGGTTTCTCTACTAGAGTCCAACATTTGTTGTCGTTAAAAGATTTGTACTCATCTGTCATGGCTTTTGTCCACTCAACTGCATCCGTGCCTGCCAAAGCTTCTTGCACTGTTCCTGGTTCGTCATCATCGTTGCATAGTTCTTTAACCAACAGGACAGACATTCCAGTCTCATCGACATCTTCATATAGTGATGAATCTGATGTCGCCTCATCCAGTGTTGAGCTACCTGGAACGTATGTGGGATCCGCAGAAAAATTTGATTCTAAAGAGGTGTCAACCTCACTGTCTGAATCATGCACTGTAATTGTGCTCGACCGTGTTCTTCTTTGGTCATCAGAAAACTCTGGTCTTACGGTGGATGGTTCAGACTGGCTCGGCTCAGGTCGTTCAATATGCTGTGAGCATTGGTCATCATCCAGGATTGATTCTGGGTCATGAACAGTATTCACAGGTTTCCCCGGAGCATCATTTTGAGGAAAATCAATGAACACAGAGTCAAAATTATCATCATGTGACCTGTTATTGAAAAATTTATTCTCCAAGAAAATCACATCTCTTGCTTTGACACACTTATACGATTTTTCAGGATCCAACTGACGAAAATCTTTTGTACTTTCACAGTACCCAACAAAAATATGTTGCTTGGATTTCGAATCCAATTTGTTTCTAATTGGGGTAACAGCATAGGCAATGCAGCCAAAAATTCGTAAATGACTAACATCTACCTTTTTATTCCTCCATTTTTCCTCAGGTACTTGTCCAATTAGAGCCTTAGTTGGTGTCCGGTTTTTGAGATACACAGCAGTGTTAACGGCTTCTGCCCAGAACTTGTTGTCCAGGCCGGCATCCCTTAGCATACATCTGACTTTCTCAACAATGGTCCTGTTCGCTCTCTCGGCCACACCATTTTGTTGTGGAGAATACGGGACCGTTGTGTGATGTTTGATTCCATTCTCCTTCAGGTAAGCCTGTAATTTACAGTTAACAAATTCACCACCATTATCACTACGTAGAATTTTAAGTTTGTGGTTAGTTTCATTTTCCACTAAGACTTTAAAATTCTTAAAATGTTCAAAAACTTCATCTTTGTTATGCAAAAAATAAACAAATGTTTTCCTGGTGAAATCATCGATGAATATCAGAAAATATCTAGCACCACCAATAGACTGCATTGGCATTGGTCCGCACAAGTCAGTGTGTACCAATCCTAGTAACTCTGTTGCTCGTGTATATGACCTTTTAGGAAAGGGAGCACGAGTCTGTTTACCTTCAATGCAAGCAACACAAGGATTAAAAATATTAGAATTATATTTAATACCTGTAACCATACCTTTATTCATCAGTGCCATACTTCTGGAATTCAAGTGACCAAGTCGACGATGTCACATTTCCTGCAACTCCTCTTTCAATGTACCTTTTGATGAACTTGATGAAGAAATCATAACAGTCTCATCACTAGACTGTTGTTCTTTGACAACTGTAAGAAACAAAACTAGTATTGCCTCCCCCCCCCACACAAAGGCTGATCAATGGCATCAAGTTGATATATACCATTCCTTTGAGTGGCTGTTGCTAAAACTTCATCCTCATCAGATATAATACATTTCTGTTTACTAAACGTTATTTTATAACCTTTGTTCACTAAAGAACTAACAGAAAGCAAATTTGCTGAAAGATTAGGCACATAATAAACGTCTCTAACTGTTCTCACACAGTCTTGCAATTTGACACGTACATTACCTTGTCCCACTGTTGGCAATTTTTCACCATTTGCAACACTCACATGTGACGGGCTTCCTACACTAAAATCACAAAAGAGTTCTCGGTTGTTGCACATATGGTTTGATGCACCGCTGTCCACATACCACACACCACGTTGAATGTTGACGGAGAGTGCCGTTAAGAGAGCCTTGGATGAATCCTTGGAAGGTTTATCCTTATCTGTCTTCTGATCTTTCTCTGGCTTCTTATTATTATTCCTCGGGCAGTCTTTGATAAAATGTCCAGTCTTTTTACATTTATAGCATTTTGGTGCTTTTCTGGTCGTTGCAAATGCCTTGGTATCTTCAGTTTTATTCCTGCGGTCATATTCTTGTAATAATTTACCTTTGACCATGTCACTTGACAACTTTAAATTTGAATTTTCAAGTGCCATAATAAGCGGATCATAATTACTTGGTAACCCGCTGAGCATGATGACGGCCAGGAATTCATCATCCAGAGATGAATTGATATCAAGCAGTTGTTGTGACAGTTCCTGCAGCTTGCCAAGGTAGCTTTCCATGCTGTCATGTTCTGTCAGTTTGGTGCTGAACAGCGTTCTTAACAGACTTAGTCTTCGGCATAGCCCTTTGTCCTCATAGGCTTTGCTCAGGTTGTTCCACGCCTCACGTGCATCCTTTGCGTTCCTGACATGAAGGTATGCAGACGTTTGAACCGACAAGCATATTCTTGCAAGTGCCTTTTGCGATTTTTTCATGTCTACATCGCTCAGTGTTCCTTTCTGCTCACCATCGATAGTGTCCCACAGATCTTCATGTATTAGTATCATCTTCATACAAAACTTCCATGTAGAATAATTATCTATACCTTTGAGTTTTTCGATGCTTTGCAAGGGTGAAGCATTTCCAGCCATTTTATGTGTTAAAGATTAAAGTTTTTTAATTTCTTCTACTTTCGTATTTAGACGGGAAATATTACGATTTCAAAACTCGATTTCAAAACGACTTATTTCCGTGTAGATTACGGTGTTCTGGGCCCATAACCTGATAGATTAAGGGCAGAAATGCAAACACCAATAAGATTATAAGAGATATAATTTGAACACGTCCGAGCGCCTACGTACATTCGCAAAAAGGAAAGAACCAGAAAGAACTATAGACTGACAGGTAGGTCATTATTTGAGACCCAATTACGTAATATCTGTTTACAAGGCAAGTCACATGTGAGTATTATGCGAGACCTATTTTACCTATAAATACCATATGACGTTGCGTTTATAAAGACAGCTCTAATAGTTTCCAGCTGAATATATCGATACCGTATTCAGACATTCAGTATTTACAAAAGGCTTGTATTTAAACGCTTACCAGAAAAGTACCTATTTTACTACCAAAAACTTCAAAATACCTGCCAGAATGGATAAATGCTCACCAAATTGTGTTTTATAAAGTATTGTAGAAATGAACCTATTTTCCTTTTTATTGAAGCCACATCCTACGTCGACGGAGCCCCGCTTCGCGGGGCCCTTATTTCTGTGTAAAGGGTTTAAAGTAACCTAACCAAACCTAACCTCGGGGTGCCCTTCGCTCGCTCTTGCATCCTACGTCGCCAATATTTATCATTTTGGGTATTAATGTTACTATTTCAGGGAAACAAGGTTTGGTGAGCATTTATCCATTTTGGTTGGTTCAAAAATTATTTTGGTGAGCATTTAAATTGTACCCTTTACGAAATAATAATTTAAAGATACAAGAAGACTCCTATTTCCAAAATCCCAATCTCAGGATAAAAGTGGTATAGATCTACAGACATCGATGTGCAAACTATAACCATGAATTCATCAAATGATTCTAGACCTAATAATTCGTCAATTATCAAAAACACAAAAGTGCAACACCTACGCGGTCAAAATATATAATAATAATAATAATTATTTATTTATTTATCAGACAACGATGGTCCACTGTGTTAGTAACAATTTTATTTAGCCTATGTTAGTACTTAATAACTAAAACAAGAAATTAACAAAATAAATAATAAAATAAATAATGGATCAGGACCGCATTACTCGCACATGAAGCCTTGTCCAATGCTCCATGAACGAGCAATCCACATCCATTCTCCCTGCAATAAGCTGCAGGAAGCTGTTGGGGCTGCCCCGTATGCGGCGCATCAGAGACGCAATTATTTTGCGATGGCTTGAAAGCCATCCACTTGAGCGTCTGCAAACATACCTGATGCGCTACAAAAGCGTGGCAACCCCATCAACAGCCTGAACGCGTTATTGTATTGGACACGCAGGGCATTGTAAGTCTTCTGCGTATGCTTCACCCATAGGCTATATATGCAACAGGATTTTTTTTTGTTAGTAACCGGCGAAAATTTTTAACGCTTTCCAGGATCATAATTATATTGAATGCATGGTAAAAGGTTGCGAGTCTATTTCCAAGCCACCATACTTACAGATGTAAAAGCAGGAAGCGAAAGACAGAACATCTTTCCTCCTGTGATAGAGAGAGGCTTGTTAGTTCTCTCCACAAAGAGACGCATGTTGCTCTTAAACTGACGCGATCTAGGAGTCCAGTCGCAGTTATATATAGAGAATGCTAGCAAGTTGCTCTGAAAAAAGATAAAAACATCAAATGCAATTATTTTTTAGGAGAGGCGTATGTCCAGCAGTGGACGGCTATAAGCAGATGTGTGTATGTAGGATGATGATGATGAGGCAATCATTTAAAACTTCGACGGACACTGACAATGGACCACTCAAAGAACCAAGTTTTTTTTACAAGTTTACATGTAAACCTTTTACTGGATAAAAGTTTCTACTGCATCTTGTTGGAAAGAACGATTTTGACATTAGTAAGCCTCAGAAGATCTAAAATTATTTCCTAGGTCTAATTTTGAATTTAAAGTAAAACATTTCACAATTTATTTAGACCCCTTTTTACAAATACATAACAAGGTAAAACTATTGTTTACCTTATCCATAATCCGTGTACCAAACCAACAAGGAACCATTATTTGTAAGATCATCACAATCATGTAAGTACCAAGGAATAAGTAATAGTCCAACGGTGCCGGCTGGAATCAAAGACATCGTCATTTCATTTCCATTTTTTATTTTTAAACTTTACAAATTACAAATAATAAATATTCCTTACCATAGTGAATCTCATCAAGCAAACGCATATGATACAGGATGCCATGCTGAATTGTACGAATAACGTCACACTGAATACGTCTTCTACGAGATCGCAAAACCTGGGGACATACACAAAACACATTTCATTAGTACCGTCAGACTAAGCATGGCTAGATACTCGTATGTAGGAAAGAAGAAGGCAACTCACCTGCCCACTTCATCAAAATGTATGATACATTTGTTAATTTTCATAACAGCCTCCTTGTTTCTATCGGGCGGTTGAGATATTTCACCCTCTGCATCATCAAGTTTATTCTCATCTGTTACTTTTCTTAATTTTAAATCAAGAACCTCCAGTTGGGCTATCGTGAATACCAACAAACCCAGGAAAAACGTATCAACATTCAAATTGTACAGCATATGAAAAGTAATGCCGACGCTCCATGTAAAATACTGGTATTCAGCTGCATCCGGTTAGACTGGAAGCCGACCCCAACATAGTTGGGAAAAGGCTAGGCAGATGATGATGAAAAGTAATGCCGACAGACTGATAAAAATATAAGGGATACACAAAAATATTTCTGAATGCTTCGGAAAAAAAACCGTAACTGCAAACGGGAAATAGTAGTTCTGTTCCCTTTATAAAATGTACTATTAACGGCGACAGAAGAGTACCATTTGATGTAACCGACACGAATGCTACAGCTTTCCAATACAGTTTGTTGAATTTCTTGGCTTTTCCTATGATAGCCTTTCCTTCAGCATCGTCAGGTTGGAATATTTCACTCTCCAGTACATCTAAGATCTGGACGATTTTGTCACGCAATAAAAGATACGTCAGAACCTTAGACATCACGGAACAGTCAGTAAAATAGAACATCAAATCGTCAATAAAAATGTCCAATCGTCTCGGCAAGAAATAGAAGTTTATAGAGAATAAAACATAGTAGACGAACACAAAGGTTATAATAAATGCTTTGGAATAGTAGCTGTAACTACGGCTGGCATCGTCCCCGGGCCAAATAGCAAGGAACCTCCAAAACTTCATGTTTATTTTAAAGCAGTCTACTTGATGCTTTTCCATTATCCAAATTGTTGTATTGCGAGCGTGTGAGATATGACGGTGTTGCTCCTGTGTGTGGATCTGATAACTGTACTGTTACAAAGTAGCCGAGACCTGCAGAAAGATAACGTAACGCTTAGAGTGGAGTGGAGTGGCGTTCGGTTGTATTTATTTATGTGAGAGATTTCTCAAAAGGTTTTTAATTTCTAATAATATTTTTACGAGTCTTATTTATTTATTTAGGATCTCCAACAAAAGGTGTACACAATACGTGACACATAAAATAAAGGGCAATAACAGGTAATGAGTAATGTATTGAAGATGCTATTGTGGTCATTGTATGTAATTTAAAGTGCATTCAAGTTTTTATTATTTATTTTATTAGTCGTTACGGGTAGTCAGAAGCCCCAAAGCCTGACAACCAGTCTTACCAAGGGGTATCGTATTATCCAGTAACTGGGTTGTGGAGGTCAGATAGGCAGTCCCTCCATGTAAAATACTGATATTCACATGCATCCGGTTAGACTGGAAGCCGACCCCAACATGTTGGGAATAAGGCTAGGCAGATGATGATTTATTTTATTATAGTGCTAGTAGCTAATTGGGTTTCTTATAGCAGTATGCCGATACTTATTTTAGACGGTGACGAATGTTGTGGGTCCAAATCCCGCCAAGTATCAACGTGACTTTTACAATGTATAATTGTACGTACTTTAAGAGTTGTCCGCTAAAGTAAACCTTACATAGTACTCGTACAGGCTGGCTATAATTTAACGCGGGTTCCATTCGAACAGTCAAGCAAGTTTAGAACGGGGTAACAAATAGTATATTAGGTTTTTTCTTAGTTTAGTCGGCAATATGTAAAGACGTTCAGTCAAAATAAACGTGAAGAAATCATAAGGTTGTTTGATTTCTCAGATGGGCTTTTCAACCCTTTTTTTTTTTTGATGGGAAATCTTCAAATGACTCCTCCCGCTCTGGGTGGAGCGGAAGGGAGTGTCAGACTCTTACTGACTAAAACCCACCCGTGTTCCTTCCTTAGCCCTTTATGTTCCGGGCCAGCGGTAACCCTTTCGGACAATCCCGCTGACCCGGCAGGCTTCGGCCCTAAGGGGCCCCTCCTCGATGCTGACATCTCTTTGAGGCGCGCGTGGAACACGTACGCGCCGTCCGGCACGGGCCTGGTCCTGATCGGACGGTGAGCTACCCATTACTCTCCGCCCGCAGGCCCGCGCCTACGGTGGCCGGGAGTCGTCACGCGGCTCCCGACGCCTGGGGCGTGCCCCGCGGCGGCTGAGACGGGAGGCTCTCTCCCTGAACCGTCCCGCCACCTCCTTCGCTAGCATGACTGCTTCGCAGAAGGAGGTGACTGCCTCCCACTCCCTCACGCCCCGGACCATGGCTTGCACCAGGGCCGGACGCGAGAGGTCGCCGTCGCTGCCAATCGCCTCTACGAGGACACGGCGGTGCTCCGCCCAAGCGGGGCAGACCTCCACCGTGTGCTCCACCGTGTCCTCTGGGCGATCCTGGCAATGGTGACACCCGGGCGTTTCCTCCCACCTGATGATGTGCAGGGCTTTTCAACCCTTCACAGTTTATCTTTTACATCACTGATATCGGTGAAAACATCATGAAGAAACCTAGACTTACATGTAATATAAGTTTGAATTCGGCAATTCACCTTGAGCAAGTGTGATAATCAATGCTCGTACCTTCTATATATGATTATACATATAATATAATAATTATACAAACTGGTATAATTATAAATAGCGTAGTTAAAAAAAAACAACATCTCCATGGCATTTGTTCTACTCATGACCCTGGCTTGTTATTAGCACTTTTTCTACAAAAATGCATTTCTTTTTTAAATTAAAGGGTATACACACACTAGACTGCCACATTATAGTTTGTTCAAAGGGAGTTTAATTTAAGAGTCAATTTCAAGGGGGTTTAAAATTACAATTCATTTACTTTCCATAAAGTATCTTGAAGATTAAGACTAGACATTATTTGAGGTACTGATATAACTGAAATAATTTAGGTAGGTACTTATTAATTTTTCGTACAAATATAATAGTACAAGACTGGACCTAAGACACTACTTGTAAGCACTTCGAAAGCAAAACCAAAGCTGATAAAAAAGCGGCCAAGTGCGAGTCGGACTCGCACAGAAAGGGTTCCGTACCACAAGGCAAAAAAAAACGCCAAAAAAAACCCGTTTCTTGTATGGAGACCCCTTTTTAATTTATTTAATATTATTTGTTACTACTATTTCAGCCGAAAGACGTCCACTGCTGGACATAGGCCTCCCCCAAAAGAGGGGGGGGTTGCCATAATCGCCACGCTTGGCAGGCGGGTTGGCGATCGCAGTATGGTATGGTGGTGGAATGCATAGAGAACGCTGCTGCCCATTCTTCGCCCCTTAGTCGCCTTTTACGACACCCACGGGAAGTATGGGGTGGTGCTATTCTTTAAGTCCGGCACCACACAGACAATATTATTTGTTATTATGGCAGCAATTGACATACATACTCTGTGAAAATTTCAACTGTCTACCTATTACGATACAGCCCGCTGACAGTCAGACGAACTGACGGACAGACAGCGAAGGCTTGGTAATAGCGTTCTGTTGGCATCCTTTGGGTACGGAACCCTAAAAAGGAACTACCATAGACAAACCACCAGAAATGTTTAGTTTGATTATTTCACCCTTTAGTATGTTTAGTATCTCAGTTATTATTTGTGAAGCATAAAAACAAAGGTCAGACTTTAGACGACATGATTAGATCGGTGAAATAAAATATAATTTCATCTATAAAATGTCCAATTGTCTCAGCAAGACATAAAAGTTTATGGAAAACAGTAAATAGAAGACAATACTGAATATAGTACTCGTAAGAAATGCTTTTGAATAGTAGTTGTAGGGGAGGTAAGCCTAAAACGGGTAGCCCGCCTAAAACAGGTATGCTTTTTAAATTGCGCACCGTTATTGCTAATTAGAATGTGTGCGTGCAGTGCGCGGACCCTGCCGCTCGCCAATCACAGGGAGTCGGCGCGCTTCTCTGGCGGACACGAGTTCTCGGTAAGATAAGAAAGAAGTTTTTTGCTATTTCCACTAAAAAAAATTGAGTTACATTACTTTTGAATACTCGAAAATGGTTTACAATATGTTCTTACTAGTTTTGTGTTATTATTTTGCAATAAATAGACGTTTTATTTGTGTAATAGGTTGGCGTTTATTATTTAGGTTTTAAGGATATGAGTCGATTGAAAAAAATACATGCTTGTGGGCAAAAAGGGTAGGGGTAAAGCGGGTGCCCGTTTTGCCCATACCCGATTTGCCTTGTATAATTTCATTGACTGCTTATTAGTTCTTTTATTTTTGCAGATGGTTAATTAATGCAAAAGAAATACTGCAAATGCATCGTGGGATGAGGGAGTTATGAAGCTTGCGATAGAAGAAGCTCTCAAAACTTCCGGCAATGGTGCAGCAAAAAAATATTGCATCAACTTTTCGACTTTACAGATACATGTAAAGAAAGGATGTCAAAAAAAATCTAGGAAGATTCACAACAGTTTTTACAGCAGCTCAAGAATTAGAGCTAGTTGAGTATCTATTTCATATGGATTATCTGTTTACGTTGCCAACTCATTACGTTGTCTACAAAGTGCCGTAACCATTCCAAGAATACTGGTCCATTGATCCAACCATTATCACTGCAAGTAGCTGATGATCCTGGTGGAGCTCCATCTGAGTTATGATTGTTAAGAAACAGTTTTAGTCATTGATTGACGTTGACCTAATGTAATTCAGCCCCTACCCGCTTTGCCCAAAAGCCCTACCTGCTTTAGGCCCCCCCTACGGGCAAAACGGGTAATTCGAATGGTAAAGATTTTTGTTATTTTTTTATTCTTAATGTACAAAACTACTAAATATGTCATTTATTTTATAGTCCTTGATAACTAAACATTTCAAAATGTACAAATAAATGTTCAATTTGTATCTATAAACTGTTTTTATTTATCATCAACCTTAGCTTAACTTTTTTGGGCTACTCTTTTTGGGCTACTCTAACCGTTTTGGGCTACTCTCCCCTATTATCGGCTAAAATTGCTCCCGGGCCAAATGTCAAGAAGCTTCCCAAACCTCATGTTTATTTTAAACAGTTTACTTGATGGCATTTCTATTGGTAGGTAGGTACTTAACTACCAAGTATCCAGAATGGAGTGCAGAGCAATGAAGAAGGCCAACACCTTTTGGTATTTTGTTGAGAGTTGAGTGATTCTTTATTAGAGATAGAGGCCAAAATGGTTGAATTGTGAGTGACATGTTCTTATTCATATGTTTATTTGCGTTCCATAATGTTGTAGAGGTGTTACAATGGCTTGAAGCTAAGGTTCAATTATGGACCTTGTAGGGCACAGCACACATGTGGGAGGTGCTGTGTTTGGATCTGATAGTTGAGTAGATAAAAAAAAGAAAAAACGAAAAAAGCCAGGACCCGCAGAATAGTTCAGAGTAAAGTGTTTCTTCCTGATTTTTTTTTATTTTTTAACACCTAAGAAATACTCCTGTGTTTGACGGTAAGCGGCCTTTTCACCGAAAAATCAAGTTGGCGTTAGATTTTTTTTTATACTCTATACTGAGAACAGGATAATGTACTATATTAATTTACAAGAACTCCTCCGCGGTTTGGCCTCCTCCAAAGAAGCCCATTTATTTCTGTTTTGGGCTTTTTGCATCCAGTCTGATTTGTTAATATCATCCGCCCATCTCGTGAGTGGTCATCCTCTGTAGCTTTTCCCTCTTGGATTTCTCCACGATGTCACTCTTCTTGTCCATCGCTCGTCGTTTATTCTCGCTACTTTTACTCCGCCCTTTTTCATTTCAGTTTTTTGGCATAATTTATGTTAGAGCATCGGTAGCTTTAGACATGTTTCTTATTTTTGTGTGTCGTATTTTTTGGATTTTCTTAATTTTTAGCATGCTTCGTCTAGGCCCCGTTGATACGTGGTAATTTTTTCTTTTGCTTTGGTTGTATACTTCGGTCTGACAAATATCTATTTATCAAAGTTATTTTCGATCGCAAGCTGAATTTATTTTCTCGTTTCTGCCTTGTAGGATGTGCTAGGTTATTCAATTAAAAATTATCTTTATGTACCAGAATTAATGAGTTTTATTTTTTATAACCCTTTACCGCTTCTATTTGCTCAAATACAACAAAAGGGTTTTCGCGGTCTTTATAAATAATTTTCAGACTTTCTTTAGCATATTCTCTTAATTAGAACGGATCTCTGGTTCCGTTTGCGGATGGACGAACGTCACCTCTACTAATTGCATCTCATTTAAAAAGTACGGAACTCTCAATTAACCTACATCCTTTACCAACGGCCCCTGTTTAAGTAGAGAAGGCACTTATTGTAATTTTAACCCCTTTGAAAAATACCCATGAATTAATAGCTTCACGTTCACTTTGAAGAAACGTTAATGTATTAGTCTACTGTGGGTAGTCTTTAATTTTAAATAGAAATGCGTTTGAGTTGAAAAGAGTGCTAATAAAATGTCAGGGTCACGCGCACAATAAAACAGACAGATGAAAACATTGTTTTTCGACGATTTAGGTAAAAAAAAAACTAAAACGTTAGATGACAATATATATATTTCCTCTTCTTGACGTGTCGTTTTAAAAAATATCATTGTTTTTCTTAAATTTTTGCCCAAAATTCAGCAACGCGGATAGCATTCGCTGACGCAGCCATTAGGTCCTCACCTGTGCAGGTGACAGTTTTTGAGGTGCAAGATGGGAGGTGAGCCATTGTCTGTGGACAGACACCGCATACACACCGGAGGTCAAAGTCTTCTTAATGAACTCCAATAGAAAAAAGAAATTAGACAGAGGAAATAAAAACAGCTTCTATAAAATCATAGGTTTGAATATATTAATAGCTAACAAACAGTAACAAGTTGCCAATATCTTCTGAATTGGTATTTAAAAAGCAACCAATTTCCTACATTTGATATACGGCCTCTACATACTTGGGTTGCTATAGCTACTTTAATATGATTTTTTCCATCACTACATAATTATATTATTATAACAAGACAAACACATAACCCTCCTTTTGGGCTTTGCCGCAGTCGGGTAAAAATACAGTACCCGTGTAAAAAGAACGCTTTCTTATCCCAATGTGAAGGTAGGCATTCTGACGATTGAGCAGGTAAACAGAAAGGTAAAACTAAAGAGAAGTATGTACAGATGCCAGCACATCAAACTACTACAATGTGTCAAAAGTCTTTAATAGATTTTCAACTTTATTGCTAAAGCATGAGGTTCAAAGTTGATTTGGAAAATTTGACAGTTTCGGGTAGCTTGATGTGCTGGCGTCTGTACCTTCGGAGCCCCGCATTCAATTTATGAATAAATATTGACATGCAAGGCGGGTGGCCCGAGGCGATTGATTGCGATGCGACGCTTACCTAGACATTCTGAGGGAATACGAAAATCAAGAACAATGTGAAAATATAAGCAAAACACTGAACAATGTGTATATAAATAGCATGTATCAGAAGGTGTTTATCATTTGCATAGAAAAGAAAGAGAAGCGCGATGACACAACACTGGTAATTTATTGCAAAATATGTAGCAATTATTTAATTACAAAAAATCTATTGTTTGGACGAAAAAATTAAAACACTAGTATTTTAGTAGGTATGTTGCTTGTAGAATCTGACAAAAAATCATAATGATTGTATGTATATTAGTATGGTTTTATTGTAAAAAGTTAGTTTCTAGAGGTATACCTAAGATTTTTTGCTATCGTATCAAATTAGTTGTATTATGTTTTCAACACACATCTACCTAGGATATATCCTGAAGGATATCATATATTTTTCTGATTTTTGTTACTGTAGTCTCTTATTGTTTCTAAAACTTGCATTTTTTGTGTTTAGGTCCTGTAGGCCTAGGGTAGGTAAGAGTGTGGTCCAGACAATCAAACTGAACAACTTTCTCCATGGGACCAACATCGTTATCGCTAAATAATAAAATCAGCTATCCCATGCATTTGGGTCGAGTAGGTATTGAAGCTTTGTACGGGAAAGTTGATATTTTTTTCTGAATCCATTCCCACAGCTATAGCTTTTACGCCCATTTTTTAAAATTTAATTTTATAAAAAAAAGACTGTTATTTTATTGAGCCTTCGGGCGAGTTCCGGTCCACAGGGTTATTGGGATATCCATATTGTAAGTGTTCTGCGTTTTTCATCTGTTTGTTCTTTTTAATTAATAATACTATAAGTCGGACTTTTAATTAGCTGCAGTAAAATGACAGCTTATGTGTTACCACTTTTTAAAGAAATTTAAATAGTGATGTGACAAAATAATCGATTCATTCAACTAACATTCAGTTCAAAATCTATCCATGTTAAATTGATTTTATAAAAGAGGATCATATTTATTTATTAGAGGATGATATTTATAATGAAATTCAGGATAATATAAGATTACAACAAAAACATTGAGCAATGCCTAATTACTGTAGGTATTGTCATCACATCCGTAATTGGATTGGATTTATAAAAATAATTAATTCTAATCACAAATATATCTTTTAAATATTGTTACTTTTGAGGTGTTTGGAGTTTTGCAAATAAGTCTGTAGTAAACATTATTCCTAGGGAAAATTTTAATTTGTTTAAAAAATGGATTCTTACACCGATAATAGTAGGACTTTTAGAGTAAAATTTGAAACAGAATTATCTTTAGTAGACGTATGTATTTACGCTGATTTGAAACTACAACATCCGATATTTGATTGTTCACGGTTAAATCAAAATTGGTCAATTTCGAATATGGAAATTAAAACGATGTTTCATTGCATTTTAATCACATCACTAGTAGAGATAGTGTGGCGACGAAACGAAATCACAGTAAGAAGTGTCATTTTACTGCAGATAATTAAAAGTCGGACTATAGCTGGTGTCCGGCGCGTCGCCGTCGCGCAAGTGCAAGCGATAAGTTAACGAAGTTTTATCGCAATCGAATTAACGATATGGGTTGCCATACCGTTAAATATGAAATATGAACAAACAAACATTGGTTTTTTATAATTTTTTTTTTTATTTATTTATTTATTTGGTATCATAAGTATACAACATGCAAACATTTGTGAATCACTGGTGCTTGTGGTAGGTAATGAAAACCTGTATTACAGGTCACCAGGTTTCCAACTCTCAGAAGATTTTATACAAAAGCACTGTAGGGTACCAATATATTAAAAGGTAAGAAAAAGCAAAAAATTATAAAGAAAAACAAAGACAAGCAATCAAGTACGTATTATACGGTTACAAGAAGGTACAATAGTAAATGGTGTGATGATATGTTGTGTGTAAGTATGGATGTGTGTGGTAAGTGTGTGTAAGGGTGTGTATGTGGATGTGGGGTACGTATGTGAATGGGTCGAGTGGAGCTGTGGGTGTTTTACTACGCTAAAACCTGCATCAGGTCTTCTGTTGTGGTGTACGTCTGGTTTAGGAGCCAATTTTGAACTGTTTTTTTGAGATTGTATCGATTTAGTGGGTGCGCAGATAATACTTTGTTAATTTTGTTGTAAAGATATGGACCCAGGAAAGCAAAGAATCACCGACTGAAGGATGTTTTTGTAGGAAAAGATGTCGCAACGAGGTGGTTTCGACGCGTAGTTGCTTGACTGTACACTGTCACGGGGTGCTGCTTAATGACGGTGGCCAGAATAAATAATTGTCTTACAGTCAGCACTTGGCAGTATTCGTAAAGGTCGGCTGTGGGAAATAGGCGGGGTTTGAAGCAGCAAACCTTGAGAAACGCTCTTTGGGCGCGCTCAACTTTAATTAAGTTAGATTTAGCGGCACCTCCCCAGGTGGTAGTGCAATAATTTAAAGTTGATTGGCATAGTGCTTGATACACCATCCTCATAACATCTGCGTCTGCGGATTTGCGCAACTGTTTAAATATAAAAATAAGCTTGCGCACACGGTTAGAGAGGTGATCTATATATTTTTTGAAAGTCAGATTACTGTCTATCACTATGCCAAGATACTTTATGTGTGTGACCTTTTCTACGTTACTAGAGTTATCAGAAGCAGTAATTTGGAGAAGTGCATCAAGTGGACTTACAGTATTGCGAATGGAGAAGTTAAGTAACTTGGTTTTGGACACGTTTAGGGTAAGTAGATTATTATTCAACCAGTCACTAACAACACCAAAACCTTTCTGTGCAAGACGATACGTTTCAGGCCAATTGCTCGAAGAAAAGACAAGTGCTGTATCATCTGCATAGGAAAATATTGCCCCGTTTTCCAAAGTAAGGTTACACAGATCATTTATATAACACAAGAAGAGGCTCGGTCCGAGGATGCTGCCCTGTGGCACGCCGTAAGCAATTCTCATCTCAGAACTGTATGAGCCCCTATCTTCACACACTGAGTTCTGTTGTTGAGGTAGCTCTGAAATAGGGATAACTGAGTGCCTCTAATGCCCAGGTTCTCAAGCTTTTGTAATAGAAGTGGAATCGAAACCGTGTCGAATGCCTTTGCGAGATCCAGGAATAGAGCGACACACTTTTGATTTTTATCAAGTTTTCTAACTATGTGATCTACCAGATTATGTACTGCATCAGCCGTTGATATTTTTTTGCGAAAACCGAATTGATTTTTTGATAGTAGTTTTCGTGATTCTAAATAATCTACAAGTCTATTGTTGATAATTTTTTCTAAAATTTTGGATATGGTTGGGAGAACCGATATAGGCCTGTAATTTTCGACACGGCTTCGATCCCCCGACTTGAAAATAGGGTGAAGAAGGGCTCCTTTAAATAAGTCAGGAAAGATGCCTGATGCATTGCCAGTTCAAATAAAACGCGCGCAATCGTTAGCTGTATTTAAGAGACTCGTGAAGGAACATTACTTGTTGTTGTGATCTTGTTTACGTAGCTGCAATAATCTGTAGTCATCATTTATTTTCGTTGTTTATATGTATATTTAGTATGTATTTATTTATGTATCTATTATACAGCATTATACATGTATATATCTATGTATCTATTGTAGTATATTATTTTGCACCACTAGCAACCCCATTTTTTTAAATCCACGCATTCACTGTCCATTCCAAGGTTGCCTGGAAGAGATCGCAGAAAGCGATAAGGCCGCCCATTGTATGTTTTGTATTAGAAATCGTATTTTTTTTTTTTGTTATGTTTTTTCTGGTGTACAATAAAGTATATATAAATAAATAAATAAATAGATGCCAGTCGACATGCACAGGTTGCAGATGTAGGTGAGCGGAGGAACAACAATGGTTCTAAACTTTTTTAGGAAACCTGAGGAAATGCCGTCATTACCAATTGCACAGTCGTTTTTCAGTGACATTATCAGCGCATTAACTTCTGTATCGTCAGTTTCGAGCGTTACAAAAGAACCCGAGTTAGCACCGGTACAAGAGGAAGGCGAAGGAGCTTTGTTAATCTTTTCCGCGAGCTGGCTTCCTATATTGGCAAAGTACGAGTTGATCCTGTTCACCGAGTCCTGCTTATCCACACTAGATTCTAACAGAGCAGACGAAGAGTCCCGTGGTTTATTAGTGTTTGTATCGGATTTAATTACTTTCCATAACTGTTTGGGGTCCCTGCCAGCCCTCTCAAATTCTTTTTTTTCGTGATTGTTTCTGGCCCGTCGTAAAAGAGAAATGCAGTAGTTACGGTACCTTTTAAATGAAACAGCGACAACTTCATTCTTAGGGTTTTTTTAAAATTGTTTATTAAGATTATCTCTATGGCGCATACATTTTAAAATTCCCGGTGTGATCCACGCTTTAATCGGCCTACGTCTTCGTGATAATGCAATAGTGGAAGTATTAGCAGACAAGGTAAAAATAATGGGCTCGATTAATAATTTAGCAGCGAGATTGGAGTCTTGTGTTGAGTACACGGAGTCAAAGTTTAATTTGTTCATATCAATGGTTAGATTTTCCTCATTAACTTTGGTAATAAAGGAGCGTTGCGGTGTTAATGGATTCCTCATTGAAACAGCGATCAGAACTGCATAATGGTCTGTGACAGTGGTCTCCAATACTAAAAATTTCATAGGTAATGAAGTCTTAATAATAGCGTGATCCAAACACGTGGACCCATGTGTTGGGAAGGTATGCCCCGGGTAAAGTCCACGGTAAGTTAGTAGATCTAGATAATCCAACGAATATGTTGATTTATTATCTTGGCTAATATCCACATTAACATCACCCACGAGGAGAATATTTTTGGAAGATTTAAGTTCGTTGAGGACACTGTCTAAGGATTGGATAAAGTTAGTTGCATCTTTAAAAGCATAGGGTCTATATACTGCTATTATGGCCAAGTCCGAACCCAAGCTGATCACTAAGCAGCTGGAATCAAGAACCACCGGTTCCTTAATTTTTACATTGATTAAAGTGGATAATATTATGTTTATGAACACAATATTACAGCTTTCGTTGCAAATTAAATAATAATTTTGTATATACGAAAACTTAATAAACGAAAATGTATACAACTTCTTAATAGGTACTGAGTACGGTTAACCACATCGGCGATGAAAACAAATTACATTGACAGCGTCTTTATGTCGCACGAGTAAGAGTGGTATTCGAAGTTTACAATGACGATTAATTGTACCTGCACTCAATTGAACAATCATTTTACCAACAAATACGAATAGTGGTCTTGTCATAATAAATAAATAAACAAAAAAAGCCTTTTATTTCTTGCTTGCTTTTGTCCTAAGCAAAATACCATTACCAAAATGTAATAAAGGAGTTTACCTTGTTTTGCTCCATGCATAATATAGGAGAAAACTGTTGTCCCGTTGGTAAAGTTGCGAAGTTTCAGTGTTGTTTTCACGTATGATAAACTTCAGCCTCAACAGGTAACTTTCAGCGTCGAACGAAAATTGTTGCTCGAAAACTGATGACGCTCAGTTTGCTGTAGTTGGGAGGAACACTTTCATTTATTACTGTGCTTTAGCAGCGGAATAGATTATGACTACCCGCGGGGCTATTGTGGCAAGTGTGAGAGCAGTGGTGGCCAAGTGGTAACGGCCGCGACTTACGAGTTGTAGGTCGTAGGTTCGAACCCAGACACGCGCTTTACTTTGTGTAAATTATTTCATCACCACTGCTCTCAAAACGGTGAAAGAAAACATCGTGAGGAAACCGGCATGTCCTACAACCAAAAATTCGAAGACATGTGACATCTGCCAATCCGCGTGGATTTGCCCGCGTGGTGGATTGCCCACTCCCTCTCACCGAGAGGACGGCTGTGTTCCAGCAGTGAGAACATTATAGGCTGATTATGGTTAAGGTTATATCTCGGTGGAATAAAGTCTAGTCTGCTCCCTGCTCGGTATTTCGATTTGAGAACGCCTTGAGGTATTGAGTAAGTTGGCCATAGTAAGGAAACCATCATTCCATCGTTGTCATTAAAAGAAAACATATTTTGAAAAAAAAAGAAAGAAACGAAAAGTATTTATTGGGGCACGGGAATATCCACACACACAGTATTCAGACACAGGCACACAGTATACAGACACAGACACGGATTCAATTAGGTTCTAAATTTTAAATAATACTAGCTTCTGCTCGCGGCTTCGCCCGCGTGGATGTCGAAAATTATCATACGGGAACGTGCTGCCGGGACAACAAGTAATCTATGCCCTTCCCCAGGATGCCATCTATCTCCAAATTTTATCGAAATCCGTTCAGTGGTTTAGGCCCACGTTAGATTTTTTGTAGCAGCTACAATCGGGCCGATTTTTCCTCCGATTCTTATGACCGATTTTGTGACCGACTCAACCTAGGTACACGTCCGTCACTTTGTCTTCAACATAACGTCCCTCCCTAGCAAGTGCATGCGGCCGACTGTCGGCAAATAGTGTGCGTTAACGCATACATTTCCGAACGTTCCATTTTTCACCGAATAATCGGATCGGTCGGAATGCACAGATTTTATTTCTGACCGACTTCTTGTAGGACGTATGCGTTGCACTATTGTCATCGGTCGAAAAATCGGTCACCGATTATCGGACGTGGACGAAAGCTAACATCTATGTATGTAGGTACAGACAGAGTTACGAGTACTTTCGAATTTGTAATATTTAAAGTATGGATAGTATGATGGATTAGAGGTTTTTTTTTCATTCTTCACGAACTCTTTATTCAGACCCCGGGCTGCTACTGAGAAACATTTTTTGGGAATTTTAACTGGGAATTTAAAAAAAATGTGTTGCCCGGAGTCTAGATTCACGCCCGGACGATGGCAATAGGCTCGCTCCCTATTGCATGGGACTTAAGAGCGTTTACGCCGTACGGCATTTCATACAATCTTTCAAGCCCTTGTTTGTCCAAATTAATGAACCGATTTTAATGAAACTTCATACGCATAAGCAGGATACAAAAGCATAAAAGGTTAGTAGAGAACATTTTCAAAATGTCTTATTTAAAAAAAGATAACTGAAAATCTCTGTTTCTATGGAAAATTCAAAATCGGTCTAATTTGGCTGTAACACTATTTTTTGAAAATGTTCTCTACTAACTTTTTAGACCTTTGTATCCTGCTTATACGTACGAAGTTTCATTAAAATCGGTTCATTCATTTCGAAAAATAAGGGTTTGAAAGTTTGTATGAAATGCCTTACGGCGTAAACGCTCTTAAACGTAACTGGTGAAACGTGGGTTCACTATAGGTACATCTCTGTCTACAGGCTGTCCAGTTATGTCATGTCTATTTTGCGCGACTATGTTGTAAGATAATTTCTAAATTACTCCACTCCACCTCTAAATTTTATCTCTCACACCTCTATTTTTTACTCCAACAAACAAAATATTACCACATATTCCACGAGCCCATAAACCTTACACCAAATTGAAATCTACTTACCTTGACTTTGTGTACTTTATTATTTCATATAAAGGCAGGCATAAAAGCTTCTTGTTTTTTTGTAGAACTATGTATAAGCCGAAATCCATTATCAGAAGCCCGCAGAACATCCGCAGACAGAACCTAGATAGGCATTTGTTTTTCTGTCGGAAAAAAGTATGGCGCCCAAAGGCAGACGTTTACAGGTAGCATCAACTGATTGTGTAAGTACGTATGTGTTATTTTTTATATGCAGTCGAACAAGCTGTTTGGTATTCAGGCAGCTGAGTTGTAACTTCTTTTAAACAATGTTGTGAGTGCGCTGAGTATTCAATAGTTTTACATCTTATGTATCATGGACGTCAGATCTACCATAGCTATTTCTGCTGAAATTTTAGCTGGCTGGCAATAATAAGATTTAACTATAGACACCTACCTAATTTGTAAGTAATAAGATAATTTATTTCTTAAGCCTTTTTTTATTTTTTTACCTTTTATTGCGGTAGACCCCTCTCAGCTACCGAGTGTAGTTTTGCTGAGCTGATTTATTTTTATAAACATACGGTGTTTGAGATAGTTTGTTGTTTCCTTATATTTCGATACCGAACCACCTGGCATCTGGGCTTATGATAGATTGCCACGGATATCGATGTAGATTGCCGTAAGAGGCCACAAAATATAAAATGTAACTGTTACAAATCAAAATTTGTGGCCTGAAATGATGATGATGATGATGATGATCATGGACATTGACTTTAGCACATGATTTTAGACCCCCTAGCGTAGAAAATTTTATCGGTAAAATTCTATAGAAAAGCGCAATACCTACGTGGTCAAAAAGGTATGGAACAGCAATTTTTTTTTAATAAAAATAACTGTTTTCAGCATCATGATTGTACTGAATACATGGTAACAGGCTGCGCGTCGATATCCCTGCCACCCTATAAGATATGTATGCTATAAGCTAAATAGGTTATTACGCATCATCTTCCTGCCCTTATCCCATGTTACTTGGGGTCGGCGCAACACGTTTTCTTCTTCCTTTCCCCCCTCTCAACCGTCATGCTATCATTCACTCCCTTCTCTTTCATATCATTCCTCACACAATCCATCCCTCTTTTAGTCAGATGCGTTTCGTCCCTTCTCATCACATGCCCATACCAAGCCAAACGATTTCCTTTCAACTTTTCTGTATCTGGCGCCACTTTCAAACTTCCTCTTATATACTCATTTCTTACTTTATCCATCTCAACACACTCATATCCGCTGCATGCAATATTTTTCATTCGTCTTCATCTCAGCATTCAGACTCATAAAGTACGACAGGCCGTATCACGGACTTACCCACTTAGTAAATAGGTTATTACGCACACAATTTAAATGAATATTGGCGGATCATAGTGAAGAGACATGGTGCGTTGTCAGACCAGCAGACACATAGGTGGACGACATACAGAACGTCGCGGGGAAGACTTGGGCGAGACTTGCACAAACCAGGAAAACATAGCACAAAACTTCGTAGGCCTGTATTCATCAGCAAGGGTGGTGCAAGGCTGACAATATTAATGATGATCAGTGAAAGAAGAATATTTTTTCTGTATACACTAAATAACTGGTTCGACTGTACGAATGTGTTATTTTTATTCAGAGGATAAAGCATGCCTCCAGGGGTTCGTTACGTGGGCACATCATCCCTCCCAATGGAAGCTCTTTACCTCCTATTGTTTTACTTGAGATTGTAGGGCTACCTGGTGTGAAGTATGCTTTGAATTGCGTTTTACAGTGCAATGCGTATGTGTTGGATACGTGTGGAGCCATTGTTAGGTTCTTTATTTAAAATGCAGGCGATACAGAGCACTAATGATGGCGTGAATTTTTGTTAGAGATCTTTTTGTCAAGCGTTTATTCTCAAAAATGATAAATGTTTTTAATGCTGTATCTAGGTATGTACAAACTTTGACACATATTTTAAAATGTAAATGAGGTCGGTGTTTCCCCTCTGACTACTCTGAGAAGAAAGGCCGATACAAACTCATATGATACAGTTTCTTTTAAATTCCAGACATAATCTTGGTCAGATCATATGAAGACCATGTAGATTGTTGTCTGAAATGGTCCTTTGAGGACCAAACCACACAGTGCCATTTTCGCATAAAACAAAGAAAATTAAGACAGAAATTTCTTTAGATAAATAAAACGTGAGACATTCCCCTATAACCCTACAATTTATACCTGAAGGAAAATATCTAGAGCTATAAATACCCTTGAAACAACTGAACAGATCAGTAAGTAGGTACAACCAAGTTTAAGTAGCTAAAATTTTAAATATTAATTCTCGTTTTCCGACCGAATTCAAAAAGAAGCCACGTAGAATGGATAATTTGAATTTTTAAACAGCTAGTGATTAATCCCGACCCGGCGGGATCTCACTGTAATGTTTAAATTATACTTGAAAGCCGGGATGCGACTTGTGATTCCCAAATTCATTGGGTAGGTAAACTATTTTTATAATGGATTTATTTAATGTAAGAACAAAATGTCTTTTTTATTATGTTTATGATGGATTTTAAAGGTTCGGGTTTTGTTTTGTCAATTGTTTGTCCTGTCGCGCTAAAGATCCGTTTTTTTTACTGTAGGGTTATTTAAAAAAAATATTAGAAATGTATTACAAGGCCTGCCGGATAGTAGCTAGTAATTAATTATCTCAGATGTCCGCTATGTCAAAGAGGAAAAAAGCACAAAAGCCACTAGTAGACCCGCGTAATAGGCTAAAAGTATTCAACAAAAATTGTCATACCATTACGGTAAAAATATATCCCACAAAAACATTTCATGTTAAATGTTGCCAAGACGAGACCATGTAGCTCGCACTGTCAAAAAGTAATCAGATCTCATGTAGAGCCAAGCTTCTAACTCTACACGCCCTAACTCTACAAGGCCTGACTTCGCAAACTCTACACCTTAGTCAAAATATCTGGTTTGGCCGTTTCGTTACTACAAGAACCATTAACAGTATGAGAGTTTTTCACCTTACGCTCATGTGAATGTAGCGAAATGGCCAAGCCATATTATTTTGACTAAGGTGTAGAGTTTGCGAAGTCAGGCCTTGTAGAGTTAGGGCGTGTAGAGTTAGAAGCTTGGCTCTACATGAGATCTGATTACTTTTTGACAGTGCGAGCTACATGGTCTCGTCTTGGCAACATTTAACATGAAATGTTTTTGTGGGATTTCATTTCTTTTTGTAAGTTGCTTATGATATTTATACGAGTATTTTTGCTGTTGTTCATTTTTTCTTTCTTTTTTTTGGGGTTTATTTATAAAAAGGACCCCCTATATAAATTTTCAGACCTCTAGCATCAAAATTTACGGAATTTTTTTTTTTTTTTGGGGGGGTAAAAGTTTCAAGTTTTAATATTTTTTTGTTGTTTGTGTACTATTACTAGCTTACATACCAAATTTCAGCTTTCTAGGACTTCAGGAAGTACCTTAAGAATTTTGATGATCATCAGTCAGTGAGTCAGTGACGAAATCGGGGTATTTTAGATATCAATAAAATCTAAAGTATAAGAGCTATGCAATTGAAACTTTATAGGTTTAATAAGTCAACCACTGGCATCATATTCCGAAAATTTTGTTTATCTGGTATAATCCAAACCCAAGTTAAGAGGGTTCAAAAATACGACGAAGTGCTTCGAGAAAAGGTAGGTAGTGCCCTTGCGCTTCGCTTGGCTGGTCTTGGCGGGGGCACTCCCGTGCCCCCAGATAACCACTTAGCCGAATAATTTATAAGTAGGTACTACAGATTTAGAATTTAATAGAAAGCTATATAACTGGCTGTGTGAGAGATGTTTTTATTCCATCAATGAATATTTTGAGTGTAAAATGTAAAACTTATTTATTATAATTATTATGACAGTAGATGTCATAATAATTATATTTATTATTTATTTATTTATTAAAATCTCCCTACCACTATCATTACAGGTGTATACCTAATGCGATAGGGTGGTCTTAAAATTAACTTAACTTACAATTTAAAACTCTGAATAACGTAAAAACTAGTTGTACAAGTATGCACTAATTCCCTAAATAAAATAAAACAAAATAAAATAAAAATAACAACTAAGCCTACACTAATCTACATCATAACATAAAATGAACAGCATTATTTTTGCAAGTTCACTCAAATGGCATGTAAATACATCATAACCCGAACAGCGCGGGTCAATGGTGTTTTAGCGAGAAGGTTGGTCCTGGCAACCGGCACGGCGAACAGTGGTGGGCTGCGCGGCCTCCACATATAGCGGTCTGGTACACATACACTCAGGCGCTGCAGTACTCCTGGGTTATGCTAAATGCCACGAAGTAACCTAACCTGATACGCTACAAGCGTGAATTCCCGTCGTACATATTATTTACATTACTGCAAATAGCGATCAATTGTCATTCTATGTCTATTACGAAATCACCCTACATGAATAATATGAATGTGTGTAATGTCTCAAGACCGTAATTTAACCTTGAAATTAGTTAAATCGGTACTTACCTGGTACACAGCGCTTATGAAGCCAACCGTAAATCTCCAATCCACCTCATCCTTATGTACAGACGCCAGCACATCAAGCTACCCGAAACTGTCAAATTTCCCCAGTCAACTTTGAACCTTATGCTTTGGCGATAAAGTTGGAAATCTATTAAAGAAATTTGACGGATTGTAGTAGCTTGATGTGCTGGCGTATGTACCTTCTTGGTATCCAGTACTATGACTAGACTTATTTATAGTTAAGTTAAAGTTAAGATACGTTTGTACGTCAAATATGTATGGATAAACAGTTGCTAATCATTACTTAACTTTAAGTAAACTCCAACATCTCTCAACTTAAAACATTACGTAAGCCACTTAGATTTTAGGTACCTACACAAATTCATCACTTACCGATTAATATTCTAATTATTATTAGCAAATATAATTATGATCACGTGCCAAAATCAACGTGATTCCCTTTGTAATCATAACCATGTTAGTAGTCATTTTAATTGGTGACAATTTGAAGTTTCGCCACTAATGAGTTTAGCGCAGGTGGCGCCACCTATTAGTGATACGACGTGAAATCTTATTCGTTAATCGTTTACGAGTAATGGTTTCTTGGTACAGTCGGCAAAAGATATTAATTTGCAGGCTAACTATCTTCTTCTGTACCAATATTCAAACTCAAACTATTCATTTAAATTAAGTAAATCAATTACAGGCACTTTTGAATTGTCAAGGAGTCGTTCAGACAAAAAGATGAAACTAGTTGCCCATTCCAAAGCGTATTAGGTATATATGTAGAAGAACGAGGAAGAAATTCCACGGACATTCTTTTTCAAAATAAAATATTGATAAGTACAAAATATTGGTCACATCATTCAAGTTAAAAATATAGGTACAACATGTTAGAACACTTAGAACTATGTAGAAAGACGTACATATTAAAAGCGTTGAATGGTAAAGATATGACCAGTCCCAATTGACGGCGTCCATTCACGAACATCACCCATGGATCAGCACCACTTAGCTCAATCTTTTTGAAGGGAACCCAACGATGTAGCGCATGTGCGGCGATTGTTTCGCAGATATCTGTGGCAGTTGCCAAGTTTCTACAGCGAAACTTGTATTTCTTTCGTAAAATGGATGGAAATGGATGGTCGAACGTAAACCTTTACTGTATTTACTAAGTCGAACACGACGACATTATGCTCCGATTGCTATAATACAACTGACAATCATGATATTCCGCTACTCGAATTGCGATATAATGTGGTAATATTTCTTAGCGGAATTCGATAAGCGGTTTCCTATCTAATTTTTTTTTCGCGGCGGAGACGTGCTAAAGCCCTCAAGAACGCAATAAGTTTTCATTTTGTCTACATAGCGCAAAGATACTTATTTCTTGCCTGCACATCAAACTCTTTCGTTGACTGCACTTGGTTCCCGCGCAAGCTACGACAGAACTGCGACTGAACTTTGTCCTTGTTCAAAACGTGGACATTTGACGCCACTTTAAACTTGGAAAAGTCGAATCCATTAATCAGTTTGATTAGTTCGTTCATTTTCTTTACTAGTGATTAATTAATAATATATATAATCTTAGAAACCAGAAGCGGATTAGGTATATTGAAAAACAAGTTACTAAATGACCTACAAAGTTACATTTCTTACAAATCATTTTTAATTAGCAACAAGCACATAGGTAAATAACAAGTGCATAAGAATTATATAACACGACCCTAATCAACACTATCACGTGCGCAGAATACGTCCGTTGCATCCGAAAACCAAACAGCCAGCAGACCAGCGCCCATTGACAGCAGACCATGTCTTTTTTTATAAACTGTCACTCGGACCGTGTAGGTTGGATGTAGGAGTATCTAAGAATAATGATACGTTGTATTTTCTACATTAATAAAGCAACTTAACTGCTAGTTACTACCTAAAACAAAGCAAAATCCTAAAGTTTCCACTCCATTTTCCAGATGAAGTTGTGAGTTTTATAATAATGTACTTTTCCTACCCTTTCTATTGTTCTTGAACGGTTCTAATTAGCGTGAAGAAAGAATACGCAGTTTTCATAATCTGTAACAGGAAAGTAAAATTAATATAAAATATGAAATGGCTTAATTGCTTAAAGGTGGCATTTATGCGGTATCCTTTATCATACCTTTTTCATCATAACGCCTCTTATTAAACAAAGTTTAATTAAGACTAAGTACCACCACTCATGCACCTCTAATGAGAAAATTAATTTAAAGGTTTTTTTCGTTTACATTATAGCAAGGCTGCGTTTTATTATTTTTATCTATCAAATCCAGCGGAACAATTGCGCAGTGGCAATGCCCTTAACTTTGACAGTTCAACGACATTAATTTCGTTATTTACGTTGCTAAGCAGACGAAATTTTCAAACGTATGTAGCAGTGGGTTAGCAATTTTCTTCGACATTTTTGGAAAGCGTGTTACACGATTAGGATTCTCTTTTAAAAGCTGTGTATGAAATTTAAAAAATAAATTATTCTCAAACAATAGTAGGTACTGCATACAATCTAGTTGGTTTAAACTTTCCTTTGTTCAGTAAATTAAAAGAAAAGAACAAACTTACTGAAGTAAACGTGAGGAGTGATAAAGGAAACATTTTGAGGCCTGATATCATGATTGGTGTTGCGGCTCGTTCTCTAAAGAGTTTTAAACTTCTTTTGAATGATTCGGATCTCGGTATCCATTCACTATTGTAAGCTGCTGTTACTAATTCTTGACTCTAGAATAGAAGAAGAAACATTATCATATTAACATTATAAGCTTAACGAAATGTATTTAAGGAAAAAAATATTGTTACATACTTCGTAGGACAGCTGAGTGCCCAAAAACCCAGGTACACAAATTTGCAGAGTCATCACAAAAAGGTACATCACTAAAAATATTTTCGTCTCCATTGTTGATGGCTATATAGAAATAAAAAAAAAAGAAATGTATCATATAAAGCTCTTGATTTGATCACTAGCTCAGATATTCATTACGCGGGTTATAAACAAAAAACACTAACTCGGCCCAACGGACAACGCGGTAGGGTTATACCTAATTATTTGGTCCGTTAATTATTTATTCAGTTCTAACCTTCAGTGTCCCACTGAGCAGCAAGGCATCTCTCTGGGACACTCCATGTGCTCAATGTTATATTTGAGTAAAAAAGTTTTCCTTGGTGCGTGGGTCCACTTATTCTAGCCAATAGTAACATCTCCACAGTAATATTTAATCTATGGCGGGAGCTGTATAAACCCTGACAGTTGTATCGAACCATCTGAGAGCCTTCCACCGGAGCACACCGTACTCACCGTAGCCGACTTTGAAAGACATTAATGTCTACAGATGGGGGTTTACGGACTTCTCAGATCTCAAGTGCGTATGCGGACCTCCCCACTGACAAAGGCCCACCTTCTATCTTGCACCGCATACCCTGTCACCTGTGGACTTCATGATGACTTAGTAGCGAAGTTCACGCAACTTAACTTTGAGCCAAAGATGTTTTAACTTTTTGCCAAAACGCTAAGAAGAAAAAAAATAGTATATGCATTTACCAAAACTAGCCCGCACATCACCACACATATTATCACAGATGCCACACTGAATTGAAAGAATAATGTTACACTTAAAATGTCCTGGAATGATTCACAATAACTGGAACAAGTAAAATCAAAATTATTTGTTGCAATTCCATTAAATACAGCTGTAAGCTTACATTTCGAAACTTTGCACTTACTTCAAAATAACTTCATAATGTCGTAACATCTTGTTGAGCCTCGTCATTTGGATTTTGTCTTGAATTTCTATTGGCAGTTTACTTTCTTCTTCCGATAATTTGACATTGGTCAAGTTACTGTTAAGTAATCTCAACTGACCGATAGCTATAACCATAATTCCGGCTATCAACGAATCAATGTTCACGTTATACATCATATGGCAATACATCCCGAAGGCTTGATATATGAACAAAAAAACGAAATAGGACTCTCGAACTTCATCGCTCAAGAAATAATATTTGCATATTGGCAATTCAGACTTGGTGCCTCGTATGAAATCCAAGAATATTGGGACGGCTACTTGGCTAAAATAAGTTACGTTTGATGAAATAGTGTATAACTTCCAACCCAGTCTGTAACCCATGTTAGTTTTGTACATGATTCCGTTCTTATTTTCATAGTCGCCTACAAATTCATCACAATCAATTAATTTCATTGCATCAATTAGTTTATCGCGCATAAAGATAATCGTACAAATTTTCGTTGTGACTGTTATTTCAGTGAAATAAAATATCACTTCGCGAATTAATAATTCGATTTTCCGGGGCGTATAAAGTAGGTTCAGCGTGAGGAGTACATTGTAACACGCAAAAGTCACGAAAAGGTAAATGAACGAGTAGTATCTGTATGATTTCCAGGACGTTTTTCCTGACCATATCCCGAAAACTTTTAAGTAGATAAAATTTTTGTTGAACATGCTCGATTGATCCGACGGCATGATTCTGTCTTTGCGGATTATCAGAAAATATGTTTCAAATACTACACGTAACGTCTTTTTATAATGCAACAAGCGGTAATTTTCTTTTTACTAAAAAAATATATAAAGCATGCAAAGACGTATCATTATGTATTTTGCCCCTATTACGCCGTTCTTATAATCCAATTCTTTTCTATCATGTATGGAGTAATTACACACCTATCCTCAACGGCAAATGTAGGTACGTGACATCACTTATAATATTTCGCAGTAAAGGGATGTGCAAAAAATTAATAAGAAACAGTGGGTTCAGGGTTTATTATTTATTTTTTAGTATAAAGTCAAGCATGAAAATGTTATTCTTTTAACTTGCTGCGCTGCTCAAGCATTATTTATTTTTCCTCTGTACAAATAGAAGGCTCGTCTATCAAAATCCAGTTCAATAATTCAGATGTTGTTGACGATGTTGATTCTATTGTATAAACAACAGCATTCTATGTGATGAAATTGTTATTTAAGATGATGGTTAATATTTTATTCCGCGGCATTGTCAGTAAGGAAGCTTGAAATTAATATTTCAATCAAGTATACATCGGTGAATTCCGCACCAATGAAGCCAACCAGCTAATCAAGACCTCTCTTACGGAAGCTAATTGTTCTTGAGTGTTGAAGAAGAGCGGGTCAAAGTAAACTAGGGATCCTTATTCCAGTATTATACCCAGGATTCTGGGAGAGGAGTAGATTAAAACAATGGACGTGTTTGCAATTTGAAAAGCGGTGCAACCCTTCGGGTGCGTTTTAATTGCAGGGGTTGTTCAGAGGGGAGTGCCGCTGGCACGAAAATCTTCAACGTTTAATTCTTGGAAGCCTCGGATACCGCACACGGCTCATTTAATGCATACTGATATTATAACTTTTGATAGGATAGCCCACTTGATGGGTATCAATTTCACCGGAGGCGACGGGCGTTCATTTTAAACGTGGTTCATGGGATAGTTACTGTCTGTACTTTAGGGATTACAAAATGGAGTATTTTTAAGATGACATTGTTACAAAACTGGCGCTACAAGGATACTCAGTCATTGTTATGTTTTTTATTTTTTTCAGTACAGTTCAGTTTCAGTTCTGCCCTTATTTATTTAAACAAGCTTAGAAGCATACAAAGTACCAGTAATGCTATTCTGTAAAAATCTCACCGTGATAACTTAGGTGAAGTGAGCTTAAAGTAAGCTGTCAATAGTGTGAACCCCTAACATCAGGTGAAATGAGAGCTCATTTTGAGGTCACTTCACCTATGTTATCACGGTGATCATTTTATAGAATAGCACTGCTGTTTAAGTTTAATTCACCATCATCATTATTTCAGCCATACGACGTGCTGGACATAGGCCTTCCCCAAGCACCTCCACTTCGACCGGTTCTGTGCTTCTCGCATCCAACTGGTTCCCGTGGCCTTCACAAGGTCATCGGACCACCTTGTGGGAGGCCTTCCAACACTACGTCTTCCGGTACGTGGTCGCCACTCCAGAACCTTTAGGCCCCATCGGCCATCTGTTCTGCGAGCAATGTGCCCTGCCCACTGCCACTTAAGTTTGGCAATTCTTCGGGCTATGCCGGTTACCTTTGTTCTCTTGCAGATCTTCTCATTTCTGATTCGATCACGCAGGGAAACTCCAGGCATAGCCCTCTCCATTGCCCTTTGGGTGACTTTTATCCTTCTCAACACACACTGGTCAAAGACTTTCCGTCTTGAGGCACTGCGGTATGTGGGGCGAGAAGATATTGCGTAGCTTCCCGAACGCTGCCCAGCCGAGTCGGATTCGACGACTGACCTCTTTCTCGAAGTTAGACCTCCTAATATCTAAGTTTAATCCACATTAATTTAATGGCTTCTGAAAATAATAACTGAAGCATTAACGCTAACTAGTCGTCGCATTGTTGAATTAAATAACACTTACTGCGTTATACCCGTTTAACAACATACATTTGGAAACAATTTAGCATCATTTAAGCAAATAATGTTGATTTCAATTTAATTTCACTTTACTTTTACTCAGCTCTCAGAATTCGTTCTGCAATAACAATAAAAGGGAGCATCGTGGTTTACGTACGAATATACTTGTAGGCATCTTTAGCCACCGGCTTCCGCTAATTACGTGATGGTATAACCCCTCAAAAAAATTAGTTTTCCTTGAGCAAATAAAGTAGGGCCGTAGATACTCGCATATACCTACTTTGTTAAACTTTGTATACCTACTACTCTAATTTTGAATCAGATGAATAATTAAATTATAACTTCCAATATCGAACAACTAACATCAAATGACTAATAAAGTGTAGTCGCAAAAGCGAAAAAAAATGCAACTGGTTTTTATTTCTAAAGTGTGTCATATTATTTTTCAGAGACAGCCAAAATAAAATCATTCTGTGTCAATTTTTTTCACTCACTACTCGACGTATTTTTTTCTCATATCGATATCAGTGCATGAATAATGAAAGCGCTATGCTGGTGCTATGCCGTAGCAGTTCCTGCTACGCCATTTCTACGCGTCAAATTATTAATTTAATTATGACCTTGTTGATTTTATGTGACATTACTTTCATGAGTCTATGACCAATATAATTTAAAAAATATCTTTTTTTATTTACTCGGTAGTTCTCTCTCTCTGTAGTCGGTCCCTCATGTCTGCGGATCGTGGTCAGCTTCGGAGTTCCATCTGGAGCGGATGATCCGTCTCCACCGGTTTCTATCCAGCGCATCCCTTACCACCGTGTAAAATTTAGTGGACGATGATTCCTTCACCTGATCGGTCCATTGTGTTGGTGAACACTGCGCGGTGTTCCCAACCACAATCAGTTTTTTCAAACTTTCATCGCCTCTGAGCACTATGTGGCCGAAATAGGAGAGAATGCGTTGCTGGCATATGGTCGACAAGCGGGTTTTTATTCGAAGCTGGATTAAGATTGATGCATTGGTGCGTTAAGCAGTCCACGGTATTCTCAACATTCGTCTCCAGCACCACATCTCTGTGTGGTGCCGGACTTAAAGAATACCACCACCCCTTACTTCCCGTGGGTGTCGTAAAAGGCGACTAAGGATCGTACCGGAGAATGGGCAGCAGCGTTCTCTATGTATTCCACCATCATTCCACACTGCGATCGCCAACCCGCCTGCCAAGCGTGGCGATTATGGCAAACCCTCCCAAAATTGGGGGAGGCCTATGTCCAGCAGTGGACGTCTATCGGCTGAAACGACGACGAACGACCACATCTCAAATGCATCAATCCTTTGTCTTCGGTACTTTCGGTCCTTTGTCTTCTGTACTCGATAGTTCAGTACTTATTTAAAGTTTTATTTGTAAAACCATCACAGCCTCAAAATTTCATTTTCATCTCATAATTGATTTTACGATTAGACCTCAGGGCAACTTTCGTAATTTTAAGAACGTTTAAACAGTCTGTAGCAGCGATGTAGGTAATGATGAAAATAAAACAAGAATAGTAGTGTAGAAATAGGAGCGTAAATTTTTCTTTTTTTTTTTTTTTTTTTTTTTTTTTTTTTTTTTTTTTTTTTTTTTGAAAATGGCATCTCGCAGTTCAACCTGAGGGGTTGTCGACTGCTTAACCGGGCGATCCTGTGGATGCCTCAATAAATTAAGGCCTCCAGCCAGGGCATAAATAAACTTAAAAACTAAGCGACTACACGCTAAGGGCACCCCCTGTGGGGTACGGACCTCGGCTTAGGGCGTCGCTGGGAGAGGGCAGCAAGAGGGACAGGCTGGATCAGGTTAATATTATTTAACGAACGATGAGACCGGCTTTTCCTAGCAGACTGCTCTGAGAAGAAAAGCCGAAACAAACTCAGAGGTCACAGTCGGGAATTTAAGTCTACAGGCTCAGCTGCGGCGCGGGCTGGCACTACATCGAGCAAGGGTCGGGGCGGACATGGTACGGGGTGTCGCGACGGGCCTCGACGGCGAGGGCGGAATGACGGACGACGGGATATGTGTCTTTTCAGTGTGCTTGTGCTCTTTCTACTTTCCTGACGGAGGGTAGTGGCGTCATCGGGGACGGTGAGGGTATGCCTTGGTCGGCGAATCTTACTTATGCGGGAGGGAGTGTATCGGGAGGCCGCCGCAATCAGGGGATTGGGATGCTTAATGGCAGTATCAAAGAAACGCTTTGAGAGGCGTTTCATGAACTGCTGGACGGTGGGAAGTCTGAGATCTACGTGAAGGTTCACGTTTCGGACATAGAAGGGGGCTCCCGTGACCTTTCTGAGGAAACGGTTTTGAAGGGTCTGCATTTTATGCAGGTGATGAGGCTTAGCGTGTGCGAAGACTACGCAAGCGTATGTCATGATGGGACGGATGACTGCGGTGTAGAGGCGCAATTTGCACTTGAGTGACAATTTGCTGCGGGAGGTCAGTAGGGAGTGGAGCCTGCCGAGTGCGAAGGCGGCGCGCGAACGCGCCGTCCTTATGTGCACTCCGAAACTAAGTCGGTCATCGAGAATGACCCCTAAGTATTTGGCTTGCTTGTCCCAAGGGATCGGCTTGCCATACATAGTGATCGGGCTGGGGAGGGGGGGGAGGAGAATTCGCGGTTTCCTGAAGAGAACCGCCTGACTCTTATCGGGGTTGACCTCGATTCTCCATTTCCGGAACCAATCGCCTAAGGCTTTTGCGGATTTTTGGAGAGTGCGAGCGATAGAGGCCTGACTGTGACCCGTATAGTAAATAGCGGTGTCGTCGGCGAAAAGAGCCAACTGAGCCGATTTACTTTTGGGAATGTCACTGGTGAACAGGGTGAATATGAGGGGGGATAGAACGCCACCCTGGGGGACTCCGGCACGGACCGGGTGAGGGGGAGAGAGTGCGCCGTCTATGCGATAGCGGAAGGTACGATCCGACAGATAGTCTCGTAAGATGAGCACGAGACGGTCCGACACACCTAGCTGGTAGAGCTTATATAATAAGCCATTATGCCAGACCTTGTCGAATGCTTTCGCAATGTCGAAGAATAGAGCACCTGTTGGCGCACCGCGCTGGAAGCCAGCGCTAATGTGCTCAACGATGCGGTGGACCTGATGGACGCACGAGTGTTTAGCTCGAAAACCAAACTGCTCGTTGGGGATGAGGCTCTTTGATTCGGCAAAATCCCTGAGACGCTTATAAATAAGTCTCTCATAGATTTTGCCAAAAACATTGAGCAAGCTAATGGGTCGGTAACTGGAGGGCTCAGACTTGGGTTTGCCAGGCTTGGGGATACCTATGACCGTGGCTTCTTTCCACGCTTGGGGGAAGATGTTGTTACTCAGAGCGCCATTGAAGATAGCGGTCATGAGCAAAATGAGGGGGGCGGGGAGGAGTTGGTACACCTTATTGGTGATACCGTCCGAACCGGGGGCTTTGCGGGGTTGGAGCCCTTTTATGATGTCTTGCACTTCGTCAGGAGTGACCGGAGGCAGAGGATCATCAGGGTCTTCGACTGGTGGGAGGGAGGCTCTACGTTCGACCTCAGCGTTCACCTTGTCGAGGTGCGCTTGATCTACTGGTTGAGAGCTGGGAGAGCATTGGGACTCTAAGCTGGCGGCGAGGCATTCGGCCTTTTCGATGTTGTCAAAGGCTATGGTCTTATCAGGGCGTACGAGAGGAGGCATAGAGGCCTCTTCGGGGGAGCGAAGCTTCCTCTGAAGCTGCCAGAAGGCATGGTGATTGGGCTCTAGTTCACCGATCATCTTGCTCCATTCCTCAGAGCGCAATTCCCATATGCGTTTCTTTACAGCACGCTGTAAATGGCGCATATGGGCTTTGTTCGCATCGCAGGGAAAGGAGTCGTAGGCACGAATGGACGCGTTCTTCTCGGTTATCAGATCACGTACGTCAGCCGGTAATTTCCAGCGATGGTCTTCCATCACTGGAACTTCCCGTGAACAATCCGTCAATACGGATTGGACGTGCTCTGTAAACGAGGCGATCGCTCCCGTCGTGTCAGCGACTGAGACAATATGATCGGGAATGGAGTCTAAGTGAGGTGACGTGGTGGATTGTAGGCTTTCGCTTACTTTCCTCCAGTCAGTCACTACTTTGGTCTGAGGGGGCTGGTTGGGATCACGGGGGCCCGAATAGGGGGCTAGGTGAATAATGACTGGGCGGTGGTCAGAGTTGAGCTCTTGATGCGTCTCAATAGATTGCAAACGGAGGTTTACATTCTTGAGCAGCGCTATGTCGAGCACGTCAGGAAGGTGGTTTGGATCGTCCGGGTAATGGGTGGGATGCATCGGAGCGATGACATCGAAATTTAGGGTGGAGCTTAGGTTGAACAGGAATCTCCCTCTGGTAGAGGTCGAGTTACTGTTCCAGGCGGGATGTTTGGCATTAAGATCCCCCGCCATGATGACGGAGTCACTCATACCGAAGAGGGCAGTGAAGTCGCTGGTGAGAGAGATGGTATCCTCTGAACCAGTGTAGGGCGGGATGTAAGCAGAGATGATTGATATAGATTGATGACCAGTCATGCCAAGCCGACAGATAGAGACCTCCAGGTGAGAGAGTAGAGGAGGAGGGTCTATGGGGGAGCAATGAAGGAACTTTTTAAAATAAATAAGGGTACCACCTTTGTGACATCGAGACCTGTCGTTGCGAACTAGTTTATAGTTGGCAATGTTCGGGTTTCGATTGTGGGGCTTTAGGAAAGTTTCCTGGACTAAAAGGATGTCAAGCTGATGATCGCGGAGGAAAGTGGCGATCTCATCACGCTGACTAGAAATGCCATTGGCATTGAAGAAGCCTAGCTTAAGGGATCGGGGTTTATTTACACTTATTCTTTGTTGATCCATTGGGAGCAATTAGAATTTAAGAGTTGTGAGGACTTGCGTAATCTCGGGATACGCATTGAAAATCTCAGCAATACGCCGAGGATTGCCTTGGCAGGCTTGGATTTCGGCTGCCATAGCGTTAGCTGGGGCGATGAATGATGCGTAAGCACCGATTATCACCTCCATGCTGTTTGGCTGAGGGCCAGGGACGAGGGTTTGGGGGAACCTACTGGGGCCAGAGGGAGTGGTAGCAGGTTGAACTATCATAGCGGCAGCTGAGGCCGAGGGGGCTACTGGGGCTGCGGGGGCTACTGGTGGCGGTGGGATGGAGACTGCCATCAGTGCAGGGAGGGTCGGGGATTGGGAGGGCACCGAAGCTGCGGGAGCTTTCTGGTGGAAGAGATTGGCCCAGGGCGAGGGTCTCTGAGGACTGAGCCGTTCGGGCATTTGTGAAGATGGGATCTTCACAGAGGGGCTCTCTCTTTGTTGGCGGTCGCTTGCGCGCTTGGCCAGTTTGGGAGAGGGGGCTTTAGGGGCTTTGGGGCAACCCCGGTAGTTAGCCGGGTGCCCGGATTGACCGCAGAGTACGCAGCTCGGCGGCTCTGTGCACAGAGTGCGGTCTTTGGGACGGGAGCAGTCAGCTGTTCCGTGATTTCCTAGACACTTGACGCATCTAGGTGTCGCGTAACAGTGGGATTGGGCGTGGCCATATAGCTGGCACCTATGACATTGTCCAATCAGGTTGGACTTTCGGGGCTTCTCGATAGAGATGCCCGAGAGGGAGCAGACGGACTTCACCTTGAAAATAGGGTGATGTCCGTCTGTGGGGTCGCATACGACAAGGACCATGTCGTAAACTAGGTCTGTCCTCGCTTTGTGCAAGCGATGGACGGCGGAAACAGGGATGCCTTGTGAAGCAAGGTCTTCTTTGATCTCCTCAGTGGAGATTTCTTTGGGCACGTGCCTAATTATGACGCGGGTGGGGATTTCCTCCGGGAGGGAGTAGGTATGGAATGAATAATTCCGTACCTGCAGAAGGCGGGTGAATTCCCTGTAGTCCGAGGACGAGGGAACCGAGACTTTAATACCCTGTTGGGTGGACCTAGCGTTTGTGTAGTTGATCTTACGATCAACACACATTTTGGAGATTTCTGTCCATTTGGACTTCTCCTGAATGTAGATAGGGGGCGGGGGGCGTTGCTTCTTTTTGATAGAAGCTGGCGGGTTTGCACTAGGGCATGAGGCAGGGACGGCCTGAGAAGCGGCGGGAGATGCTGCGGTGGGTGAGGCGGGGGGAGGGGTGGGGGGGAGGGGAGATGGGGAAGGCGCTAGGCTTTTCTTAGCCTTGGAAGCGTGGGAAGAGGAGCCCTTCTTTCTTTTACCTCCCTTTCCGACAACTTGATAGTCGTCTTCGGAGGAGGAAGAGTCAGAGGGGGTTTCGTCAGGGTCGGGTTGAGGTATGGACGTGTCCATAGCCTCGGGTTGGGAGGGTGGTAAGGAGTCCATTGTTTCTGGGACAATGGCGGCTTTGACGATGGGTGCCGACAAGGGGGCTGCGGCGACCTTAGTCGATTCGGAAACACTGGCGGAACCCTTTGTCGGGACGGACAAAGGCGCCGGTGTTTCCGAGACAGTCGGGGTTTCGAAAACGTCACTGAAATCAGCGACGGAGTCGGTGGAGGGGGAGGGAGCTAGGCGATATGCCAACAGCTGAGGACCGTACTTCGCCTTGAAGGACGGATCCTTAAAAAGGACCTCCTTGACGAACGCTAAAATAATAGCGTCCATGGTGGTCTAGGAGAGGGAAAGGGGACTACGCATAGAGGCGTAAAAAATCCTAATTACCTAACCCCGGGTGGGAGTGCCCGGGTGTGTGATCCTACCCTCCCTGTCGGGTGAAGACAGGGAGGTGAGTACCTAGGGTGAGCCCTAAGCTTGAATCCCGTCGCTAATCTTATTGCGCGAACGGGTTCCTAACCGGTCTAGTGAAATGGGTGTAGAGACACCCAGACCGGTCCTAGTACGAAGGGGTTGACACACCCAACCGTACTAGGTGCAAAGCTGTGGACGAATGCAAGATTAGTGACGAAGCTAGACTTGACTAGGAGATCCCCCAAGGCCAAGGTTCTAGCTCCCGACTCCAATTGACTGCCTCACCCTGAAGGGGTCAGGCTGGTGGATTGGGGCACCACCCACTTGGCTTCGTTAACACCGTGAGGTTTCCGCCAAGGACCACGAAACTGTGGTTTTACCCTGAAGGGGCCACAACAAGCGACGAAACGTTTTTGACGATAATTTCCGAAGAAATAATTCTAACAACAGTGCCTTGGAAAAGACAGCTATTGATAGAAGTCGGTCGTAGTCGGGGACTACGGAGCTCGTTACGGCAAGCGTAACGAGGCCGGGCGGCGAGAGCGGTGAGTCACGATGCAGCGGGCGGGGAGCGGCACGTCCGTTCACGGCGAGCGTCGAGCGGCGAATCTATGCGTAAATTTTTCTGTACACAACAAGCTTAAGTGGAAAATCTCATGGGCACAAGTAGTGCCAGTGCTACCATGAAGGCGTCGCGCGATCGTCCAATAAGAACGCGCCTACAATACTCTGTGAGTACCAAAAAGAAACGAGACAGATGCGCGCGCGAGCGAGATAGCACTAACGTAAATATAACGCGTTCACAGCGCGCGCGGTCCTCAGTTCTATGCGATGCGTGGCTTGAGGATGATGTAGCGATGCGTACCTCACAGTACCCCCTCCTTAGCGAAGCGTACGTTTGGCTTGCATACTCTGCCGGTCCTGGTGATGTATGGTTGGTGTGATGGTACAGGATTCACGATGCTCGGCGTGCTTGCTGTGTTTGTAGGACTTGTAGTGTTTGGTGTTTCATTGCAGATGTATGCCGGTTTCAGTCTATCCAGCGATACAACTGTCTCTCGATGCGGTAGCTGAATTTTGTAGTATTTTTCGTGTCTCTGTAGCACTGGATACGGTCCATCGTAGGGTGGCGTCAGCGGCGGTCGCACGGTATCGTTCCTCACAAAGACGTGTGTGCACGTACCGAGGTCCTTGTGTATGAAGGGACTGGCCGTTGTTCTAGCGGTAGTGCACGAAGGTGAGAGTGACGTCATCGTTTGTGTGAGGCGGCGTACGTAATCTTCGTCCGACATGTTAGTCGTAGTAGCCGGTGCGAAGAAATCCGATGGCACACGTAGTGTAGAACCGTAGGTCATTAGCGCGGGACTTAGGTTGTTGTCTTCACGCAGCGCTGTTCGGAGACCAAGCAGTACTGTGGGAAGTTCGTCGCTCCAGTTGGTAGTTGCGCCTCTAGCCATTAACGCAGCTTTTAGCGTACGATGCCAGCGTTCTATTTGCCCATTTGATTGTGGATGGTATGCGGTCGTACGTATGCGTGTAATGCCGAATTTTTTCATTAGCGCGTTGAACACCAACGATTCAAACTGCCTGCCTTGATCGGTCGATATACGTAGTGGGCAGCCGAATCTAGCAATCCAGTTTTCATACAGTGCTTTTGCGACGATCTCAGCTGTTATCTCGCGCACTGGTACGGCTTCAGGCCATTTTGTGAATCTGTCCATGATAGTAACACAATATCGATAATCGTAAGATAGTCGAAGTGGGCCGACTATATCGATGTGGATGTGTTCGAAGCGTTGCGATGGCGGGAAACTTCCTAGCGGCGTGACGACGTGACGATGCACTTTTGCTCGCTGACAGCCGACGCAGTTTCTTGTCCACGTTGTTACATCTTTATTCATAGATGACCAGAAGAACTTTGATGTTACTTGCTTTCTAGTCGCCTTGATACCAGAGTGGCAGAGATCATGTTGCGCTTTGAATGCTGCAAAACGATGTGCCGGTGGTAGATATGGGCGGAGCGTAGATGTTGATATCTCGCACGTGATTGGTCGCTGCGTGCCGGGCAAAGTAACGGTGATGAATTTTAAGTTTGGCTGTAGTTTTAATTGTCTCAGTTCTTCGTCTTGTTCTTGATCACGTGATAACTTGTCGTAGTCAATGTTTGAGGGACAGTGTATTTCCTCAATGCGAGATAAGGCGTCAGCGACTGAGTTTTCGTCTCCCTTTACGTACGCGATGTTATTGCAGAATTGACTGATAAAGTGTAGTTGCCGTTCGCGTCGCGGGGTGTCGCTGCTACTTTGCGGCCTTGAGAGTGCGTAGGACAGCGGTTTGTGATCTGTATAGACGGTGACGTCACAGCCCTCGATGAGTCTTCTAAAATGTTTCACAGACATGTAGATCGCTAATAGTTCGCGATCATACGTGCTGTATCGAGATTGTGTAGCACTCATTGTTTTAGAAAAGAATGCTAGCGGTTTCCAAGCTCCGTTGTCGCGTTGTTGTAGCACCGCGCCGACGCCGTGGTCAGAGGCGTCCGTCATGATGCAGAGTGGGGTGCCGGCGATAGGGTGCGTTAGCGTCACACATTCCAATATGCTTTGGCGGCATTTTTGAAATGCTTGTTCGGCGGTCGGCGTCCACGCGATAGGCGTCTTGTCATTCTTTTTACCATTGTGCAGATATTTGTTGAGTTCGCTCTGCATGTCGGCTTGATTTGGTAAACAATCTCTGTAGAAGTTCAACATGCCCAGGAAACGACGAAGCTCGATGATAGTTTTTGGTTGAGGGTAACTGGATATGACTTTTATTCGTTCTTCAGTTGGTTTTATGCCGTTCGCTGTTACTTCGTAGCCGAGAAAGTTGATTTTTGCCTGTGCAAATTCACATTTGTCGACGTTGAGTGTTACGCCGTATTTGTTCAGGCGCTCGAGAACTTGCTGTAGTAATATCTTGTGTTCTTGTTCATTTTCTGAGTATAACAAGATATCGTCGATGAATGAAAAACAGCCTTCGATGCCGCGCAGTACCTCGTGCATGAAACGTTGGAAGGTTTGACTTGCATTTCGTAGACCAAACGTCATGCAATTGAATTCAAATAACCCAAAGGGTGTGATGATTGCAGTTTTCTGTGCATCTTCTTTGTTTATAGGTATTCTGTAGTAGGCCATTTTCATGTCGAGTTTTGAAAAGATCTTCTTATTGTGTAGTTGATAGGTGAAATCTTGTATGCGCGGAATCGGGTACTTATCGGGTAGCGTGACTGAATTTAGACGCCTGTAGTCGCCGCACACTCGTAGACTGCCATCTTTTTTCTTTACCACATGGAGTGGGCTGGCCCACGGGCTCTTGGAAGGTTGACAGATTCCCATTTCCATCATCCGTTCAAACTCTTCTTTAGCCGCTTTGTATTTGTCGGGCGGTAGGGGGCGAGCTCGTGCGAAGAGAGGTGGTCCCGTTGTCTCGATGTGATGGACGACGTTGTGTTTGGCGGGAGTTTTCAAGGACATAGGTCGGAGTAGATCTGGATACTGTTTGAGTATGTCTTGATATGTCTGCTTGTTGCTGAGTACGTAGACGGCTTGTTGCATTGACGAGATTTCTAAGGCGTTGATTGAGAGTTCTGTCACCTTGTCGATTAGCTTCTTTTGATGCAGGTCGACGAGGAGTTTGAAGTGGCGAAGGAAGTCAGCTCCGAGTATAGATGTTTTGACGTCTGCGACTACAAATGTCCAACGAAATCGTCTTCTGAGGCCTAGGTCGATTTGCAGGTCTTTCTCGCCGTAGGTATTGATTGCTGAACTGTTCGCGGCGTATAGTTTGTACGAAGTTGGTGAACATTTGTTCTTATGTATCGGGGTGGCGGCTAGGACGGAGATGTCCGCACCGGTGTCAACGAGGAAACGGTGATTAGTGTTGCGATCGAAGACACATAGGCGGTTACTTGCCGTAGTTACACCGACGTCCGCCACGGTCGGTGCCTCTTTTAGTTTTCCGACTTTTTTTGATTTCGCCTCGCGCACGGTGACACGCAGCGTCTCGCTTGATCCCCAAATCGGTAGTGATAGTAGCAAACTCGATTGGGATCGTTTTGATACTTTGCGGTAGACTTCGATCTTGAGCGGGAGCGCTGGTGACGGCGATGGTGTGGTCTTCCACGGCTGCGAAGTTCGGAGATTTCGAGTGTCAGCTTCTCAAGTTGTTTTGAAAGAACTTGTATTTGCGCGGACATGATTTGTTGGTTGACAGCTGCAGAATCTGGTTGTGACGAGGAGACAGCTGCGATATTGCTCGACTCGGAATACTCCATCATCTTGTCTGCCATTGCCGCGAGCATGTCGAGTGACGAGTCTGTGTTCACTGACAGCACAACTCGAACTTGCGCCGGAAGGTGGTTCATCCACTCTATCTTGATGCCATCTTCGGTGATCATGTTGCCGCCGAGTTCGCGCATGCGCCGTAGCAACTGAGACGGTTTTTGGTTGCCCAGCTCCAATCCGCTAATGAGGTTCTTGAAATTTTTCACCTCGGACTGTTCGTACACGGAGAGAAGGCGTTGTTTTATGGCTTCGTACTTCTTAGTTTCTGGTGGCTTGATCACGATGTCTGTGATATGTTGAAGGTCTGTCGGTTGTAGTTGGCCGAGGACGTAACGATATTTGTTTTCGTCACTGGTCTTCTGAGGTTCGACGACGGCTTCAAATTGAATAAACCACATGCGTGGATATTCGCGCCAGAAGGGAAGGAGACGTGACTGCACGGAGATGGCAGCGAGGTCTGTAGGCTCACTAATTTCTTGCTTGTGTTCCATTTTCTTCTCGGGGTCACCAAAATGTAGCAGCGATGTAGGTAATGATGAAAATAAAACAAGAATAGTAGTGTAGAAATAGGAGCGTAAATTTTTCTGTACACAACAAGCTTAAGTGGAAAATCTCATGGGCACAAGTAGTGCCAGTGCTACCATGAAGGCGTCGCGCGATCGTCCAATAAGAACGCGCCTACAATACTCTGTGAGTACCAAAAAGAAACGAGACAGATGCGCGCGCGAGCGAGATAGCACTAACGTAAATATAACGCGTTCACAGCGCGCGCGGTCCTCAGTTCTATGCGATGCGTGGCTTGAGGATGATGTAGCGATGCGTACCTCACAAGTCTAATGTCAGTCTCTATCTGTCAAAAATACCTCTAATAATCCCTACATTATTGACAAGTTTTTGACATTGAGACTATAGATTTTGAACGTTTTTCATTACGGAAATTGGCCTTCTGTAGTCGACTCATTACTCATTTATTTACTAGTCAACACGCTACGATCGGTAAAACTGTCTACTTTCACAAAACTTAGGACAAATTCGACTCTGCCGAACATTTACTGAATCAATGCAATTAGCACGATAAATAAATCAGTGTATATGTATGTATATCTCAACTGGACTATCGTTCGTTTCAGCCGATAGACGTCCACTGCTGGACATAGGCCTCCCCCAATTTTGGCCCCCCCCCCAAAATTGGGGGAGGCCTATGTCCAGCAGTTTGCTATAATCGCCACGCTTGGCAGGCGGGTTGGCGATCGCAGTATGGTATGATGGTGGAATATAAAGAACGCTGCTGCCCATTCTCCGGTAAGACCCTTAGTCGCCTTTTACGACACCCACGGGAAGTAAGGGGTGGTGCAATTCTTTAAGTCCGGCACCACACAGCCAAGTCCGGCACCACACAGCCAACTCTCAACTGGACTATCAGGAACAAAAATTTTGAGTTATTCCGGTCTGATCACCTGAACCCCCCCTCCACCCAAACGATCCCCTCCTGGATCGTCTTCTGTTTTAATCTTTGTCTTATCCACATTATGTAAGTTTGCTCTTTATGACAATTAAGTACAGTCAAAAGAAATTAAAAGTTTCATGATTTACGAAATTAAATAAAGATTCTTTTTTTAAATGTCTCATGCGTGCTCGTATACTGTAGGTAAGTATATTCAGGGCTGATTTTTCAATCGACTGATAATTTTTAACTATCAAAAAGAAAAGAAAGAGAGAGAAATGTCAAAAATTCAAAACTATTTCTCGGGTAAAATTGTCTGGCGTTGGAAAAATCAGCCCTTATAAGAATATATTTACATTGAGAGGTAGTAGCTATTTGGTTTGTGTAACTAATTGTTGTACCTGTTATTCAAGATCTTTATGTCTATTCGTATGCTTGTTTATAACGATTTATGGTTATCTAGCATGACATCAGTACATGTTCCTGTATAATTGTATGCTATTCAGTACTATTATGTACTGAAATATTAATTTGCTAACATTTTGATAGAGGAAAACAATCACATTGCAGTCCTCCCATTTAAGCTGCTCATGCACACTTCGTCTGTATAATAAAAATTAGATGTTGTTCGTTGGCAAGCGCATTACTTGAGAAAGGCTGGACGAATTTGCCTATTTTTTGTTTTAAAATGTTCGATAAGTGCGAATCAGGTTTTTATGGAAAGAAAAAAGAATTGTTTTTTTGTGTGGGAATTTGAGGACAGAACAACGGTTTGGGGCGGCTACTGCGGCTAGTTTTGAATAAATATTGTGAAATATATCCTTCATAACGTTTAAACAAAAAACAAATGAGCATCATGATTGTGTTTCGACGTACAAATAATATATCTGTAGCATTCCGTTCCTTTTTCCTCAGAAAAATACCCGGCGAATGTTTATTATGATATCAGAATTCAGCAGCCAAACATTCACACGGATAAGTTCACGGAGTGGAAATAGGGACAAAAACGCGGCGCGAGCGGTACACACTTTATAATGATGGCTGCGCCCGATACTGAACCCGCTAGGCCACGCCGCAAAATTATAGGAAGAACAATTATGATAGAATTGATTTTACTGTCTGATACTACACTACTACAGATCTGTCTGTAGCAGTAGGTACGTCACTTGACAATAAAGTACGGCAATTGTACCTTCGCATGACGGATCTTCATGACCATGGTGGCAAACATAATTTTATGTTTGCCACCTTGTTCGTGAAGATCTAATAAAATAAAGAATACGGTAACAAAGAATTTTTAGCCCATTCTACTTAGTAGAAATCTTAAATTTAAGTTTTGTGAAAATTCAGCCACTACCACCAAACAAACGGCTTGTCTTATCTGATATAATTCTTAAATTCACTGACAGAAAACGTACACGTTACACATTATACATTTGTGTGATTTTTGGGTTACCCAGTAGAACCAAATTTGAACTTTCACCTTACTACCGCAAAACCATGTTTAGGTATCTATCTGTTGCTTAGCCTAAACTTATGCTAAATAGTATTATGATCTCGTGGGATAATTTCCGACCTTCACACGGACGAAGCCGCAGGCAAAAGCTAGGAATATTCATAAAAATCAAGGTAATCAGATGAATGTATGAGTTGAAGCCTTTAATCAAAAAAAGAGTGCTTAAAGTAAAGAGATGCGTAAACGTTAATTTACTGTTTTAAACAATTGCCAATTATTACTTATCTTTAAGCAGCGTTTATAAATAAATACTATTACGCAATAATACCTCTGAGTTTGTTTCGGTGTTACCGACCTCATCTAGTTTTTAAAATAAATTATTGAGGCGAAAAAGTGTTTGTAAAAATGTACTCACAGAAGTAAACATCATTTATCATTTTGACTAAACATACAAGTCCATTTGGAAACCCACTCCCTGGTAAATACATTAGCTACACCAAACAACTAATGTTACTGCCTATCTACAAAAGCGACTGTCGGTGATTTCGGTAATTTCACAAGTAATAGGTACATAATATCAATCAACTCAGCCTATCGCAGTCCACTGCTGGACATAGACCTCTCCCAGACTGCGCCACAGCACCCTGTCCTTCGCCTTCCGCATCCAGGCTACCCCAGCCACATTCTTTAGGTCGTCCGTCCATCTAGCTGGGGGCCGTTCCACACTACGCTAGGTACATAATAACTATACCATAATCAGCCAATAATTTCCGCACTGTTGGGACACAGGCCTCCTCTCTGTAAGAGGGAGTGGGCTATTATAACCCACCACGCGGGCTCAGTGCAGGTTGGCAGATGTCACATGTCTTCGAATTTTTGGTCAGTGGGTCGTCTTAGTGGCGGATTTTGGATTTGGTTCTAGGACACGCTGGTTTCCTCACGAAGTTTTTCTTTACCGTTTTGAGAGCAGTGCTGATGAAATATAAATTTACAAAAAAATATTATATTATAATACAAGTAATACAAACCTGTATAAAACCTGTCATGTTTTATAAAATACAGGGAGAAGTTAGTTCACCACTCATATTAGTCAGTAAAATAAAGTAAGCACAATGTTATTCAATGTTTGAACTCGAACTCGCAAATCCAGACTCGGCAAAATTAAATTTTGTTGTGTGTGCACTAATGAAGATTGACATTGTGTAATTAACAAAGTAATACGAATGCGACCGCATGTTTTCATATCATTAGCATCAATAAATTTGTTAGTATTTTTGTTTGTTTTCTTGCTTCGGGGAATTCTTATAGTAAGGTATCTACCTAAATATTTATGAGATACTCTGTCTGTTAAAAATGCTTTCTCGTCAAATAAAGGTAACAAAAATTAAAATACTAAAAAACAAACTCAAAAACGCAAAGTATTTTGGATTTTGAGATTTTTAGTATTAAGTATCTTCCTACTGAGTGTGGAACCTAAGATAGAAACACGCTTGTACGATACGACTACTTAACAGAAAGCAAAGCTCATAGAAATTTCTATTCCTAGACAGCACGTTTCGCCGAAAACTTTGAAACATTGTTCATAGATATCTCGGTCCATAGGAAGCACTGTTGACAGTGATCTCTGTTCATAGATAGCACCTCTGCCGTAAACTTTTTTCGGTCAGTGGGTCGTCTTAGGGGCGGATTGTTTCCAGATACCTTGGTTGTATTGTACAAGAGCGTTTCTATCTTAGGTTCCACACCGCTTCCTGCCCACCTGTAGAATCTTGTTGATCCCGTATTTAAGTTGATTATATAGTAATATACTAGTACACTGGCTCATGGCTTAAGTTGATTAACTTAAGCCATGAGCCAGTGTACTAGTGCAGTGATAGTGTAGTACACTGGCTCATCATCACACAAAGCCTCTCGTGCAAACACTGCTTCACTTTCTTCAGCCTTTTCCCGCCATTTGTGGTGATTGACAGTTGACATAAGTGACAGCTACCTCACTACTTCTGTAGTTAAGATAGTGGTTATAAGTCCGGTCGCAGTTATTTTACCTGTGACAGCAGCAACCTAACAGCAACCCTATTGTTACGGGAATAAAGATCACAATGATTTTGACAGACTTGTCAGTGGCAGCAATCCAACACCAACCATAAAAGAATGAGAATAAAGATCGCTGTGATTTGGACAGTGATGCAAAATCAGAGGAAAAATAACTGTGAAAGGACTTTACATAACCATTCGATAGATGCTCTACACTAAAACATAGATAGGTATTATTCAACTAACAGCACCCTGCGGTTTCACCCACGTAAGTGTCGATCCCGTGAGAATATCCTGGATAAAAAGTATTCTAAGTGTTAATCCTGGTTATAAACTATTTGTTTGCTAAATTTCATCCAAATCCGTTGAGTAGTTTTTACATGAAAGTGTAACAAACAACCATCCATTCGCACAAACTTACGAGTATATAATATTATTAGTAAGATTTACAATTTAAAAAACAATGGCAAGAATTTAATTGAACGTTCCTGTATTATCAGTCATGTACACTTTTCTTTTCCGAATATGATTGCACCAAAAAATTATGCAACCATATTTTTTTCCGTCTAGACACATTTGCCTTCAGACGTTGCCAACATTTTCCTGCCACTTCCAAAACGTTTACACTATCAAAGACAACATGCTACCCAATTTACAAGCTACATTACCTACCCGTCAGCTTTTATGATTTCTTAGACCTTATACTCCTGTTTATTCCGAGAAGGTGTTTAAGTTTCCTTGCAGAAACTTGTTTCCGGGGCACGCACGCTCCATAATGACCAAGCTCATTAAGACTAACTGGAGAGCCCTTGTCTAGCCTCCACACAATATACATGGCTACTGTTTCAACGAAGGCAAAATGAGTTTTTGTTAATAAGTGCTGCTGTGCTTTGGAGATAAAAATCTGCTGAATTCAGGATTACAGTTTGCGGGTCGATGTCCCTGCCACCCTGTATAATAATAATAAAATCCATACTAATATTATAAATTCAAAAGTAACTCTTTTCGTCTGTCTATATGTCTGTCTGTCTGTATGTTACCTTTTCACGCCTATACCACTGAACGGATTTCTATAAAATTTGGCAGAGAGATAGATTCCATCCCGGCGAAGGACTTAAGATAGCTTTTATCGACATACCTCGCGGGCGTAGCCGCGGGCGGAAGCTGGTATAATTATACAGGATGAAATTGAAAACATGCGACAAACCGAAACGGGAGATTGTACTCATCATTATGAACAACTTTTACTATGGGTCCAAACCTGAAATCGCGAAAACAAAATCAGCTGTTCCCTACATTTATGTTCGCATAACTCGTCAAAATGTAGGGAACGGCTGATTTTTTTTCGCGATTGTAGCTTTGGTCCCTTATTAAAAGTTGTTCATAATTATGAGTACAATCTCCTATTTCGGTTTGTCGCGCATGTATTCAATTTCACCCTGTATAATATAATTAAAAATATTTTTTAACAAAATTTTTCTTCTACTTTTGCCAAGACTGACATTAATTAGATGAACATAGATATCTTTTCAAACATTCTTATTTGTTCTGGACTCATTACTTGGCAAGTGACAGTTCTATTTATCTGTATTCAAACCACTACAAAAATAAGTACTTAGTAGATACTCTATTTTATTGTTTTTTTTTTTTCTTCACTTTACTTTTTAAAGAGCAAGCCGTGTTACACTGAGTTTTAATTGTTTTCCCCTAACAATATGTGTAAGGACTGTAAGGAGTCGTGTAATGAGCCGGGCCATTACCGTTGCTCCCGAGTGACGATGTAAAAGCTCCGTGATAACTATGTAAATAGGCAAACTTTACACGTTCACATTGTTTCCAGTCTATTGTACCACTCCTTTTGCATGACGTTGTCGTGTAAATATTGTACATCGGAATATTAAAAGGAGTTTAGCGTGAGCATCATCATCATCATCATTTCAGCCGAAAAACGTCCACTGCTGGACATAAGCCTCCCCCAAAAGGGGGGGGTTTGCCATAATCGCCACGCTTGGCAGGCGGGTTGGCGATCGCAGTATGGTATGGTGGTGGAATGCATAGAGAACGCTGCTGCCCATTCTCCGGTACGCCCCTTAGTCGCCTTTTACGACACCCACGGTAAGTATGGGGTGGTGCTATTCTTTAAGTCCGACACCACACAGACTAGCATCACCAAATTTAGTTTCGTTTTTGTTATATTTCGTTTGAACTAAGCCAAGTATTTTTTTTTAATTGAATAATAACCTTACCACTGCTGCGTTCCACTCTCACTTAATGGTTAAAAATCAAAACAAAATATTTTTTTACGTAGATCACGCGGATCAAACTCACCGAAGGCATTAATCGCGACAAAATAATAAAACAATATTTTCAAACAAATCATTTTTGCCTATGAAGCTTAAACTCATCCGTTAAACCCATAAACTGACGTTTTATTTGCCAAAAATCATTAAAATCCTCGACCAAATTAAACTCAAAAATATTTTATACGACCGATAAAAATTTAATAGTCAGCAGTTTCAGAGCAGTCAGAGTGAAATGAAACTAATAAACTGAATTTAATCGAATAAAAATATTAATATATTCATGAAAGTCTGCGCTCATTGGCATTGCGGTAACGATCATTGTATTCACCAAAAGTTTTCAACTTCAGGTTATCCCCAAGTCCGGTGAAAATATGATTAAGAAATTATCAAAGACCAATGTTGGAATTGAGTTGAAAACATGATGAAGTTAAATAATCCCAGAATGTGGCTGTTTTAAATGCAGAGCAAATTACTCCTTCTCATAGATAGAAAGAAAGAGCATTAATCATTGGCGATTATTAAACCGTTATGACCAGGTTTGTCTCAATATAATTTTTTTTTTTTAAAACGTTGCCCCACTCTAGGAATTCTCCTGTATTGTAGGTGCGTTTACAAACATTTAAACTAACACACACAAACAGCCAGACCCGGAACAACTACTTGTAGGTCATACTAATATTTTTTTCCGTGCAGGAATCGAACCTGCGACACGCGAAGCGTGCCGTATATGTCTGTCAATTTGTGTTGTATATGTCTCAATACCGCCATTTGACCTTGAAAAAAGACAAATCGGTACTTTGGATTCTAAACCACCCTTTTTTTTGAGAAAATTACGTAGCGCTTAGGAAGCCAACCGTAAATCTCCAATCCACCTCATGGTTTTTTTTAGCCTATATTGTGTCCCACTGCTGGGCAAAGGCCTGCCCATTTGTCTTCCAAACCTCCCTGTCTTGTGCGATCTCTGGCCATGTTAGCCCTGCAAATGATATTAGATCGTCCCCGTTACCTCATGCTTAACTAGACTTATTTATAGACGCAACAGCTCGCAATTTAAAACAGTACGTCTGCCTAACCTTTTCCCAACTATATTGGGGTAGACTTCCAGTTTAACCAGATCCAGCTAAATACCTACCAGTGTTTTACATGGAGCGACCGCCTATCTAACCTCCACAGCCTAGTTACTGGGCAACCCGATAGTCAGACTTTAGTCAGATTTTCGAACTTCTGACTGTCCTTACGACTGTCAAAACCTACGAATGACAGCCGGGACTAATTGCTTCACGTGCTTTCCGAGCACAGTTTCCGAGGCACTGAGGGGTTTCGGTATAAATAATGAATGGTCGGGCATCCACCTCGATGAACCTCGGTACACGTTGCTTAACCTTAAAGATCAACCCGTAAGGCGGTTATTATTTAGCCACGAACCCCTGGTACGTACCGATTTTAATGAAACTTCATACGCACAAGCAGGATACAAAGGTCTAAAAAGATAGTTAAGAACATTTTCGAATCAAAATAGTGTTACAGCCAAATTAGACCGATTTTAAATTTTCCATAGAACAGAGATTTCCAGTTATCTTTTTCGAAAACGTTCTTTACTAACTTTTTAGACTTTTGTATCCTGCTTATGCGTATAAAGTTTCATTAAAATCTGTTCATTCATTTCGAAAAATAAGGACTTGAAAGTTTGTATGAAATGCCGTACGTCGTAAACGCTCTTAATATTCTACTTATAAGCAAATATGCCACGTTCCAAAATAAACGTGATCCCTTTGTAATCATAACCATGTTAGTAGTAATTTTAATTGGCGACAATTTGAAGCCTCGTCACTAATGAGTTTAGCGCAGGTGGCGCCACGTATTAGTGATACGTGAAATCTTCGTTAATCGTTTACAAGTAATAGTTTCTTGGTACAGTCAGCAAAAGATATCAATTTGCAGGCCACCTTCTTCTGTACTCATATTCAAATTCAAACAAGCACGTATTTTTATTAAACCAATTACAGGCACTTTTGAATTGTCAACGAGTCGGTCAGTTAGAAATATGAAGCTAGTTGCCCATTCCAAAGCGTAGTAGGTACCTTTGGAGAAGAACGGGCAAGAAACTCGACGGTCATTCTTTTGAATCAGGTAAAATATTTTTACATAATATTGGTTCCTACATCATTCAAATTGAAATTATACATGCATGTGAGAACGATGTAGAAAGACATGCATATTAAAAGCGACAATAGTAAACAATAAAAATAAACCATGGCAGCTATATAAGATATGACCCGTACCAACTGTCTTGTCTGTTCACGAACATTACGCGTGGATTAGCACCATTTAGCTCAACCATTTTGAAGGGAACCGAATGTTCTAACACATGCGCTACCATCAGCAAAACATTTGGGGAGCATGACATACTCTCAACGGACAGGGCAGGCATATTCAAGTCAGTGAAAGACGTACCCAGTAAATGGTAGCTATAAAGTACAATTATTTCCTGCTGCTGATTATACAAACTGAAAAAATATTTGAGCAATGAAAAATAATGTCTTTGTTAGTCTGAGCTAATTTGGTCGGTATAGTTCAAATACATTCATTTCTTGCCTGCAAACCACACTCTTTTGTTGATTGCACTTGGTTACCGACGTTTGCTACGACAGAATTGCGACTGAACTTTGTCACAGTATTACAATATTGTAATACTGTGACTTTGTCCTTGTTGAAAACGTGGAGATTTGACGCCACTTTAAACCTTGAAAGGTCGAATCCATTAATCAGTTTGATTAGTTCGTTCATTATCTTTACTAGCGATTATTAATAATACAATTAAATGTTTTATTTGTGTTTTCTACATTTATAAAACAACTTAACTACTAGTGCTAGTGCTACCTAAAGCTATAAAACAAAGCAAAATCCTGATGTTTCCACTTTATCTTCCAGATGAATTTGTGAGTTTTATAATAATGTACTTTCCTCCGGTCTCTATTTATCTTGAACGTTCCTAATTAGCGTGAAGAAAGAATACGCAGTCTTCATAATCTGTAACAGGAGAGTAAAATTAATATAAAATATGAAATGCTATAATTGCTGAAAGACGGCAATTATGCGGTATCCTTTATTGTGCCTTTTTTCAGTCGTAACGCTACTTATCAAACACTGGTGTCTGTCCGCAACTTCGTTTCCGTGGACATCGTAAGACACCACAATTAACTAAAATAACAGTCACATTTTATAAAACTTTCCTATATACGTTTGTAGTTTTGGTCTCAGCCGCCAAAATATGAATAGGTCAGAACTGGTGTCGCGGGAGCAAGCGACGTACAGTTGTCCGTGTGAGAAGCAGCTCGTCCTGATGTCGACATCCGCAGCCTTCAGTAGTATCGTCCCATTGCTTGCAGAGTTTTTTGTTTTTTATTGAATTCATAAACGCCTGCGTTCCTGTACCGATATACTACTACATAACGAGACAAAACTGATACACTAACTGATGTTTTCTTACAGATTATTCCTGACGAACAGCTATCACCATAAAATAATATAATATATTACTATACAACAGTAGATTGTAAACAGACGGGATTTCCCGTTAACAGTCACCTAACCATTGATATTAATTTTTAGTATATCCAAAGATGACAGAAGAGGCCTAAACTTTATGTTTTTCTGTGCACGTTTTACGTACTACCATCTTCTTTTTAGCGTATCGTTGGCAAAAGTATCGTTGTTTTTTTTATTTATTTGACCTAAAATGGAGCAATGCGGATAGCATTCGCTGACGCAGCCATTATTCAAATTCAAATTCAAATGCATTTATTTGTTTGTGTGAAAGTTATTATCATAATTATATAAAGATCGCTGTAACATACCCACAGGGCGTACAAAATTTAACAGTTATTTAAAAACTATTTTATCATTAATATTATTATTCATATCAACAGAAAACCTCTTCAATATCCTACCACATGGGCGTCCAAATGTTAAATAAATTGATAAGTTTATTAAAAGGTCAAATTAGGGATGTCAGTCAGAAATAAAATAATATAAATAATAATTGAATTAAATTATTATGTTAAAGTGTCATTTAAGTAGTCATTTAAATTGTAGTAGCATTTATTACATAAAAATTCTTTAAATTGCTTCTTAAATCCAGCCAAATCTAACTCTCTAATTGACTTTTTAATTTTATTATAAATTTGCGGGGCTCTACAGAATATGTTTTTCCGCATGAGCGCTGACTTGGCTCTGCGTCCGCGTAGCATGTCATTTCGCCTGTTACGTTGTACAGTATCAGAGAGGTAAGGAAACAACTTCGGGTTTAATCTTACAAATAAGGCTGTTTCATATATTATACAAGGCTGGTAGCGTGAGAATTTTGTGCTTTCTGAAATATGGTACACAACTGTCCGTTATCTGAAGCCCAAACATAGATCTTATTCAGCGCGTTTGCGCTTTAAACGGGACTTCTCGATTATTAGAGTTACCCCAAAATATGATGCCGTATCTTAACACAGATGCAACAAGACCATGATAGGCTGTAAGCAGTGCATCCGTTTTAACGGTTGGAGCAAGTTTATACAGAGCGTTAGGTTAAACGAGGGACATACTTTGAGGGGAGTTAGTACTCATGAAAATGGACAAGTTTTAATATGGGAATAACCCTGAGATCGCGAAAAAAAAATCAGCCGTTTCCTACATTTATGTTCGCATAGCTCGTCAAAATGTACTGAACAGCTGATTTCTTTTTTGCGATTTTAGTTTCGGTCCCATAGTAAAAGTTGCTCATTTTCATGAGTACTAACTCCCTTCAAAGTGTGTCCCTCGTTTAACCTAACAACCTGTTTAAGGCATAGGATGAACAACTTATTTTCTTACATTATGTTTCAATATGATTCTTCCAGTTAAGCTGGCTATCTTTTATAAGACCCAAGAATTTTGCACTGTCTACGTCATTAATTACATTAGTTTGGAATTTTACGTCCATTTTTATACTAGTTTTTTTGTGGCCAAAATGCATAATCTGAGTTTTACTTAAATTAATTTTTAGGTTGTTGTCATTAAGCCAAGAGAATATTCCGATTAACGCGGCATTAACATCAGCTTCATATAGGCCAGGTTTATTACCAGCTACTGTTACCGTGATATCATCGGCAAATAGGGTTATAGGCTAATTTATGGCTTTGGGCAGATCATTAATATAAATTAAAAAAAGCAAAGGACCCAGAACACTGCCCTGTAGTACGCCAAAATATACAGTGCGTTCTTTAGATAGGTATGTGACTTCTTCTTTCGTCTTTAAATTTAAGTCTGTTATAGCAGTTTTTTGTTTTCTATTAGAGAGATAAGTCATTAATAAATCCAGAGTTTTAGTTCTTATACCATAGAAGTCAAGTTTGTTTCTTAGTTTGTTATGGTCAACATAGTCAAAAGCTTGTGTCAAGTCACAGTAGCATATAGCACAAACAGGTGTCTTATTATCAATATTAGTCATAACAGTATTCAAGAAGTCATATCGTCATCGATGAATATTAGGTCACATCAGTGTGCAAGTGACAGAGCATGCGGTGCAAGACGGGAGATGAGCTATTGTCTGTGGAGAGACACCGCATACACACCGGAGACCTGAGCCTTCCATGAACCCCCGCTTGTGAAGGTTGACCTTGGTGCGGCCTATATGGGTACGAAGTCTATTTAAGGTTTTCCTGGTAGGCCACGGTAACTTGTGCCCAGATGAGAGACTCTCTGATGGTTTAATAAAAAGATCAGGAGGTTTAATTAGTTCTTTCCTAAGATCACAACTTTCCGTGGAGAGGTTGCCTTAGGCTGGACTCACGCCCCCCCCCCGGTGGGTTCCCGCATTGTCGAGGCGGGGGGGCTCAGTAGCCGTGGCTTGGACACCCACGGTGAAGCGAAGAGGAACCCGAGGAGGGGCCGCTCGTCAGGGCTTTTGCCTGTAAGCCGACGACGTAGCGGCCACCAAGTAGGTTGCGGTGCCGCTTCGGCGACATCGCAACTGAGGCGGGCCGCGATGTCGTAACGGAGGCATCGCGGCTGAGGGTTGAAGGCCGCGGCGGGAGTGGAGTGCCGGTATTGCGGTGCGCCGCTCTCCCTACCTTCCGCAGCCTTGACGGGGTCGCCACCGTTCGATGGCGGACGCGGTGGGGCCGCAGGGGAGGAGGAGTGTCGGTATGACGTTGGCCGCTCTCCCTATCCTCTGCGGCCGAAAATTGGCAGGCGGCGGGGCCAATGTCCTGACCCGTCGCAGGGGGACCAAGGGTGCGCAGACACGGGGCCGTCTGGCGCCCATGTGCTGGTTTGGTCCCTGGGGTGGTCACGGCGTGCTATGTGTTCTGGTGCGCCGGTGATGGGGAGTACTCCCCAGAGGAGGGTCCGGTAACGGACAGCCGCGGCGGGTTCACGGATGAGTGCTAACGCGTGCCCGTGTTCCCGCCGTAAGCGGCAGAGGAGGACACCGTGGAGTTTTAGTGGGTTAGAGTCCCACATACCTGCACTACCTCCCCGTGGTAGTGCAGAATGCATGAGCATTTCTCCACGTTAAAAAAAAAAAAAAAAAAGGCTGGACTCACGCACCCAAGAAAAATGAAGAAAAATATATTTTCGGCATTAGAATCATTCCGAGACCTCGCAGCAAATGTACAGCTTTGACTACGCTACGGTTTACTAAGATAGTAAGATAAGATTTTTATTTTACTAAGATAGAGTAAAGTACTTAATATAGCACCTCTAATGAGTAATTTATTTTAAAGGTTTTTTTTCTCGTTTATTTAATAGTAAGGTTGCGTTTTATTTTTGTTATCTGTCAAGTCCTGTTTTAAAAACTGTGTATAAAATGTAATTATTTATAGAAATCTTCCTCATTCCTAAAGTTGGTACCGTATTAAATCTGGTTGGTTTAAATTTTCTTATGTTCAGTAAAATAAAAGAAACTTACTGAAGTAAACGTGAAGAGTGATAAAGGAAACATGTTGAGGCCTGTTATCATGATTGGTGTTGAGGCTCGTTCTCTAAAGAGTTTTAAACTTCTTTTAAATGATTCGGATCTTGGTATCCATTCACTATTGTAAGCTGCTGTTACTAATTCTTGACTCTAGAATAGAAGAAGAGACATTATCTTTTTGTGTAGACATTAAAAAAAAATTAAGGACATCAAAATGTTTTGATACATACTTCGTAAGACAGCTGAGTTCCCAAAAATCCAGGTACATAAATTTCCAGAGTCATTGTGAAAAGGTACAACACTAAAAATACTTTCATCTCCGTTTCAGATGGCTGCAAATTAAAAAAAAAAATGTATTCCTGCCATGCATGAAAAGCTTTGATTTAATCACTAGCTCAGTTTTCAAAACGTGGGTTAAAACCAAAAAACTCGTCCCAACGGACAACGCAGTAGGGATATACCTAATTATTTGGTCCCTTAATTATTTATTCAATTCTAGCGTTCATATTCCCACTGAAGGGCAAGTCATCTCTGGGATTCTCCAAAAATGTTTTTGTGCTCAATGTCAACTTGAGTAAAAAAATATATTTACAGTAGGCATTTACCAAAATTAGTCCACCCATCACGACACATATTATCATAGATGCCACACCGAATTGAAAGAATAATGTTACACTTAAAATGTCTTGGACTGTTTCACAGAACCTGGAACAAGTAAAATTTAAATAATTATTTGGTGCAATTTCGATTTAAAGGTGTTCCCTCAATTGGACCATTCACCTGTAATGTAACGTTACAGAATCGAGCATTACATCATTGAGGGAGGAGTACCGAGCATACCAGTGCGCATTCTGTAATGTTACAGATTCGAGCATTACATTGATGAGGGTTGAGAACCGAGCATTACAGAGCGCAACTTGATGATACAACGGTTGATTCTTTGTAAAATATCCAAACCACCTGTATTTCGTCGGTTTTTCGGTTTTAAAATAATAATTAATGACACCAATATCGTTTCTTCTGCTTTTTTTCGTAAATAACAATGTCGAATTAAAATTGCCGCGCTCAGCACAACTAACGCTTCGTCTGAAATTGCGGAATCAACTAAATGCTCAAAATCGAATCTAATGCTACATTTCAGGTGAATGCTCGTCAGTCAGGGAGGCAGCAGGGAGGCAGTATTGTAAAGTAATGTTCAAAATCGAATCTTACGTTACATTATAGGCGAATACTCGTCAGTTAGGGAGGTAGTATTGTATAGTAATGGTCAAAATCGAATCTTATAATATGTTACATTACAGGCGAATGCTCGTCAGTCAGGGAGGCAGTATTGTAAAGTAATGCTCAATGTCGAATCTGAAATGTCAAATTACAGGCGAACGCTCCAGATGGGGGAGCACCTTAATACAGTTATAATTTTACATTTTGATACTTTGCACTTTATCATCATCATCATAGACTGCCCAACTTCACCCACTACTGGGCATAGGCCTCTCTTTCTTTTGTGCCAATCCCCACGCTCCTGTGCCAGCGTCATCCAGGTTTTGCCCGTGATGTTAACAATATCGTCTGCCCATCTCGCTATCGGACGACCGACATCTCGTCTGCCAGTCCTTCGACGCCACTCTGTCACATATTAAACTTTGCACTTACTTCAAAATAACTTCGTAATGTCGTAACAATTTGCTGAGCCTCGTCATTTGGATCTTGTCTTGAATTTCTATTGGCAGTTTATTTTCTTCTTTCGATAATTTGACATTAGTCAAGTTACTGTTAAGTAATCTCAACTGACCGATAGCTATAACCATAAGTCCGGCGATCAACGTATCAATGTTCACGTTATACATCATATGGCAATACATCCCGAAGGCTTGATATACGAACAAAAAAAGGAAATGGGACTCTCGAACTTCATCGCTCAAGAAGTAGTATTTGCATATTGGCAATTCCAACATGGTGCCTCGTACGAAATCCAAAGATATTGGGACGACTGCTATAAACGCATAAACCATGTGTGATAAAATAGTGTATAAATTCCATCCTAGTCTGTAACCCATGTTAACTTTGTACAGGATTCCGTCCTTATTTTCATAGTCGCCCAAAAATTCATCACAATCAATTAATTTCATTGCGTCAACTAGTTTATCGCGCATAAAGATAATCGTCAAAACTTTTGTTGTGACTGTTATTTCAGTGAAATAAAATATCACTTCGCGAATTAATAATTCGATTTTCCCGGGCGTATAAAGTAGGTTCACAGTGAGAAGTAAGTTGTAACACGCCAGAGTCACGAAAACGAAGATGAAAGAGTAGTATCTGTAATATTTCCATGACGTTTTTCCTGCCCATAACCCGAAAATTTTTAAGCAGATAAAATTTTTGTTGAACACGTTCGACTGATCCGACGGCATGATTCTGTCTGTACGTATTATCAGAAAATGTGTTTCAAATGTTACTTGTAACGTCCTTTTATAATGCTACAAGCGTTAATTTTCTTTCTACTAAAAAAATGTAAACAGCGTGCAAAGACGTATCATTATGTATTTTGCCCCTATTACGCCGTTCTTATGATTCAATTTTCTATCATGTATGGAGTAATTACACACCTATCCTCTACGGAAAATTTAGGTACGTGACATCACTTATAATATTCAGCAGTAAAGGGATGTGGACAACCCGTTGTTTTTTATTTATTTTTGAGTATAATATAAAGTCAAATCTTCATCATTTGCCTAACCTTTTCCCAACTATGTTGGGTACGGCTCCCAGTCAAACCGTATGTAGCTGAATATTACTATGAAGCAACTGCCTATCTGACCTCCGCAGCCCAGTTACTGGGTAATACAATACCCGTTAGTAAGACTGGTTCTCACTAGGAGTCTTCGGTCAGCCGGACCCAGTCACTTCTGCACCCGCAGGTCCAGTTGACCACATCATTTATTTTCTGTATTTTTATTAGTTAACTGGACCCACATTCAAACTTAGAAGAACATCTGTTGTTTAAAGCTAATACAGTCGAGACAAAAAGACACAAATACAGGACACGAATCTGGTAAAGAATCTATCTATCTTTAGAAACGTACAGTAAAGAGTCTTAGATTATCTATTCTGCGCTGTCCCTATCCCAAAGGCCTCCTTCCACTTTTTCCATCTTCATCAGTTTTGACGGAATCCAGTTTGGACGGAACCTATCCAGTTCATCCTGCCATCTCCTTTGGGCCTGCCGCAATTCTGTACTGTCTCAGGGGCCCAAGGCGAAGGGCTCAGGCTTCTGACGACCCGTAATGACTGTCATACATCCACGAGTGACAGCCAGGACCAACGGCTTAACGTGCTTTCCGAGTCTCGGAGGGGTCTTGGTATGTATAGATCGTCACCCATCCACGGACCAACCGCGCCAAGCGTAGCTTAACCTGATCGATCGACCCGTGCAGCTGTTATTACTTAGCTTAAGCTCCTGGCAAGTGTGAAAACTTACAACTAACTTAACTAACCTAACTTAACTTGCTGCGCTGCTCAAGCATTATTTAAGTTTTTTCCCTTGACAAATAGAAAGCTCGTCTATTAAAATGCAGTTCGCACATTCAGACATTGCGCCCTGCTATTGTATAAAGAACAGGTAGCCTACCATGATCTAATTAAAAACAATTCAAATGCAAGACATTTCAGTTTAGGTTCCTTAACTGCATCGCTTCAAAGTCGTACCATGACGTCCAATAGGCTCAGCGGCATTTGGATCGTTAAAAGTGAATGATAGATCGCAATTTGTGACTGAACCGCATTTGAAACGTTTTTGATGAAAAAGAGATAACGCTATTATTATCAAATAAGTTTGTTTTGCGCACGTTTTAGTGCTGACACTAAAACGTACAAACAAATAAAATGTTACTTGCTTCTGAACGTGTCTGAACACGTTCAGAAGCAAGTAACATTTTATTTGTTCTTAACTCAATATAATTACTTTAAAGTAAAAAACCGGGCAAGAGCGAGTCGGACTCGCGCACCGAGGGTTCCGTAACATCCGGGTTTATGCATAAGGTTTATGTTTATGAAAATAAATGTTTTTTTTATTTTTGAGTTGATTGAATGAATGGTAAATTGTGGTTTACGATTTATGACGTATTAAAAAAAACTACTTACTACATCTCGTTCAAACCAATTTTCGGTGGTAGTTTACGTGGTAATGTACATCATATATTTTTTTTAGTTTTATCATTCTCTTATTTTAGAAGTTACAGGGGGGGGGACACACATTTTACCACTTAGGAAGTGTCTCTCGCGCAAACTATTCAGTTTAGAAAAAAATGATATTAGAAACCTCAATATCATTTTTGAAGACCTACCTATAGATACCCCACACGTATGGGTTTGATGAAAAAAAAATTTTTGAGTTTCGGTTCTAAGTATGGGGAACCCTAAAATTTATTGTTTTTTTTCTATTTTTGTGTGATAATCTTAATGCGGTTCACAGAATACATCTACTTACCAAGTTTCAACAGTATAGTTCTTATAGTTTCGGAGAAAAGTGGCTGTGACATACGGACGGACAGACAGACAGACAGACAGACAGACAGACGGACAGACAGACAGACAGACAGACAGACATGACGAATCTATAAGGGTTCCGTTTTTGCCATTTGGCTACGGAACCCTAAAAAGACACTTAAAGTTATTTTTAAGATTCCACGTTAATACGGTAATTAGTGTTAAAATAATTCTTAGTCAAAGTAGATATTTATTTACCTTTTGCGATTTATTATACAATTTTTTTTTCGACGTAATAAAACAAATTATGTTTCAGTTTCGGACGTACCAAGAAAAACAAATGCGGTTTAAAAAGGCATATAAAATAGATATTTTAGACTTTAAAACAAAGATTACAGTACACTTACATTGGTTTTTGTAAAATTCTATTAAAATAGTACTAAAAAACTTTATTTTCATCAATAATTCACCAAAAATTTCAGTTTATGTTAGAGAAACAGTAACTTTTATTGAATCGCTTATTTTGACAGTTGAGCGTTTCAGTTGAGCTGCTCTATGTACGTCATGGTACCAAACAAGTACCATATTAAATAAATGAAACCCAAACTTGCGACTCAGTTTGGGACAATCGCTGTCAGGCATGACCTAAATTGAATCGTTACATTGACGTACGAATTAGAAGAACGGTCCAGTTTAGGTCCTAAAATGGATCGCGTTAAGAGCTCGTGGTATAGGCCTCCAGCATTATTTTCCGATAAAATTGTTACTTAAGATGATGCTTAATACTTTATTCCGCGGCATTGTCAGTAAGAAAGCTCGAAATTAATATTTAAATCAACCTACTATCCTACTTATTATAAACGCGAAAGTTTGTGAGGATGCATGGATGGATGGATGTTTGTTACTTTTTCACGCAAAAACTACTGCACGGATTTGGATGTGGCACACAGATAGTTTATAATTAAGATTAACACGTAGGATACTTTTTATCCTGATATTCTCACGGGATCGAAACTTATACGGGTGAAACCGCGGGGCGCTGCTAGTTTAAATATAAATATAAATATAAATATAAATCATATTTAAATGACACTTATAAAACTGTCACTACAAGATTACTCAGTCATTATTAATTATTATATTTCAGTGCAGTATTCCTTATCTTTCTCCCCTAACCAACATATGTAGACAAGCGTGCAAGCATATAAAGTATCAGTTTAGTATTAGAAGTTTGTCCATTTAATTAATAAAAAATACTTGTGATGTTCCAGTTTATTTAACACTAGTTGACCCGGAGAACTTCGTACCGCCCCGCCAGCCGTTCTGCCCCCGCTTTTGAAATCTCTGATATCTTCTAAGATATTCATTTTAATAATATGCTGTAATGGGCAATTTTGATCTCCATGAAATGCACAACGTAGGTATTTAATGTATTTAATTGGATAAGGAATAATACTGTATTGTTTAAAATAGCTTGGTAAATAACCCTTTTTTTGTAATATGTAAAAGATAAAAATGGTTACCGTGGGTTATCCTTGGGAGATAAACATATACCATCGCGGGCTTTTTTACCGATATTTTTAAGATATACAATTCCGTAGTACATTAATTTGGTCTATCTCGTAAGGTTTAGCGAGCATTGGCAATGTAAGCGCACAAAAATAAAATCTTTAAAGGAGAAGGGGACTTCTGGGCCCAGCAGTTAAATAGTTGAAACGTGTATTAAAAAAACCGTTATATTTTTCTAAAGGAAATCACAAAGTATGGGACCATGTTTCTACCTAGAAAGCGAGAAAACTTAAATTAAGTTAATGAAACATAAATAATCGATAAAATAATTCCTGAATTACTACTAATCGATTATGAATAAATCGGTAAAATATGAGAATATGTATGAAAATCGAGTGACAACTGACAAGTGCATATCAAGCTTTCGTGGAATCGATTGAATAGATTCTACAATATAATGCGGTGGATGCACTCATTCGTTTTCTTTCGTTCTAAGTGCACACGTATTTTCCTTGTTTTATTGTTTAACCCCACGACCTCGGCTTTGCACATTATAACGGACTATTTGACGGATCTTGCTACTCTAATTTACCTGGCTCTCTATTTTGGACAACTGTTTACTCTTATCGATTGTATATTGACGACATGGATCGCTGTGTAAATTGTACGATTGCGACTGGTCGCAGTAACTCTATTGGTAGAAGAGTCTTGGAAGATGAGGCGATTTTATCAGTTGCCAAGTATGTTGGGACTTGGCCCAAGATGAGGTTCTTGGGAGACGTGCGATCGATGCACCAATCCAAGTTGGTCATTCCAGTGTTCGTACCTCGTGCACAATTTTTAGATGATATTCTCATAATTATTGAAGATGAATAATGCATGTTTTATACATATATTGGTGTTTTATTTTACTTCCTCTTCTCCCTTCTTTAGTTTTTAAAAGGTTGGTGCCTACTGCTTCTAGGTTACAGATTATTGGACGTAGAAACCTGTCTTCGACTGTAGCGACTGTCCAGGGCGCGGGAGAGCCAAACGTGTCAGATCTTCGACACGTCACACGCTCCATACATAAAACCATTACACAACTAAAGCCATTCAAAGTATTTCGTAAATAACATAAAAAACTACAATGTTATAATATAACCTCACTTTTACTATAATTCATTTAACTTGGTTCCTGGATAGCCAAATTTCACCAAATTTTCAGTGAGGCCTTATAATTATACCCTCTTACAAATAAGGCTAGTTTGATTCAGTTAACACCTGGGCCCAGGAATCTATGGAGCCATTCCCTTCTCCTTTCTCGGCTTTTCTCTACTATAATATGCATGTATTATACATATAAACAGTCCTCTTGAATCACTCTATCTATTGCTGAAAACTGCATTAAAATCCGTTGCGAAGTCTAAGTCTAAGATCTAAATTAACAGGGAGCGGGAGCGACTTTGTTTTATACTATGTAAAGATTAATTTAATATCTCCTGAAAATAATAAACACTAGCATTAACGCTAACTAGTCACATTGTAAAATTAAATAATACTTACTGCTTTATTCCCGTTTAACAACGTACATTTGGAAACAATTTAGCATCATTTAAGCAAATAATGTTGATTTCGATTTAATTTCAATTTAGTTTTCCTCGGCTCTCAGAATTTATTCTGCAATAACAATAAAAGGGAGCATAGGTTTACGTACAAATATATGTACTTGAAGGCATTTTTAGCCACGGCCTTCTGGTAATTACTTGATGGTAAATTTACCCCGAAAACATTAGTTTTCCGTGATCAAATTAAATAGGCAAGTAGATACTGCTTATACTTGCACCTGTAGATACAATGAATAATAAAATTGTCACTTCCAAAATCAAGTAAGTAATATGAAACGACCAATAATCAACCTACAACGAGGGATCAGACTCAGGTCCTAGAACGCAACTGGATTTTCTATTTTATTTTTCTATGAAAGCGCTACGCGGGTGCTACGACGTAGCAGTCCCCGCTACGCCATTGCTACACGTGAAAATGATTAATTTTATTATTTAGGTAGTCTTGATCATGTCGAGTTTGTGTAATTAATTTAAATTTACGACTAATTAAATTTTAAAATATGGTTTTTTATTTACTTGGTACTTATTGAAAGTTTTATTTGGATAACCATCACATCCCCAAAATTCAAACTGAATCAATTTTATCCTTAATTTTCATCTTTTAATTATCGAAAAAAAAAGTAATTACACGCTTCGACCTGTGGTTGACTCATTAATCATTTATTTACTAGTCGACGCACTACGGACGGTAAAACTTTCTACTTTAACGAAACTTAGGGCAAACTCGACTCTTCTGAACATTTACTAAATCAATACAATTAGCAAGATAAATAACAAGCTTTTTCGGTGTATACCTTAACTAGTCTAATAGGAACAGAAAGTTTCTGTAATAGACACTCTAAGTACTTTTATAAAAATACCTTTAGTAGGTAGTTGAGTTAGTATTTTGTTTGTGTAACGAATGCCTGTTATTCGAGCTTTTTATGTATCATCGTATGCTTGTATATCACAATCTATTGTTATCTAGCATGACATCGGAATATGAACATACATAATTTGATCCTATTCAGTTCTATTTTGTACTGAACTATTAATTTGTTAACATTTTCATAGAGGAAATAAACCACTTTAGTCGACCATGACATATTTAACATGTTCACTTTATTTTAAACTCATATTGTGTAATATAACCTTCATAACGTCAAAATAAAAAACCAATAGAATTTACAAGGTCAAATTAAATTTGCTAAGGAAACAAAAAAAAATTATGTCATGATAAGTTTATTTGGGGAGGGGCCCTTTACCAATTTTGTAAAATCGTTTGGGATGTGTTCATAACTTGACTCAAAGACCCATACCCATTTTCGAGTTAATGGAAGCAAGCAGTAGAATTTTCCACCTTCGTAGGAGTCAATTTTTGAAAAACCCTAAATCACTTTTTTTAAGTATTTTTTGTTTTAGTAGTACCAAATTTCGAGTTAATCCGACAGCGGGTTAAATATTTTTCTAATCCATCAACTTTGTCACCCCCCAAATCCTCTGTGAGGGATTTTTTAAACTAAAATGACAATCTTTATTATTTACTGACCCAAATATTGCCAAGTTTCTAATTTAATAACCAAATGAATAAGATTTTTCATAATATATAAACTGTATCCCCTCTTTCTATCCCCATAGGGGTGGAATTTCGAAACATAATCTAGATTATTTATAAAACTTTTCCAGTTAATCAAGCCTCGTAATAAAATTCTGCCCTGTGAAATTGACTACCCCTCTTCACTCCATTAGCGGTAGATTTTCGAAAAACCCTGAACCACTTTATTATTTATTTTGGTCTTAGATAGGTACTGAGTTTCGAGTTAATAGGACCGCGCATTAAAAATTTCCATACTAAATTTGACACCCCCAATCTCCCCTTTGGGTTAGTTTAGAATTCCAAAAAAATTCGAACTTTATAATTATTTGTGCCAAGTTTCAAGTCCAAATTTATTTGTACCATTTTTTTTTGAGTTTATCAAGGCACTCATTAAAATCCCCTTATAAAGCGAATTACCACTTTTTGTCCCGTCAGCAGGGCTAGCATGCTAGGTGCCATGGCCGGAGACATTTTATCCACGGGGAGAGGAGAAAATACTATACCCCTTTGTCAATTTTGTCCACCCTCCGAGCACGGCGACATGGGTGGATAAACTATTCACGGTGGACAAACCAGCAGGGCTAGCATGGCCGGAGACATTTTATCCACGGGAAGAGGAGAAAATACTATTCCCCTCAGTCAATTTTGTCCACCCTCCGAGCATGGCGACATGGGTGGATAAACTATTCACGGTGGCAGTAAGCACGAGACATTTTTATAGTACAATTAATTATATTTTCTCCAAGAGATATACTTAAACCCACCATCTAAAGACGAGGACAAATTATCCCTTTGATAAGTCAAAATATCTGTAATTTTTCTCTTCCACTAGTCGCCATGCTATAGACGGGGGGTGAGTATCCACGTCTAATGTCAAAAAGTGATATAATTCTCTTTCTCCCTGTTGCCGCGCTTTGGCAGGTGGATAAAATAATTGTATCCCTTGTCAGTGGAAATATCCGGTGGAGAAAAGTTTTATCCTCAGCCCATGCTAGCCCTGCCAGGGTCAATAATTTTCTATTGATTCTTCATCTGCCTAGCCTTTTCCCAACTATGTTGGGGTCGGCTTTCAGTCCAACTGCAACGGGATGCAGCTGAGTACCAGTATTTTACATGGAGCGACTGCCTTTGATAAGACTGGTTGTCAAACTTTCGGGCTTCTGATCACCCCTAGCGACTGTCAAAGATCCACGAATGACAGCCGGGACCAACGGCTTAGCGTGCTTTCCGAGGCACGGAGAGGTCACGTTATGTAAAGATGGACACCTATCCACAGACCAACCGCGGCAAGCGTAGCCTGCGTAACCTGATCGATCGATCTCGGCTGTTATTATTGATTATTTTCTGTCAAAAGTATTAATACTGAGTTTCGAGTAAATCGGACCGCGCGTTAACATTCTTCCACACAAAATTTAACACCCCAACACAAGGGGTGTTGGGGTGTTTTGATAAACAAATAATGATAAACTTTATTACTTGCTTAGGCAAGTATTCTTGCCAAGTTTATTAACCAAATGAATAAGATTTCTCTTATAAACTGTATCCCCGTTTTTCACCCCCACAGAGGTGGAATTTCGTAAAATTGTTTGGGATGTGTTCATTAGTCGACTCAAAGATTGTTTATACCAATTTTCGAGTTAATCAAGCCACGCAGTAAAAGTCTTCCCCTATAAAATTAACTTTTCACCCCGTTAGGGGTAAATTTTCGAAAAACGGTATTTTCGGTCTTAAGTATAAATACTGAGTTTCGAGTTAATCGGCGCGTTTCGAGTTAATCGGCGCAAACCACGCGTTAAAATTCTTCCATACAAACTTTGACACCTCCAATCCCCCTTCAGGGGGTAGTTTAGAAAAAAAAAGCCAAACTTCATAATTTATTTAGATAAGTATTCGTGCCAAGTTTCATGGTTAGTAACTCAACGAATAAGATTATTCAAAGTCAAAGGTAAGTCAAAACATTTATTTCAAGTAGGCGCTTAAAAGGCACTTTTGAACGTCAAAAATTACGAAAAAATAGTGCGTTGATATATCAGTCAGTCAGGACAAAATTTCATCCCCCTTTTCACCCCCTTAATGGATGAAATTCTAACAACACCGTTGTGTTAGCTTCCAATCGTAAGCCTCGATAATAAATTTAGTGATTTTTACGTCGAAAATTAATGACTTTCTATACACAACTTCATCCCCCTTTTTAACCCTTCGGGGGTGGAATTATCAAAAACGCTGAAACACGTGTAAATTAATTTTCAATTGTCAGCCTAAATACGAAATTAGAAGATCGTAACTTTAAAACTGTCGGACTTTCATATAAACTTCCATCCCCTATTTTAACCCTTTAGGGGTTGAATTCCCAAAAATCTTTTCTTAGTGGATAATTACTCTTCACAAAGAACACACCTTCTAAGTTTCAAGTCTTTAGGTCCAGCGGTTTGGGCTGTGCGTTGATATATCAGTCAGTCAGTCAATCAGTCAGTCAGGACTTTGAATTTTATATATATAGATGTATGTGTATTTATAACCTAAATATGTGTATGGTGTGCCTAGCTTTAACAGTTTTTTTAATAATTGTTCTTCTCAACCAATGCACCTGCCATGTAATCTACCACTCTTGGTTGACTGGTAGAGAATGCCTAAGTCCGCCTTTGTACCTTTTTTATGTGCGAAAAGTTTTGATTTTTGATCCGGTATTTATTAGCATTATTAAAATATGGTACAATGATGGTCATAGTAATAGGGATAAGATCTACATGTCTCACCATGGACTGACTTACAAATGACATGAATAGGCAAATGACGATAAGTTAAACAGTCATAGTGAGCATCATCATTGTGTTTCGACACACAAAGAAAATACCCGCAGCATTCCGTTCCATTTTCCTGAGACAAAATACTTTGCGAATGTTTATTATAGGAAGTATCAGAATTCAGCGGCCAAACATTCACACGGAAAAGTTGGCAGAGTGGAAATAGGGATGAAAGACGCGGCGCGAGCGGCGCATACACACCTTAATGATGGCTGCGGGCGTCGCCCCATTGTACTGAACCCGCTAGGCCACGCCGGAAAATTATAGTAACAAAACTTACTAGAATTTCGCGCGTCGACTGGCAACGAGCAATTTAGTTTTTCACACGCTGCAAACTTCGAGCCGACGGATTTTTTTGCATGCTAACAGGAAAAATTGTAAATTATTTTTAACGATTCCCCCTCTCTCAAGTGAACTCATACTGGTACACTTGACGTTACATAGCTTGTTATAAACTAAATTTCCGCAGTGCGCCTCGGAAATATTCCGCCTATTGTGCTGTAAACTAAATTCTGGTTTGGAACGGTGACAGTAATAACAGGTTATGTGATTAAATATTATAATAACTAGTACCTACTTTAATATTTGTAGCATTTTTAGGTGGAAAATGTAACTGATGAAAACTACAGCTTGACACAGAAAGCTTAACTAAAACATCAAAGTATGTCTACTTACCAAGCTTTGTCCTGTATTTTCCTTTAAAACAATATCTTCACACGGTCTCGTATACACACAAACACAGCGCGGTACTGCGTTATTTCACAGCAATTTTTCTCTGCCTCGCGCCGGCTTCCTCTTTTTTAATTAAGTGAAACTAAGAGGCCCTTTTGTTTCCTTGGCCTGCCCACTCGCTAATTGCCCGCCAGTCAGTCACTTGTCATCAACAACGCTTTATTTGCCCACTTGAGTTTATAAAACGAAATCTAAGCAAAAACAAAATAACAAAACATTATTTGCATTTAATTAATTTGATTACGTGGAGAGACGCCAGTTTAATTATGAAGTGGGTTTGTTGACTTGTTATGTCTGGATTATGGAGATCGTAATACTTAATAATAATTATGCTTATTTGATCAGCTTTCGTTAAATGAAAATACGCATGGGACCTATAGTTTTTCTCGCGAATATCCTCTTATCAGCGTCATAGTCATCACAAGAGGTCCCCCTGTGATGACATACATTTTATACTGAGTTGGTAAACGCATCAGTTGATAACGGCTAGACCGATTTGGATATTTTTTATTTTAAAACATTCGTTTTAAGAAAGAAAACATGAAAAAGTTGCCGGAAAAATTGAGAAGTTTTAGAAGCATTAGAGTACTTTATGATCGAAATTTTTTTTCTCTCCTTTCTGCAACTTTTTCTATTGTTATACTCCTGCTAGTTGGTACACAGGACCTACTTAATTTATATACCATTGTATATATTTAAAGGAGATTAATTCTGTACTTTTCAAAAAATTATTTAATGCAGTAGAAACGAAAAAAAACATCATAATATTTCTAAAAAAATCCCGCCAATCAAGTGTGAAACCTGAAAACATTGTAGCTTGCGAAAAAATCAATTATTTGAGTCAATTTTTTTTTAATAGATTCGTTTTGCCTATACTAGGAACCCTATTGAAAATGGCTCTTTTATTCAAAGTTAAAGTATTATAATTAATAAAAATAAAAAAGTAAGAGGTAGAATGTATTCTAAAATCTACAATATTTTTTTTTACGATCAATTGAGAGAGACGATTTATTGAAATTTAGAAAGTATAACGTCTGTCGGGTCGACTAGTCCATACTAATATTATAAATGCGAAAGTGTGTCTGTCTGCCTGTCTGTCTGTTACCTCTTCACGCTTAAACCGCTGAAACAAATTTAGAGGTATAGAGATAGTCTGAGTCCCGAGAAAGGACGTAGAATAGTTTTTATCTCGATATTCCCACGGGATCGACACTTATGCGGGTAAAACCGCGGGGCTCTGCTAGTTAATTATAAAATCAGCTGATACATTACCTATCCAATAAAAAGAAGCTGTGTTCATTAAACATATAGCACAAAGAACAATAAAATGCAATTCTCAATTCTAAAAACCGAACCCAAATAACATCTTCCAAAAACTCAAAAAAAAAAACTTTACACCGCATCTCAAAATATTCTCAACCGCATCTCTGAAATTGAAAAACGGGAACGTACGAGACGATTATACAGGAAAGTAAATTATCTGGAAATCGTCTGTGTGTGCCCTGTTTAGTATGCATTAATCACAAGCTCTCGGCCACCGGCGTGATTGAAACTAAATCCCTTCGGATACTGGCGACTGATTACTGCCCGCCACTACAGTGAGGATTAGGATATTTAAATTGGAACAACCGATACACGGGTATTTTCCTTTTATAACCGAGTATTATCTGCCTATGTGGGTAGGTACTTGGGTAACAACACACACATCAGTAGCGTCTTTTGTTTTATTGAATCTTTGTGGGTTCTGATTGAACCATCATGGCGGCGTGAATATTTTATGTGAATCGAGTTCGTAGTTAATTAAAAGGCGTGGACTAAAGTGCCGTCTACGACAATGGGGTCATCCTGAGACTCAGAGTTTTTCTCATTTTCATGTTGTGCGTTTTTTTTTTTACTCTGTCAGCCAAGAACAGAACTTCCATTTGGCTAAAAGGACGACTATTTTAAATTTTATTTTTCTGTGAATAATGAAAAAACTTTAACCACGTTATTGCCAATTGAATATTTTCTAGTTCCATAACATGCATCTTTCTAATAGATAAATTAGATACAATATCCTCGTTTAATTCCGCAATGAGAAAGAATTATATATCGTATTGCAGTCATAATATTTCATACATCGAGCGCGTCGAACATAAAATATTTGTTGCAATTTTCCAACTGCAAACAATAAACAATCCGCTTCTGCACAATAAGAGTAATTACGAGTACACCTGAACGGCGCAGGGTAATAAATCCATTTACCGCTGAAGGGGCTGCTGATTCCTCCGACAAAAACCGAAGCGGCAATGGTCGTGAACCAATTTAAACTTCTCACTCGCATGCAGCTGTCCGTAACCTCATTAACAGGAAATTAGTTTGACTACACAATTTGTGAATTTGGTTCTGGTCGGAGTTAATTTTTCTTTACAATGCCACCAGATTGAGTTGCAATTGCCACTGCGACGCGGATTTAATAACTTTTCTGTTTGTCGTGGTGTAACTTTTAAATTGAACTAATTAGTTTACTAGTACAATTAATGACATCGTAAAGACGTCGAACTAAATATCTGTTCACAGAAACATTTCAATTGGTCATACTGATATTTATAATTCACAAAAGAAAAACCAATACAGCAAACCCAAATAAATCTAACAAAAGCTCACCTAAAAGCTCTATTTATCCCGTAGTAGACGTAAAATAGCCGTAAATACATATACTAGGTACAAAAGTAAACAAGCCTTCAGACGCACACGCCTACGACCACTCAGCCTACATAATCAGTGTCCGGGGTCCTAACATATTAAACTTTTTTCTACTCACCGCTTTACTGAAAGAGAAAACGAAGAGTTCTTTTTGTGCCTCTGAAAAAGTGGTGTAATTTATTTTCCCTTGGTGCAATATTTAGTGCTGTCCATTACTACAGTTCGCGACCGAACATTATTCACGGACATCCATCTTTTTTTTTCTCGGCCCTACGCGCGTGCGGTCCTCCATATTAACTTTTTCATTCATATTCTTCACAATCTTTCCGATATTACAAGTGGTTTTGCTGCTAAGAAATATTAATTGCGTAACCTCGTTTTCGTATTAGATTTCTTCTTTCTGGTATGTGTAACAATGATGAATGTTAGAAGGGAGATCTTGGATTTTAGGTTTCATAGGATTTATTCCAATGCGAAATCCGATCTCAATTCTTTGAACATTATCGTAATAGCTCGTCCAAATATTCAGCCACTTTTGAGTCCAGACATTTTCTCCGCATTTCCTCTGCTCACAAACAAACGTTGTTGTCAAATAGCCAAAGGCTTGCATTATGTTTACATTACAATATGGCCGCGAAGTGTCGCGGGACCGTCGCGTCGCGGTGCGGACGTCCGCCGGCGTCGCATCGCTAATGCGTCGCGCACTTAGCTCAATCACTGCCTAATGCACTCCTAAACGTGCCGTCTGACAAGATAAGTGAACTACCGCCTTATGAGTGTCGCAAATATTTTGACGTTAGCTTAAAAATAACCATGTGTAAAGTATTCGTCTAACTTTTAGCCAACCAATAAGGAAAACTTTTCTCGTTTAGAATACATAATTATCAAATCATTAGGTAGGTCTTTAATAATGCGTACCTATGTTTAATAAAAAACTATCTCGGTCTTCAACCCCCATTAGAACAAAACCCACCATCAAAGTTAATCTACACAAACTCCTCGACACTGATACCATTAAACTGGGTCAATTCTCGTCAATGATGAATGTGGTTATGTAAAGTTATAAATCGCATGTACGTCGTAATAGAGTATCTACTTTCACATTGACAGATGGGCCGGATATAACCTCTTGGTTAGGCTGTCGTGTGAAACCCCTCTATCATGGAGATATTAATTTATTGGGTCTGTGTATTAATGTCGTAGGTACAAAGTTTCGTGATCTACTGTGTGACAAATGATCGGTTCTGCAACTTATTGGGAGTTGGGAGCATTGATTGATGCTGGTTTTAATATTGATATTTGTTTTAAAATTGTTAATTGGCAATCGTTTTTGTTCTGGAATTATGATGGATTGGATTTTATCTGGGGTTACGCCACAAGGTTATGCTGATACATTGCTTTTAATATTTTAACACAGACGATACCTTTTCTAATTCTATTAGATTTTTCTCATTTAACATGTAGGAAAGTTTGAGATGTAACCTTTTCATTAGTTGCCTCAGGCGTACTTTTAATAATACTTCGTGATTTTCATGTTAGTAAAAGACGAGAAAAAATTTTTTGCAGAACAATCTAGCAACTAATAGGTAATTTCAGAAAAAACATAAATAGGAACAAGTATCATAAAAGTTAATAAGATAAAGCCTCACTGCAAAACAAAGAAGTAGGTCCCTAGGCTTTCTCTGTATTCTGTACAGTAATGAAATAAAAACATCAAGTGATTACGTTCCGGGGGATTGAGGGAATTATGTGACGGGAGCCGTTACTTACTGTCATGTATGATGGACGGGCTGGCTTGAACTATTAGTTCTAACGATTAGGTGAACAGTATGGGGTCTAATTAATGTAAACCAACCTAATTAATGGCTCTTCATTAGTAAGTAGGTTTCTAGCTATCCCTTAGTATTAGGGACAGAAAGTTTTATAGGATATATCTACCTGCTGGTTTTTTGATAATTTTTAGATAGCGAATGAGCTGGCTAATTCCTCCCTCGGGCGCGGTTGCCGTACTGTGCGCGGAGCACGGCGGAGGCTCGGTGCGATATATTATACAGACGCAGACACTTCGTGTTTGTTAGTTTTTTAGTGTACTTAATTATAATGTTGTATGTATTTATAGTATTTTTAAGTTATTAATATTGTATTATATGTGTTTATATAATATAATAAAATTTTATTCGCGGACATCCATCGGTTTCTTATTAAACTTCAACTATATCCGACGATCCTGCATACCTATCTCTTTTGTTGACTGTACCTATAGTGCTACAAGTTTCTTTAGTGCGTGGTCAAAATCGAAACTAACTCTGCCTTATTTTTTTAAAGACATTTCACAATACAAAGGTACAAATGTTTTTAAATAAGTATTATATTTAAGAGTCATTGGTGTGAGTAATCTTTTGTAGATATTGTAAATACTTAGATATTTTAGTGAATACCTAATAGGAAATTATATCAATATTATAAGAGTAAACAATTTTTTCTAATTAGTCAACTATAATAATAATCCATACTAATATTATAAATGCGAAAGTGTGTCTGTCTGTCTGTTACCTCTTCACGCTTAAACGCTGAACCGATTTAGATCAAATTTGGTATATAAATAGTTTGAGTCCCGGAAAGGCACATAGGATAGTTTTATCCCGATATTCCCACGGAATCGATACTTATGCGGAAGAAATCGCGGGGCGCGTAATTTAATAAAATTATAAAAAAACTACACCCACAGAAGTCCAACCAAGTAACTAGTCAACAATCTAAATCCTAGACAAATTTAAACCTACCACCAAATCCAACCGTAGTTTAGGTAATTATGGCCGCTCTATTATCAGATTTATTTCCATCGACACAGCAGTCTAATGTTATCTATCGGCCCAAACAGACATGACCCACCCCCCAGAGGGTGATGTCGACACACATTACGCCCAATCTAGATTTATTCACAAATCCTGACCTACTTGCAAAACCGACATTTACCTTTTTATATCGGGTTCGGTCGTTAGAGATATTATCAATAGGAAGATATCAGTGACTGATAAAGCTTTGAAAGCGATGGCCGTTAGCGTAGAAGTCTATCCTGTTTGATTTATGGATTAATGTGTTAAGGCGAAAGCACCAGGGAAGCCCGCGAAATTCAATTTTTTTTTGCGTTTTTTGCAATTTGCTGGTCAGTATTGAGTTTACGTTGATTAAAATATGATTAGCAACCGTAACAAATATGTATTTACAAAATTATAATCATTAAAGTCATCAACACAACTCTCTAAGACCAGGTAATCCCACTGAATGACTATTTCATGAAATCTTGACATTTTACAATTACACTAACTTAACAAGTTGTATTACTGATCATATAGATTATAATTCTGTAAATACATATTTGTTACGGTCGCGAATCATATTTTAATCAACGTACAACTTAATATTGACCAGCAAATTGCAAAAAACGTTACAAAACTTGAATTTCGCGGGATACCTTAGCGAGGAAGCGCTAAGGTATCCCGCGAAATTCAAATTTCAAAGGAAACTCCACGGTTCAAAATTATTTTTTTTATTAAAATTATTATTCAAAGGAAACTCCACGGTTATATCCTTAAAGGGGAACCGTTAAGGATATAACCGTGGAGTTTCCTTTCAGTCAGTTATATTTCTAAAACTTACAGGGTGGCTGGGATATCGATGCGCAAACTGTAACCATGAATTTAGCATTTGCTTCTAGAGTCTTCTATACCCTAGAGTAGAAATTTTTCTTCGGATATAAAAAAAAAACTGGCCAAGTGCGAGTCGGACTCGCACACGAAGGGTTCCGTACCACAAGGCAAAAACGCCGAAAAAAAATTGTTTGTTGTATGGGAGCCCCCCTTAAATATTTATTTTATTTTTCTTATTTATTATTAAAGTTAAAATACAACCGAGTATTTTGTGTATAATTCAAGTGCGTAACTGTTGCCATTTTTGATATCGAGCAAAAAAGGGCAAAAAAATCGCGTTTATTGTATGGGCGCCCCCCTTAAATATTTATTTTATTTTGTTTTTAGTATTTGTTGTTATAGCGGCAATAGAACTACATACTTTGTGAAAATTTCAACAGTCTAGCTATCGCGGTTCTTGAGATACAGCCTGGTGACAGACAGACAGACCGACGGACAGACGGACAGACAGCGAAGTCTTAGTAATAGGGTTACGTTTTTACCTTTTGGGTACGGAACCCTAAAAAAATCAGCTGTTCTATAAAAAAGTGAAACGCGGTCAAAATGTATGGAACAGCCGCAAATATTCAACGCCCGGGTTTCAGAATCTTGTACTATATCCATGGTAACACGTTTCTCGTCGATGTCCTTGCCACCCCACATTTTCTTCTTTTTTAGGGTCCCGTACCCAAAGGGTAAAACGGGACCCTATTACTGAGACTCCGCTGTCCGTCTGTCACCAGGCTGTATCGCATGAACCGTGATAGCTAGACAGTTGAAATTTTTACAGATGATGTATTTCTGTTGCCGCTTTAACAACAAATACTAAAAAACAACAATAAAAAAAATAGACACACAATAAAATAAAACAGAATAAAATAAATATTTAGTGGGGCTCCCATACAACAAACGTGTTTTTTTCGGCGTCTTTGTCTTGTCGTATCACAAGGCAAAAACGCCAAAAAAAACACGAACATTTGACAGACTGTAGTAGCTTGATGTGCTAGCGTCTGTCTGTCTAAATAAGTTTGATTTATTCCGGTCTGATTGTGTTATCTTAATTTTCACCTGTTTTTTTTATTTATCAAAGCCTCGCCTCTCGGTTTTGGGTTCGGGTATTAACTATCAATGTGACTTTTTCGATTCATATACAGTTTTTATTTTTTTTTCATCGTTTCCTTACGAACCCTTCGTGTGCGAGTTCGGCTCGCACTTGGCCAGTTTTTCTAGATTGCCAAACAAGCCAACTTTCCAAATAACCAGCAGATGGAAAGTGATTTCTGCCCACCATGTATGAATACCTGCAACGTTAATGGCCAAGGTGATGATTCGTGTAACTACAATGACTCCGTGGCCCTTAATAATTCATAAAACCACAGCGCGTGATCAAAGGATTCTAAGGAGCACATCTAATTAATAATCACACTAATATTATAAAGGCGAAAGTTTGTGAGTGTGTGTATATATGTTTGTTACTTCTTCACGCTCAAACAGCTGGACCAATTTTGATAAAATTTTGTATGGAGGTAGCTGACACCCTGGATTAACATATAGGCTTACTTTTTATCCCGATATTTCCAAGGGATCGACATTTACGCGGGTGAAACCGCGGAGCGCAGCTAGTTTATTCATAAAACCACAGCGCGTGATCGAAGGATTCTAAGAAGCACTTATAATTAATAAGAAACAATTGTTATAGGTATTACGTATCTAAACACCAACCTACACATTCCTAACTTCAACTTAACCCACTTGATTAAAATACAATTTCCAAGAAGCATTCATAAACAGTAACTGCCTAACAAGAACATTCCAAAATTATGCGTTAGAGCAAGCATAATATTTTATGTGCATAAGTTACGAAAATTAAAGTGAGCAGCGCCATTTTAAATATAATATTACAATGTTCATTTACTTAGTACGATTTCGTAGAACAGGCTTGCAGTACGAAAGGACATTTGGCACATTTCCTAGGCATATGAAATGAGAGTACATAAAGTATATTGGATTTGTATACGCATCCTACGCCAACCTCTTAGAGAAATTGGCTTTCTTTGTACATACTTGAGAGTAATCCTATAATTTAACGTATTTTATTACTGGTAGAGATGAGCTTCTATTTTTATTCGGGATTTTATGTGCGAATACAAATTTATGCTTGTACTAAATCTTTGTCTAAGAAATTAATATGTGACCAACTTAGTCGTACATAAAAACAAAAATAAAAGCACAATAACGCTCATTAGATAAAAAAACGACTTGAAAATTCCCAGAAAAATGCTAAGCAGGTAATGATTTTATTGTAATAAAAAGACAAAAGCCAATGTACCTAACCGTCAGCTGGATGTTAAATAAAAATTAAAAACTGAAAGCTTTCATCTGAAATTGCCGATTCGAGTTTGAGGCCATATAAAAACAACGCATTGACTTTTACTTTATAACCAGTGAGAGTGGCTTATTCGAGTTTTACATGATTTATCTCCGAGGTCGAGATTCGTTCTAAGTCCTGTCGACTGCCGCCGTGCCGTCACGTGTCTCCAATGTATTACAGATTGAAGCTTTTTCTGACGTTTATGGAACACGCTCCCTGATAAATGGGAATAAAATATTTAGTCAAGGCTGGTTTAGCCAGCACACATATTTTTCATCGCGTAAATTTTTAATACTAATGCGTTTCGACCTCCGTTTTATGGGAACGAATTTTACTCCATTGTCGAATTCGGACCCGTAACTTTTTATTGCGGCCTTTCCGTTTCCTATGTTTTGTAAAATACACAGTTTTACGGCCAATTCTACTTTAACATTGCTTTACTTATAGGTGGGATTGTACAGAAAATATTTGTAAAACTAGCTTTATAAGATTCTATGCCGTTTAAATCTTGCTTGCTTAAATAATAATGGAATGAAACCCTAGATACTTAGAATAACTTAGTCTAGTATTACAATTCCCTTGTAGTGCGTGTTTCAGACCCGAAAATTGAATAATTTATAGGTACTCACTTTATTTAAAGCATTCCCCAGAGCGACCGTACCAGACCAAAAAAATAACCTTCATCAAAAATTAAATTTTTCACTGACTCAGGATTTGTAAAACATTTCAGTACCTGAACATGACATTATAATAAAGAGTTTTCGCTCAACTCGAAAATTGTCTTGCGGTGGAGTAAAAACCAACTAAAAATGGAGGTAAAAATAAACCACAAAATAATTTTCTGGAACAAATGCTTGCTATCAAACCTTTCAAGAATAGCATGTAAAAAAAATATCTTGTAAAATATAAACTCATTGTCTGTCGAAAATGTTTACCTGTGTGATAAAACCAAGCCAACCTATAGCTAGAGTTTTTACGGAAAATAGACTTTTATTTTTATTATTTTCTGTGTTCTGACACTAAACTTGAAGGCCCATCAAGCTACTACAATCTGTCAAATTGCTTTAATAGATTTTCAACTTTATCGCTAAAGCATAAGGTTCAAACTTGATTGGGAAAATTTGACAGTTTCGGGTAGCTTGATGTACTGACGTCTGTACCTACGTTGTTGTTGCCTACCTACTACCGTCTCCAAATATTCATGATATATGTCCGTGACCTCTTTGTCATTTGATAATTTATTTACAAAAAAATATTTACAAATACGAACCTAATTTACCAGAAATAAAAGAACTTCTAGTCTAGTTTTATCTAGAAACTAGAGATGCGCCGAGTACTCCTTTATTACTCGGTACTCGGATACTCGGCCATTTTGGTAGGTCGTTACCAGCCGAATAGCCCGGTTTGACTGCCGAGGTACTCGAAAAGAACTCTTATGCTTATGACCTGACCTCTCTACAATATTAATATAGATTAGACACTGCCAGAAAAATCACTTGAAAAAAACGAACATAATCAGTCTCTCGTGGAAGTAAATTTTCGCTTAGACATTGGTCTAACTCTACTTGTTATGGCACTTTTCGGATCTTCACACTTTTGCGGCGCTGTAGATACTAATTCCTTGTAGAAATGCCAAAAACTTGCTTGTCATTCTTCTATAAGTAATATATTTTGAAGCGTTTCGTACGTTCCCAATACCTTTTTTTTTTTTTTTTTTGTCGCTTAGAAATGACATTACGCTCGTCGGGGGACGAGACGGAGTATGTGGGCTCCCTGCCAGAGTGGCAGTATACCCACTAAAACTCAGCGGTGTTCCCTCATCGCCTTGATGGGGGGGTCATGGGAACACCTGGCCAGTCCCGTCCGGCACTCGTGGAAGCCTGTGCAACGTGCGTCAACTAAACCAAGTCGGCAGAGTACCTACTCGGTTCGGTAAACATATTATAATAAAGAGCAATACTCGGTACTCGGTTACTCGGTAAAACTTGTTCTCGGCGCATCTCTACTAGGAATAAAAATATAATGATTGTAGTTCCAGGCGATTATCCAATGCTCATTTTGGCAAAAGATGTTTCATAGTCAAAGCTAAAACAATTTCAAATACCTTTTCATAACTAAAATTAAATTGAAATTACCAACAGTAACGATTATTAGCTTAAGGCTATAGGCCTTCAGAGAGCAGCAGAGCAGTGGTGGCCAAGTGGTAACGGCCGCGACTTACGAGTTGTAGGTCATACTTAGGTTCGAACCCAGACACGCGCTTTACTTTGTGTAAATTATTTCATCACCACTGCTCTCAAAACGGTGAAGGAAAACATCGTGAGGAAACCGGTATGTCCTAGAACCAAAAATTCGAAGACATGTGACATCTGCCAATCCTCACTGGGCCCTCGTGGTGGATTACGCCCCACTCCCTCTCACCAAGAGGAGGCCTGTGTCCCAGCAGTGGGAACATTATAGGCTGATTATGGTATGGTTATGGTATACCTTCAGAGAAACGATGTACAGACGCGAGCACGTCTAGCTACCCGAAACTATCAAATTTTCCCAATCAACTTTGAACCTTACAACCTTTTTTACTTTTAACTTTGAACCTTACAACCTTTTTAGGGTTCCGTAGTCAACTAGGAACCGTTATAGTTTCGCCATGTATGTCTGTCCGTCCGTCTGTCTGTCTGTCCGTCCTCGCTTAACCTCTGTGACCGTTAGCACTAGAAAGCTGAAATTTTGTAGGAGTACGTATATCAATTACGCCGTCAAAGTGGTAAAATAAAATTTTGTAAAATATTTTTTTTTAGGGTAGCTCCCCTACATGTGAAGTGGGGATGAATATTTTTTTCATCATCTACCCCATCGTGTGGGGTATCGTTGAATAGGTCTTCTAAAATGGCTTAGGGGTTGCTAAAATTATTTTTCGATTTAATGCTCCATTTACGAAATATTAAAGTATAAAGTGCAAATTTTTGTTCCAGTAGGGCGTCCCCCCCCCTCTAAAAGCTAAACTACTGGCTTGAAAAATCTGGAAAAATTCTCCATGATAGTGCATTTCATGAACTCTAAAGGAAAAGTATAGCGGTTAAGATAACTTTATTAGTTTAGCAGTAATAGTCGTTGAACTTGGGTGTTGGATAATTTTGTACCAAATACAAAATCCTTAGCATTAATCCTTTAAAGTGACTAAGATGAAGTAGTTGCTTGTTTATAATGGGACTTGCATTGCAAACCAAAATATGTTTTTTTTTTTACCTATTCAGAATAAAGAACAACAAAATCGTACTACATTGTGATAACGGGCTACTACGGAACCCTACACTGTGCGTGGCCCGACACGCACTTGGCCGGTTTTTTAACCTTGCTTTAGCGATAAAGTTGAAAATCTATTAAATTTAGACAGATTGTAGTAACTTGGTGTGCTGGCGTCTATACCAGGTTATCTAGTTCATTTTCTAATTCCCATTTGTATAATTTATTGATACAGTCTTAACACATAACACTCTGTGACTCAGAGTGTTAGGAAATGGAGTCTAAATCAATATTCCCAAAAATCTTTAGGTACTTATACTTGTACTTATCTAAGTGGATACGGTATGATATATTAACAAAGTGAAACGCAAGTACCTAACACCAGATTAGTGCACTATACCTACCATAACCTTAGAATCAACGTTGATCACACTCACAGTCCTAATAACAGCTTCTACGCGGTCCTTTTCATCAAACACTCGATAAATTCGCTTCGTTTTGTTACGGTAACTTTAGTACCTACCTACCCACCTAATGTAGGTACTCCATTTACTAATTACTCTGTTTCGTTGTTAGCACCTGCTTCTGTTATTCGTTTGTACAAATAGGAGGACGTTATTCGGTGTAATTGAATGAACGATTGAATGTTATATTAAGTGTTTGTGCTGAGGTATTGTGCACATAACATAGCGTACCATAGCTTATTTTAGTGGTGTTAGATTATTATGTGCCTTGAATTATTACTAGTTTAGAATTATTTAAGTAACTCTTTTTTTTTGCGGATGGGAAATCATCAAATGACTCCTCCCGCTCTGGGTGGAGCGGAAGGGAGTGTCAGACTCTTACTGACTAAAACCCACCCGTGTTCCTTCCTTAGCCCTTTATGTTCCGGGCCAGCGGTAACCCTTTCGGACAATCCCGCTGACCCGGCAGGCTTCGGCCCTAAGGGGCCCCTCCTCGATGCTGACATCTCTTTGAGGCGCGCGTGGAACACGTACGCGCCGTCCGGCACGGGCCTGGTCCTGATCGGACGGTGAGCTACCCATTACTCTCCGCCCGCAGGCCCGCGCCTACGGTGGCCGGGAGTCGTCACGCGGCTCCCGACGCCTGGGGCGTCCCCCGCGGCGGCTGAGACGGGAGGCTCTCTCCCTGAACCGTCCCGCCACCTCCTTCGCTAGCATGACTGCTTCGCAGAAGGAGGTGACTGCCTCCGACTCCCTCTCGCCCCGGACCATGGCTTGCACCAGGGCCGGACGCGAGAGGTCGCCGTCGCTGCCGATCGCCTCTACGAGGACACGGCGGTGCTTCGCCCAAACGGGGCAGACCTCCACCGTGCTCCTCGACATAAGTAACTCTTGACTAGTAAAAATTAGAATTAGAAATTGCAGAAAGCCATGCAATTTCATACTAAATCGTATGTGCCTGTTTTTAGGGTTCCGTACCCAAAGGGTGCCAACGGAACCCTATTACTAAGCCTCTGCTATCCGTCCGTCCGTCTGTCCGTCAGCGGGCTATATCTCACGCCCCGTAATATGTAGACAGTTGAAATTTTCACAAAGTAGGTATGTATTTCTATTGCCGCTATAACAACAGATAATAAAAATAACAACAACTATTACCAACAATTTTTTTACAATAGAAGAAACTTGTTTAAAAATATATGTAGTGTTAAATATTTAATTGACCTTCGTATAAGAATCCGACTCGCACTTGGCCGGTTCTTTTTTTGCATTTGTCTGTAGATAAAATATAAATATAATAAGTCTTTTATTCTGGACTAGGTACTAGGTTAAATGCTGTACGACGTCCGTGTTTGTTTTGGTTTCACTATAAAATGTCCCGTAGATCAGCGTGTCTCTTATTGGAATAGGCCTCCTCTAAAATTTTCCACTAGGTTCTGTCTGTCACGAGCTACTTACCTTACACCTTTAGTGTCCAGCCGTGAGTTTTAAATCGTCATCCCACCTCATTTCTAGAGTACCAGTCAGAAACAATTTTGGTGATTTTTCTTTAGGAACCCGGATCAAGTGACCGGTCAATCTCCACTTTTGTTGGTATATTCGAGAGTATATGCAGGTAATGGGGCATTATTATTTACAATGAAATATAAGGTTCATACCTACTGGTATAAAAATAATATAATATGGTTATCATCCTAACACAATCTGGATGCTCATACAGCGACATCCTTCGTAAATACATCTAAGTAAATGTAAGTATTTTTCTCAAAGATTTACGATGCAGAGGTCGTATAAACGTGAGCGACTGAAGCCGACTGCGTTGATTTAGTTACAAGAAATTACAAGAGCCGAGAGAGTATTAAGTGAAATTTTGCCTCTTAACCTCAGCTAAACGTAATCCCGCTTTGAGAGAAGTAATTTAAATATACAAACTCGTGAGATACGTAGAATATTACATTTGTAAATAAGACGACAAGTCAACATGTTGATAAAGTTACATACATTACCTGAGGGGCCTGTTGTCTGGCTTATCTACGTACCTACCTGAATGAGACATCAAGCAATGTTGGTTTTGAACTGAGTTATGAGAAGATTAATTATATAAGGGTCACGTGGGACAATTTGGCCCACGCCCTAAAGAAATTAGTAGCTAGTGTTTGGTACCACACTAACTTATTATGTAAAGCTGACGTGTATGCGGTCCTTGGGGAAGGAGTTACGTTCGTCATTGTCCAAACAAGTATGGCTGCTGTCACAGACAGTGGAGTAGTGTCCTGTAGTTACGCTTGGTGTTGGTTTAGTTAATAAGAGTAAAGATGTTTGGTTTGAATGGTAGATTAGTCCTTTTCTTTTTGGGGTAATTGACAGTGTTAGCACATAATTCCAGAATTCAATAGGCACTTTGAATTACTCATCCGAAATCGGATTTTCATGACATGAGTGCCCTAAGATAAGAATCGAAAAGTTCTGACAAAATACAAAAAAAAAATGCGCAAATATGCAACAAACGAGATAAACATGAAAATAGAAAAACACACATTGTTCATGTTTCCTTTGTGTATTATTTTTAGATCCACATCAAGATTCTATTTAAAAAAAGCAATGTACAAAAAGAGAAGGTTTTAAAGAACCTTAAAAATGTTCCACGCATGCATACATAATACAAAGTGTAAACAAAAATAAAGGCGAGTGTACCTACGCTGCGCAAGTGGCCCTAGATTCCACCGAGGCACAAAGGCTTTCAGACTTTTAGCCACCAGCTGCTGGAAGAGTAGCGACTTTAGGTAAGCTGATACAGAGGGGACAAACATTTGCATTTGAAGAGGAAGGCGCTGACAATACCTACCTTCCACCTTGCTGTAAGCTCTAAGCTATAGTCGCACGGTAAACTGACGTCGTATGACGTGTAGTTCGTATGTGGCTATATAGATGCCGCCACTTGCTTACGGATGGGAAAATCGATTATTCAAACCACCCCAGCTCCTCAAGGAAGGCCAGGAAGACCAGCAACGCCTTGGTATTAGGTACTGAAATTTCACGGAGGGTACCTGGCTTACCGAAGGAGGTGCTTTGCTATCCATACTCTTTAGTACAGGGTTATTGTTAAAACATGAACAAACCTGAAATCGTGAAAAAAAAATCTGCTGTTCTACATTTATGTTCCTACTAGCTTCTGCCCGCGACTTCGTCCGCGTGAAATTCGTACTTTCCTCTTATAATTTCGAAAATGTATGTTTATGATTTTTATCATTTATTTAGATATAAATAAGTATTCGGGCCAAATTTTTAGTTTATAGCTCAAAGGGATCAGATTTTTCAAATAAACTGTATCCCCCTTCTATTTCTATTTTATCTATTTTTAACCCCCAGGAGAGTAATTTTGAAAAATCGTTTGGGATGTGTTCATAACTTGAATCAAAGACCCATACCCATTTTCGAGTTAATGGAAGCAAGCAGTAGAATTTTCCACCTTCGTAGGAGTCAATTTTTGAAAAACCCTAAATCACTTTTTTAAGTATATTTTTGTCTTAGTAGTACCGAGTTTCGAGTTAATCCGACAGCGGGTTAAATATTTTTCTAATCCATCAAGTTTGTCACCCCCCAAATCCTCTGTGAGGGATTTTTTAAACTAAAAGTGACAATCTTTATTATTTACTGACCCAAATATTGCCAAGTTTCTAATTTATTAACCAAATGAATAAGATTTTTCATATAAACTGTATCCCCTCTTTCTATCCCCATAGGGGTGGAATTTCGAAACATAATCTAGATTATTTATACCAATTTTCCAGTTAATCAAGCCTCGTAATAAAATTCTGCCCTGTGAAATTGACCCCTCTTCACCCCATTAGCGGTAGATTTTCGAAAAACCCTGAACCACTTTATTATTTATTTTGGTCTAAGATAGGTACTGAGTTTCGAGCTAATTGGACCGCGCATTAAAATTTCGTCCATACTAAATTTGACACCCCCAATCTCCCCTTTGGGTTAGTTTAGAATTCCAAAAAAAATCCAACTTTATAATTATTTGTGCCAAGTTTTAAGTCCAAATTTATTTGTACCATTTTTTTTGAGTTTGTCAAGGCACTCATTAAAATCCCCTTATAAATCGAATTACCACTTTTTGGCCCATACACTTACTATGGCCTATAAAGGCTATGCAGATGATGAATCATCTGCCTAGCCTTTTCCCAACTATGTTGGGGTCGGCTTCTTCGTCTGAAAACCAGTCTTACCAAGGGTATCGTATGACCCAGTAACTGGGTTGTGGAGGTCAGATAGGCAGTCGCTCCATGTAAAATACTGGTATTCAGCTGCATCCGGTTAGACTGGAAGCCGACGCCAACATAGTTGGGAAAAGGCTAGGCAGATGATGTTGGGGTCGGCTTCCATTCCAACGGGATGCAGCTGAGTACCAGTATTTTACATGGAGCGACTGCCTATCTGACCTCCACAACCCAAATACGATACCCCTTGATAAGACTGGTTGACAAACTTTTGGGCTTCTGACCACCCCTAGCGACTGTCAAAGATCTACGAATGACAGCCGGGACCAACGGCTTAGCGTGCTTTCCGAGGCACGGAGAGGTCACGGTATGTAAAGATGGACACCTATCCACAGACCAACCGCGGCAAGCGTAGCCTGCGTAACCTGATCGATCGATCTGTGCGGCTGTTATTATTGATTATTTTCTGTCAAAAGTATTAATACTGAGTTTCGAGTAAATCGGACGGCGCGTTAAAATTCTTCCACACAAACTTTAACACCCCAACACAAGGGTGTTTTGATAAACGAATAATGATAAACTTTATTACTAGCTTAGGCAAGTATTCTTGCCAAGTTTATTAACCAAATGAATAAGATTTTTCTTATAAACTGTATCCCCGTTTTTCATCCCCACAGGGGTGGAATTTCGTAAAATTGTTTGGGATGTGTTCATTACTCGACTCAAAGTTTGTTTATACCAATTTTCGAGTTAATCAAGCCACGCAGTAAAGTCTTCGCCTATAAAATTAACTTTTCACCCCGTTAGGGGTAAATTTTCGAAAAACGATGATACACGTTATTCTTTATTTTCGGTCTTAAGTATAAATACTGAGTTTCGAGTTAATCGGACCACGCGTTAAAATTTTTCCATACAAACTTTGACACCTCCCAATCCCCCTTCAGGGGGTAGTTTAAAAAAAAGCCAAACTTCATAATTTATTTAGATAAGTATTCGTGCCAAGTTTCGTGGTTATTAACTCAAGGAATAAGATTTTTCATACAAACAAAATCCCCTCTTTTCACCCCTTAAAGGTTAAATTTCCAAAAACCCCTCCTTAGTGGATATCTACTCTTCACAAAGAACACACCCTCCAAAATTAATTTCTCTACCCAGCGGTACCGACCAGCGTTTTAGGCTGTGCGTTGCAGTCAGGACAAAATTTCATCCCCCTTTTCACCCTCTTAATGGATGGAATTCTAACAACACCGTTGTGTTAGCTTCCAGTCATAAGCCTAGATAATAAATTTAGTAATTTTTACGTCGAAAATTAATGACTTTCTATACACAACTTCATCCCCCTTTTTAACCCTTCGGGGGTGGAATTATCAAAAACGCTGAGACACGTATAAATTAATTTTCAATTGTCAGCCTAAATACAAAATTAGAAGATCCTAAATTCAAAACTGTGGGACTTTCATATAAACTTCCATCCCCTATTTTAACCCTTTAGGGGTTGAATTCCCAAAAATCCTTTCTTAGTGGATACTTACTCTTCACAAAGAACACATCTTCTAAGTTTCAAGTCTCTAGGTCCAGCGGTTTGGGCTGTGCGTTGATATATCAGTCAGTCAATCAGTCAGTCAGTCAGGACTTTGAATTTTATATATATAGATACCTAACTCGTCAAAATGTAGGGAACAGCTGATTTTTTTTTCACGATTTCAGGTTTGGTCCCATAGTAAAAGTATGATGAGTACAATGACCTCTTAAGAGGTTTTGCGTATTTAAGGTTACACGTTGTATATTAATTCGAAAGTAACTCTTTCTGTTCCTTTTCACACCTAAACCACTGAACGGATTGGCAAGGAGATAATAGCATCCTGAGCGTTCTCGTGGGATAACTTCAGATATCCACGCGGACGAACACGCGGTCTGAAGCTCTATAAATATGACGTATCAGAAACCGTACAGAAAGGCTACAGTGTCAACAATTAGTAGATAAAAAATAAAGACACTCTTAAAAACAGAGGGAAAAATATAAACATGTTCCGTGCATATAGTACTACCTACACGCGTCACAATTAATAACTTTCAGTTTATTGCGTAGTACTAATTTTTTTTCTTACCGGAGAATGGGCAGCAGCGTTCTCTATTTATTCCACCATACCATACTGCGATCGCCAACCCGCCTGCCAAGCGTGGCGATTATGGCAAACCCCCCCAAAATTGGGGGAGGCCTATGTCCAGCAGTGGACGTCTATCGGCTGAAACGACGACTAATTTCCTTTATAAACGTGCCACTAGATTGCAGCCAGTCAATCATCATCATCATCATTTCAGCCGAAAGACGTCCACTGCTGGACATAGGCCTCCCCAAAAGGGGGGGGGTTTGCCATAATCGCCACGCTTGGCAGGCGGGTTGGCGATCGCAGTAGTTGGTGAAATGCTTAGAGAACGCTGCTGCCCATTCTCCGGTAAGACCCTTAGTCGCCTTTTACGACACCCACGGGAAGTATGGGGTGGTACTATTCTTTAGGTGCAAGGCAGCTGGAATACGTTCATCTATCGACCATCGCTTATATTTTGAGGCGATCAATAACAACTACAATAGTTGGCACTTTTAGTTTAGGTAGGTATATATACCTACCTATTAACCGCTTGTGTGCCGTAATTACAGACACAATTAAAAAGTCATTGTTTCTCACGTAGATCTACGTTCCGGCAGACTAAGGGTTAAGTCTGCAGTGTCAGAACCCGAAATCACAAGTAGGTATCGCTAGCCTCTGAAAGTCACAACCAACGCAGGCAAAAACGTCCTCACACATGATCCATCACATATTCTTTGAAAAGACTCGTTACTGGCACGAGTGGTCCGCGTGCAAGCTAGCATTAAGTTGTAAGGCATTAATGCACCGACGCGCGGGGCATGACCACGCCTACACATACGAGAAACTTATTATGCCAACTTTTCACCAGCTTTCCTGCCATAAACTAGGTTTTTCCACTCTCACCCGCATTAAAATCCTGAGTGTGACTCAAAAATTAGCTTGCATACATTAATATTACAGTTCCAGGGAAAATCGTGTCTCGAAAAAGGTCCTAGTCACTTTGACGCAGTTTACCTATTAAGTTTTTATATTAAAACTGAATTTCAGCTTACATGACCTCGCGTTTAATAGCGGAAGCTGCCAAGTTCCACGATTACCTTGCCCAGGTTAAACAAAATTTTATACCGCCATCGAAATGCTCGTTAAACACTGAATCTCATAACGTTTTGATATTAAAGTTACGACAAGACTTTGGTATTCAACAAAGCTTTCAAGCATTCATTTAAACTTAGGGCTAAAAATTAATATCTCAGCAGTGGCTTGGTAAACGGTCTTAAGGTAAATAAACGGTTAAGAATAAATAATATTCAGTGGTGAGACTCCCATGAATGATCTCTCCCACGACGCGGCAACCAACCTTAGATGCCTAGCTAAAAAACTAAAGTAGAATAGAATAGAATACTCTTTATAAAAAAAGAAAGGCAAAGAAAGTCTTCAGCTATTTTTAATTTAAGCTTTTTGATTTGTTTTATTTTGTTCAACAACAGGATAAGTAGGTACAGTCAGCAATAAAAGTCGATTAACACTTCAGTATTTTTAATCTTAAATAGGTACCTTTTTGCTTAAAATTGCAGTAATTTTTAGAATATAAACTCTTTGCTTTTATGTGAAAAGCTAAGCACTGGTATGAAATATGAAAAACATAGGCTTTATCAGCCAGTACGTAGGTACTTAAAACCACTTACTTTTAATTTTAGGTAAATAAGTAGTTACTTTCACGGCAAGTATTTACCTACCTACCTATTAAATTGCAAATAAACTTCCACCGTGCAAACACTATCCCCATCGCTCCCCTCTGAAATGATATGAAAATTAATAAATGATGAAATGCCCGAAGGCATGGAATACGAAATGATACGAACTGCAGTTCCGTATGGCTTTCTTAAAAATAAACTACCTGCTGTTTACCCACTTGCAAAGGGGATTTTCAGTTATAATTAATGCTACAAAGTAGGTATTGTATCCGTCGTAAATGAGCAAACTTAATTAATATATCCATTAGATCTCGTAACATTCTTTGAAACAATGAGACGTAAAAGGGTGGGCACCCTTCTGCGGGACCACCCTACCGAAGGGTACACTTACAATAATGGTCGCTGAAAAGCCTATTTTGTGAATGGCGTGTTAATAATTACGTTCCTACGCCAGAAATCGGTAAATAGGTAGGCTTCCTACAGATGTGTGGATTTCCACATCTGGTTGCCCATGCTCAAATTGAATTCCGAAGTTTCTGACGATAAAGTAACTGCAACTTAAATTTGAAGCTTGCTTTCCCATCATTATTATTTGTTGGCAAACACGCAACCACATCTCAGAAAAAAATAGGTACTATCGACACGCCTCTTTGAAAAACTGCAACACCAGAAGTGCGTTATGGTGTGTGAAGGTGCGTTATTGCCAAACCAAAGGCAACGCTGGAAGCTCTCAAATGTGCTTATAACCCAAACAAGCACTCTGAAATTCAAATGGAACACAGCATGAGGTTGATGCTAAAGCTAGATGATGAAATAAAAGATGCAAATATGAAACAAAATACAATCATCCTTCTCTTTAAAATAGCACTCCTTGTAATTACTTAAGTATTGAAGTTTTCTATTGTAACTGTATGCTCCTTTTTTTTCCATGACAGCCAAGAGGTGAGTCCCGTATTATTTGAGAAGTTTTTGTTAGGTGGGTCGCGGTCCAGTCAACTTTTGGAACCACTGGAATGTTAAGTACAATTTTTCTTTCTTTTCTTCCCAGGTTGATGAGCGTTACAGCTGCTCTTGCGCGACTGCTACCCAATTTAGGGGGCCCAACGCCTCCTGCTGGAGACTGTAGGTATGTGAGGATTGTACGCATGGCCCTGTATGGGGCGCCCGTGTGGGCAGACATTAACAGCGCGCAATGTCGCAATATTGCGAAGGCCGCAGAGAGCGATGGCTGTTAGTGTGTTATAAGGATAGCGTACGATCTCCTACGACTAGGCAGCAATTCTCCTGGCCGAAAATACTTGCGTCCCTATATCGCTGGCGGAAGGTGGAGCTTACGCGTGGTCAGTCTCCGGTTCCCCAGGAATTCGAGGCACGAAGGACCAAGCTCCGTCAGATCCTAGTGGCTGAATGGAGGGAGCGACTTGCACAACCCAGGTGGGGGCTCGCCACGATAGTGGCGGTAAGGCCTGTTATGGAAGAATGGCTGGAGAGGCAGCATGCCGCTCTCAGTTTCCGATGACGCAGGTGCTTATTGGACACGGATGTTTCGGGAAACACCTGCGTCGCATTAGTCGGGAGTGGAAGCCCGCCTTTCATCACTGTGTGGACTGCCACGAGGACACGGCGCAACATACGCTGGAGGAGTGCTCAGCTTGGGCCCAACAGCGCTGTACCCTCGTCGCGACACTTGGTGCGGGTGATTTCTCACTTCCGGCCGTGGTTCAGTCCGACGTGTGGAATGCTATGGCCTCTTTTTGCGAGGAGGTGATGCATACGAAGGAGGCGGCGGAGACGGAAAGAGAGCATACCTCTCATTCCACCCGCACCAGAAGAGCAGCTGGGCGTCGAAGGGCTCTTAACGATCTCCGGCCACCATAAGAAGGGGCCTGCGAGCGGTGAAGTTGGGGCCGTGTCATCGCTCGAGAAGGGTCAAAGAGGCGGTACGCAGTATGCGCGCCTTAATGGAAGGATGTGTGGTTGTGGGTTCGGCCGCATTTGGTGATGAGGCCCGCTAGGCATGGCGGGCTGATACCAGTCGGGGGTGCGGCGAATTACAAGTATCTCCCGGGCCCCCGACTCATGGTACAAGAAGGAACAGTGGGGTTTTAGTCGGTAGGAGTCCGACATAACCCTCCTTTCTTCCCAGACGGAGGGTATTCCTATTCCTATTCCTAAAAATAATGAAAGGTAAGTGCCTACATAAAACTGAAAAAAAGATAGGTAATATTTTCCTTCATTGATGCGACGGCTATATTTTTCGCGATAACGCGAACTACACTTCATGCGCTCTCTGTTGTAAAGCGAGACGTCGAGTCTCGAGTGATGTGCCAAAGAGAGCGCGCGAACTACTTAGACCATTTTTCAAAACTTAGTTCAAAATTTTTATTTCACAATAATGACAAATTTTTCTTAGGTTTAAGGTTTTTAATGTTAGAAAATATACACTTCTTCTTCTTAATTTACTTACAAATTATTTACGAATAGGAAAATAAAGTTCAAACTAAAAATATTAGCTACGGTATTAGTAGATAAATAATACCGTTTTCACTCACATCTTCCTTGTAAATACTTTTTGTTAGTCGCTTTTCATTCATCCTGTCAACATGACACATGACCAAACATGGACTTATTATAAATTGTAGAGGGATTTTCGTTTTTTTTTTTTCAACTCTTCCCTAGTTGCTGGATAGATGGCGCTGAACTTGGTATGTTACTGCAAGGAACTGAACGTCACATAATTTTTTTATTATTTCACTTGGATGTAATTTTGAGATAGTAAAACGAAAGCAAACGAAAGTGTCACTCATCGAGCGTATGTGACGTGACGCAATGTTTTTTTTCCAAGCGTTTTGGCTTTGGTACCTAGTAACGTAGTCAGTTCAACGCCATCTTCAGGGTTCTTGGAAACTATGTTTTTTTTAATACTCAAAAGAAAAACCTCTCATTCCATGTGACCACCAAACCATCGAAGCATACTTTTTAATTTTTTGTCACTACTTGACAATTAATGAAAACAACTACCTATCTTGATGACAAGTTGGCAGCATTATAATGTTTTTGTCAGCTGGCAACTCAAGCGACAGTTGACTTGACAATTGACGAAAAAAAGCGCGGGAACCTTGAAATTATTAATATTGTATATTTCTTTGTATATTTTGGGAAGAATCCGAAATATTAAATCTATAGTTAGTGTGAATAGTTGTAAATAGTGATTTGAAGATGGGGGGAAGCAAGAAGCGGAAAAAAGCGGAGCCTCCTGACGATCGAGCATCAGTGGATACTTCTTCTGACTCTGATGAAGACTGCAGCAAGAAGTATAGCATATTTAAAGTTCCAGGGTATTCAAGGAAGTACCCTGAAAACAGTAAAAAGTCCGAATATATCGTGTTCTTATCTCATCAGAATGAGAACAAAACATTTACTGACAAGGATAGGCTGGCCATATCCCATGCCATACGGAAATATTGTGTGACTGGGATACTACATTTGAGGTCAATAAATAAATATAAAATTGGGATCACTTTCGATCTTTCCAATAATGCTAATGTTTTCTTGCATAATAAAAAATTATTGGAAGAAATGGGTTATAAAGCAACAATACCTGCTGTCGACACTGAAGTGACTGGGGTTCTTACCTCAGTCCCTACGGACTTATCCAATAAAAGAATATTTGCGTTAATTGGGAGTTCCAGAAATGTGATACAAGTGAGGCGCTTCATGCGCCGAGTGCAGAGTCCGAGTGAGGGTGGTGCGGTCACATACCAGCCCACTCAAACTGTCGCGGTGACTTTTGCATCAACAGAGTTGCCACAGTATGTATATCTAGACTCTTGGAGACATGAGGTAAGCGTGTACGTTCCACCTGTAAAGCAGTGCCTTCAATGCATGAAGTTTGGGCATATTGCAAAGTACTGTAAAAATGATATAATATGCTCCATATGTACATCCAACCATAGTTTTAAAATATGCAAAGAAGATCCTAAAAACGCTAAATGCGCCAATTGTGGTGGCAATCATGTCGCTATTTCAAACACTTGTCCCCAAAAAAAACAGAAAATTGAGGAAAGTAAAATTAAATCCAGAGCCGTCAAGTATTCAGATTTATTCAATGAAAATTCATTATTGAAACTCAGATTATGAACTTATCTAAGTCAGATTTGTTCATGAATACTCTAACAAATGCAATAACAAAAATTATAGTAAGCCAAAAGATAAACCCATAAATACTACATCTATAAAAGAAATTCTACAGAACACATTCAGAAATAGTACTTCCTCTCTTAAGAATGGATCTTAATATCATGCAATGGAACGCACAAAGTATTTTAAGTAATAAGCTTTTATTAACTCGATTTCTCTATGACCATAACATACATTTAGCAATTATATCTGAAACTTGGTTGACACCTATTAAACATTTTAACATTAGAGGATACAAAATAGAAAGAAATGATATTGGTAACAAACACAATGGCGTAGCTATTTTAATTCACAATAGTATAGATTACAGAAACATAAATACATATTCTGATAATTCCTTACAAAATGTTTGTGTAAGAATTACTGTAAATAATACAGAAATAAGTATTGTAAGTTTTTATTGTCCAACAAATTGCACTCCTTCTTTTAACAAACATAAATTTGAATCTTTAATAAAATCAGTGCCTGAACCAATGATATTTGCTGGTGATTTCAATGCCCATCACACATCATGGGGATGTAATTCTACAAATCCAAGAGGTAGGGATATTTTGGAGATTATTGATGATAATAATTTTATTTTATTAAATAATGGTGAAGTGACAACAGTCGGTTCTTTGACGTGGCGTCCAAATGCTTTAGATTTGTCCTTGGTGTCCCCATCATTGGCTCTTTCTTGTGATTGGTCTGTACATAATGATCCACTCGGCAGTTACCACCTTCCTGTAATTATTAAAGTTTTTTTAAATAATAGTAGTTTAGCAAACACTAGTAGCAACAAACATTTGCCCATATATCCTAATTTTAAATTGGTTGATTGGAAGATGTATGAACAAAATGTAGATTTAGAATTATCTAATTTTCAGGACCAAAACTTTGCTCCATTGGAAACTTATACTGCGTTTTGTAAAATTTTGCATTCTGCAATTGATAAGTGTCTTCCTAATACGCCAGTTTCTATGCATACTGATTCCTCTATGAAAAACTCATCTCATAGGAATTTTGTTAAATCCCCTCCTCTTCCTTGGTGGAATAAAAAATGCTCAGAAGCAGTTGAAAAATCTAAGTTGGCTTATATTCATTTTAAAAACAATCCCTCAGATGACACATTTATACAGTTTAAAAAATTACAAGCCCTCAAAAAACTTACTTTGAAAACAGAAAGATCAAATAGTTGGGTTGATCTCTGCAGCTCCTTTAATCGATGTACGCCTCTGTCGAGAATCTGGAAATATATGCGGAAATTTAATAAAACATATTCTTGTAACAATAATGATGATAGTTGGATTCAAGATTTCCTGCAAAAATATACCCCAGACTATGTAAATAATAAACCAAATTTTCCTCTTCCCAGTGAGACAAATTCTGTAAATACTTTTTTAATAAAACCATTTTTAATACAGGAGCTCATGGCTGCTGTCTGTTCTAGAAAAGATAGTGCTTTTGGACTGGATGGTATTCCTTATATTATGTTGAAAAAGCTTAGTGATAGAGGTTTGCACACTTTTCTCAAAGTATTAAATAATCTGTGGTTGAACAATGATATACCTCACTCTTGGAAGTCTGACTGTCTGGTACCTATTTTGAAGCCTGATAAAATTCGTTCAGATCCCGATTCCTATCGCCCCATTGCACTTACATCTTGTGTTGGTAAAATTTTTGAACAATTAATAAAACAAAGGTTGGAATTTTACATAGAACAAAACAATATTTTACCTGCTAATCAATTTGGTTTTCGTAGAGGAACATCGGCTCGTGAAAGTATTTGTCAGTTACAGCTTGATATCCAAAATAGTTACATTAATAAGGATTGTTTAGTGTCAGTATTTTTTGATGTTGCTGGAGCTTTTAATAGCGTCAATATTGATGTACTTTGTTCTGAATTGCTTCTTATTGGAATTCCAAACAAAATAGTTCACTGGATCTGTGAATTCTTGACTGAAAGGAAAGTTTATGTTAAGAATAATTATAAATTATATGGGCCAAGGTTTGCTTCTGTTGGAGTTTGTCAAGGCGGAATACTTTCTCCATTAATATTCATTTTGTATATTCGTCGTTTGAATTTGATTCTAGGTTCTGAGGTTAAAAATCTTCAATTTGCTGATGATTTGGTTGTGTATTTGTCTGGGAAAAATTTAACAAATATAACAAATAGTCTAAATAAGGCTTTAGATGGTTTATCTACATACTTTTCTTATTTAAATCTAGATATAAATGCACTTAAGTCTAAACTAGTAGTCTTTGGTAAAGCTAGCAACTTCAGTCCTTCTGTGTATTACAATCAAGTTTCTATTCCTATTTTTCATGAAGCTAAGTTTTTAGGTGTCACTTTTACTCATAATTTTTCGTGGAAAAAATATGTTGAATTGGGTGGCCCAATTCATGAAATCACTAAGTCCTAAAAGTCATTTTTGAAATAACGGCATTTTACGGTGTTAATTGAGCGTTGAAATAACATGTGATGAAGTATAAAAAAAATAAAAAAGTACATTTTAGTTCAAAATGCGTAGTTTTATTTATCAAAAGAAAGAAAACAATATAGTTAACAGGAAACTTACCAATTATTGGTAAGTTCAAGAGCTAACAGAGTTTTCAATGTCTTGAAAGCTTTGTGTAGAACCTCCTGGGGTGCTGATCCAAAAATATTGTTGCTTTTGTACAAATCTCTGATTCATAGTCATTTTGAATATGGTTTTCTCTGTTTTGCTGGTGATAGAAGGATAGTAGATATCTTTGATAAAATACAAAATAAAAGCTTGAGACTTATTACTGGAGCATTTAAAAGCACTCCAATCAATGCAATGCAAGTTGAATGTAAACTTCCTCCATTAAGTATAAGATTCTCTTACTTGAAAGAAAGGTTTTTATTAAAACTATATAGTAAAAATAATAATCACCTGTTTTCAAATTTGACACAGTCTAGTACACCAACTATTTGTAACTCTCTATATATACTTCAAGGTTTTTCTCAATATGTAAATTTTCTTGAAACTTTGCAAATTCATAAGTCATCTCTTCTTCCATGTTATCAGGGGGATTTTAACAGCAAATTTCCTGCGATTGACATCATCATTGACCACAATTTATCCACCAAGGAAGATGTACATAGTAAACTACTTGAGTTTACTGATTATAGATTTGTGTATACTGATGGCTCCAAAACTGAGTCTGCAGTCTCATTTGCTATTTACGATGGGCTATTGAATACTGGTACTGGTTATAAAATAAACTCAAACACAAGTATATTCACAGCTGAGGCTGTGGCTATTCTTGCTGCCTTAAAACACATTAAACATAAAAATGATGGATGTTGTGAATGGATTATAGTCAGTGACAGCATGAGTGTTCTTGAAAATCTCAAAAATAATAGGTTGAATTCTAATACAAACTATCTAATTTCATTAATAAAAGAGTCTTGGCTGCATTTGTCTTCTCATAATATTAAGGTTTTGTTCATGTGGGTCCCTTCACATGTTGGTGTGTTGGGAAACGAAAGGGCTGACTTTTTAGCCAGAACTTTAACAAATTCTGAAGATGTCCCTGATTCTAGTGGTTTTCTCAACATAACTGTTCCATGCACAGACATTGTCCCTCTATTGAAAAAAAGATCCATTGGTATATGGAAAAGGCATTGGAATCACACAGTCCAAATTGAAAATAAAGGTTTATGGTATGCTGTATTTAATGTTCCCATAGGAACCATGCCTTGGTTCTGTAAAATCAATACTTACATGAACAGGAAGTTTTACTCCACCATACTCAGGCTTCGTTTTGGTCATTGTCGTCTAAATTATCACTTGTTTCGTCTGAAAATTGTGCATAGTCCTCTCTGTGATCATTGTAATTCTAAAGTTGAGCAATCTTTAGTTCACATTTTCTTTGATTGCTCATCTTTTGGTATCCAGCACCTTGTGCTAATGGATGAGCTTATTGAAATATATGGTAGTCCTGATTTGGTACCGCGCTCCATCCAGGCTCTCCTTGTAAATAGTTCGACGTATTTACATTTGTTTAATTTCATTAATAATACAGTTGGGCAAATTTAATTCCTTATGTTTATTGATATATATCTGTTTTGTGTATATAGTGTCTTTTTAAATATAAATAGTTTTTAATTTCGTAATACTTAATTCGTTTTCTATTGTAAATTAATAAGAAAGATAAGATAATTAGATAACCTCAAACCCCGTCAGTTGGGGTTTAAAAAAAAAGAAAAGGACTTGACACAAGGCTATTACAGAAAGCTTTTTTATAATGAGGGATTTTCTTTTTCTTTTTTTTTAACGCTTCCTTAGTCGCTGGATAGATGGCGCTGAACTTGGTAAGTTACTGCAAGGAACGGAAGTCAAATAATTTTTTTATTAATTCACTTGGATGTAATTTTGAGATCGTAAAACGAAAGCAAACGAAACTGTCACTCAACGAGCGTATATGACGTGACGCAATGTTTTTTTTTCCAAGCGTTTTGACTTTGGCATCTAGTAACGTAGTCAGTTCAACGCCATCTTCAGGGTTCTTGGGAACTATTTTTTTTTTTTAATACTGAAAAGAAAAACCTCTCATTGACTTTAATTTTGGATTTTACCTAAGATTTTGTAGAATAAAGTCTTATACACGGATTATAGTGAAATAAATATATTATAACACTAATGACTTAACACGGATTTACTTTACTTAGGAAAAATGAGAAACTGATGACTTAACTTGGATTTACTTACTTATGGATAAATATCAAACTAATGAATTTAACTGGATCTACCTTAGTTATAAAAAAACTGATGAATTTAACAGAATTTACCAAAAAATACCAACTAACTGATGACTAGGCAGCATGGTCCCTGACCCTAGCCTGTTCCACAAGGAACAAAAGAAAAAAAAAAAAAAATAATTGACAATTGACATTCGGCAATATTTATATTTTGGAGGTTATAGCTACGCACGAAAAGCGCGTAAATAAGTGTAAATAAAGTTACCTACAATAATAAATAAGCGTAAAAAAAACCTGAAAATGCGTTTCGCAATCAAACAAGTAAGCAGTAGTGGCGAACGTATCGGTATTCTAACCGGATTCTTGAAATCTCCGGGCACTGTTATTGAAACTCCAACAGCAGCTCTACTAACTCAGGTACTTTTCAAAATATTGATTTAATCATGACTATTGAGGTCATTAATTTAGGCTTTTATGATATACATTATATTCTGCCTGTACATTCTAAATGCTAAATTATACATAAATAAAATTGTTGAAGGTCAACCCTCTGTTATGATTTTTTAACCGACTTCAAAATTGAAGGAGGTTCTCAATTCGGATGTTTATATTTTCTAGTGTATTTTCCTTGTCCCATCTGTCTGTCTGTCATCATTCAGTCATCACCAGCCTGTATCCACTCACTGCTGGGTTGAAGTTACCTGTCCGTTGGGGGTAATGTTCGCTGATTTACGGGAAATCTGTGACTCATCCACTCAAATATATAATCAGCCTATAACATTCCCATAGCTGGGACACAGACCTCCTCTCAGTGAGGGGATAGGGGCTGTAATCCACCGCGCGGGGTCGGTGCGGGTTGGTAGATGTCACGTCTTCGAATTTTGAGTTCTAGGACATGCCGGTTTCCTCACGATTCGATTCGTTTTGAGAGCAGTGGTGATGAATTAATTTACACAAAGTAAAGTGCCTGTCTGGGTTTGAACCTACGACCTACAACTCGTAAGTCACCGCCCTTACCATTGGGCCACCACTGCTCGTGTACTCACTCAATAATTTATCTAAATTAAAAATAAGGAATTCACAACAAAATTTTGTGCAACTTATGTTGAGCTTTGAGCAGCTGTACTGTTATTGCATGAAACCAATTCCTCTCAATTTATTTATTAAATTATAAAAAGAACATCTGTTTGATTATGGAATGTTTACTTTTTCAGGGTGGCAGTGTATCCCATATCACCGCAGAGGTATTATCCAAAGTGTTTTCAACCCCACAACTGTTATGGGTGCCAGTATCAAACTCCTTACAATTAGAGCCAGGTATGAAGGCTCAAGGCGAAGGTGTTGCCAAGTTTGCTGGCTTGCCAGAACATCTAATTTGCATGACATCACATAACATGAGTGAACCAACTCCTTCTGGACATTTTGAGCTTGACAAAGTACCTCTTTGGACCAAGAATGGAAAGAAAATGGTTAATGCGGAGAGGTAAGACCTGAACATGACTAAAGAAGCAGGGAATATACAGTTTTACTTTACTTGTTTTTTAACAGTAAAACAGTTATTATGAGACAAAATAAACAAACAGTTCATCTTACAGGATCAAGCTTTATATGGTACAAGTTTTCTTAAAATTTGACAAATAATGAAACTTGCTAATGTCAAACCATACTTATCTCACTCCTTGAAATTGAATGAATTTTCAGATATATGGATTTGATGGAAGTGTACAAACCAGAAATAATTTTGGCGATTGCAGATGGCCGAACAGCACTAAATGAGGGGTACAAGAGAATCCTGAAGTCTGTGGATAGGACCTGCAATATGTTGGATACTTGTGTGTATCGATATAAGGCCTCAAAGCAGCTGCGAGATAGTGCTCTCATTGGTGAGTAATAAAATTTATTACGTTACTTATTATTTATTTAAACTTCTCGCACATAATAAGGTACAAAGGCAAAGGCAGACTTAATGCCTTAGGCATTCTCTACCAGTCAACCAAGGGTGGTGTAGAGATAAGATGGCACCTGCCATGCTTTTATATGTTCTTGTGTAAGTACCTATATTATTTAAAAATATAACATAATGAATTATAAATAATATAGGTATCTACACAAGTACATGAATAGGTTAGGCATAAAATTATAATACAAATACATGGGTACTTGCATATTCTGGTTTCGATAGATTACAAAATGAGCGTGGCATAGCAGTAAACCCGTGTCGTTAAATTTTTGTGTCTCAAAGCTGTCACCGGTGCAGTGATCTACTTACCTTTTTTACCTGTCTGCACAACGCAATGAAGGGTCATGTGTTTATCAGCCTATGTAATGTATGTTTGTTTCGTTGTGGAGGTCTAGAGACCAAACATGTGGGCCGATATTTTACATTAGCCTCTGTTTGGGCTTTGCCATGGTTTGAGGGTAACATTTTTTACTTGTATGTTACTCAAGTATGTATGTCCTTTTCTATGTTCCCCTTCAGTTGGTAAACTGACCAGACATTTATGCTGAAATGATATTTAAGTGGAAGTCTTAAATTTCTCTCAAAATAAAAAGCTCTAAAATCTCTTTGATGCAATTTCCAGGTGTGGTGGTAGCCTCTGGGATGCCTAAGAAAAATAATGAATCCATCAAACATGTACTGAAACATAAAGATACTCTTACCGGAGTAGCTTTGGCAGGAATAACGGATGCAAAAGAGGAACCTGACAATTTGGCAGCACAGAAATTAGATGTTATTTTTAAGACAGTTGGTGTAAGTATCTGAATTACTGAAATACTGGTATTCAGCTGCATCTGGTTATACTGGAAGCAGTTTGTAAACGATCATATATTATTTTGAAATAGTATTGTTTTCATAATGTTGAGCATGCTATGTAGCCTGTAAGACAATGTTTAGACTGCACTTCAGTGCTGCAGCTGTTGAGAATTTACCGTTTTCCGATAGATTACAGAATAACGACTTGTGTAGACCACATACAATATTGCGTAATTATGCTTTTGCCTAAGCAGCATAATAGGTAATATGGGCTGGTGTCCGCAACTCCACGTCAATGCGCGTATTTTGCGTACGGGTGGGAAAATTGATTATTCGATCCACCCCAGCTCCTCAAGGAAGGCCAGCAACGCCTCGATGTTACTGACCGTCTCATGTAGCGTACCTACCGGAGTTACCGAAGTACTTTGCCTTGTACAGTCACGAGCACTAATACGTCAACACTTGGCAACTTTAAATTGCGATTTTTTCACGAAATAACGAATGCAACGTTGAGATACGACACTTTACATAAACCTATGGGTTCGAAAATACTATGTTCCTATTAATATAAAATTTCATTTAAAAATAAAGGAGAAAATCGCCTTTGAATAAAGTCAAGTGTATACATACTTGTGCTCGTGACTGTACGTGGCAATGACTGGGCAGTTTAGAAGCACATGTGCCGCTGTCTCGTCATCCTCCATGCAGGCCCTGCAAAGCGGACTGTCTGTTACTCCTATGACAAAGAGGTGTTTATTAAATGACCCGTGGCCAGTTAAAGCTGCAGTAACTATACGCAGCTTTTGTTTAGTTAGACGGAGAACCTGTTTCGTGAGGCGGGCATCCAATGTGGGAAGTGCTTCCCTAGCCTGCCTGCATTCGACTTGGTCCGTCCATACCCAAGTAACACAGAAAGCATTATAACAAACGAATAGTAAACTTATGTACAACTTAAGATCCGTATAAACTCTTATATAAGTTCACCGAGCATCTTGACGCTTTATATTGGCATTTAAAAACCATTATGATGCTTTACACTGTATAGCGGTTGGATAGTGGCTTATCAAAATGCTTTTGTAAAGCCTTTAGTTTTATTGCAGTAAACCACAATCCAGCTATACACCTTTCAGCTGTATTAGTGCATTTGGATCTACAGTAGCATTTTTAAGTAGTAAATAAATGCTTAATGCTGTTTAATAGCATAAACATGAACCATTATAATGCCACGTAAATCCGCTATACATCTTTCAGCTGTTTTTAGTGCCTTAGGGTCTATAATTGCATTTTTAAGTAGTAAGATAATGCCTAATGCTGCTTAATAGCATAAACTTGTACCATTATAATGCACCGTAAATCCGTTATAAAGCTTTGAGCTGTTTTTAGTGCCCTTTGTTGTGTAATAGCACTTTAAAGTGGTAAGTAAAAGCCTAGTACTGCTGGACAGCATAAACGTGAATCAATGTAATGCTTGCATTTTTAAAGATCAACTGAGTTCTGTTGTACAGCTAACAGCTCTTTAATCAAATAAAAGTGAGTTATTGTAATGCGTTAAGCTGTATATACATTCAATTGTCTTCCATTTTTAATAATTCAGCTTTGGCAAGCTGATATATTTTATTTTGTACGGCATTGTATGGTTGGTATACAAAAATTACTGAAAATAAGAAAACAACTATGGTAATAAATAGGTGATTGTTTTTCTCAAGGATCCCCATGGCACTATTTCAGTCTACATCAAGTCTACTGGTATACCGGTGAACCCATATAAAACTACTTTATAGACAATGGCACTACACTGTTCATCAAAAGTCTTCTCTTTGGCCTCTGGCTTAATAATTGTTCACATGTGAGTATTTATACTGCTGGCGGCATTAATTAGCCTTTTTAAAGGCTCACCGGGCTGCTATAGACCGACACCATTTTGTAAATATTTTATAACCAAAAAATATTATCATTCGGACTTATTTATAAAAGCAATAGACCTATATAATAATGATATAACTTAATTTAATACTGCCCAACCAATAATATTATGTTAATAATGCAAAATTCGTTCTAAACAGGAATACACAATTAATTTGATTATTTCACACAATATCTATAAATAACATTTTATATCAAAACCACAAAATATCGAAGGCGCGTGAAAATTCTCAATGAAACTTATATAGATATTTACAGTAAACTACATTGCGCAGTAATATTTGAAGGCATGAAATAGCAAAAGAGTCAAAAATTAACCCAGTATTATACATTTTGTTTTGATGCAAACAAATATGGTGTCACTCAGTTTTGACCGTCTTCGTCCATATTATGTTGCGATACAAAGTAGTTAAATTACAACGTTAATTGTGTTATAACATTTGTACCGTGGTACTAGAGACGTTTTTGCAATGATGTAGGGTTTATTTAAGTTCTAACTGTGAACACTTAAACAGCTCCAATCATTCTTTTACTACATTCTAATGCTAGTGTAATGCTTTTGTAATGCAATTAACATCTTCATTATCAATAATATTGCTAGTATAATGCTTCTGTAATGCGATTGGCAACTTCATTGACCGTAATAATTCTTCTTTAATGCGATTGGTAACTTCTTTGACCATAATAATGCTAATATATTGCGCCTGTAATGCTATTAAACAACTATTTGTGAACCTATTTAGGATCTAAAGCCGTATAAATTGTGCCCAAATAAGCATTACAATAGCCGTACAAACGTTTGTAATGTTACTATAGAACTAACTCAAAATGCGAAAACGATACAGAAATGCTGTAAGTCGGCCGTTATACTGCTTTGATGTGTTACTTGGGTAGTTTGTCATGTTGGTCTCTTGTGCTTTTCCTTACCGGAATGCGTATATACCCGAAGGAGAGCAGCTAAGCAGCATATTATTATGTCTAAAGTTCAGCTTTCTTAAACTGTAGGACAAAATATTGCCGATGCGACTTTAATGTTTGATGCTCGACGCCTACTTAAACCATCATGGCAAAGTTAATCGCTCCGCCATCTCCATAATCTATTCCTAATAATAAAGCTGAAGAGTTTGTTTGTTTGGATGCGCTAATCTCTGGAACTACCAGTTGGATTTGAAAAATTATTATTGAATTTCGATAGCCCAATTCTTGAGGGAAGCGACTATTTATCATTACGCCTGGACTCTTAGGAACCGAGCATAAAGGCGCAGTCGCTAGCAAATGCTAGTGTACGATATGGCTGGGCTGAATATAGGCTCTCCGAACTATCGCGCATGTACATGCACTTACTCACATTCGCCTCATGTCACCTTTTGGTTTCAAAAAATATAATTGCGCAGCCTTCTGCGCAAAGTTCGGACCGGCCATAACTCATCAGCCATTTTGTTATGGATGCTGTGGCAAAAATAAATAAAGCCAAATGTGATGATGCAATCCGACTGATTTCGGCCAGGGCGATTGCTTTTTTTTTGGATGGGAAATCATCAAATGACTCCTCCCGCTCTGGGTGGAGCGGAAGGGAGTGTCAGACTCTTACTGACTAAAACCCACCCGTGTTCCTTCCTTAGCCCTTTGTGTTCCGGGCCAGCGGTAACCCTTTCGGACAATCCCGCTGGCCCGGCAGGCTTCGGCCCTAAGGGGCCCCTCCTCGATGCTGACATCTCTTTGAGGCCAGGGCGATTGCTTCAACTCCGCAGTAGCTGCCGTTCGTGAGCTCGCATGTGGCTTATGTAGCCAATCCTTTTTGAGAAAATCCTCGCACATTGCGGGCACGTGAGCACACCATCTATGTAATTATAGTTAATTGCCGTAGGTGGTCGGGCTTTCAATTGGTCACGCTTGACATCAAGCTCAAGGCGCCGCCGTAATTCAAACTCACGAAATATTTAAGCTGCTTGCTGCTCCCACGGAGACGGCTCCAAGTAGCACCTGCTAAAGGGACGCTTAATTAAAGCACATCTTTATACCTGCGGAGCTGTCCGCCATGCTTGCGCTTGCCCTCCTCAAGTTCACAATAAAAGATGCGCTTTGCCACTCGCTGCGCTGTCAACCGTGACACATGTCCGCACCATCGAAGTTGACGCCGTACGAGATAAGACTCAATGCCATCAACATTAGCCCTGCGTAGCAATTCGGTGTTCCGCATGCGATCAGACCGTCGGACCTTAAGAATTCTCTTAAGACATCGAAGGTGGGTGGAACCGGTCCAGCATGCGGATATGCCGGCGGTACACGGTCCAGGTTTCGGTTGAATATAAAATGTTAGGCAGCACGGCCGCCATGTATTATTATATATTACACTAGCTGCGCCCCGCGGTTTCATCCGCGTAAATGTCGATCCCGTGGGAATATCGGGACAAAAATTAGCCTATTATGTTAATCCAGGGTGTCAGCTACCACCATACAAAATTTTATCAAAATTGGTCCAGCCGTTTGAGCGTGAAAAAGTAACAAACATATAAACACACACTCACAAACTTTCGCCTTTATAATATTAGTGTGATTAATAAGAAACAACGTTTGTACACATCATCACCTACATTCCTTAGTCATCATGATGCAATATTTCTTGTAATTGCTGCCGTCAGAATGGATTGTGCTTAATCCCACGCCTCTGATTAGTCAGCGGTAATACAATACTACCTTTTCTTTCATGTATAGGAAAGAATTTGATCGAATTCCTTATTGGGTTTCTATATAGATCAAATAATTAATACCTAAACAGTATACACGTCAGGAACGATGAATTAATATGTGCTTTGGTATTTTGTCTTAAGCACGAAGACACATTAAGCTATAAAATTCCAGTAGATATAAGTTGACTCATTCTACGAAAAGCCGGTACAACGGGAGGGAGCTAAAACTGGATAAGTCATCGTGTGTAGGTACCTACCTATATTCGTTATTGCTGCGTGCTATGTAAGAATGTGAAAATCCGATATTGCACAAACAAACACAGGAAAAATCCTGTGGAAAATATTAAAAAAATATTATGTAATATCAATCAGATTTTTCCGTAAAAAAGTAATCATTTAACTTGGCGATAACTACGTCTCAGTTTAAAATTATGTTTACCAACCGAGCCTACGCAAGTCAGTTTGTTCGTTCTACAACATGGTTAGCAAATAGTTTACATAACGCTATTATAATTCGTCATATTTCACCTTGAATAGGCATGTGAAAACGTAAGTATGTTACGTAGGAACTTTAATAAAATATTAAACGCTTTACGCTCGCATTTTACGATAAAAATATCACGTTACCGAAAAAAAAACTGCATAATTTACGCATTTTGTTATCACCGTCGCAGATTAGTGGATAACAATTTTTTTATCAACCCATAAAACTTCCACTGACAAACATAGTTTTTCCATTAGATCGCTTATAGTAAACACATCTTTGAAATTATTGAATGGGTAAGTTATTGCATTACAGTATAATTGCAAGATGCTGCAAACTAGGAACTCTGCCTACTCATCAGGCCCGGATTGGCCATACGGGCAAATCTGGCGAATGGGCTATGGGCCGGATGCCTGATGGGCCGGTGTGGCCGATTGGCGGTCGACGTTCTTTTTAAAAAAAACGCGATACTTCGACTAAAATAACGTCCTGTACCGTCAATTCGAGGACATAGTTCAATTTACGTTATCATCATTGTACAATGAGTATTCATTTACTCATAATCATAGATTAATATAAAGAAACTAGCTGCGCCCTGCGGTCTCACCCGCGTAAGTTTCGATTCCAAAAAATTTTTGGAGAGGGCCACCCTTATCACCTAGGCGTATAAAAAATAGCCAACGACTATTATATAGATGGGCAATCCACCGGGTTTAAACTCGGTGCTTTTGATAAACACCCGTAAACACCCATAAAGTTGGGTGTTTACGGGTGTTTATCAAAGCACCGGGTTTAAACCCGTGTGGATTGCCTATCTATTCCTACGACCTATTCTCAGACCTACCAAAGATACACATTTTTTTTATAAAAGTCGGTGAAGCCGTTTTGGAGGAGTTCGATAACAAACACTGTGACACGAGATTATTATATATAAAGATTATTTAACTTTATTTATTTTGCATATTGGTGTTATTCACGGTGCACAACCTCTTATGCCCCCTCTCCTTTACGCAGCGTCTTAGCAATAAAAAATTATAGAAGGTCTTTTATGCTAAACGATCGAATCTACGTAAAGAAACAAAGTATTGGTATTGGTAAGACGGACACACACCAGCACAGCTTTGACGTGGATCAAAGCGCGTATTTTGCTTACGGAAGAAACGAAAGTAATGAGACAACCTTTTTGCACAATTTCAGGACGCGTTACCAAAAGACTTGCTACGTGTAGTAGAAGGTTGTTGGAACCCAGCGATCATAGTAGCAGCTATCGAACACGGCTGGGACGTATTCGACGGGTCGTACCCCACCAAGCTCAGCAATACAGGACATGTACTGACCCTAAACTTCGACACAGACCAACGAAGTACTGAACCGTGTATCTTAGATCTCAATGACGAAAGGTATGTTTAATCTGTTGGCCTTTTTTCTTTGATCTTCCTAATTTGAATAGTAATGAACGATTTTATTTTTAAACGTCTTCCTCGAGTTTTTAAGCAAGGACAAAGGTTTTGTTTCTTGTGGCTGGCCGTACTATGTCTGGAGTTCGAACTTTGAAATTACTATAGACGAACTCGTTCGATTAGCAAACCTGTTCTTATCACACTGAGGTCCAAAGTCCAAACTGCCATCTTCCGATCGAAATTGCGGCCTTGCGGCATCTCATCAGCGCCTAAAGTGACAAAAAATTGAGGTCAAATCGCACGCGTTAGTCCACGAGTGTCCGTCCGCACGTGTTAAACTATCTGGTGATTGCCGCTGCGGCGACCTCTCGCTTGTTGTTGGCATAGCGGCAACATATTCTGTGCTTTAAAAATCTATAATGTATAAATGATCAAAGTTGACGGCAGTAAAGGTGCTCTTATATTTGTGGAAGAACTTCTCTAACAATTTTGATTAAGCTTATAAATACCAACTGGCGGTGATACTAATTCTGAACTTTTTTATGCAACTTCCCAAATTGAATCTTAGCTGAACTTGTTTTTGTACAACATTTATGATTAATTATTATTTTAACCACACAAAACCTACCTATTAAATTATATTTTTAGAATTTAATTGCATAAACATCACTGCCTTTTTTAGGTTATTTTTGTTTGATGTTTTACCATTAACTTTTTGTCCAATGCTATTTCCTGCAAAGGCAAAAAGTTGTTATCTACAAAACAAAAAAATAACTCTTTACAAACACATTTCAAGGCAGTTAATAGTATAAATTACTGCTCTCAAACCGGTGAAGGGAACCATCGTGAGGAAACCGGCATGTCCTAGAACCAAAAATTCGAAGACGTGTGCCATCTACCAACCTGGACTGGGCCCGCGTGGCACACTCCCACTCGAAGAGAGGAGGCCTGTGTCCCAGCAGTGGGAACATCATAGGCTGATTATAAAACACATTTTAAGGCAATTTATATTAAACGTAGCTGCGGCCGCGGATTCACCCGCATAAATTTCGAATATCGGGATAAAAAGTAGCCTATATGTTAATCCAGGATGTCCGCTACCTCCATACCAAATTTTATCAAAATTGGTCCAGCCGTTTGAGCGTGAAGAAGTAACAAACATATAAACACACACACACACACACACACACTCACAAACTTTCGCCTTTATAATATTAGCGTAATTACAGGTACAAAGAAGATTTCACTCCAGTATTAGAAGGATGCGAATGTTTAACTTGTAAGAAGCACACACGAGCGTATATCCGCCATCTTTTAAACACTAGAGAGATGCTTTCGTCTGTGTTGTTGAGCATGTAAGTATGAATTAATTTCCCTTTCGTAGTGCAGAAATAGCGATCGTAGTCTCACAGCAGTACTTCACTTTGAGTATTTAATTGTAGCTACATATTGCTACAGTGCTATTGTCTGTGTGGTGCCGGACTTAAAGAATTGCACCACCCCTTACTTCCCGTGGGTGTCGTAAAAGGCGACTAAGGGACCGGAGAATGGGCAGCAGCGTTCTCTATTTATTCCACCATCATACCATACTGCGATCGCCAACCCGCCTGCCAAGCGTGGCGATTATGGCAAACCCCCCCCAAAATTGAGGGAGGCCTATGTCCAGCAGTGGACGTCTATTGGCTGAAACGACGATTGCTACAGTGAGAGTGATTGTAGACAAATTCTATACAATCAAAGGAATCCTTATCTTGAGAGTGATTGTAGACAAATTCTATACGCTCAAATTAATTCTTATCTTGAGGAACCGTAGACAAATTCTATACTTACACTCAAATTAATTCTTATCTTGAGGAACCGTAGACAAATTCTATACTTACACTCAAATTAATTCTTATCTTGAGGATGATTGTAGACAAATTCTATACACTCAAATGAATTCTTATCTTGAGGGTGATTGTAGACAAATAAATGAATTCTTATCTTGAGGGTGATCGTAGACAATCAAATGAATTATTGTATTGAGGGGATTCTCTTTTTGACTGTACTCGTCTGTATAATGATTTAACAAAGTGTGTACACCTACTTACAGTCCGGCCGTCGAGAGAAGAGAGTTCCTGGCAGTCACTGTGACAATTCTAGTAGCTAATAAAGACCAAATTCGCAAAACACGCATTCGTTTGTTTATAACTGACGGGTGTTAAGAACAAATTCTCTCTGCGGCCGCACAGTAGTTAAGCAATAAAGCGATCTTCATTTTTATACTGTTAGGGAAACACAAAACCTTAGTTTGAGTCATATCGATGTTTACCTTAACCCTCAAGGTTTGATATTATCTAAGTTTGAGTCATGGTGACTTTGTTTGTCTATTTACTCATGCAAAGTGTGAGTACCTACTTATAGTCCGCGCGGAACTAGTTGGCCGCGCCTTAGGTGGGGACGGGGTGAGGGCGGCGGGGTTCCTTAGTGTTCGCAACGCACGTACTGAGTAATGACAAAGCGCCCTCGCCCCTCCGTCCCACCGCTCACATACTTAAGGCGCGGCCAACTATAGTTCCGCGCGGACTATAGTATTTAATTGTACAGTATTATAGATAGAGCACAAATTGTAGACAATAAAATTAAATCTTATCTTAAGGGGATTCTCTTTTTAACTGTACTTCGTCTGTATAGCGATTTTATAAACCAAGGTCTGTATACTTAGCAATATGTACACAGCGATCTTCATCATTTTGATGTGGTTGACGGATTACTAAATTTGAGTCATTGTGACCTTCAAGGTTTGACTATTTACACCCAAACTACAATTTAACATGCAACGTGTGTCTACTTTGATGACTAACAAATATCAGAAAGACATTCACAGACAGACAACTGGTTGACCGAAGTACACAAATAATGGCCATCAATGAGTTTCAATCAATGCGATCGGGCTGACTGCGGTCACCAATAAATTTTCCTAGCTTCGTAACCGTGCACATTTGATACGATATTAGGCCTTCGTATAGTCGACTGACTGAAAATGATTATACTTACTAGAACACTATTAAAATACGGCGCATACGTGTTCCACACACGCCTCAATGAAGGGGCTCGTTAGGGCCGAAGCCTGCCGGGTCAGCGGGATTGTCCGAAGGGGTTACCGCTGGCCTGGAACATAAAGGGCTAAGGAAGGAACACGGGTGGGTTTTAGTCAGTAAGTCTGACACTCCCTTCCGCTCCACCCAGAGCGGGAGGGGTCATTAGATGACTTCCCATCCTCAAAAAAAAAAAAAAAAAGGTACCTAATTATCATTGTAGGGAAGTTATTCTCATGGTAATGTTTTGGGTCTATTTAAATTATTGGAACGCACGTTCAGCAGTAAAAATCCTTACACAAAGTCGCCGAAACACGCATTACTTCCGAACGACTGCACCAAATTGGATATTTATTTTTTTGTTGTGTTCAGTATTGCCACGACAAGGTTTGTACGAAAGAGAATTTCGAAAAAAAAAATTGCACCCGAGCGAAGGTGGGGCGGGCCGCTAGTATACAATAATTGGAACACAATACGATACGTTTATTGTATTCTCGTGCCAAAATGCAATGCGGTAGACTCGACAGCTCGTGCGTCGGTTCGCGTCGGCTACAATTTTCGCGGGTAGTACGATTTTGGCGGGAAGAGTGGTCTCGCTCAGAGTTTTTCATTGTTTTTATTTACCTGTTTGTGTCCCTCATAACTTGTGTTTTTACATCTACCATACATATAGGTACCTACTGTGTATTTTATACCTACCATTTTCATCTTCCAGCCACAATCTACACCACTTCGATCAGCTGTTCCGCCACGCCAGACAGCACATCGCAGCGAATACATTCCGAAAATACAAGAAACACATCACCGAACAGTATGAAGCATACAAACTACCTCATTCAGCCAATGGAGTGACAGATATCAAAGAAAGTGACATTAAAATGAACGGAATTGATTACGTGAAGAAGAAACTGCGCGTGAGTGACGATGAGATTATTACTAGTCAAGTACTTAATTGTAGTTTGTAATAAATAGTAGTTTGTTTAGTTAGAGTTTAGTTTTAGAATGTACAGACGCCAGCACATCAAGCTACCCGAAACTGTCAATTTTTTCCAATCAACTTTGAACCTTATGCTTTAGCGATAAAGTTGAAAATCTGTTAAAGAAATTTGACAGATTGTAGTAGGTTGATGTGCTTGGCGTCTGTACCAATGTAGTAACTAGCTTTGAAGTGTAATTAATAATAATTATACACCGTGTAGTTTTTAATGGCTTGCAAACAGTGTTTTTTATTAGTTGTATAGCAAAATGATTTTCTGGCCATTACGAATGCACGGTGTATAGGTACTCCGAACAGTCCTTTATCATATTTCATTATGTCGGATCAATGGATATTAAGTATTAAGCATTTTTAGAATTCCATAGAAATACTGGCCAAACGTATTATACGTAATTCCATCCATACTAATATAATATTATAAATGCGAAAATGTGTCTGTCTGTCTGTTACCTCTTCACGCTTCAACCGGTGAACCGATTTAGATGAAATTTGGTATAGAGATAGTTTGAGTCCCGGGAAAGGACATAGGTTAGTTTATCCCGATATTCTCAAGGAATCGAAACTTACGCGGGTGAAACCGCGGGGCGTTGCTAGTGGGACATAAAAGTTACTGGCGATATGTGGGTGTACTATTAAGTAGGTACACCTCCGCCTAGCCCCTCGTGGCATACAGGCGTGGTGTTATATTGTAATAATAATAAATCCCGACACGATAGTCGACTGAGGGCTGATTTTACCAAATTCGGATATTCTATTTTTAGTCGGATTCGTGAAATAAAATTGACTTCTGACAGTTCTAGTATGGAAAACCTGTCAAAAAATCAAAATATATTCTCAGGTTACGATTTATTCTTGGTATAAAAATTTGGTGGAATTCGTCCTTATGGTGAATGCGCAATGGTAGATCGCGAAATTCAAATTTTCTTACGTACGTAGAATTATAATCATTAGAACATTAATACATCTTTCTAAGTTAGATTAGTACCATAACAAGAAATCTCTTAATAATGGAAAAGTGCAGGTACAAATCTAACTTAAAGAGATGTTTTAATGATTTTAATGACTATAATTCTGTAAATGCATATCTATTATATTCGTGAATCATATTTTGATCAAGATACAACCTGACACTGACCTGCAAATTGAAAAAAACGTAAGAAAATTTGAATTTCGCGGTCTACCACTGCGCATTCACCTTAATGAATTAAAATTGTAGCCTAGTAATTATTTAAGAATAATTACTTAATCAGTGATAGTGCGTAATTCGAATTGCAAGTTGTGATAAGGTGTTAATTTAATTTATAATGTGATTTAAAACCAAAAATAACACAGATTTTGTGATTCTAAAATAATGTTGGCTTTAAAATTCTTGTTCTCTTTTTCGTTTATTGTTGAAATACAGGGTAACAGGGAGACATCGACGCGCAAACTGAAACCATTGAATTCAGCACATGATTCTAGACTCCTTAGAGTACATATTTTTCGTTGGTTATCATAGAAAAGTGCAAAACCTACGCGGTTAATTTTTTTTAAATAATATTTTTTTATTTCAACGCCCATTCGTTGAAATTTCCAGAAGTTCAGTTTGTGAAGGTCCAGACGGGACCACCACAGCTTAATTAAAAGAATGTAGACTTGGAACTACCTATTTGTCTTTATAAAAAGAGTTTACAATTCAACGTAATTTCTAGCACTCTATCTCATTAAACTAAAACACCATATTAAAATATTTGACACTTGCTTGAACGTTCGAATGGAACACCATGGCAATTATGACCAGCCAGCACCTATTGCTAAAGGTAGTTCTACACAGACTCTACAGTATCATGAATCCAACAGCTTGTGCGTCGTCTAACAGATTAATGCGTCAATGTCCCTGCTACACCCTGTATTTCAACAATAAACGTATGATGTATACAAACAAATTCTCTTGTTGAATATCCATATGACGAGGTTGCATAATTATGATTAATATTTCGCATTTATTTCATATTAGATCGCTAATTCGTACTTTGGGGTTTTTGTCTTCTTTTTTGTAGTAATTTTTTTTAGTATTTAATTTTACCGAAACATGAAACCAAACAATATAACCTTGATAACGCGGAAATTATAGATATATGCGCTTACGTTTATCTTCCTCGAGATATCGATTGCAATGATAGTGAAAATATTAAATAGATATCAGTATTTATAGTTTGAACAGACAAACCAATTTTAAATGTACTTGTCAAAGTATTTACTGAGCATAGTACAAGTAAAATAAACAACGTTTTAATTTACGTATTTTATTTAAACAAATTTTCATTGTCGTCATTTATTTCGTAGCCTACTTTCCATGAGAACTGTGTAGGTATTTAAAATACCATGTTAACTAGTGTTTACGAAGCAAATGCCCTCTGTTACAATGAAAAGGGATTTTTAATAGTTAAGTATATTTTAAGATTCCGTTCCTAACATGTTTATTCTCTATGCTATGTATTATCCCTTTGTGGTACCTCACTTTTGTGGCGTGTTAAAGTTTGTGTGTTAGTTAATTTTCATTAAGTGTCCGTGTACTTTTGTACATTAGCTAATATTTTGCCGTCAGTAACCAGCTCCCACAAGGTGGACCGATGACATGGTGAAGGCCGTAGGAATTCGCGGGATGCGAGAAGCACAGAACCGGTCGAAATGTCGGTGCTTGGGGGAGGCCTATATATTATTAATTAAATAATTAATATTAATTTTAAAACTTTTAAGTAACTCTAATAATATTTATTATTTGATTAAGTTTAATTTAATAACCTCGCATAAAATGTACGGTATGTTAAACAAAGGGCTGTTCACAACAGTGTGGCTGTAACTAGCATTAATAACTTATATTGTTTATTAATATTTATAAGTTCAATACCTCCATAAAATAACGATATGTATGCTGGATGAGGAATGATGATGCTAATGTGATGTATATAAGGGTATGTCAGGGATTTAGCCCGTGATTGCTTACCCCGCATTGGCTATAGCGTGATGAATATTCATAGTATGTATTTTCCGCCTGTATGCCGTACATGTAGCTTAAGTTGTTATAGTACAATAAACCACGTGATTATATGAAATGTTTTTATTCATATTCTTCTTCGTGTCGCTGGCACGACTGTATTTTACATAGATCTTGTTAGCCCAAAACTTCGCCACTTCCACGGCGTCATCAGCGGCAGCGCAGAGGTCACTTTGACTGCATGTTTTGGGACACACAGGGCAGGATAGGAGGTGGAGCATGGTTTGAGACATAGCTCCAGAACCATATTCTATTAACACAAGTATCATCTCCCATCGTGAGAACATCTCTAAACGATTGGACAATATAGCCTCCGCGATGCCTTGTCAGGTTTAGTTTCACGTATCAGACTACAGCTTCCGAAGGGTATCGAATAGTAAAACAGTATACAGTCTAAATCCAAGATCTTTTTTTTTTGGGTGGCAAATCATCAAATGACCCCTCCCGCTCTCGGTGGAGTGGAAGGGAGTGTCAGACTCTTACTGACTAAAACCCACCCGTGTTCCTTCCTTAGCCCTTTATGTTCCGGGCCAGCGGTAACCCTTTCGGACAATCCCGCTGACCAAATCCAAGATCTAAGGATCCGTCTGTCTTGAGATAAGATTTTACAGGAGATTTAGTAGGTATCTACAGTCTGTAAACCTTTTATATTGTTTGAGCTTGAGTAGTGAGCTTTTGACAAGCATAATAAACCAATAACATTCCCGCTGCTGGGACACAGGTCTCCTCTCTGTGAGAGGGAGTGGGCCATAATCCACCACGCGGACCCAGCGCGGGTTAGTTGATGTCACATGTCTTGTCGAATTTTTGGTTCTAGGACATGCATTTCCACAGATAATAAGAGGCAAATAAAAATACAGTAGTAAATAAAAGACATAGTATTAACACCTTTTACATATATTTCACTGACAATATTTACACAATAATTTATTTTAGTGACCACACTTATTGAGCTAGGCATATTGTATGAAATGTGCATCAAGTATGTATTAATGTAATTGAATTACATTACAAATAGAGTAATAATTTATATTTAAAGGATTTGGCAGGATTTTGCTTGACAAAGTCACATTCCAAATACTATGCGTTCATTGCTATTAAATATATAAATACATAAAAATGTTCGATGGTAAAACTCAACTGGTACATAAAATGTAAATTCATATTAAAACCGTACTAGACTAATAATAACAATTTCATATTAGTACAAATAAATTACCGACGCAACAAATAGTTATATCGTATTTATGAGAATTCAACTACTACCAAGTATAGAACAATAAAATTTGGCGATAGAAATGTAAATTTTACTAAAATTGGCACATTATACTGTTATATTAGCCTACATTTACTAGTGTGTTATCGCAATAAATAAATCAATTATTTATTTTAAAAATCCAGGTAAATAACCTGGATACTTTCATATTTACTTTCAAATATTATATGCAGAATCAGTTCAATTTTAAAAATATTTAGGAAAACATGACAAATTACTAACTAAGTACATTTCATTATGAAACATGTGCTTTTCATTCTCTCTGAATGCGGAAATCTAGAGTTTAAGATCGCTGTATAGGTGTATAATATTAATATTATCAACTAAAGTGGAATAAAAAAATTGTAAACTCTATATAAATAATTACAATGCACCAGGCATTCGATAAAGCAATATTTAAAGAATGTTTATACTATTCACAGTGTAAAGAGAAAATTAGAGCAAACATGTCCCTTCTAACGTCTAATAATGTGATACAGATAGTACAAAAGCATTACCAAGATCTCTTTACGTGCAGAACACAGATATAGAAAAAGGTAGATAGTGTAAGTCGAACCAACACAGCTTATCTTTGGCGAATCATTTCCTGACTGATCGAACACTGCGATTGCGTTCAAATTACAATCAATAGATGCAAATCGTTCAACAAATTTAGATTTACTATCACTATAATGTCGCATTTGGAATATTATAAGCATAATCAGCATAAAATGTTCTCAATGCTGGGACCCAGGCCTCCTCTCTGTGAGAGGGTGTGGGCCGTAATCCGCCACGCGGGCCCAGTGCGGGTTGGTAGACGTCACGTCTTTGAATTTTTGGTTCTAGGACATGCCGGTTTCCTCACGATGTTTTCCTTCACCGTTTTAAGAGCAGTGGTGATGAAATAATTTACACAAAGTAAAGCGCCTGACTGGGTTCGAACCTACGACCTAAAATCGTAAGTCACGGCCGTTACCATTGTGCCACCAGTGTCCTTCTTGGAATATTATATTGATGTAAAATTAAAACTCACGCTCGGTGCCATACACTTTCAAATCTACCTTTCACTATATCCGAGTAAAAAACCGAAACTTGTGAGATGACAGCTGATGAAATAATCGTAATTTTGAGATCCATCCCGGCGCGAGGCATGACAGCAAACAGAACTTTGTTCCAATAAGCTTTCACTTCACTGCACTAACGCTAACTATTTTTAGAGTTTACTACAAAAATGTTAGCTTAAGTCCCATTCACTGGATAACACTATTTTAAGTATCACATGTCCTTCTCTTTCTTTTCACATTTAATGACATTATACTGTATTTACTTCCAGCTTGTACACTATACAAAGTCATTTGTACCCGGTGTGTTGAGAGGTTCTTGGGCCTGCAACGAGAAAATACACTTTAGTCATTGAAAACATTGTCAATATTGTCGGAGCTTAGTCAACAAAACATCTAATAAACAACGAAATGCAACTAAATCGCACTGTCAGGTACAAGTTAATTCATCTAACGCCTACGTTCAATCTACTAAAACTTACCATTATTAATGCCCTCGCATGTTTACGCATGAAAAATAAATATTTCGGCAGTAAAATATTATTATTAAAGTCTATGTTTAAGCTTTAGGCAGATTACAAAAATCATATTTGCTATTTAAAAGGGACTATTTACAGCATTTTACACCTACCACTTAGAGCCAATAATTTGGCAACTATAATTTAATACTGATGCGGTAAAAATGTTGGCACATTATAAATTGCCACAATCTTTTAAATCTAAACGAAAATATTTCCTATGAATCCTTAAAACAATCTCTAGTAAATATAATAACTCTAAATACATCAAGTTTAAAATGTCTTAGGCAGACCTTATAATAATCTTTACTATAGTAAAATAATGCTAGTTTTCATTGATATTTACAACATTTATCATTTTGGCCAAGTTACACGGGGTATAATTCATTTTACACAAGAAGTCGGGAGTGAAGTTTTGAAAATAATGATCTTAGTTTACAGTAAAAATATACGAAAAGAAGGATTGAGTTAGTGGTATGAGACACTAGCTCGTTAATTGGCTTGGCGGAGGGCAGTGCGTCCTTGTGCGACTTATCTTAGACTGTTTTGTATGTTAAGCGTACACTCCATGGCGGTTAGTGCTCTCACCTCTTCGCCCACGGTGCTCGGGTATAACTTGCTGCCCGGTGCGTAGCCATTCTTCTCCAGCGCAAATTGGTCCTCTGTCGTCTTGCGGTACACCGGGTTGTCGAAGTTCATAGATGTATGATTACGGTTCACGTAGTGTTTGTACATAAGCACTGCGATCTGAAACGAGTAGTTAACATTAATTTTACACGTGATTTTTATTAGACAAGACACATCTGGGCTAGATCTTGAAGAAGGTCGAAAAAGTTACATCATCAAAGGAGTAGAAACAATTGATGTCTATTAGAGCGGTTACTAAGATGCAATTTAACGCGGCTGAGACATTAACCAAAGCAATTTATTCATTAATGTCACAATCAAAAAATTTCCTTAACGTCACGATATGTTTACAGGTTAGAATTTACATTTGCGTCTAACCGGGAACGGCTTAGTCGGACCATTGCGTGCGGCTTACCTCGATTAATAATATTCAATTAGTGCTGTAATAGCACGAAAGACATTTTACACGAGATAAGTTGAATTAAATAATATTTTGTTGCGTTATTTTTAGGCGCATTTTTTTGCCATTTTCGATCAATGTCACTGTAAACGTTGACGTAAAACCCCAATATTTTTATTAATAATTGGCAACGAAATTATCTGAAAATGTCATTTCATGTTTTGACGTATCTTAATATGTACCTATAGACATAAACCCCAGTCGGGTTTGCAGAGTCAATATTGATTATTTACGATCCTTGATTTTGATAAGCCGACAAACGCAAAGCTGAGTCCGTCGAATCGAAATGTTGTTTAATACAAACAACTGAATTCAGAAATAAACTTAAAAAGACTAGCAAACGTAGGTATTGGAATGTTCGAGATAAAGAAACTCACTGCACACACGTTTCTTAGAACTGTAAATGCATTTACATAACTTGCAGATTCTTCTAAATAGCCGAGTATTAAACATGGCTAGCTAGCAACACAAGTGTCATTCTATACGAGACAATTATAATTTAGGTCATAGATCAAAGCGGGAGCGTCCGTTCTAAAACATGCTCCGTTTCTTTCACACATTCCAACGGTACAGTTGGGTGTCCCATTTTTTTACCTACCCATTATTGCCCCTTGAGTGTCGTCACGACTTTTATAACTGGGAGGTTGCTAGAAAGTTCTCGGTGTATATTGGGTGCTTACCAGTGCTGCCAATATGATAATTCCAGAGATTACTGCCACCACAACGCCTGCGACCATGCCGGCATCGCGGCCGCTGCTTGAGATTCCTGTACCAGTCTTGGGTGTTTCAGGGACACCTAGAATGAATAAAAAAACAATTGTTATTACATTGTCAATTGACACGATTTACAGTTCTTTAAAACTTTGCAACGTGTTCATTGATATGCAAGACAAATGAAGCGAAAGTAAGCAGTGTACCTATTTGATAATTGATTGCACAAATTAAATTGTAAATGAACCATAGGTACTGATACAAATTGTTTGGCTTACTTACGATTTTACTAACAGAAAAACGTTGCAAAGCTTTAAAACGTAATAAGGGTTATAGTTAATTAAAACTGTTGCGTTGGTTTTATGAACAAAATGAAACTTTCACCAAAAAGCAGAAAAGAAAGGTGATTTGTGAAAAATGTTAAATTTAAAGCAACATAGAAACAAATGAAGAACATAAACAAGTGAAGAAATGAAAGAAACCGATTTTGTTAACTCAATTATGGGTTGATTTTTCAATCGACAGAATAATTTTTATTCGTGAAATAATATTCACGTCTGACAGATTTTGTATGGAAGAACTGTCAAAAACTTAAAATTATTCCTCCGATAAAATTATCTGGCGTTGGAAAAGTCAGCCCTAAAAGGTGCAAATAATTGACAAAAGATCGTTTTAGGCTTCGTACAGAAAAAAAAATTAAGTAAGTACAAGAACCAACTTCCTGGTACTTAGTTGAAACAGCATAAGTACACAATATTAGACGTCCATCCTCGTTGACAAGTCCATTGTCAACAAATTAAAACACATTTGAAGGAGAATGACGACAATAGCGTTATAGATTGACGCATTTCCACATAGGCGTGTTAAATACACAGGGCGGGAGCGCCTCCGATCAATTCTCTTACATCTAATTGTCAATTTAACTTTATATTTGTGTGGGCGCTTAACCCGATCGCACTAGACATTCTATTTACAGCTAGTGTCAATGAAACGTGCCAACTAATACTATTTAACTGAAATATCCTAACCTACTTTCACATTACAGATGTTTTTTTTATTTCTTGGCAATATGAGTAATGTTGTAATAAAATATAGATTACAGGGACTGATCGTATCAAATAAAGCAGGACAGGATGGATGGTGTTCTGATATTTACATAACAAAACCCTGAAACCTGACACAATAAATCAGAATATAATGTTGATATCAAGTTCATCTCTATGCAGAGTGACTAGGTATTATTTCAAATAACTAGAATATTCTAAAATGACAATTCAGTTTTGATTTGTTTATTTAATTATATAAATTCGTCGTAATTGTTTCGGTAAAATATAGCTAATAATTTAAAACTATTGTATCCGAATCATCTGGAATATTGTTGTTAGTTGCGATAAAATTGGTTAATTATTAGTAGACAAACGGAAGTTTATGCGACATGCACCCAGCTCATAATGAATCTGTGTGTCTTCCCGTCATCGAAAGTGTGATGTTTCCGACTTTAGCACAAAATTAAATAAAGTTATAATACGTTACCCTCAATATTTAAGTTTTTCAGGGCGTCTGGTAAATTAACCAAACTGATTTTTTCAAAATTATAATGAGATTCTTTAACGGGCTCTTCCGTGGCGTCTGGTATCCTCTCCAGAGCATCTCCTTTTAAAAACAGATCTATAAATGGCTGATTCCTTTTTCCCAGATCTCGTTTATCAGCTTCCCAATAGGCCCTCATTGGCTCAGCTTCAGGGTCGGTCAGGGCCGCAGTGATTGGTCCCTCTATTTCCTCAGGGTCCTCAGTCGTATCTTCACTCTTCAGGAGACCACGTCCCAACTTCAAGAGAAGGCCTAGCCCTTCTCTTTTGTAATTCACCATATGTGTCAAGCTTCCCCGATAATCACTCGCATTTGAAATAGCTATACATCTGTTTGACAACTAGCAGATTGGCATGCCCTGCAAATCAGTCAAGGTATCCCAAGTTGAAGACACACAGATATTGATTGATCATCACAATGAACTGTTGTTAGTTGATGGCTTGATGAATATTAGTGATGTTCGATACCCATTACCGTATGTATTTATGGGCGATAGTTTATCTTATCAAACGATGTGATTAAATGATTCAACCCATCCATGAAGCAATCTTTAATCAAAATCGTGGCGTTTGATCGACAACAATTGCTGAAACTATGGACATTTTCTCTTACTATTACTGAAAGCAAGGTTAGTTATATAGCTACCACGTTCACTTTCATTTCGGTGAATTCGATTAAAGGCATCATTTCAAACGTCAAGATTCTGATTAATTAACAAACTCATATGAGACAGACCAAGGGGGTAAACTGGTTGATCGATAAATTGAATGTATGTCTCCAAAATACTCACTGGTTACAGGTTTTTCTTCAAAAACTATGGTTTCATTTGAACCAATGGTGGGTTTATTATGCACCTCCACATCTGGATTTATTGAATCTGTAGATTTTATGAAATAAACAACTTAAAATGCTTCCTTATTGATAAATTCTTGTGTTATTTTTCCGTAAGTGGGTAGTATTTTTGTATATTGATCACACAGCGAAACAATTTCACGCAGATAGGCACGGCACACGCGACACGTACGGGTTTCCGAAACGGAATGAGACAGGTCGAAAACCGGTCGCGTGTAACCGCCATTGACGTCCCACCACCGTGCTGTTCTGTCATTTTAACCGAGCGCGATCTGGCTCGCGCTTACAAACCATGCACAGGTTAATTTTAACAACACCATATTGCCCATAACTTTGTATTTTCTCTACTCCATTGTCCGTACCTAAGTATTAATTTTTTATATTCCACTACCAATGAATATACAAATTCTATTAAAAATACTTTTTATTCAGAATCGTGTATCATTGGTATTCCTCGATTCATTTCAGTTTAAATCAGTACCTAATACCTTCGAGTAAAATAATTAACATTATTTTCTAGTAAGCAACCCAGGTGTGAGGTAACATCGTTGCTAGCATGCGCATGCGGCGTGCCGGATCGCAGGTAGAGCCACTGAACAAAAGGTGGCGTGATGCTGTGACGTCACGTCGCCTTATTCACCAACTGTTAGACTATTGGGTTGGGCGTTATATGTTTCCACACAAGTGCGAGCACATCAAGTGGGTCTGCTCGGTGCATGCGCACCTATGTGTGAGGTCACAAGCCTCACAGGTTAATAGAAACTTGGTATAGTGACTCATTGATATAGATTTTGTGATTACCAAGGCGTTACAAACAAATTGCGACTATTTTCTTTCTGCCTCAAAACTTATTTTACTTAGATAACTACTTAGGTATATTTCAAAATCAGCCGTGTGATTAAAACTGTGAACTTGGTTGTCTGTCTACAAAAAAAAAGTAAAAAAAAGAGCCGTCGAAATGCTTTATTTAAGTATAGTAAATCCGCCAGTCGCGCCAAAATTATCGACTTAATCAATATTTCTGTTACGTGATTTATGTAGGTAAATAGACATTACAAATCACCGCTACACGCGATATCGACACGTAAAGCATTTCTTAAGATAACGATTTGCTTATAAACAATTATGAGTAATTATTGTAACTATTAACTTGAATGATTTCAATTATGAGATAAGTCGTGGGCGCGGTATATTCCAACCAAAACATGGAAGTTCTTCGTAGCGGATCAGTCATACTAAATTCTACCACTGATAAAAAATATCGTACGATGTGTCGTCATGAAGTGACGTGGCCGATTACGTGTTCGGGCCGCTAACTGATTCGGCCAAGTATTTTTAAAATTCACATCAATGTTCCAGTGGCCTTGTCTCTGCAATGTTATTACGAAAAAGTTCGTCACAAGGACCGAATTTACATGACTCGTTTGTGTTCCTCTAATATCACGCTATCTGACGCAATGCAATGACGTGATGGTGTGACTAAAAACGTTTGTTGACCTACCAATGAAGAAAGTTAAAAACATTCAACAGTTAATTCTTAAACGATTGAACCTATATTGAAACCCAGCATCAATTTTACATTCTCCTTACCTACCTTGATCTTTGAAGGTCTATAAATTACTTGAAAAAACGAAAATGTGCAGTTACATATACGGCGGAATATTATGTTTTAAAGAAGTTCCAAACTGGTCTTGTAAACGACTTCCTCGTTTAAAAACACTACATAACAAGTACTTGGTAGCATCTTATTGATCAGGCACACGATCAATCATTACTAAATGTTACCAATCGTACTAAATGTCTTTTTATTGACTCACTCAATTGTACTCTAATGAACAGATGAATGTATGCAATGAACGGACCTAGGTACATCTTAAATAGATGATCTGGAGTTGTATATTTTCATAACATAACACGTAGAAGTTGGAACTGCACTATTATTTACAATACTACATTGACTATGAACGTTTTTGTTTCTAACTTCCCAAAAAAAAAAAAGGTTTTTTTGCAAATGAATTCGAGTGAAAGAAACCCGAACTAAATACAGTATCTGATTATCTGTGTGTGGTAATCTTCCACCAATCGTACAAGTGCAGTAGACAAATTGAACTCTTCTTCCACGAGAGCCGGACAAATTGCGGAAAAACAATAAAATTAATTACCTATAATAGGACTTTTAATTAGCTGCAGTAAAATGACAGCTTATTACAACATATAAGTAAACTCAATTAAATAGGTTATACTCAAAGACTACCTAGTTATATGAACGTTAGGTCCAGGTCTAGGTATTAGTCTATTGAACCTGGATGCACTAAAGAAACTATAAAATTACGGCTAAATAGCCCTCATCTGCAGTTTAGCGGTTAATTGCGATTGTATAGTTTGAATGATTTCTATGCAAATTCACTATTCGAGCACAATTTTGATGCGAACTAGTTCTATTAATAACTATCCTATAAATGAATGAAACTACAACGTATATTTTTATCCGAACAATACACGTAATACTTATTTGATTGTATATAACACAAAATACTTATTCGATTGTATATGCTAGATAGATTGTGTGTTGAAAACATAATACAACTAATTTGATACGATAGAAAAAAAATCATGAAAATACCTCTAAAAACTTTCTTTTTACAATAAAAATCATACTAATATACATACAATCATTCTGATTTTATGTCAGATTATTCTACAAGCACTAGTGTTTTAATTTTTTAGTCCAAACAATAGATTTTTGTAAATAGTTAATTGCTTCATATTTTGAAATAAATTACCAACGTTGTGTCATCGCGCTTCTCTTTCTTTTCTATGAAGCCCAACAGTGACCGCGCTTTACGTCATGTAGTCCCCAGAGATATCTGTTAGGCCCGGCGCCCATTATCGGCATCGGCAAGGAAAAGGATCCTTCGGCATCCTACATGCAAGCGCACACTATCGGCAATTATGCTTTGGCATGCTGCAACGTTCTTAGGGATAACGAAGCGTCCTTCAGCATGCCGCACCGTCCTCAAGTGTTGCCTTGGCGCCGGCGGCGCGCGGCGCGGCGGGCGACGGCGTACCGAAGGATCCCGAAGTATCCCGAAGCAGCCTCAAAGCTGCCGATGCAGTAGCCTCAAGCATACCGAAGCGGTATTATTGTTACTACGATCATATATCATGGAAATTTCTACTTTATTGCCATGAAGTTAATGTATAATTCTTTTTATCACCTAAAATCCTCAGCCGTGCCGATGCCGATAGTGGGCGCCGGGCCTTAGTGTCCCAATTGTCCGTTTACCTGCGCCCTTGACGATTTGAACAACGTCTCTGACGCCGTAATTAATGTGGCTCCTATAGTATAAGCAACATTTAATTTTGTAAATGTGCCGCCGCGTCGACACGAAAAGAAGCCATTGTAATGTAATACATCCCATGCCAATTTCGGCTACGGTGACTGTTTCTGTTCCTAATGACGATAGGTTTCGAGCATGTGCTTACCCACCCTAATTGCATCTATCAATCACTTTGAAGGATATTGCTAATCCATTGCTTCATATGTTCGAAAAAATTGTCTGCTCAACAACGTAGATAACGCAATGGATGTTGTTGAACTGTCAAAATGAAACCCTTTCCTACTGATAAGTGTGTTACGCAATTACCCCGCTAGTGCGACTAACGTGACTTCTCTTGGTAGTGAAGGTACAGACGCCAGCACATCAAGCTACTACAATCTGTCAAATTTCTTTAAGGTGAATGGGTAGTTGAAACCGCGAAATTCAAATTTTCTTACAGTTTGTTTTTTGCAATTTTCAGGCCAGTGTCAGATTGTATCTTGATCAAAATATGATTCGCGACAATAACAGGTACATATTTAGAGAATTATAATCATTAAAATCATTAATACATCTTTCTAAGTTATATTTCTACCACTAACACTTTCGCAAATCATATTTTGATCAAGATACAATCTGACACTGGCCTGAAAATTGGAAAAAACGTAAGAAAATTTGAATTTCGCGGTCTGCCACTATCCATTCACCTTAATAGAATTTTATCTTTATCGCTAAAGCATAAGGTTCAAAGTTGATTGGGAAAATTTGACAGTTTCGGGTAGCTTGATGTGCTGGCGTCTGTACTAGCCATTACTATTATTTTAATGCAAGTTTCTTCGAGATCTCAAAGTTTTTAATTTTTATTGCTTGGTTCTAACTTGTAATAAGAATATTACGAGCATTATTAAGCCGTGCAAAACATATTTTTAAAACAGATAAATATAACTAGGTTTTCCCAATATGGAATATTTAGATATTAACGGAATCGTAACTTCCTTCCCCAAATCATAGGCAGGCACACCAAGTTATCGCATAAAATACCTACATATTTGTAGTAACTATTCAATTATTCATACTTATTTTAAACAATGTTTTTTTAATAAATAAATTAGCCAAGTGTTTTTATTTAAACTTGGCTTATCAGCACGTACTGATTTGTAAATTAATTCGCCGTCAATTAGTTTTATCTTTTCTTTTATCCGCTAATTGATGTCTATATCTAGACTTACTTAGGGTATTTACCTACAGGGTAGTGTCTGCAATTATGAATGCTTTGTTTGTCAATTAATACCATTTTGCGTGTATGTGATTAGCGTGTAGCAGTATCCACAACGCCACACTGATATCGTCTCATGCTGACGTCACGCAAAGTCCTGCATCTCGCAAGCAGAGTTTACCGCGCAACTAGCATAGATACAACGGCCCGACATGAATCATCGGGCAGTTGCCCGCCAGACATAACACCCGTCTGGTCGGAGGATCCTCCCTGTGTGCCCTGTATGTTCCCGTTTTTTTCGTTGCAACTATCTAATAAAAAATTTAAGCAACAAAATCATTCACTAGTCCTTTACATACTAAGCAGGTATAAAGTGCTAAATCACGGTGCATTGCAAGTTCATAATACTGAGTTTAGGTACCACTTAAGCTAAACCCTTGATAACAATCAAAACATTACCAATGCAAATTAAAGCATTTAAGTACAATAATTTAAAGGTTATCACTTTTTTATGCATGTCCTTGAGAAGCTTTTTACATATATAAAGTATTTTTGCGTGTTTTTATGCGTAAAGTTTTTCTTCTAACAGTTTCATTGGTGTAAAAAAGAAAAAAAAATAGGTACAGGTAAAAATATCGCATCCAAATATACTAAAGGAAGGTGACAAACAAAAACCGGCTTATACCGGTTTAATTTTTAATTACAAATTAATGAAGATTGAATGAAAATTCCTAATGGCTTATTTATCACTATCACACTATACCCGAAATCACGCCACCTCTAAGCATTAAAATTAATCTTCTTATAAAAGTGATTACGATAGTGAAATTATTGTACGATAGTGATTTCGCCACCTGCTTTTTCACGCAACTAAAGTAAACAACCAAATGTTTAAATAATCTCCAGATTTTTAAAGAGATAATATCTACCTACACACCTGCATACTTGAAGTCAGATACGAATTCGGAAAATCCGGAAAATCATATCAGTGAAAGAGTTTTTGAAATCTGACGAAGATTTGGAGATTCTTCCTCCTACATCCAAACTTAAAAACTTCACCTCTTCAAAATATTAGTGCAGAAAATTTAGTTATTGGCGCCGATTCTGTTGTGCACAAACTAAGCAAAAATTAAGTTCATGCATCTTTTTCTTTCTATTTCATTAAGAAAAGGACAGAAGATTAATATTAATTTAGTCCTGTCAAATTAAGATACTCCATGGACCATTTAGACGAGATTAAAAAATTGGCTATTAAAAATACGTCAATTTACGTCAGGCGCTGACTAATTTGACAGGACTAAACAAATTTTTGTCTTCTGTCCTTTTCTTAATGAAATAGAACGAAAAAATTTAGTTTAGTTTGTGAACAGAATCGGCGCCAACGTAGTGCTTCGTCTCGTGTCTCTTATACTTTTGTGACAGCCTCTTTCTAAAACCTCGATGTGCCGTATTATCGCTCAGCACACAAATTGCGTAACACATAATCAATCAGAATTTGAATAATTTTGGAGGATACTGCTAATTTGCTAATCCGTTGCGTCATATGGAAAATTTGTCTGTTAAACAACGCAATGACGTAAATAACGCAATGAATGTTGTTTGAACTATCAAAATAACAGCCATACCTACTGTAAGTGTTACGTAATTTATTGTTCAGGTACTAACTATGGTTCTGATAGACAATCGAACCAGCAACAAGAATGTTTTCCCATTACGATTGTTTTACTGTACATTGTTTCGTTACGGAATCGTTGAAACTTGGCCCACCTGCCTACAGGTAATATAAACCGTGTTGAAGTAAAGAATCGCAGTTTTTAGCAGACCGCACAGACATATGCCAGACTGTATATGCTCTTGAATACTGAGCTATCTACATATTTGAATCAATGCCAATTTGCCTAGGAACTGCATTTTTTTAAACAGAGACCGTGATGTGTTGGTACATTTTAATTATCAACCTTACTTAATAGAGGTAACCTCGTGTCGTACGTAGGTGCTAATTTTAACCGTACAAATACAAACAACAAAGTTTTTATTATACAAACAACAGCGGTGATAAAAATAGTAAACGAAGTACTAATGCGTACGAGTCTTGTTTTTTCATTGGACTGAACCGGTTTTTCTTCGTATTGTTTTGGTGTACAGAAAATCATATCACAACATTGTTTTTTTGCATATATCAAGCCATAATATAGTTCTATTATAAATCGCGATTTCTCACGATTTAGAAATACCTTTCTGATAGTAAAGTTTAAGGTAAATTAAACACATGCTATTTAAGATCTGACCGTACCTACACGTGTTTTGGCAGGGTACACTACGAAAATACGAAAAACTTTATTCCGACAGTCACAAATACGAATTTCAAAATACCGATTTTCATAATTCCGAATGGTTTAAAAATCCTAATATAACAACTCCGAATTATCATTCATCCTATTTTTATAATTCCGAAATTCCAATATTCCTAACGTTTATAATTACTATTCTCAAAATACCGAATTTTAATCGATCGAATAACAAAAAGTCCGACTTAATGATAATTCGAAACATCAAAAATACGAATTCCGATTATTAAAATACCGAATAATTATAATTCCGAAATAAAAACGCCTTGTAAAACAGAATAGCAAGACAAGTAAACACACATTTTGCTCGTCAGAGAGAAGTATATTTATTATGTTTAGTAGGAGGAGGTAGAATTAAAAAACTAATGACAGATCTGTTTCCCTACTCGTAATTGCACAGTTAAGTGATTGTTTACAGTTATTATCCTTGTGATAAACAAATAGTAATTAATTAGGTATAATACTGCTACCTAACCTTTTACTATAATATATTGTACAACCACGGTACATTGTTAGGAACATAATTATTAAATCCAACATGCAGCTGCATGCTTGCTGCATGCAGCAAGCATGCAGCATGGAAGCAAACACGCAGCATGCAGCATGCAAGCAAGCATGCAAGCGAGCATGCAACATGCAGCAGGCATGGTTTCTGTCACGGCTCCGGCGCTGCGGTTCTCCGGCGGCCCCACGCGTGCTAATCGTCGCAGACTTCGCCGGCCAGCCTCAGCCGCGGCGGCTCGCTTACAGCCTCCTGCTCCTCAGCCCGCGGGCCGCCTTGCCCCTACGCGCCTACGCGATTTTAAATTACACTCTAGGGGTAGGGCAGACAAGACTGCGTGGAGTCGGATTTACAGCGATTCGTTTCTGTCACTAAAACCTAATTTTTAGCAAATGTTTTAGAGCGAACAATTCTATTATAAATGAACATTCGGAATAATCACAATGCCTATGGCATTAAGTCCGCCTCTGTACATTTATGTGCTTGAAGTATTAAATAAATAAATAAATAAATCACATTATATAATACAACATTTAGGACATATGACTTTATTTCATGCAAAATTAGGATATTCAATTATTATAGTACTCGATATTATGACAGAATAGATTTAGAAGTAAATATAATTATGTAAAACAAAATTTCGTATTTTTGAACATTATGGTTACTGAAGTTTATAGCAAACGTGTTATGGATAATGATTTTCGGACAAACAATATTAGGAGAAGAAAGGGGGTACCAATTTTAACAGGTTATTCGGAAAATTGAAAATCGGAATGACGTTTTTCGGACCGAGAACCCATCGAGCATTTGATTCTTCGAACATATGAAAATCGGAAAACTAACAAATCGCATTTATGACTTTCGGTAACATAAATTTCGTGATTTTTAATAATAGACATTATAATTCTTAGATATTATGAAATTCGGACTTTTGAAAATCGGAACATCGAAATTCGGAATAAAATATTTCGGAATATTTGGGTGTTCCCGTTTTGGCATTGTTTAGTATTTCTCATATAAAACGTTTTTCACGTCATAAAAATTTAAAAGTAAAGGTATTATTTTATGCAGACATAGTTAATGGCAGTCAAATGGCCGCCAACATTAACAAAAAAAAAAAAACATTAGATACTGAAGTAAAAAGTTAGATCACCATATTAATGCGAAGAAATAGAGAAAAAGTTACATTGTTTGATTTTTTGCTGCTTTTAGTTTCATTATTACGATAATCATACGTCTTGTTATTGTTGAATTCTGCGTTAAATAAAATACGATCAAATTGTAGGTAACAACACACAGCAGTGCAGTACTCTGCGTTGGGTAAGATTATGTCAGCAGCATTGTGTGTTAATTTAGGTCTCCTTTACAATCACGATATTCGTATAGTCACAACACACATCAAAGCTTTATTAATCTTTCAGGGCTGTTTACAAGTAACAACCTCAAGCAAACAAATGCTCATTAAAATACTCTGATATCTTCACATCTGGCGTTAGTAGAAGTCGTGTAAACGCTGGGCTTCCGTCGCTTAGAAGTAAATATGTATAACGCAGATAGCGAAAACGCGCCTGTAAAAAACGTAAAACATTATCCAAATAATGAAAATACACTTACTGTCTTCGACGCACATCTGGTTGTCGGGCAGCAGTCTTAGTCCGTTGGGGCATGCGCAGGAGACGCGCGGTGAATGGGCCCCGATGCGCGGTGCTGGTAGGCAGAGGTGGGAACAGTGGCCATTGACGGCAGCACAATGGTTGACACCATCGGGCTGACGGTACGGGTGGTAGACGTGGATGACCATGGGGTTTTGGAGCTGTCAATGTAAGATCAATTTTAGTAGGCAAATTGAAGATGAAAACAAATGCTATGAACTTATGTCTTGTGTTAAATCAGCTGGCTGGTCAGTTTTCTATGAGCTATGCTGCTGTTGTTTTAGTTTCCATTGATTAACCTGCTAATATTCGCGTACATGTAAAATGATAGGCGATAACACAATTCTTAAAGTGCCGTTAAAAATCTGTTTGTTGGATAGTGCTAACTTATTTCATATTTGTAACTGCTGATTCCGGTTCTGGAAAACTACTACCAAAACAATACAATACCAAAACAATGTTTACATTACCAAAACAATGTTTACATTAAAAACACAATGACCGTTACGGGCAATTATTCATAATTAATTTGTGTAATAGATGCATATCGACGGCGAAGTGCCAATACCTCCAAACTGACATTTTTGAGAAATTCACTTTTTTGCGTTTTAAATTTAAAAGCGTTATTCGCATGTTTTAGTGAATCGCCTAAGTGTATTTTTAGTTGCAACAGCATTCAATTAAAATGTATAAATATGTACCTCCCAACTAAACCAACGCAATGTGTCTATTTTTGAACGTTTTTTCAGTTTGTGTAAATTTTTGACTTTGTCAGTTAGGAGGTATTGGCACTTCGTTACTCACATTCATATATTCGTTTGAATATATGAATGTGTGAAATTCTCAATTACGCTAATCGTCGATATCGAGATAAGAAACGAATTAACAGTATGAAATTAAAAACTTGTGCGGTCGGTGAACCCCCGTCAGGAACGAAAGTCTTTACGTGATACTTCGCACAAACACTCGTTCTTATCTATAGATAATAAGAAAGAGAAAATTTATTGACGTGTAAAAGTATTTGTGCAAAACCTACTTACAGAAATAAAATCATTTACCATTTGGCAGAGAGAGAGAGAGAGGCTCTCTATCTAAACGAAAAAGCGTTATGCCTCCGGGAATAACGCTTTTTCGTTACCTGACGATTTCTACCAGTTTACTCCTAGCGCGAGCCGTGTTAAAGAACTTCGTTCCAAATAATAGGCTACCTATTTGTTTTAAAATATTAATTTTACAAGATTCTCGACAAAACCAGTAGGTAATACACACATCAAAAGTGTCTAGGGATCAAGCATTTTTATGCGGATTTCTTGAGATTGAGATATGGCTTTGTAATAAATTTATGATTTTATAAATTTATATGGATCCTTTTTGGTGCATTTCATAATTTGAATCAGGAACTGTGAATCAAATTCGAGTAAAAGATGAAAATCAGCTGTCAATATTTTCCCTATAAAAACATACAACGCATTGAAGACATTATTAGTGCTACTGTTTCCCTACTACTGATTAAAACCAACGTTATTATGGAGCGGCGACGTCATTTAAGCAGGGAAGAAATGCTCAGAGCCGTGGGAATGATAGAAGCTGGTTCCCGGCAACGTACTGTGGCTTTAGCTCTGAATACAAGTCAGAGTGTTATCAGTCGACTTTGGACACGTTACCGAAGCACTGGTACCGTGGCTGAGCGCCATGGAGGACGGTATCGCTGCACCACACGGAGACAAGACCGATACATTCAAATCTTAACTCGAAGAGCTCCAACAATAACCGCCATGATGTTAGCCGTGAGGCTTCATCACTCTTCAGGGAACTTAATTAGCGACCAAACAGTCAGAAACCGCTTGCATGAAGTGAACCTTCATTCCCGAAGACCGCTACGGGTACCACCTATAGCAATGCACAATCGTAGGATTCGATATCAATGGGCTCTTGAACACAGAAATTGGGCAGAAGAACAATGGCCTTTCGTGTGCTTTTCTGATGAGTCTCGTTTTGGTATGAGACCGGATACAAGACATATACGACACTGGAGAACCCCTGGACGCCAACAGCGATTAAAATCCTGCCAGGAAGTCCATCCTTATAGTGGTGGAACCATCATGGTATGGGCGGGTATTTGGATCGGCGGAAGAACTGAGTTGATTTGGATCAGAGGCAACCTCAACGCTCAAATTTATGCTGAGACGATTGTATCAGACGTCATCGTTCCTCTACAAGTGCAAATCGGTCCCTTATTTCAGTTAATGCATGATAATGCACGACCGCACACCGCAAGAGTTGTAAGACAGACTCTCGCCGCAGCTAACATCAATGTCCTGCCCTGGCCTGCTCAGTCGCCAGACTTGAACCCGATTGAGCATGCATGGGATATGCTACAGAGAAGAGCTCTGCCGAATATGGAGGGTATCCAGTAGCAAGAAGACCTTTTTTTGTTGTTGCAACGAACATGGGCGGCCATTCCACAGCGTGATTTGGATGAACTCATTTTGAGTATGCCAAACCGATGTTCTTGTGTTGTTAGTGTTCGCGGTAGAAACACGGATTATTAATTGTTTAAGTTACCCAATAAAATTTTAAAGAAAACTGTTATTTCAGTCTTTTTTTCGAACTTTTGTGTTAGTGGTTCAAATGTCAAAAATCCCTTTATTAGGAAAATGGCAAATTTCTTTATTAATGCAAAGGTGACTTGGTTTATCGTTACTGTGACAAACGAAAACACTTTATTTGATGAATCCTTAAAGAAAATTTTAATTAATATCAATCAGGAGAAAAGTTATTGCAAAAATATATGTTGATCCCTAGACATTTTTGATGTGTGTAGTTATGATGGCAGGGTCAGACTTCCTTATTTCACTCCTCCACTTAACATTTTGACATTTTGTATCGGTTTCGTCTCTCATTATACAAGTGGCAATTATACAATCAATGTCAAGGAGGCTATCCGATATCTCGTTTTCGGCCAGTGACCAAAAAAACGGCTTTAAACTCGTTAATCAAAATAGTTTACATTTCGTTCATTTGCGCAAGGCCTTACTTCAATGAAATGTTTCTTTGTTCCAGTGCTTTTAGATATTGGCAACTTTAACTTGCTATAGTCGTTTCTCCATATCGTTCTAATTCAGTGGGTAGAGTTCAATTTTTATTTCAAGGTTAATTAATTAACTGCGGGCCCACGTAGGCCGCTACAAGCACAATCTAACGAAATGGGGGATTTTTTACCAAATCGACACCCAGTGCGAATGCGGTGCTCCTGACCAAACCATGGCCCATATGTTGGCATGTCCAAAGTGTCCAAACACCTGAATGCCAATTACCATAATTAAAAATGTAGTCGCAATCTCATCTCACAATCGACAAGTGACAATCAATATCAAAAACTTGTTCAAAATTTAGGGAAATTAGAGGTATTTTTGACAGATTGAGGCTGACTGATCAATGGCCTTAGTGTGAGTTTTTTCGACTCACGTTCGATTGCAAGCGCGCACCAGGTGGCGGTGGTTTTTCCATATGAAATTCTAACGCGCTCGCAATCGAACGTGAGAAAAAACTCACATTTAAGCCTCAGACTGTGAACGTTCTTAAAATTACGAGAGTTGAGCCTCTATACTTCTGAGGACCAAAAAAAACCACTAATTCCGCGTTTGGCTGACCACCTAATGGGCCCAACTTATTAAATTAAATTATTAAATGAGCCGGTAGCCACGCCATCGAGTCGTAAAAAAGAAGAATTTCAAGGTTCAAAAACTTCCTCATTCTACTTTGTTCAGATATCATTCTCATGTCTGTCTCATCTTTTTTACTTGGGCTGGAGTTTTCAACTTACGTTATGGGTAGGAGTAATAGCTTCAATGTCTTTTCCGTTGAACTTATTTGCGCGGTAGACGGCAGCCTTATCCCAGTCAGTCCAGTAGACCCAGTCTTCGAATGTGGTGATGGAGAAGGGATGACGTAGCACATCTGTGGAGTACAGGATCACCCTGCGCCCGGTACCGTCGTAGTTGCACGAAGATATCATGTTCATTTTGGCATCCACCTGATCAAACATATAAGTTCAGTGACTAGAATCAAGAGAAATACTAGTTCAGAATGTTATGACATTGTATTCGAATTGATTGTTGACAAAATAGTAGTTAAGTATATAGTACAGTTTATAAAATGTATAATCGCCAGATCGATGAATCACCCTATCGAATTAAGACATTCTATTCTAATTGATTGTTGACAAAATAGTAGGGTTAAGTATATAGTATAGTTTATAAAATTTATAATCGCCAGATCGATAAATCACCCTATCGAATTAAAATACTTTGACGTAGGTATGACATCGGATGTTTAAACGTCATTTGTTTTTCATAAACCACTAAATAGGTATTGCTATGACTTTATGCATTTATAGAACACAGGAGAGAACAAAACGGACAAATAAGCAATTATTTCCTGGTTTCCTAATTAATGTTTATTAAATTAGTACGAATACTGGATGGAAATTTCCTTTAGTCCATAAATATAAAACGAGAAGGCACAGGGTGCTTGAACGTTTCTTTGACGCACTCCTTAATGGATTCAACTCGTTTTATTACAATTTACTTCGTTTTAACTATCTTTTTTTTGCCACTTACCCAATAAACGCGTTTGCGCACAAGGTCCAATGTGAGGCCGTTCGGCCATTTGACGTCATAAGATACGATGGTTTGTCTGTGGGAGCCATCCATACCGGCTCGCTCGATCTTCGGTACCTGACCCCAGTCGGTCCAGTACATCCAGCTATAGAAAAATAAATAATTAGTGAATTATTCAATAAGCTATTTAAAATAAAATACAGTCGGCTACGGCGACAACGAACGCACATAAATTTTAGGTTACCGAATAAATTAGACAGTTTGAAATCAAATCAAATCGAATTCTTGTGCATTGCCTATAATGTTACCACTGCTGGGACACAAGTCTCGTCTCTGCGAGAGGGAGTGTGCCATAATCCAACCAAGAGGACCCAGTGCGGGTGGTAGTCACATGTTTCATGATTGGTTCTAGGACATGCCGGTTTCCTCACGATGTTTCCCTTTACAGTTGTGAGAGCAGTGGTGATTAAATAATGTACACAAAGTAAAGCGCCTGTCTGGACCTTCGAACCTACGACCTACAACTCGTAAGTCGCGGCCGTTACCGCTGGATCACCACGCTCTTAGATGAAATTTTTGTCTAGGTCAGAATGACGGGTGTAGGTACTGTTACAGAACTGAATATGTTATATATGAAAGGAATGTACCAGCAATGTACCTGAATGTACCTTTAATGAAATTCAATGTATCCATAAAACAAGAACAATTGTAATAATAAAGTGAGCCGCAGTCCTGACAGTCAGAATGACATTAAATTGAACGTGATTATGAGAGGATTATTTACATTTTTCACTGCTTTTCATAAACGTTGAGTAAATGATAATTCATTTTCTAATCAATATTTGTTTTATTTATCAAATCACATGTAGGTATCTAAAAAAATGTAAATAATCCTCTCATAATCACGTTTAATTCTCAATACGCGCAAATAATATACTCACATAGCTATTAAAAATTGGTAGGCGTCAAAATTTATTTTCTTGATTTTCTCGTTAATTACTCGTCGCATTATATTTTCAGATTATATTTTTATGAGGTACATTGAAGGTACACATTCCTATGGTAAATATTAGGTAACCATAAGATATCTATTACATTCATTATTAGTATTCACCCGTCATTCTGACTGTCAGGACTGCGGCTCACTTTATTATTACAATTGTTCTTGTTTCTTGGAGGTACATTGAATTTCATTAAAGGTACATTCAGGTAGATTGCTGGTACATTCCTTTCATATATAACATATTCAGCTCTGTAACAGTATACCCGTCATTCTGACCTAGACAAATTCTTGTGGTTTTGTTATAATTATCACATTTTTCGTAAGCAAAGTTGTATTCAGATCAGGTGGCCTAAAAAGGCCACTTTGGCAGAATCATAAAAGGATATCATTAAGAATCATAATATGGCGAAGACAATCCCGTGTTTTTCTCTTTATCGCTGCACTACGTACACAGCACTATTTTTTACACGTATTTAGCACAAATAACTGAAAAATCCTTCCTGGGACTTGATACAATTGACTTAACAGTTAACTATACATTATGATTCATAATGTTATCCTTTTATGATACTGCCAATGTGCCTTTTTAGGCGGGATTCCATGTGAATTGAGTTTTGTGCTACGTGCTAATTGATGCAAAATGATGGAAAACTCCTGACTTAATCTATAAGGCTACCACAGCCATACATCGAAAGGCCGTATTAACAGGTGAAACTGCGTCATTTTGGCATAAGGCCTTGAGTCATGACTTCCACAGTTCCACTTAAAGTACGGACTTTTATTAGGTAATTTATGTTATGGTAGCATCAAGGCTCAAATCGCCTAACGCCCTTTAGACGGTAGGTTTTGCTGTCAGTTTTATCACAATCAACGATTGTGACTGACCGTCTAATACATTGACTGATGGTTGCATGATCGAAAATCTGAATATTTTGATTTTTGCATCACGCAAAACCTACCGTCTAATGGGCGCCATACAGATTGGTAAGTCATTGATTCAACAAAGTCGTAGGTACGTGACATTTTGTGTAGTAAATATAATCAATAACTCCACTTACGTCAATTGTGTCAACGAATAATGATTCTTATTACAATACATCACGACGACCCGCAATAGCTCGACATTCTTTTGCCAATTGATCGAATTTGCCTTCAGTCAATGGCATTTTATGGAGCTGATTAATACCGTCAGAGTTCTGTTGTGTATTTATGACGAATTCGTATGGAATGCTTGATGATATTAGAAAGGTGTAGGTTCTATTGGTATCGGTCTCAAAGAAGAACTACTATTAGTCACCGGTTTAGGTTAGTCCTTCCGTCGTTTTTCTCATTAGGTAAGGTAGGTGTCATTTTCTCACTAACGTTTTTGCATACCGATAGCCTGTCTTTTATTATTGGTTTAATGACTGTTGGTAATTTACCCTAGGCTGATAAAAATTTAGTTTTTCCTAAATATGTTTGTTTTAGAGTTAAGATCGGCCTTCTCCTGGTGTCACAGGAATTCCAAGCAATCATAAAACAAATACATCTAGCGGGAATCGAACCCAAAATTTATGGCAATCCATACTTACTATTATAAATGCGAAAGTGTGTCTGTCTGTCTGTTACCTATTCACGCTTAGAAACTGCGGGACGCTGTTAGTACATATTATGAATTAAAGTAGCTTTTCGTGTCTGTCTGTGTGACCGCGCTGTTTTTCTAAAAATCTATTTCTGATACAGTTTTCGCCATCATTTATAGAATTTATTCCAGAAGGCTTATGTGTAGATATATACATATATCTATAACATTAATATGAAACTTAAGATAATAAAAAAATCTCGGATGTTTTGTCAAGTCGTAAAACCCGTGCGAAGCAGGGGGCGGGTCACTAGTTACAATAAACAATTAATTGTATATACAACGCCGCATTGATATCTTATTATACCTACCAGGAAAATTGGTATTAACTCACATTATATAATTAATGACACATAGTTACAAATTACTTAATCCAGTATTGTTTATCGCTTTAGATAAAGAGAATGTATTTGTAAAATCGTTACTCATAAATGATGCGGCTTATTTTTAACACGCTTTTATTAGGTCGACCTGTAAGTAACTAACTATGTAATGGAATCTAAGGTAACTAATTTAACCATCTTCCAAGGGTCATAGCGTAATGAAAATTGGCAGCTGTATGTAGTTCTGATGACAATACAATAATATGGTACTGTCGAACTGATCTGATGATGGAGCCGGAAGATATGAACTGGAACTTCATGATGGAAAATCGTATCATAGCTGTTTTGTATTTCTTAGAAAAGTCTTGTAATGAACTTTGACCACGATTAGGTTTCAAGACCTGACGATGAAGCCGGAAGATAGGCACTGGCTGGAATGCCAGTGTTAGAATATCGTATCATAGTCGTGTTTGCACGCGTGTTTTTCTAGTGTTTTTAAACTATTAATTTATTAACTGTGTATTAAAATAGCCCCAAAAGAGATACTTAGGGCGAATTTCACCAATGAAACTGAACACGATCGGTGGGGTAATTGTGTAACACTCTAACAGTAGCAATGGCTTTTATTTTGACAGTTCAGAAACATACATTGCGTTATTTACGTTATTGAGCCGACAAATTTTCGAACATAGAACTTATGAAGCAATGGATTAGTAATATCGTTGAAAATGATTTAGATTGTGATTCGTAGTTCGTTACGCAATTATGGTGCGACTCTTCTAAGCCATTCAAGAGCTGTCAGTGTCAATTTTCCACAACAATTTTGACACTGACACCTCTTGAACGCGGGTCAGACGTGCTGAACGCGTTCTGTTTCAGTAGTAAATTTCCTCGTCCGGCGCATGCACCCAGCGCTGTTAGCTCCGATGCCATTTTCCTTGCTGTGTGGGTACCTTAACCTCGTCACATAATATATGCCGTGCCAGATACGAGAAAAGAAGTGTTAGGCCCAATGTACGATCGAACAAGCTATTTGGTATACAGGCAAAAATATTCATCTTTCCACTACACTGCCAATATTCAGTTTTTTTTTGTGCGTTATAACTTTTTCAGCTTATGGCATCCTTAAGGGTCAAATCACACCGAGATGGCAGCGAAGCGGCGAGCAGTTTCAGTGTTATATAAATTTAAACTTTATATTCATTACTATAATACATAGTTTCACTTGAGAAACTTGAGTCGTCGGAGTGCTCGCGGCGCCGCGGGCGGCCGCGCGACCTTTCAAGTTTCTCAAGCGATACTATGTGTTATAGTAATGACGATAAAGTTTAAAATTATATGACACTGAAACTGCACGCCGCTTCGCTGCCATCTCGGTGTGATTTGACCCTAATAGAGTGGTGTAAAAGAATTGACTACTCACCACACCCACATTATTGTTTAAAAGTAGTTGCATGTTAGCTGCCTGTATACCAAATAGCTTGTTCGACAGCGCACGGCACGGTTTCTTTACGGTACGGCGTATAAACCGCGCCGTAGAAAAAACGTGTCCGTTAACAAGCTTCCATAGTGATCCATACAACCAATTCAATCAATTTTAGCACAACAATTAACAATTTAAATTTAAAGCATTGTATCGTAGCAGTTTGTACAAGGCATGATGGGGTTGGCGTGTCCATTGGGATAAAAACCCCAACTATACAATAAAGATTATAAAAAAAAAATCCATACAACACTGACGACCGTGCCTACACACGGCGAATAAACCGTCTATTTTCACAGCAAAAAAAGCGTGTACAAAAGGTACACCTTAAACTGAAGATGTACTTAAATAAAAAAAAAATAAAGTTGTCAATTGGTTTGTTAAGACTTTTTACTCTTCTATTTCGTCTGGAAAACACAGCACGTTTGATATAACGTTAGTGAGAAAATATTATGGGTTTAGTAATATGATTGATAATATCGAACTAACTACTCCAAATACCGCAGTAAATGGTCTTCTTGAACCGTTTACAAATGAAAGCTATATCTGTGGGAAAATGTAATGTTTAACAAAAGTGTTATGACTATGTGTGTGTCTGTTTAATTATTGGCTTCGTCCAGCACTTATTTTATTTCTTTAAGTAGGTTTGTACAAACACTTTTTCACGTCAATCATATTTTAATGACTAGATGAGGTTGGACTTTCCTATTCGACTATCCTGAGAAGAAAGGCCGAAACAAATGAGAGAAATTATGTGAGGAAATGGTAACAACCACTGGACAATCCACTCAGATCTGGTGGATTACCTAGTCAGTGCACGCATTTATCACTATATCGTGCTCAACTCCGAACTTAAGAGCTCGACAATTCGACAAACAATATACGAGTATTATGTGCATTGCACTCGGTTTACGTTTAAGGGAAAACCTGACTAAAGACTAAAGGAATGCTATAAGTAGTTCCTTCTTTGATGCACATCAAAGAAGGAAAATTAGGTACAGACGCCAGCACATCAAGTTACTACAATCTGTCAAATTTCTTTAATAGATTTTCAACTTTATCTTTAAAGCATAAGGTTCCAAGTTGATTGAGAACATTTTACAGTTTCGGGTACCTTGATGTGCTGGCGTCTGTACATAAAAATAACATGACATTTACAGTGAAAATCAACAGCAAACTGCGCTTACATTATTGAGTAAATATCGTCATCGTTTTTCCTCATGACTTCCTGCTAATTGTTTTATTCATCTTCGACATTATTTCCTAGTTAAGTATAGTCGACCTCATAATTGCTTTACCATTTTTGACAAGTTCTTTGTGTCGCTGGCGCGACTGTATTTTAGATCTTGTTGGCCCAACACTTCGCCACTTCCACGGCGTCGTCGGCGGCAGCGCAGAGGTCACTTTGACTGCATGTTTTGGGACACACAGGGCAGGATAGGAGGTGGAGCATGGTTTGCGATATAGCTCCACAACCACCACCTTACTACCGTTCCGTCGAGGTAGCCCCACTTTTCCAGGTTTTTGACAACAATTCCCAGTAAATTGAAACTTCATTTAGGTTGAAACTATCTAACCGTCACATGGACATGACAATTAGATCCTGACTTTTTCTGACGTGCAAGTACCATTTTAAATTTTCTATCAAGTCACTTCACATTTGTATGTATATTATTATGACTGTTATGTGCTAAAAACAAGTAAGTAGTAGGTAGGTACTATTGTAATGTAGATATAGTATGTAAAGCCCTAGTATTTTGTCAATTGCTTTGTTCAAATTCTTGCATATGAAAATACTTAGTATTGTTTTGGTCACTCACCGTTCGTCGTGCGTGGTAACTATTGTAGGCAAATTATCTAAGCAGCCACCGAAAGCGTGTTACCTTTATTTATTCCGCATTAAATAAATATTTCCTTCTGATAGTAATTCCCGTGCTCGCCGTTTGAGTATGAGATGATTTGTATTTCTAAATGCATCTATGATATAGGATAATGCCTAGGGTTTCTCATATTAGAGAAAACGACAACCATCAAGTGGAGATGATAGCGGATCAACAGATCGCACCTCCTTTTATGGGGTTTCTTAGCTAAATGGCAAAAACGGAACCCTTATCAATAAGGTAACGGCCTGCGTCTGCACAGCTTTGCTAAAGACCGTTTCGACAGTTAAATAATTAATTAATTAGTAAATACTCACCCATCTATAGGGTTAAGCGCAATAGCTCTGGGTTCTTCAAGCTGGTCCCTGATGAGGATTTTCCTCATGTTTCCTTGCAGGTCTGACAGCTCGATGTGGTTCTTGCCGGTGTCGGTCCAGTACAGATGGTTGTAGATCCAGTCGACTGCGAGACCGTCTGAGGTGATCAACTGGTCGCCGATCACCACTGTCCTTTGTGTGCCCTCGTCGATTGGCGCCCTGAGTAAGAAACAATTGATTAGCGAAATAGAGACAAATTAAGTGGGTAGATATAAGTTTTAAATTGTATTTATATGTTTTACTAGCTGCGCCCCGCGGTTTCACCCGCGTAATTGTCGATCCCGTGGGAATATCGGGATAAAAAGTAGCCTATATGTTAATCCAGGGTGTCAGCTACCTCCATACAAAATTTTATCAAAATTGGTCCAGCCGTTTGAGTGTAAAGAAGTAACAAACATATAAACACACACACACTCACAAACTTTCGCCTTTATAATATTAGTGTGATGAGATATAGGCTCGCTTTCAGCACAAGTAACAAAATCCGTTGAGCGCTAAACGAATTTAAAGCGTCGTTCTGTTTCGTCAGCAAGCATCATGCTGAGATAGATAGAGGCATTTTGGCCTCGTACTCAGACCAAATAAAAAGTCAAGACTTAGCGCTGCGAACAATACAGTGAAGCAAGCAAAAACTACACCTCCGCTCTGTGCATACACGCTCACACTTTCGGCGTCACATTACTATTGACAGCCCTCTGTCTTGGTTTTTTATTTGGTCTGAGGCCTTGTACAGGACTTTCTGTGTTTATTTTATTTTCATTTTACTTTTGTTTTATTTTTATGTTACTTTAGCCTTTTTTTTTGTTAGGGACCTTCTCCTACAACTTACCAAAGTTTCATCACAATCGGCCGAGCCATTTTAGAGTTTTTGCGAGGCTTACGAACGGCAATTGATATTTATATATAAGAAGATGAGCGTGTTTAGTTTAGTTTGTGATTTTCCTTTGCGAGTCCCAATGAATATTTTTTCTTTCTTTAAAGTGATTTGAGATGCAAGCAGGCCTTAGATTCAGTACTTCAACAAAATTCAACTACAGTTTGTCTGAGCGTTCAGAATCAGCAATAACTGTCCACATGTACTGCCACTTTTTGTCAAGTGGTTACTATAATAAGAGCTAATTGCTCATGTGAAGTTGGTTAGAGCAAATACTGTATTTTAAACTGCAATTTAGGAGGACTAATGGACTGGCCTTTTGTCTTCTAAAAGACTAAATCCTTTCTTAAATGCATGTGAAACATTGCACGGAGTACATAATCACCTACGTAAAAACAAAAGTGTTAATTTTGCCAAGACCTTCTTGGGAAAATTACCACTTTTATTTTTGTATTTCAAATAGTTTGCAGTCAAAGTTCATTAATCTATTTGTACATATTCGGTCAAACATTTCGTTGATATGACGTCATTCTTATTCTTTGACACAATAAATACTTTTTATGACCGTGTAAAATGTTTACTTGTGTAATTAATTCTCTCATTGTAATAATGGTAACAATAACATTATCATGTAAGTTCATTGTCTTTTTTTACCGTATGAACCCAAAATTATCATTTACTACATCATCTACTATAACCTTTAGGCTGCCTTTTCACCAGAGATGAGCGAGGATGCATAGCGAGGGATGTGTGTAAAACTAACCAATACCAACGCTAACTTAGTTCAAGCTATAAAAATGAAGCGATGTTCTTGGTCACACATCCCTCGCTACGCATCCTCGCTTATCTCTGGTGGAAAGGCAGCTTTAATTTGATAACAATGGTCAGCGTAGAAAAAAGATTATCTCTTTGAATTAAGTAGTTTTCTTCTTTAAAACCGCATTCTATTAGGAATCCAACGAATAAGAATGAGTAAATGACTGCGTGATATTATAGGTGGCCAAAACTGTTCTAATGCTACGCAAAGGGTTTTCTTCATTCTTTCCACTCACTCACTCTCCTTATACTTACTAAAAATCTATTTCAAAATACTAACTTATAAATCTTCTCATCCGTAACATCACTCCAGAAGATCATTCCTGTCCTGAAAACGTAATCTAGCGCTGTTGCCGACTTTGTGTCATTGACGATAGCAACCATCTCGTGATGGTCCAGGCTTATCTTGCGGATGTCGAACCTCCTTGCGAACAGGAGTGACGGGTGACCTTCTGTGGCCTTACACCTGGTGCGATCTCGAGGGTCTCGGGCATATCCTGCATGGCACTCGCACTTGAACGTGCCTTTCTCGTTGATGCACATCTGGGAGCAGGCGCCGGGGTCCGAGCATTCGTCAACGTCTGGAAAAATAAGTTGTATTGTAGTTTTATGGAAGCAATCGGTGGCATACTTACTCACTTATGTACCTAGTTTTATGGAAGCAATCGGTGGCATACTTACTCACTTAATACTTTATTGCGCATGATAATGTTCAATAAACAGATTTCTGCTGCTTTTCGGAAACAAAAACACAAGAGGACTATGGAGAAAATTATTTATTTAACGAAAATATTCCCTTTGTTGAGAGGTTCTCCAATATAAATATACTCTAATGCGTGGGAGTCGTTAAAAGTATATATCTAAAAGGAGATGTTCTGAATAAGTAATTTTACAGCTGACTTATTTATGAATCAACCCACGCTCATAAAAGTTATTAATAACCTATTTCAAAAGCAACCACAATATTTAGATCGATACTACGAGAAGGTATTAAAAACATGGCGTGATTGAATATTTTCCTTAATCAGTCATAAAATAACACCAAATTCGTAGAAGTAATCTATAAGATCTATGTTTTTTTACGATAAATTGTGATTTTATGTCATTTATATCTACTTGTACATTAACTTACTCTTTAAATAATCTTAATCCGATAGACATTGTTTTCCATAAAGGTTATCTTATGACTGTACAAATAAATATAAACCTACGAATTATTTGAATAATTAATGAGTCATTAGCGTTATTTTAGGTGCCATATCTTAAACAATTTTCATTAAATGTCATGGTATCTAAAACACATGACACGCACCTTCTAGGTACATGCCATCTGGCTAGTTACAGCACCGAGCCTAGTTTTTCGCTTAGTCTTAAAAATCTAACAATTTTTTTTACAGTGAACAGTTTTTATGGAGGAGTTCTTTGAACGTTAAAGCAATTTTAGCACCGTTTGCCAGGTCATTTTCGATATGGCGGCAATTATAACGCAATGGTAAAGCGGCTAATCGTTCAAATTTTTTAAATGAAACTATCATATTAAACCTGCACCCTAATAACACACTATCAATCGGATTCTGAATCATTTTGAAGCAAATTGCTTTATAAGTTCGAAAAATTTGTCTGCTCAATACGTAAACAATGCGATGATTGTTGTTGAACTGTTAAAATCAAACCGATTCCGATTGATAATGTGTTACGCAATTGCCCCGCCGGGTTTAATTTAGGTCCCAATAATCTAATTTCCAAATTAGGCCTCCATTGACTTCTCAATTTAGTGCTACTAAATTTTCTCACCTTCGCAAGTCCTATTGTCCACAAGCTTGTATCCCTTGTCACAGTCGCAGTAGTATCCGACGGGGGTGTCCACACATTTTTGCGTGCATCCTCCATTGTTCTTCGCGCATTCGTTCTCACCACACCTGTCCCGAGGCTCGTCTTCAAAGTTCGGGCAGTCTGGATGCTTGTCGCAGACTTTGGAGAGAGGAATGCACATGCCAGCCCCGCAGTCGAATTCTGTCTTCTTGTCGCATACGGTCTTTAGTATTGCTGTAATGTAAAGAAAGTATTGATAAATTAATTTAGCTTCGTGAATGATAAAAGAACTAAAATACACGTCTGTAAACATTTAGGCGATATGGGAACATATCGCTTGAGCTTTCAAACTTTGTGATTCGCGGGAATATAATAAACTAGCAGAGCCCCGCGGTTTCACCCGCATAAGTGTCGATACCGTGGGAATATCGGTATAAAAACTATCCTATGTCCTTTTCCGGGACTCAAACTATCTCTGTACCAAATTTCATCTAAATCGGTTCAGCGGTTTAAGCGTGAAGAGGTAACAGACAGACTCACTGTCGCATTTATATTATTATAAGTATGGATTCAGCAGTTGTTTATTTTAAATGGGTTGTGCATACTTGAAGAACGTCAAAACTACTTCAGACGACCCACTACTCTGACATAATATGTATTATGGTAAACTTTTTATATCTAGATGTGATGTGATGATCAACTTCACATTTTAATGAAAGAATACTTACTGCAGTTAAGTTCATCGCTGCCATCGGGGCAGTCCTTGTCTCCATTACAGTACAACGCTCCAGGGATACAGCTGTGGTCTCTGCACTGGAACTGGTCCAGTCTGCAGGTGACATTGCCGCGGCACAGCTGAGGGTCTTCATCTCCTCCGTCAGGACAGTCCCGGTCACCGTCACACACCCAAGCCTTGTGGACGCAAGTCATGCGGTCCTTGCATTCGAACTCTGAGGATATGCATGGCGATCGGACCTTTGGAGTCGCTGTGCAGCCCTGGAAAGTGAATTAAACTGGTTAGTGGAATCAAGATTAGTCTTTTCACTATGTTTATTAATTTTACTATTTCGTTTATAGAGACAATTTCATCGTTTTATTATGCACAGCTCAATTAAAGCTGTGCATAATAAAACGATGAAATTGTTAAGATTTGTAGCAATGGACCTATTTAATTGCGGTTCAGTAAGTATTAGCTCAACCGTTATTCGGCTTAATTTGCTTTCATTACGACCACCCATAATGGTTTCCCCATTATGGGTGGTCGTACACGCACTTTATTCATTTACATTTTATCTCTCGCTTCATTTAGCTTTGATTGAATCATTTATTATTTAATGACTATAATCCGTTGATTAGATTAGGGCCACTTGCAATTATTATAGTTTTCAGATAAGCCTTTTATGAATGTAATTAAAGTAGTAGCTGCTGGGTGGTCTCCGCTGCGTGTAGACCACACTATCACACTATAGTGTCGCAATAATTGACTGCGACATTAAGAGGGTAAGCAGTAATCATCTACTAATGTAATGTATGTATTGACTCGTAATCGCTTATTTGCTCAATATGCAAAAGACCCACTTCAGCTTTTGCTTGCTAATGCCTATTCGATAATCAGAGTAGCCTTACATAATCAGCCTATCAGGTTCCCACTGGTGGGACACGGGCCTCCTCATTTTTTGAGAAGGAGTCGGCTGTAATCCACCACGCAGGCCCAATGCGAATCCAACAAAGCAGCTTAACCTAGCCTCTTTATTTTTTCCTTGCTTCAAACCAGCTTGTCTCAGTTTTTCTTTAATTAACCTAAAAATTTCTATAAAAACTTACCACTTCATCGCTTCCATCGGGACAGTCTTCAGTCCCATCACAGCGCCACCACGCGGATATGCAGTGTCCATTTCCACAGGAGAAGTGCGTCTGTGGCTGGCAGGTCGGTGCAGGACATTTCACCTCGTCACTATCGTCCCCGCAGTCGTCATCGCCGTCGCACACCCAACGCAATTGGATGCACTTGCCGTTCCCGCAGGTAAACTCGTCCGACCGACACGTCTCATCTGGTAGGCCAGGTTAAGACTTATTTGTGAGAGTATTGGTGTACGAGGTGTGTTTACAACGAAATTTTTGGCTATATCATGTCGTGGTTATCGGATAGTAGCTATGCAACCATAATTGAACGTTGCATTGGACAGTTTCAAGATGAGATGACATAGTAAAAGTTTCGTTGAAAATAACCCGGCCGTTTTACATATAAATTGGAAACACAAAACACAGTGTAATAGCTGTATTGGAAACATTTAGCCGTCAGTACAAGATGATTGGTGAACAAGTTTAGTAAGTACTTAAATCACGTCAATGGATTTCAAGTAAACTTTCAAGAGAAGTTTTTAAATGGGTGTCGAAACTATTTCAAAAAGTTTAATTAATTAAAGTCCTGCTTAAAAATTTACTCAAAACATTAGACACAATTTTAATTAAGTTTGCTCAGACGGTCAAGTCTAATATTTTCACCAATCATTTGAAATGAGTAAAATTTTAAATAAACACTGTCTGACAGCAAATTGATAAATTAGGTACTTTAGCCTCAATGTAAATTGAAAAAACAAAGCGAATTGTTATCAAAGGAAATTATTTCCAATTATTAAATGATTCCAATTTGCTGGTACACTGAACAAATATTATTAAGTAAGTATTATAATGTGGAGTCAAAGTCATAATGAGCACCAAGAGCACTTCTAATTTAAAACGAATTGCGCATAAAATGTATCGTAGGTAAATAAAATCTTCTCAGACAGTTAACATTTTAAGCGGATCTAATGAAGCAGTTTGACTAATTTAATATGAAAATAAAAGAACTTGCGGTATTTTATACTTTATAAACCAAAAAAAAATTGAAAACTTTCATTATTTCTTAGTAGGTATGTGTGTTTCATTATTCTCAGATATTTCTAGTTGTAAAAAGTTGCCATTAAACTCAATTTCTACAACTCAGCGCTTTTAATACTTACGGTCTCCTAGTATTCTCATAACACAAGACGTGTTCAGAATCGACACAGCAATCCAAACACAGACGCAGAACATTAGGGCCTAAGTATTTGTACTTTCTCGGAAATTCCAGAAGAATCAAGTAGGTAGAATATAGATACCTAATAAGATAAACGATGACATAATCGTGATCGGGCTTCCGGGCGTAAGGAAAGCTACACGTGTATTGAAGTAGGCACGCAACATCATCGCTCACGCCTCGACCCGCCCAGGGTGGAAAGATAAGAATTTATAGATGGATGAGTCGAGCGTTGATAGAATACACAGAGTTTACTTGGCTCCGACCTCATGATTGATTGGTGCTGCCGATAATGAGGACGAATAGTTGAAATTTAATCGGGAAGTTTTTGTAGCAATAATATTATCAAACAAACCATGTATTTCAGAGAAAACAGAGCTAGAGCTACATATCGCCTCTGTCGGAATAAGTCAAGCTAAACGACCTGGGAATCGAACTCAGTACGTCATGCGTCGTAGTCGTGATCGTGACCATTAGTAACAATTAAATCTGTGTCACATGACACTACGTCACCCTGTTAATGAAATAATAACATTGAATAAAATAATTAGGTAAAGGGAACACTAGAGATATCTGAAAACGCTAGAAACAAATCATAAATGATTGTGCTCTTTGTACTACATTATCTTAACTTAAAATAGAAGATAATAATATATTTAGGTCGGCATCATGCAATTTCCACGATATACTCGTAACTAGCCGATTACACAATTTAGATACCATATTAATGGTCACCAATGAGTGAAGAATGTTTCGATGGTAATTTTGGTTTTTGATACATCATAAATGCTGACCCAGGTATAAAATGTAAAGTGTAATGTGAATAAACAATTCAGGAGTAATTATGAAAGCGTATAATGTAAATTAAATTTCAAGAGTCACGCTGTGCTGAAATGATAGCAGCGGAAACTCCACTCATAAGGCAAAGTCTCGCTCTCTCTAACAAAAGAGAAAGCTATATCCTGGAACCTCTAGTCGCAAAAATTTCCTGCTTAAAAGTTTGTCTTGAGAAGCTTTTTTGTCCACATAATTACTCTTGCATTGTATGTTAAATCCCTTACTGCATGCTTTCTCATCAGATCCGTCGGAACAGTCCGCGTTGTCGTCGCACATCCACGTCAGCGGAACGCACTCGCCGTCTTTTCCTCTGCAAGTGAACTCCTCTGGCCCGCATGACTTCACCTCTGTCAACCCATTCATGCACATGCTAAGTACGATGCGAATATAAACCGACACGATAAGGTACACAAATCCCTCCAGGGATTCTGATATCCGTTTTCGTCTTATCCTTCCTACTGTCTTCTAAGCCCTTTGGCTCTATTTTTCCGTTAAATATATCCAAGGAGAAATTTTTCTAAATAGGACACCAATTACTTTGAGGTCCTTGTAAAAATAAAATTATTTTCTTTTACTTTTTATTTTCGTTTTTCTTTAAGTTCAATCGTAATTGCGTGTTTTCTTTGTTTTATTTAAGCCTATTTCTGTCTATTATAGTAATCGATTCGGGCAATAAAATCGGTAATAAAAAAGAAAGGTTATATAAAGTAACCGTGAGTATAATAGAAAATCGTAACTATAATTTTGATAAAAAAACGAACATGTGCTTTTATACTCGCATGCTTATGCTTATGTCGATCCTAAATATGAATCATGTATACCGACATGCCAATTGTTGCTGGTTTCATGCTTTTGATCCGTTGCGAGGCCATGCTCTTACCGCACTGGTGTTCGTCAGAGCCGTCGATACAGTCGGCTACATCGTCACATTTCCACGAGATTGGTATGCAGTGGCCGGTCGTACACACAAATTTGTGCTCTGGACAACGCCTTTCCGTAGCTGTGTACGAAATTTTGATTGATATCGAATTCCTCAAATAAAATTGAACCTCTTTTTATCTCCGCCTTTTTATTAAGGTTATTTTTTTATATAGACTTTAGTGTCTTTGCCGTCAAAGTAACGTTGCCCTGGGCGCTACTTGCAAACTATTTGCAGAACTTTAGTCGAGGAGCAAACAATTTAACAGCATTAAACTATCTGCGATCAGACACAAATAAATCAGGGGGCTCGCAGTATAAACAATTTACACTGATGTAATTAATCTTGGCAAACGGACTGACTTGGAACGAGGCTATCAGTAGCAACTTAAGTTGACAAAGCAAACACGTTTAAAATGCTAGCCAAGTGCTTAAGCAATATAATAAATGATAATGCTAAGCACGGGCACGGCTAAAACGTAATTAATGATTCTAAACAGTCCCCTTATTAGAGTGTAAAGTTGTTTTGCAACGGCGCTAACGAAATTCAACAGACGCAAATTGAGAAAGCTTTAGTGACTCCCGCTCAAAAGTTTTTGCTGGGATTATGGCAGCTGTCGGTATATGTACTAAGTTTAATGCATTCAAGTTACATAGAAAGAGTAAAGCCGTTCATCAAAAGTTTTTTTTATTTAACTTCCAATAGATAATTTATGAATTTTGAGGGGATATGTACATAATTATGTTCTTATCTTAAGGACTTACCTACGTTCAACTTTTTTTCGTTGCTAAATTAACCTAATTCGTTTTCCAAAACTTTTTATAAAATAAGATTGAAATGGTATATATGTGTAGTAGGTATGTTGTATATTCAAACAATGTTTATAACACTAAAACTGCAAAATACATTGAGGGATGACTTCATATTAGATGATAAATTCCAAACATGATTGATGTCGTAAACTCTATATTGAGTAGCATTTGTCACACTATACGTAAATAATGTTCAACGTAAATACACCGAGTGACAGAGATGTAATATCCACAAGCATAGGACTGGCTCCTACTATGTGAGGGACATGACACCATAAAGCTTACTTATCCCGGAAAATAACGCTACAGTTGAAGCCTGGGTGATAAATACATTTGTCAACAAGGACAACAAAGCCAGATTACTTATATAAACTTGATATATATATAACCACCTTCTACATTGTCGCCTACAAAACATTGCGTGTCCCTGCCAAATAAAAAAGGATTTTCCATTATGTGGTACGACTTACAGTAGCTCTAAGTGTACAAAGTTACGCCCGCGGTTGCCATAACCCCACCTCCGCTGAAATAAAACTTTCGCAAACTTTCACAAGCTTTTTATACACACCGTTGCAGTTTGAGAAAAACATAGAATTAAGAGTCCCTTTGAAGCTGGATCAACTATTTATATAACGACTTTTGTTGACAATGCTTGCTTGTTATTACAGAAGATAATTCCAAAGCTAGTATCGTTAATAAATAGACAAATAAGATTTTATAATTCAAAAATATTATGCTTTAACTATGTAATAATGACGGGATTTTGGTACTGACGATGACGTAGGTATTTGCAATAAATCTAAAACATGTTTTGATTGTACAATTTTAGTAGGCTAGGCAACGACTCTGTACAAGATGTGACCAAGTCTATTTCTGGCAGTGGTATACGAAAAGACATGTTAATTTTACGGGTCACTTATATTGAAAAGTGTCGGTGATAAAAATCGCAATTTATAGCGTGACCCTCCCATGGATCAACAAACGAAAAAAGCGAACGCGCAATTTTCTTCTCGTTTCACATTTGAATAATGGGGTGGGCAGTCTTTTATTTCATACAGTGTCCTTTACTATATCTTTTTTTTAAACTTTCGATTTATAATTCGGTAAAGAATAAAACCTAATAAAAATGGGGACATCTACCTACATAGATTGTGCGAGCGAAATACCTATCAGCATCTCATATTTCATACCAAGAACACAAATCCCTAAGGCGCCACTATTTTCAGCTAGATCCATCACGGCTCCGATATGAAAACTATAAAATTTTCATATCATCCATGTCATTTTGGCTAGACTGTAACTAAACTATATTTTCATACCTATTGAAAAGAAAATTCTTATATTTTTATGCAGTTATTTTCAAAGAAAGTGCTAAAGCACAGACAAGTGTTTCACTTATAGAGGATTACGCGCCTTGAAACTTGTGACAAGGTGGAGAGTTTGAGGATTACGTCAGTGGGCAACCGAACTCCATGGTCGCCACCGTAGCGAAACCGCCGAATCGATCGACATTTTCAACTTATTTGAGACTGCCATTTTCAATACCTACCTACATATTTGCCAGTACCCAGTTTGCCCGTCGGCTCGACATGAACAAGTCCAATTTGTGGAGTACATTCCCTTCTTTGTCCGTTATTTCATGTGTCAACCATAAATAAATTAACGCGATCCTCTACGCACCCTATGGAATGCTTAAATTCGTATTACGTGTTTTATTTAAATACCGCAGGCTCTCGGGCAAAATTCATTTGGGGACCCTGCCGTCTTTGTGAATATTCACATTTTTTCACATTACTTTTACCGGCTTACTTAAAGGACCATATTTACATTTCTGTAATGACATTTTACATAAAAGATACAAGCCTTCTCGTTAGCCGTAAAATACAATTTAAATATTTGATTAAGTACTGCTTAGATAGGTATAAAACTGAAACCTTTTGATTGAAATGTGATCCTAAATTTTTATTTTTCCCTAAAGCAGGTGAGTGGCAAAGATTATAAACTTAATCCTGAAAACTCAGTCGTAATTAAGATTTTAATCTACGAGTACGTTGGGAGTCCCGCTAAAGACAAAATACGCGTTTTTCAAAACTTTGCTCATAAATCGTTAGATAATTATTTTTTACGGTTTTAGTTCTTGAATTGACGCCATCCCATTACGTTGACCGCCTGGCGCCAAATATACGGTTTGAATGTTGGTAACCAAGCAATTACTTGAGTTAGATTATTTGGAGCGTAAAAGCAAAAATCCATTTAATATAAGTAACAGGTGGCTCAGGATTAGTTTTAGACTGATAGTTATGAGATATTTTATAATTTAAAACCTTTTTTTAATTCTGCATAGAATAATAACGGGCTATTATGATTTTTAGTCTAGAAAAAAAATTTAACTGATTGATGAATGTTCATCACCGCAGAGGGCACAGATTGTTTAAATCCGAATTGCGGTTAATAAAAAGTTTTCGGTTTCTAATAACAAGGGATAACCCGGGTTGGGATCACAGGATCGGCCAGTTTTCAGACCCTCGCTGGCTTTGTCATTTTGCGACCTTGTTTTTTCATTGTTCTATGTCTAAACAATAGCGAACTGACTGCCAACTCGACCCTAAAGTAAATTTGCCAAAATAACAGTGTTTGCTTATTTTCCACACACAAAATATAAACTAAGTGGGCGGCCAGGCAAAGTTGGCGTTCCTTTTAACAAGAAAACTAATACTTACTCATTCTTAGAATTTACTTACACACAAACATGTCTACATCTTTATCATAATAATATAATAATAGTTGTCTCATAATATTTTAATTTATTTATGTATAAAGGTACTGCTAGAACTTTGTTATTAAATTTCAGTTTCATATTTGTACCAAAATTACTCGTCTCAAAAGTAGTAAAACGACTATAAAAGTGTTTGTTACTTGGCAAGTTTACTCGTGCGAGTGAGCGTGTGAGTGTGGGCAATAAAATGTGATACTGACTGCAAGTGCCGGGCTCCTCGTCTGAACCGTCAGGACAGTCTTTTTCATTGTCACAGTGCCAGGACAGCGGAATACATCTTCCTGTCTTGCAGCGGAACTCAGACTGCGTACAAGTGCGACTTTCTGTAATGAAAAGAGATTAAATTAATTGAATGAAACCGTAGTTGCAAGACACAAAGCGTAAACTTAATCAAATAGAAGACAATAGTATCCAGCAATATCCTTAAAGGTTAGTTACACAGGTCGCGTCAAGGGTGTATTACTACTCGGCCAAACGCAATTTTGCTAATAAATATTTTTGGAACTCTTAAACGTCAAAGTAAAATTAACTTTATGTCATACATCTGTAGATGTTAATATTTAACGAGGTGGCACCCCGAAAAGGATCTCCTTTTTAATTTATTTGGAAGATGTGACGGGGACCATGTTGACGCTTCCGAGGGTCTTTTCCACTTATATTGAACTAAGCTACATTATGTAGAATGTTCAATATAAGTGTATGTATTTTTAGCATATACAAATAAGTTGGGTACCCTCATACATCAGCCAGTTTAGAATATGTATGAAGAGAATAATTTAAAATTAAGTAATCGTAGTTTGCTACAAGCAATTTTAGAAACAATTCAAAAGTTTTGAATTAAACTGTCAAAAACCTAAGTTTGTCTTACATAAACCGAAGAAAAATCGAATGAAAACAACTAAACAATATTTTTGCAAAAATTCCGTTATTATCTCCACTTTACGGCATCGCTCTAATTTCCCTCAGCTAAAGCAGGGGATGCCGTAAACTGGATCAATCCATTTACGGCTGAAATCAGCGTTCAACGTGCGTATAAAACAAGGTTTAAGAAAATTATCGGCGGGTAGCAGCAGCCGCTTTATCTTGGGGTGATTCGAGGCGAGGCAGGGCGGGCACGCGCCGCCGAGCAATTTGTAAACAAAACGCACCCCTGCCGAATAATATTGCCTTGCCGCCACCGCCGACTACGTAGCCCTTTTACTGTAACCCACGCGATAAATTCAAGTGTACCATCAGAGATTGTTGAAACGTAAAGTGGTATTTCGCACCGTACTCGCCGTAAAAAACTTCACTAACAATAGGTATACACTTCAGTTACAAACTGTTGACTAATTTTACCCTTGAATTTACTGTAACGTTTGTGTTACGCCGGTAATATTAGGTTGTAACTTTTGTACGTTTGTATGCCGTAGTCTTCTGAGTCTTCTCGTAATCGTTTATATTCGTTCTCTGTCTTTATAATCTTTTCACGTTTAACGTTAAGTATAAAACTTCGCGCGATATCTTTGTTCTACAATGTACAAAGTACCTACGTGCATTGAATTTTATCATATTAACTATCATGTTATATGTAGGAACCTACATACATGTAGATTTCTTGTAATGTCCCGACGATTGTTGTTCATTTTAAAACTTAGCTCTTTCTTTTAACCGGATGATGGGGTTGTAGGTACTTGCATGAATACATTAATAAACAAAGAGCTTTTGTCTGACTTAAGAAGACTTACGTTTTAACTTTGGTAGTTATCTATTAAATACATTAAAACATCTGAAAACTAAGACTTTTGTAAATAGAATTCTAGAAACGGCTTGGTTAGGTACATACCTACCTAATTAGCTATTTCTCGGAAATTTAATAAGAACTAAAACTAGTTAAGGCTTTTCTATTGAATTGAACCTTTTTGAAGACCCACGTAGGTAATTTGCTGAAAATGAGGTCATACTTTCATTCTTGTTACTTTTGCAGTTCGAAGGATATACCCGCATGCAGCAAAAGTATAGCTTTCGTATCCCCGATAGCAGTACCGAAGCCTGTATTCCCCGGTATTCTATTCGTAACAGAATACCCATATCCCAGGAGCGCGGCCATTTGCTCGAGTGAAACGTTCATCGAGTAACACCCACATTATTGCCCCTTCACGTTGGAATGTTAATAGGAGCTTCTTCTCAGCCTGCTTCAATCCTTGTTTGAAGCCCGCCTATCGCTCCAACTTTCTCATTAATGTTTTACGTGAGACTCCCAACTGCTATGTAGTTCGCGATAGCTATTTAACTTAGCTGATGACAAAATTATCCATTCTTAGAAACATTGTTGTGCCCTTTACGCTCTCAAAGATATCTCTGCATATAATTTATGTACGAACGCACATTCGATATGCAAAACCAAACTAGAATGTAGCATCAAATATTTAATAGGCAATTATCGCAGTTAATTTTGCTGATTAACCTTTATTTGTGCAAGTATCCATACAAGTGGTTACTAGAGAACAAAGAGATTATTCGACAGTGTACAGTTAATTAATCCGTCGGGTACGGTCCCATCAGCCGAACGGCCCTGTCAGACGCAATTTAGACACGTAGTTGTTCTACGACTGATAGAGATGGGAATCACTAATCGGGTCCGCAAGAAACGGCTATAAACGTCTCTGGTATTGAGCCGCACCCAGACAAGTGGGTAAATCGAAGATACGTCGACCTGCACCCGTCCGATAAGCTAGTTCGACAGCTATGTCTTCTCATGGAATGAAATCACTCTAACGCGAAATGGCGACAAAAATTGCCGTCCGCGAAATTGCCTCTGGAGCCCTCTGTACCTACGATTCTCATTGATGTAATGACATATCGTGTTCACATTCAATCGCACACACTCGGTTTTCGAGTTTCCTTTTGCCGATAACATTATTGTGTTTGAACTTGTCAAGCTGTTTAAGTAGGTACTTTGTTAGGTACTTAGAACAATATGTTGGTTTAGGGTTAACACTGACAATAACAATGTCAAATTGTTGCTCAATTTGACTTTAGTGATTGTAATACTTGTAACATGTTCATATATTTCAATGACGCTTTTTCTATATATTGCGGTTTAAATGAAATAATGATGTCCTGGTTAATAAATAATAACTGTTTCGTATTTATTCGGCGGCTTCACCTAAGATGAAATTAATACAGAAATTCGTCATCAATTGGGTTAAAATTGGATTTAATAATTGCAGTATACGCCGTTCTTGTATGAGAAATAGGTGTTTCACAGTTTACAAAATCATCTGAGTCTCAATACAAATAATTATACTGCTTTGTAGCAGTCCAACCTTGAAAGGAAAACTAAAAATCATTGTAGACGTTGTTTTATCAAGCAAGTACATTATAAACTTGTATCTCAAAATTTGATATCAAAACGCCAATAAACCAATTAACAGGATTTTGTTAAGCCAGATTATTGATCTTGTAACTGCTAACCTCTGTTTCTTACGTTAAAATATCACAGGTTTTATGAACAAGCTTCAAAAGAATAAAGGTGACTGAACAAGGGTTTTATGTTTCAAAAGAGCTTTGTAACAAACTGTGTATGTAGGGTATGTACCCGTGTATTCAAAACGGGTGGGTACCTATTTTTTCTGTCGCTGTGAAATTTCTTTGAGCTTATACGTGCGTGTTCTGTGTTCATGTCGAACTGTTGCGAACGAGGTCATTTGTATGTGTTTGTGGCTGAAAACACACTATAATTGTGTGAAAGTGGAATTAAAAACTATGTTAAAAGTTTCAATTTCCTTCGTTGCCGGCTACAGCTATTTCCGCGAAGTATTTTAAACAATGTTCGTTGCGAACGCGAGTTGCACAAGCATTAGGCCAAATTGTCCCCAAGATGGCAATAGCGTCAGAGCAGCGGGAAATTGTATTACCGGGCCTTACTTGCAGCCAACAGCGATGAGTGCATTCGTTACCGACGTAACTGGGAGCTTTGGAGCGCACCGCATATGTTATTTGCCTCTTAACTTACAGATTGCGCGCTCTGTTTATTATGTTGTCCGAATTAAGGTGACCAACACAGCGGAACAGCCATTGACACCTTGTTGACCCATCGGAATTGAAATTGAGTTTGTGCGTGTAACCGAGCTCTACGAAAAGTTGGAGATTGGTTTTCTACATGCGTAGCGCGCTACGCCAGAGCTACGGAAACGCGGTGAGCGTCACATCTGCTACGACGCGGATCGCCTACGAATTTGACTGTTTGTGCTATCGTACTGTCAACATGTACCAAAACTGAGTAATAATATTTTCGTGTGTAATATAAATGGTAAATGTTGGCTTTTTGAAAAAAACACCGAGTTAAAAATGTGACATGTAAGACAGCGTAAGCAGAATAATCGTGTAATGTAAATTATAAGGTTTTTCATATTTTCAGTCTTATTATATTTTATACGTACTATTAAATTATGTAAATGAGTGAGTTTACAGACATACATATGTCTGTCAACTCACTCATTTACTAACGTACTAAATCGTATTAAAACAATCTGCCAGAGCTCCATTTTAACAGGTGTTAGTGTTTTAGTTTAACTAGACAGCTCGAGCACATGTATTATTCAAACCTGTTCTACTCTCCGAATTAAGACTAGCTTTTAAATAGTCAGTTCGTAGGTATTTTATTAAGTATCCGTTTAATATAATTTATAACTAAATGTGTACTTACATATGTGAAGGACCTTCATGCGTAGGTATCTGCGTTGAGTAAATGTATGTAGTGAAAACGAAAAAAAAAAGAGAGGCATTGTTCAAATCTATTCCCTTTAGGCAGTTGCGAAAATCTAGTTAGGGGCTCTGGCGACTATTGCCTTGAAGGCTTCGTTACAAAACTCAATTTGAGAGGACGCCATTCGGTTCGATTGAGAGGCATAACGGTGAAAATCAAATTGGTCGGATAAAGTTGTAGTTTGGAATCAAATTGAGAAACCATTAATATTACCTGCATTTTTGTAGTCATACGCTTTTGTGTAGGTGTCGTAATCGTCATCATAAAGCGTGGCTTCCGCCGTCACTGCTACTGCTACCAAACAAATTATCCAAGAATACGCCATATTGTCTTCTTCACTTTAAAGTCTTTATGTACACCTTGTAGCACTCAAATCACTAAAAGATAAAATGTAAACAAGTCAGGATGCGAATGAGTAAGAATTATCGTAAAGTACACACGTGCGAAAGTTCAGTGATTTTCATGGTTCCTTTTTTAACGTCGTTACCAGTCCTACGCGTGTAGAGATAACTAGCTTACAGACCGTTTAAAATCTACAAGGCACTCTGACTCGGCTCTCTATACGAGTGTTGTCTCTGGGGCTATCCGCTGTTTGGTACTAGACCTAATTTGTTTACTGGGGCTTATCGCGTTATACTCGCGACAATTTGAATTGAAACGTAATAAATAAACGATTTCGCAACGCAGTTTAAGTAGGTCGCATAGTTACAGATATCTTTGATATTATTCTGGTATATTCTAACTGAAGCTATAAACTTATAACAGATGTTAAACATCAGATAATAAAGATTAACGAATCCGACAGGCAAATAGTGTGCAAACTAGTGTATCAGAAGTTCAGAGTTAAATTATGAATCCACTGGGGCCTACCTGTATTAAAAGCAGGTAGTCGGGATAATACCATTGACCCTTTATCTCACGGAGGTCACTTTCTGAAAGTTGACCGTAAAATATAACTTTCCGTACTAAATTGTTTGTATAGAATTATTCCAAGGCGAAAATTCCTATTCTCAAATAAGGGTGGTTATTTGGGTAACATATAATATAAATCCTTGTAACACGATTGAAGTGTACAATAGCGGCTCCTCAGCCTTGAGCGTGAGTGCTCGCAACGTCGGCAAAGGCAAAAGAGGTGTTCTAACCCTACCTCACATTAGTGGTGGATAATATGAAAACTCGATCATTTCCCCCCTCGATATCGATGTTGTCGGTAGTGACATCAATGCGTTTTCATACGTTGCACATACGCTCGGCAAACACTCGGATGCGACTGCTGGATGACAACACAGTAATTCCCGAATAGCCCGGACATAGTTCGGAATCATTTATACAAATATCGGCTACCACTACCTAGAAATACAGTCCCTATTGGTGTTTGTCGTTAGTCCGATATTCTATACACCTGGTATCGGTATCACTTTATGCATATTGCAGCCATCCAGTGTTCCCATGAGCTCAATTAAGGAGAATACTTTAGTAGAATAATTAATATTAAAACTTTACCTGAGTTGCAGTATTTTTTTTGTAACAGTCAAATTGTATAGGTATTTCTAAGAAGGACGAAACTGGAAAAGTAGCAAGGTACTGTTAGATATTTATTTATATGCTAAGATTCTATTATCATCACCCACCACACCACCCACGCCCACGCTTTCAGCACCTTACAAATGTTGTCATTAACAAATAATCTAAAACCTATTTCTCTGATAATAAGGACGCATTTATTTTTATGTGTGACTGTAATAAATTTCTCCATTCACGTCGTGATTCGGAACCACGTGATACCTAGTTATTTACGATTCGGGGGCGGCTCCCCTAAATGGGGTCAGAGATTATGTATGGAATAGTTTGTTTATAGTTTCACCGCAAAATTATACGTAGTAATAACTACTATTTTAGATCAAAAGCAATAGCTTTAGATCTAATATATATATATATATGTTCGATTTAGGGTTTTATCTTGGACGATGATTGTGGAGATACAAAAGCTGGCTAAGTTCAAAAGTTTATTTGTAGGTATTATATCTTAAACCAAACGCAACAATATAATTATGGGGATCCTAAAACCTAACCGGAGAATATTATGTAAGATAATGTAATGCGTATATTTTTATAACTGGTTCTCGAATGCGCACTAACTGACAGACATACAGAGAGAGAGACGTTACGTTTTATAATACGTATGAATGAACATGCGCAGGCTGCTCACTTTACCCTATTAAAATTGGTTTAACGACAGAAATTTAACATAATTAAATTAGAAATATCCAGGACGATATGCGAGTAATTGGCATGAAGCGTGGAGTAGCTACTAACTGCATGACAAAACCTGTATCTACTGTAACGAGATTGCCTTCGTTACCTAGCTGAGCATGGATATTTATAATTATATAGATTTCGGCCTCAATCGTTGAAAAGGGAAACCTAGTGTTCAACCAGAGAACTTGTCTTATTTCCACCTTCATTATTTTCGTCCTTTTACTTTGATGTCCACACAATATAATATCGGTTAAGTTATCAAGTTGTTTGTATTTACAGTAGTTTTATCTCATCGACCATCGACAAACTATTGCAAAAGGCCATTGAAGAAATTGTATCGTAAGAAGTAGCTAATAATTATGTCCTTCGCCAGTACCTAAATGTGTAGTAAGTCACAAAAACTCGAACAATATCTAAGTAATTACGTCGTGGATCTCTACGGACAACGAAAATCTAATAAATGTCGGTTACTTTGTTAAACCCCTCTCACAGAGAGGAGGGCTGTGTCCCAGCAGTGGGAACATTATAGGCTGATTATGTAATTTGTTAAAAGGTACAGATATTGTCTTAATTTCCTACTAAATATAGACGTTGTTTTTTTGTAAGTAATTATTGTATAGGAGTATATAAAGCAATCATCATCTTCGTTGTTTCTTGGACCAAGAAGTTTATATACATACCTACCTACTTACATTTTTACGGTTAAAGTACCTATTTACCTACAATGTAGAGAGCACAAATGAGATTATGACGATCATGCTAGGATAATCCTCTATTAGGGTATATAAAAGCTACTTATTTAAATACAAGATACCTACGTAAGTGTGTTGCGAAGGTCGTCGACTAGAATAGTCTAAGTGCACTCTAATACTATTGCCCTATATGTAAGAGCTATACGACGCCACAAACGACCGTAATACCCTTCGGATAATACTTTTATCCTATAAATGTAGGTAAGTAACCTAAATGTTACATAGTGTCCCTGTGAAACAAAGAAACTTTAATTGCGAAATGTTTTTATTTTCTAATTGGTCGTGTAACCACTAAAACAACCACGTGTATCAAAATATAGAGACTAATCATTGTTAGTTTCAGCAACAAATTCATACCTTCTCTGTCAGCGAAATACAATTGTAAACAAATAAAACCGCTACATGAGCAACATTAGAACTTCTAATAACTTTCTCATAACGAAGTATCTCGTAAATGGACAGGAGAAATGTGAATAAACAACAACCGTCAGTTACAATTAAGGTGTGCGAGCAAAGCAAACTAGTGCATTAATAATTCCTAACATTCCAGGGCCGCTTACACGATGGTTTGATTGAGCAATCAATGTTTGATAAGGATTTCTGCGCTACAACTGCAACAGATGCCGCCTTCCTAAATACTTGTGGGCACTACCTACCACAAGCGTCACAGCCTAATTATATTCCTAATCAGTGAATCAAATTAGCGTATGAAATTGGACGAGCTTGTGGCCCACTGTGTTTTGCAAAATTCTGCTTCTGAATAACGCAACGCGTTGAATGCTTACTTGGACTCCGCACATACGCCCTTTAAATATGTACGAGAAGTCTAAATAACCTACATTTATCAAATAAAATATTAAATAAGATAAACGAAAGGCTCCGTATACAAAATTTTATTGGACGCAAGACAGGTAAACAAAATTTATGAAGATACTGTTTTATTTTATCTATATAAAGGGAAGACATGATGGTGAAACAGAAATGAAGAAAAAAGGAAACAGTCTGTGACGGTTGCTGCTGTTTTCGGTGTTAAACAATAATTTATTGCACTTAGAAATGTCTAATAGATTATTGTACAGTTTGTCTATAAAGTCGTGACATGTATGTTTGAGGAACTAACATTATTCACGTGTCTGGCAACACCAAACATAAGTACAACAGCTGTCAATGCTGTCATCGAGTTTGAGTTGGGGAACGGTTTTCCTTTTGTATTTTTTATTGTTTTCATTAAACTGCAATAAATTAAGACCAAACTACGCAGAAAGGTGTCAAAAATGAGTAAAGTAAATCGGAGTGGCACGCGGGAAGTGATTTTTAAAGTTTTCCAGCGATGTTTCGCGGAGTACAAAGCTGGACGAATTTTGTGGGATTTGGATGATGTTTATGGGCGAACAGCATCTACGACGGGTATATAATCGTGTTATTGTTTGTTTTTAATCTGCCTGAAGTTACAAATTTACTGAATTTACGATTTGGAGACCAAAAAAGGCATTGTTTACATTGCACATTTTTAGTTTAGATTGACATTGTAAGTAAGTCATATTATAGTATGACCATAATTTTTGATACATTAGGATGGTACAACTCAGTCCATTCGGGTTTTCTACCAATTTTGAATTTGTATTAATTGCTTCATGTCAATAAGTTATTGTTTCCATTCCGTTAAATTTTTTTTTACTTTTTTTCAGGAAAATAAGAGAGTAGGTACCTACAGTTAGGCGGATAGTCAACGAAGGTTTTAAGAATGATGGAAAGTTTGAAACTCCTGGGAAACACAGGAATGGCCATCCAAAGACAGAAATGGACGATTTTAACATTTGTGTACTGCGCTGTGTTTTACATAGTGCCTAAAGAGGTAACATGTTTTGCCTATAATCGCATGTTTTTATGTGTATGCTTAAAAAGGCAACATTTAGCACAATCAATGGAACCCTTTGATATTTCAGGTACCGACCCTCAGAAAATTGCAGGTGATCGCCAGAACTAAACTGGATTTTAATTGTAGTCTTGAAGTTCTCCGTAAAATTTTAAAAGCAATAATAGGCTTTGGCTACTTAAATTGCCAAAATAATAGAAAGACTCTAATTAAACAATCACATATTGCTGCAAAGCGAGAAGAAAACTTTTTATAAGTTGTTGTTGTTTTTTTTGTACCTACTGTAAATAAAACAGAAACAAATTTGACTGTATAATGTGTCTCATTTATTTACTCACTTTAATTGAATGAACTGCTAGTATCAAAATCATTTTGGTCACACTATATAGGGTTGCTACATGCGCGTTAGCAACGCCATCATTTAATGTCACGACTATAAAGCCATACTGTAGCTTTTATTATCAAGTTGCAAAATTTAACCCCTCTACTTCTACCACCGATAGTGTAAAAGATGTTTTGAAACACGCTTGACGCATAAATTGTGACTACCCGCAGAATGGTACAAAAAATCTTAATAATGATGTTTTTGATACAGATTACTTAACCTTGGATAACTTGTAAACTAAAGCTGCTGCAAATAAGTATAACCACTTAATTAATCACTTTTCTAAACATTTCAGAATCAAAACTTTAAAACTGTAATTTTGACTTGCTAATTACACGTAGCATGGACTTAGGTACCAAGACAACTAATAATTTAGCGCCATATACCTTTCGGTTACCTTGACGTAATCACACCTTATTGAAACGTTATACTCAAGTTAGGTAACACCGAGAAGTGATTTTTTTGCCCAGTTGCCAATATTGTGGCGCGGATAACTTTGATGAAAAGTTTTGCATGCAAATTATTAGGCGTGTTTCAACAACGGGACCTGCCCTGTCGGAACCACGCGCACAAGTGTGGCCGCTGTATAAAAAGGCACGCTTATTGCCCTTCCCAAATCCTTATTAATTCCATGTAAACTCTGATAGATCGGAGCGAGTTGAAAATTAATTACCCGACTTCAGGGACCCGTCAATTACACCGCGCCATTATTCTATTCGGACTCTCCCCACACTGCGGGAAGGCTGACCTAAACGAGTTTGATTGTACAAATAATGACCAACCGTTATGGATGGTTAAAATTTTTCATTGCCCAATCCGAATACCAGAGCTTGCCACAATTTTAATTCATCCCAGTCTTGAAATACGTTTATAACTTAGCACTTATCAGTTATGTAACTCACTTTAAAGTTGTTTATGGATCGGTCATGAAAAGCTTTAGAAAAATGAGTTATAGAACAAAACACATTAACTCGAACTTTGCAGACAATTAACTAGAATTGTATTATATGTACTTGACGAGTACAAGCGTAAAATGAAAAGAAAAAATGCTACAAACCGCTTTCACAACTTTTTAATTTAAAGTTTCGTTCAAAAATTGTGTAAAGTTTCTAGACATGCTACGTTTTGTTCAGATACTTAAATACTTGTGATTCGCTCTTTATTCTGAAATTACGTCCTAATATGCTAAGCTTGACAATAAATCGACTCATGGCCCAATATTCCAGAATATTGGGTGATGGGCCAATAAGCACTAGGTAATGGGAATCACTGAAAGTTTTTAACATTACTTTTGCTGCTTATTATTTTGTCTTGGGTTGGAAAATATGTAATACCCAAAAAAATCGGAAAATAAGTGGTACCTACCTGCCACGCATTTTCCGACTTTCCCTAATAAGAAGTTATTTAAATTTTGTAGTATCTAAGTCAGCCTACGCAATCCTCTTACAAATTTTTCTTGAAATACTCATAGATACAGGTACCTACATTTACGTAAAAAGAACAATATGAACGTTAAGAAATAAATCTTCCAGTAAGACGTCTGAATTCCTTTTTACGACTTTATTTAACTATGCCTATGCGTGTTAAACGAGGTATGTACGTGGGTCGTAATTTTCCTTGAAACCGCAAGGAGCTCGCGATCGACACTGAAGACCATATAATTAACAACCTCAGTCAAATTCACACCCATCCGTCTCCTTTAAGGCACGCCTACTTTACTTATTTGAATAGAACAGAACTGAGTGTCACTTACAGGCGGCTTAAGATCGCCTAGAAAAATGTACGAGGAGTAATGGTGATCGGTGGAGATCGCGTATCGGCATACATATTATATTTGTGGGAGCCCCCCCCCCGCTAGATTGATAGACGACCTCAAAAAGGTGGCTGGGACATACACGATGCGGAAGGCGGAGCACAGGGTGTTGTGTCGCAGCATGGGAGAGGTCTATGTCCAGCAGTGGACTGCGATAGGTGAAGTTGATTGTAGATTGATTGAATGGTGATCGAGTGGTGGAATATCTTGCTCTTTTAGTTTTGGAATCGGTACTTAATTTCCTGTCTCTCTATTGTCACATGGTGGGTATTCAAGCAAATACTCACGGGTAAAGTTTTTGCAATCTGGCAGCCTACTTAAGTACAAAAATCTACAAGCAGTACCAACCTGGTTAAGCTTCATTAGAGGAAAAGATGTAAAATTATACTCATCGTCTACCTACTTAATCCATATAACTTCGTAAGAAGCTCTCTTTGCCTTCCAAAAAGACTCAATTTAAAGCATTTTACATATCTATTAATCCGTTAGATCCTGGATCCTGCCTATGACTGGGAATAATATTCAAATTCAGTTTATTGGTAGTAGGGGGCACAAACGAAGGGAATGACAATAATTATTTTTCTTTCAGCATATGCAATATCCGGAAAGGGATCACTTATTTTTATAATTGCATAAAACTCTTACGCAATGCAAACTTGGGACCGATATTTTAGATTGATGCTGTCATGCCTGATTTTTAGGGTTCCGTACCCAAAGGGTAAAAACGGGACCCTATTACTAAGACTTCGCTGTCTGTCCGTCTGTCCGTCTGTCCGTCTGTCTGTCTGTCTGTCACCAGGCTGTATCTCAAGAACCGCGACAGCTAGACAGTTGAAATTTTCATAGATGATGTATTTCTGTTGCCGCTATAACAACAAATACTAAAAACAAAATAAAATAAATATTTAAGGGGGGCTCCCATACAACAAACGCGATTTTTATGCCCTTTTTTGCTCGATATCAAAAATGGCAACAGGTAGGCACTTGAAATATTCACAAAATACTCAGTTGTATTTTAACTTTAATAAGAAATAATAAAATTAAAATAAAATAAATATTTAAGGGGGGCTCCCATACAACAAACATGTTTTTTTCGGCGTTTTTGCCTTGTGGTACGGAACCCTTCGTGTGCGAGTCCGACTCGCACTTGGCCAGTATTTTTTATTATTTTATTTAATACATAAGAATTCATAAAGTCACGCCTTCATCTCTTGGGGGCAGGCAGAAGCTACAGACCGCCACCTGCTACGATCCTTACATCGTTCTCCTATTTATTTTTATATTTTTTTGTTTTCGTCTAATACGATAGCATTGATTTCCATTGCCACTAAAACAATACGCTTACCGCGTAGACGAATAATTAACGAAGTTTTTAATTGAAAATAAGAATTTAGGGTCACAGGTCAGTTGGTCACCATTCAAACCCTTTTACAACACAATATGCAAATCACTCGTGCACCTATTTGCATCCGATATCATATGGGACGTCGAGTTCGCTTTAGATTTTACATTCTGTTTGTTCTTCTATTGGTTGAGTGCAATTCAGGGCGAAAATGAGGTGTTTTAATGCAAATAAATATTGATGACTGTAATTCCGTTACCCTAATATGAATATGGTACAGTCGAGCACAAAAATGAGAATAAAAATTATAATATTTTCATATGGTGCCGGGTAACTATTGCAACTTGCAATTGATTATAAAAGGTACCTACGTAATGTAACTTCGCGAATATGGATGCTTATGCATAGTGATAGCGGCATGATCAATGCTAAGGTGGACTTTGTACTGTCACTCACTATTTAATAAGTATTTAATAACGTCCGAGATACCATGTTGCATTACACTGCTCATTACATTCGAATGTTACACATAAACCAACATTAATCATTTTTTGTATGCAAGTGTAAAATATATATTAAAATTCAAATCTAGTTTCTCAAAATCGCTGCTAGATTATGTCAATGTCAAAGTTCAAATAACTACATATAAAACTTACGACCTATCTCGTATCATTTAGGGCATAGACGCGAGTAGTTAATGTATAAAAGTAAATACTTAATAAAAATAAGGTGCGTTATTCTTTGCGGAATAATCCGCGCATGTAACCGCGGTTAAGGCAATATTTTTATTACCTTCTGTTTTTTCTATAACTTGTACCTATGTAGATTTGATATCTACATGTCAGTAATCATATTCAAAAAACGTTTCTGATCTCACCTCTGTTATTCTTTTTTATATTTGTGTTGATAAAACCAAGGATGATCCCGGGAACAATTTTGTAGGTGTGTTACTGACATGGATGCTTAAGCATCTTCATATCACATAAGGTATTCGCCCTTTAGCAGAAATGTCAAGGTTCCTTTGAAAAACTTCCTTTCCTTAATGAAAATATTTTAACACAAGGGTTCGTTAGAGAATGAAATTGGAGTTCTATCCCAAATTCAGATTCGATTTTGAGCTAGATCGTTAGTATGTAGGTGTTCTATGTATGGGGACGCATCGTGTACGCATACATGAATAACAATATTTGCGCACTTGTACTTGCTGATTAAACAATCAGTGGTTACCTATCTATGTATGTAGCAAACAGTACCTACCGAATAGTAACAATGACATAACAACGCAACTTCTCAAAAGATAATATTGATCCACCTCGGAATCGTATTTAAGACATCTGTTAAATTTGGGTTTGTAACTGCAGCCACTAAACTAAAACGTTTTTACTACATTTAGAAACCAACAAAAAAAGAAAAATCGTATTATAAAAAGCTACACTCAAAATAAACTCGTTCAAAACTAAAAAAAAAATATAAACTCATGACAATAGATAACAAGATAACGACTGAATAAATTGGTACTGCGATTGTTATGACAGAAGTAACGACAGATGTTCTACCATCTCCCCTAACCAGGGAGCTCTCCCGCACTAGAAATTAAAACTTTCTCCATTCCGGGGCTAAAATTATATTCCTGAATTTAATGATCAACGTAAACAAGGAATACTCAACCAAAAATAAAGCTTTGTTTTTATCTATTCACAAACAAAATTAACCGAGTTAAAACAACTGAGTTTCATTAAGCATTTTCGTTTTAGTTTATCTTCTCCACTATTTGACCCAACGACCTATGGTCGTTGATTGGACCTCAGCTATTCATAATCCAATTTATAATGAGAAACCTTGGATAGGAAGGAATAAATGATTATATTTGACAAGTAAATTGCGAAATATGAAAACGTAACAGAAATCGGTTTAGACAGCAAGTATTGTGTATTACAATCATAGGTACTTCGATAGACCTAGTCGGAATTGATTGGAATTCTATCCTTCACAATGTTAATAAACACCGTCTAACAAATAAGAAGACTTTTCGACAATCTTTTATGGGTAGGTTATCTGGTTAATTTTCTGTAAAAAGTGCGCACTAAAATAAAAATTTTGCTCAAGTCTCCGATCGTGATAGTTAAAAAAAGTAATTTATCTCTCTGGTACCGTCGCCGGTTATTAGCCACGGTGAGTAATTTTCTTTAATAGATTCGTGCTTAAGTGGACCGACTAGATATCAAGAGCTATGGGAGTGTAAGGACGTATTAAGAAAGTTGCCAATCCAGCTTAGGCCTGCGATCGCGTACGTCGTACTTCATAGAAGCACTTTTCTTGTGAATAATATCCATATACTTTGTATGATGGATTGGTAACATCGTTGCCTGAACTAATTCACCATTCAGGAATTTTCTTTAGCAGCCTATTACTCAAGAATCTTTTGATGTGCTTCAGTTGGATAGAATTAGAATTTTGAAGTATCTAGTACCTAGCAACGATCTATCTAGCCATTAATTTTTGTCACGTCTAAAACTTTAAAATAACTAAGTAACTCCAAAGTTTACCCTTTACCTACTTGTAGAAAAACATTTGAATAAAGAAAAAAGTTAAAATCCTTTTTAACTGGGTATTCTTCTTGCGTACAAAAATGTAAGGAAATTTCCTCAAAAAAATATCTATTTGAGATGATAAACAATAATACTGCAATTAAAATCCCTCAGTTTACATTTGGATTAAGTTTTCCTTTTTATGTTTATTTTTTAATGAAGTCTATGTTGGACAATGGAAACATTAACGGGGCCGTGTAAATAGCGAACTTTTCCGAACAGAATAGGATACTTGACATTCTTTTCAACGCGCCAAACAAATTAAAACTGGAATAAGAAAATAAATTGGCTGTATCTGAAAAAATGTGAAATGATAATATAATGAGTTTACAACCTTTGCATCATGTGGATATTTGGCGTCAGTATTATATTATGGCGGGTTAAAAAAAGGGATGTAGGGTAATTTACATTGTGTCCTCAATTAAGATTCGGTGTCATAAAGGCCATGGAGTTTCGCACGCGACTGTACTTGGTTATCATCCCAGATAGAAACTCGCTCACAAGTTGCGAGTCCGGATCGAAAGCGCAGTTTTATGGTTTTTCTGTGCGTGTGAGGCACAGCTGAGGCCACATTGCACGAGTGCCCGACAAGTAGAGTAGGACGGAACATGGGAATCACTTCCCATACACACGTACTACGCTTGACTTTGACGGCTGATTGATATTTTATCTCGATTTCCGTCTCGACACATTTAAAACAGAATTGATGTATTTTCTCACACCAAAAAAAATTTTGATACCTAAGTATGAATTAAATATTTCGAACTAAGGTTTCAATCTAAGGTTTTAATTGTTTTGATTATAATTACATATCCGAACAATAATTCTCCATTATGATTAATTCATCGGCCCCGGCCTACATTTGTTTAGGTTGCAAATTAAATACTTCATTTCACTTGTTCAGTTGTTCTAATTTTATTTGTGCCATGTTTGTTACGTTTGTTAAAACTTCGGATGCATAAATGTTAGTTAAATTATGTGTTTAAATTTTAATTGTATAGGTACCTACCTATTGTCTCGTAAATAGATTTCACATTTATATAAATTGCAAATTGCTGTAATGTCATTGTTACATAAAATCGTATTTTCATTACCGTAGGTACCTAATTCTATTTTGTTTGTGTTTGTTTCTCGCACTAAATTACTGAATATATCGACAGCCGTTTCGACGTTGGCGTTCCAATGAATACAAATCGGATGCTGTCAGTGTGATACACGATAGGGTGTTGATAAGTAGCATGTATTTTTCGATTATTTAGTAGCTATCATGTGTATTAATAGATGGCGGTCGAACTAGGCAGCCGTTTTATTTGAGGTAGACTGACCCAGCTGGATTTAGCGGCATAGGTATAGACTCACGTTTATAAACTACAGTTTTAATACGCAGATAGAGTTAACAAACAAATTATTCAGGAAATTGATTCAAATAATTATTGTAAATGAATAATAAACACACAACAAAGATAGAGTACCTACATCTAACTAAATAGATATTTATATTCGTAGACGTAATAATTATCAACATTGTTGACACAATAAACACTCGCAAAATAATTGTAAGGTATCATTAAATTGTTATAAGGAAAGAATTGGAAGTACCTATAAACATTCGTTTTTGTTATTCCAACCTAAATATAAATTCCGAAATAATTATAATGCGAATTACAATTTCCATTGATTAAAGCCGCAGTTGTTACCCAAATTCATGACAAAAGGAACCGTAAAAATCACACCGTCACTTTGCAACAATCACAACAAACCTCCGTCACACGTTATAGAAAGCAGTAAGCAGACGCTGCGTAAGTAAATAAAAATAAGAACAGCGACGCGTAATGAGCCGCGCGGGAAAGAGACGCGAGCGAGCGCGCCGAGCGCCGGGACTAGAATGCGGGGGCGCGAATACACCACCAGCATCCAGCTTTTCCCGCCCCCCTCCCGTGCACCCACACGCCCCCCGCACCCCCACGTCTGATAACCTGCTACTTCGGAAGTCACTAAACTCCGTCATGAATGTTACCCAGGCACCAACACCCGACTTGTGAAAGAAAATGTGAATTTTATTGAAAAGGGGTCGGTGTTGCGCCACTAACCTCTCTTTGTGTGAAAATCGATGCTTTATCGCCTATTAGGTGTTACGAAATCAACTTGTGTCCCAGCCGAGAATGTTAGCGTGTCTCGCCGCTAAAAGCTTTGTAAAAGTAAGGTTCGTGTTGAAGTAATATCGTAAGTGGAGAAAAGGCGAGTAATCTTTAAATAAACCTTGACTTTTAAATAAACATTTAACAGCGTGATTTGGCTGTAAGTAATAAACTTCTCATGACGAAGAAAAAAAAAACAATTTTCCAGATTCAGTTTTCACCTGCCTGGACACCTCGACCTGCTTTTATCTGGCGCTCCCCTCAGTAACATCTATCAAATATTTGGGCGTGATGATCGATGATTGTCTGAAATGGAACAGGCATATATATAGAGTCTACAGCTAGTAAAGTCAGGAAAATCATTCACCTCTTTAAGTCATTAAGGCATTCTGCGGAATTAGAGATCCTAAAAATGGTTAACACTGCACTTTGCCAGTCCATCATCGGCTATTGTATTCTACCAGGATCGGCCAAAACTAAATTCCTCGAATTGGAGCGTGCGTAAAGGGCAGTACTTATGGTTATGTTGCAAAAGCCCTTTCGCTACCCGACTAATCAGTTACACACCGAGCTCAAACTTTTAACTGTGAGACAGTTATTACTACTCTCTCTACTTAGAACTACTCTCTGGAAACATAACCAAGTACCACCTCCAGACTCGAGTAAACGTGGCCAAAGAATAGTTTGCCCAACTCCTACCTTCGCCAAAAGACAGCTGTATGTTCTGAGCTCTCTTGTTTACAAAAACATTAATAAGTCCACACTGATTGCAAGGTTTAGCAAACACGAAGCAAAGACTAAGCTGTAGAACATGCTGTACACCCTAGACTACGCTCAAACTGAGGAACTACTGGCCACTCTGACATAACTCGCAACATTCCATAGAAAACATGTAACACAATCACCGACATCTTTAATACAACAAAAGACACCAAGCTCGTACTAACTCAAACATAGACTCGACACCACCACATTCACATGTGTGCTTGGGCTCCCATGTGATATGAGAAGCCTAAGTATATAACCCAACACAAAATACACACGTTTCCCAGTCTCACACACACTCACACAACGCAAACAACACACACGATTCCCCGTCACATACAGAATCAACCACACAGTAATTTTACTTTTTAATTTTAATTTAACCTTTTACTGTTATTTTGCTTTCCAAATGTTTTTCCTTTAAATCACGACTCTTTTTGTGTAATATCAGCTTACCAGCTCTTAATTTCCATAGGGATCTAGTCTCCAATTGGCAGTAGAACACCGACTCCTAAGTCACAGGTCTTCCTAGTTTAGGAGTCAGGGTTTATATATTTGTGCGCCTTTAATTATTATTAAGAACTTTAGCTAGATATTAAGCATAATTGTAAGGACTTGCATCAATAAAGTATTATTATTATTATTAGTTATCACGAAAAACTTAAAGCGCCTACAATAGGCGTACCTACCTTCCTTTAGGTATGCGCATAGATAGTTTTTAAAATCAGTTAGTGATCCTAATTCAAACGTTCCTCTACTTTAGCATTAATACTCAACAAGACTCGCGTGAGTTGAAGATTCACGTGAGATACGCGAAGTAGTCTGAAGATGAGCTGACCTCCCAAGTTGCGTCCAACATTAGATACTTACTTACATCCACATTGTTTGGAGCTACATACAACAACTATGCTTGCCGTGAAGATAACGTAACAATACAATGCAGGCTTCTTCATTCTTGTACGCACATACACGTGTAAGGTAATGTTCTTAACTTTTATGTTGTCCTCGGCAAAACATATTGTTTTGCTCTTCCTAATCGTTTTCCAAAGCTTGACTTAGTAGTTTATTCCTTCAGCATCTCAGCTAATGTTCCACTGCTAGAACACAGGCCTGCCGGTTTTCTTACGATGCTTTCCTTCACCGATTTGTTCATTCCTTTGCAACGTTAAAACTCGAATAAATTGTAGCAAATTGTGTTCTGTATTAAGTAATTCGTGAGTGGAATATTCTTAGATTCTTCTAATTAGATTTACGGACCTAATTCAGAATAATATGACTTTGACCACATATCTACTTGTTCAGTGTTATCCCACAAATGTTTCCAATGCAAGTCACACCTAACATTCGACAGAAACTGGTAACTTTTTCCCACCTGAATCTGATGCAACTTTCACACAAAAACAAAACACTAACTGATACGAAATAATGACTTCTTACATCAGACCAGACAGGTTGTTACTCCCCTTTCCCATATAATTATGGTGCGCGCAATTCGCCCGAAGCTCAGCGCAAGCGCCGCTTACATTGCATCAGCCAACGACACCTGTCAGATCCTTTCCAATGAACTTAATTACATCTGATGGAATTCTATTACATTTACAATCCTTTGATTAGATAACGATTAGATTCCATTTCAGTAGTTAGGACTTTAATTTATTTGAAAGTCTGGATCTTTTATGTCAGAACGATTATTTTGTTTTAGTTAGTTATATAGTGAAATTGGAATCTTTTCATTCAGTTGAGACATTTTGAATTTTCAAACTGTTTTATAATTAATTGAAATTTTGCAGGAAGGTACTTTAATTAGATAGATATGAATAGGAATTATAAAATCATTTCAAGTATCATCGTACTGTTACTATTGAAAATTTTCTTTGTACCTACACTGTTTTCACAAAATTCTGTGAAAGTTTCAAGCCTTTGGGTACCTATTAATGACTCATTTTGATTTCTCTAAGGTTATTATCGTTTTCTGTGTTACACTTACCTTCTTGGAGAATAATATGATCAAAATTTCGTGTGAAGTGTAGTAAGTACCTACTTAACTATCTAAAAATATAAAACTCAAAGATGACTGACTGACATAGTGATCTATCAACGCACAGCCAAAACCACTGAAGGGATCGGGCTAAAATTTGGCATGCAGGTAGATGTTATGACGTAGGCATCCGCTAAGAAAGGATTTTGATAAATTCTACCCCCAAGGGGATAAAATAGGGGATGAAACTTTGTATGAAACTTTGTCAATTTTAAACAGATCGGGCTGAGACTTTGCATGTATATAGCTACTATGACGTAGGCATTCCCTAAGAAAGGATTTTGATAAATTCAACCCCCATGGGGATAAAATAAGGGATGATGGCGGATATAAATGTATTAGTTTTTTTTAATAATACTTATCGCGAGCGAAGCCGCGGGCAAAAGCTAGTTTATACATATTTTACCTAGATTTGAATAAGTACCTAACCTTGTTTACTTAGAGCAAAAATTTTTATTAGTGCAAATAAAAAAAAATCAGAAGAAACATTTTCAGATCAAGGTAGTTATGTTACTATTAAACGTAAACCTAAGTAGTAAGTAAACTTCAATTTAAAAGTAAAATTCGTGGAATTCTAGTTGGATAATCCTGTTACGATCCGTTCTTATTGGGCCTGTCAAAATTACCTAGTATCTAACAATGAGATAATATTTCATTTAACTTTTTCCCCCACCATTAATTTCAATTTCTACGAAATCCGTTATCAAATCAAAAATCGAGCATCGGTACCTATCGTCACAAAAAGATGAACTTTGTGAACGTAATCGATGTACTTTACATAAAGTTCACCAACCAACTTGGTAGGCACCTACAATATTGTCTTAAAATCATACCTGTTAACTTTGCTTATTTTGGACTTCGTCAAGAGGCTTAGCAAAAGTCAGCACGGCAGTGTTAACTTTGCACACCTTGCCAACTCCAGCCGTAATAAACGGGCAGGCTGCTATCCGATAAATGTTGGCACTTAAAATAGTTACCTACATCACTGACCAAAACTAAATAAAATAAAGTGCATTTCATACTTTTTTTCGTAAACGGTAAACCTGTAGGTGGTTTAATGGGTTATTTAAGTTTCAACTCCACGTTTATGGTATGGAATAGGTCCAGTATAACCTACTTACATACTTGCTATTATTTGTACCCCCTTACTAATAACCGTTTTGAGAGCAGTGGTGATGAAATAATTTACACAAAGTAAAGCGCTTGTATGGGTACGAACCTACGACCTAGAACTCGTAAGTCGCGGCCGTTACCACTTGGTCACCTATGCTCTACATAATATCACGCCTTCTTTTATCCGAAGAGTTAGGCAGAAGAGTACAGTCACAAGAAAAAGTATGTATATACTTGGCTTTATTTAAAGGCGATTTTCTCTTTATTTAAGTAGAAACATAGTATTTTAGAACATGGGTTCTAAAATACTATGTAAAGTGTCGTATTTCAAAGTTGCATTCGTTATTTCGTGAAAAAATCGCAATTTCATGTTGCCAATTGTTGACATATTGGTGCTCGTGACTGTACCTATATCTGGCTAAATGTGGGTGTACCTAACACCCACATTTAGCCAGATATACAACGATTACTAAACAACGTTTTCTTGCAGTGTGGTGTTTCCCTATAGAAGCGTCTTGCAGCATACGTACCTATGTCTTTGTTATTTGACTCGCCGACTAGCCACCAGATACTGGTAACAAGCTAAACAGTCGGCTATAGCCTAATAGAAGTGAAGCCTTAACCTCTCCAATTAATGGGTTAGTGCTAGGAGGACTATCGTCATCGGTTCGAATTATCCGACTCCCGTTTATCCCCTTTAGGTCCTATTGAACGCATACATGTCTGCATTGCCTTTAGCTTGTTGAAGTCAAATTCAATTAAACTGAACTGTTTGACTTTAAATATTCACTGTTCTCGACACAGTGAAAATAAACAGAAAGTTAACGAGGTAGTGTACCTACTTGGTAGTAAAATTAAAGCATAAATAAAAAAACGTGCAAAGTACAGTATATGCAGGGCGTGCTAAAACATAACGTTGATTAACGATCCCACTGTAAATCAGCTAGAATTTTCTAAACGTCTACAAAATATATTTGTTGTTTTGCTCCCGCCTCCGGAGCAAAGGAAAACATCGTTAGGCCACCCGCGGAAAAACCCGAAAAGGCGTGTTTAAACAAAGATATGATAAAAATGGCTACCTATCTCTAATGCTGGGCATTTTACACGGATGGTTGACGTTTATTGCTATCTCGCAATGGTACAGGATTCTCATAAAATCCAGTCCAACAATATTGACAGAATCGTCGTTGTAAATTGATACAAATTGAAGTTTTTCAAAATTAAGAGGTGCGTGGTAACACGTGTAAGAGGTCTTATTTTTCAAATAAATGAATTACTTTAATAAAGCGTTACGTATGTCTTTCTGGGTAAAATAATTCATGATCTACCGACGATTTGAATCGTTTGAATCAGCCTCTTCCAAAGGCAAGTCTTTATAATTATGTGAGCGACACTAACGCAATATACGCATACGTTTCATTTTTCCATAAACGTACCTAAAAGCTGAGAAATGAGTTTTGATTTAATTAACCTATCCGCTTTTATGTGAGCCTTCTCAGAATTAGGGATCAGGGCTAAAAATGAACACGTCCCAGAAATAATAAACTATAGACCTTGTAAAAATAACGAAATTGCCTTGTGGCTTTTATGTAAAACCAAAAAGGCATAAACAGCCTGCCACTACAGCTATTTAAAGATAAAAAGAAGTCACGAAGCCTATTTCACTCGCAAAACTAAAGTTAGAAAACAATATGGCACCAACATTTCCAATTTATTTTGTTAGGCCTCTGTGTCTAGAGTTACTCAAGAAAACTTATTTCACACATCGTTTATCAAGACTGATCTACCGTAATGGCCTTGTCGGTTTTGCGCAATTTACGCCTATATGTAGCTTATTTAAAAAAGGGTTTCCATTTGGTTCAAACTACGTTCATAGATATTAATTTCTGTAAATATATTGCGTGCTATTTACTTTTGGAATCCATTGAGGAACGTATGATTGCTGCAGCTTTTATGGAAGTTAAATAGCTGAAAAAAAACTGATACTAGAAAAAGCTGATAGAGAATTAATGGCGCATTCGGACGTGAATGCAACTTTGTAATACGTATCAGAGTCATATAAAATTTTCTTTGTGTGGTAGGTCAATAGATAATCGGCTATTTGTGGGCCTTTCCATCAGTGCATAGGTAGTATGACGCGGGAAATGAGTAATACGTTACTTTGTTGTTTGTTGTACAGTTCCATATGAAAACAAGAAAATACCACACAATCTACTGTGATCTACCTACATATATATGTAGGTAGATCATATTAGATTGTGTTGTATTATGTATATGAGTACGTCTGGAAAAGCCGAAGGACTATAATTGGTGTAGAATTCTCATCAAAGCCGGACGTGTTCTATACGATCGTTGGAAGGGAACGATATCTAAAGGAGGCACGAATGTATAAATCAACCAGTTCGCAATCAGCACAAAATAATTATGAACTAGGTATATAAAATTGCTTCTAAGTATATACAGGGTGAATTTTTCAAGTGGTCGTGGATGGCCAAATCCTAAACTATGAGGAATAGCGAAAAGTACTCAAAGGAGTCGCGGGCTCGATTTTGATGAAAACTAAAACAGCATCATTGGATTTTTGAAAAATCAATATTTCTAGCCAGGAATCGAACCCGTTGATTTTGTTAAAAAAAACACACACTGTATTATTAGACCATTCTATGTTGTCGCTGATAAGGATCGAATTCTTGGAAGTAATGACATACCTACGGGAAACTAAAGAAACTAGCTCATTATCTTTAGTTTTTTTTTTCAAAATCAACGGCATCGATTCCTGGCTAGAAATATAGATTTTTCAAAAATCCAATGATGCAGTTTTAGCTTTCATCAAAATCGAGGCCGCGACTCCTTTGAGTACTTTTCGCTATTCCTCATAGTTTCGGATTTGGCCATCCACGCCCACTTGGAAAATTTACCCTGTATAGCTTATAATAGCAAAAGTAGGTCGGTAACTATGTAAGTTCCCATTTGAGAATCATCGTCATTCTCCCGCCCAATTCATTTGGGGTCGGCGCAACATGACTTTTACTTTCCGTACTTCTCTATTAGTCGTCATCTCGGTAGTACCACCTTTCTTGCAATATCTTTTTTCACACAGTCCATCCATTGTTTCTTTGGTCTACTCTTACTTTTAGTCTAAAAGATAAAATTTTCAGTAAGCTAATTCTTTAGATTGTCGTAGCTGTAACATCTTTAACAAACATAATTTTGGTCAAAAATAATGACTAGATGAAACCACAATCTGAATTCCAATTGTTATAACAATCAAATGTTATTACACAAAATGATAATAAAATAAGTCGTCACAAACGTCTATAAATATAAACATCAGGATGAACATCTGTCTGTGTTTTACTGCGTCTAAATAATAACCGATAATATCTTATCGTTGTGGGCGGAAAATTGCATCAGGGAAATAGCCACCGAGTGATATCCCCGAGTCATTACATTTTACGCATATTCGCAAAAATATTATCCTGTATTTGAATTTGGCAGTACAAATTAAAAAGTTCGGTTTTGACTGAGGTTTTAATGCTCGACCGAGTTGTGTTTGATGACTGTTTTGTTACGTATGTATGTTACTATGGGTCCTATGGGAATCGAATTTTAAATTGCGTGTAGTCATGTTTTATTCATTTTTAATTGAATAACACAGTAATGTTCGTGTTTTTACTAAGACAGCAATTCTTCTCAATGTGCAATAGTAAGTGAACAATTCTTCTAAATGTTTTGATTTCAAATTGAGTGGCTCGGTTAGAAATTATAAACCTGAAAAAGGGTTGAAGTACCCACAAAATTTTCCTTAAAACTTTTCTAAAAATAACCCGAAGTTGTCAAATACAATCACGAAGCTTAGCTTTGCGAAATGTTTAGTTAGTATATTTTCCACATAAATCTTGTATTGTGACGCAGATGCCGTGTTTACACCGATTAAACTGTGGGTAGGTGTCAGCCACACACGTGTAACGCTACTAGAGCAATGAGGCTCGACGACATGACACTTGACTGACTCGTTAATTTGTAACAGAAATATATTAAACCGAATGCGGGTATATATAAACTTAGAACCACAATTCAAGACGCACGGAAGGCAAAATGGCGACGCGCAATTCCTAAACTCGGTTCGGTTATTGCTCACAGTTTACTTTTGAGATAAAAAACGTCTAGGATGACAGTAACGCAGATTTATTCTAACTGGACGTGACAGACGAAATTGTATAAAACGGAAACTACGACTTTTAGATCTTTTTTTACCCTCGCCCTTTTGTGTAATTTTTTTGAAGCTAGAGAAACGTTTACGTAAATGCTCTTAGTGCAAGTTGTCCGGAAAATATTAGGTACTGCTATCATTTTTTAAAGAAATGCTGACTTGTCAAATAACGAATCCCATGAAAACACTAAGCAATTCTTGAATTAAATTAATTAGGGAGGTGCCTTTCTAATAATAAGCAAAGATACACCCAGATCTGATTCAGCTGCGTAATAAATTTATTCTTCCAAAGGACCACGCAAAATCATAAAAGTAAAGTGAAAAGAAAATACCTAAGCATTAGTGAAATTAAAAGCGTAGGTAAGGATAGTTCTGCGGATTGAAAGGTCGTTAGGTAGTCTCAAAGTTCTCAAACACACTCAGCGGATTGAAAATATTCGCACACGTTTTTATACCAACGAAGGATATCAAATTGGCATTATTCCTACACCAAGATATAAAATCGATGGCGGCCTGTCATCTACACATGAATCATTAATGAGTGCGCTCAATAGGCAACGCGTCCGGCCTGTCACATCCAGTAATACGCTGATATTTTAGAGACAGCCTCCGTCGCCAACTCCGCTCGCTCCCCAAAGATTTGCACAGACCTTCGAATAGAAGATTGAGAACTATTAAGGCTCCCTCGATCCCCACCATTGTATACCAACGGCGCCTTTTATTTCCCGTGAAATATATCGCACACCTAGATAAAGAGTAGCACAACTCAAAATACCTCTTTTTTCAGGAACAGCAAAAAACGTTTTACTCGTTTTCTATTTGACCGATTTAAATGATTGTTGGATGAGGTTGTATATTATTTTACTAAGATATTAATTTGATCAATTACTTACCTTCAAATACACGTATACATTTTTTGTTATTTTTTTTCGTGTTATATTAGTAATCGTGACTAAATCATTGTTCAATATTTTTATCTAGTTTTTATCTAGTTTTTTAGGAATGAAGTTTGTACACAGGTGTCTTTGGAGTTTATGTAGTTTTCGGCGCTGATTCCGATAATTGCAATAACTCGATTTTGGATTATTTTGAGTTGTGCTACCCTTCATCTAGGTGTGCGATATATGTAATGCGTTAAAAGTTCAAACCTTAAACGGGACATAAAACCTTAATTTTATTGTTGGCATCGCGGCGGACAAAAGTTTTAAGCGATTTCATTGTTTGTTTACATCGGCTTTGAAACTACTTGAGAGCTTTAGTTTGTGATTACATTCAGAATGACTTGAAAAGTAATCCAATTAACACGCAATTAACGTCATACTTTGAATTCTTTAATTGTGCTTATTATTGGGTTATTCTAAATAAGCCGTTTAGTCAGTGATAATGAGTTCAATGGCACAGCCTTGCTTAACATGATTATTCTCTATCGTGCTGTCCTCATTTACGGATTCAATAAAGACTATCGGTACTGAGTCGTTTCGTGTTAATAAAGATTTTCTAATAGTGCTAGAGTGCAATAACAGTAACAGTTTAATGCACTAATAGCGACAATATCTGCCGATAGCGACCCTCCGGATACGCACGACCCACTTACAGCGTACCTATCTATATCTATGTCTATCAAATGCGCAGATACGACACTCGTTCTACGAGCCTACGAGTAGACAGCTGACCGACTTTAATCATAACTAATACTATTAAGTACATAATGTTATGTAAGAAACTGAAGATAATAACAAGCAGGTTTCTGTAGCTATGTATGTAGGAGAAACATAGGTGGAATAATTGATGCAATATATTTTGAAAATAACCTACGGGCCTGCTACGTATTCCCCAAGCTGATTCATTCTAAAAACAATAAGCCTAAAAATAAACAGAAAAATAAAGAAAGAGATTATTTTCTAATCTCTATAAAATATTCCCGAGAGTCGTCGCATCGGAAAGATTTTCGATTCTCACACAAAAAGTTGAGCTATAAGTTAGTGAGTTCCCTGGACAGTTGGTCACTCTTCCTTGTTTACTCAAGTTGGTTTGTCACCGTTAGGTAAGTGCTAATGAGAAACGATGTGGGGATAATGAAGATAGAACGTGTCACTATTAGATAACTATTTAAGTTGAGGTTTTTGGGGAACTTATTCTTTTCTAAGTACCGTTACTATCGAAAAATGTTTTAGAGGCACTATTAAAAAATGTTGATGCTTTCATTTTGTGCTCTTTTTTCGCGAAACATATTTTACACAATATAAAACGCTCAAAACCTAAAACACCAGGCTTCATCAATTAACTATACCTACAAAATAATAGTCCCATGCGTATTCCTGACGAATACTCTGAGTCAATATATTCTTCGCAACACGCTCCCGAATGGAAATGAGTTTGAAAAACTCGTGTCACCGCGGAAATATTGTTTGTTTGTTAACGTGATACCGGCTCAGGAAGTTGACAAACGTGATGAAAAAAATATTGGAAAAGTTCGCTACGCGAGCTCTTTAAGCGAAGCCTATGATGTTCCAAGAGATTTAGGTAATGTTATGAAAACAGGTTTTGACGCCTTGCTAGTGCATTATTAAGAAGTGTTATATGCGTAAGCAAATATCAAGTCACCTGAAGGCCGATTCTCGTTCTTGAAAACGATCAAATTACAATCACATCTCAGCGACAATCAATCTCGAAAACTTGTCTAAAATTCAGGTAAACAAAAGGTTTTATGACAGATAGAGAATGTGATTAGAACGCGAAAGTTCTTAAAAATACGTGAACTGGCCCTCTGGCTCCCATCAGAAAAGATATTTAGAATGGCCAACCATTAAAATCCTTGAATTCTTGGAATTAGATTTTTTTCTACACGACTGAATTTCCATTGCAGATACAAGGAAGTGAATTGCAGCTAAGTGCATTTGCTCAGAACTGTCTTTTGTGCCATTTTCAATTAATTTCCCTTTTTTATCCGTAGAAGATTATATAAGCCTCTGGTTACCGTGTTCTTCCAATACATCACTGGCCTATGATAAACTATTAGTAAATGATGACTAATATTATTGCACATATGCCGTCATTGTTTTAACAACAAACGCACTCTAAATAATTCATTTGTTTACAAGTGTTTAATCGCACTTCCTTTTTTTAGATAACACCATCCAGTATCGTACTGCAATATTTATTACACACTAGCTTCTGCTCGGGACTTCGTCCGTGTGAAATTTTCTGTTCCCCGGACCCGTCGCAACGCATTGCCTGCCCGCGCTATTACTTCGTTTTCGCTTAGCGTTTTTTCTAACCTTTTTTGATGGTTAATAGCCTATAGCCTTCCTCAAGAATTGGGCTTTCAAATGCAAAAAGATTTTTTTTAATCCACCTGTTGTTTTAGAGATTAGTGCGTACAAAAAAACCAAACAAAAAAATAAATTCTTTAACTTTATTTTTAGTATAGATAGATAGTATAGATTAGGACACAATCATTATTCTCAATGAGTTGGTTATCTTATCACAGCGTTATTAAAATTTTGGGTTATTATAGTGATATTTCTAACCAATTAACAAAATAAATATAATTTATCATGAAAATGAATTCAGAAAAATATACAAGTTTTTTCCAGAATACATGTTTATATTCCAACTTTGCTTATAAAAGCTACGAAATAGTGTACTCGTCGTAAATTTGCCTTGTTAGCAAGATTTTTAAAGTCTTTCCAACAAGCCCGCCAGGTTATATCAGACAAAAGAGGTTCACTTAGTGCCTCATAATGGTGCTCATAGACGGGCCACTGAAAGAAAATTAATTTATACGTTGGCCCGCTTAGAAGAAAAATTACAAAAGGTAATTAAACAAGACGTCCTTCTTCATTAGCCGAGCTTGGACGCCCTCTGTTGGTTGAAATTAATTTATTTGTCTCACCCTGTCGTAGGTATTTACTTATTTTAATAATGACAAAACGTTGAAAGGGATGTTTGACCTCTTGGTTTGTGAACATCAATTACAGTTAGTCGCAAATACTTGTTTGGCGAAGAATATTTTTAAGAGTACTCTCTGAGTACATACCAATTTGTTCTCAGTGTTCGAGTCTTTTTCAATAGTCCATTGTGTTCCACTGACACCCGAGTGACAGCACTATCAATTATTGTTGTAATAAGATAAAATAATGCAATAAACCGTAATGAATAATTTATTGGTCGGCACGATAACTAATATTATTGAATTATCCCATTGACACCGAGACCGAACGAGAAAATAAACATTTATATGTTGATTTATGAAAACTATTAATTTTTAATTACATGCACAATGTTACCATTACTTTGGATTTATGTACGTAACTTGCAATACTGAACGTTTTTCGATAAAAGTGTAGCAGGTTGCAGAGCAATAACACAGTGAAATATGAGACTCATGACATTTTTATCTTATTTTAGAAAACAAAGTTTCACTGGATGTAATAAATCAAGGAAATGGGCTATTGAGAAATATCTCTTCTATGTACTTGTCTTTCCAAGTGTCAACATACTCATTTTGATTCAATAACCTTTTGTTATATAACATAAACACAATGTTGCCATCGTGCATCGATGGCAACATTGTGTTTATGACAATTCCCAACAACATTGAATCATTTAGGTACGCTTGTATTTTGATGCTTTTAGATTTTAGACTCTATCTTCATCGGATTATGATCTCATTTGACTAGCTAAAATCTGAATTTGCTCATCCTAAATTAATCCATCTTTGATATAATTTAGTTCAAAATCCACTTCCATTGTGAAGCTAATCTGTTTGTAAGGTCATAGACATTGGTTGGCAAGCAGAAACTTGAAAGTCCCAACTCACGTGCTTACCGGCGTGGGTTTTGTTGTTTCTTTCTAGCTACCTTCGAAACACCGGTCAAAACTGAATAGCTTTTCCCGCAAATGGAAATAAAAACACAGCAAAATAATACCTGTATTTCTTTTAAGTGCTACGGTTTTATTTGGCGACGTCAGACGGGCGAATGTAGGGACATCCCTGGCTTCAACAGTAACACTTTTGTTCAGGCTTGTACCGCATGTCTTAAAACAGACATGTGAACAAGATCCCTTTGAACAGTTGTGTTGGGGTACAGTCGGTAATATAAATGCGAAGTTGTCGTCTTAAAAGAGCCATTTAGGGAAGACGTGTGGAGTGTAGTGTTACTATGTGACGGGTCGCTAAGCACTTCGCTTAGCAGACAATACCTAGTAGTCTATACGTATATAGCAACATTTTTCCTTCAGTCAGCTGAAGTTAAGAAGATAAATTGTGCAGCAAGAGTCTGTAAGCGAGCTTTTAACCATAATGTTTTTTCTATCCTGTCTAGGGTGAACAAACTCTAATAGCTTTTTAACCGACTTTATAGAAAGGAGGAGTTTCTCAATTCGGTTGTATTTGTTATGTTTGTTACCTCAGAACTCCGCCATTTATTAACCGATTTGAACCGAAAATTACTTTGTTTGAAAGTGTATACTTATGTGGTCCCATATAAATTTGGTCAAGTTTTGATGAGTGGTTTTAGAGTTACCTATACAAATTTTATCCACATAGTGTATGTTGTTGATGTTATAATAACTTCCTGCCACTGTTATTTACTTATGGCTGATTTTACCAGTCAGATTATCTTTTATAAAATTTACGTCAGACAATTCTAGTATGGAAAGCCCGTGCCTCGGAAAGTACGTTAAGCCGTTGGTCCCGGCTGTCATTTGTGGATCTTTGACAGTCGTTACGGGTAGTCAGAAGCCCGAAAGTCTGACAACCAGTCTTACCAAGGGGTATCGTATTACCCAGTAACTGGGTTGTGGAGGTCAGATAGGCAGTCGCTCCATGTAAAATACTGGTATTCAGCTAAATCCGGTTAGACTGGAAGCCGACCCCAACATAGTTGGGAAAAGGCTAGGCAGATGATGACAATTCTAGTATGGAAAAACCGTCAAAAACTAATAATTTATTCTCAGGATACGACTTATTCTAGGTATAAAAGATTGATGGAATGCGCCCTTAGCAAGTCAAGGTATACGAATTACGGGGTAGATACCACATAGTTGTAGTACCTACCCCGTAATTCGTACAGGTACCTTTACTTAAAAAAAAAAAGTTTATATTTTTATTTTACAGTTAAAGTAAAAAATTAAAACTTTATTTTTCACTTTCTAAATAAAGTCGTTTGTATTTTTGCATTTTTTCATCTCTAATAACTCAGATATTAATATTTTTATGACGAAAATAGAAACAGTAAATAAGATACTGACTATTTTCTCACGTATTTTAGTTGTCCACCCGTCATCTTCTTATTAATGTACCCTTAGACAATCTTCTAGCATTTCACCTAGACGCAATGTCATACGTCAACCTTCAAATAACAAGTGCATTGTCACATAATAAAATCACAACACAACACACAAGATAAATGAACTCAAGAGCCTGCCCACAGCTAAAACAATGCAGTCATCTTTTTCTTAAGGCAATTAAAGAGGTACACTCAGATATTTGGGAGTTATTTTAGTGGCTTAATGTAAGAACTATCCCACAAAAACATTTCATGTTAAATGTTGCCAAGACGAGACCATGTAGCTCGCACTGTCAAAAAGTAATCAGATCTCATGTAGAGCCAAGCTTCTAACTCTGCACGCCCTAATTCTAGAAGGCCTATATTCGCAAACTCTACACCTTAGTAAAAATATATGTATAATTTCAGAGTAAAAGTCCATAACGGTATGAGAGTGTTTCACCTTACGCTCATGTGAATGTAGCGAAATGGCCAAGCCATATAATTTGCCTTGTAGAGTTAGGCGTGTAGAGTTAGAAGCTTGGCTCTACATGAGGTCTGATTACTTTTTGACAGTGCGAGCTACATGGTCTCGTCTTGGCAACATTTAACATGAAATGTTTTTGTGGGATTTCATTTCTTTTTGTAAGTTGCTTATGATATTTATACGAGTATTTTTTCTGTTGTTCATTTTTTCTTTCTTTTTTTGGGGTTACTAAAAATTCTGAAATACATATCTTATTATTTATAACAAGGACCCCCTATATAAATTTTCAGACCTCTAGCATCAAAATTTACGGAAGTCTCATACAAACTTTCACCCCCTAGTTTAAGGGGTCGGGGGGGGTAAAAGTTTCAAGTTTTAAGATTTTTTTGTTGTTTGTGTACTGTTACTAGCTTACATACCAAATTTCAGCTTTCTAGGAATTCAGAAAGAACCTTAAAAATATTGATGATCATCAGTGAGTCAGTGAATCTGTGACGAAGTCGGGGTATTTTAGATATCAATAAAATCTAAAGTATAAGAGCTATGCAATTGAAACTTTATCGGCCTTATCATAAAACAAGGTTTATCTTTAGACCCAGGTTTAAACCATCGAGCCATTTTTAAATTTTGAACTTTTTTCCAACAACTGTAAAGTTCTTAATGCAAAATTGACAACTTAGACTCGGGTTTAACGTCAGTTTTTGTAATAAGAATTTAAGCTTCGTTGGATTATAGTTCGAAATTTAAAAATGGCTGGATGGTTTAAACCTGGGTCTAAAGATAAATCTTATTTTGTAATAAGGCCGTTTAGGTTTAATAAGTCAACCACTGACACCATATCCCGAAAATTTTGTTTATCTAGTACAATCCAAACCAAAGTTAAGAAGGTTCAAAAATACGACGAAGTGCTTCGAGAAAAGGTAGGTAGTGCCCTTGCGCTTCGCTTGGCTCGTCTTGGCGGGGGCACTCCCGTGCCCCTAGATACAGGCCAGTACCTATATACATTGAAGAGAAGGGTTCCTTTAATTTTTTAGGTTGTTTATGAACTCTCTCAGTCAGAGAAATGAGAACAATAGTGGCTCAGTGGTAACGGCCGACTTTCGTGTTGTAGATCGTGGGTCCGAACCCAAGCAGACACTTTACATTGTGTAAATTATTTCATCACCACTGCTCTCCAAACGGTGAAGGAAACCGGCACGTCCTAGAACCAAAAATTCGAAGATATGTGACATCAACCAACCCGCACTGGACCCGCGTGGTAGATTACAGCCCACTTTCTCTCGAAGAGAGGTGGCCTCTGTCCCAGCAGTGGGAACATTATAGGCTGATATCTAATTGACAGACGACGTCAATTTGCTGAGTTATAACCATTTCATACAATTGGCAATGAATAACAGTTGTGATTGGAATAAGTAGGTACCTCCTATAGGTACCTACTTATTCCAATCACTGTAATAATGGAATAATGGACAATTATAATCTGTAATAATGGACAATTATTTAAGTTGGTTGGTCAATCTGTTACACAATGAATTTTCTTGACTTTACCACCTAGGTACCTATCCTAAACTTGTAGAAGCTTTTTCTAACTTTTCTAACGTCTATTGACGTCGCAGCTCTAGCAAACGTAACAAATCGAATTACGTAGTTTTCTCATCACTTGGGTAGGTACTTATATTGGGTAGGTACAGACGCCAGCACGTCAAGCTACTACAATCTGTCAAATTTCTTTAAAAGATTTTCAACTCTATCGCTAAACTATAAGGTTCAAAATTGATTGGAAAAATTTGACAGTTTCGGATACCCTGATGTGCTGGCGGCGTCTGCACCTAACAAACCTACGCAAAAAAAATTTGATCTACAACCAGTGCCTAGCACTTAAAGCAATTCCAATGACTTTATTTTATTTTTTTTCGTTAAAAGCTCTTATCGAGCACTAAATAATTCACAGTTCATTTTCTCAGATTTCCAATTACAAAGTTAAAGTTTAGGCAAAGCCGGTGAAGTCAAAACGGTGAAGGAAAACATCGTGAAGAAACCGGCTTGTCCGTGAACCCGCGTGGTAGATTAGGTCCATCCCACTCCCTCTCGAAGAGAGGAGGCCTAAGCCCCAACAGTGGGAACATTATGGGCTGATTATGTAATGTTATTGTCTGTGTGGTGCCGGACTTAAAGAATAGCACCACCCACTTCCCGTGGGTGTCGTAAAAGGCGACTAAGGGGCGTACCGGAGAATGGGCAGCAGCGTTCTCTATGCATTCCACCACCATACCATACTGCGATCGCCAACCCGCCTGCCAAGCGTATGGCAAACCCCTTTTGGGGGAGGCCTATGTCCAGCAGTGGACGTCTTTCGGCTGAAATGATGATGATGATGATGAAACCTAATTACTAACAACATAATAATTATTACTGATTAAAGTAACAAGGCTTTTGCAATTAACCTAACACAAAATATTTTAACACGATAAGTAGTGTTAAAAGTTGAACTTTTTGGAGAATTCGCTTGGAATTTTATCCTTGTTTCAGGTTCTACATACTAAGCAACATCTTATAATTTTACCAACATATAAACATATAATAAGTTTTAAAGGAATCTTTTGAAGTTTTCAACTTCAAAATATGTTTTTCCACGAAACACGGTATAGCAGACTCCGTCAGCTCTTAATTAGTTTTCCTTGAAAATGAAATGAGCTTTCTACAATATTTAAAGTACCTACCTACATTGGTACTACGAAATTCATGCTTAAATTTCCTGCAGGTTCAGTTGTGTTAATGTACCCAAGAAAAAAGGTAGTACCAACCGGAACGGCCTTTTTCTCTCCCCTACTCGGTAGTCAAGGAATGCATAGAATAGCATTCCTTGACTTGCTGCAGTGAATTTTTACCTACTGCTACTTTTTAACTTCGTTAATAGGTATCCACCTACTCTATACCTATCTATATTTTAGTTGGACTATCCTGTTTACCTATAATAATTTAGGAACACGTGCGTCTTTAACTTAGTTCTACGATACAACTTAAACCCTTAAATAGCAGTAATTTTGTTTGTATATGAAATGCTAGCTGTTGCCCGCGACTTTGTCTGCGATCCAGGATGAAAAGTAGCCTATGTCTTTCTCCTGGTCATGGTCTACTCATGTGCCAATATCATCCAAATCGGTTCAACCGTTTTAGCGTAAACGTGTAACTAACAAACTACAAAAAATCAAATCGTTTTCCTTTACGATATTAGTTTAGATTGAAGCCAATGAGTATTAAAGCTTTAGGCATTTCACACAAATTATTATCATTGTGAAACCAGCAATGAAAGGAAAACAACCCGGCTAAATAGCCGGGTTGTTTTTCTGTTGGCGGTAAATACCGCTTGCAAATATTTGTATTACACAACAAAATTAAAGGCTACCGCAGACAGGCGCGACTCAACGTTGTGACGCAATTCCAGTAGAACAATTTTCATAGTTTTCATAGAAATTATTCTGCTAGAGTCACGTTGCGCCTGTTAGCAGGAGCCTTAAAACGGCTAAAGAAAAACGGGTCACTTAATGGTCTTTGTAATAAGTGTTAGGTTAGATGTCACCACTTCTACACTAGCAACAGTTGACAAGTGTCATCTACCCACACCTAAGCACACAAAACTTCTCCTCGTAGTACCAATAAGCAATTTCACGCTACAGCAACCTCACAATAATAAACCCACATAAATTCTTATATTTATAGTAATGGACAAATACAAGTATAATGAAAACAAAGGACAGAAAAGTTTCATTAACGCGGCGGCGTCAACTCGGATAAATATGAAATAAGCGCTCATAGAGCTGGATTAGGGAGGGACGCGGGACGCGGGATCCCGGGAATGGGAGGTTAGACAGGGGACACCATCAGATTGTCCGGATACGTCGTTGACGCCCAGTTGTGGGGAAATGTTTAATTTTGCGTGAAGAGTCAAGCACATACAGTTAGTTACCAGTTGTAATGTACCTACCTAACTCACAGACACAGACGCCAGTTGCTCGCATTACGGATGTGTAATGATTTACTGTATAATGTATAAAGGATGAACGACACATTTTATAGAGCTACCAGAACAAAGGATTTCATTCGATAAGTAATGTATGTTTTATTATAAGTATTTCTACGAATTCGATTGCGGTGTCATCATGGCAATATCGGGACTGGTATGATAATACAGTGCACACAGTACTTAAGTAATTAATATACCCCAAGCTTTACAGCGAGGCTCGAATTACTAATAATGAATTCTGAAAACGACTGAATGTTATTAATTTGCGGCTGAAATTAAAAATGTTGTTGTCAGGTATAATTTATTTCGTCGTAAATAAAAACCATTCATTCCCATTAATGTATCAATGTTATGTCAAAGCATAGGTATTTGCTTTGACATAACATTGATACATTAATGGGATTACAACTACACTACATACTATTACACACACACACACTACACTATTACTATATAATAAAATTATTAAAACAATTTCAAAATTCTCTTTAATCTTCTCTCAACTTATATTAAGCCAACAGGATTTTGGCGGTAGGGATTTATGATGAGGCGAGGCAGTAAACAGATAAGGGTTATTAGAAATTGTTTGACGTTAGATCCCCCATGCACAAGTCATGCGTAAGAAGGTGCGGTCAAGCATGCAAGGTAGCCCTTGTTTTAATGTCACTTTGCCCAACTCTTGAACTGTTTGCCCTGGTTATCATTACTATAATATGACTGTATAATAATGACGCCATCTTGGTGTTTATAATTAAGTCACGTTATTTATGTTGGAGATAATTTATTTTGGCATGTAATTACGTACTACATAGATACGCTGAATATAGTTGGCGACGCGACGCAAGTCAAGAGATAAAGTAAACATAATTACTCGATGTTAAATAACTATGCCCGTAAAATATTATTTTACACCGGTTTTTATGAAGGCTTGTGTAAAGCGTCTCGCCCGTTTTATTGTCGAGTCTATGGAGCGTGATTACATTATAGCTGACAATCGTTAGCGCGTTTGTTTATCAAACCCGAGTGGTGATAAAGGGAACAATTTACTACAGACGTGTCAAGACTACCTCCAAAAAGACCTAAGAATAAAAACGTTGGAACTAATTCCCGGATCGGAGTGAAATTGGCCTCTAAACAGGTCCAATTTCACAGCGACGGCACTAATCTCACCGGAGCAGCGCGACTTTCATTAGCATTTGTGTAATTTCATCAGTGGAGCTCCGTGTGCCGGGGGCGCAGCACCTAGTCGAGTGCTGTCCTCGCTTCATTTGTCTCCAATCCCGTTCGTAACTAGCCAACTCTAAATTCTTTGCCAGATGTTTTATGCTAATTGGATTGAATTTTCAAGAGGTTTGTTTGGCTTTTGTGTGACTGCTGGTAAACTGTGTTTGTTTGGAACGCACACGTTTTTCTGAAAGCATGTTATATTGATACATTTCCTTATTCATTAAAAATTCGATTGAACGAGATTGAAAACTTTATTTAAATCGGAATATTGCACCAAGATTACATTTTAGTTTGATTTACTCTCGAGAATTAGATTTGCCCTCTAAAGAGAATAAATCTGTAGGTACCTACTGTATAAAATTGATCAAACATAAGTTCTATAAATAGCTTAGTAGATATTAACTCGACTGACATTGCACCCGTCTAAAAAATCCGCCTTGAACGGAAAGAAACCCATTTCAAAGTCAATTACTCGACACTTTCAAGCCTAACGCGTGTTGTTGTTTTATACTTACATCTAATGAGAGAATAATAAAATTTGTTTTATAAATTACGAGGCTCGTAGTTCAAAACTTCCAAACGATGGTTAAGTGCTGTTGTTTCGCGTAGGTACATAGTTGATTTCCAATTAGGATCCAAAAACTTGTCGCGTATTTCATGTAACTGAGATCATTTACGGAATGTCGTGGTCGCTAACTGCTCAAAACTTTCACAAATTAATGAATTCAAAACAATAAAGAGAATCAAATAAAAAGTTATATATTATTTACTTCGCAGAATTTCGCGGCAGTTGGGAAATCGCCGTCAATTTATGAAAACGACAGTTTGGTTGTGATTTGATTTCTTGAGTAAATAAAAAGTTGGAAGCACCACCCAAATTAAGGCAATTAGCTCTCCGAAAGTTGGTTCGTTGAATTGACATCTGATGTCGTGGTTGTTATCGTAAAGTATTATTTTTCAGCTTGAAGACGCTTTCTACTATGTAACAACGTTATTCAAGGATCATGTCTACTCGTCACTAACACAAGTTGGTTAAACTTGCACAGAATGGAAGCTTTATGCGAGTTCCTGACAGGCAGCTTCGACCCGAAGCCAGGCCGCATTGAATAGTCATCTGAAGCAATTTGCCGTCCAAAAGACTCCCGTGGGCCTCTATATGGCAGAATCCTACGCCGGGAAAAGTGGAGTGCGCTTTCACATGACGTCAGTTGTTAGGATTTGCAAATTGTACCCTCACGTACCATTGCGCATTGAGAAAAACGGCTTATTTAAATAAAATTATGTATAATGCTAAGAATAAGCTTACGTAAATGGATTGTGGGATCACTGAGTTGGAAAGCATATTATATTAGAATCATTTATTACGTATTGGAAAGGAACGAGAGGGTACAAGTAAATAATAAAACCATAGAGGTTTGCAATCATCAAATTGTAATTTGGGCTTCTTTTACTGAGTGAAAATACTATTGAATTTTCTTTTGCTGGCATTTGGATAGTAACACAAAAGGATTTTTTGGCAAGGTTTCCTTTGTCTGTGGGCTTAGAATCCAATACTACATTGTGAAAAGCTATTATTTTCAAACCTATCAAATATACTAAACAATGCAAATTTATGTTTTTGTCAGGCACGTTAGCAAGTTACTTTAAAACGTAGATAGGGTCGTATTTAATTTTACGTAAATAACTAAGGTTTTCTGATAAAATTAGGTACACCAAAAGACCAAAAATAAAATTGCAACCAAAGCTTTAGAAGCTTAAGCTTGCCCGCTAAACGTGTAGTTACGGTCAGCTTCGAAAGCAAATTAACACAGATATACTGCAGTTTTTGGTGTGAAAGTTAAAAAAAAAACGCCGCCACGTTACAGGCAATTTTGCCCAGTTCGACTCAAAGCTTTACATTTCCAATTTGAGAGCCTTTTGTTTATTTTATTGAGTGTTGTTTTTTCAGTAAGCACTAGGTAGAATTCATGCTTGATGCTTTTTCTACGTCCAAAAGTTTTATGGAATATAGGTATTTCTAAGTGAAGTAAGCAAGTGTGTTTTTATTTGAGAGTATTTGAGAGTTGCAAAAGTATTAATTAGCTCTGAAAAAGTTGCATTAAATACGTGTTTCAATGAGTATATACTTATCTACGTTCAGAAATTACAGTTGAATGGTCATTTTAACCTATCTGGTGCTTTAGTTAATTGTAAATTATAGTAAAAAGACACATAGAAGACCAAATAGATAATACCGGCCAGGAACAGGAAAATAGAAAAAGGATACCTATTCAACAATTGAATTCGTCGATTCTATTTTATCCCCGTTTTGGTGTTTTCGCGTAAATAATGAACTTTTACGACGACAGCTGTCATGAGCGTTTTCGAATTCATGGAAATTGCTACGGTATCGTACGTATGGATTTCAGATATACGAATGAGAAAAACAACTCGAAAATTCAATGAATACGAAGAATTTGAAATTCTCTGTTCAAACCGCAAAATGAAAACTTGATTGAAAGAGTCAGAAATGTATTGCCTTGTTGCGACGTAAACAGGCCCTTGTGGTTATAAGTAACGGTTATTATAGTCGGATTAAGTTCTTTAAATAAATGAACGACTATTACGAACATTATTCAGGGGGCCTAAAAAGGCCACTTTGGAGAATAATAAAAGGATAACATTATGAATTAAAATATGGCGAAGACAGTCCGTGTTTTTCTTTTTTTCGCTGCACTACGTAGTAGGTATAATCAAAGAGATTGTACTTGGATTTGGATCGGATTGATTGGTATTTTAGCACAGACAAAAAAAAATAACTGAAAAATGCTTCACCAACGGGATTTGATACGATTAACGTAACGGTACCTTTATGTTATCCTTTTATGATCCTGCCAAAGTGGCCTTTTTAGGCCCCCAGTTTACTACATTATCATTGTAAAATTTTCAACGAACATTTTCAATTTTCAAATGGAAATAGAAATTGAATAAAGCTGTGTCCGTAATTATTAATTCCAACTGTAATATTTTCATAAGCTCCTATGGCATGATATAATCTAGTTAGGTACCTACTTTAGTACTGATTGTGCTGTACCAAGCTTGATGCGTTAGTTCTAAAAGTTTATCCTAATCTAGCACGGTACCCTACACCGTGTGGCCGAAATATCACCTCGCAACTTTAATACTGCGCACGGTGGGCAAATTATAAAACGGGGCATTAATTATAAAGTTTGAGACACGAAGTTTGCACTGCAGTGTAATGTTGTCTTGTTAACGTGCCAGTGCATAAATACCGACGTTAACACCGGCCATTAACGCTTTGGCGAACCCCCCCTTATTTTTATTACCAACAGGTAACAAGAAGAAACTGCATATTTAAAACAAATTAATGTAGATTATTTTTCCAGACAGTGTTTTCGTCCCCTCTTTTTCTTTTGTGTCTGTTGTTATTGGCTTTTCCTTTTGTTTGGAAATACTATTGAGATTGGCTGAAGAAATGTTATTGTTATTTTAAATTTAACTTTTAAATTCATCTACCTTTTATTAAAATAGTTACCTAGGTGGGTACTTCGAAATACAGCATCACTAAAGAAACGTTACAAACAAACAATGTTATCTATCTACTTATTACGAACAGAGTTACCCACTTCGCGATGGAAAATGGAAAATGAAAAAGCAAGTTTTTCTCTTTAAATACCTTCCACTTTCCTCGTTGCGGTTTTATAGCTAAAATCGCCAGCGCAACTGTCGTGACAGCTTAATAGCCCGACATCCACTGTCGTCATAGAAACCTAACGCTGCAGGTGTTATTCTCCAACTTATTCAGTTTTTATTCCATTTTCTCGCATCGAATAAGTTTCCACGTAGATGTCATTAATATTATTCGACTGAATTTTAAAGACTAATTATAGTCTGTACATAATTTTAGTAAAGCAGAGATGTTTAATCAATTGTGACCCGCACCGTTTTGTTTTGAAGGAACGCTCAGTGCCCACTAAGGAGCCCGTTGTTCTTGCCTTGTTTACTTTGATTAAGCTCTAATTGTTTACCGAATCGGCTCATCGGTTTCTACGCCAAAACAATTAGGATTTTTAATCAAAATTCACTCTTCAATAATTTTTCTGAAAGTCATATTTTCGGAGAGTTGAACCGAGATTGGAAAGTAAGAACCACTCCCGTCGATGAGTCCATTCTTTTCATTTAGAAAGGTCAACGTTTAACGTATTTCATCCTCAGTGGCTTAAGTTTACGCGCGCCCATAAAAGCGCTATGAAGCGTATATTGCAGCGACAAATAGAGCGTAATACGTGGTTTTTATTATCACATCACGCGACAAATCTAAGCTCCATTGTCTAGTACAATGCGTTCGTAGGTTCGACGATAAACCACGGACTTAGGAAATAAATAGCAGACAGCCTTCGTCGGTGTAAGCACGGGCCATTTGAGAAATTTATTGTGTGCACTTAACCACAAATAAATTGGCCAGTACCACGTGAAATGCGCTGTTTGGGTCTGTTTCTTTGGTGTGCAGTGCTTCTTTGTTGCCGTTTGTATTTAACAAGCGGCCCTATATAACGTGCAGCGATGACGTACAGTATTGTGGACAAATAATGTTATGTTGTAAAACGATGGAAGCTCTATAACTTACAGCGTCAAAGGGTGCGGTTTTTGTAGCGTTGAGTGTTTCTGATTTTATTATACCGCTATTTACATTCCAGTGTTGCAGGGGTTGGTGTTTTATACGATTTCTGGGCAAAACACGTTGAAATACTGGTTTAAGCTTTACAATTTAGTACTTATAGGTACCTACTAATACAACAGCGAATTAAACTAAGCATGCGTCGCCACTTATGCACTATTGATTAGCACTCAGTAGTTAGGAGTAATTATGTTATTGTTGTCGGTACATAGCCTGAAGTGCTAACTAAACCTTGCATAATTAAGGCTAGGAATGGTCGGAATTAATCAAAGGTGAGGCATAATGACAACATCTTGATTTGTGATGTTATATCAGACACATTATCTTAGTGGAACAGTGACGCAGTTCCACGCTTATGTAAGTAGATTTTGGAGTTGAATTATGAATAAAGTTCTTCCACGATACAAGTTTCTTGCTACGGGCAAGTAACTTACAAAATGTGATCTTGTTAAATGAGGCTTAAGGCCACACACACGTTGTGTTGCTGTGAAAAACTACGGATTATTCGCCGTGTGTAGGCATGGTCGCCAGTGTTGTATAGATCACTATGGAAGCTTGTAGACAGACACGTTTTTCTACGGCGCAGTTTATACGCCGTACTTACCGTAATAAAATCAAACCGTGTACAAAGGGCTTATGCATACCTAAGTACAATAAAATTAAAGCAACAAACGACTTGCACCGTCTAAACACTGTTTACGATCACGAATTCACGATGCGCCTTTAATTATGGTACTTATATTCAAGTTATCGTACCTATAGCATAACGCCAAAGGGTTCCCAACATTCCCATTGCTGGGACACAGGCCGCCTCTCTGCGAGAGGGAATCGGCTGTGAGTCCACGCAGGACCAGTGCGGGTTGGTAGATGTCACGACTTAGAATTTTTAGTTTTAGGACATGCCAGTTTCCTCACGACGTTTTGGAGGCCAGTGGTGTGGGTTCGAGCCAACGACCTAAAACTCGTAAGTCGGGGCCGACCACTGGGCCACCACCACAGACTACAATATGATGCAGCATCCACCACTGCTCTCGTCGTAGTTATGCTATGCCATGTAAATGAGGGTTAAATGACTTAGAATCCAACAAGAAAGTACATGTAATGTTAGTAATGGTCCATATTTTTATCTTATTTGATAGTTAAATCTAATTCTTACCGATCATAAGCAATGAAAACCTGACTGAAAAAAACTGCAAACAAAAGTAGGTAAGTAGGTACCTATACGTAATTAGGTATATTTTAATGGAAAACCACTAGCAATTTCAGTACTTACCTACATGATTAACGTATTTAATAGTTCAAAAGTTTGTTTAAGCTGACCTCAAAATTTGCATGCTCACTGCGAACATTAGAATTTCAGTCATCCTACACTTGTCTTTATTCAATCAACCAGAATTATATTGAGTTGAGAATATTATTCTACCATCGTAGGAGTTTTAGCTGAAATAGCAAGAACTTGCCGCTTTTTGTCTTAGTTGCTAAGCAACTCTTAGGGCGAATCTTGAACCTTGTTTCACCCAGCCTGTCTAGCCCAATTTTAGCCTTCTGAGAATATCGTCTATTATTTAGTTAGTTATCTCATTATTATCAGTTAAGCTCCCCGAAGGACACCACATCAATATTAATTAAACACCAAATATCTTGAATTTGCTACCACTATCGTATATAAGTAGCTACTTATCCAAGTGTTCTATAGAACCAACTTGCAACCTACTTAACTTACCCGACTTAGTTATTTAGTATACAAACTCGAAACGTTGGGACATACCTACTTACCTACCGTCTTTCAAGAACTTTGTACATTAATTAATTGATTAACACTTCATGTCACTCGAACTCAATGTATACGAGGAAATTAAATTAATGTGGTTACGACGAACTAAATTAGATTTGAGTTAAGGTAAGTTAGAAAGTATTTTAGACAAGCTCAGAGTAATGTTTGACGCTCGATTTAAATATTTATTAAAGTGAATAATTTAGGTACCTATTGTAGTCGTTATGTCCAGAAATAGTTAGATACGAGGAGGATGTACCTTCTAGCGTATATACACCAAATATCATTGAAATCGCAGAATGTTGTTAGAAAACGAAATCGGATATTTTACGGTGATTCCATCACACTATGAAACATAACAATTGGAACCAGATAGGGTGTACAGAACGCAAGGTCCAGCTGCGTTTATTTTGACAGTCCTTTGTTCCCGGAAAGCTGCAAATTTCAGCAAAAATATTAAGTTTCAGCGACTAGCCCGTGGGGAAAGAACGAGTTGATTTTCAAAACGTAAAAATGTTTCGAGCGTTGGCGTGTAGAAACAATTGCCTTTTTCACTGTGCAAACTTTAGGCTCTAGGGAATAAGGCGGAAATAATCCTCAGTATATTCTCAAAGTGTAGCTTTTTCTTATGTTAGAAACTTTGTTTTATTTGTATAAAAGCTGTGTAACACCTTCCTTGAGTATGAAAAACCCATTTATTTTAAGGTACAGTCTCTAGGCTGAAAAAAATCTGGTGAAACGCAAAGTGAGTTCATTGACCATTTTGTAAATATAGTCTAAGCAATTTAATTTTCGCAATCAGGCGACCAAAACAGCGAAAGCGAAAACCATTTTGAATATTAAAACTATTTTCTAAGCAAACAGACAGCTTAGGAAACAAAAAATAATATCGACGGGATAAGCGTGGAATAAGACAAATTGGGTTTTATTCGGCTTAAGCGAATCACTCAATAAATTCACTCCGAAGAGACAGAGCTCTGGATAATCATATCAACACGTGAACAAGTAGGGCTTTGTTCTACGTAGGTATTTACAAACCTATCTCATGAAATTTTCGGACAGAAAAGGTATCTACCATTAACAAAAATGGGCCCGTGCTTTACTTCAATTCTCGAATTGGATAGATATAAAAGTATAAAATTACTGAACTACAGCTAATAGGGCCCTTGAAATACTTACAAACTTTTCTTGGCCAAACAATCGACTAACCGGAGTGGATTTTTGTCCTCGCAACGAAATGTTTCGCGCAGGTATCAACAGAGCAACAAGTATTTCTTTCTAACTCCACATAAATAACACGCATTCTGCCAACAACTTTATTTGGGGAATTTCAAAATTCATGCTTCCGTATTTCACAAAAGCTGGGCTTCCTACAGACAATTACTCGAGCCATAATTTTAACGAATGAGTAAAATTATAATTTTGGTTGCTCATACCCACTGTTTATTAAATACATTTACCTACCAACATTTTTGCGGGAGGCGAAAACGCCAACAGGAAACTTTCCTTGTTGCTAAACAACGAGCTGAACAAACACGTAACGTCACAGGATTGAATTGATTATAAAGTTTCACCGACCGTCGCCGTTTACAGTTCCTGTTGTTAGAGTCTTGCAATTTCTAACTGGGCCTCGCAGCCAAGCTAACGCGAGCCAGATCCTCTAACTGTTTTAAGTTTACCCCCTATAAATCTTGTCCGGAATATATTAGCTACAAACTAGGTGCAATCTACCATCTATGTTTATTAAAGGAGTACACACGCTCTTTGTTCTGTAGTGGGGTAATTAGAAGAACACTTCACACTTAATTAGCACTATCGTGGTATTTAAAAGGACCCCTTCAGTGGAGGGTTGCTCTCAACGCGATATGTTTCAAAGGCGGAATGTCCAGTATTCATAATGAGAGGGAGGGTTAAGCTTAGTGTTGTTGTTTTGTCACATTTTAATCTTCATAAAATACGTACCTACCCATTTAATTTTCATCAAAAGCGAATGCTTTCGGTTCACGTTTTCTTGCTAACGAAACCTTTTATTCCCAGCATTTATTATCGTGGCACGACTTTATATGAAAAGTATAATTTAAGTAAAATTCTTTTCAATGTTATTTTAGTAGACGTTTACTCACGAGTTCTCGTTTCCGTTTGAAAATGTCTCGTATGATATATTCCACCTAATGTTCAACAGTTCCAACGAACAAGTAAAAGATTTCCGAGTGTAAAATATCGTCGGCTAGGTACCTACAGTTTAGTGGTACAATAGTGACGTGACAAAGCGATACGTAGGTACGTGTTGTCCTCAGTCCACCATTTTTCATTCGTATGCCGCTCTGCCCTGCCCCCAATACCAGCTGTCCCTAGTCTAGACAGACGCAAGCTGCCTCACTGAAACTCATTGTTTTAGACAAAGGAAACTTTGGCTCCGTAGCACACAATTATGTATCTCCTTCGTTATAACATTGAGGTTGTTAGCAAGTTTCCTGCTTTTTCTTGGTTTACATAATTACTGTATGAGCTAATTCTGCAAAAAAAGTACACACGCTTCGGGTAACTTCGTTTAGTATAATTCTAAACGAAGTTACCCGAAGCGTGTGTGGGATTCTCAGAAAAGCTTGCGTAGATCCTGAGTATATTTTCATTGTTCCTTTCTGGAACAATGAAAAGTCCAGAGCTAAAAGCAGGTTGGGCTAAACGAATCCTTACCACAGACAAAAACTAATTGAGAGCACATGTGTGCATGGAGTGATTTACAATAGCAAAAGGCAAGAGAGGTGGTCGGTTAAACGTCTATTACGCTAATTGTTAGGCCCGGTGAGTACGAACATTTCGCAAAGCTTTGTGCCCTGCTGCGGCGCACCGCAGCCTCGCTCGCAATCTGTAAATGCTTTGTGTGGGTCACGTTATGGGCTTACGTGGTCACTACTACTATTTTGTACACATAAGCTTCACTAAGCTGCAGTTTGCAACAATAACTTGCCCCAATGAATAGATGGCTTACACAATTTTTACACGTTCTGATAAATGTTTAAAGGGGTGTGAGCCTGGAGGTCTGTCATACAGGTCCCGAACCTAGTTCAGACTCCAGCTCTCACAAAGGTCCTAGCATACCTAAGGCAAAATTGTATATACACACTGCTGTAACAATGTACCTTTATGAGAGAAATAAACTGTATTATTATTATTTTTATTACAATAATAGGCATGACGAAAGATTTTGAAATCCTCTTCCGTAATATAAGCCAACATTTACTAATCACGAAAACACCTTTATTTCGGTAATAAACTGAAGTTTAACGAAGTTTAAAGCCATTTTTCTAACATTTTTTCAATAGTCCGCGAAAACAGCTCGCAGTGTCATCCCGTTGGGTCTGACGTCACGCCTAGGTAAACACGTCAAATGTGTCTACGCGCAGTCACAAGAAAGTTAGCAAACATCACCATTTAAAATCAAACATGGTGTTAATAGTAACCCATCAAGACCAAGCATAAATGTTTTTAGTAAAATAGTCAAACAAATAGAACACTCAGATAGTGATACTTGTTATACTAACTCCGTAACTCACAAAGAATCATCAATATCCATAAAATCTCTTTAAATGGAGTCTACATCTGACTAGCGAGATGCTGGCAAAGGGTGACAAAAGGAGAGAAGATTTAAAAGCTTTAGAGTGCACCTTCAAGAAAATTTAAAAATGCCCCCGTAGTTTTAATGGCATTTCTATTCGTTGTTTTTATTTAGTTAACTTGGTTCAGGAACAGGCAAATATACCGTTTAACCATATTTTACTATGTATTTTACTAAGCCTGTTTCTATAGTTATAGATTTGAGTTGTAGAGTCAAGTGGATTGGATAAATTACACTCAAACTAATAAAAAATCGATCCAAATGCGTAAACGGCATAGTAGTCACAACAGAACACAGTGAAGTTTAGGTACATAGGCGTGACGTCATGCGCTGTGATTGGTGTTTCAGTCAAAATGGCCGATTGCAGTGTTTTAATCTTTTATTTTAGTGAAAATCCGATTAATCTCAAATGTTTAAACAAAACGAAATCAGTGTTTTAAATCCTTTTTTTTTTTAATATGTATTGTCCCCTGACATCATTAAATCTTTGATTATTTGATGCTGTCGTCACGCATATTCTCGCTATAAACAAAATATCAGACTACGTCGTTAATGAAGATGGAGGATGAACTTCAATGTAGCTATCAACCACATTAACATTTATATTTAGATCCCACGGCTGTTGCCTGATCCACGGTCTATTGTGACCTCTGTACCACGAAACTAACTTTATTGCCGTCACTTTTATTCCAGTCTCGCACATTCTATCGTTCAACGCTACTATCGCAAAATTATGGTACGGGGTGACGTCGATAGTTACTAAATCAAGTGTAGAGTTTGGAGCTCTGCATACAATTGAAGATTTAAAATACAATGAATTGTATAAATTACCTGTGTATTTTTGTGGTGAATATTTCGATACTATTTGAAACATTTAAATGTAAAATAAACAAACGTTATTTTGAATTAAAACACACCGTACCCAGGTGAGCGAGAACTTACTTTTAACCGTCATAACTGAATACGAAATTACCAAAATTTGCAGTCCGCGAACAAAGTTGCAAATTATAATGGAAATTGTATAAAAATAATATTCTGTGAAATCTGCAGCTTTTGTGGTTATCTAAAATGTATCTGATTCTTATTACGATCACGGTTTGAAATTCAAATGAGGGGAGTAGTTAGAGGCCATTCAATCAATTCGACAAAGGGCCGCCATTGGACGATTGGAAAGTCTGTTGCCATAGTGGGCGAGGGTTGTTCACCGCGACTAATCCTGGCAGATTCGGACAAACCCCCATTACCCTGATTGATTCTCGACGCTCCGGCCCTGGTTACAAATACAAAGTCTGCTGCAATTTGGGAGCGCTTTCAATTTGCACTGAGCCGATAGCCTCTCAATTTGCGGCACACGGAGCGATTGCCGAACGCCGAACTGACCAAGCTTCTCCGCGATTCTGTACACTGCACAATGTACAGTCAACAAAAGAGATAAGTAAGCAGGATCGTCGGATATAGTTGAAGTTTAGTAAGAAACCGATGGATGTTGTCGAATAAAATTTAATTTTATTAATAGAAAACAAACAGCTCATTTATCAAATTAAATTTCAGTCGATAACATCCATCGGTTTCTTACTAAACTTTAACTATATCCGACGATCCTGCATACCTATCTCTTTTGTTGACTGTAAGTACCTACATACTAACCCTAAATTCATAAGTCCGCCTTTGTACCTTTTTGTGCGAAAAGTTTAAATAAATAAATAAGTAAATCTAATACTACAACTGCTATTTTTATAATATCATAATCAGAAAAGTTAAGAGCCCTCTTTCAAAATACAAACGCAGTTACGCATCGCGTTTTATGTCGTACGAACGTAAATAAGTTATAACTTTCCTGAAACAGTTATTCTTATGACTTTGAGTTGACTCATGAAATACAAAAGAAAAAACTCAACAATTTCAAACAGTAGGTATCTAATATCAAAGTTCGGGTGAAGAAGAGGAGTATTAAAAACACACATTGGATGCGGAAGTAACTCCATTCTGTACCGCCGTCATGCAGAAAACGTTCCATAAATGTAGGTGTAGCTACATATATGTATAGGGGTGAATATTGCACAACATGCCTCTGTTATATTCATGACGTGTGCCCGGACTTCTGACTGATTGAACCGGCGAATATGTTGACTGCGTCTCTATAAATTTTCAAGATGATACATATAATTTATTATTATTTTTAGGGTTCCGTATCTTAAAAGGAAAAACGGAACCCTTAAAAGATCACTTCGTTTTCTGTCTGCCTGTCCGTCTATCAAGACCTTTTTTCTCAGGAACGCGTGGTGTTATCTAGTTGGAATTAATATCAAATACTTCAGGGCTGCAATCCCTTGAAGCGGTGAAAAAAATCAAACTTCTAAGTCCACGCAATCAAAAGAAACGGGCATTTATATTCCGGAATCAAAATCTATAGGGTACTTCACGTTGACCTAGAACCATAAAATTTGGCAAGAAGCAATGTCATGTAGCACAAGTACCTACCTAAAGGAATAAATCCGAAAACCGTAAATTTTTAGTTACATAGGTACCTACAAAGTACGGAACCCTCGGTGCGCGAGTCAACTTGCACTTGACCGGTTTTTTTTTAATATTCACTGCGGAAATCATATTTATTAGCAAGGCATATTTAATCAAATTATCGACATAATTCTCGAAATTGATATCATTATTCTGTATTTCATGCGCACAAAGGCGACTTCCAGATGAATAAAGCACTCCTAACAGGCATAATAAGCCCATAGGCCTTCAATGTGAATCAGTCAGCTGGCAGGCGGGTCGCGCTCGAATCTACCTAATTTTCGCGTTGAATGAAAATTAAAGAAGTCCCACGCGAATCCAATTTCACGGGAACGGTAATCTCATTAGAGACGTCTGACTTTCATTAACATTTATACGATTTCTGCGGGAGGAAACTTTGAGAGACGTTGCCTTTCCGCGAAAACGCCAACTCGTGATGCACTAATCTAAATTCTCGAATCTTGGACGCAGGTGGTCTGATGGAGTTGCCGTTAGCGCGCCCCTATTTCGGAAACTCTCAATTTATGCTGAAACTTTCATTCTTTAAAGTTGCCAAGCGCGCTCCGCTCCTCTTCTTTATGTGATAATGAAATGAGTGTGACGTAATCACACAGATTTCCTCTGAAGCTGAATTATGTGGGTGATTTTTTTACAATGCTGGTTTGTGTGTTTATGAAGCTCTCATTATTGTCTTGCTGCGTTTATGGAACTGTTTGCATAATTTGTTGTGATTTTAATTATTCTACTCGTTCATAATAGGTTGGTGTCATGATTGTATGCTTTTGCGGATTTTCAAACAGTGCTGGAATATTTCTTTCTTTTTTTTTTTCTTTTTTTTTCTTTTTTTTAAAAACGTTGCCCCACACTAGGAATTTCTCCTGTATTGTGGGTGCGTTTACAAACATTTAAAGTCACATACACAAACAGCCAGACCCGAAACAACTACTTGTAGGTCGTACAAATATTTGTTCCGTGCGGGAATCGAACCCGCGACACGCAGCGCAGCAGTCAATCGCTTAACCACTGCGCCAACCGTGCCGTCATATATTGTGTATATATAGATACCTTTTTACGTATAATAGAAATCTGGCGAAATGTGGGCGTAGGTACTATATTAGGTACACATCTGCTTAACCCTTCGATGATTATAGGTGTGATGTTATGGTTTGCAATAGATACCTATCAACAACCAGTATCTACAGCCAATGAACAATTATTATGGAAATCAATTAAAATTTTTGACCAATCATTTTAACTTTGAAAAAAGAAAAGAAGGTAGTATAAAGAAGAAGATTTTGTATTTTGTCTTGCACGAACTGTGTCCAAATAAACTTTATTTTGACCTCTTTTTTCTTTCTAAAGAAAGATTTTTTTTTTTATTCTGCACAAACAAAACGCACATAACAAATTTTAAAAAAAAACGTAAAATAGACACATACAACGTTAGTTACTCAAAATAAGAAAACTCCCGTTCAAAATCCAATCACTTGTCACAGCTCACGTTCAGAATAAACTAACAGTAAGCTCTGATATTCCTAGGCAAAGATGTTATCTGCAACACTTCAAACACGTCGCACACGGCACACCTAGGCGAGGAGTTCAAAAGTGTTTACATATTTATGACAGCCAAACATGAATATTCACGCCATGAAAGCATCTGCAAAAAACCAGAACAACTGAACGGAATATGCACCATATGAAATAGCAATGGCTGCGAAATTGCGCGAGAACAGCGTTGCAATATTTTTCTTTGAGCACAATACAATATTGCTTTCCTCGAAACACACGCTATCGTAACGTTAAAATATTAAAACATATAAAACAGTTTCCTTTTAAAAGTGACATGTTTGTAATAAACTCGATAATGTCAATGTTTTGCAGGTTAACTACCTTCGTGAGAATATCTTCAATGTAATTCAGTAGCCAGGAGTATCGTATTACCCAGTAACGGGTTGTGGAGGTCAGATAGGCAATCACTCCATGTGAATTCCAAAACACTGGAATTCAGCTGCATACGGTTAGACTGGAAACCAACCCCAACATAGATAGGAAAAGGCTAGGCAGACGATGAATTCAGTAGCCAGCTTCAATATAATAACGATTATCTAACAGCTAAGTGAATGGCTTATTAAGGTCTTAATAATCAAGTATGTCTATTAGCACAGAGACGTTCATTCGATCTGAGAGCGCGAGTGCGGAATGAACTCTCAATCGGCGAGCATCCCACTTAGCTAAGACAAAGCCGACGGGAAGTAAGTTTCCTCATTTATCGAAACGAAGATCCCGCAGGATACCGGTCGGAATCTTCCGGAAATAGAAAGTCAAGTGTGGAATGGTCTAGGTACAAAGATAAATCCTTGTACTAGAGCCACTAGAATAACGCACGTACGGTTAGTTTATAGACACACTAACTGCACCACGCCCCCGGGAAAACGTTATTCCGAATAAAAAGAGCATAAATATTTCAAGCTAAATTGGTTCGATAAAAAAGTTCAATAGAAAAGTTTGGAAACGAATGATAGCAACTATTTAGGTACCTATGGTTACAATTTTCTTTCGTGTATTCTAAGAAAAGATTTTGAGAACTGAAACAAATGTTGCAATGAAAAGGTGACCAATTGAAATTAATGTCTTGGTCAATTGGTCGGCCAAGAATTTTGCTAGAATATAACAATTAATCAATCAAATTAATGACATAACAGGCATTTATCAGTGACCGCCATTCGCTTCCTATATAATAAGAATTTGTACACGGAAGCTTCTGAAGCAGATAGTTTATTAAAACGAAAAAAAAAACAGATAAGTAACCTACTAATTATTCTGCTATAAATTGGGAGAATTTAAAGTGCCTGCGTGTTATTTTTGCAGAAAGACCCTAGTATCCCCCTAGTGTACCTATTAGCTGTCATACAAACAACTAGGTACCTCAATGAAGACGTTAAAGTATTGATGATAGCAGCATTTTCAGTGTCAGACGACATTCGATCAACGATTGAAAGATATGAGCATCACATGGTCAAACTTAATCAAAGAAGAAAATATATGCACACGTTTGGTCCAATCTAATTTGCGCCATCGTCCAGCCACATCTTGATGCGGCAGTTCGATATAATAACGAAGATACGTGTTCAGCATTAAGATGTGACGTCGCTGGAACGCGTGCTGGGTTATCAGCAGATCACGGTGACCAGACTTGACCCGCGTCTGACCCAATTACTTATCTTCTAAGACCCTCGCGTCTCTTTGTTTTGTTATTATTAAAACGATTGTTTTGGTGAAAATACGACCTTGGCACCGATATTGCTGGATGTATCTAGATCTTCTTTCTAACGTATTAAAAAATTACATGGATTATGTTCTGTTTTGCAACAGCTCTGTAAATTAATTATTACGTTTGTACAGACGCCAGCACTTCAAGCTACTACAATCTGTCAAATTTCTTTAATAGATTTACAACTTTATTGCTCGAGTATAAGGTTCAAACTTGATCGGGAACATTTTACAGTTTCGGGCAGCTTGATTTGCTGGCATCTGTAGGTACATATACTTACGCGAAGAGGGCACTGTGCTGTTGTCGTGCATCCAAACAAAGCTTACCTGTAACAAAAACAAACTAATTAGTAAATTATCAACGTTTTATATCAAATTTTAAGTTTCCTCTTAGTTATTATTCCAATTGGTGGATAGTTACTGTAACAATATCAGCTTGTTTACGTAACGCAGTTCGCATCCTTGTTACAAAACAAACAATAATCAAAACATTCGGACTGAATAGCTTCATGAATGCGTGTTTGGATGTAAGTAGGTACAGTTATTAGTTTTCATTTTCTGCAAAAATCCACGGACGGTAAAAGCCAATAGGGTCCTATGAACCCCTACCTAGTAACGTTATTATTGGGACTCTAATCAAAAGTACTAGTGCAGAAGTCATAATAGTGATCATGGAAATTCGAAATCATAGTAATTAAAGGCCTCTGAAATGTTACATGCATATTTGAGCTGACAGCCGAACAAATATTTCATCGATTACATTATTGTACGGCTTGCTTTATTAAACAGGCGGCTGTCATTGAAATAACATGAACCGCGATGACAAGAGCAAAATTAATGGAGACATTTCAGCCAACATTAAAAATTATTTACGAATAATGTTATGTTTATTGCGGATTTTTTACATTACGAGGCTCGGTGGCCTCGCCGCGGCCATTATTCACGTGGCAAACCACCCACCTTGCCGTTTGTGGGCAGCTACCACTAATTTATGGCCCTTTAAGTGCCTCCGACATGGAGCTCCGCGGCAATTTGGACGCAACCTAGAAATAAACGCAGCCCTCACATCAAAACGATATTCAGCGAACCTTTTGTTTCCTTACTCATACAATTATGCTTATTAATGTTCGACTAACATATATTTTACTCAGGCGAAAGTCTATGTACGAGTGATTTTTTAGAATATTTAATGTTGAACAAACATAATCGTCTGCTTCGATCAGACAAAGTTTTCGTTATCTACCTACTAACTCTTTAAAACAGGGTTCTCATTTTAACTTGTTTGTTTGAATTTTCTACAATCGAAAAAATGTTTAAGGAGCCACTCTGATACCTTCAGCGAACTGCTTTAGGGTCATTATTCACGTAAAAGCCCACCTCGCCCGCTTGCGGCCGACCAACGTTAATTTATGACTTTTTAAGTGCCATGAACATGATGTTCCGATCTCACTGATCTCATTCATGAAGGAGAAAAAAATCGTTTCTGCTCCCATTTTGAATCGCTCGGAGGTGTTCGCAATTCAAATAAGGTCGGGCCAAAACGTCAGATGTACAATGGAGGAGACACCCGTGCCTCTTTCAACATCACAATGCATCCTCACAGACACGTTATTGAATTCGCTAAATTGTATAAAGCCGGCGACAATTTATTCTATTATACAGACAGGATTCGGTCTAAATTACTTAGCTTCAGATCTAAAAGGTGACATGTGCGTACACACAATAAAGTAACAAAATCTATTGGATTCGAGTTAAAAAGCCCAGTTCGATTACTCCTATGGCTCGTATTCGGGACACGATTTTACTCTTGCTTCTAAAATACGGCTAGGTTTGATTGCAACTGGAATTTAACAAAACTAGTATTCTCTGTGTGCTGCATCTAAATAAAATGTCGTTAGATGCGAAGCTAAATAACATTGTTTTAGTCGAAATTGGACACAGAATGGTAGATGTCACATTGCGTCAAATGTTGGCATTGATTGAATTTCATATTTGACATTCATTTGAATTCCACAATCAACAAAATTCTGTCCTAAAAATTTTGTTTGTTGAAAAAATTGATTAGTACCAATTGAATTGTTCGATATAGATTCGGCATATTGCCATTGGTATTGCGCTCCAAACCACGCGGATTAAAGGGAATTCGGGGGAATAGTGACTAGTTAGTTTATTGTGACTCGTGACAGGATTTAATATTGAACGTGAATTTTGATCGAATTCATTCCGCAGTTTTTGTCATATTTTATTTGGTGGCCGTACGTGCAAATTAAAGCTGACCATGTAGGAATACCGGGTGGAATATTCCGCTGTTCCAAATTCCTAATTATTGCATAACTAAGTACCTATATGTGAATCGTACGGATAACCGAGTTGTTAGACGATGGGAACATGTATTGTGATATGATCGCGTCAAAGCCCGCCAGATTAACTTAAGCGTGGCTGAACGCGAGTCACAACCATGTTTTCAAATGTGTATTCGAAGGGATCGAACAGGATTTCAACGGTTGCTTTGTATTCGATGAGCAAATAGATTTTGTGTCTGTTTGTTATGAGAAGGTAAATGTTCCTAATTACGGAAGAATAGAGATATTGGTAAATCATTTTACGTTACGCTTCAACTCGTTTTTTTTTTGAGTTCATTTTCTTTTATCCTAACTGTGCTTTGCTGGTAGAAGCTATAGTTCTTGTTAGCAGTATGTGTTTATTTAAAAAAAAAACACAATCTGTCTACTCAAAGAGGTCAATCAATGATCAAGTCTTGGCGCCGAAACCTATCACATAAAAGAATGAACGAATGAATCGAAATAAATCTAGTTTCAGTGAAAAAACTGTAAAGATCCATTTAAATTTTAAATAAGTATTGGTTCAAAAACAACAACAAAGTTGAACAACAGTTGCTTACTAGTTTTCAAAAGCACGAGCTAGGGAGGATGCCTTTTCTTTACAGATCTAAAGAAACGGAAGAAAGCTGAGCAACGAAGAAAAAAACAGTCTAGCTGCCTTGTACCAGAAACACCTTACCAAGTACGAGTAGTTTATTTGTCAGCATTCAAAAGCGGTTCGTGCTGGATAATAATTCAGAACTTGATATTTTATTTGAAATGGAACGAAAAGAACTTTTTGTTTTAACGTAAGCCTATGAAACAAACACACAAATGGGTACTTGTGTGAATATTTGTTGTCTAGCTTTATCTGCCTATTGTTATATTTGAAAACGAATTTCACGTGACACAGCATACCAAAAAAAAAAACCGGTCTGGAGCGACTCGGACTCGTGCACCGACGGTTCCGTACCATCATATATGTTTTTAAATGTTCATCGGCGAGGCCTTTAGTCGTCGGAGAATTTTAACACTACACGCCGCGGTATAGAATATTGCAGTTTTAGGTCAGCAATCGAACAAAATTGAAAGCCTTATTTATTTGTTTGTTTGATTGCAACTCATCTGGTTAGCCTCTTCCCAAGTATGTTAGGGTCGACTTACAGTCTATTATCGGATGCAGCTGAATATTAGTATTTTACAAGGAGCGACTGCCTATCTGACCTTCACAACCCAGTTACTGGGTATCATGATATCTCTTTGTAACTTTTGGGCTTCTGCCAAAGATCCAAGAATGACAAATGATGCTCGTTTCCAACTACTTAGCAGTAATTAAATAAAGATAAAGTAAATTATCTATTACGTCTCACCCACATTCCGTCCTATTGCGATGTTCAATCGTTATCATAATATTATCAAGAGTCTGACCTTTCTTATTAAAACCTCACTGTGATTGCACACAACGTTTGCGTATTATTAGGTTAGCTCATCTCCGCGGCAACCTTTGTTCGAGATCAAAGTTAATTTATTATTACATCGGGCCGACCTCTGCTTTTGCAAAGATCGTGCATTTTTTATATGTAATACTATACTTAACTACGTACTCGTACATTCCCACAGATAGTTGGTATTATTAGCTTATCTTGGAATGTAAACTTTTTTTTATCTTTTGGCAGTTCCTTATTTAAAATGTCTGAATGTAGGTTATCTGTTTTATTCTTAATAATTAAGTAAGTAGGTGAAAAAATTCGAGGAATGACATCTACAAACCCACACTGGGCCCGCGTGGTGGATAGCGCCCCACTCACATACACAGAGAGGACGCCTGCACGCGTAGTATGAACACTTCTATCTCTACAAAGAGTAGACACATTGCTTTCTATACAAAGTGACATTTCTTTTTTGACATACCGCCTTGAAATCTTTCTACAATCTGTCATTTTGTCTTTCGTTTCTAATGATCTTTGTCTAGGTCCTTTTTTATGTAGACTATTTCAGAAGAAAGTTTTCTATCCCAAACTGTCAAAATCACATTGACAACTGATAGTTGTCTAAGGTAGTGAAGAGATGTAGAAAACTTTCTACTCGACGCCCACAAAGTATATAGGTACCTTACGGTTACCTACAAAATCCCGTAACGACTGTCAAAGATCCACGAATCACAGCCGGGTCCAATGGCTTAACGTGCTTTCCGAAACACGGACGGGTCTCGGTATGTCAAGATAAGAAGACCCCCATCCATGGACCAACCGCGGCAAGCGTAGCTTAACTTGATCGATCAAGCTGTGCGGCTGTTATTATTTAGCCGCGGACGCCTCTTTATAATGTGACTTAATATCAGTAAAAATTAAGAATCAAAAAGAAAAATAAATCCTATGACAACAAAGAATTTTGAGTCGAATTATGTAAAAGAGTGAATTTAGTAAAAAGTTGCTGTTGAGTCTTTCTACTTTGCTGCCGTCGTACTGTCTACACGGAACTTCCGTCGACAAACCGGTGCTCATGCTACGCGTGCTGAGTTCCAGCAGTGGGAACATCATAGGCTAATTATGCTTCGTCTGACTGTCTGCCTATGCATAAAGCTGGTTTCCTAGAAGAGCGGTGGCGGCCCCATAACGACCACAGTGAAGGCAGCCATGAAAATGATGGCAGCGGGGTTTTACTTTGCGGTGTCAGAAACGCTCTAGGAAAACACGCCATACTTACTTTCAAAAACTTTTTTACAAAAAAAAAAACAACCGACTTTCAAAAAACACTATAAAGTGAAAAATAACTTTAATTTCGGAAGTCGGTGTCTTTGGATTTGTATTTTAGTTTTGTGCCACCGACTTCCGAAATTAAAGTTATTTTTCACTTTATAGTGTTTTTTGAAAGTCGGTTGTTTTTTTTTTTGTAAAAAAGTTTTTATTTTTCACTTTTTAGTGGGTCAGTTTGTAATTTATCTAAGTTACAATAGCCTAATGTCAACTGCTCATCACCTTTTACAAAATATTGCTTTACCCGATGCAGGTACGTTAATTGTTGAGGAGTAAAATATAATTGAGCAAGTGCTCAAGTTACTTTAAAAAAAGAATTTTCCAAATCGGTTCGTAAATGACGGAGTTATGCGCGAACAAAAAACGCAATGCAGAATAAACGAAAAGATCGTTAATGTAGACAATGTAGATATTTTTTTTAGATTTTTGTTGATTTTTCAAAAACTGCTTGTCCGATTTCGATAAAATTTTCATGGGACCATTTGGGAAGTATACCCTTTCCAACACAAAAAGAATTTTTCAAATCGGTTGGCAAGCGACGGAGTAATGCGCGAACAAACATAAAAAAAAAAAAAAATACAAACATCCGAATTGAGAACCTCCTCCTTTTTTAGAAGTCGGTTAAAAATAACGTTTGAATGTCATTCGTCGGTAAAATTGCGGACGGTATGTAGCGGCTACCGCAGTTTTAGGAAACCATAGTTTATGTAACGATTCATGATTTATGATTGTGATTTGTAACGTTAATTAACTCAGTGCAAAAACAGTCATCTATCCATACTAATATTATAAATGTGAGAGTGTGTCTGCCTCTGTCTGTCTGTTACCTCTTCACGCTTAAACCGCTGAACCGATTTAAATGAAATTAGGTATAGAGATAGTTTGAGTCCCGGGAAAGGACATAGGATAGTTTTCATCTTTATCCCGATATTCTCACGGAAAATACACTTATGCGGGTGAAACCGCGGGGCGCTGCTAGTATAAAATATTTTGCTGATGTTCAGTGAACGAAACAGGTTAAATAAATAAACAGTGGCACTCCGGGAGTGTCGACAGAAATGAAAACTTGAACAATTACGTGTGTATTTTTTTTTATCGTCTTAAAAACAAAACACACAGAATACTTTGCCATCACTCACTGACATATCGGATATACATATATTAAAACTGAGTACATCCCGAGGACAGCCGAACACATCCGAATGTAGCGCGGTGTCGGTTACGGTAACAGTGTCGCGAGTTCAATGGTTTTTTTTCCATCTCAAAAAATGCCCAATCCGCCTAAAGAAGATCTCACTTCAAAAAACATCTTTTAGGGCTGATTTTTCCAAAGCCAGATAATTTTATCCGAGGAATCATTTTGAATTTTTGACAGTTCTTCCATACAAAATGTGTCAGACGACAATTTTATTCCACGAATAAAGATTATCTGTCGATTGAAAAATCAGCTCTTAACCTTAATTTCAGTTGACACCCGAAACTTTCAGGTAATCTTTTAAAATGTCTCCAGAATCGAAAGATGTCGCTAAAAATAAATACATGTTACCTAACGCTTTAAAATACATACCTAGAATTTGAAATGGTGTCAACTTTAATAACAGCCTAAGGCCCGGACTCCACAGAAGCGGAGCTGGGCGGAGCGGAGCGGAGACGTGCAGGAATCGACCAATCACAATGGTTGAAATCCTCATCGCGTCACTCGTCTCGTCTGTGGTTGGACGATTCCTGCACGTCTCCGCTCCGCTCCGCCCAGCTCCGCTTCAGTGGAGTCCGGGCCTTAGGCTGCCATTCCACCAGAGATGAGCGAGGATGCGTAGCGAGGGATGGGAACACTAACCAATACCAACGCTAACTTAGTTCAAGCTATGAAAATGAAGTGATGTTATTGGTTGGTTTCACACACATCCCTCGCTACGCATCCTCGCTCATCTCTGGTGGAAAGGCAGCCCAGTAATGTTTTTTTAATTTTGACAACTTTATAAATACGACCGTCTCGTAGTTCTAGTGGTCGCAAGCGCTACTGCTGAACATGAGGTCCTGGGTTCGGTTCTCAGGTTGAGCAACGTATTATTGGGTTTTTCTATCAGATTTTTTTGCATCTCTAGCATATATGTAACTGGCGAAGTGTGGGTGTATCTACTATGGGTACACCTCTGCCTAACCCCTTGGGAATTACCTACAGGCGTGACATTATGTTATAAATAGGTATCTACTTCTTTAATGGAATCACCACGAGCGAAGAAAGTAGTTTTGATATCGAAATATAAAAACTACTTTCTTCGCTCGTGGTGTATAATGCCCTTATATCAATAACTGTAGGTTCATTGAATTATAGTAAGATTATAGAAACATAATATCCATCTAGGTAGGTCTTATTGTTAATACAATTAAACTTCGTTGTTTATCCAACTATTAGTAAAGCGATTCATCCGACTAATTGTTTTTCCATTTAATACGATAAACGATGTATCTTTTTTCCTGTTTTTAACTATTTTTAGAACAGATAAGTATGATGGAAGACTAACAAATTATTGCGTTAATGTAAATATTTCTGAATGACGATGATAGTAAGCGGATCATTATGTAAACATTGAACTTTATTTATTACGTTCCAAATAAATAGTACATTGGCGGAGTAAACTTCGACCCTCGATTTAGTTGTAGGTACATGAAATAGGTACGTAATATTGCATTTTATCGGAGTATAATAATAAGATCAAAGGGGTAGTTTGTTTTTCATCTTTAAATTAATTATTTTCTTATTATTTACTAGTAGCGCCCCGCGGTTTCACCCGCATAAGTTTCGATCCCGTAGGACCTACACGAAAAGAAAAAAAAAATATCAAGAAAAGATATATCAAGCTATATATACATATGAGATGTCAGCAGCAGAGAAGGTGCCCCTTAGGGCCGAAGCCTGCCGGATCAGCGGAATTGTCCGAAAGGGTTACCGCTGGCCCGGAACAATAAAGGGCTAAGGAAGGAACATGGGTGGGTTTTAGTCAGTAAGAGTCCGACACTCCCTTCCACTCCACCCATAGCGGGAGGGGTCATTTGATGATTTCTTAAGTACATATACTTAATAAGAGAGTTGCACTGAGAAAGTAAAATGATAATAAATATAAGCCACTGCCACGATCAACGCACAATCAATAATAATGGCCCAAAACGGTTTAGGCCCTAAACTTTAGTGAGTGAGAGAAAGCTTATTGTGTGGGAAAGACAGGACACCGGCTTCCTTCTCATCCCTACTCTGTGCTGTTTACGGGGTGAGAAGTGACACCGGTAGACGCCTGGCGGGAATAACTGATCGAGTGGTAACTGATCAATATCGACCGCCGAGAGTAGAAAATTATTAAAGTAATAGGTAATAAATATCGCTATTAAAAAATAGGGGTTTGTGATAGAAGAGTGAAAATTTAAGGTTCCATGTAAGTACTTACTTTTTAATGCCATATTATAAAAAAAAATGAAATAAAAAATTTTGTCTAGCATTAAAAAAAAAAAATTTTGGTGTGGACCACCCTTATTACTTAGGGGTATGAAAAAATGTTTACGTCCTATTCTCAAACCTACTGAATATACCTACACTTAAAATTTCATAAGAATCGGTCAAGAATTTTGATACACTGTGTGACACGATAATTTTATATACCTACTTATTAGATACTAGCTACGCCCCGCGGTTTCACCCGCATAAGTATCGATCCCGTGGGAATATCGGGATAAAAAGTAACCTATATGTTAGGTAATCCAGGGAATCAACTACATCCATACAAAATTTTATCAAAATTGGTCCAGCCGTTTGAGCATGAAGAAGTAACAAACATATAAACACACACACTCACAAACTTTCGCCTTTATAATATTTGAAGGCCGCAAGAATCCGCTAAATGCGTGAAGCATAGAATCGGTCAAGTGGCGGTGCTTGGAGGTCTATGTCCAGCAGAGGACGTCTTTCGGCTGAAATGGTGATGATGACATTCAATTTAATTAAAATTGAAACTAGGTACCAACCTATAATTTTCCACGATTGGTTATGTTGGCAGATAGGCGAAAGTTACATAGTTTTAAGATTTTTTACAGGCCTTTAATAAATCTTCACATTATCGGCTTTTCAGCAGAAAAATAATTAAGTACTGTGTTATACCTACTAAGGATTATTAGTTGAAAGAAAATAAAACACCTTCCTATCATGGCGTCGCTTTTGGAGTTCACTCGTGTCACTCGTGTCACAATCACTCGTGTCATTAGCCCCAAAAGACGAAATTAAAAAATCTCGTCTTTTGACCCCAACCTGTTTTTGATTATAATTATCTGCTTTTTTGAACTTAAAATATGTAGGTAACATTAATATTGCACGATTATTGCGTCAGCTTACAAGACTCGATGACCTAAATTGAAATATGAACGAATAAAACATCCCCACTCTCCATACACCCCGACTGCACGTTACAATATCTGCGAGTACTTATTTCAAATAACCTATAGATATGGGAACGTTCAGGAAACTCTTCACTCCTTTTATTCCGCAACCGGGTCCGCATCTAAAATGCATTTGTGATGCTTCCAACCCGCTGTTACCCCCGTTTTCTCCTTGTTCGCGTTAAAGTATGTAGGTATGTAATCCACAAGTTTCCCCGCTGTTCACAAATCTTGGGTTCAATCGTCCTCTGAAAGCTAGGGCCTGAACTACTTAATGACTAGCGATTATCGTTTGTCCAACGATTTAGACTTCAATTAGGCAAATGCCTTATTCCCATTTGATTTGTTACAGAAATAAAACTAGAGGTGATACGGAATAATTCGCGTGATACGTTTTCGTGAAATAGACGTCGGTATGCCTGGAAGCACTTACAGTTACACGTTCCTCAGCAAAATGTATAAGTGCGTACTCGAACTCCATTAGAGCTACGAAATAATGTTAGAACTGGTATGGTGCCCTCAGTATTTCGTCATAAGGGAATCATTTTAGTATAGGTACCTGCCTAAGCCTATTACTGTATCGGTTGCGCCCAGGGTCTCGTCGGCACATCTGATCGACCCCCATTGAATTATTTATGTCGCATTTCCACTGATGCGTTTGCCTATCGGAAAACCAAACGTTCCCTGTGAAAACGAACGATGTAACACAAAAAAGCACTTTGTGTATACCGCAGCTTTATGCACAATGAGTGTCGAACGCAGAAAGGAAAACATCATTATGAATGTTATATGTAATGTACCCTCGTAATTGCTAAATGAACAAATTATTATTGGATGTTTCCGTAATGGATATAATTTATCGAGCCATTTTGCCCACGGATTAATAATTATTAAATAATTGTGTGTATTCATCGGTATTGAGGGTTTAAGCTATAGCTTCCTATGTACATTAATGTTAGGCACATTATACGTTGAGTCAACTACTTTCTTTGTTTTTATCCTTCCTAGGGGATCTTTGTAAGCCTCCTCATCATCATCATCTGCCGAGCCTTTTCCCAATTATGTTGCGGTCGGCTTCCAGTCTAACCGAATGCAGCTGAATACCAGTACCTATTAACTTGCTTTGCCGTAGCCACTACAAAGCCTTGTAAGCCTCCTATCAATGAAATGCTACCCAGGACAGATCCTTTGATGTTTCGAAAGCATTAGCTTAAAGACTGAGTGGTACGTAAAAAACATGTACTTTGAGTACCTAATATTTAGCTGAATAACACGTTATTTACTTGGCTTGACTTTACTAAAGTTAATGGACTAAGTTTGTAAGCGAATATGGAAAAACAAAAACAAGAGAGACATAGTGTATACAAGGTGTCCCCGGGGGTCACTGTATTTATCATTATGAACAACTAGGTATTACTTAGTATGGAACCAAACCTGAAATCGCGAAAAAAGAATCAGCTGTTTCCTACATTTTGACGAGTTATGCGAACATAAATGTAGGGATTTCATTTCCGATTTTTTTTCGCGATTTCATGTTTGGTCTCGTTGTAAAAGTTGTTCACTTGATTGACGGGATTTAGAAATATTTTGAACTTTTTCGTTTTTACTGCATTAAATATATTTTTGAAAGTATTAATCTCCACTAAATTATGGTGGCGGTGGTGGTGGTAATTATGCTGGTTATGGTATATAAATTAAGTAGGTTCTGATAACGATAGAAACAGTTGCAGAAAGGAGGCAAAACAAATTTTTCGATCGTAAAGCACTCTCTATTCTCTAAAGCTTCGCATTATGAGTTGTGCAATAAATAAATAATACCCATCCATTTCTGTCACAAATACGCCCATTGATCAAAGTTATTTTCTATTCCGGCACCACACAGACATTTGTCTGTGTGGTGCCGGACTTAATATCTGTGTGGTGCCGGACTTAAAGAATAGCACCACCCCATACTTCACGTGGGTGTCGTAAAAGGCGACTAAGGGAGACCGGAGAATGGGCTGCTGCCCATTCTCCGGTCTCCCTTAGTTCTCTATGCATTACACCATCATACCATACTGCGATCGCCAACCCGCCTGCCAAGCGTGGCGATTACGGCAAACCACCCCAAAATTGGGGGAGGCCTATGTCCAGCAGTGGACGTCTTTCGGCTGAAATGATGATGATGATGATGATGATTTTCTATTTAGTTAAAAGAAAACATTAAGTATCGCTCTTTATTATCGCTATTCTTTTTTTGCTCTTTATTTTATTATACATCACTATGAATTACAGACTTTTGGTATGCATGAAGAAGCCTCCTCGTGTAGAGCAGTTTGTTCCGCCAGTTACTCAACTGACAGTCACACCCAACACTTTATTTGTCTGGCCAATTCTTCTTTTGTGGTAGTAGGGCTAACGCCCGCCCGGTTGCGACCACCCTCCCACCGGATTCCCGCAGCCTGCTGTGTGTCGATGCGGGGGAGTTCCAGTAGGTACCTTAGGCATCTTCTGGGCACGCTCATCCATCGCTTTCCATCAGGCGTGATCGAGGTCAAGAGCGGCGCCCATTCAGTAATAAAATAGATAAACTAAAAAAAAAACCACACATCCCTGTGTGTTTGTTATTCCAGCGTATTGCACTCGTGGGTTGCAGCTGAAAATCAGCGTCAGGTGGTGGTACACCTTGTGTTGTCATGTGACATTATGCTGAACTGAGGCCTTTTGGCATTATGATCTTTGTTTTCTGTTTTTATACTTTTAAGGTGTATTTATTTTGCTGTAATGCCATAAACGCATTTTTCTTTCTTTCTTTCTTTATAAATGTAGAAAAAAGGAATAGCTACATTTAACTTTATTTAGTCGTTAAACATGCTGAATGTCCATTAATCGAATGAAAATAACGGATTCTTGCTTCCTTCGTCGCCATCGGTGTACGACTATATTCATACTTCATGTGTAAGTATTTAAAAAAAAAAAGCTTTACTTATTTTAAATCTATTAGTATCAATATCGGATAGTGTCTTCTTATTTAAACAAACTCATTAGGTAGTTTCTCAGTCGTGTTAAAATATTACATAGGTAATCAGCCTATAATGTTCCCACTGCTGGGCTTCGAGTGGGAGTGGGCTAATAATCTACCACGCGAGCCCAGTTCGGGTTGGTACATAATTATTGCATGGCTTCGAATTTTTGGTTCTAGGACATTTGAGAGCAATGGTGATGAAATTACTTACACGAAGTAAAACGCCTGCCTTGGTTTGAACCACAACCTACAACTCGCAAGGACGTGCTACCAGGGGGCCTAAAAAGGCTACATTGGCAGAATCATAAAAGGATCACATTATAAATTATAAAGGACAGTTAACTATTAAGTTAATCGTATCAAATCCCATTGGTGAAGGATTTTTCAGTTATTTTTTCGTCTGTGCTAAAATACCAATCAATCCAAATCCAATCCCAATCTCTTTGATTATACCTATGTAGGTACGTAGTGCAGCGAAAAAAAGAAAAACACGGATTGTCTTCGCCATATAATGATTCATAATGTTATCCTTTTATGATTCTGCCAAAGTGACCCTTTTAGGCCCCCAGTGCTCTCAATAAAATATTGCTTACGTTGAATTCTTCAGTATTTAATTAGTATAGACATAAAAGTACTAACTCTGACGAGTCGTAAAATGTTGGTAAAAACTAAAACCCATAAAGAATAAAGGCATGTTTACTACTTCAGCATTGTTGTAATGTTAGAATTGCATTGCAATCTACATTGCTCCGTCTCAATGCTCGTTAAAAGTTATTTACGAGGCGCGACAATGAAAACAGTTGCCAACACTTATTGACAATCTACGAAGATGTTTTTAAAATTATATTTGTAGCGCAATCTCAAACAATTCTACTGTATGCAACGATACAAAGGCGAGCGTTAGTCGGAAGCAATTTCGGTAGCCCTAGAGCAAAGGTTGGGTGCTTGACATCCTATATCCGGCGAACATTTCCAGGTTGTCAGACGAAGCTAAACCTCCCGGGAAAGAGCAGCGGTCAAAGCGGCCATAGACAGGAAATTGTATGTCGACCTACGTCACGATTACCCGCCTACGACCAACGAGGGGGAGTAACAAAAAATAAACTCCGAAAACAAAATTATCCGTGAGCAATATACAGCTTTTTTAAACTTAATAAACATTTTTTAGGGGACTCAATTTATTTGGATCTCGACCTTTTTCACCTTGACGTCGTGTTTCATTATGTTATGAGCTTTGATTCGGCAGAAAGCCATATGACAGGTCTGGAATTATCAGAATTATGGATTTAGGTATAACAAATTATTTTCGTTTCTATTTAATACTAGCTTCTGCCCGCGACTTCGTCCGCATGAATTTCTTGTTCGTTTGCCCGCGCTATTACTTCGTTTTCGCTTAGCATTCCTTCTGACTTTTTTTTCTATTTGCTCAGCTCATATGATGCGTGATGTTAAATAGCCTTTAATAGCCTTCTTCAAAAAACGGGCTATCAAATACAAAAATATTTTTTCAAATCCGACTGGTAGTTCCAGAGATTAGCGCGTTCAAACAAACAAACTCGTCAGCTTTATTATTAGTATAGATTAGACATCAAACCCATAGTTACTAGCTTAACTAATGTAACGATGGAAGTGACTCAGTAATCAGATTTGGATACTATGCTTTATGCATAGATTCCCACTTACAATTTAGGCAGAAATTCAAATAAGCCACAACAGTGTGCAGTATCTAACGCCTGAAACCAAACGAAGTGGCAACGTATCGGATCTACAGATCATTGGTCTACTCGAACAGATACTAGCCAGAATCCATTGGCTTTTGTAGTTGAAAGCTCTTTGTATCGTAGTCGTATTTGTTACCACATTAATCAATCACTATGACAAAATTCAAGGACTTTATCAACATTACCTACGTAATTGGATCTCAATCTCTGTACCTATTACTTCTCCAGGAAGAGTAACTAAGAAGTCCCTTGACGACTAACAAAGATTTACCATGACAACATCGTCTAAGAATACCTACATAAGAAATTGTTCCCCCGTTAGCAACAGCTATTTTTCCTTCACGAATAGAAACATTTTCGGACCAAATAAGCCCTCAATATGGAGCTAATATCAACTCGTTTTACACCTCAAAAGTTAGGTGGCGCGTAAGTTAGACAGAACGAATCCTCTTAATTCAAACGCTTTTCTCGAGTGGAGGTAGATTATACCCACGTTATAATAAAGTGTTGGTTACTCAAATAGATGGCTTTCTTAGTGCGTTGAAGTTTACAGGTTTAGTTAGTACTAAAACACATTTATTACTTTAGTTAGCTTCTAAACTACCAGCGTTAGATGTTTGAAATTTTAGCTGGCTTGTGGTTTCGGGTTTCATTTATTATTCTAATGAATTTTGAACACCTACCATCCGACGCTGCTTGCTACGATAATTATTATCTTTGAGCTTCTGACGTCAATTCGTAGTATTGAAATAATAGTTGACTTCCTGGCTGAAAGAGATAAATGTGTCAATATCTATCTGTATATCAATAATAAAATACCAATACCGTCATTCATTTCGCCAACTTTGAATGTGAAGTATGAGTGATTTACTCGTATGTACCTAATGCCAAAGTTCAGGTCGTTGCTACACGACTTCATAAGTTATGGATGATATAAACAAGAACTTAAGTGGAAATAAGTAGGTATTCATTCTTATTATTCAGATCTATAATAAAAGTCACAGTTCGAGATAATATTAATAGTATCAGGGCTAAGCACGAAACCAGGAGGCTAAGGAAACAAATGGTTTGCGTTACACATTTAAATTGAAAGCAATTTATAATGTGGGTAGTGTATTAATTCTAGACGCTCTTTATTTAAGACGGAACGATCTACTTTATAACATGGTATAAATATGGATGAAGAAGAAGTTCATAATTCAGTTATTTTTGTTCCGAGTACCCTGTTTTACCGTTGTAACTATGTTTCCTACTTATAAGAAAATAATTAAAAATTCTTCGCGCGTAAACGTTGGCGGCATTGGCGCTTCACTTCACCGGGTAGTATTTAATTATTGAAGAGCCTTTTATGAAGTTTTTATGAGGGAAATTACATGATTTTAAAATAACCAAGACCACTCATCGCGTCGAGATTTTTTCAAGAAAAGAATAAGTTGACTAACGTCGGTGTAGTACTGGCTGCAAGCTCTACTGCAGAGCGTGAGGTTGAGGTCCTAGATTCGATTCTCAGGTCGGGCAGAGTTTTATTGGGTTTTTCCCATTTAGAATTTCTCAGTAGCATCTTGGAACCAGAGCAGTGGTGGCCAAGTGGTAACGGCCGCGACTTACGCGTTGTAGGTCGTAGGTTCGAACCCAGACAAGAGCTTTACTTTGTGTAAATTATTTCATCACCACTGCTCTCAAAACGGAGAAGGAAAACATCGTGAGGAAACTGGCATGTCCTAGAACCAAAATTTCGAAGACATGTGACATCTGCCAATCCGTACTGGGCCTGCGTGGTGGATTACGGCCCACTCCCTCGCACCGAGAGGAGGCATGTGTCCCAGCAGTGGGAACATTAAAGGCTGATTATGGTTATGGTTATGGTATCCCGGAACCAGGACTTTGCTCGGTTGATGGCAATAGACTCGCCTCCGTTACATGAGACTTAAAATAACTGGCTAAACATGGGTGTACAATGAGGTACACCTCTACATAATCCTTCGGGGAACGAGACGTGGTGTTATGTTTTGTTTCATCGTTATGTTGCAGCTATAGTGAAAATGACGAGCATTTCACAATAAAAAAATAATTTGACGTAAAATAAAGCAGAAGGCTTCGTTTCTACTTCTAATAATGCAAGCGCTAAGTAATTCGGAACGTCCCTTGAGCTTCGAACAGATAGATAGGGGTGGCCAACCGGTCGATCGCGATCGACTGGTCGTTCGTTATTATTAGTCTAGTCGATCGTGGCAAGGAAAAAAATATAAATACGTAAATCTGATATGATAGACTGCGGAATCTACCTAATCTTTAACTGCTACACGCATCATCTTGTATCATTTTTCAATCGCCGTTCCTTCACGTTATTTATCCTCTCTTCTATGCAGTATAGCTCTCTTTTGTTTTCGGTGCGCGATAACAATAAACAGGAAGCGTGTGGCGGTTGTCAATCCGTCAGTCAGTTGATGAGTTGACGACAGACTAGCGGAGTTACGAGCAGTTACGAATGGTTACGAGTTACCTATATTTTCCCTCTTAATAAAATAAAAATACTACATACCTAATTGTGCACTGAACTATGCTGTTTCATTTAAGATTTCGAGAAGTATGTAATTGGCAGATCGCACAGGGTGTCGTCAGTGAACAGTAGATCTTGGGTCTAACCAAGTTGGCCACCCCTGAGATAGAGCATGTTAAACGCCGTAGTTTTTATACGCGTGTGGCCACTAAACGTGTGTTTGGCAGTCGGCCAGGGCGCTCCGGCCCGCCCCGCCATTTGCCACTGAAGCTCACAGTTTACTCCGCTGAAGCCTACGTAAGTTCGCGATTGCGGGGTTCTGTTTGTTATTCGTGCGCCTCGTGAATATTTTAAGTTTTATTTATTGTATTGCTGTTCCTTTACCTGAAGATTTCGTCATAATTTTGCTCAGTTCGCTCGCCAGGCCAAGTTTTGAATGTTATCTTTGTTTATGTGCTTGTTGTCTTCTCTATTCTTTATTGGTTTGGCTCGATACTTCAGCAAAAAAGGGTTACTTTTACTCTTACAAAACTTGTATTTTGTAAGAGACCTAATAATAATAACAATTTTTAATTTTTTACCCACCGCCGTATCTCTACGTTGACGTCGTGGTGGGGCTTGCGCGCTCAGAACTTTACGCCTGTGCCGGAAGGATTTACAGGTCTAGAGTTAGGAGCCAGACAAAGAGAGATACAGAGTGTCAGATCTTACTGACTAAAACCCACCCGTGTTCCTTCCTTAGCTCTTTATGTTCCGGGCCAGCGGTAACCCTTTCGGACAATCCCGCTGACCCGGCAGGGGTTCCTCACCTCTTGGCTTGCCTTTATTGGTCGGCTGGAGTGAACAATGACGAGGAACTGAGCTCCCACCTCATTCTAGCCTTTATTGGGTGCTCGAAGGAAGGAAGTATTCCAGTAAGATGCTGGTAGGGATCTTGACAGTACTTCCGGGATTGTCCTGATAGCCGTGGAATACCTCTCCACTCCTCATAAGCACCTCAGGACATGTTGCCCCCTTGTCGCTACTATACTATGTGCTAGCGCCTGTTTTCGGGGGCCCATTATTGAGTGTGCAAGTCACCCCCTGCCATTTTATCTGTGTAATTTTTATAGAACGTCGGTCAGACAGGGGCTATAGTTTTTCCATAGTCCTAGATTACCAGTTCACTTTAGCCACCAAAACCCATAATCCAATTTTTTTGTTTCCATGTTTTGCAATAGTCCTACACCAACCGGGGGTTGTCCTTGCGTGCACTTGCATAGGTAGTGCGAACAGGTAATCGTCGGTTGGTGCCTCATTTCATTGAAAATGTCAAACGGGCCTCTGCGAGTTGGCTTCGACCCCTCGTGCGCCTTCCAAAGGACTGGGACCCAATGGTCCCGAGATAATATGTTAAAACATAAAAATAAATAATAATTTAATTTAGGTATCATATTCAAATATGAAGGTATTTCCGGCACGTAGCTTCGTGCATTGACTTAATATCATACATAACAAAATTAAAATTATGCAAATAAGTCTCAGCGAGCGGTAGTGAGCGGTTAATACGTTGCGTTACCAACGAAACGCGTTGTAATAAGCAAACGATATTACCCCCCCAAGTTCGTAAAATTTATGAGGCGGTTATTTCACCAAGACATAAACAGGGGTTCTGTGTGCAATAACGAAACGTAACAACGTATTCGGTACGAGTGGCAGAAACATTGTCGATTTCATTGGTTTTCATTCTCGAACAAAGTTTCTATCGATTTGTACTCCATGTTTAGTTATCGAAGTCCGAATAACTGCTTAGTATTCATTTGATTTACAAAGTTATAAAGTTAGCATTTTTAATTTAGAGCTTAAGTTTTAGATTTATTGAACTGTGGTTCGTATTGATCACAAGTTTAAGTTAAATTATTAGACGTACCGTGGCTGAAATCTTGTAGATTAAGAAAAAAACCTTTTTTCGTTGGTTTTGGACATAGATGTAGGTACATAGACCTACGCACCTTCATTATGTTCATTCCAACAATTGAATGAATGGAAAATTTTTGCATCCCTATTAGTAGATCAAGATTATTAATACCGTGTCAAGATAAAATATAGAGTATGTAATTAGAGGGTCTAACAAGCTTATAACTTCGTCAATTAGATATATTTACTGAATTTTGGGGCGATAACACGACTTATGAGTTGTAAAGTCGTAAGTTCGAACCCTAACAGGCGCTTTACTTTGTGTAAATTATTTAATCATCCCTGCTTTCAATACGGTGAAAGAAAATTTCGTGATGCAACATCTCCTAGAACCAAAAATTCGAAGACATGTGACATCTACCAACCCGCACTGGGCCCGCGTGGTGGATTACCGCCAATTCCCTATCCAGAGAGGAGGCCTGTGTCCCAGCAGTGGGATCATGATAGGCTGATTATGTTCTTTTATTTAAGTAGTATCTTCAGCCAGTAAATGCTTAGTTCATACACAAAGTAAAGCGCCTGTTAGTTCACACGTTAATATTTCGCTATCACTCGAGTAGAGAGAAACAACGACAGTAGGCACTTGATAAACTAAAGTAGAAATAACTTTTGGTTTTAAGAACGCACTCATCGTTCGCAAAATGACGACAACTTACAGTAACGCAGCATTAAATTGCACTAACACTAATTAATATTTGTAAATTACACAAGAACAGTGGGTAATAATAATATTTATTTACTCAAACAAAGAAAGGATGTACATATTATTAATACAGTTTTACAAAATAAGGACTGTTTTTACAATCATGTGAGAGCACAGCTCTCCTAGCTAGGTTATGAAAACCTGTGTTAAGGCGAAAAAGTCGGATCCACTAAAGTATGCTTGTGATGTTGCTATTACAATTTTGAAGTATTGAATTTCACAATTTTAACTTTACAATGTACTAACTGTAATATTCTCATATCGCATCACAACCCCATTATAATAATTTAATCCCATCTCAAAACGTAAGTCTCTCTAAAAAAGAAAGGCACACACAATCCAATACCCACAAAAGTAAATCGTGAAAAAATAAACAGAAGTTAAGCTTGAATATTTAGGGCTGTGATCTATATGGATGCGATATCAGCATATACATTTAAATTGTCACATTGATATTCCACCCGCAGACATGTACATTCGTGGCAAATAAAATCAACATGTAAATGAAAACTTGGGTTCCAAACTGTGCGATATAAAGAGCTGCTTCATTTCTTCGGTGGAACGTGGAACGATATATCTCCCGCATGACATGTGAAAACAATAACTCCTCAAGCGCTCTTCCAGCCGACATGAGAAAACAAAGCACCTATCCTACGTGCGTATAAATTTTGTATGCCAGCGTTTTAGACGACATGACCTTTTTTCTGCATACTATACGTACAGTCCACCCTGAGGATTATTTATCTCGGGAGATGTTTTTACCCAGAATACATAAGTATTTGTACGTAAATAAAAACTTGTTTCTTAGTTTTGACCTGACCTAGTCTAGTGACATAGAATTTAGTTATATTCGTTCCATTTCGTTCGTAGCTACTGAAGAAGTTTTGCCGAATTTAGGAAAGAAAATCGTAGAGTCCTTTCGGGAAAATTACGAAAATATCTTAGTGTGATATTCTGAAATTAGGTGCTGTTATGAATTCTTGACATATCGAACGGAAGATATTTTCAAATTTTGCCCTTAAAAATTGGCACTTAGTGTTTGTGTCAAACGATAAATCCTATTTTACTGCAAATATGAACATCGGCGATGCGACGATATTTAGTACATAAAAAATGTATTAAAAGTGGTTGTTATGAAGTATTATAACTTAGTAGCTCAGTACTGCAACCGTATAACATTTATGAAAATTATAATATTATGCAGTTAAGTCGGTATTGTTTAATTAAACCAGTTAATCTATTATATATATTTAAGTCTTCTTGCAGAGAACTTCACGTTACAAGAACCGTGTCAAGCTGCTCTACTTTGCATAAAGTTTCTAGCTTTCTGAAAATTTAGTTAGTAGGTATAGTCCTTACTATAATACTAATGGAATTAATTAAATTAAAAGATTTGAAAGTTTGTTATAACAGGAATATAAACGTCCTGGACGAATAAATTAGCACGTTTGATGTTAAATATGTTGTCTTGTTCTCCCATCTTTATCTTTTTCGGAAGATCATTTCAGCCGAAAGACATCCACTGCTGGACATAGGCCTCCCCAAGCACCTCCACTTCGACCGGTTGTGTGCTTCCCGCATCCAGCGGATTCCTACGGCCTTCACAAGGTCATAGGTCCACCTTGTGGGAGGCCTTCCAACTGCTGGGTTTGCCCAGCAGTGGGACAATATAGGTTAGGGTCTCCCCTATATTTTCCCACTTTTCTTTGTGCTGTGCCTCTTCCGTCCAATCGGTCTGGAACGAGTCCAAATCGTCACACCAGCCATCAATATTATTTTATTTTTTATTATTGTTTATATTCATATTTAAAAAAAATGCTAAATGCTATAAAGCCTCTATATTATTATATCGAATGAACAAATAACATCGGTAAATACAGGCTATTTTCATTTTCAATCATATCTTTTACACACCTACTGAAAACCTTGTGGACATTGACAAACAAAGTATTACTGTTGCCAACAACTTTTTACAATATTCCGACGAATGACGTATTTTTTCAAGCTCATTGATAAAAAAACAAATACAACACAACCTTTTCTCAGTCTAAAAACAATATTTATATGGTTGTGGGACATTCCATTTACCTTGAAAAATTAAGAAAAGAAATATGATTAAATTCGTTTGCTCACATAATATTTTTTATGACACAAAAAATATCTATCTTCTAACAAAAGAAGATAATTTGACAATGGAAGTGTCAAATGAAAATATTAGATTATTTACTAAGGGGATAAAGCAATGTCTTAGGTGACGGGACCTCTGAGTTAACTTGTGAGTGGTACCAACCTACTAAGTTGGTACTTCGTTAGTAAAACATTTACGTAATAGCTAGTCTTGCTTTAAATATGGAGGGTGTATTTTCATGGTTGTTTACCTACCTACTTATTTGTGTATGTAATAAGTCCAATTAATGTTCATAATAATAGTGCAAGCATAATTTAATATGTGAAACATAAACAAATTCGAATTTGGGCTAACACTTTAAGCCGCTTTCAATGGTATTGAATATCAAAAGGTCTTGCATCCCGGAGATAACAACAAAACCCCGTTTACGGTGTACCCCGAAGGAGTCCCACTTTAAGGTCCACTTTAAGGGTGTGTCCCTCTAAAACATAAGCGCATTTTAGTTTCGATTTTATCAAACGTGTAAAAAACGCTGAAACGGAAAAGATTAAAATATCAGAGCAAATAGAGACCGATTACTGCGTTGAATAATACGAGCAGTGTTTATGACAAAAAAGTGGAAAGGTTTAAAAGGGGTTGAAAAGAATAAATATTACCAATCCCCCTTCATATCCACCTTTCATTCTTTCCACGTGTTTCTACACACAATGTAGATATCTAACTGGGTTACTGCACGTGCCGGTAATATAGAAATCAATTTGCCTAGCCTTTTTTCAACTACATATGTTGGGGTCGGCTTCCAGTCAAATTTGATGCAGCGGAATGCCAGTATTTTACATGGTGCGACTGCCTAACTGACTGGTTGTCAGACTTTTGAGCTTCTGAGTACCCGTAATGACTGTCAAAGATCTACGAATGACAGCCGGGACCAACGGCTTAACGTGCTTTCCAAGGCACAAAGGGGTCCCGGCAATATATACATTTGGTACATTTCTTCCAGAAGAAACCCTTATGAGCGTTTACGCCGTACGGCATTTCATACAAACTTTCAAGCCCTTATTTTCCGAAATGAAAGAACCGATTTTAATGAAACTTCATACGCTTAAGCAGGATACAAAGATCTAAAAAGTTAGTGGAGAACATTTTCGAAAAATAGTGTAAAAGCCAAATTAGACCGATTTTAAATTTTCCATAGAAACAGAGATTTCCAGTTATCTTTTTTAAAATAAGACATTTCGCAAATATTCTCTTCTAACTTTTTAGACCTTTGTATCCTGCTTATGCGTATGAAGCGCGGTTCATTAATTGCGAAAAACGCTCTTCAGTCCATGTTAGTATAAAACGAGATTTTAAGACTCCATTGGGTGTTGACGTGGTAAGCCGCCTGTGAAAATTTACTACCCAAGCTAGTGCAAATTTTATCATTTCACAGATTATGTACAATTTTAGGTTGCACATCAACATAACCCGTGAATAAAAATATTCGAGTGAACTGGGTGTAATGTCAGTTGAAAGTTGAGAATAAATAAAAGTGTTTTCTTTTATGATATTAAACCCAAGCGATGTCTATCAGAGAAGCTGTTTCTTTCAGTGGAATTTATATAAATGCCAGATCTAAATAAAGAGAAACGTAAACTGTATTGAAAGTACCCAAGTCGCAAAACGTTGTCTAAATACCTAATTGATAGACCAATTAATTTAAACTCACCTGCCAACTGTGTAAAGGCCTTTTAATTATTTCAGCAAAATAACATACTGAGCAGAATCATTAACACATATTATAAACAGGTTAAATAAAAGCTTGTAAATTCAGTCCGTAATTATGAAATCCCCGAATATTCATAACACATACTAAGCTTCGGTTTACACGTAAACATAATAATTTATACCCATCCCCATAACGAAACGTTGAGCAAAGAGACAATTCAAAAGCTGGCATTAACATCAACAACTCTGAATTAACGACGTATAAAAGCCAAATTAAACAAAAAGAAGGGGTAAGGTGTATAGGACATGTTCTGGCATCCCGCGGGAGTGTTGTTATGGCCGAATAAAACTAGTTTACAACGTGCACTCGGGCTCCGCGCTTAGCAACTTTATCTTTTAATAGGGCTACCACCAAGACCTGCAATCCCCACGCATTTGACATATCTACGACTCCTGAGCCTTCAAGACCCTCAAGCTTAAATTTTCCGCGCCCTGGCAGCTATCTCAGGTCCCTAAGCATCTCCTCGGCTGCTAATGCGCTTAGGGAGCTCCTCCCATATACTTAAGTAAGTAACAACTATTATTGTTGGATACAACAGTTTCAAGAATAAAGTTTTTCAATATTAAATCTATGTTTACAAGGTGACACCCCTAAACTCTCCGATGCAGCGGTTCATGTGCGCTGAAAATATATTCGTAGAAACATGCCACGTATTTTCTTTCATGCATGTTTAAGTGAAGAAAAACCGACGCCAACTTGTTTTGGATCTTTATTGGTTTATAGGTACCTAAAAATTAAGTACAAGATGGGGTTGTATTTTAGTGGTTATGGATAGGTTTATTACAATTCAAAATTAAATTGAAAATTAAATTGTTGCTTACATTCGATGCTTTTTTTTGGCAATATTTTTCGTAAATGTCTGCCTGGTTCTTGGCTTCATTTATTGACTGTCGCTGTTAATTTGAATTAGTGGGAATCTTTTAATTTTATCAAATATCTATGTGCCACATCTATGTGCCACTCCTCAAAAATCATGAGTCTCCAAGAACTTTCGACGTAAAATAAAGTCGTAACTATTTACCAACACAATTTCTATTCAAGAATCTTCAAAGCTGCAGTCCAAAACAAGGCAAAATACACAAAAACTAGCAATAATTCAAACAGATAAGTCTCAACGCTGGAAATCTCATGAGCGTAAGCAACATACCCGAGGCACTCGCGCCACGGCTCCGTACCAGGAATTTTGCTCAGAAATATTTATAATTCTCACCTTCTATGTCTCCACATGAGTTATGAGGAATTTTTATTTGAATGCGCACGAAGTAATTGTACAGTCAGCCTCAAAACACTGTTTACACCGACAAAAAATAATTTCAATTAACTCAGCCTATCGCAGTAGGACATAGGCCTCTCCCAAGCTACGCCAGAACACCCTATCCTGCGCCTTCCGCATCTAATCTGTCCCAACCCCCTTCTTAAGGTCGTCAGGTCATCTAGTTGGGGGGCGTCCCACACTACGCTTGCTGATAAGCGATCTAGGATTTGTCTGCTCCACTGGCCATCTGTTCTTCGACAGACAAGGCCAAAAGTCCATTGCCACTTCAATTTGCTTACTCTGCAAGTGATGTCGGTTACTCCGGTTCTTTTCCGTATACTTAACTTCATTCCTCGATTTTATCCTATAAAGAAACTCCGAGCATAACCAAACTAATTTTTATCGATGTATACATCTTTTTGAGGATGACCTTACCCTCAGTAAATGTATAGGAGTATTTGCGCCCCCAATGTTACATTATTTCATAAGCCCTCCACAGCGCAGCGGCATGCTCTCTGAGTCTCATGTTTTTACATGAAGCTCCCGATTGAAATGTAAATTGGATTCGAATTGGTCGACAAAGCCAATGTATTAACAAAAAAGTTAGGGAAAAACCACTCGATGCTTTTATGGATTGGGATGTGACTTGTAAAAATTGTGGCACAGGCAACAGATTTGCATATACATTCAAGTTTCATACATAATATTTTGATACATTGTCAGTATGCTATAAATGAATGAACACCATCTAAAACCCGAACATTTCTGTAAGTAGAACAAGTTCATAGGTACTGGACCAACGGAGTTTGATAGTGGTCTACATCGAGGCGGAACATTTACCTACAGTTATTCCAATAGCCAGTCTAAGCTAAGTAATTTAGGTAAATACAGGTAGGTAAGCGGTAAATCGAGTTTGTACAAGACTGAGGCATTAGAGTAGAGTACTTACCGCTAAGACATCAATTAACATAAGTCGTGATCTTAAAGTTAGAGTTAGTAAATTGATGTTGTTAGGTAGTATTTAGAAGTTTGAAGGTGGCTGGGGGATTCAGCGATACGAAATGATGAACTATTTACTAAGACTCCCACACAGTACAGACGAAGGGCATATTCGGATGAGAATTACTACACGAAAAAGTTGGCATAAAGCAAAGGAAGCTGTACTTGGCACTTGTTTGAACAAATAATCTTATAAAAGTATGTCTAATGTTAGATACACGTTTATAAGATGTGGTAAAATAGAGACTTGTCGTGTAAAACAATACTAAAATAAGGCCAGGAGTCTAATTCCGAAATAGATGATTCCACGAACCACCTGAGGTGGTCTTAAACAAACACCAAACAATCGGCGAAACAATTCGGATGTCGCAATAAAGATGTATGGTTGTAAAGATTAAGTGAGTCCCGTGGATTTTTCGGTGGGTGCCACTGCCACCATAAATACAGTAGCGTTGTTACGGTAATACTACCCAGTACAATCTCATAAACACATTGTATGAACGTTGGCGACGATCCAGCTTCCGCAAAAAGATGCGACGGACTTTACACTTACGTCCTCATACAATGGATTCATAGTTTCTGTGAATGAATAGATGAAGTTGTCAACAACGTACTTCTGGTTCTTTGAACGTTTGTTTGTTTTGATTCATAGTTCACTATTCTATCTGAGGTTTAAGCCTAGGTACTGATCTCAGTTGTAACCGAAGCCTTTAATCAGCCTTACTATACAGTCGTCTTTGATTATTGGGTACGCCAGAACATTAAGTGGATTCGATTAATATGGCCTTGTAATTGTATGGAATCAGTTTAAGTCTCAGTAGGTACTTAATCTTCTAAGATTCCTATTGACAATTTTTTTTAAACTTCTCATGATTCATGAAAATTAAGTAAAAGGATCTACTAAAATTGATCAAAACTCAAACGTATTAAACAAAGTACAGGTGGCCGGCGATGAAAAACACGAAGACACTTTGATCTTTTCCACGAGGACGCAATATAAACGCTGAAGAGTTTTATAATTTGGAAAGTTCAGAAAAGCAGCGACATTTATTTCCTATCTTTGAAGTTAAATATACAATTTGTCGGGAACAAAAAAAAAACCTACTTGAAAATCACGAGTTGAATGAAAGCGAGACTATAATTGAAACTTGTTTGTTTTCCATGTTGTTTGTTTATTTACGAGGGGGCGGGAAAGCGTAATGAAGTTATTGTTCGTCAGTGCTTGCGGTCGCCATTCCTCTGGGCTGTTCGCTCCGCTCCGCTCCGTAATTGGCTCATTGACTGATGTCATTATTGCCTAATTACGTGTTCTTGGTTCCCGCTTTCTAAGTGCCTTCGTATCGATATCAGATTTCTTTGGCAAATTATTTTGAATTGCCTTTGTGATGTCGTGGGATGTTTCTTTAATACGTATTTTTACAATTTAATAAAATGTAGAACCATCTGAGCATAACCGACTATGAAATTTCAAATTGTCATGTTATTTCTCTATGGGTAATATAACAGAAATTGGTACAAAAGAAGCACGTACATGAGCGCTTAAGCGTCAAAGCTCTTCAATAGAGGAAAAATATGCGTGTAATAAAGCTGTAACTTCAATTTTATTTTATTTCCAGCTTCATATTTTTACCATTGTTAAATTTAACGAGGCTCGTTAATTGAATACGACTAATGATGTGAATACCCTGTAATGAGGGTTACGCTTACGAGTAAAGATGAAATGTTTTCCTTTGTCTGGAAACTTTAATAGTATTAATTAAATACGTAGGTATTGGTTTCAGGATGAATGTCAATCATTGTCAATGAGTAGGTAGAGAGAGATTCAGTATCGTACAAACATACGAGTATATAGATAGGAACCTACCTAGGCAAGCCTATTAAGGCCTCAATTAGATATGTACCTAGAAATGGGAGATGATGTACGGCTTATTGAGATAAGATAAACTACCCTACGTAGGTAGGAATGTAGGAGTAAGTATAGAATCGTTAGTAAAAAAAAAAAATATTGCTAAAAGGTTATGACAATGAAATAATTATGTATTAAATATGATTAAAATTACTTACTTACATATGGTTTATATGTAGATAGCTATACTAAACTTGCTGCTTACGGGTGCTAATATTTTCCTAACTTAAACCTGACTTTTATTTATTCATAAATACGGGATAACTCAATCCTCTGAGAATAGTGCTAATTATGAAAGATAAGGTAAATGAAACTCCCTACAGCGGGGGTGGAAAAGAAAGTATTTTCTAGAATTTTATCATCATAGCTTATTTGTTTGGACTTCGTAAATTCAGCTAAAAATATCTTTAACCAATATTATTATTAATATTTTAGATTTTCAATTTCTCTATGAATATAATTATTTTATGAGTGAGAATTTATTATCGTAAGGCAATCAAATTCCCGCAAAACCTTTGTAATTGATTAACAATCTATAAAATAATGAACAATTTTATTTGATTTGACAGTTACCAATGATGAATTCAATTTCAGGCTTCCATACAGCACTGAATTTACAAAAAGGAGACCGAAAGATATAGTTTGCCCCCAAAAAAGTACAAAACACACTTTTACAGCCAAATTTTATGTACCTCGGACCGCTACTCTATAATAGGCTGAATGATAAAGAAAACATCTACTCCTTAAATCATAGTAACTGCAAGAAAATCCTTATGGAGGCTCTTCAAACTATGTCCTATGAAGATACAGAGAAGTTATTACTTGTGCTAAAGTAAATATTTGTATGTTAATTTTTGTATGTTTGTATTTTATAATTTTATACACCTTTTTACATATATACCAATAAGATAAATATTATAAGTATGTGATTATTTAATCAATTAATGTTACCTCCAATCGCCTGAAACACAGGATTACCTAGTTCAGGCTCAAATCATGGATGAATTCGATATAGATTTAAGAAAAACTGTATTTAAAGTTAGTCTTCATATTTTTTTAATAAATTTATTATTTATTTATTTTTAGACTCTCTAGTTTATAATTGGCATGTTTATTGAGTAAATATATAACAAGTAACACGTAACAAAATACCACGCGTGTAATCCAGGAATGGTTCGGCAGAAGACTACCTATATCTATATACTTATATATATATATAATTCAAAGTCCTGACGGACTGATATATCAATGCACAGCCTAAACCGCTGGTCCTAGAGACAAGAAATTTGGAGGGTGTGTTCTTTGTGAAGAGCAGGTACCCACTAAGAAAGGGTTTTTCGAAATTCTACCCCTAAGAGGGTGAATGGGGGGAGGGTGTTTCACGTCGACGAAGTCGCGGGTGGAAGCTAGTTATTGTATATATGAATGTACTAAATTGTACACCCACATTTTGCCACTTAAGTTTAAATCCCATGTAATAAGTTAAGTTTTGTTAAGTTTTACCTTAAGCTTTGAGTTGAGCTGCACGATTTCTGACAAATGCGTGCACTGACTAGACAGGTCCTCTCAATCTGTGTAGTTCTTTCCTCAAAAGACCATCTCAGACATCGATCTACATGGTCTTCATATAACCTGACCAAGATTATGTCTGGACTTTAAAAGAGACTGTGACCTCTGAGTTCGTTTCGGCCTTTCTTCTCAGAGTAGTCAGATAGAAAACGCCGACATCATCTAGTTTAAAAAAAAAACATGATTGACGTGTAAAAGTATTTGTACAAGACCTACTTATAAAAATCAAATCATTTATCATTATCATTAATAAGGGGCGAGCCTGCTGCCATCAACCAAACGCACAAAAACAAACGCCGCCGGGCTGCTACTGAAAAACTCCGAATGGAAAAACCCAGTAACACTTTGCCTGACCTGGGCTGGGAATCGAATTCAAGACCTCATGCTCAGCAGTAGGTAGTGCCTGCAACCAGTAGCGCAACGAGGCACGCAATCGAATTGCTGTCTCAATATTTGCAACACAGGCCCCTCACTGATAGAGCGGGAATTATTCACTGCATGCAGAGCTGACGATACTCGTTGCTATTCGGAATCTAAAGGAGATTCATTGCTTTTAACACATTTTATACATAGAAGCTTACCTCAGCGGCAAAGTGCGAAACATACTAACAGTAGGAATGGCTTTCATTTTGAAAGGATAACAATATTCATTGCGTTGTTGAGCAAACTATTTTTTCGAACTTAAGAAGCAATGGATTTGTAATAGCCTTCAAAATAATACAGATTGTCATTTATAGCGGGTTACCCAATTAAGGTGCAGGTTTCTGAAAGCTAATCAACAAAAAAAAATGAACTAACAAGCTGTCAAAGTCATGTTGAGTGTTTTGTTTGGTTTTTCATTTTTAGGCTTCCGTACCCAAAGGGTAAAAACGGGACCCTATTACTAAGATTCCACTGTCCGTCTGTCTGTCTGTCTCATGAACCGTGATAGCTACACAGTTGATATTTTCACAGGTGATGTATTTCTGTTGCCGCTATAACAAATACTAATAACAGAATAAAATAAATATAGGGGGGTTCCATACAACAAACGTGTTTTTTCCGCGTTTTTGCCTTGTGGTACGGAACCCTTCGTGTGCGAGTCCAACTCGCACTTGGCCAGTTTTTTTTTACCTGTTTCGAGTTTGAGATTTATCTGTTTTAACTAAGTTAAATATTAATGTGATAAGTACACATACATTTTCCGGAATAAATGTAGCAAAAATATGGTGAAAGCTGCATCAAAATCCATTGTACGGTTGTAAGCGTTTATAATTGTCAAAACATATAAAAATGTTTTGCTGTGACCTTTTATTAAATCCCACTTTATCTCTTATATTATATAGGCGAAAGTTTCTGAGTGTGTTTGTATGTTTGATAATTCTTCACGCAAAAACTACTGAACGGATTTGAGTGAAACTTTACAGTAATATAGCTTTTATTTACATTAGAATAACACAAAGGGTACTTATTCTCAGAATTTTTTATTCATTATTTTTGTATCAGTTTTATTTAAAAATTACCGCTCCAATTTAATTGAAATGTAAAGGAATGGCCTGAAACACAGGTTTGAATAAACCTAGTTCGGGCAGGTCGCCACCTGACACTCTAATTCCGAACCATCATACTTGCACATGTAATAAAAAATAAATATTTTAGTTTTACTTTATTTTAGGCACTATAATTGTATGGAAAATTTTCTACTCTTGGCTAAATGTACACCTTTTGTAAAGGTTTTTATTCAATAAATTATTATTATTATTATCCCGATAATGCCACGGGATCGAAACTTATGCGGGTGAAACCGCGGGGCGCTGCTAGTATAGTGATAAAAATAACGGATGCTGCCCCAAGAAGTTTATAATCAAATGAAGAGTTTGAAGAAAGCAGTACCTACCAGTAAATAAACTTACGCAAGACCTATCGCGAAAATAAAACGGAACTTAACTGAATCGTTCAACAGAAAAATAGGAGAGTTCAACTTTTATGAGCATTAAAACTGAAACCATATCCATAATTCTCATTTACAATGTTTGTTTGTTCGAAGATAACATGACTCGTTAGACATAACAAACTTCTCCAGTCTTACTTAACGACAGATACTTTTTAACGACACAACATTGTATGAGAAATATAGATGCGATATCCTCTATCAAATACCGAGACCCCTTCGTGTCTCGGAAAGCTCGTTAAGCCTTTGGTCCCGGCTGTCATTCGTGGATCTTTGACAGTCGTTACGGGTAGTCAGAAACTCGAATGTCTGTCAATCAGTCTTACCAAGGGGTATCGTTACCTTGTAACTGGGTTGTCGAAGTCACATAGGGAGTCGCTTCATGTACAATACTGGTAGGTATTCAGCTGCAACCAGTTAGACTGAAAGCCGACCTCAACATAGTTGGGAAAACGCTAAGCAGATGATGATCTTCTATCAAATCACATAAGTACGCCACGTTTTTTTTTGTTTTATAAATGGCATCTCGTAGTTGACCTTGAGAGGTCGTGACTGCTTAACCAGACTATCCTGTGGTTGCCTTAAGTAAACTCAAAGCCTCCAGCCAGGGGCTAATATCTAGTAAACTAAGCGACTACACGCCAAGGGTACCCCCTGTGGGGTACGAACCTAGGGCGTGGCTGGGGAGAGGGCAGCAAGATGGGTCAGGCTGGATCAAATTATTATTATTTAAGCTTGATGAGATCGGCGTTTCCTATCTGACTACTCTGAGACGAAAGGCCGAAACAAACTCAGAGGTCACAGTCGGGAATTTAAAGCTTCAGGTTCAGCTACGGCGCGGGCTGGCACTTCATCGAGCAAGGGTCAGGGGGAGCATTTAGTTGGGGTCGTCGCGAGGGACCTCGGCGGGAAGGTCGGAATGACGGTTTTTTGTTTTTGGGCATTTACTGATTTTGGAAGGACTATACCTGGCGGCCTCGACAACCAGAGGGTTGCGGTGTTTGGTGGCGGTATCGAAGAAACGCTTAGAAACGCGTTTCATGAATTGCTGGATATAGGTATTTTGAGGTCAACATGGAGGATCTCGTTTCGGACGAAAATAAGTACGCGACCTTTATCATATAGGTCATATAGGTACCCCGTGGCCTACTTCGATCAAAAATATCACAACACAAATGTGACATAAATAGAACAACAGCAAAATATGACAAACTTAAAAGTCAGCCTATTTTCCTTAAACTTTCCTCGAAGGTCTTTTGTAAACGACGTTTTGGACTGAAATTCAATAACGTGACGTTGTCCGCTGTCTGGAAGCTTCGGCCTTCCTATGCAACTATACACATACATGTAGGTACCTAGTAAGTTATGAATTTACTAACGTGCACCATGTTTGTTCCAAGCAAACTCGTGCTGCGAAGCCCGTTAATATTAACTGGGACTTGCGCTGTACAAAGTTACCTGGTACCGTCAAAAGTAGAAATATTATTAAGTGGGACATTGTATTTGGTTCTGTGTTAAATTTAATTAGGTCAGGAGGTATGGTTTCATTTCAGTTATGAACGACTGATGGCTGCGGCTCAGGGATCCCTGAAAAAGGGTGGTCGCGCGAAGATGCGTCGGGCGTAACTTCGGTCGCGTCTATTTATTCGCTCGACGCACTAACGCATCATCGGTTGAATGTCCATGGTTGAATGTTCTATTAGGTATTATTCCGTTTTGGCGTTATGCGACTACATCTACTACATCGGCATCTACCCGAGTGCCTTGGTTCTAATGTAGGTATAGTCGACCTTGTAATTGTTAACAACAAGTTCCAGTGAATTGAAACTTCACTAAACCTTAGAAACTATCTTACTGACAAATATACCTTGTTGGTTTATGTAGTGCAAGTGCCATTAAAGGCTTCTAGAAATAGGCGCGACATGCAATATAATAGCGCGCGACACAAAGGCACCGCACGTCGCGCAACACGCAGGGCCTTTGTGTCGCGCGCGATTATATCGGGTGTCGTGCCTGTTTGGTTTGTTTGGTGTTTTGGAATCTGGTAAAAACAGCATTTTTACCAGACACAGGGTCGGCTATACTTGTAGCAGTGTTCATAAACTCAGATAATTTACATTCCATTGCCACTTAATCAGTTATCAATTAAAGTAGTATTAGAAATAGGTATGTATTCAAAGTTGATTTTTCAGTGGCTATTTGTAACAAAAAGGTCCTAATAGCTAAGTTTTTGGTTGCAATGGAATTTGAACTTTGTTAAGTATGACATTCAGTTTGTTGTTCCATAACATGAAATTTAAGTTAATTTTCAGAAAGTGTGAATACGAACGAAGACCGCAGAATCGAAAGCTTTCAACTTGATTCAATGAAAAGAAATAAAGAACAAATTAATGGAAACAAGGAAAAAGAAAATGCAAGCAATTTCCACAAGGTTCAGGATAAATATTCTTATTTTATTAAATAATGTAGATGTTGATTCATTTTCTTAACAAGGTTATATATTTAGTACATACAATAATATTTTACATACCAACACTTTTATTGCCGTAATTCTCTTAACATGCTCGAGCAAAGACTTTATAATATATTCTCTATGTGCTCGAGATTGTGGGTTCAAATCCAGGCAAGCACAAATGTGACTTTTTCATTTCATACTTTCGAAGTCTATGTTGGTCATCACTGAAGGAAAATATCGTGAGGAAACAGGACTTCATATTTAATATAAGTTTGAAATCGCCAACCCGAATCAAAGTGTTTGAATCGTCTTGAGTAAGCGTGCTGATCAATGCTCATGCCTTCTCTGTATGATAAGAAGTCTTTGCCCTATAGTGGGACTAACAGGCTGATATTATTGGAACCAGGCTTGCGCTAGGAGTCAACTGGTATAAATCGCCAGCTAACGAAAAAGCTTTATGCCCCCTCCATGCCATTTTCTCTCTCGAAGAAGAAGAAGAAGAAGAGAGAGTTTTCATGGTTTTCGAGGGTGCTGAAGAGGGTGCGTGGTCAGAATGAAAATTCAAGATGGCGGCAACTTAACGAGAGCTTCTTAAGGTGAATGCGCAGTGGTAGTCCGCGAAATTCAAATTTTCTTGCAATTTGCAGGTCAGTGTCAGGTTGTATCTTGATCAAAATATGATTCGCGACTATAATAGATATGTATTTACGAAATTATAATCATTAGGATCATTAATATATCTTTCTAAGTTACATTTGTTTATGGAACAGTTTTCCATAAGAGATCTTCCTAAGTTAGATTTGTTCCATAAGAACAAATCTAATCTAACTTAGAAAGATGTATTAATGATTCTAATGATTATAATTCTGTAAATACGTACCTACCTGCTAAAGTCGCGAATCATATTTTGGTTAACCTGGAAATTGCAAAAAACGTAAGAAAAATTTAATTGCGGGCTACAACTGCGCATTCACCTCAAAACTTATTACTCTATGCCTCTCGATGACTCTCTCTGTCTCTTTCTATTATTTACTAGTGTGTGTGTGAGTGTAAGAAACTTTGTTACTGACTAGATTCCCTCGACTGCACACGTTTTTTTATTACCTACTTATTTATTTCTTCAGTAACAATTCGGTCTGGGTACCTACAGAAGTCTGAAAAACTTTTAAAAAGCTCATTAATATTCCTTATACGTCTAGAAACATAGTTTCTTAGGCAATTACAACTTAAAGTAGGTACGTTAAATAAACTTGGGATTTTCTTTCGCTTTTGATCAGCTTTACTAGAGTTAAATAAAATACGCATCGTTTACTTTCGCTGCTATCATTTAAATACTAAAAAATACAAAACCTACTAACATTAAAAACAATACTTACATTAAACGCTATCATTATTTTACTTTATTTTTATTTTTGTCACGGATGAAAAACCCTTACCTTTGCATCTTTTGCAAATTTAGACTGACTTTTCCTCGAACCATAAAGATCTTTTGATGGACCCAGAAAAGGGCAAAGTAAGACGCAAAACCATTGAATATTTAATGATCTGAACGTGCAAGTAAATAAATAATTTTGTATCCATCACTCATGATGAAGCGAGTATTAAAATTATCAACTATAAACAAGATCCTGAGCCCATAATTATGATAAAGAGGAAACTTTAACAACGTACACCTTATTTGAATCTATGGTTGTGTGTACAATTAAACAGCTCGCTGGCACGTTAATCCTTTGGGCGGGGTGTGGGGTAGTTTGAAGTTATACAACATAAATTACGAGTTCGCTACGAGTTACCGTAATGGACCCCATTCACGAGCTTATTATAGCGTTTATCATCGCTTTAAAGTTTAGAGCCCGTGCCCCAATGTTGCGGGTCCCTGCTAAATGTCACGCAACATTTAATGGCTAACCTAGAAAGCGACCAGTATTTCTTGGCAAGTAGAGAGGCGGGGAAGTAAATTTTAAAGAACCGGATTTGAAAATTGTGACTTTTGCTTTTGCAAGCAGAACAGAATTATACTTATCAAACGAACCGTTCATTTTGATTCACTACACATTAATTTACAGGATTAGGTTCTTCTATTTCCAGCTAAAATCTAGCAATGAAACGAGTCATCTTTTAAGGTGAATGAATGGGTAGTTGAGACCGCGAAATTCAAATTTTCTTACGGTTTTTGCAATTTGCAGGTCAGTGTCAGGTTGTATCTTGATCAAAATATGATTCGCGACAGTAACAGGTACATATTTAGAGAATTATAATCATTAGAACCATTAATACGTCTTTATAAGTTAGATTTCTACCACTAACACTTTCCCATAAGAGATTGGTTGGTTACTTGGTTACACTATCCATTCACCTTAACCATTTCTCGTATGGCTTTGGTCCTGCAAAACCATCGCAAAAACATACCCTTGCGCCCTCATACTATAGAATAATGACATAGATATCCTCTGAGCACCCACTGTGTATGTGGCTGATGTCTACACCCCAGAGTTGCAGTTTCATTGGGGATCGATAGGTACGGGAGAATAGAAAGACAAATAATTAAGCAGTCTAGGTCGGTCCCCGAAGTAAAAGTGTTCAGGATTTCTAACTAAGAATAGAAATAGAATGGACTAGGTATCTATCTACGGCTACTACTACGCGTGGGTGTTGGGAACTCGATCAATATAGAGTTGAAGGGACAACTCGCTGGTTTCTGTTCTGACTACGTTATCTAGTCCGCTTAATGTATGTAATATATGTAGATACTAAATAATAATATGTAATAATGTGATAATAATATGTAATATTTAAATAATAATATAAATCAAATAAATAAATAATAATATGTAATAATGTGTAATGTGTAATATGTAAGGTAATATATGTATATATGTAGATACAAATTGTCAAAAAAAACTTTGTGGTTTTCATACATTTGACATTGCCAATGTTGTCAAATGTATGAAAACCACAAAGTTTTTTTGTTTTTTTTTGCCATGAGATTCTGGTAGACCTAGAGCCAGTGCACTTAGTTTTAATTGACATTGATTTATATTTATAGTGACTTGTTTTGTATTGTTTTTATATTTTGAATTTATTTATTTTTTATTTCTTCGATTTATTTTTTTATTCTGTGACGCTGACAATTTTTATCTTTTAATTTTCGTTTACTTTAACTGTATTATCATTTTTATTTTAATTCCATGACCTTTTTAATTTGTATTCGTTGATTTATTTTATTTGTATGCATTGAAACTTTATTCAGAGGCATTTTATTTAGAGAAATTTTATTCTGTAGTAGTAGGCATTGTAATATTTTAATTTTATGTAAATATGGGTCTTGCCTGAATTAAAGGAATTTTATTTATTTTATTTTAATGTGACAATTTCTTCGCATTTCAATTAGTTCTAAGGATCAACGTTTTAGATTCACGTTTAGATTCTTCAGATCCAGATACTCTTTGGACTATAATATGTAAGGTTTTACGAGCCTTATAAATAACTAACGACCCATCCTTGCTTCGCACGGTTTTTACGGCTTAACAAAACAAGGATATTTCTTTATTACCTACCTATGTGTTAGTTTAATATTAATGTATAGATATACCTAAACCGAAATAAACTTATATAAATAGATTTTTTATAAGATGGTGATAACAACGCGGTTACACAGGGAGACACGAAAAGTGATTTTAATTTATCACACTAATATTATAAAGGCGAAAGTTTGTGAGTGTGTGTGTGTGTGTGTGTTTGTTACTTCTTCACGCTCGAACGGCTGAAGGATTTGGATGAAATTTGGCACAAAGATATTTAATATCCAGGATTAACATATAGTATACTTTTTATCCCGATATTCCCAAGGGATCGACACTTATGCGTGTGAAACCGCTAGACGCAGCTTGTAATATAAAGATAAAGAAGTTTCCAAAAAAATAAGGCAAAAGTAGATTCAATTCGTTAATAGAAATTAAGATTTTAGAACAATGTGAAGCTCCATTTTTTTTTACTAGTTTGTACTGTCCCACTGCTGGGCAAAGGCCTTTCCCAAGTCCTTCCAGGAACTCTATCGCCAACTTCGAACCAGCCATTTTGTTTTCTAAAATCCCCTATAAAAATATAGGTCCTAAAAATATCGTAAAATATTGCTGCACACCAATGGGATGGTAAGTTTTTAAGACCCCTATATCGATAATGGTCGCTTATTTCTACATGGTCGTCAATCAACCGTCTACTATAATTTTACTACCTACACGTATACCAGCGATCATAAATATAAAGAGAGTCCCATTAGCTTCTACTATAAGTAAAAGTAATCCTGCAAATATAGCTGTTTTCGACGATAAAAGTCAACCATTGGTATTTATAGAAACGGCCCACTGCCTTTCAGGCTAAAATAACCAATTTCTACGTACATTGCTGTATATGTGGGGACTTTGATGTGATTCTTGTAAACAAATGGAGCAATGACCGGTGAAGTGTGACTATCAAAGGCTGTTGTGTATAAAGTATAAAGCTCCCACTCTCGCGTATCTTAGGGAGAAAAATCTGCGGTGTCAGCGTGTCGTCGAGTTTACGAGCTGCACGTTTTATTTTTTGACCAATCAGGGCATAGTTTGGAATCTAGTTAGACGTGCATTATAGGTATGTAAACTAAAAGATAGTTTTTTTTTCACTTTTATTTACCTTTAATTAAAATTAAAACCGTGAGCAGTGGGTTGCGAAAATTTAGGAACTTTTATTTGTAAAACGAGAATCTTCGAGACGTCTTCTTTTTCGTGTAAACCCTACGTCTAAGTAATCGGGAGCTGTATTTTAGTTTCTTACAGACTAAAATCACATTGGAGGCTTCGGGATCTCGGGTGGAACGCAACAGTGCGTAGATACCTTCTAAAGCTTACCCCTACCTAGACATAAATAATATAAATACCTACCGTACCTACCCAACCCACCTCTTGAAGATTTGAAATAATTCAGTAAAATCTACCCTTTCTTTCAACTCCCCCTAGTTAGATAAAAAATAATGTCCCTTTCGCTTCGTTAGGTACCGCCAGCTAACTTTCTGAGACCGCAGCCTTAACTGAGTTTTCCTTCTGTATTTTATAACCACCCGTATTTTATAACCACCCGTATTCTATAACCATCCGTATTCTATAACCATCCGTTACAGAGATACGATAATATTTGAACCTAATTAGACTTGGCTACTGAATTCTTACACTGTTGACGTTGAGAATAATTCTCTTTATCCAACACGAAAAACGAAAGATTTTTTTGAGACATTACGTTTTTCTTTTTGTTGAAGAAATAGGATAAAGTAGGTAAGTACCAATACTTATTTGAACTATTATAAAAGGTATATATTTTGCCATTTTGGTATTATAAAAGACCGCAATAACTAGTATTTTGGTCTTATTATTATATAATTTATTTACAACTTAATTATAGGTAATTAAATACTTATTTATCTAATTAAATTATAATTTAATTTGTTGGTATAATTATTTGAATAATATATTTTGTATAATTGATTATTAAAATGTTTTTTTATAAATTATATCTTAGTTTTCAGTACCTAAGATATACAAACTTCTATAAAACGACATAAAATAACCTGTCCGCCTATTTTTATAAACTACAAAGGCAAACGTTAGTTACTGTAAGGAGTTTCTCAGGGGATTAAATAATAGTTGTCTATTTAGTCAGCTGCACTGAGCCGTCTTCGTTCCGAGTCGCAATAGCTCAGCCACACGCTACGGATATTAATAGCTTCAATACAAGAGAAATTCTACTATTCTACAAGTGAATTCGGTAAATTATCAAATACCATAATATCTACCCTCAATCTGCCTAGTCTTTTCATACTAAGTAATTGGGTAATATTCCCCTTGACAAACAGCTATAATAATGTGAAGTAGGTAATTATATTCAAATCCAAAACAATAGTATTATTTGACGCTTAGGTATTTGTAACAACACCTACAAACCAGATTCAACCGCAGCATTTAAAATGAAAGGAAATCTGATACTATTGAATTAATTATTGTGAACGCATCTATAAATAATTATTAGGTGCGCATGTTTTGTATTTAGTTACAACGGTCGTGAAATTCATGGTATTTTGTTTTTTTTTTTCAGGTTATTTACAAAGTTCATCGTATTCAGCAGTTTTTATCACTGATGGAGAAACAACCCTCAGGTCCACTATCTGCTGGTTATCATTCAGCATCTTCATCATCCACACCGGACTTAGGGGCCGTCTCCACGAGCGAGAGGATCGCGGCGACATTATCGTCGTGACACGTATTTCTATACACTCTCTTAGAACGTGTCTCCACACGGCGACATTGCGGCGAAAATATGATGGCACGGCGCGACTATCGCCGCAATTCTCTAGCTCTTTTTTTTTATGATTGGCATCTCGCAGTTCAACCTGTGAGGTTATCGACTGCTTAACCGGGCTTTCCTGTGGATGCCTCAATAAATTATGGCCTCACAATTCAAAAACTAAGCGACTACACGCTAAGGGCACCCCCGGTCGGGTTCGAACCTCGGCTTAGAACCGTCGCTGGGAGAGGACAGCAAGGGACAGGCTGGATCGGAATTAATTGCTGGAACATGCTGGATCGGGCTGGCTCGAGCAATGGTCGGGGCGGACATGATACGGAGTGTCGCGACGGGCCTTGACGGCGAGGGCGGAAGGAGGGATGACAGGACTTGTGACTTGTACTTCTTGAGAGTACTGGTGGCTTTACTACTCTCCTGGAAGAGGGTAGTGGCGTCGTCGGGGGTGACGAGGGTATGCCTTGGTCGGCGAATCCGACTTATGCGGGAGGGAGTGTAACTACCGTGTTCTACCTACTAGTGGTTCTATCCGCGATGGTAACCTAGTGTTATTATTTCGCTCAGCGAAATTAGTGTTAGGTAACAGGGCATCAGGAAACCACCTCGTTTATCTCATATTTCAAAATACTATCCATCAAATTCGATTTCTCGAACCTACCATTAAAATAATGATAAAAAATAAAAATAATTAAATATATAATTAATTAAAATATTAATTAACTAGCGTATTGTAAAATGACTCGCTCCTAATAGAAATGATGGCGGTAATGGCTTTCCTTAAAAAATTTTGTTTCAACGCAATTATGTAATCTATGATTAAGATGTGTAAGCAGGTATATATGGCATTTCCCCTTATTTAGGTATTGGCACTTTTATGAATTAGGTACTAATAATTATAATCAAATAAAGTGCTGTTTGATTCTTAATAACTATTTCAAAACGACATACCTACCGAGAATAAAGTTAATAGTTGTGTAAAAATATTATATAATTTAATTTGCTTCGTTCAAAATGTACAATTATTTAGTTCCAAGTTACGGAACACCGAAAAGACTATTTTCTTATGAACCTCCCAATATCTGCTCACTGAAGAATTAGGTATAGACGAAAAGTGAAAATTCGTGCAGTGAAAGTGAGACCTAGACATAATAAGTTGATTCTAAATTCGTGATACATTCAAATTCTGAGCAATTTGGTTCAACCGCCTGGGAAATCAAAGGAAATTCAAATAACATATATGTGTTTTATGTTTGCATAAGTTATTATCTCGTATTTCGACGAGGTGCTAGATCAAGCAAACTTTCTGAAGTGCCTAAATAACTCGCTGTATAGAGGGCGCACTCATAAATGTTCCTGTGAATGTTCCTTAGGCATTTCCACAAACAACAACAGAAATACTAACGCAGGCATACGAATATTTAAAAAGACATAGAGATTAACATTTCACCTTTTATAGGAACATAAACGAGTATAAATGTGACAACACTGAAATTAATACGTGGTTATGGATCTCGTTATAAATATGTCCGAACACTCCCATAATTTAATACACCATAATGTAGCTTGAACATTTTTCCTGTAAGGATTTTCCATTTTCCGACAACCGCAAGTCACAACACAACCTTACATCTAAGAATAAGAGGTTTATTTAATTCCCACTGAAGCGAACCCCCAGGCGTCACCAACTCTCTTATAATTACAGAACAAGAATGCCAACATTGCAATCGTGCGAGTTTACTATAAAACGCCTGCAGTTTTGCACCGAGCTTGTTTTCTTGCCTTAAGTAAATAGAACACTCTACCGTTCAAGCCAGGCGTTGTTTGCGCCGCTATGAATTTAATAGCAAAACAGAACAGTCATCAAATTAATTTCTCCCAGCAGACCGTGTTGTTCTAGTCGCTTTTAAAGCACACCACTAAGAGCTACAAAATTAAATTAGTTTTGTATTTTCTAAAAAAATTCGTCGAGTTGTTACCACTGTTCGTGACAGCTGTTTGTATATTGCGATATCATTATAAACGCAAAATTTTTCTCAGATATTTTTATCAAAAAATGCGAGTTCTAAGATATTGTACGAATTTTGATTAACCGCCGTGTGCCGTGATTACAGACACAATTAAAAAGCCATGGTGTCTCGCGTAGATCTACGTTCCGGCAGACTAAGGGTTAAAGGTAACGTATTACTGTCGTATTGTAGGTTCAATAATAAATCTTATGAATACAATAAAAGCAGCGAGCTGTCGAACCTGTAATACGGTATTATTTCTGTAAAGACATTTTCGAGCGGGCTACTCGACTTATATTGGTTTTAGTCGAAACGAGTGGAATCTATCTGAGGAACTATTAGACGTGAAGCTACTGGTAAGTTCGTTAGCTTTCGATCAATAGACAAACATTCGAACCACGTTCAGATACAGTGTTTGCGCGGCTCTCGGGCCCGATGGAATCCGTACAGATTGTCGGCGCATACCCATTTCTAAAATACGCAAGACCCGTTCCATCCTGTTCTAGGTGCCTGCAAGTCCTTTGTTAACAAATATGCTGCTCGACCTCAATGCGATGGAACCGAGCGAACAATGAGTACGAAAGCTCTTCTCAAATAGAGGATAAACGTTGCTTTAGGTGTTTGTATAACAGATAATTCTATAAACAGTGTCGAACGTTTCTCTCTGTTGCCATGATCGATTGATTGTCGACGATAACGTTGATTTAAGATAGCTGAAAATAATAAAACAGTTATCTAAATATTGTATCGTTTCATTTAGAATTGTCGTGCTTCTTCCAGTTTGTCGTTAGATTAGAGAAACAACAATGAAATTTAATTGTTTTTCAGCATTATTTTAGTTAGGTAAGTACCTATTTTCTATTTGCAACGAATTGTGAAATCATCATCTGCCTAGCCTTTTCCCAACCATGTTGGGGTCGGCTTCCAGTCTAAAGGGTTGCAGCTGAATACCAGCATTTTACTTGGAGCGACTGCCTATCTGACCTTCACAACCCAGTAATACGATACCACTCAAAGTCGAACTCGAACTCCATCTATTCATCATAATTATTACGCGTACAACGTAACTTGTACAAGTAACCTGAGACACCCTGATAAGAAACGCGGCAGGTATCGTCCTCAAAGAAAAATTGTTTCTCTTTTATTACATTTTTGCGTCAGTTTTATTTCGACACAATATGTAGGTAGCTACGTACCTACTATGTCTGTTGGCATCTAAATATTATATACTAGCTGTGCCCGCGACTTCGTCCGCGTGGAATAGTGACTTTTCGGGCAGCATATTTTGAATTACATCCAGATACAGATATAGACCGGGCATTTGCTGTCCGAACCCTCTGAGAACTCAGGCGAATTTCAGTGAAAGTCTCAGACTCTAGTGCTTGAGCTTCACGATCGGCAGTGAGACGTATTTCTCGTTCTTCCTGTGTTTCCTGAGACCGAACATTTGCTGTCCGAACCCTCTGAGAACTCAGACGAATTTCCCTATCAGTGAGTCTCAGACTCACGCGATAGTGTATGAGCTTCACGATCGGCAGTGAGACGTATTTCCCGTTCGTCCTGTGTCTCCTGGAATCGAGCATTTGTTGTCCGTACTCTCTGGGAGCTCAGGCGGATTTCCCTGACAGCAAAAGTCTCAGACTCACGCGACAGCGCGTGAGCTTCGCGATCGACAGATAAACGTGCCTTTCGTTGTTCCCCGTTTTCCCTATTTCAAGTTGTCATCATTCGAGAACGATTTGAACTCAGTCGAGATTCTCGCTGAGTCGAAGTTTCTGCAGCACGAAACCTAGCCTGGTGCAGAAAGCCTTTTGCCTCACGACCTTCGTCAGATTCCTGTGATCGAACTAATCTCATCCTTTTAGCATTTCTGCTACATTGGGAGAGGTTGGATCTTCTTCGAGGCATTCTTACAATAAAATAGTACTTACTACTTAACACACAGTTATTTAGTAAACACGTACTATCGTAAACAATTAAATTATAAATACTTACAGATTATTATACAGTCTAAAATTATCACAGTTTAAGTAATAAGTGTTAAGACGTGTAAACCAAACGTCATTATCATCATCATTTCAGCCGATAGACGTCCACTGCTGGACATAGGCCTCACCCAATTTTGGGGGGGTTTGCCATAATCGCCACGCTTGGCAGGCGGGTTGGCGATCGCAGTATGGTATGGTGGTGGAATGCATAGAGAACGCTGCTGCCCATTCTCCGGTGAGACCCTTAGTCGCCTTTTACGACACCCACGGGAAGTAAGGGGTGGTGCTATTCTTCTACACAGACAAACGTACTAACTTTATAAAACAAAAGAATTGCTAGAAAAAGTAATTACTAACCTAAGCTAATGAACTTATACTTAATAAAGAAAATCAAGAAAAGAAATGCCTAACCTATACCAAATACTTATAATATTTATATACAAACCCTAAATACAAATCCCACAAAAACATTTCATGTTAAGTGTTGCCAAGACGAGACCATGTAGCTCGCACTGTCAAAAAGTAATCAGATCTCATGTAGAGCCAAGCTTCTAACTCTACACGCCCTAACTCTACAAGGCCTGACTTCGCAAACTCTACACCTTAGTCAAAATATCTGGTTTGGCCGTTTCGTTACTACAAGAACCATTAACAGTATGAGAGTTTTTCACCTTACGGTCATGTGAATGTAGCGAAATGGCCAAGCCATATTATTTTGACTAAGGTGTAGAGTTTGCGAAGTCAGGCCTTGTAGAGTTAGGGCGTGTAGAGTTAGAAGCTTGACTCTACATGAGATCTGATTACTTTTTGACAGTGCGAGCTACATGGTCTCGTCTTGGCAACATTTAACATGAAATGTTTTTGTGGGATTTCATTTCTTTTTGTAAGTTGCTTATGATATTTATACGAGTATTTTTGCTGTTGTTCATTTTTTCTTTCTTTTTTTGGGGTTTATTTATAACAAGGACCCCCTATATAAATTTTCAGACCTCTAGCATCAAAATTTACGGATTTTTTTTTTGGGGGGTAAAAGTTTCAAGTTTTAATATTTTTTTGTTGTTTGTGTACTATTACTAGCTTACATACCAAATTTCAGCTATCTAGGACTTCAGGAAGTACCTTAAGAATTTTGATGATCATCAGTCAGTGAGTCAGTGACGAAATCGGGGTATTTTAGATATCAATAAAATCTAAAGTATAAGAGCTATGCAATTGAAACTTTATAGGTTTAATAAGTCAACCACTGGCATCATATTCCGAAAATTTTGTTTATCTGGTATAATCCAAACCCAAGTTAAGAGGGTTCAAAAATACGACGAAGTGCTTCGAGAAAAGGTAGGTAGTGCCCTTGCGCTTCGCTTGGCTGGTCTTGGCGGGGGCACTCCCGTGCCTCCAGATTAAGATAAGTATACCGAAAATCAGGGAAAGAAATGCCTAACCAATAATAAATGCTTACAATATTAATTTACAAAACCCTAAATAAAAATTAAGATAAGTAAATACCCAATAATCAAGGAAAGAACCGCCTAACCTATACCAAATACTTACAAAATTTTAAAGAAAATTACGAAAAAGAACCTAACCTACAAACCCTAAAATATAAATAAATGAAATATGCAAACAGTCAGTATTCAAGTGAATCGCAATAATCGAATCCAACTATTCGCCTATACTCTCCAGGATACGTGCGTTCGCTACGAATAACTGAATCCTTATGGCAGCGGCGCGTTTTCTTTTGAAATGGTCATCTCGCAGTTCAACCTGAGGGGTTGTCGACTGCTTAACCTGGCTTTCCTGTGGATGCCTCAATAAATTAAGGCCTCCAGCCAGGGCATAATACACAACTTAACTACACAATATAAACTTAAAAACTAAGCGACTACACGCTAAGGGCACCCCCTGTGGGGTACGGACCTCGGCTTAGGGCGTCGCTGGGAGAGGGCAGCAAGGGACAGGCTGTAACGGAAAGGGGGTATCAACCCTGAAGGAGGTGAATGTGCTCATGAAACTGAACAAATTTCCCCAAAGAACATAGGTCGAAATATGAAAAAAAATTTGGACCTCCCATAGTAATAGTAAATCATTGATGTGCTTTTACTATGGGAGGTCCAAATTTTTTTTTTTCATCTTCATTCACCTCCTTCAGGGTTGATACCCCCTTTCCGTTACACCTTGTATATATAGCCACGGACGCGCAGGCGCGAGGCGTTTACGTACTCTGATAGAATACCTTAACAAATGTTCGCTGTGATTCTTTAAATTGACATAACTTTTTTATTTATGAACCGATTGACATGAAATAAACACTAAATGTTAAGTGAAGCTTACTACAATATATTAGTGAAAACCGCATTTAAATCGAATAAGCCGTTTCTGATATTAGCGTACACAAACACAGCAGACAAACACAAACAGACAAAAAAAAATTTAATTACATTTTCGGGTTCGGCATCGATATAATAACAACCCCTGCTACTTTTTTTTAATATATTTCCATTGTACAGACACCACTTTTCTACAATTTTATTATATGTATAGATTAGTAGCAGTGCCTCGCGTTTCACCCGCATAAGTGTTGATCCCGTTGGAATATCGGGATAAAACTATCCTATGTCCTTTCCCAGGATGCAATCTATCTCTCTGCCAAATTTTATCGAAATCCGTTCAGTGGTTTAGACGTGAAAAGGTATCATACAGACAGACAGACAGAGTTACTTTCGAATTTATAATATTAGTATGGTATGGATTAAAAGCCTGTGAGCCCACTGCAGGGCAACTACCTACTCTCTTACTACCTGTGTCGCTTGCCATTAAGAGGCACCCATTGGATCGTATGTTTGGCTACATATTATGTTGTGAATCAATAATTTATTGAAATACAATGGCGCCGATTCCCTTGTTCACAAATAAACTAAATTTAAGTTCAGTGCATCTTTTTTTTTTCTATTTCATTAAGAAAAGGACAGAAGATAAATCCTCCTCAAATTAAGATACTCCATAGACACTTTAGACGAGATTAAAAAATTGGCTACTAAAAATACGTCAGATATGTCAGGCGCTGACTAATTTGACAGTACTAAACCGATATTTATCTTCTGTCCTTTTCTTAATGAAATAGAAAGAAAAAGATGCACTGAACTTAAATTTAGTTTAGTTTGTGAACAAGGGAGTCGGCGCCAATATCAGTCTTGGAACTTTCTTACAAAGTTTTGATGTAACATAACATAACGTCACGCCTGTAATCTCCGAAAGGTTAGGCCGACCCCTTGCCAGCTGGTTAGGTGTACCCTAGTACAGACGGCGCACATCAAGCTACTACAATCTGTTAAATTTCTTTAAAAGATTTTCAACTTTATCGCTAAAGCATTAGGTTGAAGGTTGATTGGGAAAATTTAACAGTTTCGGGTAGCCTGTAGTGCTGGCGCGTCTGTAAATCCACATTTCGCCAGTTATGTAAGGTTTGATGTGTCATCTGAATTTTATATTTTTTCGTATAGCTAGGGAGTCAACATCTACTCTTGGGTATAGGTATATTATGTAACTCGATCGATTAATAGAAATCAATGTTTTCAATAAAGAATTTAAACAACGTAGGTGCACGAGCCGAGAGTCGTTTCATTGATTGAATCGCTTCTACTTTGTCCCATCGTCGTGAACACAGACCCGTTGTAAATAAATCAATATAGTCCATTGATGTCAATTGGCTTCCATTAACGATCCAACAGTGCAACTACGATAATAACAACATAAATACTAAAAGAAAACAATAGAAGCACACTACCATGTCAATAATTAAGCGCCTTCCTTAAGAGCTAATTCTTACACTCACTTATAGTGTCGTAATCTTTAGACAAAGGATTTGTGGACAACTAAACTTTACCTATCTCTCTAAATATCTAGTACGACAAAAATATTTATTTATTTACTAAAACTTTATGCACAAGTAAAAGAAATACTGTACAAAGGCGGACTTAATGCCTGAGGCATTTTCTACTAGTAAACCTTAGGGTAAATATCAAACATTACTTCAAATGTTAATGCCGTAATGAAATGATTGTTTCCTGTATCTTTTAAGTTGGGTTCTTACCTTCTATTTGTATTTACTTCAATAAAAACCAATATAGGTTGTACCTTCAGTTAAATTGACTGCATTGGTGCGGCAAAATATTCTAATCCATATTTGACTAACCAACTTCAAATTTAAATAAGATATACTTCAAACTAAGTATACGGCAGATAAACAAAAGTTAGGTACGAAGCTTTGAAATATAAAAAATAAAAAACTTCAGAGATTTGCAAAAATACGTCAGAGGGACTCTCAGAGGATATCGATAACAAGCATCCCCGATACGACTATGATAACGTTACCATTGTTACCAATTGAGATTTGAACCTCATTCTGATAATCTGATATTATCTGAACACTATTGACTTACATCTGACTGGATACGCGTATTGGAAAAATGTATTCAGCCTCCATAACATCTGCATAGATTTCGCCAATCAAATCGAATCATCGAAATCCTACAAAGCCGTCTGCAGTTCAGATTTGGCGTTGTATTTTTGATTCTGAATATTCCACCGTTTCCCACAGCTTAGCTCGACTACACCAAACAAACTAGGGTCTCAGTGATACACTGATTAAATTCAACGAAACCACAATGACGAGACGAAACATTAAATTTAAACTAGAAGACGGCTCTTGTTATATAATTCTGGAAGGTCTGAACAATATTAGGAATATAGGACTATGGTTAACGAAGCCACATAAGTTTTAAGTGGCCTCCGGGGCTCCTAAGTTCCCGCCGTCCGTTTATCCTCCACAACAAAGTTATTTGTTAGAGTGTCTACCTAAACCGTTGTTGATGCTTACTTTTGTAGTGTTGTGAAGTGAAAGTGCTTACGAAAATCAAAACAGACACTACAAGGATATATTTAATTGTCGGAATACAAATTGGATTTCATGGGATTTAATTTTTTGCGCGCAACCTGATAATAAAAAAAAGAGTATCCTTAGTTATATACTCCTTATAACATCAGCTATATATGCCAGTGAAAGTCCCGTCAAAATCAGTCCAGACATTTCGGGGATTAGCCGGAACAAACAGACAGGCAGACAGACAAAACTTTTAAAAATTGTTTTTTTTTAAAGTGCAGTACCTATATATATATACTGTCAAACAGACACTTTTATATATTAGTATGTATCCACCGTAAAATAATTTTATATAAAAGAACCTAATTTCTCCTACATACTGTCAACACATAAACAGATCTAAATATGTTTGATACAAGGTCGCACGAATTCATAGTTATTGCTTTTAGAAAGTAGTTACGAGACGTGAGTCCAACGCAATATGTTCTCGCATTTTCATACAGAGAATAACCATCCTGCACTCTGGAAAGAAAATGATTTTTCTGTTTATTCTGTGTCTATACTGTATACTATAAATTAAAGTAATTAAAGCTTTACGACTTTGTCTGTGTGACCGCGTTAGGCCGCGTCCTAACCAAAAGCGATTGTCGCGCGAAAAGGCGTTAATCGCTTTCTTATGTCACTTTTTGTTTGGTGAAGGCGCCCTCTGCCGGACGCGTGGTGCCACCGGCAGAGGGCACCTTCCAGTTTCCGAACAAAAACTGACATAATTATGAACGTGACGATCGCATATTCGCGCGAACAATCATTTCGGTTAGGATACGGGGTAATTTTTCCTAACTACGCAACGATTTTGATCCGATTTTCACCATCATTTAGAGGATTTACTCCAAAAGGTGTATACCTAATTACTGTTACTGTTAGCCTGCATCATCCCACTGCTGGGCAAAGGCCTCTCCCCATGACTTCCAGCTCTTTCAATCCAGGGCTAAAGTGGACCATTGGTCCTTTATTTTGTCAAGCTCGTCCCGCCATCTTTTACGGCGTCTGCCGCGACACCTTCTACCTGTGTCAGGGCTCCACGTGGTGGTTAATTTGGCCCACAGCTTATTGGGCACCTATATTTATACCGTATTGTATACCTAATACGTTACTATTAAACTTACATATAATAAAGAAATTTCGAAGTGTTGTCAATTCGTAAAAATAACCATGTAAAACAGGGGCGGGTCGTTAATATTACTGTAAAATGTATTTATTTAATTTAAGCGGCCTACCCAAATGTCGTTTCTTTGGTATTGTTCGTCGAATCGTTGAGCTCCTCAACTTCTGAGTTGAGTTGCACGATTTTTGACAAATGCGTGCACTGATTGGACAGGTCCGCTCAATCTGTGTCGTTCTTTCCTCAAAAGACCATTTCAGACACCAATCTACATGGTCTTCACACGATCTGACCAAGATATTGTCTGGACTTTAAAAGAGACTGTGACCTCTGAGTTTGTTTAGGCCTTTCTTCTCAGAGTAGTCAGTCTCGTCTCATCTAGTTTAAAAAAATATGATTGACGTGTAAAAGTGCTACTTACAGAAAATAAATCATTTATCACTATTTATTATTTAGGGTCCTTTATTGAATCTAGATGAAAAGGGACAGAGCGGTTCCAACTGTCAAGACTGTCCGTTGTGATCTACCCACGTACGAGTTTGAATTGTCATCTCTCTAGTTATTTACTTAGTACCCAGACTCCTTCATGTATTAAATAGGTCACGCGCAAATAGCCTAGAATAATAGATAATGTTTGTTTGAAGATGTGATTTACTATTTTAGCTAGAGATTTTGCTGTTATGTTAGCATGTAAGAGGTCTAATCGCCCTCAGACCCCGAAACCCGCGCCGAGCAGCTCTGGGATCCCTCTGGGGTTTTCATCGCCATAATATCGTACATTGTTCGACATTTATCAAAACATCTCACTCTTCACCAACCTGGTTCTAAAAATAACGTTGTATTTGTTTTGTATACAAAAATAGCGGGATATAAAGTGAGCCTCGTCGTTAATATTAATGTGTGGTACACCGCTCAGGTAGCGTGTATTACATGAACGTCTAAAACAGGTACATTCCTCATTCATTATTACATGCCTTCTTAACGCTGCTTGTTTGTAGCTATTTTTAACCCTCGACGCAAAAACGACGGGGTGTTATAAGTTTGTTTGTCGTGTCTGTGTGTGTGTGTGTGTGTGTATGTGTGTGTGTGTGTGTGTAGGTATGTGTGTGTGTCTGCCTGTGGCATCGTAGCCCCCGAACAGATGAACCGATTTTGATTTTTGAAAGGTGAATTAATCGGGAGCGTTCTTATGTTTGATGAAAATGAGTCCAAGATGGCCACCGCCACAAAATGGCGGATTACATATTTTTTTGTGAATTTTATCATTATTTTTAGTGAGGTAACTTGGGAGAAGTGGTGGCCAAGTGGTATCGGCCCCGACTTACGAGTTGAAGGTCGTGAGTTCGAACCCAAGCAGGCACTTTACTTTGTGTATTTAATTTCATCACCACTGCTCTCAAAACGGTGCAGGAATAACATCGTGAGGAAACCGGCATGTCCTGAAACCAGAGAAAGTGTGGTTGGGTGTCCGTGGTGGATTATGGCCCACTCGCTCTTACAGAAGGCAGGCCTTTGTCCCAGCTGTGGGAACATTATTATTATGGGGTAACGTACGCCAATGTATTTCGAGGCTTTTATATGAGGTTTTTTAAAATTTATTCTCAGTCAAAAAGAGAGCACGATTTTAGTGCTGTTTTTGATAGCATCTACAATGATTTATGGCGACAGTACACCTTAAAATGGATCGCGATTTCGAATGCATTGTTTTCTTGATATCTTTAGCTTTTCTCTTTCTAGTAAACAGCTATAAAGATAGGATAAGTTATATATAAAGTGCTTCTTACACACGTAAAACTAATATCCAAAGAGAATCGAGTTCAGTATGACTTCGAAATGTACTTACACAGTTTGTTACTTGCGTGGGTACTTGTAAACTGTCTTCAATTCAGAAACTAGTTTCAGCTTAGTTTCAACAACCTACCCGTGATATAGCAGAAACGAGAGTTTTATGGGGTGTTATAATTCTCAACATTCTCGTATATTCCACACGTTGAGGGAAAAAACGCTTTCATATTTTCAAAAAGTTTTTGAAATACAAGATTAAGTTTTGTGTAAGAAGAATTTGCTTATATCTTTTTTATTTCACGGTTAAATGACCTTTTTTATATTTATTAAGTACAGAAAATACTTATGAGATCTATCAATATCTAGTCAGAAAAGTAATTTATTTTGAGGAGTGGAAAAGTATTTTTATGATAGAATTACTAAACATACACATGTCGGAGACATCATTAGTACGGGAGCTGACTTGACAATGAGGCGGAAGCAGTGTGACGACAACGACTATTCGGAACGCCAGCGCCATCTGGTGGCGCTTGACAGAGTCTAGCCTGAGTTCGTGGGGGGTCGACGCTCGAAGACAGCTCGGCAAGAACGATGTGGAGCTCTTTTGGACATTGGACGTCGTACGAACAACATGTGCTCAGAAACTGTCTCGCGTTCCGTATCTGGTTGTATCGTGTACCTACAGTGTGTGATTAAATTGTTTGTGAAATTATAATCTCATTTGAACTGCAAACTGTTTTTTCTATTTCGCATTATCCAACACTTACCCACAGTAGCCCACACATAGTTTAATTATGGCTGATAATAACGAGACACACTATACTTTCTCCGACACACAAATAATTTTCATGAAACGAAAATTGACTTTTCAATATAAAAAAAATTCAATGTATATTGTTTTAACCATTTAATCGGTTGCCTAAAATTATCGACATCGACCAATATAGCTGCAACTACAACTAGCTTCTGCCCGCAACTTCGTCCGCGTGAAATTTCACCCTCCCCCCGTTCACCCTCTTAGGGGTGGAATTTCGAAAAAGCCTTTCTTAGTGGACACCTACTCTTCACAAAGAACACACCCTCCAAATGTCATGTTTCTAGGACCAGCGGTTTAGGCTGTGCGTTGATGTATCAGTCAGTCAGGACTTTGAATTTTATGTACGAGTAGGTACCTCTATAGATATTGCTTTTAATAGTGTCATGGGGATAAAAATCCTTTAGAATTTCAAATAATACACGACCTCCATCGCTTGTTGTCATTTCTAACCCTTCTCAAGATCGTTAGAAGACGTGCCGACTGCCGAGCTTATAAATGTTTAAAAAAATATTTTGTAGAAAAAACGTGCTCGATACTTCAATTTCTCTTAAACATACGATTTTAAACTTTATGACGTAAGTATTAGATAGGTATGTTTATAACATTATTCTCTGTTTATATTGGATTTCACCATAACCGGTAAACGTCGAACATATTGTCTTTACATACATTGCTTGGATGTATAAACAACTTCCGAAAAATTGGAGATCCGAATGTTTCCTGTCTGTATACGCTTTATCCGAGTTAAATAAACAAATAAAACAGTAAACGGAAAGAAAAACGTGCACATATTAATTTAAATTCGACAGCAACATTTTCACATCAGAGTTGAATCAAATAGCGACTCATTTACCAAAAGCGGCATACGTTCGACGGAAAATATTGAATTAAAAAAGCGGAAAATCCAAAACGGAGCGCAATTTCGAATTCTTTTTGGAATCCTGTATTCGAAATTGGAAAGAGGAAACGGTTATAGAATTATGCCGATGTCTATCTGTCAGTCACAGATTTATCTAGAAGCGTTTGACACACAAAGTTAAAAGTTGGAATAGTTTTTATTCAGCTATGAAAAACTTTCATATAAATTCAAAAGAAAGTTTTTGTGTATACAAAATGGTATTGAAGAAATTTAGATTAAGTCACAATCAATTAAAGTTTTTACAACAAAGAGAACCCATACATTTTAACTACTGAATTCTTTGGACAAAATAGTCTTCTGTAGGATTAATTGGTTTTCAATCTAGAACTAAGAACAATATTGTATTGATACGGATATTAAATGTTCGAATCTCAACACAGAACTGCAGACACTTGACCACTGAAATCTGTAACATAGTTGCTTGATTAACTCTGAGTACTGGACAAATCGATTTAGAATCAACTTGCTTTTGCCAGCGACTCCGTCCGCGTGGAAGCCAACTATAACGTAAAATATATCCTATGGCACTCGGCAATAGTGTAGGTTTTTATCTGTGAAAGAATTTTTAAAATCGGATGAGTAGTTTCGGAGATTACCTCCTACATCCTAACTTACAAGCTTTACCTCTTTACAATATTAGTGTAGATGACATGAGTGTCAGCCATTTATGAGTTATTTGTTTTAAAAGCAGATAATAATACGCCATAATCATCTGCCTAGACTTTTCCTATGTTGGGGTCTGCTTCCAGTCTAACCGGATGCAGCTGAGTACCAGTATTTTGCATGGTCCGACTGCCTATCTGACCTCCACAACACAGTTACTGGCTAATATGAAACCCCTTGATAAGACTGGTTGTCAGACTTTCAGGATTCTGACGATCCGTAACGACTGTCAAAGAACCATGTATGACAGCCGGGCTGAGCTGGGACCAACATTTTGGTATGTAAAGGCCATCCATCCACGGACCAACCGCGGCATGCGCTTAGCATAAGCTGACCTTGCGGCTGTTATAATTTAGCCACAACTCACAAGCCCCTATTATTAGCCACAGTATAATACCTACTTAATCAATAAAATTGGCATGCCCATAAGCCAACAGCGTCATTAATGCCAGCATTCATGAGATTCGGGTAAAAATTGGGTATTCAAGCCATAGTGAGGTACGCACCGGCAAAATCCGTAATGCACTATGCATGAATGAATGCATCGACAGCAGGTCTGCCTGTACTGCATGAGTCAAAATGTATAATTATGTGAAATATTACATTCATTAAGTGATAAATGATTTATTTTCTGTAAGTAGGTTTGTACAAACACTTTTACACGTCAATTATATTTTTTTAAACTAGATGAGTTCGGCGTTTCCTATCTGACTATTCTGAGAAGAAAGGCCGAAACAAACTCAGAAGTCACAGTCTCTTTTAAAGTCCAGACAAAATCTTGGTCAGGTCTTGTGAAGATTTACTGACATTTACTGTCTTTTCAACCCATTTACTTAAACAAAGCCCTTCTCTTTTAAACCCTAGGTACTGACTTTTTAATAAAATAAGTACCTACGAGATTGTACCAAATATGGTTGAACAATAAACTTGCCTTTAAAAAGTTAAAACACACTATTTATTAATATGATTTCCACCGTTATTCTCAAATGAAAAGATAACTAAATATCAAATACAAATAAATAGTAAAAATTGGCAAATACATAGTAATAAAATCGGACGACTGATTTGTAAAATTAAAAACTTTCGTGGTATTTGTAAAATTAAAAACTTTCGTTTTGTTATAAGCACATCTAAACGAAGCTTCAAATGTGCTTTTTCCGTTCTGAGGAAAATTATTCACTCGAATAATACAATATCTGCGTCCTCCTAAAATCGGTGATCGTGCAAAAAATGTTCATTCCCATTGAGGAATATTAAATGTCAAATGGCAAACACGGGCCACCGAATACTCGATGCAATGAAGTCGAGCGGAAAATTGATTTCCTGCAGCACATATCATTTTCATTTATGAAGATTAATGACGCCAGACAAAGCCGTCCGAGGTCAGATTAAATTAAATAGAAAAGGATTATTTCAATGTATTTTAATGAACGTCCGTATTGGCGTTTGGGATTTAATGTGATGAATATTATATTCGTCCACACTGAAGTGTAGAACATTGTCCGTTTTGTTGAACCAATTCGCCAGTTTTGGACGTTCATGTTTCATTTCGCAACATTGTTGTAATTTGCGTACAATACGTGTCCTGCCAAATACAGTTAGCGAAGTTTGCATGACACAAACCATGGAAGGGTAAACTAATCTCGATGGCTGTCTAGTACATCGGTGAGGTCGTGGAGAACCCGTCAAATCTTTCTTGTGAAGGGTAAAGGCATGTTTCAGACAAATGGGTTAACTTGGCCCGTCCAAATGCCTGTTAAACTTGCCCAATCTAACCCGCAATGTAATCGATTAATCCTAAACTTAGCGGCTTTTCAACATAACGCACTTGGGCATTCATATATAACATAGTTTTGAATCGGCTTCAGATCAGATGTCGACTTCTATTCAATAAAATTACTGCGAAATCGATCAAAGGCGAGGTGAAGCTCTATTGTTAGACAAACTAAACCGAAGTGTTCCATTTATCGTTTTGATATTTCTCGGGCCGGGCTACGTTTGGCTTCAGAGTACAATGCAGTTGGAATATAACATCAAATAGAAACCATCGAAACCATCGTTGAATTGAAAATAATTATACTTTACCGGGGAGAAGTCGTAGAAACAGTATTCTATTTAAATATTGCCTTTCGCTTGAACTCTTTCAAACTTTTATGAGAACTTTCAACTCCTGTTTGCAGATCAATTAACCTAGGTACCGGGTAAACAGGTACTAACTTTATTTTACCGAACATGAAAGAAAATATTGAACTCTTCGGTTTTATTAAAATAATTGATTTTATTATAGTTGTGGGGGTAGTAGGCTTGTGATGATCAGCTTAAGCTTAGCTTGCCGCGCTTGGTCCGTGGATGGGTGACCATCTTTACATACCAAGACCCCTCGTGGATCTTTGGGAGTAGTTACGGGTCGTCAGAAGCCCGAAAGTCTGTCAACTAGCCTTAGTAAGGGGTTTCGTATTACCCTGAAACTGGATTGTGAAGGTCACATAGGTCGCTCCTTGTAAAATACTGGTACTCAGCTACATCCGCTTACACTTGAAACCGACCCCAATATCGGTGGGAAAATATAGTATAAATTATTATAGAGTATAAGTATATATTTATAGAAGTGACTACCTACTTAGCTGTATGGCACACCTGAGCAGTCAGCCCTGGTTCCACCCTGCTGACTGACGAGTACGAAGTCAGTACTATAGCACCTAGAGTTCGTGCCGATTCCTACGATTTTCCCTTCTCCGAATTATTTATTTTCTGCCTTTTTTATTCTAATGTAACAAAGTTATGTACGCCATGTTTAGTAGATCAGGGTAGCATGTAAAGCAGCCGTCGATCTCGGGATCTTGACAGGTGATGAGACCGCGCCCGGCGGCTGACGGGAACCATTCAACGGAATTGGATACGCATATTGCTTCTGTAATAGAACTGCCAATACAATCACGTCAAGAAAATTATATTTCCATATCAATGACTTGGATTCATATAGGTATTAAAGTTCAATTTGACTTGTAGTTGAAGATTATGTATGTGCTTAAATATGTAGTAGATTCTAGTTACCTTAGAACATTCTAAACTTTCAACAGCTTACCTAAGTAGGTATTTCAAATATTAACTCCTGTGACAAAATCTTGTTGAGATATTTCATCTAACGGTCTCTAAAACCAACACCGCATAGGATAAAATAGTACTATAGAAAATGAGCTTTGATTTCTATCCTAAATTGTCACGCCTTAATAAAATGTATGCTCAAGTTGGAGCTGCAGAACCGCAAGCCAACAGTACGGCTGACTCGCTTCTTGTTTGATTTGAGACACGAGCTTAAACCAAAGCACTACGCCTGGATACCCACAGAATACTAACTACACACCATAAACTTACCATTTTCATTAAAAACCCAGTTGTAGAAATGTTTTAAACAAATCAGCGTCGAGATTTTACGAAACCGCCAAACAGAGCGCCAATTTAAAGTTTCGGAACTGTTGTTAGCACAATTTTTTCCCCTGAATACACTGAATAACGAACATTATTCATTGGGATGAAGCAATAAAACACCGACCACCGAAACCATGAGAAAGTAATTTTGCCTCAACGACTCCTGGGAGACACAGTCTATCGGCGAATCCTGCGGAGATGATTTATGGAAAATATTCACAGCTATTTACTGTAGATACCATAGTATGTCGTTCACGATTTTACGATATATGGTAACATCGTGAACGATATATGAAATATTTTCATATTTTGAAACGTAAAAGCCATCTATCACAGAAAACGCAATTCTAAAAACAATTTGACCTAGACTGCAGACAAGGGCTGTGATCTTTCACGAAATTGATTGTATTGACTCACACGAATGGATGTATGAAGAATAAAAAGTGAACGAGTAACATAGGGGCCGCAGCCCGCACGTTTGGCAGCGCCAATCCATTTGACCAGAAAATTGAATCCTCGTTGTTATTTCGCGTAGAGAGAGATTAATTAAAACGGCGATCGCCAATGTAGTAAATCATATATTATGTAGGTACAGCCGCAGCTCACATATTGTGCAACATTGATTCGTATTAACTATATAAATAAACGTGGATTATGGCCTGTTGTGAACGCAAAACGATCCAATATCCCTTTTTATTCCAACACAAAAGTTGAAAATATTTCAAAAACTATTTGCATAATTAACACAGCCGTTGGATTTTTTAAGCGACAAGATAAACTCACTCTAAATTCTGTCTTATCATCAAAAGACTTGATATAAAAACGAACACAAAAGGGGGACTATAAATGTGGCACTGAAATTCCATTGAAGTCGACGATGGGAGAATTTGGCAAGCCTTTAGGCTCGCATGCCACCAGAACAAAAGACGTCCGCCGAAGCGAGCCCTACGAATGACAAAACAAGGACAAGGAATTTTAATAAAATCCTTATTATCTATTCACAGCGGCAGTTACGTTCTTTTACGAGCTAAACGGCACCGGAGAAGTTCGGTCGCGGGATCGCATCGCGCTCTCTTGTCGCAACTTTGCTAATATCTTGAAGAACATTCTGAACCGACTTAATTGTTCACCGACAACAGAAGCACGCAATCTGTGTTTAACGTGTGTAACTTCCCAAAGTCGAGATAATGAGGCCGCTTAGCTTAACCGACACTTGGTAGTTCACTTAGGTCCTCGTTGACTACATTCCTAGGAATTGTAAGGACATAGAAATACGTCACATATCAAAAGAAATCTGGACCTTTTTCGGTTTGGGATGACTAGCGCAAAAGCAAGGATGACTAATATGACACGTGTTTTTTTTATGTTTCAGGTAGGTATTCCTCTTTTCTCTCTCTTCATCGTGTAGTTTATTTAATCCCTAGTTCAGCTATGGACATTTCTAGCAAAAGCCAATGTTTGCCTAATGCTACGATAGTCTCGCCAAACTACGTTATTTGAGGTTTCATCATTCCGCCACAATGTCATTTGAAACCTTTCACCTCCAGAGATTATATTATAAAGGGTACATTTGTGTAGTTTCGACGTAGGTAGGTATATCAACCGGCCCGCATGATTGGATCAGTTTCTAAGACTGGGTACATATAGAGGGCATATCGACATAATTAATCATAGCTAAATGGTTTTCATAAGAAAGTTGCGTTGAAAGGACCAGTCTGCTATTTAATTTTCAATATTATTAATCTCAATTGTATCATTTACATTAAGGTGATTTGGAATATTAGCGTAGGCACCACGCTGAGTTTACAAATAACTAAGTTACTGGAAGAAAGCACAAGAAGGACTCTGAAACTGTTCAGTTGCCAGAATCCTTTATGCTCGATTCCTATAAACAAAAACCGGCCTAGTGCGTGTCGGGCCACGCACAGTGTAGGGTTCCGTAGTAGCCCGTTATCACAATGTAGTACGATTCTGTTGTTCTTTATTCTGAATAGGTAAAAAAAAAAACATTATTTGGTTTTCAATGCAAGTTTTTACCCATTATAAACAAGCAACTACTTCATCTTAGTCACTTTAAAGGATTAATGCTAAGGATTTTGTATTTGGTACAAAATTATCCAACACCCAAGTTCAACGACTATTACTGCTAAACTAATAAAGTTATCTTAACCGCTATACTTTTTCTTTAAAGTTCATGAAATGCACTATCATCGAGAATTTTTCCAGATTTTTCAAGCCAGTAGTTTAGCTTTTAGAGGGGGGGGGGGACGCCCTACTGGAACAAAAATTTGCACTTTAAACTTTAATATTTCGTAAATGGAGCATTAAATCGAAAAATAATTTTAGCAACCCCTAAGCCATTTTAGAAGACCTATTCAACGATACACCACACGATGGAGTAGATGATGAAAAAAATATTTATCCCCACTTCACATGTAGGGGAGCTACCCTAAAAAAAAATATTTTCCAAAATTTTATTTAACCTCTTTGTCGGCGTAACTGATATACGTACTCCTACAAAATTTCAGCTTTCTAGTGCTAACGGTCACAGAGATTAAGCGAGGACGGACAGACAGACAGACGGACGGACAGACAGACATGGCGAAACTATAAGGGTTCCTAGTTGACTACGGAACCCTAAAAACGAATCGTTTTGCTTTTCAATGGTAGCATTTTTTATAGCCAAACTGGGCATACAAATAGATTCTTAAGCTAATTTTGCCTGTGATAACTACTTCCATACGGAGGGTTTACTATGCATAGCTATGAGGTCTTAGCTTCATTATTGGTTAGGATCAAGTCTTAATTGTGAACATTAACGGTCCGTAAATTATTTAAATCGGTCATAAGTCGTTTTTTTTTTGAGGGGCCCAGCCGTAACAGCCGCACAGGTCGATCGATCAGGTTCAGCTACGCTTGCCGCGGTTGGTCTGTGGATGGGTGACCATCTTTACATACCGTGACCCCTCCGTGCCTCGGAAAGCACGTTAATCCATTGGTCCCAGCTGTCATTCGTGGATCTTTGACAGTCGTTACGGGTAGTCAGAAGCCCGAAAGTCTGACAACCAGTCTTACCAAGGGGTATCGTGTTACCCAGTAACTGGGTTGTGGAGGTCAGATAGGCAGTCGCTCCATCTAAAGTACTGGTATTCAGCTGCATCCGATTAGTCTGGAAGCCGACCCCAACATAGTTGGGAAAAGGCTGGGCAGATGATGATTATACGTCGCTTTTAAAACACCCACAGGTGGGCCTATAATTCATCGTTAGGAGTCATAAAATACCCTGTAGAAATATTTTTGTTGATGTGATTGTAGGCTTTAAAAGAAATAGCAATAGATGACAAATTATGGCACGTAACATCGCCTTCTCTATTGGGAACCCGAATATATAATTGCCATAATATTCACCGAAAACAGTAATGCCTATTTGTGTATAATAAAAGTAACGTCTTTAATAAGAACCATAATATTTTCAGTACACAAGTCTGCCTTCACTTCAAAATATACTAACTAAAATACCTAACAAGGTTTTATGTTTAATTAAGATTAAAGACCTCTAGTTAGTAGTGAAAGTTGCAAGAGTTCAATTTAAAAAGTTTAAAGTTGAAAATCAGTTAAAAAATAAAGTTGTCTTTTGAAGAATAAGTGTAATTCAAAAGTATCAGTGGTGAGACGAGTCTACATAAAACGAGATAGAAAGTAAAATAGTTTTCGGTACGTATAAGTATATCTCGACCTGTAGGCTGTCGAATAAATTTTTGATTACGGCCTCAGGTTCATTGATATTCTTGGGAGAGAGTGCCGATACGACCTTCAGGCCGGGTCTGCACTTAGCGGTAATTTACAGTTTAATTACTGGTTCTGGTTTGGGGGAGGCGGGCCAACCTCGAATTTATACGGTGCTCGACATCACATAGTTAACAAGTTGTAGTCATATCCTTTCATTAGGTACGATCGATGGAGCAAGAACATGATCGTTATGTAAGGACCTCGAAGATTTTGTGTAGCGTACTCCGTGGTGGGATGGGAACTCGATGAATTCCGATCCGGAAGAAGTCGTAGCTATATTATAGGAACATTGAAAGTATATTTTAGAGTGGAATCAGTAGTCACCATCCTATTTTTTAGGGTTCCGTAGTTCTGACAAGAAACCCTTATAGTTTCGTCATGTCCGTCTGTCTGTCTGTCTAAGGTTTTGCTAAGAGACCGTTAGTACTAGAAAGCTGTAATTTTGTAGCAGTGTGTATATCAATTACGCCGACAAAGTGGTAAAATAAAATTTTGGAAAATATTTTTTTTTAGGGTAGCTCCTCTACATGTGAAGTGGGGATGAATATTTTTTTCGTCGTCTACCCCATCGTGTGGGGTATCGTTGAATAGGTCTTCTAAAATGACTTCGGGGTTGCTAAAATTATTTGCTATGCTAATGATCCATTTGCGAAATATTAAACTTTAAAGTGCAAATTTTTGTTCCAGTAGCCCCCCCCCCCCCTCTCTAAAAGCTAAACTGCTGGCTTGAAAAATCTGGAAAAATTCACGATGATAGTGCATTTTGTGAACATTAGGTAAAGGAAAATTATAGCGGTTAGGATAACTTCATTGGTTTAACAGTAATAGTCGTTGAACTTGGGAGTTGGATAATTTTGTACCAAATACAAAATCCTTAGCATTAATCCTTTAAAGTGAAGTAGCTGCTTATTTATAACGGGTAAAGACTTGCATTGAAAAACAAAATATGAAATAAAAAGCAAAAAAAAAAAACATAATAAATTGTCATAAGTTTCTGCCGCTAGATGGTGCTGTTCCAAAGGGTTACATTTTCATTCGAATACCTATAGAAGTCACAAACGAACTTTGTTTAATTTTCGAATTACAATTTTGTGAATTGAAATAATAACTTGGCAGCAATCGTAGTCTTATTTTTTAGCTTTAGCAGGAAGAAAGTGGTTAATCAGTGGAAAATCAATATTTTGTCATTAGTTTCGTATCGCTTTTCGATGACAGAGGGCGTTGTGCCGTGACGTCACTTTTGTAGACAAGGTATTCAAATTTAAAGTCGATTTTTGTCGACGGTCGTAACAAATATGTATTTATAGAATTATAATCATTACAATCAGTAATACAACTTGTTAAGTTAGTATAATCCCCAAATGTCAAGATTTCATGAAATAGTCATTCTTGGGGATTACTTGGTCTTAGAGAGTTGTGGTGGTGACTTTAATGATTATAATTCTGTAAATACATATTTGTTACGGTCGCGAATCATATTTTAATCAACGTACAACTTAATACTGACCCGCAAATTGTAAAAAACGTAAAAAAAGAATTAATTTCGCGGGCTACCCTGGCGCTTTCGCCTTAAAGGAAAACATCCTGACTTTTGTTAGAAGCTGAAAGCACGCACAATATCCTTGTAAACATTATTCGAATAATACACCCCTCCTGTCAAACATGGTATAGAGTTTGGAGAATAATAAAGCCATTCAGAAGTTTCCGTAAACTGCAATAAAGGCTTGCGAATATGGTTTAATGCATTCAGTTGCGAGGTTGTGACGCCCATCGTTTGAAGCACCCTTAACCCACTTACTGGGTAAAGCAAGCTGTTCACAATATACTGTTTTCTTTCTGTTTTTCAACCGGATACTGTATTATAAGTTGATATTTTTAATGAACTCTTGGTTAGACGTTGATTGATTTTTAATTTTCTCTTTATTTTATTTTTTTTATTATGGATGCACGACGCATGCAATGTAATTAGCGGTGTATTTGTAGTAACATTTGCTAAATAGGAAGGCTAAGCGTGTGTTATGTATGTAATTACATTCTAGTTCTTACACCGTTTGTCCACCGCACAATGTCAACGGGACGTCAACGAGAAACGAGATTATTCGAACCGAGCGTGACGTCCTGGTGACGGCGTGGGTGGACACGCGGCCAATAGTACTCGTAAATGTATGTATTACCGCTACTTCGGCGCCGTCATCTCGTTTTCGTTGACGTCCCGTTGACGGTGGGGTATACAAACAGTCTTAGGATTGAATAACGTCGTCTATTTACTGATAAAACAAACTTGCAATGACTTGGTGGTAGTATAGGTTAATGAACATAGTTCTATCGATTGATTGGTTATCTAATGAAATTAATATGAACCCAGGACCGTCATAAATTAGTCTACTGAGATAAGTGAGGCCAGTCAGGTCATGCCTCAACCATTAAGGCGGACACCGCTTCGGTGTGCGGTGCTGCGGTGTTTAACTTTGATTGTAGACCGCACGGAGATGCGGTGTCCGTGTGTGCGGTTTTTGTATACAAATCAAGTGCAGTTCTGCAGTCAAAGTTAAAAACCGCGGCACCGCACACCGGAGCTTCCGATGCAGTGTGATGACCGACTTAGTCCGCCTTTGTACTGTATTTTGTTTTACTTGTGCATAAAGTTTGATTAAATAAATAAGTTACAGCTAGAAGAAGAAGAAGAAGAGGAAAAAGTTATAGTGACCTCATTGTTGATGTTCTTCAGAAAGGTCAGGTGCGTAGTAATCGCAACCGGCATGCGTGTATGACCAGATGTATGAACGTACACGAAGCAAAAGGAGTCCTCTTTCAGGAGTGACTAGATAGGCGTCACGGCGCCCTCACCTGCCACCTGACGCAGGTCCTCACCGGACACGGATGTTTCGGGAGGTTCCTGGACATCATCAGGCGGGAGGAAACGCCCGGGTGTCATCATTGCGAGGATTGCCCAGAGGACATGGTGGAGCATACGGTCTGCCCCACTTGGGCGGAGCACGGCCGTGTCCTCGTAGAGGCGATCGGCAGCAGCGGCGACCTCTCGCGTCCGGCCTTGGTTCAATCCATGGTGCGGAGCGAGAGGGAGTGGGAGACAGTCACCTCCTACTGCAAAGCAGTCATGCTAGCGAAGGAGGTGGCGGGATGGTTGAGGGAAAGAGCCTTACGTTCCAGCCGGCGCGGGAGACGCTCCGGGCGTCGGGAGCCGCGTGTCGACTCCCGGCCACCGTAGGCGCGGGCCTGCGGACGGAGAGTAATGGGTTGCTCACCGTCCGATCAGGAACAGGCCCGTGCCGGACGGCGCGTACGTGTTCCACGCACGCCTCAAAAAGATGTCAGCTACAAAGAAGGGGCCCGCCAGGGCCGAAGCCTGCTGGGGCAGCGGGATTGTTCGAAAAGGTTACCGCTACCCCGGAACATAATGGGCTAAGGAAGGAACAGAGGTGGGTTTTAGTCAGTAAGAGTCTGACACTCCCTTCCGCTCCACCCAGAGTGGGAGGGGTCATTTGGTGACTTCCCACCCTCAAAAAAAAAAGAGATCGTATCGTAGGTAGCGTTCATGGGAAGAAGGTGTGAGTGTATGTATGTGTAAGATAAGTTCATGAATTGGCGCCTATGCAAGAACTCGCAAAAAATGTAATAAAATTATTAAGTAGCTATGATTGCTGTAAAGTAAGTGTAAACAAATATAGTACCGCCCCAAATCAAATTATCGTAATACCCGTTATTTATTTTGATACAAATATAATTATATCCTGGCTTTTAGTAAACTAATCCTGAAACAAGTTAATGGTAATGTTACATAGATATAATGATATCACAATCTTCCATTTAGTAATTGCGAGTGTAATTTCACAGCAATTACAACAATTATTATAATAAAAGGGATCATTTTGATACATAATATCTAATTTAATGAATTTTCCAGTGAAATATGTTTTTCTTGTAGTCATTATTTGTATGTTTCCGAACGACTTCCGAAAATTTTTTCACTATGTAGTATGTTTTTTGGAAGTCGGTTATATGTCTTTTATTTTGTTTAAGTGACTTATCCTTATTTTAGTTCATGCTGCGTCATAGCATGCAATAAGGTTGAAATACGAATGTGGAGTCCTGCAGCAGCGCCTCTGAAAATAATAGATAGACGAGAAAATTTCTCGTCCTTCAGTGCATAACTTCGACCCTAGTTAATAGGGTCGAATTTTTGCACCGAAGGTAGGTAAATATACGAAACTACGTGTTTCTTGTTAAATCCACCTTTTTCACGAAATTGATATTCATATTAACCTTTTCCAAGAATCCATCCTGCATGAGTATGAATTGGGATCAACTTATAAATCATAAGCATGTTTCAGTTTCTAATAAACGGAATTTTTAGAAGGGAAGAGATGACCATTTACAGGAATAAAAGAGTCAATTAATAAAAGTACATAGCAGGAAGCTTTTACATACCTAGCCATTGAATGTTATTTGAATCCGGAACATGTAAAGTTGCAAACACGAAAAAAGTGTAGATAATAATGTTTTCGCCGCAAAAAGTGGATAGTAAAAGGTAATCCCCGCAACAGGATAATGGTGCGTTCGGTAGACCGAAATCCCGTTTTAACTTACATACCTATCTATTTTTACGTATTCTACGGAACACTTGTTTCTGTTATGCTCGTGTAACTTTGGAATCTATTATGTATCTATTATGTTATATTATTATGTAACTTTTCGACCCACACTTTTTGTGATCTAAATGTTTTGACGGTAACGATGTCAAACTCTCGTACTTAAAAACTTTTTTACAAAGGAGAAGGGGACTTCTGGGCCCAGCAGTTAACTAGTTGAAATGTGTATTAAAAAAACTGTTATATTTTTCTAAAGGAAATCACAAAGTACGGTACCGTGTTTCTACCTAGAAAGCGAGAAAACTTAAATTAAGGTCATGAAACTAAATAATCGATTAAATAATTCCTGAGTTACTACTAATCGATTATGAATAAATCGGTAAAATATGAGAATATGTATGAAAATCGAGTGACAAGTGCATATCAGTCTTTCGTGGAATCGATTGAATAGATTCATATTGATTTTTTTTCTTCTGGCAACACTTGTGTCTGACATACGTCAGTCACTGACTGACAGATGCACTCGTTCGTTTTCTTTCGTTCTGAGTGCGCACGTATTATCCTTGTTTTATTGTTTAACCTCGGCTTTGCACATTATAACGGACTATTTGACGGATCTTGCTACACTAAATTACCTGGCTCTCTATTTTGGACAACTGTTTACGCCTATCGATTGTACCTATATTGACGACATGGATCGCTGTGTAAATTGTACGATTGCGACTGGTCGCAGTAACTCTATTGGTAGGAGTCTTGGAAGATGAGGCGATTTTATCTGTTATTCGTCCGTGGCGTGCATCTCAGCCTGTAGGTAAGTTTTTACGAGATTCAATATTGTCATATTATTGTAATTGTATTGTAGGTAGAAGGACTGTGGGCTGCTGTGCCCATGTAATATGCATTAAATGGTACTTATCTCAGTTCGGCAAGATACCAAGAAAATATCGTACCTCCTGCACAATTTTTAGATGATATTCTCATAATTATTGAAGATGAATAATACATGTTTTATACATATATTGGTGTTTTATTTTACTTCCTCCTCTCCCTTTTTTAGTTTTTAAAAGGTTGGTGGTTGGTTGGTTGGTGTTGGTGTTGGTGGTTGTGCAAAGGTTCGTGTAGCGACTGTCCAGGGCGCGGGAGAGCCAAACGTGTCAGATCTTCGACACGTCACACGCTCCATACATAAAACCATTACACAACCAAAGCCATTCAAAGTATTTCGTAAATAACATAAAAAACTACATTGTTATAATATAACCTCACTTTTACTATAATTCATATAACTTGATTCCTGGATAGCCAAATTTCACCAAATTTTCAGTGAGGCCTTGTTATTATATCCTCTTACAAATAAGGCTAGTTTGATTCAGTTAACACCTGGGCCCAGGAATCTATGGAGTCATTCCCTTCTCCTTTTTCACTTGTTAGTTGTACGGTCAGCAACATCAATATTTTGTTAATAACAAAGATTAAAAAAAACTGAAATGTTAATATTTTGCTCAATAACTGAGATTAAAAAAAACTGAAGTGTTAATCGACTTTTGTTGCTGACTGTACCTACCCCACACAAATACATTTAACACTACGTGCTATGTAAATATCAGTGCCAGGAAATTATTAAAACATCATCAATATCTAAGTGGAAAAAAATCGTATTGTTGGAGCTAACTCAAAAACTGCCCAAGCAATAGTTAATAAAATTTATGTGGGACCACCCCTAAGGCCTACTTTATCCATTAAAAAAAGAAATTTGCAAATCCATCTTTTACAAACATTAAAAAAAATATACATCCGAATTGAGAACCTCAACCTTTTTTGAAAGTCGGTTAAAAAATGAATGTAAACTGATTGTATTTTTGACAGATTGCGACTGAGATTAGAATTCGAACGTTCTTAAAAATACGGGAATTGTCCCTCAGGTCAGCGCTTAAGAAATACTTTGTTTCTTAGGGCCCATTTAAACGTACCACAACCACCCCACATCGCAGCGACAAAATGCGGGCAAGCAGTGTTTACGTGTGAATAGTGTCGCTGCAACTTCTTGCAGTTACGTTGTGGTTGCGTTGTGGCTGATAGTTGCGATGTGGTATGTTGTGGCTGGTGTTTGCAGACAGATCGATTCCGGCGTCGTCGCGGCGACGCAACGTTGTGGTTGCATTGTGGCTGCGACATCGCCTAGATGTGGTCGTTATCGCCCATAAGGTTAATTTCGACGGCCAGATGTGGTCCGCGTCAATAAACTATTTGTTTTCATACAAATTATCACCCGTGCACGTGGTGCCATTGTGTTGTGGTTGTGGTACCTACGTGCGATCGGGCCCTTACCCCTGCTAAGAAATGTTACAATGGTATAAGCATTTTAAAATGAGGTTTATTTCTTTCATTCTTAACGTTTCGTGCCCTACGTAAATCCTAAAGTTGACTCTAGGGGACGTGTTAATTTATGGTACAATTCCTGAGGCAATTACTCTGAAATCTGTCTGTCTGTACACTACTTGAATTTTAAAGGGTCCCCGAGCAATAAAATAGGATACTCCGGTTCTACTAGAGGGTCTCGTAAGGGGTTTTACTGTGTGATCCGGAGTCGCATACGCATTTATAAGTACTTCTGGCACCCACATTAATTCTACCGACTGTCCAAGTAGGTAATTGAAATGCTAATGTCAAGATTACCAAGCCTGATACAGACTGGCCTTTAAGATTATTCTGTACAAATAGATAAATCGACCGTAGATAGATCGAGGAACTACACAACACCATCAGTTATTTTGGATACCCGATCAATAATCCGGAAACTTATATTATATTTCTAAGTATTATAAGCCTACGCAGCACGTGATCGCATATAAATCATGTTTTTTCTCCAAACAAAGGCACAATACTGGATTCTGGTCGATTAACGATTATTCAATTCATTCCGAATCATTACCATCATCATTCTCTTTCACGCGTGATTGAACATCCGATTTCATTCCTTATTACAGTTTTTACAAATAAAGGAAAATCGTTAGGGCACGTCGGATAACATTGACTCAAGGAAAGTGAGAAAATGAGGGATTACGAGTCGGTAGCAGTCGGCAAACATTACTTTATGATAAATCTTCCCTATTCGTTGGATAATTTTATCTTTGAAGAAATTCAAGAAGAAGAAATTCATTTTTTATAGTTCAAGCTTTGTATGTAGACCATTATAAACCAGCCTTCACAGTGCGTTCAAGAGAACGGCCAGCTTCGACAAACTTGTAGAACAAGTTAAATGAGGAAGCGGTCCGTATCAAGCGTGCATTGGGTGACTTTGAAAAATTGTCGCCAATAAGTCTAGTTTCGCATTCGGCGCGATCGTCCGTCAATGTCGGCGTCGGTCGTCGGTGTTCGGACGGTGGGCCAATAAACGTCGAGCGGACCGACGGATCGCGCGCCCGTCCGCACTATTACCACATTAACCACTCCACAGAAAATATTTAGGACGCGCCCCTTTAATATACGTCTTGCTTAGATCGATGATTTTCTTTCAGGGTTTAGTTTGTTTTATCGTCAGAGCGTCTCGAGTGGTGCTCGTCTGATCGTGTTCATTATTACTTTGATGAGATAAAGATGTCTCTGTGGTGCATCATTAATTAAGCAGTCTAAGGTACCTAAGTGCGTACCTAAGGGTCCTAAGTGCAAATATATTTTCCGGGTAAATTTTCATGCCCATATGGATATCTAAATGATATTGTCCCATGTGGGTTTAAGCAAATAATATGAGCATATCCATCCAGAGAGAGAGTGTTTAAGTAGAGCATTTTACTCTTTGTCGGGAAAAGTCTTGACCCCTGAGTTTGTTCCGCCATTCCTTCCTAGGGATAGTCATATAGGAAATGTCGAACTTAGCTACATTTTTACTAAAAACATGATCATTTCAGTGTGAATCTTCAAGAGTAAAAGTTGACAGGCTTTCCTATATGATGGCAATTCCTTTAAAAAATCAGTTTCTCTTCATCCGACAGTGAACTACACATCTATAATAATGTTCTAGCTAACAACATTACTCTGAAATCGCAACAGTTTTCGATGTTCTTCAAAGATTCTTCGAAAGTGATTGTGATTTTCTAAGACCAATGAACGCTTAGCAACCGTATAGAACAGATTGAAATCCTCAACTCTAGATAAACGTTTTCCACTGGGTTAGCCGTCTTTTGACAGCTGCCTTGGAACGTAACTATTCCAGATTACGTAAAAGTTAACTTTAAAATGCGTAATAATATAAATTTAAAACTGCGTTATTTTATTAAATTATTATTATTATTATTTATGACTTCTTACAGACATTATGATACCGTACGTATATCAATTGTGACAATTTTTATTTATTCTGTGAATAATATTTACATAATTTTGACAATAAAAATATATAATTGTTATGCGTACCTACCTCCCTATTAAATTACATTCTATCGTTCTAAGTGATGGGATCGAATGTATTCGCTTCAAATGAATAAATCGAAATGAATCATTTTGTGTTATAAGTACATAAATCAGTATAGAAAAACCTTGCAACCACTCAAATATCAATAAAATATACAAATTGTTTACCAGGATACAGATTTGCCACCATAAACAAGATGTTAATGTTTTATTTCGAGTTCATAAAATGTTATGAATATGCAACATTGTGTTTTAATAAGTAGTAAAATTTATGTGTACAACACAATTGATACAGCAAACCAGCTTCCTAATTGCGTAATATATATGTCATGTGAATTATTTTTAAAGGATATTGCTAATCCGTTGCTTCATATGTTCAAAAAATGTGTCTACTCAACAAAGTACTTAAATAACGCAATGAATGTTGTTGAACTGTCAAAATGAAACGCATTGCTACTGATAGTGTATTATGCAACTACCCTACATTACATTATTATTACAATTACATTTAAAGTAAACAAAGCGGCTATTTTATATTGTTTTGTATATAATAATAATACACAGGCATAGAAACCGCACCACTTTTATTTAACAGCAAAAAATCGATAATTGATACTACATACCAATTGAAGTAAAATTATCGAAATGTGTGTTATACTAGTACCTATATAACGTTGCTGCAATCACTAGTTCGATCTGTCAAAAAATAGTTAACCTAGTGGACAGACTATAATTGGCATAGCGAAGCCTATTATCCAGAGTTGAGATGTCTTATACTATTAAATATGTCACAGAGAAGTTCTTTAGGACCTAATGTACGGTGAACAACTTTGCGAGGTGGCTTCAGGGGATCAGACCGGAATAAATCGAAAATCGAGTATACGATGGATGAATCAAAAAAGTTTGCTCAAAAATAACAATGCTTATGACACTTTACCTTTCATCGGTTACCTGTCGATATATTCTGTAAAAATCTAACCGTGAAAGCTTAGGTGAAGTGAGACGGCTCACGTTAAGCTCACTTCATCTAAGTTTTCAGTGAGATTTTTACAGAATAGACCGGCTGAACTTAGCGTGTTTTAGGTATAATACGTCATTGATTTTAGGGCTGATTGTTCAATCGACATATAATTTTTATTCGTGGAATAAAATTGTCGTCTGACAGATTTTGCATGGAAGAACTGTCAAAAATTCAAAATTATTCCTCGGATAAAATTATCTGGCGTTGGAAAAATCAGCCCTTATTATAATAATATGTTTTATTTGACACTTTTTATGAAAACATGTTCCAAGGGGTTGAAATTGACAGTGCGTTATGGTTTTATCCTTATGTATTACATCAATGGATTCGACGTCGACTGTGCTTTGTTGCCGATTGATCGAAGAAAACATACGGCGCAAGTTTGATCGATTGTCGTTCGACGTCTTTACAAGTCGCGGACATTGATCATCTAGAATTCTAGAGTTATTTTAAACCTACACGATCATAGTTCATCAAGGCATCAATTGAAAGTTGAATCGACTGGGTGTAAAGGCACCCTAGTATTATTTTTGTCCAAAAATACACATTGGCTGTTGTTGGCCTGGGCCGTTGACAACAAAGTAATACAGTATCGACAGCAGTTTGTAAACGTCCAAACAGAGCATTGATCTCAAACATTCCTGCCCTAGGGAGTACATTACACCGAACACGGGCCGTACATATATCTCTACCCTTACGAGGTATTTACATAAAGTATGAATACAAATGATTACATTGTATTCACAAGAGCTTGGCGACCCGCTGCAAAAAATGGTACAACAAGTACCAGGTTTTTGGAAGACAAATATCTGACACAGTTCGTACTTAGACTGTCATCGCACAAGACTTTATGCCTACTACTGCTTCTACTTTATGCTTCTCCACTTGACATAAACCTTAAGTCATCTTTTACGACACCCACAAATTCTAATGTCAACAACAAAGGCGCTTACCTTCATTATTAAAAAGTTCGCGCATGCTCAACAACATTGTATTAATCTGGGCTTTGAACAGAGTTCTCAGTTAGAAGACAATGATGCCGCAACGCTCAGCTCACCAAGCAAAGGAATGGCCGACGTTAGCATACATAATGTCCTCGGACAAAGCAAGATTTATTTGAGGTGCCACGCCGCCGGATCTACGGCACTACGGCGCTACACGGAACCCGGGAACCAAGACGCTTATACCGACATTTGTTGCATCCCAGTTTACATAATGTTCCCAGATAAACGCTAACATTGCTCTTGTTTACTACCTGAGTTGAATTTCAAAACACAAACATACATATTGTAACAGAACTCCGCCTTAGTTATTAGCAAAGAAGCGGACACAAATCCTTCGCTGAAATTGCTCCATCTGTCCGCTCCCTTAATCCTCAGGACATCCTTTTGGGAGCGTGGTTTGGGACGTACATTGTACACTTTACGTGTCCCTAGATACCTACAATGTACCTGATGTCGAGATGGTATTTAACAATGTAACGTTTCGAAGTATACCAATAGTAAATTCTGTTACATGTCCAGTGAAATGTCACGGGATTTCAGGGAGTCTCGGTAGGCACATAAACTTGTGGTGGTTGTGCAAAGCTTCGGTTTTCATGTGAGCTCAGTGTGGTGGAGTTGCATCTCGTCGCATCACTCGCCGGTCGCTGGTCGCTGGTCGTCGTTGCAAACAGCAACAAAGCGCCAACTTAAACATGCCTGCCGAGCGTGATGTGGGGACTAGAGCGGATTTATAATGTAATAGAAGGATGGGATGTGCGTCCTTTGTTGTGAACTACCAAGACTTGAAATTATAACCTAGTTATAAGTTTACAACCAATTTCATGGGAAATAATGATAAAATAAGGACAGAATAGAATACCATTTCTTTTTGATAACAAGAAGAGAAGTTTTAATTTGGTCCAAAAATGAAATTTAAATGCCAACCCATAGCTGAAGGCGAGGAAAGATCAAATTTCTTTTTTGTTATTTTCTAAATAGCAGCCTTTCTCCAAGTCAAGTTGTTAGGAAAGTTGTCGCTTTCTCAACTTTTTGATTTATACCCGCGTCCTACACATTCGCTAAGGTCCACCATTTGGCTAGAATGGCGAGATAATGCCACCAGGCTTTAAAACTTTGATCGCTATCGTTGTTACTTTGTTGTCTTACTTTGGCGAAAAACGAATGGTCGATTAGTACTTAGTAGGTTATTTTATTATTGGATTGTAAAGAATAAATATGCAGCAAAATGATACCCAGAATTACGGTTTGGATAAGGTATAAGTATGGTCAAGCACACTTAGGCTGAAAATGTGAACCATAAAAAATAATAGGGTATTCGAAGAACCAATAAAATATATTTGAATACGTATCAACTACATAAATTTCAGTTGGTTTTATATCCAGCAAATACAGGGGGAGCAAATAATAAACTACTTATACGAGCAATTTCTGGAAGCCGGTAAGTTTATACTGCCATTACTGGGGATAATCTAAACAAATGCGAAGTATATTCCATTGGAAGACGTTCAATCAGACTTTAAGGCTGTGTAACTCGCTCTGGTGACGTAACTTTATATTCGCTGAGGAGGAAATTCACTGAGTTTACTTATTATGCATGCAAAGGGAGATCGTAAAGTCCAGAAAGATTCCATATATCGTGAAGCGATGGAGTCACTCAGCTATAGATAGCAAAACGTCTAAACAATATCGGTAAGATAAGGTAAATAGACCCCGAATTGTCGAGGCGGGGGGCTCAGTAGCCGTGGCTTGGTCACCCACGGTGAAGCGAAAAGGAACCCGAGGAGGGGCCGCTCGGCAGGGCTTTTGCCGGTAAGCCGCCGGACGGGCAACAAGCAGGTTCCGGTGCCGCTTGGGCGGGAGTGACTGCCTATCTGACCTCCACAACCCAGCCACTTGGTAACAAGATACCCTTTGGTAAAACAGGTTGTCATGCAGACTTTCAGGCTTCTGACTATCCGTAACGACTGTCCTAGATCTACGAGAAACAACCGGAACCAACGGCTTAACTTGCTTTCCGAGGCACGGAAGGGTCTCTCGTCTCGGTATGAAAGGGATGTGCCACGAGGGGCTCGTGGCACAGTAACAGCCACAAAAAGTTCCCAACGAGCACCGAATTAAAATAACAACGAGATATGTGTAAACGAAAGAGAGGTAAATATCAAAAAGAAAGAGATGCAAATAAATAGGTACTTTAAAAGTCGATTTCATTAAAGTTCTCATGTCCGCTACAAGATGGAGCTATTGAAAAAAATATCGCAATAAAATAAATTATGCATGAAAGATAGATAGATTATGTGCGCCTCGTCCTTTTTCGCAAGTCTAAATACAAAATATATAAATATTCTACGCGTTTCGAATCCACCTAATTTAAAAATCTTTTGTTATCTCTGTATCATGTAAGACGCTGAACTCTTGGGTCGCAAGATTTATTTTTTTAAGTTAAATGTATTGTTGGACTAAAGGGACGATAAATTATGGAAAAGCAGCTTATACCTACATATACAAAGTTTTAAAGTAGATACAGCTGTGTTTCAAAAATGTACATAGGAATGTAAGAATTCAAAATATTCATAATAATCAATATAAGTATATTTTTAGTACCTATATATCAATTATATATTTACGATGGTTTTCCAATGACTTTTCTCGAAGCAATAAATTCTGATATGTACTTTAAGGGTTAGCATCGATAGTTGTAGGTGTATTTGTTTACTATACGCCTACTAGGCAGCATTCCTGGGGTCATTCCAATAATAGCGTCGGTGGCCCGCAGTATTCTGGGCTCCTGTTGGTTACCAATCGCTAACTACATACCAGGGTTAGAGAAATCTACCTAAATATAAAGGCGTTATCTAATGCGGTTCATTCGCTAATCACTTTCCGCAGATACCTACGTGTTTGCAGGCTAACTCGTAGTATTAAACAGGAATGGTACAAAAAAAAAATAGTTTGCGAAGAAGGTAAAACACAAAAAATTAAAATATTTATGAAATTACATAATTTATAAAAATATTTGATCATTTCATCCAAATGATGCTTTAAATATGTTTATGGTATATACTTTCAGCTATAACAATGAGGAATAAAAAACTGCAAAAAAAAAAAGGTTTTATTGTCCTCGAAAAAATAAAGTGCTCAACTTTTTTTGCAGACATTTTTAGCTGATAGATATATCAAGCATCCCGCTGGGAAGATAAAATGTTTTATTATAATAAAAACAAATGATCCACATTAATCTTCATTCTTTAAATAATAAGAGTACCTAATCGATTCTTTTGTGTACCAAAAGTACCTAAGTTTACACCTAATGTTCAATAAATCCAAAATTACCTTGAAAAGGTCTGGCTCACTTCAAAAGCCAAATTTATTTCTAAAAGATAGTTAATCGAACCGATTTGCTCAGGTACGCCGCGTCATTTATTTCATCCTTCTTGTTCCTTGAATTCTCATATTTACTGTAGTAGGTACCCGTACCTTTATCAATATGATAAATTTGATTGATGTAAGCAAATTCCTTATTAGATACATATCTTTATCTTTGTCTTAGGTATATGGAACCATAAGAAATATGGTTCCCAACCTATTTGCATAAAATTTTAAGATCTAATATAACTTGGCATACCTACCTTTGTTTCTCCAAATTGTATTTTCTCGCACGCATAATAGCTTACGCATAATTTTTTTAAGCATAATTTCTCTAATCATAATAATGATTAAGCAGATTAAGCATAACATTCTAAAGCAAAAATTTTGCATGCTGCATGTTTTATTTCTAACGACGTCAGGTCGACGGAGCCCCGCTGCGCGGGGCTTCTATTCCTGTCTGCAGGGTTTAAAGGAACCTAACCAAACCGAATCTCCGGGTGCCCTTCGCTCGCTCTTGCATCCTACGTCGCCTAGTAGCACAACATATTGAATTTTAAAGACAATACTTTAATTTTAATTTTAAGTACTTTAGTTTAGTATTATGCGAATTCAATTTATGCCAAAACAAATTAGCCTTCAAGATTATTATGCCAACATAAACTGTATGCCAAAAAAAATATGGCAAAGTATTATTATGGCAAAACAAATTATACCAAAATAGTGATGCCACAGTATTTTACGAAAAAGAACATTATGCGAAAAGAAGGGATCCCAAGAAATATCGGTTAAGCATAAACAAATATCGTTTCATGTCATACATATAGGTATGTTTGTAATTCTCGAGAATCCCTCTGTTACACTTTTTTTGCTCTACTTAGTAGGTTCTAAACATTCTAAATACATTTCACATTCTCTTTGATCGAAATACTTGTCAAAATATTCTTCAATTTTTTTATTAATTACACAATATTTTATCCTGCTGTTCTATTTTGTTTGTTGTTCCGTAAGATACCCATCAATTACAGACCGACTAGCATACCAGATAGTAGGATATTGATTTTTATTTTCTGAATAGAGCATTTACCTATTAACTTAGTTACCAACTAGAAGTGGCTATACCATAAGCATTGACATTTCAAAATCGTTGAAAAAACAAAACAAAATGTACCTAATAATGTCTACTCATTTTGAAAGTACAAAAACAATTGACAATCAAGTTAGCATAATTACCTTAAATCAAACAAAAACTCAACGCGTTTCTATGCTTTACTATCGGGCAATTCGTGTAAAATATAAGGGTAGACCGCAAAGTTTCGCCGTAGTTAAACCACTTACAATCTCTGCCAACCGGCCGCAGAAGAATTCCGTAACGGCGGTCTCGGGTTGACCGCTCGGCGAACGTTTATGACTCGCCTTACGAGATGATTAATGTGGCAAGGGTCTGATAATGATCTGATTAGTTCCGGGGGTAAGCACGCTTTGGCTAAGCCGTATAAAGGTTATATACGACACCATTATTAGAGTGTTGCTTATAACCTAAAGGTCAATTATTTCAGTAATAAAAAAAAAACCGGGCAAGAGCGAGTCGGACTCGCGCACCGAGGGTTCCGTAACATCCGGGTTTATGCATAAGGTTTATGTTTATGAAATTAAATGTTTTTTTTTTTTTGAGTTGATTGAATGAATGGTAAATTGTCGTTTACGATTTATGACGTATTAAAAAAAAACTACTTACTAGATCTCGTTCAAACCAATTTTCGGTGGTAGTTTACATGGTAATGTACATCATATATTTTTTTTAGTTTTATCATTCTCTTATTTTAGAAGTTACAGGGGGGGAGACACATTTTACGCCTTTAGAAGTGTCTCTCGCGCAAATTATTCGGTTTAGAAAAAAATGATATTAGAAACCTCAATATCATTTTTGAAGACCTACCCATAGATACCCCACACGTATGGGGTTGATGAAAAAAAAATTTTTGAGTTTCGGTTCTAAGTATGGGGAACCCTAAAATTTATTGTTTTTTTTTGCTATTTTTGTGTGAAAATCTTAATGCGGTTCACAGAATACATCTACTTACCAAGATTCAACAGTATAGGTCTTATAGTTTCGGAGAAAAGTGGCTGTGACAGACAGACATGACGAATCTATAAGGGTTCCGTTTTTGCCATTTGGCTACGGAACCCTAATAAAAACGTTCAAAGTCTAGTCGCAATATCATCTCAACGACAACCAATGTCAAAAACTTGTCAAAATTGTAGGGGTATTAGAGGGATTTTTGACAGATTGAGACTGAGATCAGACTGTGAACGTTCCTAAAATTATGAGAATTGCCCCTCAACTATTTTTTTTTTATTTTTTTATTCGACAATGGATTTTAGATCGGTAATTTATCTTGAATATAAAACAGTCAACACACACCAAATACTCTTTAAATTAAAGCTTTAAGGATCTTAAATCTGTTTGCATTAAAGGTAAACTGACATTCTAACAGTACTCAATGAAGTTAATTTCATGTCCTAAGGCACTTACTTACTAGACAAAGGGGTAAAGTTCCACAATATCACATTAATTTGCCGTGTTATTAACGTGAACATAACTTCTCCGTTAAATTATAAGTAATGTACATTTTTAACAACGTGAACTTACTTTAATAGGCACCTATTTTTCACAAAAATTACACCTGGAAAAACATTATACACAAGTTGAACGTTCCCGGGAAGCTCCGCCATTTAATATTACCGTACTATGTTAACCTTTCTTGGAAGTTTTGTCAGTGACACGGAGAAAAAAAAAAGCAATTTTCACAAAGCTGGTTGTCAGAAATAAAGTTGTATTCAAACAAATCTCAGTGTTGGGGATACTCATATCTATTCTACGCGATAAGGCTGCAGCCGTCGCTTAATTTACACCGAATATGTGACGCGATACCCGACCTTTATTGTATAGTAAATTCTTTTCTACTTGCAAAATGTTTAAAACTACTATGGAGACATGGTGCACGTGTTTCCACAAAATTATTATATTGGCTCAACACATTTCGCTTTATATGTTCGTTTTACAACAGTTTTCATGACTTTTGTCTTGCTACCACCAAAACTACAATTCCGTTTTCAACATAAAGATAAAAGAGCAACAATAGTTTATATAACATAAAGTCTGGAAATATAACATTTATTACTAAATAGTTTTATGATAAAAGCAATTTTATTATAATACTATTTTGTTCTTTATTCGGAAAAACACAATGTATCCGAATCACCATTAATACCTTTCGGCTAATTTTCTCCACGATTTTCTAGACGTTCATTTGATAGCTTACGGGTCATTTACTTTGTTACAAAAGGTTATAACGGAGAAAACAAAGCATTAATATGCACATATTTCATAAAGCATAACAGCCTTTGTTTATATTGTGGAGCAAAAATAAAGCCTTGAATTTGCTAAAACAGAAACTAAGGGAGACTTAGAATGGGGTTGAACGGGTAACCGAAGAAATGCTTTGCAGTGAAACACTATATATGTTGAATATACGCTACACTACTTAGAGCGGTCCCTCACTGCATAGTACCTACATACATATTATACGTATGTACAAAGTATATATGGGATGTAACAGAATTGAATTTCTTAGTCATGTTCGCTGAGTTACGTACGCTGAAAGCTCACCTTCTGCCTACACGTTTTTCGAAGCCCGCATATTTGCATGGAACACAATACCTTTCAGTAAGAGGATAACAAATAGAGTTTCGAAGGTTATTGATAGTTTCGGGTTTAAATCTTTGTAAGTAAGTACAATGATGGCTAGTTTGTGAGACTCCGTAGTAGGCAGGCACCTATACACCTAGACCGGCAGGGTAACACACTATCAGTAGCAATGGGTTTAATTTTGACAGTTCAACGACATTCATTGCGTTATTTGCATTGTTGAGGAGACACATTTTTCTAACGTATGGAGCAATGGATTAGAAATATGCTTCAAATTGAAAGTAATAGTGTGTTACGCAAGAAGGGTGCTGAAATTCAATACAGACGTTCTTGATTAAATATGTGAAAGGCGCCGACAAGTGAAAACAAAACACAAACAGAATACTTTGCCATCACTCACTGACATATCGGATATACATTAGAACCGAGTACATCCCAAGGACAGCCGAACACATCCGAAGCGGGTATTTTTTTTTAATCTTCTTATAAACAAAACACGCGCGGTGTCGCTTACCGTAACAGTGTCGCGAGTTCAATGGTTTTTCCCAAGTTTTCACTTCAAAAAAGTTAGGGTTAATATAATAAGTTTATAATTATGGTCTAATATCTAAACAAATTTTGTGTTTCTTATAAATAACTGCCTATATGGAAAAACCATCATCTGCCTAGCCTTTTCCCGACTATGTTGGGGTCGGCTTCCAGTCTAACCGGATTCAGCTGAACACCAGTATTTTACATGGAGCGACTGCCTATCTGACCTCCACATCCCAGTTACTGGGTAATACGGTACCCCTTGGTAAGACTGGTCGTCAGACTTTCGGACTTCTGACTACCCGTAACGACTGTCAAAGATCCACGAATGACAGCCGGGACCAACAGCTTAACGTGCTTTCCGAGGCACGGAGAGGTCTCGGTATGTCAAGATGGGCACCCGTCCACAGAACAACCAACAGCAAGCGTAGTTTGAACCTAATCGATCCATCTGTGCGGCTGTTTTTTATTATTTAGCCACGGACCTATATTTAGCCTCGGGCCCCTCTTTGGCCACGGGCCCCTATATGGAACAACACAAATTTAAAAAAAAAAACAGTTATACTTGGAACGGGAAACTTCAAAAGCTTGTAGGTAGGTACTGTGTTCGATCACTGAATCAATTAAACATGTCCCACTTCAAATGTCAATTACCCAAATAAATTGAAAGCTAATTTAGAAGTTTAATTTGTTTGCGAAAATAGAGTTTTATTATCCAACTGGGATGTAGTTTATTTCAATCTAGTAGGTAGATAATGGTGCCTACCTATTATGTTTATAACACAGCTATAAAAATTCAAAGGGTTATGATGTACCAGGGAACCAAATTGACTGTCACAAAAATGTAGAGATGACGTAAACGTTCTTCTAATACTTGTCTTATCAGACATGCGTATTAAAAATGTATCTAGATAACTGTATGGTACTTTTAGTATTGATAAAGGACCAGTTAACCACATAAGCCTAATTCCCGTAAAAGTCCAAAATCAAGTCACAATCTTATCTCAACGACAATCAGTGTCAAAGACCAAAAGTGTTTTTAGGTTTTTTTGACGGATTGAAACCGAGATTAGAATGCGTCCGTTCTTAAAATTACGGAAATTGCTCCTAAGCTGTCGATGCAGTTAAACTTCATGAGCTATAACTAAACAAACCGAATAGTTTAAGTACAATAGATGGTCGGAAGTTTGATCAGAGTTGGAAGCTTCATTTGTTGCGTGGCGAGCGAGCGCGCACCCCGCGTACGTGCCCCGAAATATAAACCGACCCCGAACGAATGCACGTAACAAGGCTATATAATTAAACCTTATTAATCCCTATTTATAGCTACGGCTAATCCCTTCGTATAGGTACGAGTTATTTATTTCCATTATGACGATGGACCCGGAGTGACGAGATGACGAGTATTGTACCCGGAACACCCGCCCGACCCGCCTTTTAAATTATAAAGCAAAATGGAAAAACCATTATGTTGCCAACGTGACGTGCTGGGATCGCCACTTCATTTTGATTAAACGTGCCAAACCAAAACCTATTTGAAGATTTGTTACTTAGAAAACCGGTTCAGTAATGAAGATTAGACGCCTACTTTTATTACATTTTTTGCTGAAAGCAGCAAGGCTTCGTATATAATCCAATTTTCCGTAATTTTCTAGACTCTCACATAATCCAATTTCACCGCCAAACTAGCGGATAACATGAATAATAAATGATATTTACTTTGTCCTTAATTGGAATTTCAGGAAAATGATACTAATTTCACTTTAATTGTGCTCAAGCCATAATTGCCAAAGTTTATCTTTGCCTACTTAGACCAAGATCTTGGTAAGGGCCATACTTGAGTTGTTAATGTTATATTAATAATGTACGGTAAAAATACACAATAAATAAGCCGTGCGGAGGGCTCGGTGTCTCAATATGTCCCCGGCGGCCACTCGTATTGCGCGACGTACATTATTTTAGCTGTTCGCACATAATTTACAACCAGAACCTCTATTTTGCAATTACACTTTTACGATAAAATATGATATAGCACCTCAGACAGTTGGTACCTTTTCTGTTTGATATAGGTCCAGAGAATTCTCGCTTTTTAGTGATATAATACCAACCTTTTGTCGACATGTTAACGCTATGCACGCAGACTCTTACCTGAAATGAAAAAGTAATAGATTAGTTCTTTGAAAACTTTGATTACATACATTAAAACATATTTTTGCACAACTGATGTTGGAATTACATTTGCTCTTTCGCTGAAAATACTTTTTGAACAGCCGCAGGGCCCGCATGTTACCTTTAATATAATATTTGTTGGAACTGGAAAATTACAAATACAAAAAAGGACCTTGAATATCCTCGCGAATATAATTTAAGCGGTTGTAGGACCGCAAACCAAATGAAAGGAAAACTCGAGCGGGTAGCAACAAATAATTAAACAATAAAATTCGCGCGGCAGATTTGGAATACGGCAGTGTGCATACTGGAGAATAAATGAAACATTTATCAATGTCGGGCTTTAAACCGAGCCCGACCCGCCCGCATCACCGGCTTGGAACAATAACCCTCATCTGTATACAGATGCAAACGCATTTGGAATGAAAGGAAAACTGTCTTTTGCTTGGTAAGCCCCATTTCATACGTCATCGAGCATTGAGAAGCGATTTCAGCGCTTTTTGTTGATTTGTTTTCACTTTAAACGGGCAAACGTCGCCGCCGGCAGCGGTACGAGTCACGAGCAATTGACAACAGCGTTTAATAATTCAATGCGGCTTTGTATGGAAATATGGAATCCAATCTTCTCGAGATTCAATTTTTTTTTATTATTACAAAGATTCTAATAAAATTGTATGTAGGCTTGATCCTATATGTTATATTAAAACATTTTTACAAAAAAAAAAACAACCGACTTCCAAAAAAAACACTACAAATTGAAAAATAACTTTAATTTCGGAAGTCGGTGTCTTTGGTTCCGCATTTTCTATTATCGACACCGACTTCCGAAATTAAAGTTATTTTTCAATTTGTAGTGTTTTTTTTGGAAGTCGGTTGTTTTTTTTTTTGTAAAAATGTTTTTATTTTTCACTTTTTAGTTGGTCAGTTTGTAATTTATCTAACTTACAATAGCCTAATGCCAACTGTTCATCACCTTTTACTAAATATTGTTTTTCCCGATGCTGGGACGTTAATTGTTGAGGAGTTCTCCCGGTAAGTACCAGAAGAACTCCTCAACAATCACTCACCATACGCATTGTGACGAGCATAAATTGCTTATCAAACATATTAATGTAATCGAATCGCAACCCGTGAAATATTTGTCATTGAGTAGTTCCGATGGCCATCTGTGGTCTTCATCATCAGCTCCAAATGACAAAATGACTTTACCAAATGATGATTTCCGAGAGCAAAAGCTCAAGTTACTTTAAAAAATACCCAAATCGCTATAGGTTTGCCTATAAAATTTGAGGGTTTCCCTCGATTTCCATGGGATCCTCTCATCAGATTCTAACTTGATGATAATGGGACCACCTCGAGAGTATACCCTTTCAAATAAAAACAAAAAAGAACTTTTGGAATCGGCCCAGCCTTTTTCGAGTAATCGGTGAACATACACAAGGTAGCTACTGTAAACTGTTGAGGAGTTCCCTTAACTGTCCTTCGTCTTCATCATCAGACCCCTAATGACAGTCACAACCCATCTAGGTGTAAAGTTCACAACAATACAAATTAATCAAGCCCAAACACAAGGTAACTGCTGTAGATCGTTGAGGAGTCCCCTCGACTATCTTTCGGCTCCATCATCAGATCGACTCCAGGCCTTCATTAAATTGTAGTGCTTTAAAATACTTAATGAAAAAGTTAACAAACGCACTGGTCGCTCCTACTATTTTTGAATATTCCCCTCGATTTCACTGGGATGCCATCATCAGATCCTGGTTTCCTTATCATGGTACCACCCTTGGCATATATCCTTTCCAACGAAAAAAGAATAATCAAAATCGGTTCATAAACGACGAAGTTATCCGCGAACACACATAAAAAAAAAAAAAAAAAAATATATATACGGTCGAATTGAGAAACCTCCTCCTTTTTTGAAGTCGGTTAAAAAGGAAAGTTCTTTGTTCAATAATAGGACGAATGAACGTTAAATAAGTTTTGTTATTTGCCCCAGACATGTTCTACGTGCAAACACCGTGTCTTTATGAACTTGGGTTACCACGTCACGTATCTGCGAAGACACTCGTGATAAGGGAAAAATGTCTATGTGCTTAATTTTAAACATTCCGTTATTAGCACATACATTTGTGAATTTTATTACCATAAAAGTGGGAGGTTGATAAAAATGGTGATGATATTATTATTATTATTTACGAACAATTTATTGTTTGTATTTAAGAAAATTTTAACCTTATTTATATACTGTTGTATTTTTTTTATTTATATAAGTATCTATTCGGGGTACAGACGCCAGGACATCAAGTTACCCAAAACTGTCCAATTTTCTCAATCAACTTTGAACCTTATGCTTTTGCGATATAGTTGAAAATCTATTAAATAAATTTGACAGATTGTAGTAGCTTGATGTGCTGGCGTCTGTAGACAAAATAGTATTTTTACCAAGCAGGCCCTTTACTTTATGTAGTTTATTTCATCACCACTGCTCAAAACGGGGAAGGAAAACATCGTTAGGAAACCGGATTATCCTAGAACGACATCCAACAACCCGCACTGGGCCCGCGTGTGGTGGATTACGGCCCACGCCTTTCACAGTGAAGAAGCCTGTCTCCTAGCAGTGGAAACATATTAAGGGGGTACCCATGGTAAAACTAATCACTCTAATTTCATCAGTTAATATATGAACTCAGTAAAATCTATGTACCTAGGTACTTAAATATTCATTAATTTGCAATTCTAAAATCTGTGCCAAATAAGAATTTAATAAATCCCCTTCTTTAAATACTGCGTAGCAGTTTAATAATTTAGCTAATAATAAATTCGTTTCAATTTGGAATGTCGCTAATTAGCAAAAATCCAATTAGTAGGCATTGAAATTAAATTAATGGTTTTACATTTTCAATGATGATTCATTCATTAATAAATGATTATGAATGATGTGGAATTATATTATAATAAGTCCGCCAGGCCGAATTTTTGTCATGGTAGTATAGAAGTATGAGGAACAGGGTGTACAGTTCCTCTACCTCTTGTGTCTTGGCGGGCAATTGCCCGATTCATGTCAGGGCATTGTACCCATGCTAGTTGCGCGGTAAACTCTGCTTGCGAGATGCAGGATTTGGCGTGACGTCAGTATGACGCGTTGTTCGCATATGGCGTTGTAGATACCGCTACAGTGGCATTGATGGCCAATCTCAACGGAGACTAGCCATCAGCGCGGGAGATATTATAGTGCACAAGTGCGTGCGCAGACACAGGTGCACTCTCTCTACTCTCAAATCATAGTCCGATGGAACGGCCAAAAATTCGATACGACCGGAGATTCGAGAGACCAAGCGCAGGAACAATGGCCGGCGAAGAAGCGGCGGCAAACGGCAACGGCGATGTGATACCCCCATCAAGTATTATGGCACTGTACATTGTGCTTAAGAGTTAACCCGTTCCATAGACTAAGTTTGTCTTTCTTTAGCTGACAGAAACACAGATCTCATACCAAAAAAAAAAAAGTATATAACAATAAAGGGATTGCTATGCCTACGGCCACTCAAAAAGTCGAAATCCTTTCGGTATTGCGAATCAAGTTACAATACCCGCCGACAAAGCCCTTAAGCAAAGAGTTGTGCAAAAATATTGAAATGTATTCATAGTGAAGCACCATGGGGTAAGTAACCAGGGTATTTGAAATAAAACCTACGGAAACCTTTCGGAAAAAACTTCCCCTTTCTCCCACGGGAAACGTAAGCAGGTTAACATAAACTTTTTCAGGAGCTCGTATTTTAACATTGTCTCGTTTTGTTCGATATAAATAAATGTCACTCGTTGAATTTGCACATGGATGGAAATACGTTTGTATTAGTTACTAGTTGTGCCCCGCAGTTTTACCCGCATAAGTCTCGATCCCGAGGGAATATCAATAAAAAGTATCATGGTCTACCCATGTGGGAAATTTGACCCAAATCAGTTCAACGTTTTTGCATGAAAGCGTAACAAACAAACATACAAAAAATCAAATCTATTCTCTTTATAATAATACTGGTTTCTTCCCGCGGCTCCGCCCGCATGGTCGGGTCGGAAATTATCCCACGGGAACCTACTACCGGGATAAAAAGTATTCTAGTTTAGTCCTAACCCAGGTTATGGTATACCCATGTACCAAATTTCATCCGTTCAGCCGTTTTGGCGTGAAAGCTTAACAAACAAACAAACAACCCCACTTCCGCATTTATAATATTAGTACCTATAGCATTTATAATATATATTATAGCGGCCCGCGGTTTCAGCCGCATAAGTTACGATCCCGTTTATTTTCGGGATAAAAAGTATCCTATGTGTCAATCCTGGCTATCAACTATCCGTGTGCCGAATTTCATCCAAATCTGTTCAGCAGTTTTTGCGTGAAAGAGTAACAAACATCCAACCATCCAACCTAAGATGAACCATAACCCGCATTGATGCTGTCAGCATTCGGAGAGCATTTCAGCTTCTACAAAAATAACTAATAATGAATTCCTAGCCTTCACAATATACTGAGAAAGGCTATGAATAACAACCAAAACCTGTCTAGTGAAGCACCGCCTACCCTCACTTATAACCTCTTGACTGCTCTATCAAATCCTCCTCCAGATCCCTTTCTATTAATATACTTGAGGAAACAATGGGCAGGAGAAAGACACAGCCCTGATTAAAGACCAAATATATCAAAGACGAGATAACTAAAGCCGTATAATAAACAAGGCAGTCCGATAGAGATGGGGTATTGATTCTAATTTATTATGCAGAGGACGGACATCTAATCCTACGGGTGCCCGATAATATCAACCGTTCATTCCTCTAACTAATACAAACACAGAGCAAAAGTAATTACGATAAAGAACCCGAAACATGACACCATGTGGGGCCATTTAGAGATCCTTAGACGAGATAAAGTTCCACAATTGTAACCGTTACGCAACTAAAACTAATGAGGTGAGAGTTTAAAAAGTCAAGAGATAATTAAAAGTTATTTTAAGTCACAAATGTTTATAATGTAAGTTAAACAAGGGCGCAGTTTCCAAGAAATGTTTAAAGTCGGAAACTCATTCGTCGTCTGCAGGAGGGTGAAACAAGTCCGTAAATTCGCGTTTCCGTGTCATTTTCCATAACAATGTCAAAACTCTTGTTATGAACACATTATTTTGTTGGAACAAAAAACTGTGCAGTCTGAATGTTCTCGACGACAAGCGACTGAAGAGAAATGCAAAGTTTTGTTTGCAATCTTTATTATGACTATAACAATGAAAGTACTGCAACAATAAGCACAACGAAACAAGTCAGCAATAAAATGTGTGTGAACAATACCTTGCATACAATAATGTGTGTGTACAGAAAGTCTCGCATTGTTTAGGGTTCCAAGGGTGCTAAGGGGACCCGATCCCGAGGGATCGCTCCGCTGTCTGTCCGTCTGTCACAGGGCTGTATCTTTTGAACCGTAATAGGTAGACACTTGAAATTTTCACAGAGTGTGTGGTATTCCCACACAAGAAACGTGTTTTGCCATATATAGTTTAAATATTGTTCGGTGGTACGGAACCCTTCATATACAAGTCCGACTCGCACTTGGCCGCTTTTTATAACGTCTATTTTCTTCATGGAAGACGACTGGTATTCAAACACGATATTGATTTCTCGCGTGTCGCTTTCATCCGCATACCTACACCCATGTACCTTCACGGAGGAGTATTCTCGTATTCACACGAAAGTAGAACATATTTATTTGGAGAGGAAACATATTAGCATAACCGCGGAGTAAAACTAAGCGTAAACGAACCTTTTCTTTACAACGTCGCTAAAACGTTACTGCCGAAACACATTCTGTTTCCGCGAACGTCACGTTTTTCCTGCTACCCCGAATATTTTTTGGAGACAAAGAAAACAATGCATATGTCGGCACACATAGCTATAACTACATTAACTCTAAGGGACGCTGATTTCCGGAGATGCAGTGAAAAAAAAGGCGATATATCCAAATGAAAGAAACAAATAGATGAAGTTTCGTGTTGATTTTGAACAAACAGGTTCAAATTATGAAAACTTATATATGGAGTGCATTCGATACACATTTCAAGGGACTATTGATTTATTTATTTAACCATTCATGTACACACATAATTATATAAAAGACAAGAAGAAAAGAACAGAAAAATACGTACACAGGTGATCCTTATTTTACTATATGATACTTTTATAAATAAAACAACGGCTTCTCCATAAAAAAGTATTATAAACACATTGTTTAATCATATTTGTCCCGACCTCATCAATTCAAATTCATGCTATCGGGGAATCAGAAAAACAAAACACAAAACGCAATATGCGATATGCCATTGTTATTATTGAATCGCGAGTATCTAAACGAAACTCATGACAGTAGAACAGTTAATTACCAGAACAGGTTCGAGAGCCAGCACCATCCCACCCCACCCCCTCCCCGGGATTAAAGTGGGCGAGGGAAGCTGCGTAGCCATGCAAACTTTGAAATCCAAATGAGATTCGATGTGATAGCGCGCCTCAACGGCAAATACCGAAACAGCGCGGAAATCTGATAGCACTGTACTGCTAAGCACTTTAGGACCAAATTGAAATAGGATAGGTGATCGTTGGCGTTTGTATGGGGACAGAGGATTGAATTGAAAGCCAGCGGTTTTAGAGGACCAGATGGTTGCAGTCAAAATCACAATGGTTAGCTGTGATTTTGAACAATATTGTTTGACCAAACAAATAAATATTACTAAATGCTGATTTTTCAATAGTCTAATAACTTGGTTTTAGAGGACCAGATGGTTGCAGTCAAAATCACAATGGTTAGCGGTGATTTTGAACAATGTTGTTTGACCAAACAAAGAAATATTACTTAAGGCTGATTTTTCAACAGTCTAATAACTTTTACCTGAAGAATAATAATTAGGACAGTTTAGCATATTTTCTATTAAAAAAAACTGTCTAACCGCAATATTTATTTCTCAGATAAAAGTTATCTGACTAATAAAAACAGCCCTTAGATCTATAAAAAGTAGAATGCCACTCATAATATTAAATGAACAAGAGGCCAACTTTAAGACCATAATTTTACTTTACTTACATAAATAAACCTATTTAAATAAAGTATTCTCTGAAGGGTCCAGCGAATCCATATTGACTGAACCCAAAGGGTTAATTTCAATTAAAATCCGCCATAACCCTCAACGCTAACATTTTGTGACCTATAATAACTACGTACCCAATAAAATACTAAATTGCGCGAACAGTTTTATTAGTATAAGAAACCATATAAAAGCCAAACACTTGGCGTTAATTACAACTCGTAATATTGTAATTTATTACTCGGAACAACTCGTGGAAGGACTAATTTATTAATTCCGTCTTTATTTATAACTTGCGGAATTTCGCCTGAATGGTCCTGGGGTACCGATTTATATTCAATTTTATGACACCTGGGGAATTAGGGCAGCGGTGTCTGAAGTTACTACCTTCTTCTTAATTATACTGTGTGATTTATTCAGCCCTAAAAAGTTGGCAATTCGAACAAACAAGTATTCTAACCGCTTGATTACGTGTTTGTTAACCCAATCCCTAGATTACGTGTTTGTTAAAATGAGGAACTTTTCCTTTTTCATTATTCTAACTTTCAGCACCGGCCTATTGCCAAGATATGTCTAGGTTAATGAAACTTACGGGCTAGCGTTATGATTATGGCAATATCCACTTAAATTCGTAGCGGAGGTCGCTTTAATAACGGGCACACCTCATCCAGAATTGGACGTATGCAAAATTGCGAATCGATTATCATCGCCAGCTATCAATTACCTCAAGGTAATATCACGTTACGTTTGAAAATCGCATAAGTGGCAATAAATTGCAGCCACACCACCTGGAAAACACATTTCCTTTTTAAAATTTAACATTTTCTGCATCAACTTTCGCAGCTACATCAATAACCGTAGCATTTCTAGTAACATCTACTAAACTGCTACGAACGACCGATTTTATTATACGTAGCTCACATTCGGCGTAACGAGTAACCCCACTCAACGTAGCGCTACGGTCCACGAAAGTACTACGCTCGTAGCACCGCGGTCGTAGCCGTAGTACTTGAAACGGTTACAAATTTTACGTACCATTAGGTAGCCGGATAAAGGGAAGGCAGTTTGACTCGCTTTCAAATGTAGCCGTTTATTTTCTTAGATTTCTTCCGGATTTGAAACTTGATGGCAGGTATCCAATAAATTAAATATAATGTTACAGATGTGCAATTTAGTTTGTGTTGATATTAGAGTATTTGTACCTATATTTATAGTTAAACAACCTTCGCGTAAAGAATCCATTAGGAAGTTCGCTAAATGGCTTGACAAAAATAATTTGAATATCAAAGATAATTTGAATATCAAAGATAATGCACTTCAGATAAAGTACGCCCGGCATAACTAATTTTCACATACATTACAAAAATGACAATATTGAAGAAACAAATGATACAAAATTTTTGGGATTACAGATAGATCACAATTTAAATTGGAAAGGACACATAGTATATTGTGTAAAAAATTAAGTTCATCTACATATGTTATATAGATTATCCTCCAGAGTAGATACCAAAACACTTAGGATTCCACGGTATACTTGAATATCCATTACGTTACGGTGTCATTTTCTGGGCGAACTCAACTTTATAAACACAGCATTTAAGGCTGAAAAAAGATGTCTCCGATCAATGTTTAAACTTAAAACTACAGACAGTTGCAAGCCTTATTTTAAGCAATACAATATCTTGACAATATTGAAGAAACAAATGATACAAAATTTTTGGGATTACAGATAGATTACAATTTAAATTGGAAAAGACAAATAGTATATTGTGTATTGTTCGAAAATATAAATACAAGGAAGTCCTTGTATTTATATTTTCGAAGTAGCTGTGTTTGTAAAGCAAAATCCAAGTAGTTTTGAACGACTAGCTGATGTCATCATCATCTGCCTAGCCTTTTCCCAACTATGTTGGGATCGGCTTCCAGTCTAACCGGATTCAGCTGAATAACAGTATTTTACATGGAGCGACTGCCTATCTGACCTCCACAACCCAGTTACTGGGTAATACGATACCCCTTGGTTAGACTGGTTGTCAGACTTTCGGGCTTCTGACTAACCGTAACGACTGTCACAGATCCACAAATGACAGCCGGGGGACCAACGGCTTAACGTGCTTTCCGAGGCACGGAGGGGTCACGGTATGTAAAGATGGTCACCCATCCGCAGACCAACCGCGGCAAGCGTAGGTTAACCTGATTGGTCGACCTGTGCGGCTGTTATTATTTAGCCACGGGCCCCGAACGACTAGCTGATGTATTTCTAAGAAATAGGCCTGATAATAGTAAATTACGTCAAGTCAACTACTTTGGTGCGCAGAGTAGAGTGCGTGAGGTTTTGATAAATAAAACGTACTACAGTGTGACTGAGCTTTTATCAGAGAAAAGATTTGCCTGAATTGCTCTGGGGGCCTAAAAAGGCCACTTTGGCAAAATCATAGAAGGATAACATTATGAATCATAATGGACATTTAACTGTTAAGTTAATCGTATGAAATCCCATAGGTGAAGGATTTTTCAGTTATATTTTTTGTCTGTGCTAAAATACCAATCAATCCAATCCAAATCCAATCGCAATCTCTTTGATTATACCTGTGTAGTGCAGCGAAAAAAAGAAAAATACGGATTTTCTTCCCCATATTAAGATTCATAATTTTATCTTTTTATGATTCTGCTAAAGTGGCCTTTTTAGGGCCTCCTGCCCAATCCAGAGCAATTCAGGCAAATCTTTTTTCTGGAGCTGGCTTACTGGCTTTTGACTAAACTTAATTTAATGCTAATAATATAAATGTTGCATGCCGAATGGTAAAATATACCCATATTTCCAAAATAAATGTCTATTCTATTCTAAAAATACCGGATTATAAAAATATTTTCATAGCGCTATTTTCACTAACAAGCATTTTTAAAAGTAATGACTATTCCACAATTATTTGTGCTAAAAAAATTCTCCTGGCTCGACATAAAAGTGACATTACAAAGGTTCATCTTATAAATACGTCTTTATATCCGACTTCCAATTTGCAACCAGGGAGATTAGAAGAAGAAATCTCCATTTTAACCTATCACCAAGTGTTTATCTGATCCGGATTTCAATCAATTGCTTAAAACGATGGAATAAACGGTTTTTTTGCAGAGATCCCTTTCCATTCCTCGTCGAAGCTTTACGAAACGTCTTGTATATACTGAAAAATATACAGGGCACAGACTTAACTCCCAGAAAACGTTACAAGTTTGGGTTATTGTTAATTCAAGCTCCATTATTCAGAAATTCACTTATTCTCATCCGTTCTGGATAACAGCATCATCATCTGGCAGATATCGCTTGGCCTAGAAAGCTCAGTTTCGGCATGAAATATGTTTTGCTATCAAATTTGAATAAAACAAGGGCGCCAGAATTGAACGGCAGCGAAAATAAAATTAACAAAACCTTCACAGCCTGTATCATGATAACAATTGGTGTAACTCATTTGGAATGATACAATGTTCATTTGAAATGATATAACGTTCATTTGGATATAACACGTATAACACATGGTGCCGAATTATTATACGGATTATATGAACGTATAAAAATGTGTACGAGAATATTGTTACGAAAATAAAGATGAATTGGACATAAAAGTTTATACTGCGCAATTAATACAACAAGCAAAAAAAAAGGCCCGCAAATATTTTTTTACTTGTGCAAAGTTGAGTATAATTTGGTACATCAATTAAAAGTTATGGTAGAATAAAAGTTATATGTTTGACATGACGCAAAAGAGGAATGAAAAAAAAGCCAACAAAATAGCTTAGCTTGTTCTTTGATGTCTACAATTTTAATATGCTTTGTCTGATGTATAAACAATACATAAACTTACACCATAATTCAATACTCAACAGTTTAGCGAGGACTAAAATATTCTAATTCACTATAGACGCATATCCAGCCATTTAACCTGAACATCAAACGACATCACACCACCTAAGTTCAACACATGACATTAAAGGTCACAATAATTCATCCTCACTGACAGTTCACAACACAATCACCCTACACGTTCCACAAATAACTTCATCCAACAATTAATCCTAACTGCAGGCAATTTAACTCAATAGCTCATCTTCGGTCTACCGTACCATTAAAGAACTTTAGATTCTTACACATTAAACTTTCATTATGGATGCAGTTCGGTCGCGGCACAAAAATATAACTAGGTACAGAAGGTTGACTCCATGCGAAAAGCGAAAGCGCATGCATACATATTTTTTTTATGAATTGTGTCTCGCATTTCAACCTAGGAAGTTTTCGGCTGTTAACCGGGCTATACTGTGGATGCCGTAATAAATTTGTTAATACATCCACGCAATTTAATAAATCAAGGCCTCCAGCCAGGCCATAAAACTTATAAACCAAGCAATTACACGCTAAGGGCAAGGTTGGGTCGTTTGGGGAAGACAGCAAGGGACAGACTGAATCAGATCAAACCTACTGTGATTTCAGTCTATGTAATTATACGAAACGAATGCCAGTCTGTACGTAGATGTGTGTCTATGATTGTGTGCGTGTGTTGTCGCTTGTTGTACCTATAAAGCCGACCTTCTGTACTCATCCATTTTGTGGCCTCGGGGTCCCGCAGAACTTAGTCACGGGACTCTCGCCGGGTGCCGAGAGAATTAGAACGAGTCATTAACCATAATAACAAACTGCCGACACTGATTAAGCTGCTAAGTAAACCTGCCTACCTCAAAGTAATGCTTCAATTACCCCGACTCAGTAATACTAACGATAAATCAGGGGTGCGGGTGCGGTGTTATAATTAAAATGAATCAGCGATATATCTCAGATACTAGGTCGATCAATTAGGTTAAGCTACGCTTGCCGCGGTTGGTCTGTGGATGGGTGACCATCTTTAAATACCGAGACCCCTCCGTGCCTCGGAAAGCACGTTAAGCCGTTGGTCCCGACTGTCATTCGTGGACCTTTGACAGTCGTTACGGGTAGTCAGAAGCCCGAAAGTCTGACAACCAGTCTTACCAAGGGGTATCGTATTACCCAGTAACTGGGTTGTGGAGGTCAGATAGGCAGTCGCTCCATGTAAAATACTGGTATCCAGCTGCATCCTGTTAGACCGGCAGCCGACACCAACATAGTTGGGAAAGGGCTAGGCAAAAGATGACTTGGTGTAATTGAAGCGCCTAGAACTAGACAGAGCTGAAACCCTTTGAACAGAAAACGACTGAATAACTTTAGATACGACTAACTATAAATAAGCTGAAAGCCCTTAAAATACAGAAAGTAATAAAAAAAAAATACAGAAAGTAAGAAAAAAACAACAAGCAATGTTTTTGAATGGGAATAATGATTAAATACGCACATTTGTGCCAATATTTAACTAAACTCATGACACGGTTGTACATATTATTTAATCGTTGTTTAGATTCAATTGTAGTATTGTTCAAAAGTAAAATTGTAGCTAACTTTAACAAATCCATCATAATAATTATGAAAATGCTTATTAATGAAATGATCGATATTATTGTTTATAAATTATAGTGATTAGGTATCGTTTAAATAGTACCAAATTAAGTAGTCGTAATAATCTGTTTGAAATACATACAATAATTATGTGAATATTACGTGTACGCAAAACACATCAATATTCCGAAGTAAGCATTTGAATTGGGTATTCCGTAATATTTCCGTCATTCCCAAATGTTTTCAATTATGCTCACGGCTTCAATTATTGCGTATCCGAAATTATTAGCGCGCCGTTCAATTATAAATAAAAGCGTCATATATGATTGTCAAAATACATACGTGAATGCTTTTACACCGACTGCTTAGAGCTCGTTTAATTAACCCTCCAATAATATGAACCGGGCTGTTGATATATTTATACGACGCAAATGAGAAGATTATTTTGATACTCAATTTCGTACCTATTGAAATATTTCATGTAAATTAAAACCGATGTCATTGAGTATTTGATGGCTTTTATGTGTCTCTTTATTGCTCTGTATGTATTTGCGGTTTTAATATTATAACTTGGTAATGTTTTGTTGCAACATGTGTTTTGAAAGCTCCAGAGTATATTGAACGTTTATATTTTTAAGACATGTACACTGTATTCTCTGTTATTTTCCTCATTTTATTTTCCAGGACAACAAAATACCTGGAATTCTTGTCTCGTAGTTAATATTTCACTTTGTAATTGCACTTTAATGGGTTGAGTTCAATACAGATTTCGTGGAAGCGAGTATTTAGTTTTAGTTGTACTTAGTATTTAGAAAAGCTTTAGCTTTTAGAGCTTGACTTTAGCTTGACGTAATTCCTGAATTTCCGAGTTAGCTTTCAGTTTGTTGATAATTAGGCGCTTTGCAGTTTACCGGCGCTTTCTAATGAGAAGAGCAATCCGTGTGAGCAATAACGCTCTAACGTTTACTCACATACCTATAGCTAACTACACTATGTGACAACTTTTACAACGAACATATTTAGGAAAACTAGGGAAACTGCCTCTTTGGTTATGGATCCAAGCGCTACTGTTGAGCATGACGTCTTAGGTTCGATACCATGTCGGGCAACGTGTTGTAGGGGGAAACCGATCACTTTCCGATTTTGCATGTTGCATGCCTGCTTGCACGCTGTATGCGTTCCTGCATGCTGCATGCCTGCTAGCATGCTGCATACTTGAAACAAGCATCCTTGTTTGCAGGCTGATAGATGAAATAGTATGCACAAACTTTCTAAGCGTTTGGTGAAATATTTTCATATGGTAATTAAAACAGCGGTAAGGATAATGAATGTTCGGAAACATAATACTTTGTACAAATGTTATTTCGGGTAAGTGTAACTTCGGTAAAAGTTTTTCGACCAAATGTAATTTCGGAGTAACGAAAAAAATCGAATTAATAATAGGTAAAAATATCATAGAAAAAAAATTAATAGTAAAAAAAAATCGAATTGATACAGTGGCAGACGTGACTTCGATGAAGTAAAAAGAGCGAAATGAAAATAATTGAAAAATTTTAGGTGTAATGAAATTCGCTCAAATATTTTTCGAACTTATGGAATTTTACAGTAGCAGCAAGGAGTCTCGATTTGTGCTCGGTTGATGGCGATAGGCTCGCCCCCATTACAAAGGACTTAAACATAACGTGGGCAATGTGGGTGTAGGCACTAAAAGTAACCCTCTGCCTGACCCTGTTATGTTGTGTTGTTATTCAGGTAAACCCAGTGAACTCAGTTTTATTTGTCGTCCCAAACGAAGGGATATGCTGGCTCATAATTGCAGCTTCGTTTTTTATTGACATCAATCTGTTTATTAATAATTTCAAGCTTCTATTGTTTACTCACATACATCATCGATACACAACACAGGTGGTCTGGTGCGGTTCTACAAATATTAGCCTGTCAAACCAGCCAACCTCATTAGTCAACTGAGGCCGCTTGAACTTATCCCGCGGGATGAGTTGACCTAATGAATGTTTTGAATCGGGCAACTGATCCCTTTGATACATTTTATGAATATTGTGCAGACACGAAAAAAGTGTTAGACATTAGATTTACGAAAATAATAGTCAAGAATGGTTGTTTTTTCAAAACTTCAAATTATTATTAATAAGGTTAGGAGTGGGTTCATATCAGTAATGGGTGGGAATCGAATACGCGTGTCCAGCAAGCTCACGGGCGCCCAGCGTCCGTCGCCGAATCTCTGGATGCTTTTTGATATATTTCAGGTTCGCATTAGATTAAATTAAATCAAGTTTAATAAAAGACGTCTGTTTTACTGAGTCGTCAAACGTCACTCACTTTTATTCGAAATCAACTTGACCACAGACGTTTCATTCGCAAGTAAAACCTCAACAACGCGACTTCTCGATCGAAAGTCCGATACCGTTAGGTTAGGTATTCGGTGATGGGGAGTACTCCACAGAGGAGGGTCCGGTGACAGACAGCCGCGGCAGGTTCACGGATGAGTGCTAACGCGTGCCCGTGTTCCCGCCGTAAGCGGCAGAGGAGGACATCGTGGAGTTTTAGTGGGTTAGAGTCCCACATAACTGCACTATCTTCCCGTGGTAATGCAGAATGCATGAACATTGCTCCACGTTAAAAAAAAAGGTATTAGACTACTGCCGCTTCAAATTTTGACACTACTTAGTTACATTTAGTTTTCTGTTTATTATTCAAACGACTGTGATTTTTCAATATATCAGTATTACTAAGCCATGGTGTGTCATTTTTATTCCCAAAGAATTTTGTTCTCGTATGTACGGTGGGCTGCATCAATTGGGTACCCCAGTTGTATTAAAATGTTCATACAACTGGGGTACCCAATTGATGCAGCCCACTGTACATATTTATATATAAAGAATAATATTTTTTTAAAGTGGGATCCGTTGACAAAGGAAAAACTAGCGGCCTCAGCTGACTAAAGAGCCGTCAAACTAGACCGTCCTCCAGGTTAAACAAAACGTTAATTGATTACTTACGTTCTTGCTTAAAACCAGATCGTTAAATACTACTTAGTTCGCTCATTATTGCTGTACAATTTCTTTAAAGGGCGGAACAGAACCGAGCTGGCCACAAAAACGGTGACGTGTGTAATGCAATGAGGACTACAGAGTGGGGAACGTGAGCGGCAGTGTTTTGTTTCTTTTAAGCGGGTTTCCAGGTGTGAAACTTGTGTGTTCTTTAATTTAGGAGAAATAATCAAAAAATGGGTTGGAGATTCCTTTTAAACACTTTGCTTTAGTGTAGCTCCTGTCATTTTACAGCATCAATACGTCGCTTCTTGATCATCATCATCATCAGCCTACAACTGTCAACTGCTGGACAATGGCCTGCCCAATTGCACGCCATTCAGCTCGATTCTCGGCAACTCTCATCCAGCTGCTATCAGCCATCCCACGAAAATCCTCGCTCCACCTAGCCTGGGGGCGTCCTAACTTACGTTTGTCGATTCGCGGTCTCCACTCAAGAACACGTTTACCCCAACGGTCACCGGTTTTACGGCTAATATGGCCAGCCCATCGCCACTTCAGCTTGTTTATTTTGTAAGCCATGTCGACAACTTTGGTTTTCTGCCGAATCACCTTATTCCGGATTAAATTCTTCGTCGCTTCTTATGCTCGAAGTTTTATCAGTAGTTAGTAAAGCCTTATTCAAACTCAAACTCAAAGCATTTATTTCAATTAAACCATGTACAGGCACTTTTGAATTGTCAAAATTAGTCTGTAAGTTAGTCAGAAAGTTGAAGCTAGTTGCGCATTCCAAAACGTAGATCTCTATAGAGAAGAAAGGGCAAGAAACTCCATGGGCACTCTTTTAAATCAAGATATAACAAATTCCTGACTACATTATTCTTGTTGCTTCTATATGTGAGAACAATGTAAAAAAAGACACAAATGAAGAAACAAAATATAAGATTAAAAATAAGCTTTTGCAGTTAAGAGATGACCAGTCTCAACCGACGGCGCCAGTTCACGAACATGGCGCGCGTATCAGCACCATACAGCTCAACCATTTCGTAGGGAACCGTATTATTTAAAGTAGGATGTTTAGGAATGCGAATTGTTTAGAAACAAGCCGCCTTTCGATCCCGCAAATCCTTCAAGAGCTCATCGAATGCAAGCTTTCGATAAGCTTTCGTTACCGAATCTGTTTAGAGTAAACCGACCAAAACGAACCGAACCAACATATCAGGGAGCGCTCTGTGCAAATGCAATCTGTAGTGAAGTACCGTTTTCCCCGGAATATTCGCATATCCGCAAATGCAGCACATCCCTAGCATACCTGGCCCGAGTGCCGGGTTTCAGCACGACGCCGACGACTGACATTCGATAATTATGTCTGCCTATCTCACTTAGGATCGTCTGCGTGTAAAATTCCAAACTACATGCGGGAAATACGTCAGGGAATATTTTGGTTTTATTTCTTAGAGGTTTTTCAACAAAGAGAAAAGATTTATGAGCTGCTTTTCGTGTCGAGCATATCGTAAAAGTTGAATGAAGGCGAGCTTCTATTGTGTTTGTTGATGTGACAACTGTTCCTACAGGGTGTTGTTTTATGAAATGTTGTCTTCCTGAAAGATAGGGTTGTCCAAAAACAAAAATTGTATTATTATCTAATATACAAATAGTGGCAACCACTAAATGTCGCAAGCCGATATCCTAAAGCTCGCCAAACATGATTCCTTTCTTTTGTTTTTCCTATAAGATGATCGTCAACTTTTTACATAACGATGAAGACTCCCCCTGCCGATATATTAAAATGTAATAAATAGTGATTCATTTCCTCGTTTGTTTCTCATATCTTATCTGCGCCGCGATGGTGTTTACATTAGATTTATCGGAGCGCCCGCGACGGCGGAACACGCAGAATTATGTTACGCTCCCCCCGTCTCCTGTTTTTACATCATTTATTCGAGAATATAGAACGGTGTTGTTATCTGAAAATTGATATCGGTGTAAATGTTTACGTTGTGTTTGGTTTAAAATGTTTCGCGAAACAAAAAACCTTGCAGGATTCAAATATGTAGTTAAAATATATAAAACTTAAGTATAATTTTTGATGATATTGTGCATGTGATAAATAAATAATTGTTTTTTTTTTTTCAATCAATCGATTTTATTTTTCAATTTCTTCGCACGGTTTTTACGTCTCGATCAAACATCGTGATTTCAATGTAAGTTTAATATTAACGTATTGTACACATAAACCTTCCGTAATGTGATCCCTAAATGATGGTGAAAACTACATTAAAATCAGCTGTGTAGTTTAGAAGAACAGCGCGGTCACAGATGGACACGAAAAGCGACTTTAATTTATAATATGAATAGAATTACACCCTACACTTTATGTGAAAAATGTTGGTAAATTTTCAAAGTGTGACATCTGGAAAAGCTAACTTAATTAACATTTTGCTGAATGAAGTCAATTATTGTGCATTTCATGTTTAATTAAACAAGCATCCAGCTTTGAAACTCGACTTCTGTTTGTGAAATGGATAGTTCGATCGAAAATTAATGGGTTTCCCAGAACCTTCCGAGATCTTATAAGCAAAAGTACCTTTGTATAAGGCACGGTTTCTGTTAAGCAAAAGTACCTTTGTACAAGGCACGATTTCTGTTAAGTAAAAGTACCTTTTTACAAGGCACGGTTCCTGTTAAGCAAAAGTACCTTTGTACAAGGCACGGTTTCTGTTAAGCAAAAGTACCTTTGTACAAGCCACGGTTTCTGTTAAGCAAAAGTACCTTTGTACAAGGCACGGTTTATGTTAAACAAAAGTACCTTTGTACAAGGCACGGTTCCTGTTGAGCAAAAGTACCTTTGTACAAGGCACGGTTTCTGTTGAGCAAAAGTACCTTTGTACAAGGCACGATTTCTGTTAAGCAAAAGTACCTTTGTACAAGGCACGGTTCCTGTTGAGCAAAAGTACCTTTGTACAAGGCACGGTTTCTGTTCAGCAAAAGTACCTTTGTACAAGCCACGGTTTCTGTTAAGCAAAAGTACCTTTTTACAAGGCACGGTTCCTGTTGAGCAAAAGTATCTTTGTACAAGGCACGGTTTCTGTTAAGCAAAAGTACCTTTGTACAAGGCACGATTTCTGTTAAGCAAAAGTACCTTTGTTCAAGCCACGGTTTCTGTTAAACAAAAGTACCTTTGTACAAGGCACGGTTCCTGTTGAGCAAAAGTACCTTTGTACAAGGCACGGTTTCTGTTAAGCAAAAGTACCTTTATACGGCGTATCAACCGTGCCGTAGAAAAAACATGTGTCTGTCAACAATCTTCCGTAGTGATCAAAATAACGACCGTGTCTACACACGACGAATAAACCGTGATGAAAACGTGTATTAAGGGCCTGAGGCAAAGTAGGTATCGTTGAAACAATAACAAAGATCCAAAGTAGGTAGTTATATAAAAGTGATCTAATAACGATGATTTGATGACGCAAAGTGTGTATGAGAATTATAACTTTTAACAGTAGTAGATAGTTGTTAACAATCATAGATACCCCCAATAGACGTTGAATAAAACGAGTATCGATTCAATAGGGTCATTCTACATTATTATGAATACGGCCTCATCAATCACTGTTTACAGACATTGATTTTTATTAAATAACATATTTTCTGATCCGTCTGTGTATAGAGAAAAGAGTACAAAGAGTCAAAGGTACAGCCCTTTCACATATATTTTACCTCTGACAGCACGAACTAACAGCAACCTTATAGTGACGAGAATAAAGATCACAATGATTTTGACAGACTTGTCAGTGGCAGCAACCCAACAACAACCATAACAGAATGAGAATAAAAATCATTGTGATTTAGACAGTGATGCAAAATAAGAGGTAAATTAACGTTGAACGGACTGTAGGTATTCCTGAAATCCTAACATATGTATGTAAGACACATAGATATGTAAGACACCACAAAGACTGCGATATCACCTAACGTCTTTTGTTCAGAGATTTTTTGTCCTTCGTTTTTAGCTCAGAGTTTTTCTGTTCAAATAAACCTTTTGATAATGAAACTTTTAATTTCTTTTGACTGTACTTACCTGTCAAAAAGAGTAAACTTACATAATTTGGATAAGACAGAGATTAAAACAGAAGACGAACAAGCAGGGGATCGAGGTCCACCCGGTGGAAGAGGGGTTCAGGGGATCAGACCGGAATAACTCTATAAAATGACCTACATCATTGCTCCATTTTTACCCGACTGCGCGACGCAAAGGAGTGGTTCATCAGCCTATGTATGTATGTATGTTTGTATGTTCCTTTGAAGCACTATACAGACCAAACGCCTGGGCCGATTTTTATGATTCACACGTTAATCGATTCCTCTTAGTCCGGCGTGTGTCACTAAAGTCATGACGTTAGTGAAAATTCAATATGGCGACTACTGGACGCCATATTAAATATATTTTTAATTTTTTTTTTTTTTTTTTCAAAACCTAGCGAGTGGGGTTATGGGGTATCAAAATAAAGGGTTTTAAAAGGTGATTACAACAACATATAGACTTAAAAGCAATTCCAAGTGACAAATTGTAAAAAACACCTACTAAGAACTAAATCGTCTGCGAAATCTTTCACATTTGTAAACTAAAAAGCTGGAAATAAAAAAAGTTATTTAAAAAAATAGAAAAACCCGACTGCGGTAAAAAACTTAAGTTAAAAAAAAACCGAAAAGCTAAAAACAAGCCCATTTTAAATTAAATAAAAGTTGGAAGCAGGCGGGATCCATACCATTTTTATTATATTTTCAAATTCAAATGGGTCCCGCCTTCTTCCAACTTTTATTTAATTTAAAATGGGCTTGTTTTTAGCTTTTCAGTTTTTTTTAACTTAGGTAAGTTTTTTACCGCAGTCGGGTTTTTTTTATTTTTTTTATTAGGGTTCCGTAGCCAAGTGGCAAAAAACGGAACCCTTATAGATTCGTCATGTCTGTCTGTCTGTCTGTCTGTCCGTCCGTCTGTCTGTCCGTCCGTATGTCACAGCCACTTTTCTCCGAAACTATAAGAACTATACTGTTGAAACTTGGTAAGTAGATGTATTCTGTGAACCGCATTAAGATTTTCACACAAAAATAGAAAGAAAAAACAATATATTTTGGGGTTTCCCATACTTACAACCAAAACTAAATTTTTATTTTTCATCAAACCCGTGTGGGTATCTATGGATAGGTCTTCAAAAATGATATTGAGCTTTTTAATATCATTTTTTTCTAAACTGAATAGTTTCCGCGAGAGACACTACCAAAGTGGTAAAATGTGTGTGTGTGTCCCGTGTAACTTCTAAAATAAGAGAATGATAAAAGTAAAAAAAAAATTGTGATATACATTACCATGTCAACTTCCACCGAAAATTGGTTTAAACGAGATCTAGTGAGTTGTTTTTTTTTTAATACGTCATAAATCCTAAACCGCAATTTATCTTTCATTCAATCAACTGAAATATAAAAATAAACATTTAATTTCATAAACATAAACCTTATGCATAAACCCGGATGTTACGGAACCCTCGGTGCGCGAGTCCGACTTGCTTTTGCCCGTTTTTTTAATTAATAATTATTGAAAGATCATTTTACGGAATCTTCTTAATTTGTGAACTTCATTAGTGATACGAGTATACGTTTAGCTTTAGTAAATTGATAATTGCTTTTCTATGTTGAGTTTGTTGGTACGAAAAGTTTCTATTGGAGTAATTATGTTGATTTGGTTTGTTTTTATTTACATTGTTTATAAAATTGATATGAACGAGTGAGCGGCTTGCCAACAAGCGGATAAGCCCTGAGAGGTTTTCGTTGTGTGGCTAAAACTAAATGTGAATTAGGCTAAGTGTTTTAGAAATAAAAAAGGTATTGAGAGGATTACCTCTCAATAGGTACCTTTTTTTATTTTATTTATTTCAAATTAATTTTTCCTAGTGTAAACCTGTGTAAATATCAAAATTAATTTTGCGTATATTTCGTAGATACCTACGGGAATTGTATTTGAACATTTAATTTTTGATACACTGTATAGGGGATCTGCTCTTTAAGTCCGTCAACGAAGACACGGTTCCATCCGAAAGTAGTTGATGAATCTAAACAATCTAACCTCAAACGGCGCAAATATAACAACCTTATTGGGAGCTATATTGAATATATGTTATTCCAGCTGCCGCAGCCGTGTTGTTTACAGCCTTGGGAATTTCGGATCCGAGTGCTCATCGAATATTTCGAGACATCGCGAAGCGCTCGGTTGACTCTTCACCTGACCAGAGGGCTGGCCTATTTTTAGCCCAAAGAATCAGCATTGCCATCCAAAGTGGTAATGCTGCCAGCCTTTTGGGCACTTATCCCATTGACGTCCGCATAACTATGCGGACGAATTTTTTGATGCCCAATGAGCTCCTGCCTTTTTCTTTAATTTATTATATCATCATTTCAGCCGAAAGACGTCCACTGCTGGACATAGGCCTCCCCCAAAAGGAGGGGGGTTTGCCATAATCGCCACGCTTGGCAGGCGGGTTGGCGATCGCAGTATGGTATGGTGGTGGAATGCACAGAGAACGCTGCAGCCCATTCTCCGGTACGCCCCTTAGTCGCCTTTTACGACACCCACAGGAAGTATGGTTTGGTGCTATTCTTTAAGTCCGGCCACCACACAGACAAATTTATTATATACTCGTATATAATATATATATTTTAGTGTTAGCTTGTAAATTGTAATTGTTGTGTCTTTGTGTATAAACGAGAGTCAAATTACTTTTTTCGGACGGGCAATAACACATCCGGCGTAGAGACAACTGTCAAATCGTGTTATTAGTTCGCTTACTAAATCAATTTTATGTCCCTTTTTTTTGGATGGGAAATCATCAAATGACTCCTCCCGCTCTGGGTGGAGCGGAAGGGAGTGTCAGACTCTTACTGACTAAAACCCACCGGTGTTCTTAGCCCTTTATGTTCCGGGCCAGCGGTAACCCTTTCGGACAATCCCGCTGACCCGGCAGGCTTCGGCCCTAAGGGGGCCCCTCCTAGATGCTGACATCTCTTTGAGGCGCGCGTGGAACACGTACGCGCCGTCCGGCACGGGCCTGGTCCTGGTCGGACGGCGAGCTACCCATTACTCTGCGCCCACAGGCCCACGCCTACGGTGGCCGGGAATCGTCACGCGGCTGCCGACGCCCGGGGCGTCTCCCGCGGCTGGGACGGGAGGCTCTCTCCCTGAGCCATCCCGCTAGCATGACTGCTTCGCAGAAGGAGGTGACTGCCTCCCACTCCCTCTCGCCCCGGACCATGGCTTGCACCAGGGCCGGACGCGAGAGGTCGCCGCCGCTGCCGATCCCCTCTACGAGGACGCAGCGGTGCTCGGCCCAAGCGGGGCCGACCTCCACCATGTGCTCCACCGTGTCCTCTGGACGATCCTGGCAATGGTGACACCCGGGCGTTTCCTCCCGCCTGATGATGTGCAGGAACCTCCCGAAACTTCCGTGTCCGGTGAGGACCTGCGTCAGGGGGTAGATGAGTGGCTCTTTAGCCACTCCTCAAAGAGGGGTCTTATCGCCGCTATCGCGGCGTGTCCTTAATTTTATTCGAGGAAGAGTTTTGAATTTTTGACAGTTTCTCCATACACAATCTGTCAGACGTCAATTTTATTTTACGAATAAAAATTATCTGTCGATTGGAAAATCAGCCCTTAGTGATACAGAGTAGGAAACGCACATAACTTCGGCGGACAATACGGTCTTCGTGCTTGGGGAGTAGAATCCCTGTTCTTGTAGAACAATTCGAGCGAAGACTCATATAGGGTTAGTACCTAATATTGTCCTTGCAACTAAGTGTTAGTAAACAAGACGATACGATGGCACATGTCATCATCATCATCATTTCAGCCGAAAGACGTCCACTGCTGGACATAGGCCTCCCCCAAGCACCTCCACTTCGACCGGTCCTGTGCTTCCCGCATCCAACGGGTTCCTGCGGCCTTCACAAGGTCATCGGTCCACCTTGTGGGAGGCCTTCCAACGCTACGTCTTCCGGTACGCGGTCGCCACTCCAGAACCTTTCGGCCCCATCGGCCATCTGTTCTGCGAGCAATGTGCCCTGCCCACTGCCACTTAAGTTTGGCAATTCTTCGGGCTATGTCGGATACCTTGGTTCTCCTGCGGATCTCGTCATTCCTGATTCGATCACGCAGGGAAACTCCAAGCATAGCCCTCTCCATTGCCCTTTGGGTGACTTTTAGCCTTCTTATAAGGCCCATTGTGAGCGACCACGTTTCCGTTCCATAAGTCATCACTGGCAACACACACTGGTCAAAGACTTTCGTCTTGAGACACTGCGGTATGTGGGACGAGAAGATATTGCGTAGCTTCCCGAACGCTGCCCAGCCGAGTCGGATTCGTCGATTTACCTCTTTCTCGAAGTTAGACCTACCTAACTGGACGGTTTGTCCTAGGTAAACGTACTCGTCCACGACTTCGAGTGTAGCGTCTCCGATTTTTATGAGAGTGGGTGTTACATGGGCATTTGACATGACCTTCGTTTTGTCCATGTTCATTTTAAGACCCACTCTTTCGGAGGCTCTACTGAGGTCATCGAGCATTGTACTGAGGTCCTCCATAGTCTCAGCCATGACTACGATGTCGTCGGCAAACCGAAGGTGAGTTATGTACTCGCCATTGATGTTGATGCCAGCCCCTTTCCAGTCCAGAACCTTGAAGACATCCTCCAGTGCAGCGGTGAACAGTTTCGGAGAGATAACGTCTCCCTGTCTCACACCTCGCTGCAGAAGGATAGGTTTCGAGGCCTGATCCTGGAGTCTGACTGACATAGTGGCGTTTTCGTACAGACACTTCAGCACTTCGATGTACCGATAGTCGATCTGGCACCGTTGAAGAGACTGCAGCACAGCCCATGTCTCGATCGAATCAAAGGCTTTCTCGTAGTCCACAAACGCTAAGCAGAGAGGCAGGTTATACTCTTCGGTCTTCTGTATAACCTGTCGCAGCGTATGTATGTGGTCTACGGTGCTAAAGCCTTTACGGAATCCGGCTTGTTCGGGAGGCTGGAAGTCGTCAAACCTGCGCGCAAGACGGTTCGTGATGACTCTCGAAAACAGCTTGTAGACATGGCTCAGGAGTGAGATGGGCCTATAATTCTTAAGGAGGGCATTATCGCCCTTCTTAAAGAAAAGTATCACCACACCCCTGTTCCATGCCTGTGGTGTTTTGCCCTCGAGTATGACGGAACCAAATAGCTTCTGAAGGGCCTTCAGGACGGGTTTTCCGCCAGCCTTCAGCAACTCGGCCGTAATTCCGTCATCACCCGGTGCCTTGTTGTTTTTGAGCTGCTTCAGAGCCATCCTAATCTCGTACAGGCTGACGTCCGGGATGTCTTCGGTATAGTGCCAGGTCAATCTAGCTCTTAGGTCGTTTGCCAGATTCATAGCGGGGTTATTTGTTGAAGTGTATAACTGTCCATAGAACCTCTCGATCTCTCTCAACAGCTCAGGTTTGTCGGATACGATCCTGCCATCATCGGTCTTCAGTCTCGTAAGCTGGCTCTGCCCAATAGACAGATCTCTAGCAAAGACCTTGGAGCCTTTATTTCGCACTATCGCGTCCTTAATACGATCTGTATTAAAACGGCGAAGATCGCTTTTCAAGGCCTTAGAGATCCGTCTATTGAGTTGCCGGTAATTTAGCGCATCATCCGTAGACTGCAGGATCATATCGCGCCTCTCCTTCATGAGCCGCAAAGTAGGATCAGAGAGCTTCTTTTTTGAATTCGTACGGCGGGCCTGGAAGATCTTAGACCCGACCGTATGGACAGTTTCCACGAACCCATCGTTATAATCGTCCACGGAGCTCCCTAGGCATTCGAAACGATTCTGGAGTTCGAGCTGAAAGCTCTCGGGGTTTTGGATCTGGATCGGTGCTGGACGGAGCGTAGACTTCATCAGTCGAGATCTTTCCAGCTTGATATTTAAGTTCAATGTGCCTCTTACCATACGGTGATCACTTCCGGTTTTCACCGCGTTGATCACAGAGACATCATTGAATACTTGCTTCTTCGTCGACATAATGAAGTCAATCTCATTTTTAGTTGCACCATCCGGGCTCTGCCAGGTCCACTTTCTATGCTCACGTTTTCTGAAGAAGGAATTCATCATAAAGAGGCCTTCCTTCTCCATAAAACTGGCCAGTAGGTGGCCCCGGTGGTTCCGGCATCCAACTCCAAATTGCCCCACTCGCAGCTCATCATCGTTACGTTTACCCAGTTTCGCGTTGAAGTCCCCCATGACAACGGTAAAGTGAGTTTTAGAGCCATGCATGGCTCTGGAAATATCCTCATACATGGTCTCCACCTCATAGTCGGGGTGTGACGAGGTCGGGGCGTAAACCTGTACGACCTTCAGCGAATACCTTTCGGATATTCTGAGTATAAGGTACGCCACCCTGGTCGACACACTCTCGATCTTCACCACGTTTCTCACAAGGGACTTATGGACGATAAACCCGACACCACCTTGGGACTGCTGGTTGCCCTCCCGGAAATAGAGCAAGTTTCCGGATTTAAGGATTATCGAGTCCTCCCCCTCTCTTCGGACTTCAGATAACCCCACTATACTCCATCGTATCTTGCTCAATTCTTCCTCGAGTTCGGTGATCTTCTCGTCGGTCCGGAGTGTACGCGTGTTGTATGTTGCCAGGTCCAGTTTTCGGTGATTGTGGTAGCCGGATCTCTTCCGGGGATTCTTAGCACCCCTTGCCTCACCGTGGCCTTGGCCGCTACCGTAACCAAGGGTAGGCGGGCCGCCGGGTACTAGGGGCCTAGTGATTAATGTGCTTGTCATTCTTAGGGGGGTTTTGCCATAATCGCCACGCTTGGCAGGCGGGTTGGCGATCGCAGTATAGTATGGTGGTGGAATGCATAGAGAACGCTGCTGCCCATTCTCCGGTACGACCCTTAGTCGCCTTTTACGACACCCACGGGAAGTATGGGGTGGTGCAATTCTTTAAGTCCGACACCACACGGACTATGGCACATGTAACTGACAGCAATCCATACTACATCCATACTAATATTATAAATTCGAAAGTAACTCTGTCTGTCTGTCTGTCTGTATGTCTGTCTGTCTGTATGTTACCTTTTCACGCCTAAACCACAAATTTAGTATAGAGATAGTTTAAGTCCCGGGAAGGGACATAGGATAGTTTTTATCCCGATATTCCCACGGAAACGACACTGATGCGGGTGAAACCGCGGGGCGCTGCTAGTGAATAATATACGGACAGTCCACTCTGTCAGCAAAGGGTCTGTGGGGGCTGGCCATGAGTCGAGCCACTATTGACGCTGCGCGTTTGCGCATCATTGTGTAAAAACAGTCTACACGCGCCGCCACAAACATCACTGACGCACTGCAACGCCATGGCAACCCCATTAGTTTTCTGAATGCCTTATTAAATTGGACATGAAGGGCGCCATACCCCGCAATATCTCTCTCACAAGCTGCACGTGTAGAAGTTGGAACAGAATGCTCTAAAGAGCGCCATCCTAGAACCCTGTAAGTTTACATAGACATAACATCACGTCTCCTTCTTAGTGCGTCGATGGCAATCTAAATGGACTCGGCCCAGAATTATATAAGGATTATAGAAGGAAGGGTTAGGTAGAGGTGTATCTTTAGTACCTAAAAACACATATGTAATCAGCCTATATCTATAATGTTCCCACTGCTAGAACACAGGCTTCTCTTATTAAGGGACTGGGCTGTAATCTACCACGCAGGCCCAGTGCGGCTTGGTAGTTGTCACATGTCTTCGATGGGTCTAAGACATGCCGGTTTCCTCACGATGTTTTCCTTCACCGTTTTGAGAGCAGTAGTGATTAAATTATTTACATAAACTAATAGTATTTATTTATTTATATATACTTTATTGTACACCAGAAAATACATAACAAAAAAAATACGATTTTTAATACAAAACATACAATGGGCGGCCTTATCGCTTTCTGCGATCTCTTCCAGGCAACCTTGGAATGGACAGTGATTGCGTGGATATAAAAATGGGGTACTAGTTACCCATAACTACCCCATAGTGGGGTAGTAATGGGTAATAGTACATACCTACGTAAGTTTAATTAACTATTTTCTAGCAGACACCATACACGACATTGTAAATAGAAAACTACCACAAGTCCTTCGATACTATGCTACCTAACATGTCATGCAAGCGAGTTCTAACAGTTCACAACTTATTTAATTTACTAGCTAGTGACGCATACTATCGGCACACTCTGCCTGAACAAGCGACCAAGAGACTGTAGTTAATAACGATTTATGGAACCCTTTTGTTCCATGTCTGTTATCTCCGCGTGAGCTTGCTATTCATCCCCTGATATATAGTGACACTGCCACCGTGTCGAAAGAATATGAAGCAAATCTATTATTCTATTAAATTCTTCTCCTAATAGTTGGTTGTTTGTCTGAATTGACGCTCAAAATTACTTTTATTCATGTGAGTGGGCAGGATCTCGTTTGTTTTATAGTCTACAGTGATGAGTTTGTTAAAGTATGCATGTAAATTTTTGTTGTGTTTTAAATTCGGATAGATTTTCATGTGGGGTTAGATTGTATAGTGGTTAAGTAATAATCTATAATAATGATATATAATAATAAATTTTATTGAAATAATAATAAGTTTACAAAAAGTTTACATATGGTTCAGTAGTGTATATTAATCTAGGCCTATAATAGGATTATAATAATCTAGATATAGACTATGGTATGTGAAATATGTGATTACAGTCTAAAATAGAACTCTGAAGGTAATGTAGTGCGTTGCCTGATCTATGTTTATTTAAACCTGTGTTTAAGGCCATCTCCCTACAAAAGTATTTGTTAAATAGGACAGACAGTGAATTAAATTAACATATATTTTCAGTATCTAAGCAGAGACAATATTTTGCGCAACCTTATTATAAACTATTTATATCTATAACTAAAATTATTATGAAATAATACTAGATTAGGAAATTACAATCTATAGCTGTACTAAAAACAAAGCTGAAGAATGTCTGTTTGAACCTATTATTGATCGAAGGTTTGAACGTGCTAATCTTTGGAACTATTACTAGGATTTGAAAGATATGTTTGCATTTGATAGTCCAGTTCTTGAGGAACGCTAGCATCACGCTACGACTCCTAGGAGCCACTGAACTGAGGAAAAAGAAAACAGTCAGAAAGAACGTGAAGCGAAAATGAAGTAATGGCGCGGGTAGGCGATGCGATGCGACGGGGTGGGTCGGGGGAACAAAAAAACTAAATTTCACCCGGACGAAGGCGCGGGCAGAAGCTAGTGCAGTAATAAAGATGACACAATACAATGCTTATTACTTTCTTTTTTTTTTGTCCCATCCAAAAAAAATCATCAAATGACTCCTCCCGCTCTGGGTGGAGCGGAAGGGAGTGTCAGACTCTTACTGACTAAAACCCACCCGTGTTCCTTCCTTTGCCCTTTAGCCACCCATTACTCTCCGCCCGCAGGCCCGCGCCTACGGTGGCCGGGAGTCGTCACGCGGCTCATGACCCGACGCCCGGAGCGTCTCCCGCGGCGGCTGGGACGGGTCTAGGAGGGGATCGGGGCGGGTGGGGTGGAGGGGGGGTTCAGGGGATCAGAACGGAATAATTCCCCTGAGCCGTCCCGCCACCTCCTTCGCTAGCATGACTGCTTCACAGAAGGAGGTGACTGCCTCCCACTCCCTCTCGCCCCGGACCATGGCTTGCACCAGGGCCGAACGCGAGAGGTCGCCGCCGCTGCTCCGCCCAAGCGGGGCAGACCTCCACCGTGTCCTCTGGGCGATCCTGGCAATGGTGACACCCGGGCGTTTCCTCCCGCCTGATGATGTGCAGGAACCTCCCGAAACTTACTTACTTTACTTACTTTCTTATTTAAGTTATAGTCTACACATTATATAATTTATTATTTTTTTATTTATCGTTTTGATAGATTCTTATTTTGTAAATGTGAGGACTTTGTAGGCCTTATAGACTTTAGATCTGTAGACCATTTTTTATTTTATTAAGTACTTGGTACTTGTTAACAGACCTACGCTGTCCTCCTATACCTACTGTAATTTGGGAACATTGTAAAAGCCAATTATTATTAAAAAGAGTAACCGTGGAGTTTCTTGCCGGTTCTTCTCCATAGGAAACGACCAACCATGCACCTAGCTTCTGACGTTTCATGAGTGCCCATGTAGGTATATGTGAAATAAAACATTTTGAGCACTAAGGTTTAACTGAATTTAATCTAAAAGCATTGCCACCGTAACTCACTTAGAGACGGCCAACCGCGACACTGACTTGTGGCCGCGCCCGAAAAAGAAACATTCTATAAAAAAAAGCCATTTGGTTGGCACATAAAGAAATACGTATAAATCAGAGGCGTCGGCCATTACGGAACAGCCTACGCCTTATTGTGGTCGCTCCGTCACGTTTATGCGGCGCGAATGTGATAAAATAAGCGCTATTACACGACAAACATCCTAACCTCTTATATTTGCTTCGCTGAGATTACTCTGCTTCCTGTAATATCTTTCTGTCGCCTCGTCAAACTCAAACCCAAAGCATTTATTTCAATTAAACCATTTACAGGCACTTTTGAATTGTCAAGAAGTCGGTCAGTCAGAAAATATGACGCTAGTTGCCCACTCAAAAGCGTAGGTACCTGTAGAGAAGAACGGGCAAGAAACTCCATGGACACTCTTTTGAATTATATTTTTACAAAAATATTAGTTACATCATTAATGTTGAACTTATAATTATACTAGCTGCGCCCCACGGTTTCACCCGCATAAGTTTCGATCCCGTGGGAATATCGGAATAAAAAGTAGCTTATATGTTATTCCAGGGTGTCAGCTACCTCCATAACAAATTTGATCGAAATTGGTCCAGCCGTTTGGGCGTGAAGAAGTACCAAACATATAAACACACACACATCCCCCCACACACACACACACTCACACACTCACAAACTTTCGCCTTTATAATATAAGTGTGATGTGAGAACGTATCTAGATGCTCCACTTCTCTTTAAACTCACACGGTGCGCTACATACACCACACTTACACAGTCATGCCATTAAAGCCTTCGATCACTGTCAGGAAGACGGTGAACAAATAAAACTATAAGTAACAGTCTTCGCCCAAGCAGACAAGCAATATAAAGGAATTGGTGGAAAGTGACTCGCTGAAACATGTCTGCTAACAATTTTATAGCACTTTATAACATAAATAGGTCTCTGTAGATCGTAGAAGTGCTACTTAATTATCTTTCATAGAATTCCAAATTATCCGCACAGTAAAAAGGAACTACATTTTCATGTTTCATGCTGGTCAGTGAGGGCTTATTAGCATACGATAGTGTTCTGAAAGCTAAAAATTGGGATCGTGAAAAGACCACTCGCTGGCCGCCATTGAAATACGAGTGGACGGCTCATCCGCTTATAAATTATGTAGCGAAACGTAACAGAAACACAAATTCCGCGGCGTAAATTTTGACGTGGCTCTAACATTCATTTTTTGAATGAAACATCATTTTTTCGGAGGAACAAAGGTCACAAGTCGAGCGCTGTTTTTCAGCTTAGTCAAACCATTTTTTACGGCTCTTCACGTTGAAATCACGAACATTTCGCGTACAAAGGCTGAAATTGGGAACGTTTTGACTGATTTTGAATTCAGCTGGCTCAACCTCAGGTAATTTGGGAGGCTTTTTCTTATACTTTATGGAAATCTCGACCATCAGCGAGATATTCTATCATATTTTAGATAAGTACGTCATTTTTAACGTGCGCGCAAAAAGTAACGTTAAGTAACGTTATAACTCCTGGTAATATCACCTCTCGGAGAAAAGTTATAGAACTGGGTAAAACTAGAAACCGTACTCAGAGGAAACCATTTAACCGCCTTTATTTGACTTTTCAACATTTCTTTAGTACATTAAACAATGCGGCGAACTCCAACTAAAGAAACTCAAGTAGCACATAGTTGCACAACTAAAATTACACGGCATGTCCCCGAGCTTATCAAGAAGTAGCGCGAAACTTAGGCAGGTAGATGTAACTTAATTTAGACGTCGACGTTCGGAGCCAATCGCGGCGACGGTGTTTGCGGAAAATCGTACGAAGACAAGCGTTTTTTTTTTCGCTGTTGCGGACGTGAGGCGAAAGATATCAAACCTAGGCAAGGATACGAACGAACTAATCTAAGCCATGCGCGTAGTCGATTGCTCTGCGTATGTGCCTCGGACTGTTTTGGGAGTAGAAAATTATACAGAGTTTCCGAAGCAATCAGAAAACATTGTGCATCATCCGTTCTTAAATTGGAAAATCTTGTTATTTATGCTTTCAGTGAATTCTAATTTTATCAACTGTGCCAATTTAATAATTTTGCGCAAAAGTATGGATTACTCGCCCAGCTACGCTAGATGATAGCGTACGCAAACTACATCTGACCCAATATAAACTCGGTTCGCACATTCAAATTCTGTGTAATAAAACCAGAAAAGCCACAAAGTAACAGGAAACTACTACAAAATCAACAAACACCTGACATCAAAAACCGTATTATTCGTCCTTGTAGTCCAAACGCGACGTGATCCAAACAAGCAGGTGCACCAACTTCATCGTGAACTATGACACGAAGCTTGGCATCGTTTGTTTTGCTATGTTGGCTGTAGAACGCCAGCCATGTTTAATGACGCGGAAAATTTTGCCGGCTCACGATAGCGCGGCCACCAAACCAGTGGTTTGTACATTGCAATATTTACAATGAAGTTTCTTGACTCCTGTCTCCGGGACTAAGCTTAAATATGCGCCCATATCGTTCACGCTAATATTATGCGCGTCAGGTGCGGATTTTTATATTACACTTGAACAAGTTTCTTTCAAATAAGTCTCTATTCTGCAGCACTAGCATCATCTCGGCATGCAGAAGTGAACTATTAAAGATACAAACGTCTTTGCGAACAAAATATAGTGACGAAAAAGTGAAAAAAGCAAAGATGGCCGTCTTCGTAGCCTAGTTAACTTTCCACTTCTCAGTACGAAAATATGCTTGTAGAATATTTTCGACTCGAGTGCAAGTTTCTTAATAGATTAAATTCTACTTAAGTTTATAAGGACGACGTCCGGGGCCGGGTTTATGCGTAATCCTTGTCTTCCTGCTTTCCGGTGAGTTTTCGCAGCGGATCTTAAAGCGCCAAGGCAGTGTCCTCCATGTGGTTTTAAAGTCCCTCTATATAGCTCGTTTGACGTTTTACGGTACGGTATAGCTATGTTTTTATTTAGCTGTGTTCTGTGTTTTATAGCTGTGTTTCTTTTAAAGCGGTGTGTTTATAGCAAATATACTTACCTAGTTTATGGTGCATTCTTGAATTCGTTAAGGCTCCTGCCGGCAGACAAGACGCGACTCTAGTAGAACAATTTCTATAAAAGCTTCATGGAAATCGTTCTACCAGAATCGTGTCGCACAGTCGCTTAGCGCCTGTCTGCGCGAACCTTTGTTTTTGTTGTTATCAATAAGCATCTAAATTCTAAAATGCATCTAATTTTCAAATAACTATATTCATAGTTAGTTCCTATTGGTTGTTAAAACAATACTTACAAATAGTGTCACAATAATGTCAACATTGTACACATTACCGTTAATTTAACTCATTTATTTATAGAACACTAATTTTAATGCGTAATTAGCCTACATACTAAAACACATTTCGCGGAACCGTTTAACAAAATTTACGAGTTCGATACATTTTTAGGGACAGAATCCAAATGCCAACAAAACGTATCAGACGAAGTGAGCAACTTTCAATGTCGTTCATTTGAACAGACAATATAGAAGCGGGGAAATCTAATCTGCTTCTGAAATTTTCCAACCGACCCTCATTACCATTTGAAGGCGAAGAGAAAAGAAAGAAATATTCTCCATGACGGAAATTTCATGTAAATTGGGTGAAGTACGCGCCTTTTGCTTTCTTAAAATTTTCGTTGTATCTACTCACAATTTTATTGTGATTGCAGTCGCAGCGATCTGTCACCGCTAGTTAATTTGGTCGCGACTGTATTTTTCATTTATCAAATATTTTTAAACAAGTCGAGAAAAGTGACCTTTTATCTGGAGCGTGTCATCGCATGACATCTGTGAGATTTCTTTATAGTTTATAGTTTATTGAGTGCATCAGTTTTGTTCCGTATCCAGAATACGGTCGGTCTCGTGCGGATGGCTGCGTACATTTTACAGCGCGGTGACGTGCCGGCCGGGCGGCCGCAGAACGTGATCGGCGCGACAATGACACGGCGCCTTGTTACTTCCATACTTGTTACAAGTACGGGGCATATGTACCTACTACAAGCGACACTTTTCATAATTCCCACGACGGAGCTTTAGAAACCACAGTAGATAATGTGGGACTTACACTAGGTAGATTTTCGCCGTGCGGCTAATTCTTACCAAATCGCCTCACAAGCCAAATAATCGCCACCACATTTAAATATCACACACATAATCAGCCTATAATGTTCCCACTGCTGGGACACAGGCCTCCTCTCGGTGAGAGGGAATGGGCCGTAATCCACCACGCGGGCCCAGTGCGGATTGGCAGATGTCGCATGTCTTCGAATTTTTGGTTCTAGGACATGCCGGTTTCCTCACGATGTTTTCCTTCACCGTTTTTGAGAGCAGTGGTGATGAAATAATGTTCACAACGTAAAGCGCCTGTCTGGGTTCGAACCTACGACCTACAACTCGTAAGTCGCGCCCGTTACCACTTGGCCACCACTGCTCTCGGCCACCACTGCTCTCAAAAAATCACAGGTGACTAGTTGTTTTGCATCAAAATGTCGACCCTCATGCGGCGGGCGATCTCCTGCGACTGAGCATGTTCACGATCGATTTTACTCACCCACCGCATACGACCTGTCGCCGCACGACAAAAGTCGAAACCTACACTACTTTGGAACTTGCGATTTTAGTCACTTGTGGCCTAGCTGGACTGCCATTAAGACAGTCGTGCGTGCATTCGTGCGGCTATAGCCACCTGTGCAAAGCCTGCATTAGAAAGCATAGTAATTACACATTTTCACTCAAAGTTATTTCCTTAAGATGTTTATGAGCCTCTCTGTTTTTGGATATTATTATAACCATGTTTATTTCTCCCTCTCCTTTTAAAAATAGATGTTTTTAATATTCTTCTTTAATGTTTTACCTCCCCACTTTTATATACCTATAGGTATGTAACAAGAACATTCTATTTAGAAAAATAACGCTTTTCCGAGAAAAATCTGTCATGAAGATTTTCAATCGAATTTTTTGCTATGCTAATATGAAAATACAACTTTCCTGCGATTTGAAGAAGTTTTCAAACAGATTGTCGTTTTTATTAAGACTCAGGGAGCCTAAAAAGGCCACTTTGGCAGAATCACAAAAGGATAACATTATTAATCATATTATGGCAGATAGTCCGTATTTTTCTTTTTTTCGCTGCGTAGGTATAATCAAAGAGATTGGGATTGGATTTGGATTGGATTCATTGGTATTTTATAGCACAGACAAAAAATAAATTACTGAAAAATCCTTCACCAATCAGATTTGATACGATCAACCTAACAGTTAACTGTCCACTAAGATTCATAATGTTATCCTTTTATGATTCTGCCAAAGTGGCCCTTTTAGGCGGGCAGATCATTTGGGATGAAAACAGGTGCGAAACTGCTAACGATTTAATTGAAAAAATAAAAGCTTTTACGCCAACCCCTTACCAGTGTAATTTAACAATATTCATGATAATACTAATTACGGCTATTCAATTTATTCGGCAACATTATCCGAACGATTTTCATTAGCGTTTGTAAAGTTTAATCGAAATAAAACGCTGGGAACGCCTTTTAATTATTTATGACAGCTCCATTATTGAGTTCACAGTCGCAAAAAGGTAGTCGAGTCAGAAATGTATTTAAACGGTTTAATATAACGCTAAGAATGTAGAAATAATTTCTAATATTTTACCCATTAAGATGTTATTAGCCATGACTGATATGGCCTTTGCGATTTCCAGTACATATCGATAGACAGAATTATAATTGCAACTATATTTTAGAGTCCCCACCGTTAATCTCTTTAATAGCTGGAGGCACTCCGAGGAATCGAGTTTAAAAATAAATGTAAAGGACAAAGGAATCGATAAGGATTTAAGGCCAAAAACTTGGGAAAGCACTAAAATTTAATACCGGCCGCTAGCAGTTGAGGGGACACCACACTTTATGGAGGCAATTACTACCCTTCATCTCCGTAATGTCGAAGATTGGTTTGTCTTTTATGGATTTTCGGGAATCGGGGTTACTGCATTGATTATTCTAACTTCTTTATAGTGCTCCAATCATTTTGAAATTACGTCGGCGCTGGCGACAAATCGGAAAGCTCCAACTGACATAAAGCCAGACTGGATTGGATCAATTCCCGTCAAGATCTTTCTGTACATCGGGTTAATACTGCGTAATACAGTTGGAATTGTTATGTGGTACTAGCTTTAGGGTTGATGGCTTGAAAAACATTTACTTTATTATTGTAACGAAGATTTCACCATCGTGTGGCAAGCTGTGTTTAAATAAACTTATACGAAATATTATATACAAACATATTACAAGTTCATTGACATTTACATATGTCTAACTCGGAGACTAATTACGTTATATTATACGCTTCATATTTAAATGCAAGCTTAAACAAAAAATATGTACAGAGATGGACTTAGTCCCGCATTTTTAGAACACACCCAGCCATAAGTTTAAATTTATTACTGAAATATTTCATACTGATCTCGACTCATATTATCAAGTTTAAATCGAGATTCATGACTTGGCATCTCGAATAGGAGTCTTATGTCTTAGAGATTTTCTGTCAATCAATCTTGCTAGACAAAGACTCGTACCGTCATGACTGTGACATTCAGAGATTGGTACAAGATGTTGGTAGATAATAAAAGCAAGTTTTAGTAATAAAGGCAGTAAACTACTAGGTACTTATGAATATTAAAACTGTGGTAGGGTAGCGTCGTCGGTATATTATTTCTAATTCGAGAGGTGTTCCAAGTATTTGCTACAAGCGATCAACAACAAAGATCACTGGATTCTCAGAACTGCCAGGTCAGGGTTTAAGATTATAATTCTGATATTACTTACATTATGAAGGAGCTCAGAAACATATGTCGTAGATAGATGGCAACACAGTACAGCAAACAGCGCCATCTAACAATTTGTTTGGTAAACGAAGAATCATGTGATCGGAAACGCAAGCGAGCCCTACCGCTTGGACACGATCGTCGGTAGAGGGGATGCAGCGAGGACTGGTGGAGTGACCGAGTGCTGCGACAGTCTACAGTGGACAGTCGTCGAGCTCGGACAGTCTCGGCAAACGCTCAATACCAACGCACGTGTTTGTTTCCGACGCACGTGTGCGTTTTGGTTGTAAATAGCTAGTTTATTAAAGTTACTGTAAATTCAAATAATCTTTTCGTTCGAGTACCCACTGCAGTGCCCACACCTATCGAAACTATGTCGGATCGTGAAGAAGACCCGATGTTATCGCATCTCGGCCACCCGGTGATGCGACATCAGAACTGGGATACACTCGAGCTGAAAAAATTATAGAGAATTGAGCATTGACGTCACAGTGCGATATTTCTTTGACTGGATTTCACCTGGATAAGGACATGGAGTGACTTTGAGAATCGAGCCAAGCAGCCTCGCAGCCGTCATTGAAACCCTTCGTGTGCTGCAAGTGAGAAACCAGGACATATCGCGGCCCTGCACGAGCAGTGGCAGCCAAGCTGATGGTAGACAACGTGCTGGAAGTAGTGAAGGGCGAGTGGATGACGTTTATCTGCCCTCAGGCACGTTACAAAATAAAGGTGAGGTGTATTGTTTTGTTTACGATTCTGGTGCTGAATGCTCGTTAGTAAAAGCGAGTTGTGCAGCCAAATTAAGTGGCAATCGAGTTAATACCGTTGTTGTGTTGACGGGTATTGGTCAAACGCGTGTATTCAGCACAGAACAAATCATATGTAGCGTTGCGATTAGTGAGCAACAAATTGAGATTTTATTACATTTTTACCTGACATTTACTTGCAAAGTAATATTATGATAGAACAAAGGCAGCTATAACAACATTGGCGATTGAGTGTTAGTAAAAAAATGAGTAGCAAAATCAGATACTAAGTTCAGATCATCAGAATTAGATCGGAAGTTCAGAGGTCCGCTTAAATTAGTTGATGTTTTGGATGGTGACCCCATACGTTAAAAGATTTAAATTCTAACCGTACTTACAAGTATGCTCACGGTCGCATACGAAAGATGCCTCTAAGTAGTGTTCCTAACGAGTTAAACGTAGAAGACGGTTAAGTCGCACTGTACGCACTTGTCTGTAGTCGTAACTGCAACTCACTTGTGAGTTGTTCAGGGAGCGATGGGCAGCTGGTGGTGCAGCGGGGACCAGGGTCTCAATGGAGACTATTGTTGTGTTGGTCTTGTAGTGACCTGGGAGTTGTGGACTCTATGTTAAGTGAAGTGTGTTGGTCGTATCACTTGAGGTGATGACGATATGCGTGGCATGAGTGTCACTAGCTGCTGCGGCAGCAGGGCCATGAGCGTTGTATGTAATCTAAATTGATATAGTTCGTGACCTGTCCCTGTTATTACTAAGGCTTAGAGGAATCTTTTGTTGTAGATAATTGCTATCGTTTTTACAAAATTAAGTAATGCGTTTCGATAACAATGTGTAAACAGAATTGGCCAAGTGGAACATGCACTGCTGTTGGTTTGTTTTTGTGGTTACAGGTTAACACACACGGACGTGTACAAGCAGAATGGTAGTGTCGGAGAGCGCTGCACTCTGTGGATCTCCTGTATGAATAATCGCTGATCAAGGACGGTGTTTTCCGTGCAAGAAGCTTCGCGATTTCTGCCAAGGAGGCAGTGACAGCGAGTGAATGTCTGTACCATTAAGCCAGCTACAGATCTATTGTCTACCGAATCTGGTGAGTCGTTTTCATTTTGTTATGACTCGGGTACTGAGTGCTTCCCTTGTAAACAACAGCAAAAACAGTTACATTGAGAAGTAAAGCCCAGTCTAGTTTAAAATGCAATTTTTAAAGACGCTCACTATAGATTACGAATGATGCCAGTAGGTCATGTACCAGTCGGAGTAGATGATGATCACAGTGGTGATGAGCAAGCCTAAGTAGTGGGAACCACACGAGTAGGGGTTCTCTATCGGCCGTAGTAAAAAGTGTGTAGTCACAGGGTGATGCACACGGATCCATGCGCTGGATGTGTGAGAGCAATGCGATTGCTAGTCGGCCGGAGAGCCGTGGCGTTAGAGTGGTTTGCTCGTGTGTGGGTTTCCACGTGTTTAAGGCTCTTAGTGAAAAAGATTATTGTTGTAATGTGGATAACGATGGTACATGGCTCTGGTTGGTGTTTTTTTGGTCAGTAGGTTGACTTAGGTGCGTACTTACAAATACGCTCTATGACCGTGTTCGGAAGATGCCCGAGGGCCAAGTACCAATTGAGATTGTAGACGAAATGGATGATGAGTTGGCATCAGTTTAGTTTGTGTACTCAAGGTCTCGGTTCATTGGGTCGGAGACCGTACCAGAGTATCGTGAGTACATAGTATACGCGGCAGGTCTGCGTAGTATGGTCTGCATTCCTGCGGGCAGTGCGTATGTGACAAATGTGTGGGACCGTGAATGGGATACCTGAGGTTTCGTTTTCGTGTGAAAACGTTGTACTTGGTCTCGGTAATCTCGAAACTAGATAGTTCAAATTCTTAGATTAGCCTAATTTTTTATTTCTAATTTGAATGCTTATTGCAAATTGATAAAACAGATTTTATAGAGTCGAGTCAAGTCCCTTTTAATTATCTCATCAGTCTTCATAAGGGAGGTTGCGAAAAATTACAGAAAATCAGATTATTACTGACGAATTTGAGGAAAGCCAAGTGATAGTCTTGTTGATGAAACATAGTAGAGGTTAAGTCAAGTGATAGTTGTGAATCTTAGGTCGGCGGGTCGGGACTGTACCAGTAACCATTTCGTAGCCGTAGTCTGTTAGAAGTCGGTATCTGCTTTTAGTAGTCCGTGGATACGCGGTGCGCGTCTTGTAGAAACCATAGAGTCCGTGGGACTTGGAATTCAGAGGAATTCATAGAAACAAACGTGAGGTTTGTTGGGTTTGATGAAAAGCCACAGGCCACGAATAAGATTCCTGCTTTGTGTTTTGTAATGCTCTTAGGATGTTTTATTGGCTTAGTTGATTGTTTACTATGTGATCTTGAGATTTAGGAATCAAATAATGAGTAGTGCTCTGAACTCTGCAATTTTTTTTTAGTTTGTTCAAATTTTCATTGTGTTTTTTTGCCTGTACCATATTTGGTCAGGAGTGACCGAGCTATGTGATACTTTGCGGGTATGTTTGTTGACAGATTAACACACGAGAACGAGTGCAAGCAGGATGGCAGTTTCAGACCGCATCTGTTTTCGATGCGGCAACAACAGACATTTTGCTTCGAGATGTCCACGAAGCAATGATGAAGGCGCCAGTATGGCGAGGTGCCCAGGCGGTTCCGGGCCAGCGCCTGCAGCAGCGGCTAGTATCGAATGATACGGTTCAAGTTTACTATGTCAGCAATCCGAGCAGTGTACTGATGAATACTGGGTGAGTCACATCCATTTTATTATGATTCTGTCACTCAGTCATCACAGATTGTTTTGCGTCGAAGTGTATTGGCTTAGTTTAGTGACAACTGATGATGAGTTGACTGATATTCACTTAAATGAGATAGTAGACCACGCGATACAGGGTATTAAAAAAAATGCAATTACTATAGCATTCGATTTGACTAAAGTAAAGTTAGCCTCTAAGTTTGCTTTTAATTATTGTTTTAAAGGCGCTTGACTGAGCGAACCTAAGAATGCCCTCATGATTGTGTGAGAAGGATACCCGATCACCAAGTTCCTCGATAATTAGATGTTATAGTTGAGGACAGTGGTAGTGAAACCACCTCTGATTAAGAAAGGCTTGTACACTCAAACTCAAAACTTAAGACCGCACCTCATGAGTAACATGTGGCGATGGGTCTATAAGAAATCGTTGGTGCGATTTCTGTCTGTGTTGGTGCACAGGGCGCTTCATGTGTTGTAGCACGTGTGGCGGCAGATGTCTAAAGAGTCGTTGGTGCGATTCTTTTCTGTGTTGGTGCACAGAGCCCCTCATGTGTTGTAGCATATGTGGCGGCAGATATCTAAAGAGTCGTTGGTGCGATTCTTTTCTGTGTTGGTGCACAGAGCCCCTCATGTGTTGTAGCATATGCGGCGGTAGATATGTAAAGAGTCGTTGGTGCGATTCTGACATGTGTTGGTGCACAGTTTACAATAAAAGTTTCATGAGTTGAGTATACGTTGCCTATGAATTTTATTTCGGTAAATTCTTACTGATTTGTTACAATTATTTTGATGGTTTAACTTGTTGATCGGTCGAGTCCTGTCTGTGTTGGTGCACAGAGCGCTTCATGTGTTGTAGCACATATTGCGTTAGATTTTTGAGAATCGTTGGTGCGATTCTTGTCTGTGTTGGTGCACAGACCGCTTCATGTTCTAGTATTCTTTTTCTGAGAATCAATGGGTCGATTCTAGTCTGTGTTGATGCACAGAGCACCTCATGTGTAGGAAGCACATGTCGTGACTAGTCTCAACCGCACCTTATGTGCAGTAGCAAATGTGACAACTGATCTGGTAAGAATCATTGGTGTGATTCTGGACTGTGTTTTTGCGCAAATTTTGATAACGTAGTAAAATAGTAACTGATTCGTTACAATTTTGATTTTCTTTGGTTCAACTTAATAATCGAACCTTTTCTAATGAATAATGTTGTATGGAGTGTGAAACCTTGACAACAAGGCATTGTAAATAAAATTAAGACTAGTGAAATTAAAGTAACAATGAGATACAGTTACCTTAGTAATTAGGTATTGGCAGGATAGGCCGAGTTACCTTAGTTATTAGGTATTGGCAGGATAGCCGAGCTTGTTTACTCTGTGAGCATTTTGGTCCACAGGTACTACACCCGAGGACGGGTGCTAGTCAGGGATGGCCGTGTCGTAGATAGATGGCAACACAGTACAGCAAACAGCGCCATCTAACAATTTGTTTGGTAAACGAAGAATCATGTGATCGGAAACGCAAGCGAGCCCTACCGCTTGGACACGATCGTCGGTAGAGGGGATGCAGCGAGGACTGGTGGAGAGACCGAGTGCTGCGACAGTCTACAGTGGACAGTCGTCGAGCTCGGACAGTCTCGGCAAACGCTCAATACCAACGCACGTGTTTGTTTCCGACGCACGTGTGCGTTTTGGTTGTAAATAGCTAGTTTATTAAAGTTACTGTAAATTCAAATAATCTTTTCGTTCGAGTACCCACTGCAGTGCCCACACCTATCGAAACTATGTCGGATCGTGAAGAAGACCCGATGTTATCGCATCTCGGCCACCCGGTGATGCGACACATATTATAATATTTTTTCGCTTTTTTATATATATTTTTTTAATCCCATTAAAGAACTTTGTTCCAAAAAATGGAACACTACTCATTTTTTTTTTACTTTTAAGTAAGTATATGATTTTGAGCTCTACAATGTAAATTCACTTAGTTATAATGTGTTAATTTTACATAACGTACTTAACACTTTAGGTATTTCACCACTGGTAAGCAACACAAAATATCAGTAGGTATCAAGTAATTGAGAAACTAATCGTGAAAACTTCTCAAATATCTCGTGAAATCGTAGGTACATGTAGGAATGTTCTAAGTAGACTAACTCCATATAGGTAGGTGCCATCGTAGCAAGCAAAGCCTATTGTTTGCGCTTGGTTGGTTGCAGAACGATATCATTATTATCCAAATTAATTCCGCTCCTATCACTTACCTCCGATTTCTACACACATTGCGCTTGAGTTCAGCTTCTAATTAGTTATTTCGTGTTGTTCTGAATAGTTAAACACTAATATTTTACAGTATAAAAATATTACTAACGGGAAACATTTTGTATTGTAACCTATAATATTTGCTTTGATATAATCATATATACAAAACATGTACCTATGCTCTATAATATATTTTTTATCACATCTATTCATAAAGAGCTAGTGTATTCTTCGTACACAGGGACTAAAATAGCTCTTTAATCCTTAGGGAATAAAAGTGATTTAAATTTGGAATGTGGATATTGTTAGTAAAAGTTTCAATCACCAAAGAGGTCAATCACGAACATTGTCTGAACAAGTAACAGGCCGTATGATAAAAACAAACGAGCGCGAGCCAAATTAAAATCGTTCTAAAGTAGAATCCTTCGCTCCGCTCTGGATCGAAGAAACACTCTCACCTTCAAAATAGTTATTTGCTCCCTTGGCAACTAATCTACTATTTAAAACTACTTTATATACCATTTTTTAAGCAAATAAATATTATTTCTGTATCTATTTCTAGTTCTTTTGTGAGTGCAAGTGGTGATCACCATTTTTATTCTCTACTTAACGCACAAAAATATCTGAATTAGGTATCTATATTATTGTCATAAACATCTGTCTATAGCAGGAATAATCTTGAAAAATGTAAAAGTAGGTAGGTACAAATATGTATTCTCCTTTTCCTTGCTTTTATGGCTAAAAGTAGTTCATTTTCTTTCTTTTGTGTCAACTAGGTAGGTGCTAGGTGTTGACCGTATCATCCACAGAAGTGCTTACTTTCTGCCTCATTACTTGTAGGTGCCTCACCTCGCCAAAGCTGTATTGGAAGGAAGCAACTCACATATTTAAAGCGACACTTTGAAAGAAAATTCGCTCCTAACACCCATTACACAAAGGCTAATGTTGTCTGCCATTTAGAGGGCTGTCCTCGGAAAGGGTTGTCACTTTATATAAAGCTGACGTGGCCGAAAACGACAGTTAATGGCGCATAAAATTCACAGTAAGCCTGACAAAGTATAATCATTTTACGGTACTGTAATTTCAGGTATTTATGTATAGAAATACTCTGTCTGTGTACAATTTCTCCTCTCAAGGTATGAACATTATGTAAATGTAGGTAAATACATAAGGGAATAATAAGATACCTTACATAATGCGTCTTTTTAGCTCTCAAGTGCCGCGCGTTACGCATATTTTGAATAGGGATGTACGCGAAAACGTTGAACTCAGAAATTTCGGCTTAGAAAATGAGTAGGCATAAAGTGCTTAAATTAAAATCAAATGAGCTCAATCTTGATGTAAAATGAAACACTTACCTCCTTCTGAAACTAGACCGTAGTCTAGTTCTAAGTTTGACATTGAAGGTTATATTTGATTTTGATGTTTGACTTATAGATACAAAGCCGCGTTTACGGTTACTAAACTAAGCTCTATCCAATATACCATAGACGGCATACTACATATAAGTATTACAAGGTATACCGAGAACCAAGATACGTAACTAGGTACCAAGGTACTCTTATAGAGTTCAAAATTAATTAAAACACCTTATTATAGTTACCTTCTTACTTTGTAACAGCTAAAGCTATTTATATTTATATATACTTTTTTTTGTACACCTGAAATAACAAAAAATACACACACTAACATTCTACTGTAAAGAGAATATTTCTTTAGAATGTGAATACCTAGACTTTAAAGTTTAATCTATCTAGTAGTGTCTTAACTTAGGGCGAGTACATACTAGAGCTTTGCCGGCTTATTCAGTTTATTCACCCCAAAAATGCACCCTAAGGTGGATACGCGGAAACGTACGTCCGAATATTCACCCTAGGCCTAGTCGTATAAACTGAATTTTTAGACTTAGGGTGAATTCTTAGAAATAAGTTTCCGCAAATTCACCTTTAGGTAAGATTAACTGAATAACCGGCTTTTCCGAAAAATATGACACTCGCCTGAATTCAATACCAAATGGCAATGTCGACTTTGAACATAAAATTAATCTTCCGCAGTTCAATATTAATTTCAGTAACCGCTTGAAATATGGGCACGTCTACATATCTTCAAGGCTGTCATTTCACTGAATCAATAGAGTACCTCACTCAGTTAGCAAGACGCACACAGAGATACTGTTCTCCTCCTTGAGGTATACCTTTCACCCTTTGACTGCCTGAAGACAAAATTTCTCCTTCTGTCTTGCGGTTATCGTGATATTTTCGGTTAGACATATTATATCTTACAAAGGAATCCGTTTCACTTCTAAGAAATGATAACCGTATATTCCGTTACTTTCAATTTTTGTTACCTCGTCGAATTTTTGCTTTTTCCTTCTATTTGTCAACCCTCTTCAGTATCTCTTAAAATACAAATATTTGATTGTGATGTAATTCTTATTCTTAGTAACATTCTTTGTGAACCGCCCTTCGTGAATACCATTGCCCTGAGATCAAAGGAGGCTGAATTATCAAAATTCTACACCTTTGAAACACACGTTTAAAATAATATGATTAAAGCCTTCAACCGCATAATCACGTTCGAAGAATCTTAGAATATTACTGTAAGTATTCAAATCACGTAAATTTATTCTACAATTTAATCGCGTGATTCTGGAATTTTCAGGATTTTGATGAACCTGCTAAATATTATTCATGTGAAAACCTAGACACTAGAGAGCTGATTTATTTAAACATAGAGGCTTTGCGTAACATCAAAAAGCCCGTTTTTAGTGGGTCCCCAGCAAATAAACTGGGCGGTATAATATGAGTAAGTAACAAAATTACCGTACAAAATAACTTGGTAGCCGAGTGTAACAGTCTGCCGTTATTCATGAATAGTCCAAGATGTACGCACAATTTTCTGCTGCCGAGGCTATCGAGGCACGTGCGTGACCAGATTTCGGAACGTCGACATAATATTACACCTGTATACCCACCCACTTATGGGAACCAACAACTAGAAAATGTCGCATATGTCGCCATCTGTCGCTAAACCTTAGGTGAGAGAAATGGTTCAGAATCTGCAGAGAATTATTTCGAACGCGATTTTTCTCACTATTTGTGAATATTTTGTATATTATTCTCGTATACGGAATATATTCATAACCCTAATTGAACCCTATCGTTGTGTATCCATACCACAGATATCCGACGTGATCCATACTAATATTACTATTATAAATGCGAAAGTGTGTCTGTCTGTTACCTCTTCACGCTTAAACCGCTGAACCGATTTTAATGAAATTTGGTATAGAGATAGTTTGAGTCCCAGGACAGGACATAGGATAGTTTTTATCCCAATATTCTCACGGGATCGACACTTATGCGAGTGAAACCGCGGGCCGCTGCTACTCATTGATAATTGTAAAAGATAACGAGATCATTGGTGTAAGTAAACTAGACTTCCTATTCATCTATCATCATCATCATCATCATTTCAGCCGAAAGACGTTCATTGCTGGACATAGGCCACCCCCAGGCACCTCCACTTCGAGCGGTCCTGTGCTTCCCGCATCCAACGGGTTCCTGCGGCCTTCACCACCACCACCGGTCCACCTTGTGGGAGGCCTTCCAACATTATGTCTTCCGGTACGCGGTCGCCACTCCAGAACCGTTCGGCCCCATCGGCCATCTATTCTGCGAGCAATGTGCCCTGCCCACTGCCACTTAAGTTTGGCAATTCTTCGGGCTATGTCGGTTACCTTGGTTCCCCATTCATCTATACCTACATATTACTCTTATACTCGTAAATTAAAGTCGTTTTGGTGCCGGTCTGTGTGACAGGGTTGTTCATGTCTAAACTTTGCAACGGATTTTAATGCGGTTTTTACCATAATTTTGAATTTATTCCGGTATGTTTATGGGTATAATACTTTAACATGAAACTTACATATAATAAAAAAATAATTACGATGTTTTGTCAAGTCGTAAAAACTGTGCGAAGCAGGAGAGGGTCGATATTAATAAATAATATGTTACTGAATAAATAATTTATGTAGGGAGTTAGCTCCCGTGATATACTTTTTTTTTGGTTGGAAAATCATCAAATGATATACCTACTTACTTAATCAGAAAAATCCAAAAAGTTTATATAAAGCGGGAGGCGAAGCATCAAACGCCATGCGAATATGAATCAAATTAGATTACAGTAATTTCACTGAAATCCTCAATCAAATTATCAAAAATTCTGCTCGCAAAAATTTTATGAAAAATAAAATGTCTGATAGCAAAGTTACGAATCTCTCTTTATCCGTCGTCAAAATAATGACAATTAACAGTTACTGCTAACTTTGCGACTTCTGAAACGAAATCGTAAAGGCAATTCTTATACTCGTAGCTACTAAACTTGGTGAAATCAAAAACTCAAAATCTGTTTATGTGAAACGTCGAAAACTTTCGAAACGTAATTACATCAAAACAAGTTGTTAAAATATATTCATTGACATCTCGACTAATTTGAAATATTCACATAAGCGGAGAAAATTACAAAAGTCAAACGTAAAGTTAAATTTTCAGAAGAAACTCTCATTATAATTGTATTAATGAGAGTTTGTTCTGAAAATGTTTATCAAAACATCTCTGGGCGCCTATAGACCATGTGAGTTCGGATTTGGCCTAAAAGATATAGATTGTTTTAATAAAAAATGTAAACAGTCAAGCTTATCGAGACATCAAATAAATTCTAAAAACTGTTCAACAATTTTTAAATATCTTCCGCCTCATTTCTGTTGTACCTTACACTCTGTAGAATCTACATTTCTACCTTAAGGCTGCGCCGACCGCAAAGTGGCGCCCTCATCGTTTGTTTGGTTTTTTCTTTCATTTAACAAAGAAAATGCAGGAAATAAGCACGTTAAGTTGTGCTTCACAAGTTTATACGTTAATATTATTATAAACGGCAGTTTTAGATTGTTTAGTTTTATTTAATCACTGAAACGGATAATAGCGGCCTCTATTATCCGTTTAGTTTTATTATAATCACTAAAACGTAAAATAGTGGCCACTATTATCCGTTTTAGGGCTGATTTTTCAATCATCTGATAACTTTATTCGAGGAGTAATTTTGAAATTTTGACAGTTATTTCATACAAAAACTGTCAAACGTCAATTTTATTATTCGAATAAAAGTTATCTGGCAATGGAAAAATCAGCCCTTAGTGATTAGAATAAAACTAAACAATCTTAAACTACCGTTTATAATAATATTAACGTATAATCTTGTGGAGCACAACTTAACGTGCTTATTTTCTACATTTTCATTGTAAAATAAAAGAAATAACCAAACAAACGATGAGGGCGCCACTTGGCGGTCGGCGCAGCCTTAAAACATACTTTAGAGAATATTATTCAAACATTTTAGCGGGCTCGTCCATATAATACAAAATATAGAGCACCGCTTGCCTTCCGTGCATCTCAGCGGGAGGAAATAAGTTGAGCGGTGACCTAGTAACCACCACTACAATTCTAGTTCCCTGTTACAATCATAAAGCCTGCAGGTTGTTCACATGTTCGGCTTTCAACCGTGTACTGTATTGTTATTTATTTGAAAAGTTTGAAGAAATATGTACCTACATTTAATTTTGTTTAAAATAACTTTAAACTTCATGAGAGTGAGCTCTCCGTTCCTAAGTATGTTATGTGTTTCAGATTTTCGATTGTTGGTTTCAGCCACGATTCATTACATTATTTATATATTTTAGTAATAACGCGGTGAGGCAGTGAGATGAACAGTACCAACACATATTATGAAAATTAAAACCAGTCCACAGAAAATACCACGTATCATGATCATGAATCGAGAGAACGGAAATATGTCAGAGGTGCACTCTGACGAAACTTCGATATACCTACTTTAATACAAACTGCCAAGTCATAACCGTTTCTTACGGCGCCCACAGAGTAGCAAAAAGCGCGGTCGACCCATGTCACAGAGTGGGAAAATAATAAAATATGAAAGCATAACACTACACAATATAAGATTAAAATATGAAAGCATAACACTACACAATATAAGATTAAAAGCCAATACGAACGTAATTTAATCACACCTACTTTGTTGTACCAGTTCTCCGAGTTAGTTTATTACTTCAGGGAATCGCCAAGATGAATGAGATACCTAAACAAACTGATCCACCGAAAATATAAATTAACATCAATGAGAGTAACGGAAATTGGTTGAAGAATGATTAATGATTTTCTTTGTGTTAATAAGACAATCGGGTCTTAGGGAAGGGAGTGATAACGCTGTCGACAGCCCGGAGAGTTTCGTCGCTACCTGCATAAAAGCCGGCTCGTAAACTGAATAGAACATTGTTACTAGCGCTAAATTAAGGTTTTAGGCTATACTTAAAGGCGCAAGTTCTTCTTAACACAAGTAAATAAAATTGACGCTAACAAAGGCAAGCTATGTTGAACACAGTATTATGGGTAGTATTCGCCATCTCTCCTTTGCCTATGTACCTTATTCTTGTTTTCTCTTTCTTTTGCCAGCTCGATTGATGGAGTGGTTGGGTTTGGCCTACTGTATCTACCTATGTAAGTTTGGGTGCTTATGTCTGTTAATTCAATTACGCCCACCGTATATATACCAACATATTAACCGTAATTATATATAGGTAGGTAGTCAACGAATCTTATAAAAGATGACCACGTTTCTAAAGAAAACTGTATGTTACCTATTTCGAAATGTATAAAAATATTTCCAGCAATTTTCTGTCATTGCTCAGGTTTCTACTAAACACAAAGTAGTTTCTAGAAGCGAGGAAAAGGCGAATCCCAAAATGTAATATTAATACCAAAGGTCAAAGTGCGGTCTGAGCTTCACCTCTAGTATAGTCTATGAATAAAATCCAGACTGGTTGGACAGTAATAGGTATACATATAGGTGTCGTGGATGGTCAAATCCGAAACTATGAGGAATAGCGAAAAGTAGTCAAAGGAGTCGCGGGCTCGGTGTTGATGGAAACTAAAACTGCATCATTGGATTTTTTTAAAATCAATATTTCTAGCCAGGAATCGAACCCGTTGATTTTGATAAAAAAAACACACTGTTCGGTTCGATTCCTGATGAAAATTAAATGATGAAAATGATGTAGTTTTAGTTATCATCAAAATCGAGCCCGCGACTCCTTTGAGTACTTTTCGCTATTCCTCATAGTTTCGGATTTGACTACCCACGACCACTTAAAAAATTCACTCTGTATATAAAAGAAAGTCGTGTTAGTTACACCATTTATAACTCAAGAACAGCTGAACCGATTTTGCTGAAAATTGGTGGGGAGGTAGCTTAGAACCAGGAGAAGGACATAGGATACTTTTTATCCTTTTTTTTACTTATAGGAGTAGGGTAGGAGTAGTGTAGGAGTAGTGTAGGAGTAGGTTAGGAGAAGGGTAGGAGTAGGGTAGGAGTAGGGTAAGAGTAGTGTGGGAGTAGGGTAGGGTAGGAGTAGGGTAGGTGTAGTGTAGGAGTAGGGTGGGAGTGTTTAGGGGTAGGACACCACGCGCGCCGGGCAGCTAGAAATAATTTAAGTACTTATATGGCAAAACAGCGTTTGCCGGGTCAGCTAGTAATAATATAAAGGTTTCATTTTCAAACCTTTCTGACACCGTTTCTAAGTAAAACTAATCGTTTTTCTTAGCACAATTGAAATATTTTAGTTAAATGCTACCCACGATTTTTTTTAAAGCACTATCTATGGTTAGAAAAGTAATCACATGCTTGATTTGACAAATGGTTGAGCTGTTATGCTTGATGCTTTACTTTTATTCATCTATGTTTTTCATTCGGCATATTTCACTACAAAATTCAGAACAAAATGAAGCAAATATGAAAAATTAATTCATTAGTGAATCAATCCAACGATGTTCGATTTCGGCATTCGGTATCTTTCACTTGCGCTTCGAAACAAAAATTTTAATGAAATGAGCAGATGAACGTTCATTTCCATGTTATTTTGTCGGAGTCGTGTGGGAATGAAACAAAAATGAACACAACAAGTTTTCAATAGTATTTTTTTATTGTTTGTAATTGGGTAAGTATAAAAATAAAACTTTTGTTCAGGAAAAACATTATAATATTCAAATAGCTCTAGTCTCCACACTAGGATTTTCCGTGACGTGGACTCGTATAGGTTAGTTTCGTAAAAGACTGAAATTAAAGGTATAATAAAAGAAAAAAAATTTTCTTCTGTCTTTTTTATGGTTCCGTCCCTTAAAAGGAAAAACGGAACCCTGATAAGATCACTTCGGGGTCCGTCTGTCAGTCCGTCTGTCAAAACCCTTTATCTCAGGAACGCGTGAAGTTATCAAGTTGAAATTAATATCATATATACAGGTACTTAGGGCTGCAATCCCTTGAAGCAGTGAAAAAATCGAACTTTTAAGGTAACGTAATAAAGATACGGGCGTTTAAGTTCCGGAATCAAAATCTTCCCGTTGACCTAGAATCATGAAATTTGACAAGAAGCAATGTCATATAGCACATAATTATAAAGGAAAATATCCGAACACTATAAATTCGTAGAAGGATTAGAAAAAAAATCCCGAAAATTACAAACCTACAAATTTGTACGGAACCCTCGGTGCTCGAGTCCGACTCGCGCTTGACCGGCTTTTTTACATACAGGATTACACGTTTATAAATAAGATGTAAAAGAAAAGTCGAAGTAGGCAAATATTTAAAATAGTTTCAGCCCACACTCAATTTTTCGCAAGAAAAAACGTAAAGGCGTTAACGTATTTCAATTAAAGATAAAATTACAAACTAGCAAGAACACACAACAAAGATTCGAAGAACGTGGTCCGGGTTCGGTTCCCCAAATTACCTCGAATAAAAATAACGAGAAATGACACCGGAGTGTCGCAGCTTTATTTAGGGAACTTTTAAGGCGACTAAATTACCTAAAGCGCGGTTTTTCTGGACTGCATAGAAAAAAAACTGGCCAAGTGCGAGTCGGACTCGCACACGAAGGGTTCCGTACCACAAGGCAAAAACGCCGAAAAAAACATGTTTGTTGTATGGGAGCCCCCCTTAAATATTTATTTTATTTTAATTTTATTATTTATTATTAAAGTTAAAATACAACTGAGTATTTTGTGAATATTTCAAGGGCCTACCTATTACCATTTTTGATATCGAGCAAAAAAGGGCAAAAAAATCGCGTTTGTTGTATGGGAGCCCCCCTTAAATATTTATTTTATTTTGTTTTTAGTATTTGTTGTTATAGCGGCAACAGAAATACATCATCTGTGAAAAATTCAACTGTCTAGCTATCGCGGTTCTTGAGATACAGCCTGGTGACAGACAGACGGACAGACGGACAGACGGACAGACAGCGAAGTCTTAGTAATAGGGTCCCGTTTTTACCCTTTGGGTACGGAACCCTAAAAAGAGAAGCGCGATGACACAACGCTGGTAAAATTTATTGCAAAATATGAAGCTATTATCTATTTACAAAAAAAATATTGTTTGGACTAAAAAATTAAAACACTACTGCTTTAGTATGTTGCTTGTAGAATAATCTGGCAAAAAATCATAATGATTGTATGTATGGTTTTTTTTTGCAAAAAGAAAGTTTTTAGAGGTATCTTCATGATTTCTTTTCTATCGTATCAAATCAGTTGTATTATGTTTTCAACACAATATCTAACTAGCATATATCCTGAAGAATATCATGTATTTTTCTGATTTTGTTTACTGTAGTCCATCATATACTTTGATTGTTTCTAAAACTTGCGTTTTTTTGTGTTTAGGTCCTGTAAGCCCCTTAAACAGTGATCTGCACACTTTTTAAGGGGCTGGATTCATTGGAACCACCTTTTGCTAATGTGACACGGTCACTTATGGTTTGAAACGGTAAACGTGTTTGGTAATAGGACTAACATTTTTGTTGTACAATTATTGGATGCTGATAAATAATATTTATCAGGAGGAAAATATATTATGGAAATATTTAGGTAATCCATGATTATACAATACTAGCAGCGCCCCGCGGTTTAACCCGCATAAGTGGCGATCCCGTGGTAATATCGGGATAAAAACTATCCTATGTCCTTTCCCGGAATGCAATCTATCTCTCTGCCAAATTTTATCTAAATCCGTTCAGTGGTTTAGGCGTGAAAAGGACATGACATACAGACAGACGGAGTTACTTTCGAATTTATAATATTAATATGGATGTAACATTATTAACTCAAGACCTTACTGACACCCCAATTAGAGTATTGAGTTAAAATCATTGTATAGTGACTAAAACTTTTTTTTTTAATATTAACTATTATTATTAAGAAAATCGTGATAAAACCTTATCATTACTTCATGCATTTAAAATTAAGTCTTTGCTTTTTCTAATCCATTTAAAATTGCTTTGAAATAAGATTTAATTTTCTTTAGCTCACTCGGCGTTCAGTTTGGCAAAATACATAATTTTTGTGAAATCGATTCAGTAGTCTGTGAACAAAATACTTTCAGGACTTGCGTTTATTCTGTCACACCTAGTAGAGATGCGGCGAGTACTGGTTTTAATTAATTTCTCGTGGTTATAAAGTTTCGGTTAGATATTGGTCTTACTCTATATCAGGAGTGTCAAACTCAATTTTGCAGAGGGCCATATATTAGATTTAGAATGTGTAGGCGGGCCAGTTTCAAATTTAAATACTAAAACATACTAAATTATTTTAACATCTTTATTTATTTCGTTATATATAGTTGTTACAAATCATACCAAAAGTAAGAAAGAGGGTGAGGTATGCGTTAGCTGCACGGACGAAATAGAAGACGACATCGCGCGCGCACGAGAGAGAGAGAAAAGCATAACTAACACTCTCTCACTCGTCTTGTCAGGCGCTACTCTTTACTTTACTCGTATTTTTAAATCTGCGTAGAGGCATTGAGTGCAGTCTAAAAAGTCCTGTACTCGGCGCATCTTTAATGATTAATTTATTATTTTCTATTTTTTATAATACACAGAAAATTCATGAGTCATCAACAAATAAGTAGGATGAATTCTTCATTCCTATTTGTAGATGTTTCATGAATTTTCTGCGAATATAAATATTGTTGTTAGCAGTTTAAGATTCTTCGAAGTGCGAGTAATTGCAAGCACGTAATTTGTAGATTTTTTTGTGAAAATTCTTGCTCTTTTATGGACGAGCAAGAGAGTAATTGCATACTCTTCTAGAGAAATCTATACTCTCTCTCTCTCTGTGTCTCTCGAGATAACTTGCAACGTGAAAAAGTTACTAGTATTCTAGTTTCACACAATTATCAAGCAAAGTCCATCCTAAATTCCTAACATGCTAATAATTTCACAGTTGATTAAGGGACAACGCATGCGCAGCTACCATTGTCTAACGGCGCCAGCGAGGCGGGGCAAGTCATCTCTCATCAATAAAGGAAGCCCAAGCAAACAAGTGGGCGCATACTATCAAGCGCTAATAAATTGATACAGATTGATAATAAGGTACCAGCACTCAGGGTCAACTTATGAAACAAATGACTGGACAAAACAACACGCTGTACCTATGTGGACTAAAATCAGCACGCATGAGACATTTAAAAAAAAATCTTTATTTAATTTTGTAAATCATGAAACTTTTAATTTCTTTTGACTGTACTTACCTGTCAAAAAGAGTAAACTTACATAATGTGGATAAGACAGAGATTAAAAAAATAGAAGGCGAACAAGCAGGGGATCGAGGTGGGGGGTGGAGGGGGGTTCAGGGGATCAGACCGGAATAACTCAATGAAACAAATAAATAAGTAGACAAAACTACATAAAAACAACTAGATAAAATTACATACTCGAGGAGCAAATGTAGGTAGGTATAACTGATAGAGACAACCCAGGGCAAAGTCGAATTATTAGTGAAACTTCAAGTGCAGTGCCCGGCTTCATGCAACCAATAGGTAGTATACAATATGTTGATTTGCATCCTCGTCAAAGTTACATTATGGGGCAATAACTAGTAAGCGCTGCTTTTTTTTGTTGTTGAAATTTAAGAGTATTTCAGAATTACACCCTTAATTCAATACAAATAAAACAGAATCACCCGACTACGCACACAGCGACAATGCATGCAGCTGTTTTTCCCCGAAATGGTAGCGCCGTCGCGCCAATGCGCGTGCAATGACCGGTAGCAATAATTTTACCTAATTTTATTTCGATAATCACCTACATTATTGTCATAAATTTCGCTTAATAATTAACTCATTTTTGAGCATCATTGGAATACGGAAATCTTACTAATGACAGTAATACTAGTGCGCCAAAGAAAAGTTCACTGACCTGTTATCAGATGATTAATAATATTATTATCCTTCAAGCTAAAGTTTTCGTAGTCATTTTGTTTTTATTTGTGGATTAAATTGGTTGATTTGAAACTTTCCTTCCTACTTAACGGGCTTAGGACCGGCAATAATTCTACCTTTGTTGGTGTACCGATCTACTAAGTCTAAAAATGTTTTCTACGTTTGATGGAAATGGAAAGACGTTATAGTAAAGTGTAAGTACGTGGTATACTTTCGACTCTTAGGTATTATTGGCGTAGGTAGTTAAAAATTTGAAATAACTTATTTACACTAATGAAATTGATTAAGCTAACAACGTATTTACAAAATGTACAAAAAATAAATTACCTACCTATGTTACCGGAGGTAAAGTTGCCACGTACTTAGGTAGTACGTACTGGTTTTCCTTCAGCTTAACAACACTAACACATTCGTTTTTAAATTGTCGAAAACGACAAAATGTAATCCGCACGGCATTATCACCTGGGTGAATGTCTTGTGCCTTGGGGTAGTGGAACGGGTGTTGCAGTTCCCGCTTCAGTATGCGCAACACTGGTGTGGTGCATAGCAGCCAGCATGACGTGATGAGGGTTCCCGATCGGGAAACATCCGGATGACTCCACGTAGGCTGTCTCTCCACTGATGGCATACCCACCTGACCATCTCCACCAGCACGACATTTAAATTGAACACTTTGTACCTACGTCTCAACGATGTACCGAGAAGCGGAATTCGCAAAGCGCACGAACGCTGCGGCGATTTCAATTACACTGTTAGTTCCGGGGCCGCGGGGGCGTGGCTTAGGGTGCGCGGGAGACTAAGTACCCGCTTTGCCGCATCGTGATTGGGGGATGGGATTGATTACCTACGAATTTATCGAATGATAGATTCTCATGCGCATTTGAATGTGTGTGTGCAATTGTGCATGAAAGCTCGGTTATAGGGCTAGTAACAGACGGGCCGCGTTTAAATACGGCTGGTTCACACTTACGGATTTCCGTAAATAAGAAAAAAAAATAAAAACAATACCTACCCATTTTATTGTTGATTTGGGTCGAGAATCATTAGCATAATTACGTCCTTGAATTTGACTAGGATGCAAATCAACAGCCTGTATAACCATAAATACAGTAGAATGTGTGTGTTTGTGTGCGTGAAGTTAAGGGGCTTACATGACCTAAAGCGCGGTCGCTGTCGGACTGCATAGAAAAGAAAGAGAAGCGAGATGACACAACGCTGGTAATTTATTGCAAAATATGAAGCATTTATTTAATTACAAAAAATCTATTGTTTGGACTAAACAATTAAAACACTAGTATTTTAGTATGTTGCTTGTTGAATAATCTGACAAAAAACAGAATGATTGTATGTATATCAGTTTGGTTTTTATTGTAAAAAGATCGTTTTAGAGGTATCTTCATGATTTTTTCTATCGTATCAAATTAGTTGTATTATGTTTTCAACACACTATCTACGAGTACCTAGCATAAATCCTGAAGAATATCATATATTTTTCTGATTTTGATTACTGTAGTCGATCATAAACTATTATTGTTTCTAAAACTTGCCTTTTTTTGTGTTTAGATCCTGTAAGCCCCTTTACTCAATCTGCCTAGCCTTGTCTTAACTGTGTTGGTCGTTTTGGGTTCAATTTCCAGTCTAACAGGATGCAGTTCAATAATGCATACCAGTATTTTACGTGGAACTACTGCCTTTGTGACCTCCACAACCCAATTACTGGGTAACCCGATAGTGTTATCCCCTTGACTTTTGGGCTTTTGATTATCCGTAACGACTGTCAGAAATCTACGAATGACAGCCGGGAACAACGGCTTAACGTACTTTCTCGAGGTCTCAATATGTAACGGATGGTCACCCATCCACAAATCGACCGTGGCATTTGTAGCTTAACCTTCGATGGATCCGTGCGCCTGTTTCATTAGCCACAAGCCCCTGTGTTATTTGTCTACAGTTGTGGACTATTGGTCATAAGAAACAAATGACTACACAAAACTACGGTTTTGTATGTTTGAATAGACTGCTGCCGTGTATATCTTGCTCATGTTTGAAGATTTATATGAGCAACACGTGCCAAAAAAGAAACTTCTATATTTGATCATCTTTTGTTGTTATCTAAAAGGGTATGAATTTAACGTAAATATTTATTTTATGTTTATCATTGGGTGCTCATGCTGCCTTATCTGAGGTAACACTTTAGAACAATGCTTTATTTGGGTCTCCCTTGTTTCATCGAAAAGAAATTGCCAAATTATCACTTCCCAAACAATTTTCCGTATAATTTCATTTGCCAAGTTATTACTTAGCAAAAAATCTCTTTACAAATTGTAACGCAAACTAATGTTTGGCAAGTGAACGTTTAAACAATAACTTGTTTACCATCAAGTAAGTTTTTACCAATTTTTATGTAGTCAAATATTTCAGTCGGAAAAACTCATTTTACGCAAAATAAAATTTTCCAAAGTTTAGTATCGTCGGGGCCCCTATTTCTGTCTGCCTATGATATCAATTGGCCCTGTTTAATATGATATGAGGTAAAGGTATTTGTATTCTCATTCGCTCGCTTTTGCATCTAATGTCGACGGAGCCCCGCTTCACGGGGCTCCTAGTTTTGTGGAAAGGGTTAAAAGTAACCTAACAAAACCGAACCTCGGGGTGCCCTTCGCTCGCTCTCTCTCATCCTACGTCGCCTATCGACCAACCGCAACCATGCACTGTAATTTTAAGTAAGTATGTAAGTAAAACCACGTAATTTCCTAAAAATTGTTTTTTTGTCTATATTTTTTTTTCATAACAATCTTTAGACAATAAACATTTTGTCAAATACTAAATGATTATTGTCGAAAGATTGTTTGCTGTAATCAATCATTTGATTAAAGACCAAATGCCGGAATGACATTATTTATCCTTGCTAATATTCTGCCGAGTAAAAATTTTACCAAATGAAAATGTGCGTACTAAAATCATTCCAAACTTTGCATTGGTATAAAAAGAGGTTGCTAAAATTTGTTTGGGTAGTGAAATTTTGGAAAAATGTTTTCGGCAAATCGGTAGGATCCCGCTTTATATATTTCAATAAATGTTTGTCGATTATGACAAACATTTAGGAGTATTGGCTAAATTCTAGTTCCTATCAGAAATAAATACATATTGTTTCAATCATCAAGTTAGGGAAACATCAAAACGTGTAGATTTGTTCTGAGATCTTATCTAAAAGATAACTTAGTTCATATTGTAGGTAACGTAAAAAAGTACATCTATTTCTCTTATAAATGAGGAAAATACTGTAAGGGAGATAAAATTACGGGCATTAAGCGCAAAAATAATAGTTGTGCGACTTAAGGTAACGTTCTGTCGTAATACCAGCAGTAAAACTTATGGCCCTGCTTTATATGTTAGCTTTGTTTATTACAAAGCATTCCCCGTTCTATTGCGTACACATATTAAATTAAAACCCGTAAATAATTAAATTACACAACATTACTACCCCGAAAGAGTAGTTAGAAAAGTGTGAACCTCGAGGTCAAGCGTGAACTTCTATAAACACGTGTCTTTTGTTTTGAGAATTGACGTACAGTCCTTTTGAATCTTTGGTCAACTGGACCCACTCGAAATGGACCTCCGGGATCACTCAACCCAAACACATTTGGATAGGTCGACTGGACCCACAGCCCAATTTCATCATTAGTACAGTCACGGAGTAAAGCCGAATCTTTTAGTTTTATTTCCATGACTTAAAATATACTTAATTATTCAATTAGGTATTTACAGTTATTGTACCTCTAGCAGCAGTAACCCAATAGCAACCCTATTGTAAAGACAATAAAGATGACTGTGATTTCGACAAACTTTTCAATGGCAGCAACTTTAGTGCAATAACAAAAAAGATCACTGGTTTTGACACTTAATGCAAAAATCCTGATAGAAAAACGCAATGAGCAGTAGCGTTTGTTATCACGACGCAGTTAAATTCATAATTAAATTAGGTAGGTACGTCACTATTTATGACCCTCACATAAAGCTGCAAAGTATTGATTATACCATCCTTGTAAATTGCTTCTGGAAATTCAATTGAGAGAGAGCAATTGATCTATAATTAGGGGACGACCGTCAAGTTACTAACTGGAGCTATTTCCCTTAATAAATATTAATAGGCCGTCAGTACAAGATGCCTTTGTCAGTTGCGAGTGAAGACGATATCGTACGTACCTACTCCATCATTTAATTATGAATGGGTATCTGTCCCCAAATAAATAACCTTTAGTCATTTCGGTGGTGTTGTGTTTGTTGTTACGTCATTCTAAGATTTGTCGTTCAGACATCAATGATTAAATTTAAAGCTATATTCAAACATTGCTTCCCTTTTAAAAAATATTATATTGTTGCATAAAAATATATAGTTTTGATATTGACATAAAAATTCAAACAAAATGCATTTGACTCAACGTTGCACACATAACCATATAATTATTATCATTACACGGTGGGGCAAAATGTGAACAATGTTGCAATGAGCAATTATTAAGGTAAATGGAAATATTGTTTTTTAATGGTTACCAATGACGTCCATGGTTAACCACGTCTTGATCAGAACTCCAAAGGTCTTGGGATGTCGCGTCGCGAAACAAACACTTCCACGCAATTGGCATACATAACGGACAGTCGTATGGATAAGCAGATGCAAGGCTTCTGGCTCCCGATACACTCCCTCCTGCATAATTAGGATTCGCCGACCGAGGCATACCCTTACTATCCCCGACGACACCACCACCCTCCTACAGGAAAGTAGTAAGACCACCAGTACTCTCAGAAAGTGCACGTCCCGACAGCCGTCCTTCCGTCCTCGCCGTTGAGGCCCGTCGCGACGCCCCATACCATGTCCACCCCGACCCTTGCTCGCGCAAGCCCGCGCCGCTGAAAATTAATTTACATTCGTCCCTAAATAACTCCGAACCAGCCTCCGTACCCCACAGGGGGTGCCCTTAGCGTGTGTAGTCGCTTAGTTTTTAAGCCCTGACTGGAGGCCTTCATTTATTGAGGCATCCACAGGCAAGCCCGGTTAAAGAAAAAAAACAGTGGTACCTAATCCGGTAGTGCCGATAGAAGTGAAAACAAAACACAAACAGAATACTTTGCCATCACTCACTGACATATCGGATTAAAAAACCAAGTACATCCCGAGGACAGCCGAACACATCTGAATATAGCGCGGTGTCGGTAACAGTGTCCCGAGTTCAATGGTTTTTTCCCATCTCAAAAAATACCCAACGCGAAGAAAAGAAGCCTAAAGAAGTTTTCCCTTCAAAAAAAAAAATGCACGGCTTGTATGGTGGCTGAGGAAACCGTTCCGCATGTGTTCTTAGAATGCACAGGCATCACCATGCTTGGACAGAAACCCTCGGGACACCCAGATCTTACACAGATGCTCTGAACATACCAGGAGATGTAATCAACACCTGGAGGGAGGCGGGCTCGCTGGAATAACCACCGGCTGCCGCTATGGCGACGCACAATGGTCTACCTGAAGTACTAAGTGCGGAAACTAAACCCTCTAGCATAGAACATAGGAATCAATAGAGTGACTTTAATTAATACTATAATTTTATTATATTAAAGTAAAGCAGTTCGGCTGGAGACTGGAAAAACCAGTCTTCAGTAAAATTCAAATTAGTTCAATGATTCAGTGACTCGTACAGGAAAACAAAAGATGGTAAATGGTTCGTAACTACTGTAGGACTATAGAAAAATCCATATATCTCATTCATGCTTGTTGCACATAGACATACCTTCCAGTTTATAACTCAAGAACTCGTGATTGATCAGAAAAAACTGGCCAAGTGCGAGTCGGACTCGCACACGAAGGGTTCCGTACCACAAGGAAAAAACGCCGAAAAAAACACGTTTTTGTGTGGGAGCCCCCTTAAACATTTATTTTATTCTGTTTTTAGTATTTCTTGTTATAGCGGCAACAGAAATACATAATTTGTGAAAATTTCAACTGTCTAGCTATCGCGGTTCTTGAGATACAGCCTGGTGACAGACAGACGGACGGACGGACAGACAGCGAAGTCTTAGTAATAGGGTCCCGTTTTTACCCTTTGGGTACGGAACCCTAAAAAGCATCATTCTCGAACGTTCTCGCTTCTAAACTGAATGGTTCTGTTTGCATTTGAAAAAGTCAATTTCACCTGCAGATTGGGGCATGAAGCCGTCTCGTCCAAGAGATAATTAATTCACGAACAGTGGCTCTCCTAGATCATTAATTTTAACTCGTGTACAAAGCTACGAGATTAGGTACTACTAGGGGCATCACACGTACATAGTTGAGTCTATGGTCTGCTATATTAATTTTCGAGTTCTCAAAACTTCCACTTTTAGTTACCTATATTGTAGGGACAGAAAAACGGGCTTTTGCAAATTCGTTGATTAATTTGCTGTGCATATGCTTGGTTGTAAAACGGTGGGGTAATTCCGTAACACATACAATGGCAATCGATCGCAATGCCTTTTATTCTGACAGGTCAACAACGTTCACTGCATTATTTACGTTGTTGAGCAAACGAATTTTTTAAACCTACGAAGCAGTGGATAAGGAATTTCCTTCAAAATCCTCAGATTGTGATTCAAATTACGGTACTGGTCGGGAAGACATATATAAAGGAATCTCCAGAAAATATTTCAAGACATTTCACAGAGACGCTGAATGACTACACTTCGTTTCGTTGTCCACGTTTTCTATGTACCTACATAAGCAAAGACACTAACCTTTTTTGCATTCTTCAATTTCTTCATCGGAGTTGTCTTCGCAGTCTTTCTCCAAGTCGCACACCCACATGCTGGGTATGCACTTGCCGTTGGTACACTGGAACTGCTTCAGGGAACATATTGCTGAAACAAGAAAAAAAAACAACTTACAAACTGTAGTTTCACAAAGAAAAGGAGGTCGCCTTACCACTCAGTTTGTTGTTCTAAAATAAAAAATAATAATTTTTAAAATAAAATAGTCTGTTGACTCATTGAATTAATTTATACTCAACAGCTAACAACTGAAAGCATTTTAATATTCCTACTTTAATCAAAACCGCTTTATGAAGCGGCTTCATAAGTCAACGCTTCAACTTATTGCACTTTTAAAGGCAATTTGAAATAAATTTTGTTGCTGAAAAACACAAGCATTTATTCATATAATAAACGGTATTAAATATTATAGCCTGGGTCCTAGGTGCCTCTCACACCGTGTCTGGTGTGAGAAGCACCTAGTGTGGTGTGAAACGCCCCCAGCCCACAAACTAAGTGACTATGGATTTGCATCTGACGTGTCAAACACGGAACTCTAATTATGGGTGCATCTGCATCTAACATGGTAGGAATTATTGGGTGGTATAACGAGGTACAGTGGTTTTGTACCTCGTTATACCATATTATTACCATATTATCGTTCCTGGTTCTTTATTGCTTAACATTTTGGTTGAAACTTTTAAATAGAGTTAAAAAGGGTGCAGTTTTGTTTTTGTTTTTGCTAAGTAGATTCAACACATTTAAAAAAAATGATAAAGTGTTTATTCACAGAAATATTTTTTTACAAGATATATTTACCTCTGCCAAACTGCAAAGCAGTTTGTTGGCAGACGTAGCTCCTTTTTTTTTTGTACATATTAACATATACTTACAACATTATTTTTAGTATATGCGAAACCCGAAACACGTGTCTAGTATTTTTATGTAAAGAATCTATGTACGAAATTTCAAAACTGTATCATGAAAAATCACAAATTTATAAGCGTTTGTCCGTACAAAACATAAACACCCGCGCCGCTCGCGCCGCGCCGTCTTGCACTCATTGATAATAGTACCTAGGTACCTAAACGTTCGGTGCGGAGATTGGATAACCTACTTAGTGTCGCTTGGCGTCCGACTTTTACCCCTTTTTAAATATTTTTGGGACAAAATATAACATGGGGTAAAAATTATTGGAATCGATTCAATTACTTATTCTGAAGAAACTACGATTATATTCAGGTTTCGCATATAAGTACTAAAAATAACGTTGTATAATTATATATTTTTAATAATGGTTGTAAAAAATGTAGTCTTTGAACATGTATCATAATCAGTCTATAATGTTCCTACTTATCGGACACAAGCCTCTTCTCGGCGAGAGGGAGTGGGTCGTTATCCACCACGAGGGCCCAGTGCGGGTTGGTGGATGACACGTCTTCCAATTTTTCATTCTAGGACATGCCGGTTTCCTCGCGGTGTTTTCCTTCACCATTTTGAGAGCAGTGGCGATCCTATCCTTTGTAAACACGTGCATCTTTTAAATATAAATAACACAAAACCTAAATAGTACATCCTAGAATGGCTAGCTAATAGCAGGCAGCTAAAACCTAATACTACTCTGACCATATCATTAAAAGGCTCCATATTTTGTATGGAAGCTATTAGTTTCCCCGTACAGGATGCATGTAAAAAGGAAAAGTCGTAGCTCATTTCAGGAAGCTCATTAAAACGAAACAAAAGACTATTTTAGGGACAGGAAATGAGCCATATTCATTATTATCATAAAGTAATAACATGCACGGGAAACAATATATCTACTCGTAATTCTGAAATGAATTGTATAATGAAAAAATAGAGGAAACAGGGATAAGGAAAATCACGCATTACGTACCTACCTAAAAGATTAATTAATATGGCGTGACATTATGATTTTATTAATTAAACAACTAATATTACTTCATTTCATATAACATAACGAAGATTTGGGCAGAGGTGTACCTATAATATATAGGTACTAGGCACTTCCAACATTTCGCCAGATAGGGTTTAAGTCCTATGTAATAGGGTCGAGCCTATTATTATTATTCATTTATTTCAGAATCAAAAAATATTCCATACAATGTTAGTAAATCATACTTATAACTATGTTAGTATATTATTATTGAATGTCAACATTATATGTATATTGCCATCAACCGGGAATAAATGCAAACTCCGGGCTGCTACTGAGAAATTCCAGATAGAAAACCTAATAATGCTTTGCCCGACCTCGGACTCGAACCCAGGACCTCTTGGTCAGCAGTAGCGCTTGTGACATGTGCGTGTGGTGTGAGGGCCACTTTGTTAAAACTCTTTGAAAATGTGCTTAGGATTTAGTGAACATTCCCAAAGAATTGTGAAAGTTGGTATCAGATTTTGTGAAAGTCTAATAACCGAGTTATAGACTGTAAAGTTGGGCCCTCAGTTCTCACATAGAGGATTGAGGGCCCACCTGAAACTGATAAACTCCATAGTTTAGTATAGATTTTGGCATAAAGACTTTTTCTGTAGTGTCCATACACTACAGAAAAAGTCTTTATGCCAAAATCTAAGCTAATGCCAAACAAAATTTGTGAAAACAAGATATTATCGCAAAACACTGTCCTACTTTGTATATCTTCGTACAAAATGGGCCCTCAATTCTCATACACGAAAAAGTTTATTACGCAATTATAATGAAATCATTAACTTACAGCTACTGTTTGAAATCCTATATGCTACTAAATAAATTGTGAAAATTTATAAAAGCAAGAACAGGTCACCACTTTTTGTTGTTTGAAAGTTATCCCTCAGTTCTCCATTTCTTTTGTTTTCGATTTATTACGCTTATCGTATGAAAGATAAGACAAATACAAAATTGTATCTTTTTGTGTCAAAATTGTGCAACAAATTCGATACCAGAAAGAAATTAAAAGACCCTTTATTATATAAGAAAATCGAGTTTTATTTTTATTATCTGAATTTGCAAATAGGGTGACCACAATTTATTTTAGATTGCAGTAAAGATTAGTACCTAAATGTAAAGTATAAGTTTTAATAAACTTTCTTCGATTTTTCGCTTATTATTGTCATAGCATTTGTACTCAAGTTTCGTGATAAAAAAAATTTATTTCGGAATTCGAATGATAACAAAAAAAAATACTGTTACCCAAATCATTTGCATTTATAATATTAGTAAGGATTATATTTAGCCTACATTGTCCCATTCCTGGGCAAAAGTCTTTATAAAAATAATAAATAAATTATTTAATTATTGTCATCAGTTTTTTTAGGAACGAACGATTTATCAAGCAAAAATAATTTGAGGAACAGTATTTTTCTATGTGATCTTTCGATTTCCGAAATTATTTTTTTTTATCACCAAAACTTGAGTACAAATGCTATGACGATAATAACCAAAAATCGAAGAAAGTTTATTAAAACCTATGACTCTACATTTACTAATCTTTACTGCAATCTAAAAGAAATTGTGGTCACCCTATTTCCTAACACAGAGAATAAAAATAAAACTCGATTTACTTATACAATTAAGAGTCTTTTAATTTCTTTCTGGTATCGCATTTGTTGCACAATTTTTTTCACAAAAAGAGACAATTATTTTGTATTTGTCTTATCTTTCATACGATAAGCGTAATAAATCGAAAACAAAATAAAATGGAGGACTGAGGGCCCGAATTTTATCAAGGTCATAACTTTTAAACAACAAAAGGTGGTGACCTGTTCTTGCTTTCATAAATTTTCACAATTTATTTAGTAGCATATAGGATTTCAAACAGTAGCTGTAAGTTAATGATTTCATTATAATTGCGTAATAAACTTTTACGTGTATAAGAATTGAGGGCCCATTTTGTACGAAGATATACAAAGTAGGACAGTGTTTTGCGATAATATCTTGTTTTCACAAATTTTGTTTGGCATTAGCTTAGATTTTGGCATTAAGACTTTTTCTGTAGTGTCCATAGTTTATCAGTTTTAGGTGGGCCCTCAATCCTCTATGTGAGAACTGAGGGCCCAACTTTACAGTCTATAACTCGGTTATTAGACTTTCACAAAATCTGATACCAACTTTCACAATTCTTTGGGAATGTTCACTAAATCCTAAGCACATTTTCAAAGAGATTTAACAAAGTGGCCCTCACACCACACGCACATGCTTGTGACCACTAGACCAAGGAGGCACTTATTACTAGTTGTTACTTTATGACAAATGACAGCAGGGATTAACGGCTTAACGTGCTTTCCGAGTCAAGGAGGGGTCTTGGTATGTAAAGATGGTCACCCATCCACGGACCAACCGCGGCAAGCGTAGCTTAACCTGATCGATCGAACCGTGCGGCTGTTATTTCTTAGCCACAAGCCCCTCAATAAAGAACACAAGCTATTGATGAAATAAAAGACATAACAGCTATTTTACGTCTCCAATTTCTGAATCAAATTAAGTGAAAAATTATTTTATTTGTAATTAGGTTTGTACAAACTCTCACGTCAATCATATTTAAAAAAAACTAGATGAGGTCGGCGTTTCCTATCTGACTACTCTGAGAAGAAAGGTGGAAACAAACTCAAGAGGTCATAGTCTCTTTTAAAGTCCAGACATAACCATGGTGAGATCATATGAAGACGATAAAGACTGGTGTCTGCAATGGTCTTTTGAGGAAAGAACCATACAGATTGAGTGGACGCATTTGTCAGTAATCATGTCAGTAATCACTCAGAACTTAAGAGGAAATGCGATCGGAGAGACTTTGAAAAAGTCTAAGTAAAATGTCATAATTCGAACTATCTCGCCTACTCGCCTATTTCCTCCTTCAATATTGGACCAATTTAAAAGATACCTATTCCAAAAACTAAATAAGAAGGATATATATACTATGTCCCCATGTTTTTCTGTTTAAAACGGCATTTTATGAGGGTTCTAGTGCTTATAAAAAAATGTATCATCAAAAAGGAAAACATATGGACATAGAAGTAGTTAACATTTATTATTCTGTAAAAAATTATTAATTTATGGTCATTAACCAGAAACTTTTTCTTAACGTTTTCTTACGTTGTCTGTTTTCACAGACAACGTAAGAAAACGTTTCTATGGAGAATAGACCACTCGCATAGACAAAGTATTTTTTAATATCTTCAGACATTGTTTCACCTTCACGTTAAGTATCATAAAATAAATAAAAATTCAAATCATTCATATGAATTCTCTAGACTGAAGTGCATTATAGTCTAATAGAGATACTGAGTAGCCTTCAAGTCAGATCTTGAAAGACGCATTGAGTAAGAACACAATGTTTTCCCTGTTCGAACGAAAACAATAAAACGTTCAAGTGTATAATGATAAGATAACATTACACGCTAATATGACATGCAACTGATATAATGCTAGCTCCATAATTTACTACCTACCTATGTTGGTTTTATTTCAATAATACCGTGACTTTCTACAAAATACTGATGAATTATAGTGATTAAAATAATCCGTAATTGTGTTTTTGATTTACCTAAATTCAATTCCTGAATCATAATTAATTGAACAAATGATAGCATTCCAAAAATAAAAGTATCGTATGATGATAAAGTTTAATCAATCCAAATAAAATGGTAATCTGAATCGGTCAAAACAACTGACGTAACTTTTACCGACACAGCTTTTATCGGATTTTTTTTCGGTTGTCCCCTCCAGCCCATTACTCAAAAACTATTTCTGTTAACATCTCAATTATGTCCAAGAAAAAGTTACATTCACAACACTCGGACGGGCACACACATTTCAAAGATAAACATACAAAAGAGGAAAATAGCCTATCAAAACTTGGCATATAACTCAAACGGGCCTGTGCTCCTACAATATACGAATGGACGTACATTTCCTTGATCCTTAACAGCCTTTTATAAGTCCATTATGTAATGGACGCGAGGAATCAGACGGTTAATACAATCGGCGGGACTATCTTGCTTGTCCGCTCGACTTGATTTATGCGGTAATATTTTTGAGAAGAGCCACCCATTTCTCTTTATACGGTATATTGCAATCAATGATTTACATACGTGCTATTGATTTATAGCGGGACACAGCAGATTGCATTACTCTCTACAAATATTTGTGAAACAAAAGGCTCTTTAAGCTCTTTTATGAAAACAATGCTCTTGGGATAAATGGGGATATATTTTTTAAACCTTACTCTGCTTCTGATTAAATTTTTGCAATGATATGTCACATAAAGGCTTCCGCAGAAAAACATGTATATACGAATATTAAGTAGGAGAATGTTTGTATTGCGGTGCGGCCCGCCTACATGTGCGTCAGCATTAAGGCAACCGCAGACAGGCGCGACAGAACGGTGCCGGTGGCCGCGCCGGTGCGGCTGTACCTAATGTGCATAATCAGCATAGATCGGAATAGGTAGAGCTATTTTATGTACTTGCCATAGGTTAGAATAATATGGACATTCCCTTTTAGCTTCGAAGTTAAGTTTAGTTTCGAAGTTACTTTTGGTAAAGAATTGAATTCTAGTGGCGCAGAAAGAGACAAAAACAGGTGCGTCACTCTAGCGACAATAAAATCCCGTAAAAATCCCGTACTAGCAGTCGGAGTCCCGTGGAATATCCATATTATCATCAATGTTTGCGGTCAATGAACCTAAATAGCTCTACCTATTCCGATCACTGATAATCAGTCTATAAGGATCCCACGCTGGAACTCAGGCCCTCTCTTCGAGAGGGAGTGGACTGTAATCTGCCACGCGGGCCCAGTGCAGGTTGGTAGATGTCACATGTCTTCGAATTTTTGGTTCTAGGACATGCCGGCTTCCTCACTTGTTTTCTTCACCGTTTTGAGAGCAGTGGTGATGAAATTATTTACACAAAGTAAAGCGCCTGCCTGAGTTCGAACCCACGACCTACAACTCGTAAGTCGGCGCTGCTGCTCGCTGCTGTAATGTGCGCGTGCCTTTATAGTCACCTTTTTAGGGTTCCGTACCTAAAGGGTAAAAACGGAACCCTACTACTAAGACTTCGCTCTCTGTCGGTCTGTCCGTCTGTCCGTCTGTCTGTCTGTCTGTCACCAGGCTGTATCTCAAGAACCGCGATAGCTAGACAGTTGAAATTTTCACAAATTATGTATTTCTGTTGCCGCTATAACAACAAATAAAAACAAAATAAATTAAATATTTAAGGGGGCTCCCATACAACAAACGCGATTTTTTTGCCCTTTTTTGCTCGATATCAAAAATGGCAACAGGTAGGCACTTGAAATATTCACAAAATACTCAGTTGTATTTTAACTTTAATAATAAATAATAAAATTAAAATAAATAAATATGTAAGGGGGGCTCCCATACAACAAACATGTTTTTTTTGGCGTTTTTGCCTTGTGGTACGGAACCCTTCGTGTGCGAGTCCGACTCGCACTTGGCCAGTTTTACATGTTTCATCGTTACGTTTGCCCGGCTCATTGGCAGTGTCGGCTCCGCTAAAAGTAACTGCGCGTGCGCTCATTAGCGTTCTGTCTTCATTCAAGCGCATGCGGAATGGCCTAGTTCACTAATTTATATATCTGTTTAATCCATAATTATGTTTCTTTTAAACATTTTTGCTACCGACATTACTTTTAGGTTAAGAGCGTTTACGCCATACGGCATTTCATACAAACTTTCAAGCCCTTGTTTTTCGAAATTAATGAACCGATTTTAATGAAACTTCATACACATAAGCAGGATACAAAGGTCTAAAAAGTTAGTAGAAAACATTTTCGAAATGTCTTATTTAAATAAAGATAACTGGAAATCTCTGTTTCTATGGAAAGTTTAAAATCGGTCTAATTTGGCTGTAACACTATTTTTCGAAAATGTTCTCTACTAACTTTTTAGACCTTTGTATCCTGCTTATGCGTATCAAGTTTCATTAAAATCGGTTCATTCACTTCAAAAAAAAAGGGCTTGAAAGTTTGTATGAAATGCCGTTCGGCATAAACGCTCTTAACACAATATTTTTAAACAATCTCCCATTTTTTTATTGTAAATTTCAAGGAGTAAATTAAAGACTTTGTGATTAAGATGGACATAACCACAAAATACAGATAGTACAGAAGTCAATCACGTGTAGGTATCTACTTCACTTTTTATACCTACGCTCGGCGGTCGCGCTATGGTTGTCAACTTTGGCTTATGCACAAAAAACTATTGTGGTAGTGGCACTCGTATGGGCGAGGCCACAACACTGCGTTGCGGCGTCGCATCGTAAAAATCTACGACGCATTGTATTTAAGACACATTGTGCTGTGACGTCGTTTTTGCGATACGACGCCGCAACGCAGTGTTGTGGCCTCGCCCTAACTCGTTGTTTGATTTATCGTCGAGTTTATTCTAAAATATTAAAACAAAACAATAAACATAGTATTACAATACAAAAAGTTTACAGAACAAAAATTTTACATTTGTCAATTTTAACTATCGAAAATCCCTAATAACTTCAAAACGGATTACGCTATTTACACAATTTATTTTGCCCTATCCGTTTTAGACCTAAACCTATCAAATGACACTAAAAACAACACAATATCTACACAAACAAAAAATCATGTTTTCAACTTACGTAATAGTTGGTGGCAATGATATTCTAATAAACAGATATGTTATGAGCGCGCAAATCGTGAAGACTAGAAAACGTCCTAATTGGGACGTATTGCCTTTAGTCTGTGTCACGCACGTCTACGAGTGAGACGGTGCGCGCAGCTACGTAATTACCATCCAAAATGCCATTTTGTGTATTTAGAAAGTGTACCAATTATGATACCAAAGTTAATAAAACACAAGGAATCTCATAACACACGAAAGTACACATTATACTTCGATTTATTAATATATTTCAATTATTTTCCTAGTATTCTGATATTTGGAGGTTAGGAAAAAGAAAGAGATGGAAAATACATTTTTTGTCGTAAGAACGACAAGGATGCGAGCACTCCGGACATAGAATAAAAGTACAGATGCGAATATTAGGCAGTAAAGTCATCTTTACAGCAGAGTTCTAGTTTCCCTTTTAATAACTTTTCTTTATTATTTTGTTTGATATATTTAATTATAAATTAAACATGTCATAATATGTAGGAAAAGAAAATATTAATAGCTTATCGTTACCATAGTATGTCACAGATAGTGTTAAAATAAACCTACCAATTGAGATTAATATTAAATCTTTTCGAAGGTGTATGATTATTTTTACAATTGTATTTCTTTATTTTTAAAACGTGTTTTATTTTTCACCTACCTACTTTTTAATAGTGTTTATTCGTTGCATAGGCACAAATCCCGACAACAAATTCTGTACACGCGGTTTGTACTTTCTGCCTAGTTAATTTGTTAGTTTATGATGCCAACGTGCGGTGATTGGTAGCCCGAATAATGTTTGTTTACATTCACGCGCAATTGACAACATCTAGCTGTCACTTTTTTTCTTATTGGTTTTATCAAGCTATCCTTTTTCTATCCTTTTTACTTGTAGTGAAATGTAAAATGAATGAAAAGTGTGTATGTGTGCTGCCTCTCGGCGCGGAACACTTTTTTCTGTTGTTTTGGTTGGTGGCATGAATTTACCTTACAAAAGTTACTTTGTTTATACTGATTCAAAATAGGAAACTATTATATAAATCGAGCTTAAATAGGCATTTTTTGTTGCTCCATTTTTGCACTTCACAGACGTGTGTCTCAAGCGGATGACACGCGCGCTCGCACTGCTCCCAACCCGTCTGAGATAACGTGTCCGTGAGCGGTGTCTATGTGTGCGTTGCTCGAGCGCACTTTGTATGCAGATTGTCTTCTGTACTGTCTGTATTTTGTGACATAACTTTGGGTAATTTGTTTCATGTATATTAGTCAAAAGCCAAATGCAATGCTATAGTTGAATATCACAGCACGACGCAATAAAAGCTTTGTCTTTCGAATTATCAATTTGTATATATATTTACCCGTAACACAGGTATTTTATGCCTTTTTCGGGCACCAGTCTCTCACAAATGACAACATTTGCATGAGAAATAAATCCATTATTACAGACCGTTTTGTCTAATGCAGTACAAAAGCAAGTACCTAAAGATCGTCGAATTCTTTTAAACACGTCGTTTCACCGACTTCGTTCTCCGACTCGATCTAAGACGGAGAACGAAGTCGGTACGAGACAAAACTCGTTTAATTTTAATGGTTTAGGTAATATCATGTATGGAGTCTAAGTGGTCTGAAAGGGACACTAATTTAATTTCATTACTCTAGGAGGGTTGTTGTAGGAAAAGCGGCTGCGTGGCGCGGCACGCTCGCCCTGACAGCCAATCTGTGTGGAGAGCCCTCATGTCTGTCTCATTGAGAGCAAATCGCTAGAGCCTAGGGGCACAAAATACAGAGAGTACAGAAGGCAATCACATGTATGTACTTCACTTTTAATACCTACGCTCGGCGGTCGCGCTATGGTTTTCAACTTAGGCTTATGCACAAAAAAATATCGTTGTAGTGGCACTCGTATCTAGTTGATTTATTGTTGAGCTTATTCTACAACATTAAATAAAACAATAAACATTGTATTACAATACAAAAAGTTTACAGAACAAAAACATATAAAATTTTACATTTGTCAATTTTCACTATCGAAAATCCCTAATAACTTCAAAACGGACTACACTATGTTACAAATTAAAATTTGTTGCCTCTGATGGCAACCTATGCAGGTGGTTTGTTGTTTCCTTTTACAAATTACAAATTTAAGTTAATAGATAAATAACCTTCGTCGGCTCCAGGATCCGGGACCTTTATTGTCCCTGGCGCCCATTTAATAATTAATCCCCTTATTAATAACTGGAAGGTTATTTATCTATTAACTTAAATTTGTAATTAATAATATTTTATTTAAATTAACTTATTTAAACGAAACAGTACTGGGTTTATCACCAATTCCCCACGCCCATAGCTCTTTCTGCTGAAATTTTAGCTGGCTGGCATTATTAGTGTTAAATTTAGAAAATTATCTAATATACTCATATATTTAATAACGAAAATTAGTTATATAATAAAGTACTAATGTTTCAACTTTAAACTTTCCTTTTTAATTATAAAGTGTTTGAGATAGTTTGTTGTTTCCTTTAACTCCAACACCAAACCACCTGCATAGGTTGCCATCAGAGGCAACAAATATTAATTTGTAACAGTGGACCTAAATATAGTTCACAAATGTGAACACAGTTAGAACCTGTGTATCACTACGAACCGCTTAAACAGTGTTAAATATATTTAATCACTGTATACTAGCGGGTGTACGCCAGCCAGCTATAATTTCAGCAGAAAGAGCTATGGGCGTGGGGAGTTGGTGATAAACCCAGAACTGTTACGTTGTTTTTTTATACCTATACAGCTGCGTTACTAATAAGTAAAGTAGCATTTACCTGAAAACATATTGTAGAACATTTTGAGGTTACCGAGTAATATATTTCATTGTAGTTTGACTTTGTACTGCACTTGATAGAAGAACTCATTCCTTCAACTGTATTTTGTCACTGGACTTTTTAGTTATCACTTAATCACAATAAATTACTATTCTAAAACCTATTAAATAGGTTTTCCTATTGAATTAGAACAAATATTGTTTATTTACACTTCAAATGTCATTCAGTCGAACGTCAGTTTCTGACAGTTAGTGCGACATCTGGTGGTCGCCGATTAAGAGTTGTAGTCTAATCGATATTTTAACATATTGATTTATAACCAGCGAAATAATATCGTATGGAGCAATACTTCATTATTTTCAGCTTTCAGTAAAAAACCATAATAAACTAAATAACCGTAAACGGAAATGAAATAATTTTTTCATTAGGGACTTATTTCTAGAAACTTCTTTGTCTAGGAATCCGATTTTAATCTGTGCATAGTCTTTGACATAATGTGGCCAGGTGATAGATTAGAAATTTCCCGACTAGCTATTCCAAGATAATTACCCCAAATTAAACTAGATTTAGAATTAGATATTATAAATATTTTGTTTGTTGGTCTGGATCATGAAGATTCTTATTAGTTTCAGCGTTTAAACGTCACGTTGTGCAGTTATTAGTGTTTTTTAGAATTAAAGTATCATGGTGTAATGTTTATCTTCCGTGATCTTATAATCATTTTACCTGCATTACGGGAGGTTTTCGAAATGTTCCGTCGAGTTCCGGTCTGCAATCGATGACAATAATAAGGAATCATGTTAGCGCCCTTTCGCCCTTGACACGCAGGAGTGAAAACACTTAAAGGATTCCAAATTGCGCATACGCAGACAACTTTACAGCCGGCCAAGGAACTTGCAGTCAAGTGCTTTCTCCCTAATTCAACCGAGAGGCACCTCTAGAGATTCGTCTCGCCGCCAGGATCTAGCGGAACGTCTGGGGCCTGGACGCGAGACCCGTTCCTCGTGTACGCTCGAAGCCTCCTGCGGAGACGACTTTGCGGCTGGCTGAGTCCGTCTAGCAATAGCGCAGGCGGGACGGCTTTTTTTTATTCCTAAGAATTTATTAATTAATTTAATCCGGTTTCTATAAGAACCGGTTAGTTACCTTAGTCCGGTTTTCTTCACTTGAAACCGGTCTTCAACCTAATTTAATTGAGGATCTTGGGTTCGACATTATTTGTTCCTCCGGAAGAATATTGGACACCTTCGTCGGCTCCAGGATCCGGGACCTTTATTGTCCCTGGGCCCATTTAATAATTAATCCCCTTATTAATAACTGGAAGGTTATTTATCTATTAACTTAAATTTGTAATTAATAATATTTTATTTAAATTAACTTATTTAAACGAAACAGTACTGGGTTTATCACCAACTCCCCACGCCCATAGCTCTTTCTGCTGAAATTTTAGCTGGCTGGCATTATTAGTGTTAAATTTAGAAAATTATCTAATATACTCATATATTTAATAACGAAAATTAGTTATATAATAAAGTACTAATGTTTCAACTTTAAACTTTCCTTTTTAATTATAAAGTGTTTGAGATAGTTTGTTGTTTCCTTTAACTCCAACACCAAACCACCTGCATAGGTTGCCATCAGAGGCAACAAATATTAATTTGTAACAACTATTTTCACAATTTATTTTGCCCTATCCGTTTTAGACCTACACCTATCAAATGACACTAAAAACAACACAATATCTACACAAAAAGTTACTTCGTTTGTTTATACTGATTCAAAATAAGAAACTATTACCTATATAGATCAAACTTAGATAGCCATTTTTTGTTGCTCGATTTTTGCACTTCACAGACGCTTGTCTCAAGCGGATGGCATCCGCGCTCGCACTACTCCCTACCCGTCCGAGATAACGTGTCCGTGAGCGGTGTCTATGTGTGCGTTGCTCGAACGCACTTTGTATGTAGATTGCCTTCTGTACTCTCTGTGTTTTGTGCTAGGGGTCTGGCCCGGCAAAGTACATTGGACAAAATAGTAGGTATATAGGGTTTGGTCTAAATGGTGGACAATTAGACCAAACCCTATACTATTTTACTGTCACTAACGAGACTTAGGTATGTCACTGAATAGTCTAATAATTAAGAAGTGCCTTTTACCAAGACGCCCATGAAAATAAATCTGTCAGTAAGTTACTTACTTAAAGCTAAATAAAAATATTGCTTTTTCAACTTTTACCTGATAGATTTTATTTTTCAAACCGTATCTTAGTAAAAGTTACTCCTTATTTAATAGACTATTCAGCTACCTAGGTCTCGCTATTGGTGGACTTATGGAACACTTTGGACCATATTATTTTTATATTACGCTTACCACCATTGGAAGTTGGTTTAGGGACTAAAATCCCGCGTCTCAATAGCTTCCAATTTACGTGACGTGACGGCAAATAGCGCTATGACCAACATTCGATTAAATCTGTTTCGATTAATCTAAAGCGTGAATAACTTGCCTTAGACCAGTGTTGTCGCATTTATATCATGTGTGAAGTTAAACACGTTGAAGGTGGTCTAGTTCGCCCACCAATGCTTTACGTACAGACGCCAGCACATCAAGCTACTACAATCTGTCAAATTTCTTTAATAGATTTTCAACTTTATCCGTAAAGTATAAGGTTCAAAGTTGATTGGGAAAATTTGACAGTTTTGGGTAGCTTGTTGTCTGTATATTAATTTTATTTATCAATGTGATAAATCGAACCTGCAAACTCAAATTTATTTATTTTATAAAACTGCGGTTTGACAAAAATAACATGGTGCCCGTGTTGGGTCGCAGAGTTTGTTTTTAATCTGAGCCGAACGACAAATTCACAACAGTCGAAATGGAAATTCACACTCAAATTTACACATCAAATTATTTATGTTGCGCTATTCCAAGCATTCACCTAAGCTATGTGAAGGGAAACATAGTGTAACAGCCCAGAGAATAATTTATCTTAATCGCGACATCTCACTCATTTAGCTAAGTGGTGCACGTTAGTGATCATGTAGCTTCAAATTACCAACACGATCGCTTTAACTACGAAATTAACCCTTATGTGCCACCGATTGAATATATTGGAATATCCCAATTAGAATTTACTGCATTAGAAACTCGTGACCTCAAATAGAACTGATACATTTATTTATTATTCGATTTGACTCTCGGCTTAGACAAGGGTTTTACGCCATTTTAGGTCTGGCTGAACCCTTCTTTGTTATTCCTAGTGTCCATTAAATTATCCCTTTCCCTTTGGACTCTTTGACGTTTGTGTTTTTAAATTTGTTTTTTCAAGACCATCAGCTTAAAAGAGCCAATCGGTTCACCGGATATGGGATTGAAAACAATGAGTTTTAAAAAACACGTTTAATCTTTACGCTTTTTCTGAAAATTCCATATTGTTTTTCATCTCTCAATTATATTGGCAGTAACCATTCTCGTTTCGTTCAGTATTGGTATTTTAAATAAGAAACCTAAATATGAAACACCACAAAACTTGGAACGCTTACAATTAACCGTTTCAAAAGTTTCCAAAACTCCACCAGGCTAATTACAATACTATGACGAAAAAGTTTAAGATATTATTTGGCAACATTTAGGTAAGAAATATTTTCATCGCTACCCAACCAAGAATTTGCACGAGCGCAAAATTATTTTAATTAAAAAACTGAGGAAAGGAAGCAAGGGGATTCTTAATTATTTGCTTGGTAGGGTTTAATCAAATTATACTTGAGTGAAACTTATTATATTAAATTACTATGTAGTTATTGTTGATAGTACTTTGAAAGGGGAAGGCGCAGTGCGGTAAGTATAGTTAAGGGCGGTGCGTAAGCGTGACTTGCTTTCCTGTCTAAACTTCAGAAGGAATTATCTTACTCTACCCTACTTTGAGAAGTTTAGTGCACTGGAGCAACGGGTGACGCTATAACGGGGGATTTAGATAGATACTTATTACAGAATGTATGTTTCTTAATAAAACTCTGTAATTCACTGACAGACAACGCACAACCTAAGCCGCTGGGTCTAGTAGCGAGAGATTTTGCACAAACGTCGTTTTTTAACGAAGGTATAAAGGACTAAAAACGGACTTTTGAAAATTTATCCCATGAAGAGGTTACATTGTAGATGAAAGTTTGCAGGAAAGTTGGTCGTTTTTACACAATCAGTCTATAATATTCCCACTACTGGGACAAGGGCCTCCTCTCAGTGAGAGAGATTGGGCCGTAATCCACCACGCTGGCTCAGTGCAGGTCGTTTTTGCCAATGGGAAATCCCGTCGGGTACACAGCTTGTATAATATCACTATAATTTTCAACCAAGTTCTGTATTGGTTTCAATGCTATTTGGAAAATTCTCAATACCGGCTCCCGTTGCCATGGTAACTCCGCCACCCTATGGCTAGCTCTTATTTCGGAAATTCGAGATCGTTTCGGGGTAACTATTGGAATATGATAGGAATATCACTTTCCTTTCGCGGAAAACGATGAATGGGGCGATATTTTCATTAAGGATATATATGGTTACCTTGTGGAAAAAAATGTTTTCCCTCTCTCAATGTATCAAACATTGTGGGGTTCCATATTGATTATTGTTAATGACCTATATTTTTTAAGACAGAAAAGGAAGTCACATTTTCAACAAGAGAAACCATCACATCTTATCGAAGACTAGCTTTGCCCGCGATTTCGTTTGCATGCATGTCGGAAAACATGGGTTTTAATTTTTTTTGCGCCGAACTCTAATTTTTATTTTTTAAATAAAAGCACCATCAATTTCTCGTTTTAACACCAGCTATCTGCCAATGAAAAGCCCGTTAAAATCGGTCCAGTCGTCTCAAAGACTAGCCGGAACAAACATACAGACAGACACAAAACATTTTAAAATTGTATTTTTGCTATATGTATGTAGGTACCGTATATGCTTTCATATACATTTAGTAAAAAGCTGTTATTATGACATTACTAACTGCCACTTCAATTTTATTTATTTGTATGTATACATTTGTATACTTTAATTCGAACCAAATGACGACGTACACGAACGCTTCAACATCAGAAGCTGTCTTGATGAATAGAAATCATACAAAGATTTTATGACTATGTACTCGGTAAGATTATTATTCGCCACGTTCTATGTTCTTAGGATTGCCATGAGATTCATCGAAGTCACGTTCAGCGATAACCTTTGGGTTTAACGAGGACATTGGTAGCAGCAAATTGCAGGTCCCTACTATCCCTTCCTTACCACCCTTTCCTTCTTATCTCACACTGAATTATAAGCATTAGATATGTAAGTATCTACAAAATATAGTCGTCGTAAGTCCAGTAAATCTGAAGATCTACAAAGAAGCACCGGCACAAAACGTTTGTTCTCAAACGCAGGGAAAATACTATGAAATATCAAGGCCGCTTTCAAGCTTAGGTTTCCTCATCAAGATTTCCTGTAACATTAATACACATCTACAGAATATAATCAGCCTATAATGTTGCTGGGACACTGGCCTCCTCTCTGTGAGAGAGTGTGTGCCGTAATCTACCACGTGGGCCCAGTGCAGGTTGGTAGATGTCACATGTCTTCGAATTTTTTGTCGTAGGACATGCCGGTTTCCTCACGATGTTTTATATATGTTGACGTTTTGTCTAAAGAATACAAGCAGAAAAGCTCTCTGTTACGCGTCATACTGACTTTACGCAAAATCCTGCATCTCGCAAGCAAAGTTTACCGCGCAACTAGCGTATGTATGTCAACGGCCCAACATGAATCATCGGGCAGTTGCCCGCCAGACATGACACCCGTCTGGTCGGAGGATCCTCCCTTTTCTATAGAGTAAGTATGAGTGTATTTTACACCTTGTTCCTCAAACCTCTATATATCAATCACCTTCTCACGAGTGCAGTAACCACCGCACGAACAGTCTCTATGACATTATACCAGGACATTATACAAAACCCGAGTACATCATCGTCTCATCATAAATAGTATAACACCAGGAGTTGAGCTTCGGCCCGTACAACCTCATAAATCCGGCGCAAAGCCGAGATACGAGAACGTAAAGATTAATATAATAAATAGTTTATTTACCAAATAAAATTTTCTTACATTTTCGTAAAACTAATAACTACTCCTAAAAAATATTGTAACGAATATTTTAACTAGTAGACTCTATGTTGAGCCTCTTTCGTGAAGTTAATTTATACATTAATAAACAATTTGAGATTTCAGTACTGTATTGTACCTACTTTTATTTATTACCTACATAATTAATAATATTTTGTTCAACTAAGGGCTGATTTATCCAACGGCAGATAATTTTATCCGAGGAATAATTTTGAATTTTTGACAGTTCTTCCATACAAAATATGTCAGACGTCGATTTTATTCCACGAATAAAAATTATCTGTCGATTGAAATATCAGCCCTAAAACAAAAGGCTATACAACATAAAAGCACAGAAACCAATAAGTATAGGAAATGTTTGAAATAGTGTGCCTACAATGTATTTTCCTATACACTGAATCACAATCAATCGGCTGCAGATTTCATCGGAAATTCATCTATGCTAAAAGTCAAACAATAAACCAGTACACGGAAAATATTTTATAACATAGGTTCCTACCTAAACTATGTATAGTTCAAAGCTATCGGAACTCCTAGAACAATTGACTGTAAAATTCGGCCTAGTATAATATCGCACGTAGTAGTAACACTTGATCTACGAGAACCACCCTTCCTACTACGAAATAAAGGCGCTGTCAAAGTCACATTGTTACCATGGTCGGTAGGCTAGCTGTACAACCGAAAATTTCTAGTTTCCATGCCCACCTACGCTTCGAATGACGTCATGTACATCAGATTGGTCTATTTTCGCACTCCCCTCAACGCTTGTCCGCATCGGCTGTCTCGGCCCGATCGTATGTCATTCACCTCAACTATGTATTGTGTCCCCATAATGGATAGATCATGTTATGATAGTCATTTGAACGAAGAAAGACTATCCGGGTTATATGTGTCAATTTGTATAGTTAATAATTGCCTGTATTTAGAAATAAAAATGTGTTTTTGATATAGGCAAAAGTTCCATCAAGTTAGTTGTGTCTCCGGCTTAGAATTAGCCAATGAACTTATGCCAATGGTATCTCTCGGCCACCGTAAGAGGATTAAATCTGGTGGACGGACAAACAGAAGGATTCTGTACAAGTTTGATGGGATTCTGCTTAAACCTGGCTAACCAGAGGGCAGTTTAGCCTTACAATACTGTAGAAATTTAGTTCAAAGCAAACAAATGCCAAAGAAAACCTTCATGAAACGCATAAGGAATAAGTTAGGGATAAAAAACTGCAGCGTAATTACAAAATCGGATAAAAAGCTTCCGTAATCGCATAATCGATAAATTTTAATACAAATCGATGAAGAATCAACTGCCTGCCAAATTCGGTGCCTAAAAAACGGAAACTGGCAAACTGCCAAAATGAGGTTAAGTAGAAAGGAAAATATTGTGCAGCAGTAAAGTTTCGGGAGAGCTTAGGAGTACATGATATTGATAAGCAGATGATACTGTGGCCGATTTAAGTCCTAAACTGGATAAATGCTACTCGACCACTGAGCTGGGTTCCAGCGTTTGAATACAAATGGACCGTTTATCCCTGAAAGCCAATCTGTATGCAAATTACAGGTCTGTTTAACTATCCTCGTTAGTTGCTCATTTTCAAAACGTCTGCATTTTAAGTTTCACTGAAATATAATCCTTTCGATTGTAGAAGTGATTGATTAAGTTATTTCTTTTGTTTAATTAAATTCTGTTAAAAGGTTCCAGGGCAAAACTTTTATTCTGCAGCATCTGAAGCATGAATTTTGCCTGAAAGATTTCAATAAAAGACAGCTGTCCAATTCCTTGTTAAAGTTGTTGCTAAATATTTAACAACCATACTTATAATAAATAACCTAAAACCGACCAAATCATTTCGCTATTAACTTTGGGCGTAACTTTTGCAAACGCCTCGCAATTTTAGTGTCTTTGCGAGAAGTTGTTGTCAACTTTTTCATCCCCTTTTTCCGGTTCCGCTAATGCGCAAACTTTCCTTAAGATACGCCGACACGCCTTGCGAAGTGGCTTGTTCAAAATTTCATGAAAATCCACGAAAAAGTAACTAAGTTACCTATACAAGATACAGGAAGTATAAGTAACGACAGAATTATAAAAGAAGAAATCGTCTTGAAGCTAGGACTTAGTACATACAGTTTCAGAAAAACAAAACGAAACGCTAAGTGCTTTGTATTGAGTTCGACTGAGAAATTGCTTTCAGAAAATTGATGAATTCTACGAAAAAAAAACTCTAGAACGGTGTTGCAATATGATGCATAAGATAGACATCTAAAGAGAGTATCTACATATCCATATTTAATTTCCTCATTGATAATATCAGGAACCATGTGAATGAAATATAACCATAATACATCGTTATCCCTTATCGCGCGATTCAGAACTCAATAATGCTGCAATATGTGTTCGCTCATAACGTCAACATAATGTGTATATCTTATCACGATTGTGTCTGCATCTGTGTACGTCGCATTTACTTTTTCCATTCCGCCACTATTCGCGACCCGGGGCCCATTCTGCAGAACCAAACGATTCTGCGCTTGTTACGAGCATTCCATATGCAATTTTCTCCTTTCTACATTGAAATGCTTCACTATTTTTACAGTTTTTAAAGTATTTTAATGAATAGTTCGCAGTAACGTTCTCGTATTTAAATACACACGTGAAATGGTTGGAATATTTGCATAGCGCAGTTTCATTGCGATAATTTTCCACGAAATTCATATGAAGTTTTGGTGTGGGCCAGAGCTGACTGAGACTAGAGTAAAATCATAAAAGATATTTCCTCAAATTACATATTATTATGGGAATGCATTCGTCGAAGGTGGCAGAAGAAATTCTGAAATTTATTCACATTTCAAGGAATGCTTAACTAAGACAATTAAATAATGAAAGAGCCTACCGCCGCGCGCCGCCACCGCTACAATTAAATCGGAATAATTGAGAACATGCCGAGAGAAACCTAGTATGAGTTGGCTCATTAGTGTGTATGAATAACTTGTTCGAAACTTTATTAACTATGGTCTGAAACTGTCTTACATAGTCATCACTGAGCATTGTAACAACAACTTTGTGGTAAGGAGCTCCCGGCCTTCCACAAAGACGCGAATTTGAAGAAGCTCTTGAGGAGTGCAAAACTGTCTATAAAAACTTTTTGTGCATGACGTTCAATTTTATTAAGTTCTTTAAAACTTGAATTGGAGTTCTGTGACAACGTAATTTTCCTCAAAAGCAATTTATATCTCGCAATCGAATAATTTATAGAGAGCAAAGAGAACAAAGGAAAACATTTTGGAAATAATACTAAGCCTACATCATAACATAATCGTCCTCAAAGCTGTGATTGAAAACATCGTGAGGAAACCGGCATGTCCTAGAAACAAAAATTCGAAGACATGTGACATCTACCTACCCGCACTGGTCCCGCGTGGTGGATTACAGCCCACTCCCTCTCACTGAGAGGAGGCCTGTGTGCCAACAATGGGAACGTTACCTATAAGCCGATTATGTATGTATGTATCATAACATAAATTGATTTACTGTGCCCTAACACACAGAACTTCTAAATAAACCAAAAACGTCGTTGGGGTCTATTAGAATGTCAACCACACACAGTTTGCGAGTGACAAAAATAAACCATTGATCGGAAATGTACTGAACGTCCGACTCGGCCACAATTAATACATGCTTGGAACCAAATGGTTTTCTCGGCAGTGAAATAGCTTAAACTGGGATGCAGTCCAATGAAAACTCGAACTTATTTTTAAAGATAAAGGGATTAAAATCGGTTGTCGAATTTCGGGATAGCTTCCGATCTAACCCCTGCTATAGAATTGTCTATGTGTACACCGACATAGCAAAGGGCAGCAGCAGTGAGGTTTAATGACAACGGACCAATACAGAATCGAGGTCAACGTTAAGTGTCGCATTGGACTTGGCACGGACCCTTAATTGAGCGGTTATTGTATGGTCAGAACGGAACGACAGATAAAATTAATAAAAGGTTCGAGAAGTCAATGTTTTGTCCACGTCCACTACTGTACATTTATTTGGTGAAACAAAAGTAGAAAATATTAGTGAAAAACGTGATGATATTTACGGCTCATAAAGATAATAATGAGTTAGAACTTCGCTTAGGTAGTGTAGGTACTTATGGATTTTTTCTTTAGAAGTTACTATTAATAGTTTTAGCTCTGAATAATCGCATTGATAAATTAAATACTTATCATTTGGAGAAAACTCTGACCTCAAATTTCAAAGACTAATCACAACCTGGTTATCAGAAAAACAGACCTATAAAAACAAGCAATGAATTAATATCTAAGTATCATGAAATTAGAGCCGTTTACAAAAAACTCGTTAATTTGGTGAAGTAAGTATTCGGTAAGCTAAGAAAAAGAATGACAACAGACAAATTAAAAAAAGAGTAAAATTTCGAAGACAAAGTAAACAATTCCTACTTGGCCAAGCACACAAAATCTATAACACAAATAACTCAACTCAACTCAACTCAAAGCATTTATTTCAATTAAACCTTGTACAGGCACTTTTGAATTGTCAAAATTAAATAGTCTGTCAGTTAGTCAGAAAGTTGAAGCTAGTTGCCCATTCCAAAACGTAGATCTCTATGGAGAAGAACGGGCAAGAAACTCCATGGACTCTTTTTTAAATCAAGTTATTACAAAATCCTGGGTACATTATTCTTGTTGCTTCTATATGTGAGAACAATGTAAAAAAAAAAGACAAATGAAGAAACAATTCAAAATATAAGATTAAAAATAAGCCTTGGCAGTTAAGAGATGACCAGTCTCAACCGACGGTTAGAAAACAAGAACTACGCAGCACACACATGTTTAACGAAACTTGCAGAGACACAACTTGCTCGCAATTAATGGAAGAGCTAAGTCTCGGGACTAACTCGGTTACAACTATGTTTATTCTCAAGCTGTTCACTTATATTATAGTGTCTTCAAATCTTATATAATCAATGTAACATTTAAAAGACAGACTAAAGCAAGTGGTAAAGAAACCATAGCAGAGAATATTTGTGAGCACACTATTGTGACGATATACTTGGGGCAAGAATGAATAATTTTCATTTCATCTCTTTAACAATAACTTAAAAAAGAGACTTTTTATCGATTTAGCCAAAACAGCTAAGATAGATAGATTTAAACTTTAATTTTGTTAGGCTATATTTTGTCTCGCTGCTGGACAAAGGCCTCCACTTGTCCTTCCAATCCTCTCTGTCTTTTGCGATCTCTGGCCATGTTGGTCCTGCAAACGTTATCAGATCGTCACACCACCTTCGCCGTGGTCTACCTCGACGGTCCTCCCTCAGGCGTCCAGTGAGAGACGATCTTTGCCCAACCCTCACAACTACGTGACTTTTTAATAACAAAAGAAATTAGAATTTATATCTTCACCTGAAGCTTAATGACTTTGAACATCATATTTCTTTTTAATATCACTAACCCGGCGTGCTAATCCTATACCTGTAATTAAGGTCACTGAACAAAATGTTCATCTATCATCGTTTCAAAATTAGGACGCCTTATCGCTGTCATCTGTCATTAGCAAACTGATTTGTTTCATTTTATTTTATATTAGATAAACTTTCGGCTGACAGTTATCTCAACTGATCGTAAGCGATGATGCGGTCGATGATGGTTCAGACTTGGCTAGAAGTAACCTATTCATTCGAGACTTGAAAATTCCAAGGTTGAAATTATTATCCGCTCACGGAACTTTATATGTGCCCGTAAATCTTCCTTCTCCTTATTCGTTTTCTCACTATCGTTACTCCTCCTATTTTGTGTATACTAATCTACGTCTAATTGCTATGGTCTGTGGCTTGATGCAGATGCAGTGCTATGTTCACCGGAATTTCCTGCTCAACACCATTAGCGTATCTTTTTTCTAGGGAGGGCCTGTCCCCTAACCTTATTTTTTCGTTGGGATATCCTCATGGGTAACCTCTGTCTGGGTAGAACGGAAGGTTATGTCGGACTCCTACCGACTAAAACCCCACTGTTCCTTCTACTACCATAAGTCGGGGGCCCGGGAGATACTTGTACATTCGCAGCACCCCCAACTGGTATCAGCCCGCCATGCCTAGCGGACCCCATCCCCAAGTGCGGGCGATCCCACGACCGATCCTTTTAATTTTGCTCCTAAAATTACCCACAAAATGCTATCCACTTTCGAGATCTAAATTAAAACACGCATCGATCGAAGCGGTGGCGCGCGGAACGGCGCGGTGTTCCGACGTGCGCCTGCTTGTCACTTTGCATTGTGGCGCGAAATTTAAATATACATACTCTAGCTTATTACATTTGTGGGGCTTGGTGGTAGATTATTTATTTAATTGCTTTTGTGTGATATTATGTAAGTATCCAGCATAGAATTTCGAATAGGTCCCAAACATTCTGGGGTGGGCATCAGACCATTCTGGAGTGGGCACAGAACCCTATAGAAGCCTATGTTCGACACCAAATTTGATCATCTTTTCGGGCTAGGTCCTCTTCGTCTTATGCCGACTAATCTGCTTGTCACTTAATTACTCTCAATATTATGGATGCTAAACTTTAAGAAGGAAATGTTTAATAAAGAAGAGAAATTTCGTCATCTATCGTGTGAAACTCGTTGGTGAATTTGTCCGACTACAACGTCGGTACGCAGTCGCTAAAATAACCAATTTGGGGACCCTCATCGCGCGTCACGAGGTAATGGATGGCTCTGAGCTCACTGTTGCGGTTATATTGGACGGGGAAAAAATTATATTTCGCTATTACCCTGTAAATTTCCCTGTAGGTCCGAAATGTTAGAAATAACGCCGCGAAGTGATTTCAGTGACGTGCGTATGTGTACATGCACAAGTTAGAAAGCAGGAAAATGTCGGAACAATGTGTTGAATGTCGGAAAATGTCGGAATAACAAAAAAAAAAAAACATTTATAACTCTCAAAAACCGAATATGTTTTTGTCATCTTCTCTAACCATTTACCTACAGCTACAACAAAAAACCAATATGGCCGGAAGCAGCTAATGATCAAATAAAACAATTACGTCACTAACACCATTCGCTAAAACACTGTAATCGTAGAGTTGTGAACTCTGTTTAATGTACTACACCTAAATATTCCTCAAGTATAAAGAACCCCAAGAGTTCAAGCCATGTCTGCTTCATCCATTACAAAGTCCTCTAGAGAATACCTGTCTGAAACAAGCTTGTACCATTTTTCGCTTATATATTTACATCTTTTCTTGCCGACAAATTAAATAATTCAGACTATTTCTTATATATCGGTCACGGAAAGTAATGAAATGGTTGAGTAAGTAAATTATAATAAATATAAATCAATATTTAAATGCAGAGAATAACAAACAAGTGCATTCGCTTCTGCGTGACTTTTAGCCAAAACAACTATTTAAAACAAGTCCACCTCACGTCTATAGACTATTTTTACATTATTTGATAAATTCGTAAAACAATATTTACTTGATACTTTTCTTGTTGTCTGTATTTGTTAGATATAATATCAGATGTAAATATATATGTATATAGGGTTACTTTTCAAAGACCATCCAAATTTTTACATGGTGTTCTACCCTTGAATATAAACAACTTTCACTATGGGACCAAATCTGAAACCCCGAAAAAAAAAAACAGCTGTTTCTTACAAAACTTCAATACCTACTTGACCAAAATGTATGAAACAGCTGATTTTTGGGTATGAAACAGATGATTTTTGGGCATGGGTAGAACACCATGTAAAAATTTGGATTGTCTTTGAAAAGTAACCCTGTATATACCTAAACCCTGTATATAACCATATTTATCAAATGTTGTAATCTTCATAAGTTTAAGGCGCATTTGTGGCAGAGAAATAAAATGTTTATTTATTTACATGATTTGCTTTCTTTACTACCTTTAGATGGGGCCTTTTTATCTGATATCTTGATATTTGACAAATAAATACTATCACGACATTATCTATGCTATGTTTTGTTGTTTAAGTAAAACATATGCCACATTTTAGTATTTACTTGAGTTAAAGATATTTAACTTTAAAAAAAAAAACCCGCTGGGAATTTTTACCGCCGGTTCGTCGCTTCTAATATTTAGAGAGGGATATATGTATAAATGATTAATATAATACCCCTCGTAATTGAAAACAAATAAAACTATGCTGCAGAGAGTAATACTGAATTTGTTTGAAATGCAAAAATACTAGTTACACGCTCCGGGGCACAACACTACCAAAAGCGCTGAACTGTTTTTCAAACAACGAGCGAACGTTGTAAATGTACACGTTTAATAATTCGAGAAATTATTCGACCAGGTATATACTAAACTTTTAATGATCCATGACGATAGCAAAAATAAATATTCTAATAAAGTGACATATGCACGACACAAAGGCAGATGTAGCCTGAGGAGTCTAATAGAAAAAAAAAATGATCCACCCCGTCCTCCGACTAAGTACACGTACAAAACAGTTCGCCCCGAAACCTTCGGACAACGTGCAGCGTTTGCAGATCGTGCGCCCTTCATTAAACTTGAAGGCAAAAAGTGGGCCCTTATCTAATCTGCAGTTGTCCCTTCTTGCTTTGCAGCTGGTACCTTCCAAATGTATTTGACCCCAATTTTATCTACTGCCCAACTGCCCAAATAAATTCGCTCGTAGTTTAAAATGGTGGAATCGTTCCCCGAAATTGGATTGTTGTCATGATAGGATGAAAAGAGTGAATCAGCTCATCCTCGCGCGTGTCATAAAAGTTAATTTAGGGGTACTAACAGTTCTCGACTGCGTCGTCGGTCTAGTGGTTGTAAGCCCTACTGCTTAGCACGAGGTCCTGGGTTCGATTCTCAGGTCGGGCAAAGTGTTGTTGGGTTTTTCCATCACGAATATCTCAGTAGCAGCCCGGAGTCTGGATTTTTGGCCGGTTGATGGCAATAGGCACCCTATTAGATGGGACTTAAACATCACTAGCGAAATGTGAGTGGACTGTAGGTGCACAAGGCGTTATGTTATGTTATAGTGCTCATAAAATATGTGCTTCCAATTTAGAAGTAGGTAGGTACATTTTGACCGAAGTGAAATATATTCTAATTCTCTGGTATGCCAAGCCATTTGCCAAAACTATTCAAGTGTGTTTTTCATAACAAACATAAATTATAAACATGGAGTTAATAAACATGGTAGGGAATGCTTTGGTGGTTTTCCAAGTGTCCTTCCATCACTAGAAACATCACCAAAGATTGTTTTTTATAATCCATTAACTGTTGTTTTATCCCGTTGCTAATTTTATAGCTAAGTGTAAAGGCCACCTAAAGAATATTGTTAACAGGATAAAGTTATGGAATTATATGTTAGAATGGACACATTCAATGAACTGTAAATCACGGCTTACAAGCTAGGGTACTCTAGCGTCACTTTGTATACATTTCATTGCGCTCGTTGACAAATCAAATCACGCTCTCTTTATACCGTCATCCTTATTGACGCACTGTGGCTTTAGAGCGGGACATATATACACTATAGATTTTATATACCAAATAGTCTTGCAAAAATAAATGCAATTGTCGCAAAGACTGGAAGATTTATAACAACATAATGGTGCCAAATCGACTTTCTCAGTTGCGCAAAATGTGTCAAAGTCCCGAGCGTCCGAAAGAATACAATCATAAACAAAATTCTATCGATTGACAAATTCTCGGGATCTTAGGCCGTATTCCTTCATCCTTCAATAAAATCGCGCTGAATGTGACAAGAGCGATTCGTTTTTCATTTTTCATATAATGACGCCTCCTCCGGGCACAAAGCCGGTTTTATAGCCATCACAATGGGATTGTGCTCTTTCATCAGCGGGACTTTTATGGGCGTCGCGTCAGCTGTGCTGTGGGGCGCCAAAATTGAGACAGTATAACTAACTACTTTCGCCCGGCCACCCATTTAGCGTTTGCAGCTCTTTGTCACATTAACTGACCGCTATGTCCGCGTAAATATGTGCTTGAACTTGAAGGAAGGTTACATGTACGAAAAAATTGTAAACAATATCGCATAGCTATGTTGGAAACATTGGCATTCCGCCACAACTATTGAACTTTGTACCGATTCAGGAAAACGTAGTGTCTTCGGCCACTTTCATCTGTTTACGCTGTCTATTTTCAGCTTTTGGCACAAGGCCTACAAAGCGCATACCTAAATCAAGAAAAATGATACAGTGCATGACGCGTAGGTATAACAAAGTATTGTTTATAAGGTAAGAAATCATAAACCGATATGAGACAATAACTATCACTGAAGGTTATGGCAGATGGTAGATTTCCGTTTGGCGCTCAAATATCTGAGATGGTAGATCGTTACCGATGCGTCAATGTATCACATTCAAGCTTGCCGTTATGAATATGATCGTACCTATATCAATCAGGTAAACATTCTATGGGTTGCATTAATTACGAGCTTCATGACAAATATGTTGATATAGATAGAACTTGTACTGGTATACGTCAAGTCGAGTTCGAGTCGGACGCAGCAACCACATAAGACCTTGAATCGCTTGTATCAACATAATCGTCGCCTGTTTTAAACGCTGTTTTATGTATCAACAAATTATAATCAGTTTTAGTATCTGAATCTTGATAATACAGAACGTTCCGTTTATGTAAAGATATTTCTTTTGTCTCTCGCTGTTAGCTTTATGAGATAGTACTTGACTTTTGAAAGTTTCTCAATATATTTGTATTGGGTTACTTGAAATCAAGAATTGTAGATGTTGTCCCCTGTTTATATATGTCCCGTTTGTCAAGGTTTGTCTGAGAAATAAATATATTATGTTACTTTCTGTATGTCACTGTGATCTTGACAGTGATCTTGTCTTTGTTGTTTTGAACAGTCCATTAAAGGATGCCACGAAAGTAGATAAATAATATATTAGTATCTTAGAATCACAATTAATTACTGTTGTATATGTGTTGATGTAAGACTGACTTTACTATACAATGGAGAATTACCGTGAACGACGCAGATCTTAGATGCTTGTATGATACATTGTTTAATGATACATTGTTTATAGATCAAGAAACACCTATACATATCTACAAAGTATATAAATATAGGTACTAGTAGGTACTACCTATTACAATCGTTAACTTTGCGTAGGTAAATTGTTACTTCAGTTGATTCGCATTTGTTCCCCGTCTGAATGTTTAATTTCGTTATCCTTGAAATCAGTTCAGTCACTAGTAATTACATTGTAATTATTGTCGTAAGTAATGGTAGACTATTGGGTTCCTGGTGGATTTTTACATTCAATCCATCTACAAAACACTTAATATCACTAAAATGAAACGGGACCTTATCAATGGCTTGTTTGTTTTCGGAACTAATTGCGATGATACCTTGGATTAAGTATTATTACGTTCATAATCGATAACATTGATATTTTGATAGTCATCTGTAGCTAAACTTGAAACCTATTTCCATAATGGGCGTGTTTAAGTCATTTTAGTCATGTCACAAGGCATAGCGTGACTGTCAGGCATTATCTTAACTTGTTTATCTCACTTTTTCAATCTGTCCTTTCTGTAAAAACAAAAACAATTACTAGAAAAAGTAAACCACGCGTGTTTACGTCAGGCAGCACGTAACAAACCTGTTTGTACTATGAATAAGCTAGTTAAGCGGACAAGGTGTTCCCAGCTGTTAAAAAGATCGCGCGATCAAAAATTTACAAAAATACCAAACGCATTTGTTTACTGTACTAAATTCTACCTTGACTAACGACACTACAACCTCTACAGTTTTATCTTATTTATATTGTTCCAATTAGACAACAATTAATTTTAAAACAAACCAAAAAAATACTTACAATCTGATACAGTCCCACTGCTATTCGACGCTAGTACACCGAATGTTTTAACGTTTACAACACATAAAAATATTAACCACCACATTATGGCACAAAATTTGGGGGCTGCCCGATGACAGCCCACCAAAAGGAACATTCGTCCTGTAAACTTTCGATTTTACGTAAACCACTAATAAGCAACACTGCAGGGCAAATCCAGGAGCTTGACAGGATTACGTCACGTTCATAACACTGTTAGCCGTCTTACGGGTTGTAGTCACTGTTATTAATACTGCGAGGGGCAATATTTTGGTGATTGGTTGGTACGCGAGAGTTTTGAGGTTATTTCTACGTGCCACTGGTGCGAGCGCGACGGAGAAATGTCGCGCTTGGCAGGTGAGGCGATGCGGCGCGGGCAGCGGGCCGCTAGATGGCGCGGGTGGCGCACGCGTGACGTAGCTACGTTTAGTTTCGGCGACCGAACGACGGCGCTGCGATGCTGATTCTAGCTACAGATTTTTCCAACGCATCACGCGAACGACACGATGTTAAGCCTCGCTCACATGCGATCTCGGGTACAAACGACTATTTACGACAGCTGAGGGTGCACCATTAGTTTTTATGAGTTAGCTTCTTTATTACATGAAAACTCGTCTGTTAAAGCCAGAAATCTAATACCGTTGATATTGCGATTCCGGGTCGTCAAGTTTAGTTTGGCGTGTATTAGATAGAGGACAAATTTATTATCATACATTATTGCAAAACAAATTCAGTACCTACGAGATGCAAGTTTTTGAAATTATACATAGCTACCTAAGTATTCAAGAATAGAATAGAACACAATAGAATACTCAAGCTGATGCTGATGCTAATAATGCTAACTTTGTTTAGAGAATCCGTTTCAATAGTGTGCAGAGACTGTTGTTTTCGCCACAATTTACCTACTGAAATAAGTATCAGATTTAAATTAAAAACTCATAGAAGTAACTCCTAAATAATTTCTGACTATCAGACACATAAGAAAGCAAACCTCTGAAACGTTTACTAAGGCATTGTCAACAATAAACATCACTCTTCCAAAAGTTGGCAACACACCGATAAAAAGATGCAAAATTATGTTCAGCTGTGATCTCGCCCTAACGCTAGAACAGGAATGCGCGCGCATCTTAACAGAGCCGCCGTGGGAAGACGCCGGGGGGCGTGGCGTCAGTCGTTACGCACATACGCCAGTACGCAACGCCGCGATAACACACCCGGCTGATAACACCTCTACTGATAACATTCTCCCTACATTTACTGGCAGGTGCACGCACACAGATGCAACCTAGCTTTCATGTAATTCTACGTTGAGAACGCACGAGACCACGGCGGTTCTCGCTGAATTCTGCGTAGATGAGCGCTGCGAATGTGTGCGTGCGTCCATCTTTTGTTTATAGAAGTTAATAGTCCTCAGACTTGGCTTCTTATCAACAACACTCTTTCTGCTCCTACCAACAAACACACAGTGGCCTCCGGAACTCCCCCGATTTATATATGAATAAGAAACTCCGCTAAACTGTCCTCCTTTACAGATAGAAAGGAATAAGGGAAAAGGTTTTCGACTTGAACAATCAAATGTTTGAGTGCTAAAACTTTATTAATCAATTATTTATTCATACTTATACATATTTTTCCTCTGATAAATAGAATTAATCAAGTTTCCTCTCTTCATAATTTATTAGTACATATTGAATCGGATAACAAGTCGGTAGAATAAGTGTTGCTTCGAATTTTATTTCATGTAATAATTATGAGGAAAATCTAATATTTATTGTTTCTGTGTATTTATTATACCTCCGCAGTTTGCTATTTTAGGTTTGGTGAATAGCTTGCCACACGCGCCGTTTATGTCAACAAGACGTGTCTATTTATAAGTACTTAAGTGTGTATTGGTGGGTACGCCTGATATGTTACAGCAATTAGACAATTAAAGCTGGAAAGCAGGTTTACCAATGAATCCGTTGAAGACTAAAGCAATGACGAATGGATTATAAAGGAAAACTTAGAAATAGAGACGACAGATATCAATAAAAGACCAATAGTTAACAGAAATTAATAGAAGTATAAGCAACACTAGTAAACGTTACTGGTCGCCAAAAGAAATAGTCAAAAACGAAAGTCGGTGAAAAGCAAACTGTATAAAACGTGCATTCTCCCATGTCTCACATAAGGGTGTCAAACTTGGCCTGTTACTAGCAGAAACAAACAAAAAAGTATAGTTTGCCAATGCAATATGGAGCAAAGCATGCTAAACATAAGGCTCCGTGACAGGTGGACGACATCAAAAATATGGAAAAGGTCAAAAATTACCAAAGTTTTACTAAAAATATAAAATGGAACTGGACTGGTCACTTTATGGGAACGAACAGAGAAAATAGACGAAAGCCGTATAGGAATGGTAAAAGACAAAAGGACGTCAAATCAAGAGATGGGAAGATGACTTACCAAAATGATGGAGAAAATTAGTGCGACAGAGATGAGTGCTAGAAACTAAGGAAGGCCTATGTCGAAGGACAACCTGACCAACTAATTGGTTGCTGAAGAATATCTATTACTTACCTAATCGAATGAAGTTATTTTTTCTTTATTAAAAATTACATTGACAAGTATATAGGTTAAAACTGTACTATATTGATAAGCGAATAAAGGCTTTTTACTTTGGTACGCCAGATGATGAGCAGAGCATATATCAATTTGAATTCTAATTAGTATCTTCATCGAATGTAATCACATCATCATTCAGCATTTGGAAGGGTCAGACTTCAGTGAACCTTGGAGCTATAAATGAACGCATTCAGAATGGTGCAAAGCTTAGGCGAAGGAAGAGAAAGAGGCCTTAACATATTGTGCTAGATTGCTTACACATTACTTTAATAAAATAAAATAAAAATGAATTCCTTTATCATTCAATTTGGCCATAAATAAGCAGTTTACGAAAAATTTAGGGAATTTTCGAATAAAAAAATTAAAATTAGATAAAATAAAATTGATAAGACTTCGTCTAAGACAACCATGGCTTAAATGGTTCTAAATTGTCTGTACTTACTATCTTCACCTTAAATATTTGCATCCATCTTCCAATCAGCCTATATACGTATGTCATACCAGCCTGAAATGTGCATTACCTACCAACAGACTGTCAAACTCTGTCAGAGTATGGCTGGCAGTAAAAAGGTCTGCTCCTACGAAATACCTGCATCCAGATTGATTTCAGGGCATTAACAGGAAACGTACTACATTTCACGCCTCCCCAAATAGGGTCATTCCAAATTGCTTTTACACTGAACATCCCGAAATTCTGGGTCATCGCCGAACAGCGCGGGAGAGATGCGATTTTACAAAAAGCAGCTGGAACGTGGGAGCGTGTTACTCAATAAAACATTTCAGGTGAGACGTGCCCTGAAGCCAAATTAACTGAACGTGATTGTCGCGGACACTTTTTATATAAGAAACAGGTTAAACAAAGAAAGAGGGAAACTAATAAAGCAATAACAAATATACGCTACAGCAGAATATTAAGAAAGAATATTGATAATATTACCAACTTTAGCACAGACGTGCTTTAACGAAGTACATATTGCACGTGATTCGTATTTACACTTTTTATTTAGTTTGGATTGGAATCTAGCAAACAATTAGAACCTCGAGGACGTAGCTACATTTTTTAAACCACGAGAAGTATCCTCAATCGTTCGCAGTGCGCATTTACTTTGTTGTGGACGTTTTTATTAAGTACTGTTTTTTTTTCTATAAAGAACTCTAATAACTTCCGCAAACATCGTACACCTTAATCAAACTTTTGTTGATATAAAATATATGTAGGTAAGTGCTAATCGCCTGCAGGTAATAATGACGTCGTGGTCGATTCAAATTAAAAGCTTATAGAGGATGACTCTGAATCGTTCAGGAGGTGAAACAATTCATGAACATGAACAAGTCTTATAATGCGAGCATTACTGAAATATCTAAAAAATATACTATTTCATACAAATCTATACATATAATAAATCTGTAGAAGGGTCAATTCTGTACATTGAAAATATTGAAAAAATAAATAGCGGGGGGTGTTGCTCGATCGATACCAAACCCAAATATGTGATTAAAAAAATTTTTGTCTGTCTGTCTGTCTGTCTGTCTGTCTGTCTGTCTGTATATGCAGGCATCACGTGAAAACTAACGGTTCAATTTCGATGAAACTTGGTATAATTATACCTTATTATCCTGGGCATAAAATAGGATACTTTTTATCTTGGAAAAATACGTAGAAAAAAAAAACTTATTTTTCGGTTTTATTCATAGACGTTGTTCTGTAGAACCGCGAACACACGTTGCATTACCCGTAGTGGATAATTTTCCATTTCAATTTAAGAGAATACAATTTCCTGTAGCTTTGTGTTACGCCATGACAATAAATAAGGCTCAAGGTCAGACCCTAGGAGTTGCTGGCGTAGATCTTACCGCGAGTTGTTTTTCACACGGGCAACTTTACGTAACTCTTTCCCGTGTGAGCAGTCCAAGAAATCTTCATGTTCATATTCCGGACGAGCTCACTAACAATGTTGTGTATGCTGAAGCTCTCAATTAACTTTCTGTCGCATTGTCACGATCACTTTTTTATTATTGCAAACTTTTCGTCACTGTCAGTAATTTACTGCTACATGCTACTTATCAAGGTCGGAATTACTATGAAAAAAATACTTACTACAGAACGCGAGCTCAACAGCAGTAGCTCAATAGAGGGATCTCCTTAATTATTATAGGCTAGCTGTATTTGGGTCCAATAGATATTTATAAGATGTCATTGTCAGAGTTACTCAAAATGGAGAAATAAACCATCCACGCGAAGACCGACATCCGCGCGGACAGAGTCGCGGGCGGAAGCTAGTATGCAATAAAAATGAAAAGTCATTAAATTTCAACTAAACTGTGAATCTGTACGCTTTGAACGTTAAAATTACATAAGACAGTCCCCCAAATGTATGCAACAGATTGCTAACGAATTGAAACAAAAAAAAAAAAAATTATAATAAAAAAAAATTAAAAAATAAATATATATATATATAAATCGAACGTAATAGTAACTGTTACCTACTGTTGTTACCTACTTAGGTAACACAGTTATCTACTACTACACAGTCGATAATGAAATGATTAAGAACCACCTATGTATTTCTTAAATAAATGCTTCAACCGCACCGTCAACTTTGTAGGTAATTAATACGTAACTTTAAACATTACCACAGCAGTAACCGACAAAGGTATAAAATAGATTACACGTAGTATAGTTACGCCTATAGGTACCTAATAAACGAGCAAAATTAAATAGTTCAGCTACAAATGCTACGATATAGTCTGCAAATGTTAACAGGCATATAATTTTAACGAGTTTCACGTACAGAATACAAGTGTACAGCACATAAAATTTAGTAATTACAATGTATACAGCCACAAAAGCGAAGTAGCATAAGCATATAATTAGCCTATAATGTTCCCACTGCTGGGACCCAGGTTTCCTCTCTTCGAGATCTACCACGAATCTACCACGGGGGCCTAGAGCTGGTTGGTAGATGTCACATGTTGTCTTCAAATTCTTGGTTCTAGGACATGCCGTTTTTCTCACGATGTTTTCCTTCGCTGTTTTGAGAGCAGTGATAATAAAATTATTTACACAAAATAGAGCGCCTGGCCGGGTTTTAACCCATGACCTATAGAACACGTAAGTCGGGACTGTTACGACTGGGCCACCACCACTCCTACAAAGCAAAGTACCAAACGAATTGGTTTGAATGAATGTGAATATCATTTCCGCGGAACATGACGATCATGTAATAAATTCAGATATATTATTACATTTATTTTCTCAGTTGTGTCGGTAACAATATTGTAAGGTTTATTGCAAAATGTGTTTATTTTGTACGTAATATTCTGATAATCTAGCTAGAAGCACAACATTAGATATATATTATTTGTTTGTACACATAGCTAGGTTTAACCTAACATTTGTTTCTTATTATTAAAACGTTAATACGAACATAAAAAGGTAAGTAAGCAAAGATTTAAATCGTTAGATTCGCTATACCACGTCGAAAGATAGTCGCGTTTCTGTTTCGTTTTGACACCTCTGACACACACAATGTCGCCATAGAAACGTCATTCATGGAATGTGTGAATTCACTCTTCTCAGTGTGGACACTTTTATCGCGAAATGAGTGATGAGGGAAATCAAACGATTTAAATATTTGTAGGTAAGCTTGAAATATTCCATATCCATTTTAAACTATGGAAAATTTAAGAGAATCCATTAACCACGTACACCGCCCATACAGTTAATTCGAAGAATTAAAATAAATACCAAAATAGAATCCTATTAAAGGCAGAAACAGAAACGAAGGAGGTGGCGGGACGGCTCAGGGAGAGAGCCTCCCGTCCCAGCCGCCGCGGTAGACGCTCCGGGCATCGGGAGCCGCGTGACGACTCCCGGCCACCGTAGGCGCGGGCCTGCGGGCGGAGAGTAATGGGTAGCTCACCGTCCGATCAGGACCAGGCCCGTGCCGGACGGCGCGTATGTGTTCCACGCGCGCCTCAAAGAGATGTCAGCATCGAGGAGGGGCCCCTTAGGGCCGAAGCCTGCTGGGTCAGCGGGATTGTCCGAAAGGGTTACCGCTGGCCCGGAACATAAAGGGCTAAGGAAGGAACACGGGTGGGTTTTAGTCAGTAAGAGTCTGACACTCCCTTCCGCTCCACCCAGAGCGGGAGGAGTCATTTGATGATTTCCCATCCGCAAAAATAAAAAAAGGCAGAAACAGACGCACATATCTAAGTAGATACAGACACAAACGAGAATACAACAATAAAACGTAGGGCCCACAGACATGTGGTCACATTAAAATGCAGTTACGATGTGACCCGTAAACTGACGGACCATTATTTATTGCCCAGTAAATTTTATGTGAGGGAACAAAATGGAATTGTTTCACTTATCTTCGGGTGCTATGCTAATGAGGATTGAATGATAGGTTATCAATTTAGTATGGTATGATATGGTTGTTAGCGCGGGGAGCAATAAAACAGTGGACTGTATTAGGGGCAATGAATTAAACCTTAGGCTGCCGGAACGTAGATCTACGCGAGACACAATGGCTTTTTAACCATTTGAACGCCACGGTCGGGTATAGACGACAAACGAAAACGTGCCCAACACGCGTTTTCTTGTCGGCTGTAGACGACGCGGTAGTGTTGGGCTCGTTTTCGTTTGTCGTCTATACCCGACCGTGGCGTTCAAAAGGTAAAAAACTGGCCAAGTGCGAGTCGGACTCGCACACGAAGGGTTCCGTACCACAAGGCAAAAACGCCGAAAAAACATGTTTGTAGTATGGGAGCACCCCTTAAATATTTATTTTATTTTAATGTTATTATTTATTACTAGCTTCCGCCCGCGACTCCGTCCGCGCGGATGTCGGTCTTCGCGTGGATGGTTTATTTCTCCATTTTGAGTAACTCTGACAATGACATCTTATAAATATCTATTGGACCCAAATACGGCTAAGCCTATAATAATTAAGGAGATCCCTCTATTGAGCTACTGCTGTTGAGCTCGCGTTCTGTAGTAGGTAAGTATTTTTTTCATAGTAATTCCGACCTTGATAAGTAGCATGTAGCAGTAAATTACTGAGTGACGAAAAGTTTGCAATAATAAAAAAGTGATCGTGACAATGCGACAGAAAGTTAATTGAGAGCTTCAGCATACACAACATTGTTAGTGAGCTCGTCCGGAATATGAACATGAAGATTTCTTGGACTGCTCACAGGGGAAAGAGCTACGTAAAGTTGCCCGTGTGAAAAACAACTCGCGGTAAGATCTACGCCAGCAACTCCTAGGGTCTGACCTTGAGCCTTATTTATTGTCATGGCGTAACACAAAGCTACAGGAAACTGTATTCTCTTAAATTGAAGCGGGTAATGCAACGTGTGTTCGCGGTTCTACAGAACAACGTCTATGGATAAAACTGAAAAATAAGATTTTTTTTTTCTACGTATTTTTCCAGGATAAAAAGTATCCCATTTTATGCCCAGGATAATAAGGTATAATTATACCAAGTTTCATCGAAATCGAACCGTTAGTTTTCACGTGATGCCTGCATATACAGACAGACAGACAGACAGACAGACAGACAGACAGACAGACAGACAAAATTTTTTTTAATCACATATTTGGGTTTGGTATCGATCCAGCAACACCCCCCGCTATTTATTTTTTCAATATTTTCAATGTACAGAATTGACCCTTCTACAGATTTATTATATGTATAGATTAAAGTTAAAATACATCTGAGTATTTTGTGAATATTTCAAGTGCCTACCTGTTGCCATTTTTGATATCGAGCAAAAAAAGGCAAAAAAATCGCGTTTGTTGTATGGGAGCCCCCCTTAAATATTTGTTTTATTTTGTTTTTAGTATTTGTTGTTATAGCGGCAACAGAAATACATCATCTGTGAAAATTTCAACTGTCTAGCTATCGCGGTTCTTGAGATACAGCCTGGTGACAGACAGACAGACAGACGGACAGACGGACAGACGGACAGACAGCGAAGTCTTAGTAATAGGGTCCTGTTTTTACCCTTTGGGTACGGAACCCTAAAAATGTCGTTTTCTTGTCGGCTGTAGACGATTGTGGCGTGTTGGGCACGTTTTCGTTTGTCGTCTATACTGTGCCTGTAATTACGGCACACAAGCGGTTAATGCCGTTCTTAATTACAATATTAACTTTCCCGGACAAACATTAAGCTAATTTTAAGAGAGGAGTATCGTCCGTCGCGGTGGATTCCGTGGAAGCGAGTGGTCGTCGGGCCGAGCCGTGTCTCCGCCGCGCCGCGTCTCAACTCGCCGAATCCGATGACGCACTGGATCACGCTGCCTACAGTGCCTACGCATGCAGACCGCGTGCAACGCGCTGTGTTGGGATCGATTCCCAACAATGGTAATGGTACGGAATCAATTTAATGAAATTGTAAAGGCGAATTAATTAGCCAAAGTCGCCTTATTGATCATGGTAAACACCAATGGTGGATGAAATTCGAGGCTGCCTTACAAAAGCATAAAGTCAGCCTATAACGTTCCCACTTCTGGGACTCAGGCCTCCTATGTGAAGGACTGGGCCATAATCCACTATACCTTGGCTGGGAATGATTTACCAGACATACCTACGTTTATATCTGTAATATTTATGGTGTACAGTCAACAAAAGAGATAAATATGCTGGATCGTCGGACATAGTTGAAGTTTAGTAAGAAACCGAGGGATGTTGTCGACTGAAATTTAATTTGATAAATTAGCTGTTTGTTTTCAATTAATAAAATACAATTTTACTAGAGTCCTGATCCTGCATACTTACCGTAAACGCGGGTTACTTTAGCTAATTTTTTCATCTTTTTTAAAAAACCCTTTGATAGTAGGGATTATGGTGACAGCGTTGAGCCAATCTAGCCCTATACAACAATAGAAAATAGAAAACCCTTTTTTGTATTGAGCCAAAGTTCCCCCCCAGAGCTAAAGTAGGTAACCCGCGTTTACCGGTATCTATTTTGTTGATGGTACATAATAAAGAATGTTCTATTCTATACAGGAAAAGTTTTTATCCAGTGCGCAAATTTTGACATAATAAACTTGAATATATTTTAATAAACACGTATTTTTTGTTTTGATATGTTTCAATAGTAAAAAATTAAGTTAACGCTTACGAGACTTGTTTACTCAGAAATTTATTTTATGGACGTCGCTTGCCAGTCCGTCGACCGGTCGCCCGATTCACGCCGCGCGTCGACCGGTCGCCTGACGCGCCAGCTGCTATCAGAAGTACTCACGCGCGCGCGCTCGCTCATGCGACGGCGGATTATTGACCCCAGTTTAGCGCTACAAATTTTTAAGTTTAGACTGTGTAAAGTTATTTGTAAACGTAATTTTTCGTAAATTCCGATTTATCCTTCATACTTTCATGGGCTTAGGACCATCAAAATGCAGAAAATAAATCATAATAAGTAAGAAAGTAATACGTTTTAGTCCATTCAAAATAAAACATTTAGGTATGATAGGTACTTAGACATGATACAATTTGCGTCAATGTCTAATCAAAGAGAACCTAAGACACTAAGATTGTTTATAATTTCTTCTTACCTCTACATTTTATTAATCACAATAATTTTAGGTAGGTATTGTTCGAAGTGACCTCTTCCTTTTTCAAGGCATAAACGTGCACGTTTAAATAAGTAAGCATTTAGTTTGTTTAGGACACTAACACCACTTTTTACTTCAATGAAAGCGTTAATTATTTTTTCTTTCAAGTCATCTAGGCTCTGAGCCTCTTCTAGTCTTCTACATACAGCCGGCATTTCACTTGTTTCATACACCTTGGTTTGCTACTAAAATTGTCCTCTCATTAGGGACCGTGGGATTGAGGATCCTTTGGGCTCGCATACGAGGTACGCTCTCCCTTTCGTATCTTCTTCGTGCTGCTCGTAAATTTTCATTGCTTAACAAATACACTCGCACCATTTCATAATACTCGCGGTGAGTAAAATGAGACATTGTCACTACGCGGCACGCGCGCAGGGACGGCGAAGCGACATCCGACCTCCGCTTCCGCAAGTGACGTACTGCATGTGCATGCGTTTTGTTTATCAAACGCCGGCGCCGCGCCGCATGCCCCCGCACCCCCGCCCCGTCTCGTGCGCTGGGCGTCCAGGGGTGGCCGGCGGGCGGCCTTCGCGTTTTCATTCATGCTCATTCATAGTATTACTATTAAATTATATCCATGTCTTGCTTATTTCAAATTGGGACAAAGTGGAAAAATGAAAAAAAAAAAGTCATAAACTAAAAATGGAAATGTGTTCTATTGCTTACACTGAGCCACCAAAAAAACTTTGCGCACTGGTTAAAAACTTTTCCTGTATATACATATAAAGTAAAACCAGATATGAACCCATGCTGTTATCAAGGGGCTCGTAACATGATACCCGCACAGGCCGATCGAAGGTCAAGCTATGCTTGCCGCGGTCAGTTCGTGGATGGATGACTATCGATTACGTATCGAGACCCCTCCGCGCCTCGGAAAGGACGTTAAGCCTTTGCTCCCGGCTGTCATTCGTAGCTCTTTGAGAGTCGTTACGGGTAGTTGGCAGCCCAAAAAAAGTCTGACAACCAGTATTACGAGTACCAAAGTGTATCGTGTTACTTAGTAACTGGGTTGTGGGGGACATATAGACAAACGCTCCATCTAAAATACTGGTATATTCAATTGTATCCGGTTAGACTGCAGGCCGAGCCCAACATGTTGAGAAAAAGCTAGTCAGATTAATCTTAAGCCCATGCTATTATCCGTTCAAAAGTTCGAGTTATTTCAGTCTGATCCTCTGAACCGCCCTTCCACACCCCCCTCCTCGATCCCCTGCTTGTTCGTCTTCTGTTTTAATCTGTCTTTTTTTTATTATGGGAAATCATCAAATGACCCGTCCCGCTCTGGGTGGAGCGGAAGGGAGTGTCATACTCTTACTGACTAAAACCCACTCGTGTGCCTTTCGGACAATCCCGCTGACCCGGCAGGCTGCCGCGCTTGCAATCTCTGTCTTAGCCACTATATTTTTGATGTTCACTAGGTATATGAAACTAACTAGACTGTTCATACATCCAAACAGAAATAAATAAGTACACCTATAAATCGGTAAGGAAAATGTCAGAGACAAACAGCACTGTTACCTACGCACAAAGATGTTTCGGAAAGCTGGTAAAAAAAAAGTGAAGTAATAGAACTTACCTTGAGCCAGCACAATCAAAACACAAAAGCACTGTATCTTCAACAATACACCGTACGTATCCATGATTGATTTAAAACTACCATAACATACAGGATGACACATTTGGATGAAGCGGAGCGATAAAGCTAATCGACTTCCCGTGTTCCGTTTGTCTTCCGCTTTGTTTTTGGTTATTGGCTTACATGAACATGTTTAAAACTAGAACGGACTAGTGTTACTTATTTGTCACGGTTGATATTATTTAACTTATCACTGTTCATTTCCAATACCACAAACATGTATTACCGTTTTTTTTACAAATCGCTGATCTAATTTTTATTTGGTTTTAACTTTTTCTGGAATACTCGTATCTAAGTAATTATCCAATCGCTACAAAGATTGAAAGACGAAAACCATAAATTGTTCATCAAATTAAGTACTTACCGACGATCCCAAATCGAACTTAAAGACCACAGACACGCTACACTTGGCCCGAATACCGAACAAAACATCACGGTAGAATTAAAGCACCGAGCTGTTATATTGAAGTCCACAACTCCATGTAAATTAATCCAGGGTAATGTGTCTACCTTGTCTGAATACAACCCAGTACATGTACTGTACCTACTAGTACTTAGTATTAGCGCTAAGCTGATAATGCTGCGTCAGAGCGAGGACAATCCTTTGAATAGATTTCAAAGGTTACAAAAGAGGATGTCCGATATTGTGAAGCAGCAAAGATGATGTAATGTGCTCAACATTTCATAATCTTGTGTCTGAATTAATAATGTGCTTTGTGCAGAATAACTATGTCTATCTTCTTTTTGCCTTTCATGTCCCACTGCTGGGCAAAAGCCTCCCTAAACTACTCTCTTTCCATCTCTTTCTATCTCTGTCCAGTACCCTAATTGCGTAACAAGCTATCTATCTCAATCTGTATATTTTGAAGGACATTGCTAATCCATTGCTTCATATGTTCGAAAAATATGTCTGCTCAACAACTTAAATAACGCAATGAATGTTGTTGAACTGTCAAAATTAAACTCATTGCTACTGATAGTGTGTTACGCTATTACCCCGCTGAGCTGCCAAGGATCAAGCAGACTGCTCATCTCGCCATCTCCGTCTGGGCCTGCTGCGATCTATCTATGTACTACCACATCAAGCTACCCGAAACTGTCAAATTTTCCCAATCAACTTTGAACCTAATTCTTTAGCGATGAAGTTGAAAATCGAATAAAGAAATTTGACAGATTGTAGCAGCTTAATGTGCTGGCGTCTGTACATATACCTACTTCTACTATACTTACTAAAAAATAAAGCTGAAGAGTTTGTTTGTTTTTTAAACGCGCTAATCTCTGGAACTACCAGTCGGATTTGAAAAATTATTTTTGCACTTGATAGCCCAACTCTTGAGGATGGCTCTAGAGACTTAGAGAATGATATTTAACATGACGCTATCTAGGACCCTCAGGAGTCGAGCAAAAAGAAAACAAACACGAAGTAACAGCGCGGCGGGCGATGCGATATGACGCGATGAGTCGGGAAAACAAGAAATTACACGCGGACGAAGTCACGAGCAAAAGCTAGTAGTAGTAGTAGTTGAATAATTTTAAATCCCTGTTCAGTGTTGGGCATGCGCTAGTCGCGCGAACTTATACAAATGATGTCTGAATTACTTGTATCCTACTATAAATTATATTCTACTAATATTATAAATGTGAAAGTTTGTGAAGATATTTGGATGTTGATGAACTGTTGAAGAGATTTGGGTGAAAATTGGCACATAGACCATTTCCTGGATTAACACATAGGATCATAGAAATGTAAAAATATATCTACGCATAGATACTTTTTAACCCGATATTCCCACGGGATCGAAACTTACGCGGGTGAAACCGCGGGGCGCTGCTATATTATATATACTGAAGCCATGTTTTTCATGTAATGGGAACTGCTGTACTGTCTGGGCCCTATACCACAAAACTTTACAAGTTTACAATTCTACAAAATTGTACATTGTAGAAAAAAATGCGTAGCAGAATTTACAAATATGTATGAGATTGTAAATTGTAATTGTTAAGTTTTGTGGAACAGGGCCTTAGTTATAATGAAAATTTATAAAGACCTTAAAATCTTGACAAATTATTTGGATACCTTAACAAAGTGCTGGACTAATTTTAAAAATAGCCAACACAATAAAAAAAAAAAATTTGATGCAATACTCTCCCGTCCCGTCTCCGTGTCTGTGTGGTGTCGGACTTAAAGAATAGCACCACCCCATACTTCCCGTGGGTGTCGTAAAAGGCGACTAAGGGTCGTACCGGAGAATGGGCAGCAGCGTTCTCTATGCATTCCACCACCATACTATACCAAGCGTGGCGATTATGGCAAACCCCCCCTTTGGGGGAGGCCTATGTTCAGCAGTGCACGTCTTTCGGCTGAAATGATGATGATGATGAATTCTCTCCAGTTTGCTTTTTATCCCGTATGTTGCACCTGCCATCTTTTGTCTCTGCACCCTAAGGTTTATTGACTGGTAAAAAATGCCTCAGGCATCTTTGTATAGGATTTTTTAATTTTTAAAATAATAAAAATAAAATAAAAATGTATATTTCAATTAACATATTTGCGTTTAATAATAATTGTTATTTAATTAATGACTGTAAAACTGTGATTTTATTAGTAATTTTAAAAATGTATGATTTCATTCATCATTTTGAAACTTTGTTTTTCTGTTAAGAGCCATTAATTTATTTGATTGATTATAAAAATTATCAATGAGTTTGTCCATAAGAAATAAAGACTTCATGGTTATTATATAATTATGTTGGTTGTATTTTAATTTTAAACCAATGGGGATTTGTGAACTTTTTGGCCACAAATCCCACTGACCTCTATAATACAGCGTACTTGTATTATAGAGGTCAGTGACAAATCCCCATTATGTAGGTACTCTATGAGACTTCAATGGGGATTCTCAATGGGAATTTGCGGGATAACCCTGATTTGCAGTCTCCTTTTAAGCAAGGAAATGCTTGTGATAAGAGACTCCGCTCTTCCACTTATCATTATCTAAGAAAAATAAGTAAGTAATTGAAAAACATGTGAACCCTTTTAACCGCTTGTGTCGCCTGTATGCGACACAATCATATATTGCCCCTACCGCTCATGTCGTATTTTTGCGACAGAGAACATGCATGATTAAAAAATCATGCATGTTCTCTGTCGCAAAAAAAGTTCTATTCAACGATTGCTCCTCCTTATTTATTGTAGGCGTTATTTATCGATTTGTAGCCGCATGCGAGGCATTTACTATTTACCCAAGTCAATTGATATTTAGCCAAGCGGTTAAAAGGTTAAAGATATAAATAATAATCAAAAAGGCAAAGAGGCACGCTTGTAGTGTAGTGTAAGGTACAAGTATGTGCGTGTGTATGTGATGTGTGTGAGAATGAGTGAAGATTTACAGTATTGCGTGTAAGTAATTTAGGCCTAGTGGTAAACCCCGTTAACGTTACTTGTACATAAAGTTTTAATAAATAAATACTAAAGTTCTGAGAAGAAAAAGTCTAAGGAAGTGAAAGGTATCGACAGATTATTCCATTGGAGATGCACTGAAGTGCGAGCTTACGCTCCGTCGGAATCCAAGTTTGACTGATCCTATAAAAGCTGCCTCGCATTGCTTTATACCGGAGTATAAGTATTATGATAGTGGTTTACAGGATCAGAAAACAGAATATCTTAAAGATTATTAAGGTTGACATAGTAATCTTCAGATTAAAACATGGATGGGAAAATACTGGGCAAATTGTCATTTATACCTAAGGGAAAATATTTTTATTAGAAACGTTAACTTAACACTACATTATTCACACGTTACCTTTATTGATAAAAGATAGACAACATTTTTAGGGTTCAGTACCCAAAAGGTGCCAACGGGACCCTTTTACTAAGGCTAAGCTGTCTGTCCGTCCGTCAGTCTGAGGGCTTTGAAACGTCATAGATAGTAGACACTTGAAAGTTAAATATTGTACGAAAACGGAACCTTTTACCGCTTTTTAATTTAAACATGCTACTTTGAGAGAACAAATACGTCTTAATTTGTGAAATAACGCTCGCAAAAAATGTTATTTAACAAACAACAACAACATTTTCAGAAAGACCAGTTTACCATAACTGACAAATATTCCAGCTTTTGACTATGTTTACAGCACACGTTCCGAAAAAACAAACGAAAATAATCAACTTCTATTGCAGGAAAGTCCGAAATCCGAAAAAGAATTCGCCTTTTCCCTCCGTTTGCGTTGCTTTCAAACCTAGTTTGGACTAAAGCTGAGTTCGCAAGGATTGTGGGGGCGAATTCACCTGTAATTATGGTGGCAGCAGATAATTGTCGCCTCCTGACACAAAAGACCCTGAATCATAGCTGAGCCAGCACTGACTGGACGAAGTCTGTCTTTAAGGCTGCTTCGTAATTACACATTGTGATTCACGTTCATATATTTTGAACAGATTCTGGGATTTGGATTTATTTAATTAAATGTGTTACTTTATTTTATCACTAGCTTCCGCCCGCGACTCCGTCCGCGCGGATGTCGGTCTTCGCGTGGATGGTTTATTTCTCCATTTTGAGTACCTAACTCTGACAATGACATCTTATAAATATCTATTGGACCCAAATACGGCTAAGCCTATAATAATTAAGGAGATCCCTCTATTGAGCTACTGCTGTTGAGCTCGCGTTCTGTAGTAAGTATTTTTTCCATAGTAATTCCGACCTTGATAAGTAGCATGTAGCAGTAAATTACTGACAGTGACGAAAAGTTTGCAATAATAAAAAAGTGATCGTGACAATGCGACAGAAAGTTAATTGAAAGCTTCAGCATACACAACATTGTTAGTGAGCTCGTCCGGAATATGAACATGAAGATTTCTTGGACTGCTCACACGGGAAAGAGCTACGTAAAGTTGCCCGTGTGAAAAACAACTCGCGGTAAGATCTACGCCAGCAACTCCTAGGGTCTGACCTTGAGCCTTATTTATTGTCATAGCGTAACACAAAGCTACAGGAAACTGTATTCTCTTAAATTGAAATGGAAAATTATCCACTACGGGTAATGCAACGTGTGTTCGCGGTTCTACAGAACAACGTCTATGAATAAAACCGAAAAATAAGATTTTTTTTTTCTGCGTATTTTTCCAGGATAAAAAGTATCCTATTTTATGCCCAGGATAATAAGGTATAATTATACCAAGTTTCATCGAAATCGAACCGTTAGTTTTCACGTGATGCCTGCATATACAGACAGACAGACAGACAGACAAAAATTTTTTTAATCACATATTTGGGTTTGGTATCGATCCAGCAACACCCCCCGCTATTTATTTTTTCAATATTTTCAATGTACAGAATTGACCCTTCTACAGATTTATTATATGTATAGATATGACATCAAACAAGACAGTTACTTGACTGATTTTAATACGGATTTCTACATTCTATGTTCAGAAATACCATTAATATGATTCAAACGGATCAAAATCACAAAAAAATTGCTACAGGAAACGGAGTCGTGACAGAATTCACTCAGTCCCATTATTTTCCCCAAAGAAATAATAGCTAACATGCAGTAACTAAAAACAAACAATGTACATGAATTAACACGAATAACAACTCACAAAAGGGATGAATAATAAAGGGTTTATTAATACACTAATTTAGAATTCCAATGAATTCCCCAATGAGCTTGTAAACATCCGACCGCAATAGTAAAATGTTTCATGAAGCAAAATGTATACTAACCATTTAATATTATTATGTACTCACACGTACAAATAAATAATTGTTAAACTCAGTTTTAATACCTACCCCAAAATGCAGTTACAGTTTAATCTACAGTTTACTTGGAAAGATTAATTGATGTTCGTAATCTCACATTAGCGAAGTTTCACAGTAAAATGATCTTAGTTTAGGGTTTATTACTGGGTATCAGACCTCTGAGAAGCCGTTTTACCTTACTTAGATTTAATTATCGGTGGAATCAACCACTGGTCAAGTACTCAAGTTACTAAACGCCAGCTGTTATGTGTTAGCTTGTGTTACAGAATACAGACTGACCTGTTTTAAATTATGGTATTTTTACGCGACATGCCGCGAAGCTAAGAGGAATAGGAAGAGGGTTGTACCTATTTAAATATAAGGTGTAAAAAAAATAACCTTACAAACTTTAAGAGGTGCTTTAGACCATTGGACTGAACAACTTTCACTAAGAGACCAACTCTGAAATCACGAAAAAAATCCACTGTTTAATACAAAAGTTCATTACCTACTTGATCAAAATGTATGAAACAGCGGATTTTTTTTTCGTGATTTCAGAGTTGGTCCCATAGTGAAAGTTGTTCAGTCCAATGGTCTAAAGCACCTCTTAAAGTTTGTAAGGTTAATTGTTTTACACCTTATATATTCGACCGTAGCGCTAAGCTACGCTTGCCGCGGTTGGTCTGTGGATGGGTGACCATCTTTACATACCGAGACCCCTCCGTGCCTCGGAAAGCACGTTAAGCCGTTGGTCCCGGCTGTCATTCGTGGATCTTTGACAGTCGTTACGGGTAGTCAGAAGCCCGAAAGTCTGACAATCAGTCTTACCAAGGGGTATCATATTACCCAATAGCTGGGTTGTGGAGGTCAGATAGGCAGTCGCTCCATGTAAAATACTGGTATTCAGCTGCATCCGGTTAGACTGGAAGCCGACCCCAACATAGTTGGGAAAAGGCTAGGCAGATGATGATATTCGACCGTAGCGCATTCACTAGATACCCATCTGATTTGGATGAATGAGGTTTCAATTGCTTCGATATTACCAGTCCGGGTGACACAGGCTACGGCTAGGCATATTTTATACGAACAAATAATATGACGGATGTTACATCCAAAATTGTGGGATTTTTTATGCTGTCGTATCGTGTGTGGGGGTGTCAAATAAAAAGTATTAGGGGCCGTCTCCACGAGCGAGAGAATCGCGGCGATATTAACGTCGTGCCACATATTTCTATACACTCTCTTAAAACGTGTCTCCACACGGCGATATCATCGCGGCGAAAATTTGATGACACGGCGAGACTATTGACTATACTATACTCCCTTTGGGAGTACTTCCTGAAAATATATTAATTACTGATAATTATACATACTTACATAAACCCCAAAGTAAGAACAAAGAATGTTAAAAACTTAAACCCACAACTACGACAAAAACGCCAACTAAATGTGTCGATTTTTATTCGGTTTTCGTATCGTATGTAGGTATGATTTGAGCTATTTATGTATTACGTAAATCTTCGAACAATATTGCTTATTAGTTCACATTCACTTGTTACAGAATGTGAATTATTTACTGTACCCATTCGGCTGAACCCTATCTCTTAAGACACAGGCTAGACCTAGTTTAAGGGATAGAGTCTATTCAATTGTGCTTATAGTGTGACAAATGTACTTATTTATAATCTACAATGTATACAGTGCAATGTGTTTCTTGTTTTATGAAATAAATATTTTTATATTTATTTATTTAGTATAGCTTCATACATTTCGTTGTTGCATAGTTTAAATTAATGACAAATACTGACTTGACTTTTTAGACTGAAACTATTTGTTTTTATTGTATTGCATATACTACCAAGGACACATGTAATTATTGACTTCTAGTTTATTTATATCTTAATGTAAATCAGTCTTAAGATCAAACAATAAAGCTAGCTAAACTGTCGACAGACGTTGTCATTGATATCCCAGCTCTTTATCTTAAATAATTATGTTTTTTTTTCCGCTCTGACAGACAAGCACTCTCTCATAATTTTTTTTTTTCAAATTAATTTGCTGTGACAAATAGCCCGCTCTAGACGACTACTTCAGCAATTGGTCGTGGCGCTTCTATTGATGCAATTAACAGACTGTAGGCTTGGTCTGGTAATTCACCATTTTTAGGGTTCCGTAGCAAAATAGTAAAACGGAACCCTTATGGTGAGACTAAGTCTGTCTGTCTGTTCTTGAATTCTATCAACTTGAATTTTTAAATAGTTTTAGATGACGTTTGCCCAACTATTATGCAAATAAGAAAGAAATAAAAATTTATGTATTTTTTTTGCAACAGGGTCTGAAAGGGGGTCTGAAAAATTCGAAGTGGGGCTGCTAGGGCATGTGGGGTATCATATGAAAGAGCGCAGTTTGCACATTCTCAATTTTTTTTTCCTCTTTTTTAGGCCGCATACTTAACGACTATTGATGAAAAATGTAAAAACATACCGCCCCCCCCACCCCCCTTATCTTCGAAGTTTGCAAAGAGAAAAATCTGAAGCAATCCTAGTGATAAAAGTTTATGGAAAAAAAACGATGTCTCTAAATAGCACACTTTTTCAGAAATCATCAACAAAAGTTGCACTAGTTCCACTATCGGTTAAGAGATGGGGCTGACATAAAACTGCAATATTCGACACCGCAGTGCGCAGTGTTAAAATTCTCTAATGAATATAGGCCTCGCAGATAAAAATTTAAAAACATATGATCCAAGATCAAAAACCGGCCAAGAGCGAGTCCGACTCGCTCTTGGCCGGTTTTTGTGAATTGAAACTATTGATTTTCTGATACTTATTTTTTTCGACCAGGGCCGAAAAATTTTGTTTCTTTGGCCGAAAAAATTTCGACCAAAAACCGAAAACGATATTCTATCGAACTCTATAGATTATCCTATCATCATAACGTTTCTGTCCAGCTGAAGCCCGTGATTTATGACAGGTGCGACTATTCACCTCCCAAATGAAAATTGAACCGAAAATAAAAATCGTAGGTAATTAATTACCTACTGAATACTGAATATTTTTTCCGCATTTACATAGGTACAGCTGCAATGTATTAATCAAACAGCCCTCATTTGTCACAAGCGAATGAACTCACAGGAAATTGATGGATTCTCACTTAAATGTCCGCTTTCAGGATTCCATGTAGCGCTTTAAATTAAATTTTTAATGGAAGCCTGGTATTAAAACAAATTGAATGATGTTACTATTATCACAATCATTTAATCTGATTTAAGTAATATCGTCAGAATCAATACAAAGCATTCGTGAACTAGCTGCGCCCGTGACTTACATTGTGTGACAAGTTTTGAACTATTATTATAAAGTTATAGGGATTAAAAATGTGACATTGTGTCTGTGACTGAAATCATCACAACTTACCCCAGCAAATAGACAGGAAATGTAAAAAAAACAAATATCTAGATTAAATTTAAATACTTTAGGATCTACTGAAAAACCATAGACACATATTGGCTTCATTCAACTTAGAAGAAAATAAAATTTGAATAAATTAATAGTTTAAAAAACACTAGAAAAACACGCTTTTATAAATGCACATAAAAACAAAACACATGAAGTTCCAGTTCATATCTTCCGGCTCCATCATCAGATCAGTTCGACAGTACCTATTATTATATTGTCATCAAAACTACACAGAGCTGCCAATTTTCATTACGCTACGACCCTTGGAAGATGGTTAAATTACCTTACCTTAGATTCCATTACATACAGGTCGACCTAATAAAGGCATGTTAAAAATGAATGAAAGCAGCTGTGGTGGCCCAGTGGTAACGGCCGTAGGTTCGAATCCAAACAGGCGCTTTACTCTGTGTAAATTATATCATCATCGATGCTCTCAAAACGGTGAAGGAAACCATCGTGAGGGAAACCGGCATGTCCTAGAACCAAAAAATTGAAAACATGCGATCTACCAACCCACACTGGGCCCGCGTGGTGGATTACGGCCCACGCCCTCTCACCGACATGAGGCCGGTGATAACATTATAAGCTGATTATGCAACATAGAGGTCAACAAACCAAATCAATAAAAGCTATCAAAAACTTGATCAATACACACCTAATATCTATACGATCATTCTGACCTCACATCTCAACATATTGATCCCAAGTATTTTAATTTACACCACATAAGCAGCAAAAAAAAGTGCGGTTAAAGTACATCCTTACCCAGGGCCACGTCGCCCGCGGGTAATTCTGTGTGGTCCCCGGCTAATGCTGTTTGGTGGCTGGCAGCATGGATGACGGAACTTCGCGCACGCTTGGTAAAACATCCGGGCAACAGGCTAAAAAAATGTTGGGTAAAAACTGTCTGTAGGTCACTTTGAAACTGGAGTCTGGTTGTTGCTGTGGGGTTATTTTGTGATAATGGTATAGGTAACTCAAAACTCAAACTCAAAGCATTTTTTTCAATTAAACCATGTATACCTACAGGCACTTTTGAATATGGTATGGAATGACTGATTTAGGTAAATTGTCTCGAATGGTCGACTAATAGGTAGATTTTTCTTCAAAGGCCTAATTCGGTATGTCGTCAGATAATTCTATCTTGTTACGTCTAGTCTCTACAAAGGTTTAAGTTATGTAACTTTAACTTATGTACCCGTACTTTAATTATTTTATTCAAATTATTGCTGTAATCTTTTTTTTTAAAGACACCGACATCTTCACAAATTAAAAAAAAAAATCTGTAGGTAACTTTGACAGAGACTGGAGTCTTTGCTGTGGAGTTACTTGTGACAGTTTGACTGATTTTCATTATCTACGTGAGATACTTAGCTACCTTAGACTTATGTTTTAGGTTTATCTTTATATGTGACTAGCAGCGCCCCGAAGTGTCACCCGAGTAAGTTTCGATCCTTTGGGAATATCGGGATAAAAACTATCTTATGTCCTTTTCCGGGACTCAAACTACTTCTACACCTAAATTCATCTAAATCGGTTCAGCGGTTTAAGCGTGAAGAGGTAATAGACAGACAGATACACTTTCGCATTTATAATATTAGCATAGATAAACTAACCGTAGATGTTTAGTTTATCAACACGTCTAGCCTGTCTAAATAGAACCAACATTCCCTCCGAAACTATTAGGTTGGTCTGGTATATTTAGATGGCTATAAATACTCCGTGATAAGTATCTTCCTCAATCCCTAATTAACAAGCCTAACTACGGCAAAAACAAGTGAAACAAATTAGCAGTTCTGGAATAAGCCCTTCGTACGTTCATTAAACTCAGATTCACATAACGGACCCGCCTCACTAATTCCAACATCGCTCATTACACCCGTTACATTAGCAGAGGTTTTAAGTAACTCCATGTTCATATTTTAATTGATGTAATCTAAGGCAATGGCGCAATTACTGAGGGTTGTTAAGAGCCAACACCTTACCGGCTTTAAGCTCCACCCGGGCAGAAGGCCGCTTGTTAAACCGTATGTAATAATTCCTTGAAAAAGGACTGCTCCAAGGCCCCTTGAAAAGTTTGAATCTTTGAAAAGAAAATATTAAGATGGACTTTGGAGCGTTTATAACTTGTCTTTTATCAAAGACTGGATGATCTTCTGCGACGGAAACGGCTTATTGCTGTGAAAATTATTTCGCAGAATTTTCATTTTCATTCAAAACACTTTCGCTTTAATATTTCTACACAAAGGATAATCCTGCATTATTTCTACTCTGTACCTACTAAAACCCAATTAAATGGATTAAATAGTTTTCAGAATTAGGTACTCTTACCTAGGGACTCGTTAAGACTTTAATTCTATTTTTCCACGAATGAACTGAGAGGGATTCATTGTTTATTGGAGGCAATTGCTTTTGGCTTATTGGATCCAATTGAAACCTTAAGTACATATCGCAAAGCTGTTAAAGTACAGGGGATAGGAGAAGAAAAAGTTTTTATTTTTGGGGTTATTCTACAAAAGTTCTTCGACCTACGGATTGATAATCTTATTAAGTATGAATATCACAGTTAAGGACGACTGATGGGCCGACGACCTTAAAAGGAGACTGGGATAGGCTGCATGAAGAAGGTGACGCAGTCTGACCAGCAATAGGATTAGTTGATCACAGTTTACTTGGCCTAAAAAAAACATGGAAACTAAAAGACTGCGTATAGTCCAGCTAGATTTTTGCTACTCCATAATGCTCGATGGGATGATTCATGCTTTCGAACTGTCGACTAACCTACGTGTCCTTTTCTTCAAAGGCCTGTTTCCTAAAATGCCTTCAGATAATCCTATCTTGTTAAGAAACTTCTAGCCTCTAAAAAAAGCCTTTTAGACAAGACATTTATCGGAAAAAAACCGACTACATCTAATCATGAAAACGTACACACGTAACATATTACATTTCGATCAAAAATATTGTAATTACCATTTTATTTTTTTTTTATTTTTTTTTTATTATTTTTTTTATTTTTATTATCATTTTACCTATTATGAATGTGACTTCCTGTGAAAAAATGAAAGTAAGGTAATAAATTTTAAGAAGCTTCAAAGTTAATAATTTATTTATCACTTTCGAAATCAATGAACCGATTTTAACGAAACTTCATACGCATAAGCAGGATACAAAGGTCTGTAAAAAGTTAGTAGAGAACATTTTCGAAAAATAGTGTTACAGCCAAATTAGACCGATTTTAAATTTTCCATAGAAACAGAGATTTCCAGTTATCTTTTATTAAATAAGACTTAAGTAACTTTGTAGACCTGTGTGTCTTGCTTATGCGTATGAAGTTTCATTAAAATCGGTTCATTCATTTCGAAAAATAAGGGCTTGAAAGTTTGTATGAAATGCCGTACGGCGTAAACGATTCAGATTTTTTGTGAAACATCCCTCTGAAAAAAAAAGGTTTTTAAGAACGATCAATACCCAACTAACACACAAGCTGTTAAACAGGCATTGTACAGCCTGGTAGTTGTATAAGAGTCGTTCAAGTGCTGTACAATTTGCCTTAAGATGTACAGTAGTATATTTAAAAACCCTTTAAGAGCTAGGTGGTACAGTAGCCGTTTAGTAGCAAAAAAAATCTTAGTGATAAAAGAGCATGAAATAGCGTCGGTAGACTGCCATAGCCCTTTCGATGTTGACGTCACGATTTGTCCTTGGCAGCTCTGGACAGAGAGATGTAGAAAGAGAGTAGGGGGCCTTTGCCCAGCGGGACATTAATGGCTAATAAAACAAAGTCAAGCTAGATAGAAACTTTTTTACAAGTGCTACTGCACTGAAAAAAAAACAATGGCACTCCGGGAGTGCCGACAGAAGTGAAAACTTTAACAATTACGTGTGTATTTTTTTAATAGTCTAATAAACAAAACACGCTTGGTGTCGGTTACGGTAACAGTGTCGCGAGTTCAATGGTTTTTCCCATCTTAAAAAATGTCCAACGAAGTTTTCATTTCAAAAATAATTTCTTACTACTGGCACATAAAAGCGATTTCAATATGATTTACTGACTTTATACAGTAAGACGAAATATTTGTAAAACAGTAAAAGACAAAGCAGTAACTTTTAATGATTGAACATACTATTTACTGAAAAAACAACAAAGAAAAAGGAAAACCACCATTACTGTAATGTAAGTAAATTTAAATGGTTTGAAGACATCACCAAACGAATAAAACAGTTAATTTTGTAACCTTTTCGCTACTTAAAACGTTAAAGTTTACTGTTATGACAGTAACATTTTGCCTCAAGGTTTAACTGGTTTTTTTTTTTTTTTTTTTTTTTGAACGTTAGGCTCTTAGGGAAACACCGGCCCCTCGGCCGGCGAGGTGGCTGAACTGCGGGCGGAGGTCGCCCGCCTTACGGCTGCCATGGAGCATCTCCAAAAGGAGAATGGGAGGCTCCGGGCAGACCTGGCCGGCATGCGGGTCACCGGGGGCGCGCAGGCGAAGACGCCGAGCCAGCCCGTCCCAGTAGAGAACCAGGTCCTCAGCCTGGTTCGACAGGAGTTGGCGGCCTTCCAGGCGCGGTTCTCCGTCCTGGAGGGCATAGTCCTGCGCCCCCCTCTGGCGGGCGGGACGGCCACGGGGCCGAAGGCGGCCTCATACGCGGCTGCTACGGCAGCTGCCGCCCCTAAACCCGGGCCGTCTGGCCGGGCCCAGGCGCCGGCGGCCAAAACGGCGCCGGCCAAACCGGCGTCGGCCAAACCGGCGTCGGCCAAACCGGCGTCGGCCAAACCGGCGTCGGCCAAACCGGTTTCGGCTGGAGGAGCCTCGGCGCCGGCTGGCGGGGCCCCGGCGCCTACCGGCAACACCCCGGCGCAGGCCCGGAAGAGGGGCAGACCGGCACGGGAGGTGAAGGCCCCAGAGCCAACGCCCCGCCCCCAAAACCCTCCCACTCCTCCCACGACCGACGCCGAATGGCAGGTGGTCGGGGAGAAGAAGAAGGCGGCCAAGGCGGCCAGAAAAAAGGCGCAGAGGCGGCGCCGCAAGGAGAGAGCCGTCGCGGCTAGGCTCCGCGCCCCGAAGACCGCGGCTGTCGTAATAACACTACAGCCGGACGCGGTCAAAAGGGGCGTCACGTACCGTGACGTGCTCTCGAAGGCAAGGGAGACGGTGGACCTCCGGGAGCTGGGGATCACCGGGGGCCTCCGGCACAGGGTGACCGCCACTGGCGCCCGCATGCTGGAGATCCCCGGTGCGACAAGTGGCCCCACCGCTGACGCCCTAGCTGAGAAGTTAAGGGCGTCCCTCGATGCGGACGAGGCTCGGGTCTCCAGGCCCGTCAAGTGCGCGGACATGCGCATCTTGGGCCTGGATGACTCCGTTACGGAGGAAGAGGTGGTGGCCGCCGTCGTCAGGACGGGCGGGTGTCTGGCCGAGCAGGTGAAGGCGGGCACCATACGTCCTGACTTCGCGGGGATGCGAACCGTAACGGTAAGCTGCCCCGTGACGGCGGCCAAAACAATTGTGGAGGGCCGAAGGCTTCTGGTGGGCTGGGTCTCAGCGCAGGTTAAACTGCTGAAACCCAAGCCTCTGAGGTGCTACCGATGCCTTGTGGGACACCACGTTGGCATCCAGTGCACCTCGGAGGTGGACCGCAGCACACTGTGCTTTCGCTGCGGTCAGCCCGGACATAAGGCCGGCCGATCACCGGGCGGGGAGCAAGTCCTGCGCTCCACCCGCCGGAACCAGGAGGAAAGGCAGGCCCTCCGCCACCGTCGCCACCACCACCGTCGCCGCCGCCGCTGCCGCCGCCAACAACGCCGCTGCTGCCGCCGCCACCACCGCCGCCGCCGCCGCCGCCGCCACCACCACCGCCGCTGCCGCCACTGCCGCCGCCGCCATCGTCGAGGGGCCCTCACAAGGGGCCCGGGAGGGGGCTGAAATGGAGGAGTAATGGCTCCCCTACGCCTCCTCCAGGCGAACATCAACCACTGCGCCTGCGCTCAGGACCTGTTGCTCCAGAGCGTGGCGCAGTGGTCGATTAACATCGCCGTGGTCGCTGAGCCGTACTTTGTCCCGCCCAGGGATGACTGGGTGGAGGACCTGAGCGGCTCAGTGGCCATACTTTCGTCGGCCGCCGCCGGCACCCCGTCCCTCGAATGCGTCACGAAGGGACAGGGGTGCGTAGCGGCACGGTTCGGAGAGATAGTAGTAGTGGGGGTGTACTTCTCTCCGAACCGAACTCTCGCCGAGTTCCACAACTCTTTAACAGAGTTGAGTGTCGTCGTCGCCAGAAACCATCCCTTCCCCGTGCTAGTGCTCGGGGACTTCAATGCCAAGAATTTGGCCTGGGGTTCCCGTTACACGGATGTGCGGGGCAGGATGGTGGAGGACTGGGCTCTGGAAACAGGCCTGGTCGTCCTAAATCGGGGTTCTGTTCCCACGTGTGTGCGGATGCGGGGTGAGTCCGTGGTGGACATCTCGTTCGGCAGCCCCGCTCTGTCACAACGCGTCATTGACTGGCGCGTCATGGAGGGGGTGGAGACCTACTCCGATCACCGGTATATCCGGTTCGACGTCTCCGCCCAGACCTCCAGCGCGCTGGTCCAACAGGCCCCGAGTGGTCCGCGGTGGGCGCTGAAGCAGCTGGACCGGGAGCTCCTCCTGGAAGCCTCGATCGTGCAGGCCTGGGTGTCATCACCGGACAGGCCTGCCAACATCGACGATGAGGCGGAGTGGTTCCGGGAGGCCATGTCCGAGATCTGTGACGTGGCAATGCCCCGAGTCCGGCCAGGACGCGCCCGACGTCAGGTGTACTGGTGGTCGCAGGAGGTGCAGACACTACGCAAGGCGTGCGTCGATGCGCGACACCTTTACACCAGGCACCGCAGGCTCCGCATTCGCCCTCCGGACGCGGAAGCCACGGAGGCGGAGCTGTACGAGGGGTACAGAGCGGCGAAGACCGCCCTCCAAGAGGCTGTCCAGCGGGCCAAGGATGTGGCCCGCGAGGAGATGGTGGAGACTCTGAACAGAGATCCGTGGGGGCGCCCTTATAAAATGGTGCGGAATAAACTCCGCACCTGGGCCCCCCCGCTGACGCAGAGTCTCCGCCCCCAGCTGGTGGAGGAGGTGGTGAGCGCTCTGTTCCCTTCACGGGGGGAGCACACTCCCCCGCCCATGGCTCCGCCAATTGCGGTGCCCGAAGCGGACCACGCGGACGACGACGACATCCCTGCTGTGACCGGGGTAGAACTGAGAGCGGCGGTAGGAAGGCTGAAGGCCAAAAATACCGCCCCAGGACCCGACGGCTTGCCAGGTAAAGCCTGGGTCCTGGCCTCGGGGGCTCTCGGGCCTCGACTGGAGGCGTTCTTAAGCGCATGTTTGGAGAGAGGCCAGTTTCCACGCCGTTGGAAGACGGGGAAGCTGGTCCTCATTCGGAAGCCAGGGCGCCCTGCGGACTCTCCGTCCGCATTCCGGCCCATCGTGCTGCTCGACGAGGTCGGCAAGCTCTTTGAGAGAGTGATTGCGGGCCGCCTCGTCTCGGTGAGGACGGGGCCGGATCTTGCGGACAGCCAGTTCGGTTTCCGCAAGGGGCGCTCGACGGTGGACGCCATCATGCGCGTGAGAGCCCTCACGACGGGGGACGCGGTGTCCCGGGGTGGGGTCGTCGTGGCGGTGTCACTCGACATCGCCAACGCGTTTAACACCCTGCCCTGGAGCACCATTGTGGAGGCACTCCGGTATCACCGGGTGCCGCCCTACCTCCGTCGAATAGTCGAGGCGTATCTGACGGAAAGAGCCGTCAGCTACCCCGGTCGCGATGGGGAGTGGAACCGGCGAGAGATGTCGTGCGGTGTCCCACAGGGATCGGTCCTGGGGCCGCCTCTGTGGAACATCGGGTACGACTGGGTGCTGCGCGCCGACCTCCCTGATGGCGTCAGCGTGGTTTGCTACGCTGACGACACGCTGGTCCTGGCGCAGGGGAGGTCGCATCAGGCGGCGGCCGACGCGATGACACGCGGGGTTGCGATAGTCGTGGAGAGGATCCGGCAGTTGGGTCTCGAGGTGGCATTGCACAAGTCCGAGGCCATGTCGTTTCATGGGCCCCGGAACGCGCCGCCATCGGGATCCCAACTAACGGTAGGAGGGGTTCACATCGGCGTCGGGATGACGATGAAATACCTGGGTCTCGTCCTCGACAGCCGGTGGAACTTCGTGGAGCATTTCCGACGTTTGGCCCCCAAACTGGAACGGGCCGGGGCCGCCTTCAAGCGGCTCTTGCCCAACCTGGGGGGGCCAAACGCCTCCTGCCGGAGGCTTTACGCGGGGGTCGTGCGGTCCATGGCCATATACGGGGCCCCGGTGTGGGCGCGTTCACTGCGGCGGCGAGCCGCCCACTACCTGAACGCGCCCCAGAAGGTGGTAGCCATAAGGGCTATCCGGGGCTACCGCACGATCTCTGGCGAGGCGGCAAGCCTCCTTGCCGGACTGCCGCCATGGGATCTGGAGGCGATAGTCCTCGCGCGCCTGTATGAGTGGCGCGCGGAGGCACTACGCCGGGGGGAGGATCCGCTTCCGCGGCAAATCGCTGCGGAGCGGACGGATCTCCGGCGCGATCTCATGGCGGCATGGAAAGAGCGACTGTCGCAACCCAGCGCAGGGCACGCCGCGATAGCGGCGATAAGACCCCTCTTTGAGGAGTGGCTAGAGAGGCGCCACGGCGCCCTCACCTTTCGCCTGACGCAGGTCCTCACCGGACACGGAAGCTTCGGGAGGTTCCTGCACATCATCAGGCGGGAGGAAACGCCCGGGTGTCACCATTGCCAGGATCGCCCAGAGGACACGGTGGAGCACACGGTGGAGGTCTGCCCCGCTTGGGCGGAGCACCGCCGTGTCCTCGTAGAGGCGATTGGCAGCGACGGCGACCTCTCGCGTCCGGCCCTGGTGCAAGCCATGGTCCGGGGCGAGAGGGAGTGGGAGGCAGTCACCTCCTTCTGCGAAGCAGTCATGCTAGCGAAGGAGGTGGCGGAACGGGAGAGCCTCCCGTCCCAGCCGCCGCGGGAGACGCTCCGGGCGTCGTCGGGAGCCGCGTGACGACTCCCGGCCACCGTAGGCGCGGGCCTGCGGGCGGAGAGTAATGGGTAGCTCACCGCCCGATCAGGACCAGGCCCGTGCCGGACGGCGCGTACGTGTTCCACGCGCGCCTCAAAGAGATGTCAGCATCGAGGAGGGGCCCCTTAGGGCCGAAGCCTGCCGGGTCAGCGGGATTGTCCGAAAGGGTTACCGCTGGCCCGGAACATAAAGGGCTAAGGAAGGAACACGGGTGGGTTTTAGTCAGTAAGAGTCTGACACTCCCTTCCGCTCCACCCAGAGCGGGAGGAGTCATTTGATGATTTCCCATCCACAAAAAAAAAAAAAAAAGGCTCTTAGGGAACTGTTTAAAGCAGTTCAGATTAATATTTTTTTCATTTTTATTTACTGCTTAATTCTTTCAGTGTGTGTAAGTTGGAACTGCTTCTTTATCAAAACCTCGTTCCAATGAACATTTTGAAATGTTTTTTGGGGTTCGCCGGATCCACGACTCTCATATTATTGGCATGATTGTGTAGGTACTGACATGATATTTGCCTTTACACAATAGGAATACAGCCGTGCTATTCTGTAAAAATATCACCGTGAAAACTTATGTGAAGTGAGCTTAAACAGCCGGTCGATTCTGTAAAAATCTCACCGTGAAAACTTAGGTGAAGCGAGTTTGTTTTTGCTACGAATTGACACTATTGGCAGCTCACTCCACGCTCACTTCACCTAAGTTTTCACGGTGAGATGGTTACAGAATCGCACTGCTGATATGTCAATCCCTTGCTATCCCTAGCGTCAGGTGGAATGACAGCCCACTTCACCTTCATTTTCACGGTAAATTTTTTTATAATAACACTGCAGATATCCTAGGAAAAGTATGTGCTTCGGCAAACATCTTCGGAAATACGGACACGCGATGATGAGATCTAATAAAGAGCTGTTGCAACCAACCATGGAAGTAGGTACTTGTACTCTTTTGTATTATCTTGGTTAGAAAATTATCAATTTACAACTCTATGCAATTCCAAAAATCTTTTCAAAACGATTGAGATGTCGAGATGCGACCGGAGTAGGTAACCGAAAACTTCATAGAAACCCGCAATGATAGGTGTAATGCGCGCAGCAGCACAGAACTTAGAAGTTTAGCCTGTGTGGAGGGTTACTCTGCAGCGCGACTTCCGTCCTAATTCGGAAAAAGGAAGATTATCAAAACGCATATCTTTTCTAGTTTAACTGTATGCAGTATCACTAGCACTATCATGTAGCACTTCACATCATCATTATATTTTCTTTGCTCCTGTTTCATGTTTATCATTGTATGTATATATTTATTTAGATTAGTATAATATATTTTATGTATTTATTGTATTATGTAAATGGTACACCACAGACTACCTACAGTATTTGTCTGTACTTCCACTTTTTGATCCATCCAAAGGTTGTCTTTAAAATATCTCTTTTAGAGATAAGACCGCACATTGTGACACCCTTTGTACGGATTCTATATTTATGTCTGTAATTTATATGGTGTACATAATAAAGAGTATTCTAATCTATTCTATTCTATTCTATGTATCGCTTTGTCTATGAGACATTTCTTAAAAATGCATTTGAACAATTTAACCGATTAAAAAATCTGCTTTAAAATATGTTATAATCCTGATATTTTTGTAAGAGCAAAGTGTTCTCAGTACAAAACATGCTGTAGCAAAAATAATTGCGAAACTATGTAATAACAAGATAACACAATCTAACAACTTTAATAGGTACTTTTAGTATTGGAATTCTCAACTTAAACTAACCGTATTCACACCCAATTTAAGACTAAAAAGATTTTAACCCAATTTAAAACTAAAAAGGGTTCTAGAAAAGCACACAGTTTCATATTGAACAAGTGCTATAACAAAAACAATATCGAAAGCTGACTATATTAAAGTTAGCAGACTTTCCGAATGGAAGGAACTCATAACAAACCGTCAGGTTTCCACTAACTTCATACTCTTGGGAAATCGAAGGAGGCGCGGTGAGCGAGCGTTCTTTAAAATTAAAATGATTCACATATAACCCACTTAAATTCCTGGTACTCACACAAAAACTTGAAAAGTTAGATATAATAATGTAAGATCTTCTTAGATTTATTTATAACGGTTATAATCTAATCGCAGTCTCATTTCGGCAACAAACAAAATCGAAAACTTGTCAAAAATGTAGGGAAATTAGTGGTATATTTGACAGATTCAGACTGCGATCAGACTGTAAACGTTCTTAAAATTACGAGAATTGTCCCTCTGACTGTAATCACTTAGTCCATGATTTTTGTAAATAAAGCTTACACGTTATAATTCTAAATAAATACGTTTATTTTGATTTTCGTAGGTACGTGACTTCATTGTTAGCTCAGACATAAATTAATATTACTATCATAATTCATGTATGTATTTACAGTCATACACCACCTGTAAATACAGGCCACGACAAAATTAACAAACCAACAACAATATTAGAGTGAGGCCACACGGGCGTTGCCGGTGCGTGGCTCCGCTATGATTTCAGCGCCCCCAGTGCCATACGGGCAATGCGGTGTCGAAATGCAACGCTGCTTACTGCGACGTCGCATCGTCTCGGTGTTGGGTGTGTCAGTGTTTTATATAGTTCAAACAACACTGCGCTGCGCTGCCGCTGCGATGCCGCTCCGATGCTCAACGTCGCACCGGAAGTCCTCTTGTCCGCTGAGCGTGGGTTGCGTCGCCGCACGTCATCGCAACGCTCCATGTGGCATGTCACTGTTGTATGAAGGATGACGTAGAGCCACTGCTCAGGCATCGCAACGCACCGGCAATGCATCGTGTGGCCTCGTTAATAATAATCAAACCGTTGACAAGCGTTAGTAATCATAGTCATGATGTATGTGGAAATGTCACTAATGACACAAAGGCCTGTCTTGTTGGTCTTGTGGTGGCAAGTGCTTCTGCTGAGCATGAGGTCCTAGGTGTCGACTCCCCGGTCGGGCAAAGTATTATTAGGCTTTTTCCATCAGGAATTTCTCAATAGCTGCCTGGAGTTTAGATTTCTGCCCGGTTGATGTCAATAGGCTTGTTAAGGTCTTCAGCCAAATCTCGTGTAGGTAATAGGGGAGTTCCCTACATTGCATTTAAAACATAACTGGCGAAATGAGCGTGTACTATGGGCACACTTCAGCACAACTCTTCGGAAAATACAGGCGTGATGTTATGTTATTTTAGGACACAAAGGAGGATGTAAGTGTATACATTTTTCCTTGTTCTATTTTAATAAACCTTTATTATAAGAGATGGACGGACCCGAACCAAAAATAAGAACGTTTTACCCCTCAAGCTGAAAGTTATGTAACGTATTATATTTAGATGTTCATGAATTTAATATTACCTACATCAAAATGTTGCCGCTAAGTCACAAAGCGAGGAGTCACAAAGTAAACCCTTTTAGTATTGGATCTTGTCTCATAACTAAGTTGCTTCTTTAAAGGAGTTGTTTCTGATTTTGTTCAGAGAGATTAGAGAGGATAAACTCTCAGAGAATTAAGAGATTCGTAATTTGCTTGAGATTTAAAATAATTCTGACCGTAGCCTTTAAACTCTTGGTCCGTGAATATGAATGAGACAGAGTTTAAAAGCTTAGTCATTAAAAACTTTGTTATCTTAGCCTGGACTAATAAATTTGATCTTCATTACACCCTTATACAAGTTGTGATACCTACATGTATTCAACAAGTTTTGTAAAAGTCTTCATAAACATGTCGAGTATAAAACATGTAGGTACTCGTAGTTATCGTAATTCGTAAATAATGTATTTTCGGAATTAATGTAGGTATTGGAAACCCCGGCATGTCTTAGAACCAAAAATTCGAAGACATGTGACTTCCGAGATCCAGAGGGAGTTGGGCTGTAATCCACCACGCGGGTCCAGTCCAGTGCGGGTTGGTGCACTGGACTGGACCCGCGTGGGGGATTACAGCTCAACTCCCTCTCAAAGAGAGGAGGGCTTATCCAGCAGTGGGTACATTAAGATAAGCTGACTATGCTAATGTATTGACGTTGTTTCAGACGGGTCTACCTTTTATAGCAGAACTTTTTACGTCATAATATTGTTTTGCATAACAACGGATAGCATAAACTTCATTTCGCAGAAAATCATTTCGCATACACTCAGTTGTCATACATTCAAAACTCATAATTTTGTTAGTCAGAATCATCTTTAGGCATAATGTTTATATCCATAATAATTAAAAAGCAGAACCATCATATCGCAGAAAATTCACAGTCAGAATCGTCTTTTGGCATACATTTTATATCTATAGTCATTAAAAACCTACCCTAACCTAAATGCTAATTACAAAAATATTGTCGGCTTGGATGCATGTAGCATGCAAACAGGCATACAACATGCAAGCAGGCATGCAACATGCAGCATGCATGCAGAATGCATGTAGCATGCAAGCAGGCATGCAACATGCAGCATGCATGCAGCATGCAGCATGCATGCAGCATGCAAGCAGGCATGCAAAATGCAGCAGGCATGCAGCATGCAAGCAGGCATGCAACATGCAGCAAGCATTGTTTCTGTCACGGCTCCGGCGCTGCGGGGTTTGGGCGGCGCCACGCGAGCTTATCGTCACAGATGGTTTTAACGCTCACCACCGCAGCTTCGGCTTGCTGGCCGGCTTCGCCGGCCAGCCTCAGCCGCGGTGGCGGGCCTTCAAACCACCTGCTCCTCAGCTCGCGGGCCGCCCTACCCCTCCGCGCCTACGCGGGTTTAAATTACACTCTAGGGGTAGGGCAGACAAGACTGCGTAAAGTCGGTTTCGCAGCGATTCGTTTCTGTCACAAAATTTTTAATTTTTGATGTTCAAATATGCACCCATACCAAATAATCTTATCTCTAAATAAATGTTATGCTAAACAAAATTATGCATAATATTAATTATGGCAAAGGTAATTATGCGAAACAAAATTCTGCCAAGATAAAAGTATGCCATTGTAAATTCGGACACGTAAATATTCTGCCAAACAAAAGTTATGCTTAATAATTTTTATGCCTTAAAAATATTCGATTAAATAAGATTATGCCATGTGAGTTATGCCAAATAAAAATCGGAGTATCAAGATTCTGCCAAATAGAAGGAACCCGTTTCAGACGGCTTTATAGCCGAACTTTTTATGTCATAATATTATTTTGCATACAGCGTTTAGCATAAATTTCATTTCGCAGAAAATCGTTTGGTATACACTCATTTATCATACATTCAAAACTCATAATTTTTGTAAGTAAGAATCATCTTTAGGCATAAATTTCATATCCATAATAATTAAAAAGTAGAACCATCATATCGCAGAAAGTTCACAGCCAGAATCATCTTTTGGCATACGTGAGTTCGTGCGTCCCTCACAGTTTTAACCTAACCATTTTTTTAAACAATTAGGGTCTAAGTTGGTTTACAAGCAATAGTAAATAAGAGGTAGTTGACGGAGCCCCGCTTCGCGGGGCCCCTATTTCAATCTACAGGGTTTAAAGGATTCAAATTTAAATTCAAATTCTTTATTGCTAACTATATGTACATAAATAAAGTTCTTAACAGAGGATATCAGTTCTTAGAACATAGTGGCACTGTTAGGGCATAGGAACCTAACCTAACCCAAGTCCGGGTGCCCTTAGTCCTGAGATCGCTTATAGAAACCATTATTTTTATAGTTCATTCAAATACCATGGAAAAATACACCGAACAAACAATATTCGTTAAAAAATAATTCTACTGTTATCTTCATAGTATGCCAAGTGAAATTATGCCGAATAAAATTCTGCCATCTTAAAAGTATGCCATTGTAAATTCGGACATATAAACATTTGGCCCAACAATAACTATGTAAAATATGTTTATGCCTTAAAAATATTCGTTTAAAGAAGATTATGCCAAGTGTGTTATGCCAAATAAAGGGTATTGTCCACGTTGTATGGACATTTGGCTTGGTATGAACAGGCACTTTAACTATAATTATAATACAGGTTTAATAGCTAATATCAGTAGGAAAGAGAATATTGTAATAAGATTGTATCGTGATGCTTGTAAGACTTGTTTTGCTTACTTTTATCAGTACCTACCACAATTCGCACATCGGAGCTGTACCCGTGAGTTCGTGCGTCCCTCACAGTTATAAACCTAACCATTTTTTTAAATAATTAGTTAGGGTCTAAGTTGGTTTACAAGCAATAGTAAATAAGAGGTAGTCGACGGAGCCACAGTTTCCACCACAGGCAGGGGTTGAAGCGAGACTGTCTCGTTCGTATCCGTACGATTCAGGTCGGCGAGTTCGAAGGGGGTATCAGTGTCCATTTTCAAAACCAAGACAATACTTGAAAATATATCACAGCAAAACGAAAAAACAATATTCACGTTGCCAAGAAACAGTGAATGACAAGTGACTTGAAGTGACAAGACAACTGACGTTGAAATAAATGTTTTCTTTTTAAATAATCGATTTATTAGTTGATTAAAATCGAAATTAATTGACTAACTTCGATACTTGTAAATACTTTTGTTTTCCAGATAAAAACTAAGGATAAAACATGTTCGAAATAATGTAAGTGATTACAAATAACAGCTCTAATTGACTGTAAGCTCTTGCCTCTTAAATGACTGAGGAACTTCAAAAATAACAATTAGAATCGATATGTAAATAATTATTTTAAAATAAACGATTAATTGTTGGCATCACTAATGAACTAATGAAGATCAAGTACCTACTATCAATATGGCGTCTTCGCCATAAAACAATTTCAGTACTTATTAAATACACTATTCGTGGGCGCAAGTTGATACAAAAGTATAGAATAAATAAGCGTTTAAAAACTAAACATGATTTTTGATTAATTTGTTTCTTTTCGAGCATCGTGTTCACGCGAAGCCGAAAATGAACAAAGTCCTTTCAGAGCATCAATATTCTGTCAGATATAAGGAACCCGTTTCAGACATGTTATGTTCATGTTTTGATTTATTTTTACAAGTTTTGTATACAGTATCTAGTCTTTACAACTCGTTTTAGGTGTAAACAATGAACGATATCGACCTATACAATATACAGAAGACTTGGCTATAATCGCTGTTTGATTATGTATTTGTAAGTCATCCATTAGGGCCATATTGGGGCGGTGTTACTGCTCATCTAATGGACTGTGGTATTATCAACTCTGCGTATCACGGTCCAGACAAACCCTTTGTAGTTTTTTTTATCGGAACATGAAGGGTAGAAGTATAGGTTTACAAGTCTCAGAATGAGATGTCGTCGAGCCAATCACGAATATTTTGACCCTCACATGTTTTCCAATTGATTTAATCCTAAAGGCAAATACTTGAAAGAGAGCGTCAAACATTCGTTCTCCATCTTTTGATACTCAATCCGTTTACGCTTCGTCGAATTTTGTTCGTGTATCAGAATTTCAGTTTTGTGATTTAAGCCTTCGGATTTCTCATCTGTTGCTTTTCAGGGCCTATTACATTGTGTTTTTTACTGGGAAATATTAATATTATAGCAAACGTATAAAAGACACGAGTTTTTCCGGCATTTTTGCAGCGGGCTGTATCTCATGAACCGTAGTAGGTAGACAGTTGAAATTTTGTTGAGAGTGTAGGTATATCTTTTGCCGCTATAACAACAAATAATAAATATAAAATAAAGTCAGTAAAAATTAAAGGCGTCTCAAGCAACATGTGTTCTGTATTGTGTTACGGAACCCTTCGTGTACACAATTGGCCGTTTTTAGGGTTCCGTACCAAAATGGTAAAACGGAACCCTTATGGTGAGACTCAGTCTGTCTGTCTGTCTGTCACAGCTGGATATCTCAAGAACTACTAATGCTATCAACTTGAAATTTGGAATAGTTTTAGATGACGTTTGCTCAACTATTTAGCAAATAAAAAAGGAATAAAAATATATGTATATTATTTGCAACAGGGACTGAAAGGGGGTCTGAAAATTTCGAAGTGGGGCTTCTAGGGCATCTGGGGTATCTTATGAAAGAGCGCAGTTTGCACATTCTCAAACATTTTTTTTTTCGGTTTTAGACCGCATAGTTTTCGACTTTTGATGAAAAAAAATAATAATATTATATTTATTTCCCCCCCCCTATTTCCAAAGTTTGCAAAGAGAAAAATCTGAAATTATTTTATATGATAGAAGTGTATGTAAAGATTACAGGATAAATAAAACGAAGTCTAAATAGCACACTTTTTCAGAAATCATCAACATAAGTTACATTAGTTCCACTATCGGTCAAGAGATCGGGCTGACATAAAACTGCAATATTCTACACCACAGTGCACAGTGCTAAAATTCTCTGATGAATATAGGCCTCGCCGATGAAAAATTAAGAACAGGATGGTACGGAACCCTCGGTGCGCGAGTCCGACTCGCTGTTGACCTTTTTTTTTTAGTAGGTACACAGCAAAACAGAATATTGTGTAAAAAGTTTTCCGTTCTCATAATATCTATTACAAATAAGTACCTACTTTACAATAAACCTTTTACAGGAAAATTCCTTAAAAATAAAACATCTGAAGCATGGTTGGGAGACAGTGGAAGAGTCTAATTAATTACTTAGAAAACCTTTGCCATTATAATTGCCTCTTCAGTACGAGAGTAGGTACGTATTTAAATAACTTTTTCGTGGAAGCCGAGAGGTCTCATATCAAAGCCGTTCAGCTCAAGTTATTTCAATGAATTTCCAACAAAACCTTCATTATTGTTTTCTTAGTCTGTCTAGGATAAATTGAAATTTATTCAATGGCGTGGGTAGTCAAAAATTTATTGTGATATTCATAAAAGAGGTATTTAATCCCTCGATGACAGACGAGGCATGGCGTCGATGTCAGATACGTTTATATTGAGAAAACATCGTGTAAAGGGCATAAAACATTTACGAACTTTACAATTTTGGCTTAAACCCGTTTTAGTTTTATAGATGCAGTAGATATGATCAATCTTTATTAGAGATCTTTTTATGACTGAGGATGCAACTTCAAAGCATCGATGAATTTATTTTGTTCGCCTTAAAGTTACTATCATAAATAAAAGCCAGCTCGTAAAACAGTTGAATTTATTTTCGTACCAACCAATAACCATAACCTAATTTAATTAATTATTTAATTAAATCTTTACATAATCTATGCTAATATTTAAAATAATAATAATATGTACATTTATGTAAAAAAATAAGCAAAATTATTATAGGGCATCAAAAGATTCGTCCGCATCGCTGTCAAGAGGAACAGTGCCCAAAAGGCTGGCAGCATTGCCACGTTGTATGGCAATTCTAATTCTTTGGTCAAGAAATAGGCCAGCCCTCTGGTCACGTGAAGAGTCAACTAACCGCTTGGCGCTATCTCGAAAAACCATGTGGCCCTAGTGTTTCAACCCCAAACGGCTCGAACATATAACTCCCAATTAGGTTAGAATATTTTCGCTGTTTGAGGTTTTCTGCACCTGCCAGCCGCCCCAGCACCGCCTACCGTGCTAGGAAGATGGGATGCCAGCAAGGGTGTCGACACAAATGTTGCATCCCACACCAAAGGTCTGCCTAACTTCCAGGGCATCATGGTCATTAAATCTCAAATCAAAGTCTTATTCTGTTCCGTCGAGAAGCACTCAAATGCTCCCTTCACCACAAACTAGCTATTATGAAGAACCTCACTATCCATACCTAGTACGTAGTAACTCGACTGTTCGCCCTCACATCAACGAGAACTACTTACTCAGCTACGGCGTCCACTTTCCTTTAAGGACTTTACTAGCTACAAATTACTAGCCCATCACCTCCCAGCGTCATGAGAATCTTTTGGTTCTAAAGGCACATTTAGATGACTTTAACATTTATCAGATATATAAGGTCCCATTAAAATAGATGGACCAACTTTTAGAAATCATTCAGACCACCAAAATAAGGACGACGGTAAAAAAATATATAAGACTAGCTGTGCCCGCGACTTCGTCCGCGTGGAATAGTGACTTTTCGGGCAGCATATTTTGAATTACATATACCGTCTACAGACCGGGCATTTGCTGTCAGAACTCAGGCGAATTTCAGTGAAAGTCTCAGACTCTAGTGCTTGAGCTTCACGATCGGCAGTGAGACGTATTTCTCGTTCTTCCTGTGTTTCCTGAGACCGAACATTTGCTGTCCGAACCCTCTGAGAACTCAGACGAATTTCCCTATCAGTGAAAGTCTCAGACTCACGCGATAGTGTATGAGCTTCACGATCGGCAGTGAGACGTATTTCCCGTTCGTCCTGTGTCTCCTGGAATCGAGCATTTGTTGTCCGTACTCTCTGGGAGCTCAGGCGGATTTCCCTGACAGCAAAAGTCTCAGACTTACGCGATAGCGCGTGAGCTTCGCGATCGACAGATAAACGTGCCTTTCGTTGTTCCCCGTTTTCCCTATTTCGAGTTGTCATCATTCGAGAACGATTTGAACTCAGTCGAGATTCTCGCTGAGTCGAAGTTTCTGCAGCACGAAACCTAGCCTGGTGCAGAGAGCCTTTTGCCTCACGACCTTCCTCAGATTCCTGTGATCGAACTAATCTCATCCTTTTAGCATTTCTGCTACATTGGGAGAGGTTGGATCTTCTTCGAGGCATTCTTACAATAAAATAGTACTTACTAAGTACTTAACACACAGTTATTTAGTAAACACGTACTATCGTAAACAATTAAATTATAAATACTTACAGATTATTATACAGTCTAAAATTATCACAGTTTAAGTAATAAGTGTTAAGACGTGTAAACCAAACGTCATTATCATCATCATTTCAGCCGATAGACGTCCACTGCTGGACATAGGCCTCCCCCAATTTTGGGGGGGTTTGCCATAATCGCCACGCTTGGCAGGCGGGTTGGCGATCGCAGTATGGTGGAATGCATAGAGAACGCTGCTGCCCATTCTCCGGTGAGACCCTTAGTCGCCTTTTACGACACCCACGGGAAGTAAGGGGTGGTGCTATTCTTCTACACAGACAAACGTACTAACTTTATAAATCAAAAGAATTGCTAGAAAAAATAATTACTAACCTAAGCTAATGAACTTATACTTAATAAAGAAAATCAAGAAAAGAAATGCCTAACCTATACCAAATACTTATAATATTTATATACAAACCCTAAATACAAATTAAGATAAGTATACCGAAAATCAGGGAAAGAAATGCCTAACCAATAATAAATGCTTACAATATTTATTTACAAAACCCTAAATAAAAATTAAGATAAGTAAATACCCAATAATCAAGGAAAGAACCGCCTAACCTATACCAAATACTTACAAAATTTTAAAGAAAATTAAGAAAAAGAACCTAACCTACAAACCCTAAAATATAAATAAATGAAATATGGAAACAGTCAGTATTCAAGTGAATCGCAATAATCGAATCCAACTATTCGCCTATACTCTCCAGGATACGTGCGTTCGCTACGAATAACTGAATCCTTATGGCAGCGGCGCGTTTTCTTTTGAAATGGTCATCTCGCAGTTCAACCTGAGGGGTTGTCGACTGCTTAACCTGGCTTTCCTGTGGATGCCTCAATAAATTAAGGCCTCCAGCCAGGGCATAATACACAACTTAACTACACAATATAAACTTAAAAACTAAGCGACTACACGCTAAGGGCACCCCCTGTGGGGTACGGACCTCGGCTTACGGCGTCGCTGGGAGAGGGCAGCAAGGGACAGGCTGGATCGGAATTATGGCAGCGGCGCGGCTCTCAGCGCGCTTTATTGAAGGTGTAACGGAAAGGGGGTATCAACCCTGAAGGAGGTGAATGTGCTCATGAAACTGAACAAATTTCCCCAAAGAACATAGGTCGAAATATTAAAAAAAATTTGGACCTCCCATAGTAATAGTAAATCATTGATGTGCTATTACTATGGGAGGTCCAAATTTTTTTTTTCATCTTCATTCACCTCCTTCAGGGTTGATACCCCCTTTCCGTTACACCTTGTATATATAGCCACGGACGCGCAGGCGCGAGGCGTTTACGTACTCTGATAGAATACCTTAACAAATGTTCGCCAAATTCTTTAAATTGACATAACTTTTTTATTTATGAACCGATTGACATGAAATAAACACTAAATGTTAGGTGAAGCTTACTACAATATATTTGTGAAAACCGCATCTAAATCGAATAAGCCGTTTCTGATATTAGCGTGCACAAACACAGCAGACAAACAGACAAACAGATAAACAGACAAAAAAAAATTTAATTACATTTTCGGGTTCGGCATCGATATAATAACAACCCCTGCTACTTTTTTTTAATATATTTCCATTGTACAGACACCACTTTTCTACAATTTTATTATATGTATAGAAAAACGCATAGATACTTACAAGAAAAATAATCAGCTAACGAAAATACACTAATGTATTTTCGTTAGCTGATTATTTAGCAATTTATTATTTTAGGTCCAAATAAACTCAATGTTTTTTTGCTTGGATATCTTTAGTTAGACGTACTAAGTGCTGTGTTAAAATTTGTCCATCTATTTTAATGCGACCCCGTATAACTGATACTTTTTGCTTTGTTTATACTTCCAATAAAAAACCCGCCAAGCGTGTGACGGACCATGCACAATGAAGGGTTCTGTAGTTGGGATGAATTTATCCCTAGAACAAAGCTAACCTTTTTTTACTTAATCTTTCCTTTTTTGTCGCTTAATGGGCTGGTCTTGTTGATTGCGGAACTCTAAAAACGGAGATTAGGATGGATGGTGTTGGAAATGAAGAGAATGTCTGTACCTATAATATATTTTTCACTTCAGTAGCTCAAACATGTAGGTTTTGCTGCCTGAAATAACAAAGTAACTTTTTAATTTTCGTTTTCAGATAGTCCTGAATATCTTATTCAGCCTTGGGTTAATCATACAATTCGAAACATTCACAGTCTATCTCTTTCCCGCCATTAGAAAGAGAGAGAGACAAAGACCAGCACTTTCGAAGTTCCGATTTTGAATTCGACCTCAAAGACAAACACGTTCGGAATTTCGTACTAACTGAAGATATTTTGCAAAAAGATAATTATGTTTTTTAACGTAATTTATTTAATTTTTAACTTATTGTTGTATTTAAACGAAAATAAGTATTTACTGTAAATAAAACTGATATTTAACCTGTAAATATTTATTTCTAGTTTCAATAATGTTACGTAATATATTTTAAGTTAAATAATAAAATATCATGGGTGCTATTTCCAAACACGCCTTAATTTAAATAAAAGAGCGGGAATAAAATTTCGTGACGGACGTAAAGAGTTGAATAAGTTAAAAAATATTAAAATAATCGTAAAACATGTGTGAAACTAGCGACGAGAACAGTATTTTAACACCAAAAGAGTTAAAACAACAAGTTTTTAATGCAGAATTAAGTTTCCTACCTGAGAAGTCTCGCGAGAAATATCTGAAAGCATACCATGTCTTCAATGAATGGAGACTTACAAAGGGCGCAAGCAGTTTTTCGTGAGACGGTGTTGCTATCTTATTTTTTTATATTTATCACAGACGAGGCGATCATCTACAATGTGGAATATTTACTCAATGTTGAAAGCTACTTTAAAAACAAAACATAACGTGCATATTGAAACATAGTTACGCAAAACTCGTATTATTTAATTGAATTGGTACCTCTACCCACAATGTCAATTATTTTGATTCACAATAAATAGTTACTTCAATCTATTCCTGTTTATTATTTTATCTCCTAAAGTGTTCTCGCTGCTGAAGTGAAAAGTTATGTGTGTTACACGAGAGCAAAGTTTTTTGCATCTCGTGCCTTTGAATCCCTCGCCACACTCAGGATTCTAAATCAGCACTAGCTGCAAAAAAGGACTTTGCTCTCTTGTTGCACAAATAACTAACTATTTCATGCATTTGAGTAGTATAATCGGCAAAATAGGAATTAATAATGTGCGTGTGGTGTGAGGGCCACTTTGTTAAAACTCTTTGTAATGTGCTTAGGATTTAGTGAACATTCCCAAAGAATTGTGAAAGTTAGTATCAGATTTTGTGAGTCTAATAACCGAGTTATAGACTGTAAAGTTGGGCCCTCAGTTCTCACATAGAGGATTGAGGGCCCACCTGAAACTGATAAACTATGGACACTACAGAAAAAGTCTTTATGCCAAAATCTAAGCTAATGCCAAACAAAATTTGTGAAAACAAGATATTATCGCAAAACACTATCTTACTTTGTATAATTATCTTCGTACAAAATGGGCCCTCAATTCTCATACACGCAAAAGTTTATTACGCAATTATAGTGAAATCATTAACTGACAGCTACTGTTTGAAATCCTATATGCTACTAAATAAATTGTGAAAATTTATGAAAGCAAGAACAGGTCACCACTTTTTGTTGTTTCAAAGTTATGACCTTGATAAAATTCGGGCCCTCAGTCCTCCATTTTATTTTGTTTTCGAATTATTACGCTTATCGTATGAAAGATAAGACAAATACAAAATTGTCTCTTTTTGTGAAAAAAATTGTGCAACAAATGCGATACCAGAAAGAAATTAAAAGACCCTTTATTGTATAAGAAAATCGAGTTTTATTTTTATTCTCTGAATTAGGAAATAGGGTGACCACAATTTTTAGATTGCAGTAAAGATTAGTAAATGTAGAGTCATAGGTTTTAATAAACTTTCTTCGATTTTTCGCTTATTATCGTCATAGCATTTGTACTCAAGTTTCGTGATAAAAAAAATAATTTTGGAAATTGAACGAACTTAGAAAAACACTGTTACCCAAATCATTTTTGCTTGAAAAATCGTTCGTTCCTAAAAAACTAATGATAATAATCAAACAATTTATTTATTATTTTTATAAAGGCTTTTGCCCAGCAATGGGACAATGTAGACTAAATATAATCCTAACTAATATTATAAATGCGAATGTAAGTTTGTTTGTTAGCTTTTCACGCCTAAACTACTGAACCTTTCATCCCGAAAAAAGTGCTGTTTCCGAGGAAAACAACAATAACGTTATTATGATAATAGATGGAGCCATGTGACTTTCGAATTTCAAGTTAGTACCTAATAAAGCAGTGCGTTCCTGGATGTTTTTTTAGGGTTCCGTTGCCAAATGGCAAAAAACGGAACCCTTATAGATTCGTCATGTCTGTCTGTCTGTCTGTCTGTCTGTCTGTCCGTCTGTCTGTCCGTCCGTATGTCACAGCCACTTTTCTCCGAAACTATAAGAACTATACTGTTGAAACTTGGTAAGTAGATGTATTCTGTGAACCGCATTAAGATTTTCACACAAAAATAGAAAAAAAAACAATAAATTTTGGGGTTCCCCATACTTAGAACTGAAACTAAAAAAATATTTTTTCGTCAAACCCATACGTGTGAGGTATCTATGGATAGGTCTTCAAAAATGATATTGAAGTTTCTTATATAATTTTTTTCTAAACTGAATAGTTTGCGCGTGAGACACTTCCAAAGTGGTAAAATGTGTCCCCCCCCTCCCCGTAACTTCTAAAATAAGAGAATGATAAAACTAAAAAAAATATATGTTGTACAATACCATGTAAACTTCCACCGAAAATTGGTTTGAAAGAGATCTAGTAAGTAGTTTTTTTTTAATACGTCATAAATCGTAAACCGCAATTTACCTTTTATTCAACCAACTCAAATATAAAAAAATATAAAAAAAACATTTAATTTCATAAACATAAACCTTATGCATAAACCCGGATGTTACGGAACCCTCGGTGAGCGAGTCCGACTCGCTCTTGCCCGGTTTTTTTTATTCCTGGGCGCAATAACAAAGATGTTTTCTGGAGTATGAAATAATTATATTTAACTTTAAAAACTTTACAATTTATAAATAGGTGAAATTGAATTAAACAATTCATAGAGTGACTATCTAAGTACTATTTCGTAAAATATTACGAACTTATAAAATTATGAGTACCTATGTATCAAAACAGACTTACCTTGAATGTGTGATATCTTGACCGAAGATGATCGAGTGTCTTGACTGAAGATGTGTTTGCGTATTAAAAAAATTATTATTATTTTTATTCTTCATTACAACTGTTTCATAAAACTCGCCTTAATGCTTTATTACCTACAACTTCCGCTGCACTATCATAAACTATTGTTTAGTAACTACACTAAATATTACAACTATTGTTATATATTGCATATATGTAAATAATAATTATATAATACATGTAATAATATTTTTTAATATAATATTAGCTAGCTATTAGCTTTATAATATTAGTTAGGATTATATAAATATAATCCTAACTAATATTAAAAAAAGCCTACATTGTCCCATGGCTGGGCAAAAGCCTTTATAAAAATAGTAAATAAATTATTTGATTATTGTCATTAGTTATTTCAGAACGATATTTCAAGCAAAAATGATTTGGGTAACAGTATTTTTTTTGTGATCATTCGAATTCCGAAATAATTCTTTTTTTATCACGAAATTTGAGTACAAATGCTATGACGATAAAAAGCGGAAAATCGAAGAAAGTTTATTAAAACTTATACTCTACATTTACTAATCTTTACTGCAATCTAAAAGAAATTGTGGTCACCCTATTTGCAAATTCAGATAATAAAAATAAAACTCGATTTTCTTATATAATAAAGGGTCTTTTAATTTCTTTCTGGTATCGAATTTGTTGCACAATTTTGACACAAAAAGAGACAATTTTGTATTTGTCTTATCTTTCATACGATAAGCGTAATAAATCGAAAACAAAAGAAATGGGGGACTGAGGGATAACTTTCAAACAACAAAAAGTGGTGACTTGTTCTTGCTTTTATAAACTTTCACAATTTATTTAATAGCATATAGGATTTCAAACAGTAGCCGTAAGTTAATTATTTCATTATAATTACGTAATAAACTTTTACGTGTATGAGAATTGAGGGCCCATTTTGTACGAAGATATACAAAGTAGGACAGTGTTTTGAGATAATATCTTGTTTTCACAAATTTTGTTTGGCATTAGCTTAGATTTTGGCATAAAGACTTTTTCTGTAGTGCAAATAGTTCATCTGTTTCAGGTAGGCCCTCAATCCTCTATGTGAGAACTGAGGGCCCAACTTTAACTCGGTTATTAGACTTTCACAAAATCTGATACCGACTTTCACAATTCTTCACAATCCTAAGCACATTTTCAAAGAGTTTTAACAAAGTGGCCCTCACACCACACGCACATGAATTAATATTATATCGGATCGGAACCCAGAATGTTTAAAAATGTGTTCAAATGTCCATATATTATCGCCCTTTTAATTATTTTTAATTATTTGACACCTCATAATTACTGCGACAAAAAATATTATCCAATAATAATATTTTCAGAAGTAACCGTGGTCTAAAGAGGGATGTACTAAGGTAGACCGCGAAATTCCTAAACACAAAACACTCTAAGTTCATATTTCATGAAATAGTCATTCAATAGGATTATATGATCTTAGAGGGTTGTATTAATGGTTTATGAGACTATACTATGTCTGTGTGGTGCCGGACTTAAAGAATTGCACCACCCCTTACTTCCCGTGGGTGTCGTAAAAGGCGACTAAGGGTCTTACCGGAGAATGGGCAGCAGCGTTCTCTATTTATTCCACCATCATACCATACTGCGATCGCCAACCCGCCTGCCAAGCGTGGCGATTATGGCAAACCCCCCCCAAAATTGGGGGAGGCCTATGTCCAGCAGTGGACGTCTATCGGCTGAAACGAACGAACGAGACTATAATTCTGTAAATACATACTTGTATACATAATTGCAAAAAAACGTAAGAAAATTTGAATTTCGCAGGCTACCCTGGCATTTCCCCCTTATTGGTCCTGTCTTAGCCGAATATATCAATAATTCAAAATTGAATGCTAAGTGTAGTGCAGTCATAATCATAATCATTTATTTCGCCAGAGATATGGTACAATTGGTGTTCCAATAAAGTAGTGCTTTACACATCTCACCTATAGGAGGCATGCGAAAATTTACAGTTACAGGAACAATAAAATACAAAAGTTCACAGATACTATAAGTCATATTTTATAGCGATTAAGTCATATAGTTAAAAAAATCACCTAAGGTATAAAAACAATTCTCTAGTAACCATAATTTCATTTGCTTTTGAAACTGATATAAGAGAAGTTCTCTCAACCGACGTGGAATATGATTGTATACTTTGATGGACATCCTATAGCTATTCTTTTTAGGTATGTAATGCGCTTCTACAAGAAGTATGAATTTCCAATTTCGTAGGGTCTCTTGAAATATATTTTCGGTTTTCATTGCTGTCAACAAATAAATGTAATTGGTTTCTAATTGGTTTCTGGTTTTTTACAATTTGACAATTTTATATTTGACATTTTATTTATTTTTATTTTTTATTCGATTCTGACATTTTTATAATTTTTCTTTCTTGACAATTTTAATTTACATATTGTTAAATGATCACAATTTTGTTTTGGGTTTTTACCTATTTTGAATTTAATATTATATTTTATAAGTAATTTTTCAGCACACTAGCTCGTAAAGTGGCTCTTCTTGAACCGCTTTTAGGTCCATAATCCAGTGTGGTAAAAACGCGTGCTTTTTCTTTATATTATTCCACTAGTGCGATAATGCCACAGATAACTATTTACTAGTCGGTGATGCGCGCCAAAAGAAATCCGCGGTCCATATTTCCATATTTTTTTTAGTTCTGTATTGTCCTTGGTCCCAAAATAAACTAATATTTATTTACCTTAAGGCGAAAGCGCCAGGGTAGCCCGCGAAATTCAATTTTTTTACGTTTTTTGCAATTTGCTGGTCAGTATTAAGTTGTACGTTGATTAAAATATGATTCGCTGCCGTAACAAATATGTATTTACATAATTATAATCATTAAAGTCATCAACACAACTCTCTAAGACCAAGTAATACCAAAGAATGACTATTTCATGAAATCTTGACATTTGGGGATTATACTAACCTAACAAGTTGTATTAATAACTGATTGTAATGATTATAATTCTGTAAATACATATTTTTACGACCGCGAATCATATTTTAATACTGACCAACGTACAACTTCATACTAACCAGCAAATTGCAAAATACGTAAGAAAATTTGAATTTCGCGGGCTACCTTTGCGCTTCCCCCTTAAGGTGAATGAGTAGTGGTAGACCGCGAAATTCAAATTTTCTTACGTTTTTTGCCATTTGCAGGCCAGTGTCAGGTTGCATCTTGATCAAAATATGATTCGCGACAATAACAGGTACATATTTAAAGAATTATAATCATTCGAATCATTAATACATCTTTCTTATGGAAAAGTTCTTAGGGAAAAATCTTACTTGAAAGATTCTATTCTAATGACTATAATTATGTAAATACGTATATATTATAGTCGCAAATCATATTTGATCAAGATACAACCTGATACTGACCTGCAAATTACAAAAAACGTAAGAAAATTTTAATTATCCACCTCAAATTGTCCGTGGTCCCTCCGAAACCAAAGGGAAAAGACCCTGACTGGCGTTCTATTATTGCGGATTCTCACTGAACTAATGTATATTTCTCTATGCCAATAGTACTTTCTAATTCCATACTAACTAAACTACAAATTGACATACGACAACACTGCGATCAGTCTAAACATTATTTTGTGTTTATTATATTTTTTCTATAGGCTGTTTAGAGGTTTTGTCAGGATTCGGTTAGTGACCGCCGAAGGGGACGGACGTGTCGGGTCCAGCCTTTGTTTATACTTGATGCAACGTGCGTACCACGTGGCTCTAACCAAACTGGCGTAACTCTCAGCTTGAAACGCAAATTTGAAATTCGAAACGGTGTATCGTGTGTTGTTATTGTGGGTGCATAGTAAAACGAGTGGCATACGTGTGTTCCTGATATAAAAGCCTGAGGCCTAGGTCTCCCAACCGAGGATTTGGTGAGATCTTTCCGTATATTTCAGGGATCTCCATTAGAAGCTGCTTCCGGCTGCGCTTTGTTTTCTTAACTTGGATTTTTAAAGCCACGCGTGAATTTAACATCATTGTAAGCTATAAATAGGCTTTAGGGAAATGTTTTCATATTATATCTAGGAGCGAGGGATAAAACTAAGATACTCTATTACTCTAGCCTAAAATACGGTATCGCTCTAGAATTCGTACTCCACGATTTTCTTCATTTAACATTGTACTAAATTACCAAAACTGCCTTGAACAAGCAACTTATTTCATAGCCTGTAAGTCAAGTCTTGTACATAAAGGAGCTGTTTCTCTCGTTTACCCGTATCCCAATTCTGCGCCCACGACTGTATATCTGATACTATGTATGTCAATATGTCTGATCACAATCCGTGTACCTGAATTCGAACATGTGCGAAAAAATTGGACTCGAAGTTAAAAAAGGTTAAGTTAAAAACAAAAATAGCAAAGCTCATAAATTTGAGGCCCTGTCAGCTTTATTGTTTCTCAAAAACAAACCCACGCACATGTTTGCTGAGAAGGTCTTGCAATACCATAAAAACAAAAGGCTTTCTCTTTAAAAATGGGCATAATTTTGCGTATGACAAAAGGCGGCAATTGTCTAGTTCGAGCCATAGCTACAGCCCATCAATAAATAATGTAATGGGTTTGACCACGTGTCTGTCCGACCTCGCTTCTTCATAATATCGCTCTTAAATAATATACAAGAATTTCTCCCTAACAGCAATCTCTCCCAGGAACAAAGGATAACAAATACACAATCACGCAGTATAACAAGACGTTCTGAGGAGGAGAGTATATATTAATCGCCGCGTCCGAGTTCTATCTTGTAAATTTGCACGTGCACACGGATACAAAACACACACTAGTGTATTCACCTACCGACGAACCAGTACCCAGCAACATGCACATCCTCTACAAGGACCAGCACTATGATAGCTGGGCCATGACCGACGACGACCATTACAACAGCAACCCGATAGATCTAATGAAAAATCAAACAACGTCAAAACAACACAACATAATAAGCCTTTAATTAACCAATTAACTAAGACGCGGAACTCTCAATTAGAGGCATTCATGCAGCCTGCATACAAGAAACAGGTAAAAACTCAGGAGATCTACAACCAACAGAGAAAAACTGCAAATAGAACAGACAAAAGAGAGATCATCATGCAGGACAACATGGTCAAAGGGCACTCCAATTGGATCACATTATCGCCACATGCAACAGAAAAACTCATCGAACTTATTACAGGTGAATGGGCAGCTAGGGGCACATCCGACCATAAAATAATCTGGGATCTGCTAAGAACAAACCGAAACAAGGATTTCAATTACAAACAGAGCCATTATGTCCTTCTCAATAGTAAATTCACGAATACAAAATACCAAGACTACATTATCAAAAAACTAAAAGATATGTAGGAATCTACTCAACGGACAAAACATCGAAATATTCTGGAATACCATAACGGATCTATTAAAAGCGGCTGCTCAGGAAACTCTGATTCTGCAGCCAGTTCTCTCCAGAGATCATCGATTAGCTCTTGCTGAACTACAAAAAGCTAAACTCCTACAGAATAGGCAACTAGATAATCCAAATAGGTACAACCTAGTAAAATAATGTCAGGCAACACTTCAAAAGGTTAAATATCAGGAAGAGCAAAAAGCATGTAGGGCCTGCCTCAATGAATGGGGAAAAAACCACCCTGCAAAATGCATGCAGATGCTGTACCTTTTTACAGTAGAAACAAACTTCAAACAAAACGTCGAAAAAGATCTACTTAGATACCGATGACCAAGTGGGAGCAAACAATAAAAAAATCCGAGGGCCATCTTATACCAACAATTAATACAAACAATCCGATAACCAAAGTACAGTGTGATGGACCCATCGCGGATGACGTAATGGAAATCATTAATAAAATGAGAAATGGGTCAGCTCCCGGAACTGACCAAATGGTAATCGAGCTTTACAAAACAATTCCAGAAATACTACAAGAAGCCGTCACCAAACACATGAACAAAGCTTGGACACAGAACGAAGCACCCAACACGTGGCTGGAGACCGTACAAGTACTAATTCCAAAAAAAAAAAAAACACTAACCCTAAAGATGCGAATGAATATCGCCACATGTCGGTTTGCAACACGGGTCAGAATTTACGCATCCTACGCATTTAAAAAATAGACGAGGTAATAACGGACTTGGACAAATACCAACCAACCTTTTTAAACAATAGATCAACAGACGACCATATATTTACGCTTAAAAGGGTCTTAGACGAAGAACGGCGTGCAGGTAAAAGAATTTATGCCTTTGACAAGGTCGACCTAAAGGCACTAAGGGACCAATCACAACGAACCAACAAATCGCTAACCAACAGGACCATCAAGCACGATACATGGCCTGAAAGTATCGGCACTTACTAAAGCTAACAGATCAAGACTCAGAAGATATGAGCGAGTTTTCATTAGAAACTTGATTAACCACCCTAGGAAAAAACCAAGACAAAAGAAAATGCATGAAATCTTAGACGGAAAAACAGTAACCAAACGCATCAAGAATCACAGGATGTGCTACCTCGCACCTGTCTACAGGCGCCGCAACCACACCTACTGCATGCAGCAATGCAGTACAAGGCCAAATCCAAGAAGGCCGACCTATTTACACATGGAACGACAATCTAAAACAGGACATGAGGTACTTCGACAAGGGAATCAATTTTTGGACGGATACAGCTGGAAAAAGGCTAGGCAGATGATGATGACGATAGCTGAAGATAGAAGTAAGATCAAGATCGCTGCTAGTGAAACTTACAAAAACCGGAAACGGATAGTAGCGAAACTTCCGTCGAAGACATTGAAAACAGCAACATCTGACACAACAAAACAAGCAATTACATACAAAAGAACCGAGAAAGCAGTAGAAGCCCGCCAAAAGTCGCACCGATGAAGCTCGACCTGAACCAACCTGGCGGCAAGGTCGATAAAAGATGCCCATCCATAGATAATAATTACCCATCTCTCCACTAGTCCAATGCTTACTCTAGGATGCATATCCGGTAGGCTCTTAAATCCTTACCTATCCTACGGGCACGTCTTCCCTACCATTACCGCGCCCCCCGGTCTATTCCTTGATATGCAATGGTCGCTGTAGCACCATGAACATGAGGCTACAGGAGCTAGTGCGAATCTTGGGGTTCATTCGATTAATCGAGTCTGGTTTAACCACGCTGGGATCGGTGCAATTCATTCATTCATTCATTCATTCAGGCTGTTTAGAGGTTTTGTCAGTGCCATAGACTAATATATTTAAAATGAGAGTCAGTGCATTTATTTACACCTGCGCGCGCAACGCTAGTGCTGGCTAGCACGGCGCGCGGAAAAACAAACTAGCGCGCCATTTTCCAAACAAGTTAATAATTTTAACAATACAAGTCTGTTTTTTCCTCGCAAGTGTGTTGAAAAACGTCGTATGAAACGGGTGTGCATTGATCATTATGCTCGAGGCGGTATTATTCAAGCCGGGTCTACAATCAACATCACAATTTCCATTATTTACATAGATACAAGAGTAAGTACTCCTAATTTTTTGAAAAGCGGCCTGCATGTCTCAAAAGGCCCGACGTTACTTATTGCTCGGACACACTTTTTCTGTATAATTAATGAAAGCTCTACTGATGTGTGTCGATTTGCCCCAATGCAGTACTGTTACTGTATTGGGGCAAATCGACACACATCAGTAGAGCTTTCATTAATCCCGACTAATGGTCAACAAATAGACTTCTATGTCTTTATCAAAACCAAGGAAACTGTTTATCGGCCTTTGCTGAATTGAAATAGCTATCTACATTATGTTGCTGGCCGCAGAATTCCTTTGATAAATGATAAGCTTCGTCTATAGTGTGCTATTTCAAACTATTTGAAACTTTAGAAACTTTGCTGATAGTGGTTATTATAATTAAAAGCCTGTAATGTCCCACTGCTGGAGCAAAGGACTCACCACTCTCTTTCCACTTCTCTCTGTTTAAAGCTGCTAAGGACCAGTTTTTGTTGAAGAAGTAAAGCTTATCCCGCCATCTCCGTCTGGGCCTGCCGCGATGTCGCTTGCCATCAAGACCCATTGAGTCGTAAGTTTGATCCATTGGACGTCTGACATGCGGCAGATGTGTCCACTGTGTCCAGACCAATTCCATTTTAGCGTGGCAGCTTTCCAAGTATGTATACTGTTGATTTTTAGGGTTCCGTAGTTCCTACAAGGAACCCTTATAGTTTCGTCATGTCCGTCTGTCTGTCTTTCCGAAGTTTTGCTAAGAGACCGTTAGTACTAGAAATCTATAATATTGTAGGAGTGTGTACATCAATTACACCGACAAAGTGGTAAAATAAAATTTTGGAAAATATTTTTTTTTAGGGTAGCTCCCCTACATGTGAAGTGGGGATGAATATTTTTTTCGTCGTCTGCCCCATCGTGTGGAGTATCGTTGAATAGGTCTTCTAAAATGATTTGGGGGTTGCTAAAATTATTTTTCGATTTAATGCTCCATTTACGAAATATTAAACTTTAAAGTGCAACTTTTAGTTCCAGTAGGGCGCCCCCCCCCCTCCCCCCCCTCTAAAAGCTAAACTGCTAGCTTGAAAAATCTGGAAAAATTCACGATGATAGTGCATTTCATGAACTTTAAAAGAAAACTACAGCGCTTAAGATAACTTTATTAGTTTAGCAGTAATAGTCGTTGAACTTGGGTGTTGGATAATTTTGTACCAAATACAAAATCCTTAGCATTAATCCTTTAAAGTGACTAAGATGAAGTAGTTGCTTGTTTATAACTGGTAAAGACATGCATGGAAACACAAAATATAACATAACGGGCTACTACGGAACCCTACACTGTGCGTGGCCCGACACGCACTTGGCCGTTTTTTTTTATTACGTTAAACTACCGGATATTAAATAATATTACGATACTTTACTTTACTTTTTTTTACTTTTGGTGATAAAGTAAAAAATAATTGTGTTGAGGCCCAGTACTATTTATGAAACGGAGTGGTGTGTAGGTACTAGCCCTTTAGTAGGCAGTATGCTTTCAGCCCGGTGATACTGCTCTATACTTGTCTAGTGTGAAGACAGCCCTAGTGAGCCCTAGTGACCCTACTGACCCTAGTCACGTCTCAAACCGCCCGCAGTCCCGCATCGATGAAATGAAACTCCTAATTTAATCCCTCTCTGCCCGCTACGATATTTTAAAAAGTAAAATAACTGGGATAAAACTATGAGAGAAGAAAGTAACGAACTTTGACCTGTTAGCCGCGACTTCGAGCTGAAACTTATTTCTTCTTGTATTGATTATGACGCGTCTCGTTGGAAACCAATGAGTATTGGAATTTAATTTCAGTGTTACGCCCCCGGCACTCGGTGAAGTTGCCTCGGTAATTTGAAATAACATTGTTGTGTTCCTATACTTATACTGTTCACAGATCCAACTAAACTATGATAATAAACTATTAGTTATTACATAGTCAACAACCGCTGTTTGTTAAGGTTTAGGCTCCACAAATATTTGATGTGGATCATCGATTAGGTAGCTTGCTTGCAATGAAATGGTTCGGTTGCTTTATTCTGTATTTGTCTAATATCTAGGGTAAGATTCCGTAAGCATAATCCCTAAGAGAGAACCAGTGTAGTTTCAAATTAATCAAAATCTTTTGCGCCCACTGAAACTTTACCCGCATTCAGCAAATATTTTATCTTATATGGATTTTTTTGCGTTTTACAAAAGTTCCTTCGGTATGGGTACCTAATTCGTGCGTCATCGTATTATGAATAAGGTGTCAAATACGATAAATTAATCTAAATAATAGTTAAACAAGATGTCATTACCACCAATTAAAAACTACAAACAGATAATTTCTCAGATGATCAAGTGACATTCTTCTCTTTTTGGAGTCATCTTATTCGCACATCAGGTAATTGGTAATTTTCCTCAAAATTCCTTAGTTCTATAAAAGTTAAAAAGAAACTAGACTCTAAATGAATTAAATGTTGTTTTAATATAAGTTAAATTGGCAGGCCATTTCTGCTGTATTCCTTTGTCATACGTATGTCCATGATTGAGGAATTCCCTGCAGATACAAAATTAGGATTTATTCGCAACTGCGCCTTTAAAGTTTACTTTAGAAATATATAGTTTGAATTTTGGAATACCACGAAATAGCCGTGAATGAAAGTTTAATGAAGACAGTAGTTGTTTCTTTCCTCCTGTTTCATTTAAATTATAGGACTAAAAGGCACATTTCTACATCATTACATGTCAGTTTTTATATTCAAGAGAGCTGATATTGTTGTAGTACGACTTAGGCCCTGCTACGTCTAACGCAACCTTATCCTAATGGTCAAAAAAATTATAATAGTCTTTAATCAGCACCCTAATTGCGGTAACACACTATCACTCTCAATTTGAATCATTTTAAAGCATATTGCTAATCCATTGCTCCTTATGTACGAAAAGTGTGTCTGCTCAACAACGTAAACAACGCAATGAATGTTGTTGAACTGTCAAAATGAAACCCATTGCTACTGATAGTTTGTTACCCTGCAGGTATCCAACAAAGTTTCTTCTAGCGAAAGATTAGAATTATAAACTCTATCACGTTTTATAAACGCCATGTCCATTATGTGCTATTACGCTATTTAATTCACATCGTACATAAACGACGACACTTCAGCTGTCATCATGTATGACAACAATCTATTGAGCTAAACGGTGTTACATAATGCTGAAGTAGCGTCGCCATTACCTAGCTCCCTGCATGCGAGCAGAATAATGACCCATTTCCTCGAATCATCCCAGCCCGGTAGTTTTGCTAGATGTGAACGCTGGAAGCCGTGTTCTGTATTGTATACAACTCGTGTAATTACATGTAATAGTGCAATCATAACATAAACACAAGACGCTACACTATTCTGCTCAAGTACCTTCCATAACAAAATTATACGTCTTTTATTTATCTTTGAACCTACTCCAAGCTCACGTCGGTTTTAATCGAATGAAAAATATAAACCTAGTCGACTTAACGGATTCAACTAAATGCGAAAGCGACGTATTGAGGGCAGAGGTTAAGAAAGTTGCAAGCTTCAATAAAAGAAGGCAACAGAACAGTTATTCCTGACCTAGATAAGACCAGCTACACTTGCTGATACTAAAATGTTCCCCACAATCTCAAATAGAAGAGTGTTCGCCAATAACATATAAGATAGAAGTAGTGTGCATTGCGCGCCACGACTTGCACTACGGAATTTCAAACGCTGAGTTCACCGAATTCACCTATTACCAGGGCTGTAAAACTGAGGGCAATAAAAAGAACTTTATTTTCCCGATCTTTGGGCCGTAAAAGAGTAAGCATCGCTTTACTATGTAATTCCTTTTTACGCTCATTCGTATGACGTTCGCAGAAAGGGAATTCGTGTCCGTAGGAAACGTTTTTGAGCGCGAGCGTTGCGTAAAATTTAAATTGGCTCGTTTTCCATTTTGCAAATTGCACGTGGTTTACGTAGTACCTAGACGAGATATTATTACCTTTGTACCTTCATGAACAGTTTCTCTTCAAATATTATGAGTTGTTGTCTAAGCTGGTTTACAGTTGCGAAGCGGGCGGCCACGGGACTTATTCCTTTGATCGATCTATTGTTTTAGTTTTTGTTAGGAACCGCTTTCACAGTTTGTTGTTGTTCTCTTTATATTTTAGAAAGTATTTTGTATGTTCGCAAAAACTTAGGACTCTTCAAAATAAGAAGCGATTTCCATAATATAAATACACGTAGTAAAAATGAAATTGTGTTACCTAAATTTAGATTAACTAAAACTAGCAAGTCATTTCTTGTAAACAGCATCCGTTTTTATAACAAGTTGCCAAAACCGGTTACAGAACTTAGCGATGGAAAGTTCAAAACCCTCATCAAACGTGTCCTTAACAAAAAAGCATATTATAAGATTAAAGACTACGTTGAAGACAAGCTAGTCTGGCAATAATTCCTTCTGCACATGTGGCTTCCCTGGCTTCTCATTAACGGCATAACTATGTAAATGTCTATTAACTGCTCTCAAATTACGATGTTTAATTTTATTTAATTATTATTAATTTTTTTTTACATACTTTTTGACATAATTTCTTTATTATTTGACATTATATACTTTTTGACATAATTTCTTTATTAATTGACATTATATACAGACTCTTGAAATTTTTCACCTCTTTATTAGTGGTTTTAATGAGAATCATAACACTTGGTTTTAGTAGGTTTTTATTATTATTTTTCCTTTTTTATTATCTATCCTTTTGATAGATTCTTATTTTGTAAATGTGAGGACTTTGTAGGCCTTATAGACTTTAGATCTGTAGACCATTTTCTATTTTATCAAGTACTTGGTACTTGTTGACAGGCCTGCGCTGTCCTCCCATACCTACTGTAATCTGGAAACATTGTAAAAGCCAATTATTTTTAAAAAGAGTAACCATGGAGTTTCTTGCCGGTTCTTCTCCATAGGAAACGACCAATTGGAACCGTGCACCTAGCTTCTGACGTTTCATAAGTGCCCATGTAGGTTTATGTGAAATAAAACATTTTGATTTTGATTTTTGATGTTGTTGTTGCCGTTGTTGATATTATTTTCTGTCATCAAAAGCATTATTTACTTCAAAGTAGAATTATTGTTCTAATGTTTATGAAAATTAATTAGTTTTTTAGTCTCCTCGCTATTATTGTAAACCAAGTGACCCTTGCTTTAAGTACTTTATAACAATAAACTTAATCTTTTGTTGTTTTAACTGTTTTAAAAGCAGACCTTTGTTCTTCTGGTATCTTTTTAACTCACCCGTGACTTTATTTACCCTTTTTTCCCTTCAAACACCTTACCTAACAAAGGAGAGGTTGGCGAAAATCATTAACTTGCTGATTTTGTATTTCTGGGCAATGTCCCAACTTTATGAAAAGCTTGCATACATTTAAAAACACAATTTCAACTAAAAATTTCAAAGCACTGCATCGTCACAATCCTGGTTGGTAAATATAAATACACCGTAGCGATATTCGAAGACGTAGCTACATCGACATTCAAGTTTAAAGTAAATCGAGACCCAGAATAAATATGCGAATAGGTACTTTATGTTACTTCAGTAAGTTTTAAAATATGCAACAGCTAATATTCCTCTCGTAACGAGCGTTTGAGACCTGCAGTCGTCTTCCTCGTATGAAATGAAAGAGAATCCTTTGATATAAACACACATATTTTCTCTTCCCGTGAACCTAAAAAGCATCTAAAAATAAACCTCATAAAAATGATTACGTGACGTACATTTAAATGCGCGTCCTTCGTTTCTCTCTTAAACTTATTTAGTTGGAATAAAACCGTTATTACAGAACAAAATAGCCTTCGCATTATTTGTACCGTGTGCGTGTCTTTTATTAAGTATAAAACTTGAGAAGTTGTGGGAGGAATACCGATGAGTTCAATCACATAACTCGAGAATAAAAAGGGTAGCCCCTTCGGAAGTTTGTCGCTGAAGCGCGGCGATGTAGGCCACATGCAAATTGATTGAACATGGATTGAAACGGCCCCTCGCACGTAAACAACTAAAGAAACCAACAAAACATAAAAATCCATTTTTATTTTGCCAATTTTCGTTGCAATATCGTTTTTTGTTTACTGCCCTTTAGAGCCGAATAACAGTGAATAATAACGACCTACTCACAGTTTAACTTAAGCAACATGGAAATATTGTTTTCTTTATCCTCTTCACCCTTTCTTTTCAATCTTGTTCTATTGCGCAATTAAGTAGACTTCTTTCTTATCTGGCAATTAAATCTCAAACCTAGACGCTTTAGATAAAATCGTTTCATTGTCCTAAAAGTGTAAAAAGTGGTAGGTAAGTAGAAGACTTATTGATTCGTTCATTTCCACGGCGGGCGTCGCGTGCGGTTTTCTAACAAGTTGAATATTTCACTGTGCCAGCGCATCGGGAAACTTTCCCTATAAACTCTCGGCAACCACCGACTCGTTTCTGCGAAAGAATTTGAAAATACTTGACTATTGCTCGCCTTTATACAAAAGGCATTAAAGTCGATTACTTGCTGAGCTTCCGTGTCTATAGATTGTTTAAACACCCACTGCGTATTCTTTGCAATAGTTCTGTTGTAGAATGAACAATTAAAACTTATAAGTGGAAATTCACTTTAAATAGAAGTCAACGGTGGATAATAATAATTGCTCCCGAAGACTCTTGGAGCAAAACTCGTTAAAATCTAGTGCTCTCCTCGCTGGCAAACGGGCAGCGAGCGATTGGGGGGCGGCGCAAATCAAATCAATGGCGTTTTCATGAAAATCGCTTGTTTCACTTGTTACTAATCCAGGGGATTTTATTACAAAGTTTTTTATAACTGAAATTCAGACCAGGTACGTATCATTATTGTATATAATAATACTTTGTCTGTCGAAAAAAAAAAATGGTATGGTAGGTATTGCAATGTTTGCCTATCAGCATCGTGCCTGTAAAATCGTGCCATAAAATCATCAGATATTTGTCGGAACTACAATGAAAAATGATAAAAGATTTCATTATTTGATAACATCATCTAACGGTGTAATTTACGTATAACCCGGTGCCCCGTGTCCTGGAGCCAAGATTCTGTTACTTAAACATAAGAGGCCAAAATATTGGTGTAGGTACCTAATAGAGGTATACCGATGCCTAATCTAACGGGATCCAGCAGAATACCAGCATCAGGTATTGTACCTGGCCAACGAATATATGTACCTGGCATATGCTGATCTGGACTCCCACTCCCACCATGAAACACACAACGCCCAGTAGTGATCGACCGTTATAGATGTATATGAGCTAGGTATCTATGCGTCAATTTATCTTTTTAATCTTTGTTTTTTTTTTCACCATTTTTGATGTTTTTTAATACCTTTATTGTGTCTTTTGTTGCACTGAATAAGCGTTTTATCTATCTATCTATCTAATCGTTCGGCGATTACAGGCGTGATGTTATGTGATGACCTATCCAGTTTTTAGGGAAATTAAAAAAAATCCTACATCCATTAAATGATCACCCAGACGAGACCGATTCCAATAAGGGGACCATCAGATTTTCCTCCAACAATTTGGGTAACAAAACTGTAGGTATTCAAAGTATTTTTAATAACGAAGGTGAACGAGCCTACACTCGCTAACGTTCCGAAAATATGCTCTCGAATTTTTCGATAAAATTCAGAATCACGACAGTTCATCGATCATCTATTAACGAACTTATCTCGACACCCTAAAAGAGTTGACGCGGGAGTTTCAACGAATTTTACATTACAGGTACAAACTCCATTAATTTCTGCTCGAGGTGAAATTAAAAAAAAAAAATTCGTTAATTACCACAGCGACGGTCGTTAGTTCCTTTGTCTCGGTACCTTTGTAGTAATAACACGCCTTTTACTCTTTACTTAACAACTCGCGAAAATAGTTGTTCAAGTCTTTTGATAATCCTGGTCTTATTATGTTGTCTTTACAAGTTTTACAGCTTCCATTTATCCCAAATTTGGAAGATTTTACGCGATTTACGACGCCAGAATTTAAATAATACTGATATACGAATACTGTATGACTTTCATCGTAAATAGATAAGCCTTGAGGCGAGTTATAGTCTCGGGTTACCAAAAAATCCAATATCTTCAAAACGACGTTTTCGCGGAAAATTTTGCCTCGAGGCCGCGCCATTTTTTTGTTACCGACACACAGAAACACAGGAAATATTCAGACAGGAATTACTTATGTAGTGCGCGTGCGCGTGCTCTCCGGGGAAGTATTGAAGAATAGCCGCCAAGCTCCGCTGCGCTAACTTTTGATTTACGATCTTACCTATTCTTGACCGACTAACAACATCGTAAAAATAGGTCATTACGTAACGTATATTTAACAGGTAAAATACGATATACCTAATTACGGACTACTCTACGTATTATTCCGTTTATATCGCAATAAGGAAAGTGTTGGAACGCGGGAACAAAGAGAGTTCCGGTCAAGCTCATTATATCTGTTAGTGGGTGGAAAAAGTGAAAAATAATTATATTATATGAATATCGTTGCTGTTACTTAATTGATTTCTGATTATTACGCCGATCGCACAGCTTCCCAATAAGCGGTAAATGAAAGGAAAAACTATTAGGCAATACATATTTAATGTGCCTTGATCATACGTGCGTGTTTGGACTCCCACCCTCCATCACTACTTCCATCCCGTGGTTTATTCACGCATGCAAAATGACTCACTTTTGACTCGCTCTAAGTGAAATCCGCTGTACCTTTATGAATTCCTTATTTCCCGTACTTTTATAATTCTATTTACATGAGGATTTTTCATTTCTGTACCTCGTCTTACAAGCAAGCCAAACTTAAAAGCAAAACAAACTTATATAATAATGTAACATAATCAACGCAAGACCTTATACACAATTAGAGTTATGAGTTAAAAGCATAATACAATGATTACAATGACCAAAACTTAAATTCTTTATAGCTAACTATTATTATTAAGAAAATCGTGTTGACCCTAGCATTACTTTGTGCAATTAAAATTGAGTCTTATAAGATTTAATTTTCTTTAGCAAAATACATAACTTAAAAAGAAATAACTTTATTAAATGTTACTGAAATCGATTCAGTAGTCAATTATGAACAAACTAATTTCAGGACTTGCGTTTATTCTGTTACACCATGTATAAGGGAATTATACAGGGTGGTAGGGACATGGACGCGGAACCAGTTAGGTACCATGGATTCACCCCCCTGCGTTGAAACTTTTCGTTGGTTACTAAATAAATAAACAGCTGTTCCATACATTCATTCGTTCATTCATTTTTTCATTTTGAGCGCGCACTTTTCTATGAAACAGCAGAGTTTTTTTTTTTGATAACCGGTGAATTTCTGCGCTATAGAGTCTACAATTTTATGTGCTGAATTCATACTTACAGTTAGTTCACCCTATATAAGTTTGTTTTGCTTTTTTTAAATTATATACGAAAAGGAAAAGTGCAACATTTGTACCAAGAGACATCTTTTATCGAATGACTTCATAAAATATTAAATTAAGGGATGAAATTGAATGACCACCAAAAAAACCAATCGTTACCCTAAGCAGCCTCATCCAAAAAAAATATAATATGTACAAATAAATGAAACCTGTACCAAAATCTTTCGGGCTATTTAAGTCATACCTGCACTACAAAAACTTTTCATAACCCAAAAAGGCCACACGTGCACCAAATTTTAACTACCAAAGTTTTGTGGCATTACTACCCAAATATATCACTACGTTTGCCATAAAATGTATGCAATAACCAAGTATATTATATTGATGGCAAATTAGTTGAGTCTCGCGGCTTCATTCCCACCCCTCCCACCCATCGCATTGTTACCATACAAAGGAGTGTGATGTTATGTTATTTGAAGACTGATTCTTCATTAATATTTTTAAATAATTATGACTATACAAATGACTATTTTAATGTTGTTTGTTTGAAGACGCATTTATCACTAAGATTAAGTTTTTTGAAGATCCACTCTTCATTAAAATTTTAAAATTACACTAAGGACTGCCTTATTAAGTTTTAAGTTTATTTGTATGTAGAAATAAAACATGTGGTTTATAAACTATTTTTTTTGTGGCCGTTATTTTATTGAAAGCTCTAAGAAGCTCAGCCTTTAGTAAACATTTTACGGTAGAATCGGTGAACCTTTAGAACTTCATTTATATTTTTTGGTTAAACAATGATTTTTGTATATTAATTTACTTTATTAGGATAAAATTGTGTAACATATTTGGATGAAAATTTTAAATAAAATTCGAGTACATATTTGGTGCATGCGTGACCTTTTTGAGTAGCTCAGTGATTATCCTGAAGATACTTGCCTTTTTTAGGATATCAGACTTTACGTTTATTGATGATAATTCCATATTAAAATGGGCATTAAATTCTGGTAAGTACTTACGATTTTTTGGGCGTTATATTTCTTTATATCTGGTGATTGCTTAAACCTAAGCCTTAAATTAATATTATATTTAATCAAAACTCAAGCAGCTTTCTGTGATATAAAAAAATATGTATAACATTAAAAGGCACAGTATTCCATTTATGAAACATGTCACAATATCGTTATTTACTGAGCTTCGAGGAAGGCCAATGCGATGTATAAATAAGTAAATATATTTTCTTCTAAAAATTCCATGCATTTATGGGGTGATAAAATTTTCTTTGACATTTTCGTGAACGAAAATATCGGTTGTCTGTGGCCGGGACGAGGTCCACTGTAAATTGCGTTGAGCTGACATTTTGTAAGATATTAGTGCTACAAACAATAATAAAATGCTATCTTAGTTTTGAAATATTGTTTTGTTAAAATATAGGTGTGCTTATATCATTGTGCAGTGGTAAAGCTTTTTGTGAAAGAGTTCTTCAGGAGAAGCAATGCTGAGAATATATCAATCCGCTGTGAAAATCCAAAATTTGCAGCAACACTTAGGTACTTCCTTATATGTAACTATCTGCTGCCTACGACAGCGCTCACGTGACATTTTTGTCTTTTTCTTTTTCTAAAATAAAAGTAGCCTGAGTAATTCCTTATAAGATATATTCCTTATAATATAAGCTGCAAGTGAAAATCAGTCTAGCCGTTTCGGAGATTAGTTGGAACAAAAAAACAGACAAAAGTTTTAAAATTTGTTTTTTTTTTGTTGTGAATAACGTATACTTTCGCTCGCAGAACAGATGGCCGATGGGGCCGAAAGGTTAGAAGGCTTCCCACAAGGTGGTTCGACGACCTTGTGAAGGCCCTCAGGAACCCGTTGGATGCGAGAAGCACAGAACCGGTCGAAGTGGAGGTGCTTGGGGGAGGCCTATGTCCAGCAGTGGACGTCTTTCGGCTGAAATGATGATGATTGATATACTTTCGTAAACATTTAGTAAAAAGTTGTTATTTTGACATCACAAATAGACACTTCAATTTATTTACCTATTTGTATAGATTGGTCATTACAGTCACTTCAAAGAGCAAGATAATGTAGATCAAGCAATGAGCTATCTTGAAAATAGCTCTTAAGAAGATTCGATACGTGCGTAGCTCTTGATTCGATCAACTAGGAAACGCTTCGGTGCACGGTGTGCCAAAAAGCGCGTAAAGTGATTTCCTCGAGATGCGGCGCGAGGCTGCGTAAAAATTGATACCCTACTGTGGTTTAACGTAGCTACACGTACTTACCTACAGATTCGTATAGGAAAGGTTGCTCTTGCTATATACAGTCAATTAGTAGCTTAACACTTTGGTACAGCGTTACCGCTGTAGCTTTTAAGGTGTATAGACCTTAGTACAGCTGAAGGCAAGTTTTACAATTGAATAGGTTCATTTCGGGTGCTCAACGACTATTCGTTAGTTAGTTGGAATATATTGTTTCTATATGTTCCTTTCACTGTATTATTAACATGGTAATCTGTGAAGAAAAAGTTCTAAAGTAGGTATTTTGCGAATAAACCATACCAAATAAACGACAGTTCCTTTATAAGTTGAACCCCTTCCAGCCGTTCATGACGAGACAACGTCACTTCCGTGTAACTTGCTAATGCATCAGTTTATTTATGTACAAACGCCACCACAGCAAGCTGCTACAATCTGTCAAATTTCTTTAATAGATTTTCAACTTTATCGCTAAAGCATAAGGTTCAAAGTTGATTGGGAAAATTTGACAGTTTCGGGTAGGTTAATGTGCTGTCGTCTGTACTTCCCAAGTTTTTGTAAACAGAGCTCGTTCTTTGGTGACTTTTACAGTTATTTACAAACACTTCAATACCAATTTTGTAAAGAGCAGAGTGGAGTATGCAAGTTCAAAATATTTTATGGCTGCAGGAAGCCTTATTGAGCGAAAAACAACAATTTAAAAGTTGTGCATTAAATTTATAGAGTACTTAGGCGAGGTAGTGTTGCAGAAAGGTGAAAAGAACCCCGCGCGGTGCAATTACGCTCCCGCTAAATTATTATATTTCCGGAATTATACTGTTTGGCTATAAAACTTTGTAAAATTACCTCGACTTTTATTTGCTCAATAACCAATTTTATTTCAGTATTTCAGTTTTATTCCCGGAATTGTGTATTATTGTATGTAAATTTTTAATTTACTTATTATATTATATTTATACTTTCCTCTGAAAGAGCCAGTTCATAAGTAGTTTCTTTCTCTCGTCACAGCACAAACCTATTTAAAGTTAAAAGTATTTTTCACCTTCCTACCATGAGGTAGTTTAGTGCATGTATTTTGATCGAAAATATCGCCAAATGCCCACAAACCGGTGGTGGTGGCCCCAACTGCCAGTTCTAAGTCGCGGGTCCCGACTTACGTGTTCTATTGGTCATGGGTTAAAACCCAGACAGGCTCTTTACTTTTTGTTAATTATTTCATCACCACTGCTTTCAAAACGGTGAAGGAACATCGTGCGGAAACCGACATGTCCTTCAACCAAAAATTCGAAGACATGTGACATCTATAAACCCGCACTGGGCCCGCGTGGTGGATTACGGCCTACTCTCTCTCGCCGAGAAGAGACCTCTGTCCCAGCAGTGGAAACATTATATATAGGCTGATTATAACGTTTTACCTTTTCCCCGTAAAAGGTATAACATGCATGCTACATATTAGACGTCTAAAGACAAAATAAGTTACAATCAGCAACTATAAGCTATCACTCATTGAAAACAAACAAGCCTCCACGTAATATACATAACCCATTCAATTGCCATTCTTTATGTAAACAACGCTACTAAAATTCAGTGCCTCGATACATAAAAACTGCCTCAAGTTTTTAGCCCAGTGGCTTCCGGCCACAACGGTGGCCACCCGATGTCTCCCAAGGGTGTCGTAAGGGCGAAGTAAGGGATTATGGCTGGGACAGGGACAGGGCATCTACCCTACCTGTGACCCAGTGACACCATGTCTTGATTATCTATTCCACCTCGCCAACCTTGCGAGGTTTGGGGAGTGAAGAACCAGTGTAACACTTGCTAAAGTGGTTTTGCAATATTTATTTTTCTTTGAACGATATCTCTCAATCATCTGGAAAGGTTACGAAGAAAGTCACGGACGAATGATCAATATTCGATCAGAAAGATTCGCGGAACTGTTAGTTATTCCAAATGTATGAATGACTGAAGCTATTTTCGTTGCTTCAATTACATACACATATACTGAACTTATGTGACGTGAAGTAAAAGTTGTGTCCAAATAAATTACTTATATAGTTATGTTATTGTATAAATATGAATATTGATAGTTTCGAGATTATAAACTATCGAAAAATTGTGAACTACAACAAATCATTTAGGTACAATTTAACGCATTATTTTTCGATAGTTTATAATCTGTCCATGGCAAACCAACAAATTATGAACTGGTATCAAACTTGTAAGCGACGGATCGCACTTTACACTAATACTAAATAGCCAAGCAACTGCGACCAACTTGGAAGTAGGTTGGTCGCCGTTCGCAACGCGGTTGGTCACCGTTCTAAACTAACCTAATCCATTTGATCGGGATGCCCTGGCTTAGTTACTGCGACCAATTCGGCTACCGCCAAGACTGACAAATTTATATTGTAAGCAGTATGGTACAGTCAACGACCGGGGGTCGTTGGGCACAGTTCACAATATTTAATGTTTACAATCTCGCGAGATAGATTATAAACTAACGGTGTTCACAATCATACGGTGACTCTAGACATATAACATTTAGACCCCCATACAAGAACTTATTGTATTTCTGCTATTATACAATGTATTCACTCCACACAAAACGACTTCAAGCCACCCACATCTTATACCCGAAGAACACGTTTGTTGCCAACACAACATTAATACATTCAAAATACAATAATAACACAGACTTAACAAATATATGCAACATGAATCAGTAACGACATCTATACAAAACACATAATAAAACCATTTGATACAAAGACAAGTTTAATACCTTTGTCACAGAAAGGAAATCTATACATATAATAAATCTGTAGAAGGGTCAATTCTGTACATTGAAAATATTGAAAAAATAAATAGTGAAGGGTGTTGCTGGATCGATACCAAACCCAAATAGGTGATTAAAAAAATTTTTGTCTGTCTGTCTGTCTGTATATGCAGGCATCACGTGAAAACTAACGGTTCGATTTCGATGAAACTTGGTATAATTATACCTTATTATCCTGGGCATAAAATGGGATACTTTTTATCCTGGAAAAATACGTAGAAAAAAAATCTTATTTTTCAGTTTTATTCATAGACGTTGTTCTGTAGAACCGCGAACACACGTTGCATTACCCGCAGTGGATTCAGCGACCTTTTTGATTACTGTTCCGATCTTATTTGTAAATACTTTTGTAAATATTATAGTACGTAAGTACGTAGTTTAAGTTTTCATCGTAAATTGGTTTATTTAGGTTGGTATTTTATTTTCTTTTTGTTTATCTGTGGAAACATAGGTATAGTAATTAGGTTATAAGGTAAAGTAGGCTCACTAACAATGTTGTGTATGAAGCTCTCAATTAACTTTCTGTCGCATTGTCACGATCACTTTTTTATTATTGCAAACTTTTCGTCACTGTCAGTAATTTACTGCTACATGCTACTTATCAAGGTCGGAATTACTATGAAAAAAATACTTACTACAGAACGCGAGCTCAACAGCAGTAGCTCAATAGAGGGATCTCCTTAATTATTATAGGCTTAGCCGTATTTGGGTCCAATAGATATTTATAAGATGTCATTGTCAGAGTTACTCAAAATGGAGAAATAAACCATCCACGCGAAGACCGACATCCGCGCGGACGGAGTCGCGGGCGGAAGCTAGTTGTAAGTATTAAGGCTATATTATTCAGGGCAAATATTATAAAAGAGCCTAAATAACATATAAGCCGCTTGGAATAATGAATACTGACGACAGCAGTAAACTGACGGTTATCAACAAGCGTCTTCTGCCACAAAGAAAAAAAAACATAAAAACAACTGCGATGAAGGAGAAGTGGCTTTTGATTAGGTACTTTATGTAGGTACCTAAAGTTAGGGAAATGACTACCAACATAATTAAATTGACCATAAATTCGAATAACGACTGTTATTCTTTAACATTTATATGAAATGGCTATAACACGGCAATTTGATAAGGAAGTAATTTCCCTGACTGAACTTGAATAGGAAAATAAGCCCAAGATAGTCAAGCAATTTGAATAAATAATTGTAGCTTTACATAGAACCGACAAAAAAAGAATATTGAAACTCTTTTCGTGAAAACTTTTACGTTTTTCGGCCATCAAGCTCATGGTCTACAGTTACTTGCGATACCCAGGGGATCACTCCGTTGCGTTGTGATGCCGACCTTATAGACGAAGTTGAAAGCCTTGTGTCTGTAATAACACCATCAGGAAAACCATGGGTCTTCAGTGGAACTCTTGCAACAATGTTGCGCCAAGTGACCAAAGTAGATATGGTACCTATTTTGTATAAAGTCGTGCAAATACGGCAAAACTAAACTCTTTTATCTGTTCTATGGCAAAAACCAACGGCATTATACAATTCAATGAACGAACGCACAAAAAAATGAATTCTCGATACAAAATCGGAACCAAAATATTAAATACTTACTACACAAAATCTTTATGAGAATGATACTCGAGTATCATACGAGTGTTCGAGGAAAAAGTCATGAAACATAAGCTCGGTTTCATATTACTAACTGTTTTTGTTTACATTTGGTTTATTCTGGAAATTTCTTTTTCATCATTGCCACAGAACCAATGTAACCGACATAGCCCGAAGAATTGCCAAACTTAAGTAGCAGTAAGCAGGGCACATTGCCCGCAGAACAGATGGCCTTTGGGGCCGAAAGGTCCTGGAGTGGCAAAACCGCGTACCGGAAAGAATGTAATGTCTGAAGGCCCCGCTGAATGCGAAAAGCACAGAACCGGTCTAAGTGGCGATGCTTGGGAGAGACCTATGGCCGAGAGTGGATGTTATTCGGGTAAAACGATGATGATGATGATCATTGCGGAATAACGTGATGAAAAAAGCCAGATCACCAAAACTTAAAATTAAACAATTGATTCAAAATCAAATGAATGAAATTCGTGCTAACAGAAGTAGCTTTTCACGCATTATTTCTAACGACACATCTTGTAATGTATTGAGGATAATAATGATGTAAAAGATAGATATAGGTAGTAAACTGATAATCTTCAACACAACAGCATAGCTACTGTTAGGTAAAAACCAATACCATATACTAGAAACTGTTCTCGAACGCCAGCACGTAGCAACTGCAACTGCTAAGAACGTACAAGAACACACTTTAGAAAGATAAATGATTTAGTTCGCGAAACTAATCCCAACTCTAGTGCCAATGTTCAAGTCAATTGGAACTTTTAATGGATGTTTCCTGTGCATGCAAACTGCTGACTGCAATGAGGCAGTTCCTATTACATTACATATTAAGTGACTAGTTGCTACCCAGAAACTGAAGCAATGAGTGATATCGGTAAGAAATGGCAGTTATTGATCTACTATATACCAATATATTCATATATATATGCCATATTAGCTATTGAGCTCCTTCATTACTAAGTTGAGCTAGGTATACGATTATTGACACATGAGTACACTGGCTGGACAGATCCACTCAAATCTGTGTGGTTGTTTTCTCAAAATATAATTTCAGACACTAAGGGTATATGGTCTTCACATGAACCGACCAAGATAATGTTTAAAATATAAACTTTAAAATATACTCGTCGACTAAAAGGGCCTATGAAGTTGTTTCGAGTTTTCTTCTTTTATAGTACTCGGGTAGGAAAAACTGACCTCATCTAGTTCTTATAAGATTATTCACGTGTAAAAATGTTCGTATAAACCTACTATCATCATCATCATCATCATTATAGGAGAAATACGTAGACTGCTGGAAATAGACCTCCCCCAAGCACCTCCACTTCGAAACCTACTATACAGTGTGTCCGGTCATGGACTAGCGATATTCTAGGTACTTATATAGCAACTATTCTAGTACACAAATTCACTACACACTAGGGTCCAATCTGCTTCCCCGCTATTTGGCAGTCATTTTGTTGAGATATTCTCTACGTGTGTACAAAGAAAACATATCTCTCAAAGTTTTGGTCCTACTGAGATAAAAGTAGGCTTATTCGGAGGGTAACAATACTGTCTATCGTTTCCATTACGATCCAATGGGTTCACATTCTCTTAACTTAAAAAAAAAAAAAAAACTCAAAAAAAAATTACAAAAAATTATGCCAATCAACAAATTATTGTAAATTACTGCAAAAACAACCCCTATGACCCTTTTTATTTTTTTCTTAGATCGACAGATTTTGAGCTAAGTTACAATACAACATTAAATTAACATAATTTTTTTAGTGGATTGGACCCTAGTGTATAGTGTATTTGTGTTCTAGAATAGTTGTTATATAAGTACCTAGAATATCGCTTGTCCATGACCGGACACACTGTATAAATTAAATATCATTTACTCATTTCTATCTTGCAATCAGTTTCTAAATAGCAGTCAGATAGGCATTCGCGTCATATAAATACACCTAACAGCTACATTATCAAACCGTTACGTTACCATTGGTATTCATCATCATTTCATAATAATCACCCACTTTTGGTCTGTCTGTGTGGTGCCGGATCTACGTATGGTATTCCGAAATACCGCTCACCGAAAGGACGGTTTTCCGATAACACTCTACTCCGACTGTTTGTTGAACGAAAAAATTATTGGCCGATGAAACGTTTCGCCGAAAATATTATTCATCGACGGTTGGTAGTCCGAATGAATCCTTCGCCGATGTAACGGTTCACCGAAAACACTCTTCAACGACGATTGGTTGAACGAACGATCTTTCGCCGATAGCACTCGTTGTAGGGGAATTCTTTTGCCAAATGGATAGATTTTCTTTCAGCTTGACAACACCCTTAGGTCTTGTAGAAGTCATGTTAAAAATACAGGTAATAATAAAATAATACATGGAAGAGTGGCAATAGAAAAAAAAAGTTTTTATTTAACAATAAGAAAATTAATCAAAAAGGCAAATTTATATTGTTTTTTAGACAATAGAAAAAAATTAAATAAACTGTGCGAACAAAGCAAAAAACAAATGAAAGTAACACAACGTGATAAATTGTTGAAGTTATAGTAAATTGTGAGTTATTATTATTAGTTGTACTTATTATTATTTTAATTCTATAATGATATAAAAAAATATTTATTTCTTGTTTTTCAGGTATAGAATATGGGCCAATCCACCTAAGAAAGATTCAATATTCATTTCACTCTTTTGTGATAAGTGTGTTTATATATTAGCATCATATTCAACCTGTGCATTACGTCTACGCTTTGGCATGGGTTCCGAGGAGTTGATTCGTTCAATGACACATTCTGTATGCTTCTGCTCATTAGCAAATTCAATAATTGTTTTATAAATGTTCCATTTTCTTCTATGGAGAAGCGTGTTACATCGTTCATGCCACGATTCTAATGCATTTTGTGTCCTTGGAACAGAAAGTGTGCGATCGTAAACTGACCACATAGCTGGTGGAAATAATGCCTGATTTCTTTTTATTATCAAACCCGTGTTAGTTCTTTGCTGCGTGTGATGTGATCCAACATAATATTTCTTAAACCAGTGGGCAATTTCAGCTGCTTCTGTCGGCAATATTTTATTTTGGATGATTTCGAAGGCTTCGGATATCTCAGCGGGCTCAAGAAAAGCGAGGGCAACTAAGTGTCTGATTTTGTTCGCAAATGTGAAATATATTCATCTATGCTGATAAAATTAAACATTGGACTCGAGTATTGTTTAGCTGCATTGCACATAATTATAAAATAAGCTAGCGTAAACTGAATGCTATCGGCGAAAGATCGTTCGTTCAACCAATCGTCGTTGAAGAGTGTTTTCGGTGAACCGTTACATCGGCGAAGGATTCATTCGGACTACCAACCGTCGATGAATAATATTTTCGGCGAAACGTTTCATCGGCCAATAATTTTTTCGTTCAACAAACCGTCGGAGTAGAGTGTTATCGGAAAACCGTCCTTTCGGTGAGCGGTATTTCGGAATACCATACGTAGATCGTGGTGCGATCTACGTATGGTATTCCGAAATACCGCTCACCGAAAGGACGGTTTTCCGATAACACTCTACTCCGACTGTTTGTTGAACGAAAAAATTATTGGCCGATGAAACGTTTCGCCGAAAATATTATTCATCGACGGTTGGTAGTCCGAATGAATCCTTCGCCGATGTAACGGTTCACCGAAAACACTCTTCAACGACGATTGGTTGAACGAACGATCTTTCGCCGATAGCACTCGTTGTAGGGGAATTCTTTTGCCAAATGGATAGATTTTCTTTCAGCTTGACAACACCCTTAGGTCTTGTAGAAGTCATGTTAAAAATACAGGTAATAATAAAATAATACATGGAAGAGTGGCAATAGAAAAAAAAAGTTTTTATTTAACAATAAGAAAATTAATCAAAAAGGCAAATTTATATTGTTTTTTAGACAATAGAAAAAAATTAAATAAACTGTGCGAACAAAGCAAAAAACAAATGAAAGTAACACAACGTGATAAATTGTTGAAGTTATAGTAAATTGTGAGTTATTATTATTAGTTGTACTTATTATTATTTTAATTCTATAATGATATAAAAAAATATTTATTTCTTGTTTTTCAGGTATAGAATATGGGCCAATCCACCTAAGAAAGATTCAATATTCATTTCACTCTTTTGTGATAAGTGTGTTTATATATTAGCATCATATTCAACCTGTGCATTACGTCTACGCTTTGGCATGGGTTCCGAGGAGTTGATTCGTTCAATGACACATTCTGTATGCTTCTGCTCATTAGCAAATTCAATAATTGTTTTATAAATGTTCCATTTTCTTCTATGGAGAAGCGTGTTACATCGTTCATGCCACGATTCTAATGCATTTTGTGTCCTTGGAACAGAAAGTGTGCGATCGTAAACTGACCACATAGCTGGTGGAAATAATGCCTGATTTCTTTTTATTATCAAACCCGTGTTAGTTCTTTGCTGCGTGTGATGTGATCCAACATAATATTTCTTAAACCAGTGGGCAATTTCAGCTGCTTCTGTCGGCAATATTTTATTTTGGATGATTTCGAAGGCTTCGGATATCTCAGCGGGCTCAAGAAAAGCGAGGGCAACTAAGTGTCTGATTTTGTTCGCAAATGTGAAATATATTCATCTATGCTGATAAAATTAAACATTGGACTCGAGTATTGTTTAGCTGCATTGCACATAATTATAAAATAAGCTAGCGTAAACTGAATGCTATCGGCGAAAGATCGTTCGTTCAACCAATCGTCGTTGAAGAGTGTTTTCGGTGAACCGTTACATCGGCGAAGGATTCATTCGGACTACCAACCGTCGATGAATAATATTTTCGGCGAAACGTTTCATCGGCCAATAATTTTTTCGTTCAACAAACCGTCGGAGTAGAGTGTTATCGGAAAACCGTCCTTTCGGTGAGCGGTATTTCGGAATACCATACGTAGATCGTGGTGCCGGATGTCTGTGTGGTGCCGGACTTAAAGAATTGCACCACCCCTTACTTCCCGTGGGTGTCGTAAAAGGCGACTAAGGGTCTTACCGGAGAATGGGCAGCAGCGTTCTCCATTTATTCCATCATCATACCATACTGCGATCGCCAACCCGCCTGCCAAGCGTGGCGATTATGGCAAACCCCCACCAAAATTGGGGGAGGCCTATGTCCAGCAGTGGACGTCTATCGGCTGAAACGACGACCCACTTTTGGGAGTAGACCTTCCAATGTTCTTTGCCAATGGTATTGCATGAAGACAATTTATTTCACCTGGGCCCATGGCTAAATAAAAACAGCCGTACAGTTCGATCGATCAGGTTAAGTTACGCTTGCCGCTGTTGGTCTGTGGATGGGTGACCAATTGACCATCTTTACATACCGAGACCCCTCCTTGCCTCGGAATGCATGTTAAGACGTTGGACCCGACTGTCATTCGTGGATCTTCGACAATCGTTAGGGGTCGTCAGAAGCCCGAAAGTCTGACAACTAAGTTGGTTATACTGTTGGTAGATGTCACATATCTTCGATTTTTTTGGTTCTAGGATATGCTGGTTTCCCGGCTTTCGCATCAATGAAAAGTGATAACGATGAATTTTCAATAAAATGTATCGAGTCCTCAAATGCGAAAAACCTTCGATAACTTATAAACATCGGGCATTAGTAGAAATAATCTCTAGAACTTCCTGACTAAGCTGGATTTTGCTTTCATTTCGTTTTCCTGCAGTGAATTCTGTAAACTGGCACAAATAGATACTTTATTGGAAAATATTTTCCAAGATCATAATCCATATCAAGATCGTAATCGTATTTCAGATTTAAAAAATATTGTATCTTGTAAAATATAGCCTCGTCAGTAAATAAATAAACACAGTATTTTTAAAAGCTTTAATTTGATTTGAAACTGAAGTGCCGTCAACTTTTACTGGTATGCATGATTTTCCACGAAAACAATAAATTGGATATGTTACATCCATAGTAAAAGGTTGTTGAAAAAGAGAGTTCAGTTATTAACAGGAAGCTGTGTTGTACTTTATAAGCTTCCGGGAACGTTAATAATATGTAGCTACATATTTTCTGTTCTCAGTCAAAAAACGCTGTAAGAATGTAAACATTTATTTATTTTATATTATGGAAGCATTTAAAATCTGCTGAAAACAGTAGGAAAAATTCTATCGGTATCATCATTATCAGTTTGTTAATTATGTCCAATGCTGTACCTATATCCACTCCACAATAACTTGGTAATTGTTTAGTATCACAGTGATTTGTGACCAAACTATACATGAGCCCGAATCCTAAACGTTCGTACGTCTACAAAACTAAGTAAATTCAATTCAATATTTGATAATTATTTTCATTGGCATTGTGGCAAAGACGGTTCTATGGGTTTGAAATTTAATTTGAACATTAAAATTGTAGGTATATTTTACATTCCTCTCCACCGAAACTTCGCAATAGACTGTGAAAGTTCCAAGAAACAAAAATATCCGGTTGGTTCTTAAAAAACTGTAACTGTGACCTCATCAAGGCCCAACTTATAAAACTTTCACGAACTAATAAACAAGGGTTAACTAGCACACATTGATCTTTCATTTTAGGTCACAGGATGAAACTGCCATGGATAAAGCTAGAATATTCATTTGTTAGCAAAGCTGAACCGTGTGCGGGTTTACGGAAGTCTAAAATAAAAAGTTGTGGCTCCCGAGTGCAGGGCGCATGCGTCGACGGAAGGAAACCGCCTGTCCAAGCCGCCAAATTTATGACGAGACTTCCCAACATTGTGAACTTTACTGCACAAACAAATACAGAAGGGTCACAAACAAAATGTAGGAAGTAAAGTCATGCATTTATCATGGCGATAAATCTGTCCTGAATTTCCACTTCATCCTTTTCCGTGTCGCCGTGATAACCAGTGGTAAAAACCAGCCAGCAAAGTTTGATTGTTTTGGTCACTACTGAGTGTGCGATACCTCTACCAACCAGTGGTTAAACTTCTTTTTTTTGGGTGGGAAAAAAAAAGAAGTTGAACCACTGGAAATTAATAAAAACAGACGAGAGGTGTCGTGGGATACCCGTTTGGGACGAAGATCCTTGCACTTTTGCACTTGCTCTTGCGAATAAGAGGTACTCCGAAAAAAGTGTAACATTTTGTTATCCGTGATTTTGACCATAGATATCCGAATTTTGACCGTCACTACAAAATTACGTAACAAAAGTGTCATCAAAATGTTACACTTTTCGGTCTAGTTCTTATACGCCAAGTGCTTTTCTGCACTACATCCGATCTGAATTAATACCCGACTTCAATCCGAATTGGGAATGTTCTAAATTCGGACGGATAGAGTTCGGATCTAGTGCGCAACCCCTACTTAATACAAATAGGACTATGGTCACTTCGGACCGGCATTTCTCGGAATCGGATCGGATGTAGTGCAGAACCGCTCTAGTGTGCAGAATACAACGTGACATAAAGAACTTAGTTCCAGCACCCACATGAATAACAGCACCCACATGAATGGTGTTGCCGATTTTTATGCCAACATACAAGTCTTCTTTTCTGCAGTCACAAAGCTAAGTGGTAATCTATGGTCAGCCGGATTGTCCGAAAGGGTTACCACTGGCCCAGAACATAAAGGGCTAAGGAAGGAACATGGGTGGGTTTTAGTCAGTAAGAGTCTGACACTCCCTTCCGCTCCACCCAGAGCGATAGGGGTCATTTAATGATTTCCCACCCGAAAAAAAAAGTGGTAATCTATATGTTGCTTGATACATAGGACGTGCAAGTCCCATCGTTTTCGGCACTACTCAAAACTAATGTATTACAAACACAAATCACCAATGAGTAGACAGAATGTCACAAATCACAGCAATTTCATTGGCGGTCCGTAAAAGATGCGTCTTATTAACGTGTTCTTTGTCTGTGTGGTGCCGGACGAAAGAATAGCACCACTCCATACTTCCCGTGGGTGTCGTAAAAGGCGACTAAGGGAGACCGGAGAATGGGCAGCAGCGTTCTCTATGCATTACACCATCATACCATACTGCGATCGCCAACCCGCCTGGCAAGCGTGGCGATTATGGCAAACCCCCCCCAAAATTGGGGGAGGCCCATGTCCAGCAGTGGACGACTTTCGGCTGAAATGATGAACGTGTTATTTTACAAAGCCGATATTTATGTGCTTATCGCATGTTGGTTTTTTTTTTTTGGAATGGCATCTTGCAGTTCAACCTATGAGGTTGTCGTCTGCTTCACCGGGCTTACCTGTGGATGCCTCAATAAATTTAGGCCTCCAGCCAGAGCTTAAAAATCTTAAAAACTAAGCGACTAAACGCTAAGGGCACCCCCTGTGGGGTACGGACCTCGGCTTAGGGCGTCGCAGGGAGAGGGCAACAAGGGACCTGTGCTGGATCGAAATTTTTTAGGAGTTTTCCTTCTGTCCTTTCTTATATATGTTCATCCCTTCCACTCGTAATTTCCTTTATCTTTCCTCAACTCGCACGTACTAATGTTAAAGATAAGCCTTGATGCAATTCAAACGAATCAGAATAAAACACACTTTAAGAACGACAGTGGAGGCACTTTTAGTGTTATCTATAACATGAGGTTCTAATCTCATTGATAATCAAATATATGTATATCAGGAATGTATACAGGGTTATTGGTAAAACATTAACAACCTCTTAAGAGGTCATTGTACTCATCATTATGAACAACTTTTACTGTGGGACCGAACTTAAAATCGCGAAAAAAAAATCTGTTGTTCCCTAAATTTATGTTCGTTTTTAACTCGTCATAATGTAGGGAACGGCTGATTTTTTTTTCGCGATTTCAGATTTAGTCCCATAGTAGTAAAAGTTGTTCATAATGATGAGTACAATGACCTCTTAAGAGGTTGTTAATGTTTTACCAAGAACCCTGTATAAACTATTTCTTTTAAGATTTATAAATTATAATCATTTATTTATTTTTCATTTCAAGACACACACATCAGTGTAGCCCTGGCTCTTGTACAGACGCCAACACATCAAGCTACGTGAAACTGTCAAATTTTGCCAATAAACTTTGAACGTTAATCTTTAGCGATAAAGTTGAAAATCTATTAAAGAAATTTGACAGATTGCTTGATGTGCTGGCGTCTTTGCTAGAAGTTCCTGTCTCACAAGAGCCACACCTCTCAATTTACAGAGAATTAGATAAAGAAGCGCGACAGACATAAATAAGATAAGTTATAGTTATGGCATGCATTAAAAGAAGATTATGTGTGTCTTATCAGTTTCAAAAATGAAATGGACATTTACTTTTAGGATTTTAAACTTGACGTGTTTAACTTTCAGGCGCTTTTGGAGCTGAACCTATGTTGCCAATTTCGATTGTTTCGTAGGTAGAAGTACCTACCTGTACCTTCAAAAAAGGTCCACGTAATCCAGCAGCATATACCTAGTGCCTCTTTTATGTGGCTCCCAAATTTTCAAGCCCATTCTCCTCTTTCCATTTTAATTTTACCCCAGTCCCCCTTCTTTAGATTCTCACCTCAATTAATGATAAATTATAAATCATCAGTTAAACGCAAAATTCATAATCCAATCCGAGTATAAAATTATTCGTAGATAAAAGGGCATAATTTAATTATTGAGGCCCTCAAATTGCCTGAAGCACTCTACAAAATGGGGCAATAATAATTGTGTTAGCGACTGTCCCACTTGACCGGATACTTCGCGAATCACCCACGGCGTTTATAGCAATCATTAAAATATATGATGGCGTTCTTAGAAGGTATAAAAATATAGGTCTTAGGATAATTAAAGTAAATTATAGGTATGATTAAATGAAGTGCGTCGTGATAAATTTTTATTTTTACTAGTTAAGGCTCGTTCAAACAGGCGCGACACGCGATATAATCGCGCATGACACAAAGGCACCGCAAGTCGCGCAACGAGCGGTGCCTTTGTGACGCGCGCGATTATATCGCGTGTCGCGCCTTTTTGTAGGAGCCTTTATTTGATGTCCTGGGCAATGTACTGCTGAGCAAAGGCCTCCCTACTCTCCTTCCACCTCTTTCTATTCAGAGCTACCGAAGACCAATCTTTATTTAAGGATTCCAGCTCATCCCACCATCTCCGCATGTAGTTGTTATTGAAAACTTTTTGATTCCCAGCGCAGAATGTCAAGTTTTTTTGATAAAATGGAACAGTCATATGGGAATGGTTGCCGAGCGATGGTAGAAAGTGCGATGGCAGACCAACGGCCAGGTGGTGGCGGACGACCTACAGAAGATCGTGCGGAAGGCCTGGATGAGACTCGGACATACCAGGGAAGCATGGCACAAAAGGGAAGAGGACTCTACTCAGCAGTGTGTGGAACAAGGCTGCCGATGATGATGATGATGACTAACAAATTTTGTCATTACCTAAGTTTACCTGGATGAGACTCGCACAGATCAGGGAAGCATGGTACAAAAGGGAAGAGGACTTTACTCAGCAGTGTGTGGAGCAAGGCTGCCCATGATGATGATGACTAACAAATTAGTCATTATCTACCTTTACCTGGATGAGACTCGCACAGACCAGGGAATCATGGCACAAAAGGGAGGCAGCCTCTACTCAGCAGTAGGTGGAACAAGGCTGCAGATGATGATGATGACTAACAAAATAGTCATTACTACGTTAACCTGGAATCTTGGATGATACTCGCACACACCAGGGAAGCATGGCACAAAAGGGATGAGGACTCTACTCAGCAGTGTGTGGAGTAGGACTGCCGATGATAATGATGAAATGTTTTCACTTATGATATGTAAAATTAATCCAAGTCCGTTTCTTAGTAATAAAGTAAAGTTAAAAAACACATTTGGTTTCCTACTTTCGCTCAATCTGATTTAATTTTCTCTTTATAAAGTCACTAGCAGCGCCCCGCGGTTTCACTCGCATAAGTGTTGATCCCGTGGGAATATGTGGAATAAAAAGTATCCTTGTGTTAATCCTGGTTATAAACTATCTGTGTGCCCATCCAAATCCGTTCAGCCGTTTGTGCGTGAAGAAGTAACAAAGATACAAACACACTCAAAAACTTTCGCCTTTATAATATTAGTGTGATGTTTTGTCATGATAAATACTGACAACGTCTTGAAAAACCCTCAGAAAATGCGGTCAATGTGAAAAGAAAATCTAAATGGTAATGCATGACATTTTCATTTTGAAATCCGGAAATTCCCCATTGTATTAAACAACAAAAGTCGTAACATGGCTATAAGAAACCCATCAAATATTTGTATTATACTCCATAACATAAAAGGTGTGACCTTTATACCTATTACATGTAATAGCAGCTAAAAGCCTTAGGTGCGTCATCTTGAACAAATGTTTACTTACCTAATAATTGTAATGTATAATATAGTTCTGGTGGAACTAAGATAACCCATTTTGTACTCAGTAGATACAATATTTGTAATGTCTTGTTTTCACTGGCCGTCAAAGATAAACCAAAATCGGTTTATTCTGTTGTAAAATAAACCTTCTTTATTGCGGCTTAACTGATGCAGGCCTTCATTATTTTTATTTTTTTAATCTTTATTATGAAAAGGGATTTTTTATCCATACGGATATGCCAAACCCATCGTACCTTATCAACAATGTAACTTTAATTGAGGTAACTACATTCCTACTCATCATCTCCCAGGGGCCACGGTATCTATTTCGAACAACCCGCAACCCTGCCAGGCATCGGGCCTAGCGGACCCCGTCAGTTAGTGCTGACATCTCTTTGAGGGCGCGTGGAACACAACGCGCCGTCGACCCGGGCCTGGTCCTTACCGGACGGCGAGCTACCCATTGCTCTCCGTCCGCAATCCCGCGCCTACGGTGGCCGGGGACATCTACTCGCAAACCCATCATCTGCCTACCCTTTTCCCAACTATGTTGGGGTCGTCTTCCAGTCTAACCGGATGCAGCTGAGTATCAGTATTTTACATGGAGCGACTGCCTATCTGATCTCCATCAACCCAATTACTGGGTAATACGCAGTTGGCAATGGAAAAATAATAAAATTAATTATTTAGTCAACTCATCGCGCGGCATAAGTTCGAGCGGCCTCAGTTGACTAAAGAGCCGAAACCCCTTAGTAAGACTGGTTGCCAGACATTCGGGCTTCTGACGACCCGTAACGACTGTCAAAGATCCACGAATGACAGTCGGGACCAACAGTTTAACGTGCTTTCCGAGGCACGGAGGGTATGTAAAGTTCTCGGTATGTAAAGATAGTCACCCATCCACAGACCAACCGCGGCAAGCGTAGCTTAACCTGATCGAACGAGCCGTGCGGCTGTTGTAACTTAGCCACAAGCCCCTCACTTAGCCACAAGACCCAGATAACTACTTACAATGTAACAGAAATATAATCATTGACTAGACATCTTTACCAGGCTACACAACCTCTTCCTTAAATGTTTTGACTTATTGTCCGCGCGGAATTAGTTGGCCGCGCCTTAGGTATGTCAGCGGTGGGACGGAGGGGCGGGGGCGCTTGCTGTCATTAATCTCATGTGCGTTGCGAACACTAGGCAACCCGCCGCCCTCACCCTGTTCCCCACCTAAGGCGCGGCCAACTCGTTCCGGACTATAGCCCAACGTCCAAAATTATCAATTTGAATTCTCTGACGAATGATTCCTTTTCATTCTTGCTCTCCATCAACAAAAGTGGCACATCTTCAAGTTTGTTGCATATTTCACAATTAGGTGATGCGACCTTTCGCATTGGAAAAACGGTTTTTGTCGATGGATAGTGCCCCGAACGTAGCCTTATTACTACTTAACATAACTTCTATTGTAAAAAAAAAATCTTCTCTATTGCGGCTCAACCGATGCAGGCCTAAAATATGATAACATCACACTTTTACATAGCGAGAAACAAAATTGTTACTGAAATACGGAAAATATGGTGTTTTCATGAAATCATGGAGTCGAGTGACTGTATAATATATCTTCAGGATTTTTTTAGCAGGCTTCTGGACTATAGGTTATTTACATCTGAGAGAACATAGTCACTAAATTTAAAATAAGTAGGTAGGTACCTACTGATATTCAGGCGCATCCAGTTAGACTGGAAGATGACCCCATCATAGTTAGGAAAAGGCTAGTTTGGAGTTGGATTGGTATGTGAATATAGTTCGAATGTCGTCTGTAACTAAATAAAGACAGCCTTTGTATATACTCAGACGTTTCTAAAAATACGAGAACTAGCTCAAATGTACCAAAAACGAGGATGAACACTAACAAGGTCTTCTAGTTACCTATAGAGAAAAACAAGACAAATGTGTTGTTTGGGTTACTAGCTTTCTAGTAAAACAAGGCTATTTTTATCATGAACTTATGAACATGGTTCAGAAATAAGACACCCACCCATAAGCCCATAACAATTGTGGATGCCGTTCGTATATGAATAATTATTGTTTTTAACACATGTATTCAAAAAGAGCTAGTGTATTCTTCGTAAACAGGGACTAAAATAGCTCTTTAATCCCTAGGGACTAAGTGATTTGAATTTGGAATGTGGATATTGTTTGCACTTACTTCTGCAGTCGCATTAGCGCTTTAATAGTACCTACTATAACTATTTTGAAAGCGAGAGTGTTTCTTTGAATCCAGAGCGGAGCGAAGGATTCTAGATTGGAACCCCGAGCGCAGCAAGGGGTTCTAAAGTAGAATCCTGAGCGCAGCAAGGGATTAGAAATACGTCACTCGAGCTTAAAATAGCGTTGCTCCCGAGGTGTACACTCTACTTTTTATCACCCTCTATGAAAAAATAAGTAAGTGCAACTTAGAATAAGAATAGTAAGTTTCATTATCACTACTTGAGGAAGACATACAATTTTTGTATAAAACTAAGTAAAATCCAAATTTAAGTAAACAATTACGAACGAAGGCAGAATGCATTTCACGCGTTTTTTTTATTTTTCACAATTTTTTTTCAATTTGACTCGCGTGCGTTTTTCTTTATCATACAGCCTGTTACATGTTCATGGTTCGTGGTTGATCTCTTTGGTGATTGGAATGTTTACTAACAATATCCACATTTCAAATTCAAATCACTTTTAGTCCCTAGGGCTTAAAGAGCTATTTTAGTCCCTGTTTACGAAGAATACACTAGCTCTTTTTGGATAGATGTGGTAAAAATTCCCTTAAACTGCATCGTGTTAAAAATATCGTAAATCAGCATCTATAACAATGGTGGAAAATTTAAAATCCATACTAATATTATAAATTCGAAAGTAACTCTATCTGTATGTTATGTTTTCACGCCTAAACCACTGAATGGATTTCGATAAGGCAAAGAGATAGACGGCATCTTGGGGCATAGGCTACTTTATGTCTCGGTAGTATGCTTCCGTGGGATAATTCCTGACATCCACGCGGGCAAAGCCGCGGACAAAAGTTAGTATATTATATTTGGCACTACCAGTTTGAGCAGTGGTGGTGGTGGTAACGGCCGCGACTAACGAGTTGTAATTATTTCACCACTACTGCTCTCAAAACGGTGAAGGAAAACATCGTCAGGAAACCGGCATGACCTAGAACCAAAATTCGAAGAGATCTAAGTCAAAGTCAAATCATTTATTTCAAATAGGCACATTAAAGACACTTTTGAACGTCAAAAATTACAACTAAATAGAATTGATTCAAAGCGCCCATTTCAAATGGTAGTTTTCGTATGAAGAGGAATGGGCAAGAAACTCCACCGTTACTCTTTTAAAATGTTTTACAAGGTCTGGTATACATTATATAATTACATGTGAAGACAATGAATAAATTAGTCTACCACAATAGTCAGAAGTGTGAATATTCATTTGATTTCTGAAAACTTTAGCAACAAATGCAAATTGGAATTCTGTACTTTTTACCCCGCTCACGGGGTAAAAAGTCCACGGTTTGGGGTAAGAAGTCCATACATCCTAATGGCTAGCTAATTAGGTATTTATGGTCAATTATTGGGGTAAATCAAAATGCATTATTTTAAAATCAATATTTCTGTTTATTAAAATATCAATATAATCAACATAATCTTAATATTTTAGTATATTTAACTTAAATTCCAACATAAAAACAATTAAACAAAACGAAACGCGAATTATTTTGAGCTTTTCTTATAAACAGATACAAAATCAGTCTTTTGTTAAAATGGCATTAATTTCTTTCTTCAATCGTGCAATAAATCTTATAAGAGAATTCCTGCAGATATCGTAATCTTTTGCAGCTTGACATAGTTTCTTCTCACCCTTATAATTTACCTCGGAAATTGCTCATTTCTCTACTGACCGCCGTTGCGCATCAAAAAATTTTGTATGCTACCATAAATTGGATATAAAAGCGGGGTAATGTCGTACTTTCATAGGAAATTAAAATTATCCATTTATTTATTGGGGTTTTTGTTGTACTTTGATTTTCTGCTCAGTTTTGAGGTTAGTTTTGTAACAAATCTTCCACAAAAAAAACAGTATTTTACAACAATATGATTTGATTCACATAAAACAACAGAAAATAGTTCCAATAAATAAATGAATGATCCCAATTAAATAATATTACAAAGGTAGGTCATGCTAAATGTAGGTTTTGATAGGAAATAGAAAATAAAAATGCTTGAATATAGGAATGCAATAGTTTCATTGGTCCATATTATCATCATATTCATAAAATATGTCGTCTAAAAGCGGAGCCGGTGGCTCCACAGACCTAAATCGAGCCTAAGTAAGATACCACAAAATGGTCATAATGAAAGGCCATCATCCCATTGTCTGATTACCCACCAAACAATTGCAATAATAGCTATTAATATCACCTAGGTACTGAGTTACTTATTAATTAAAATGTAAGCGTAACCTTTCTGCTGACATGTCGTGACTTAATTCTTCCCCTTACTAAATACGATCCCAGTACCAACGGCAAGTCAACCTCAATGTCGTTTGCTAGTTCAATTCCGCATATTTCGTTCCTACTCACATGCTCCCAATAATACGACTAACATCTAAAAATAAATATAATAGATATATCATATTCAGTAAAGAAATTGATCTTAGCATTAGTTTAATAGAAAATATACATATTGTATTAGTTTAATAGAAAATACACAGACAGGCAAAAGTCACAAACAAAATCAAATCAAACTTAGAAAAGTATAACTGGTGGTTCTTAATTCTCATCTCATCATCTTCCTCTTAGTGTGCCGATAGCAATCTAAATGGACTCGGCCCAGAATTCAGCTACTTGTTTGCCGCCATCACCAGCGTCCTTCAGTTCCAGTAAAGTGCAGCAGACGGGACACGATATTAAGTGTCCCATCGTTTGTGGAACAGCACAACATTTTCACTCCAAGGCGGTGTCGTCTATGAATCTCCACCTGAACAGGTTGTCCTTACTTCGGCCAACCGTGGTCCGAAGGTTACCCAAGGTAACTCATGTCCTGGTAGGAGCTCTTCAGCCGGTGGAACGAATGGTTTGGGTAAGGAAGCACTGTGTCGCCACAGCGTCAGTCTGTATTGTGATCGTTCGCAAGTGAGTGGTACAACACACTTCCCCACTTTTCTCATCATGATGCATTTAAATGTACTTATAGGTATTTTGAACTTAGTTAAACAGCTTCTAGTATTAGCTGTAAACAACAAAATACAAATGTGCTGAAAGACTTCCATTATATCCGTTGCCTCTCCGACTTGATGACGGGGTAGACACAGCTCCCACAGCGTGACATTTTTAACGAAATCGTTGGTGATTTACTGCACTGAAAACACAGGCCGTAGTCGTAAAAACGTTCTACACAATCCACAGCACAGAAACAGTACAATGGTCTCTATAAGAATTCTTGACCGTGCAGAAATCTGAAGACTCAACTGGACACGATGTTAACGCAATGATAAGTTATTTTTTAGCACAACAAACTCAACAACTATCAATAAACAAGTAATAACAATGTTCGCTGCGAAGTGCTGGTCGGCAGGTCGACCGACATGAGATCGATAAATAAATAATACTTAAATAAAAACATGATTAACCAAATAACATTGTATTTTATTTATCAATCCTTGAAATGAATACCTATAAATAAATACCTAGCTATCTATTCATACCGGAAAAAAAAGGACAATGGTGTAGTTCTAACTATGAATATCAGAGGGCGCTAGTTTCAATGACCCGTTCTACGGAACAAGATTGGTCTCTATTTCAGTCTATCAAAAAGTACTCTGTGCATGAGATGCTTTGTTTGACAAATAATTATTGACAGTGAGTGACACTTTTGACACATTTGGCAGTTCACCTTTCACATTGCCCGTGATAGTGTTACCAACAGTTAATCTTAATCACCCTGACCATGTGATTTGTCAATAATAGAAATAGTTTTAATTAGTAAAGTAATGTAACTACACTAACAAGTATGGACAAATAATTAGTCTGAAATAAATGATTTAATATAATATTATTTTAAAGATCTTAAAAATATATAATTATATTAAGTTAATTATGTTAATTAAAAAATAATAAGGAGGACAAATGATAAAAAAACACTTTTACACGTCAAACATATTTTTTTAAACTAGATGAGAAGGGCGTTTCCTATCTGACAACTCTGAGAAGAAAGGCCGAAACAAACTCAGAGTCACAATCTCTTTTAAAGCCCAGACATAATCTTGGTCAGATCATGTGCAGAAAGAACATTTCAGACACCTTTACACATGTGTAAAGGTGTCTGAAATGTTCTTTTGAGAAAAGAACCACACAGATTGAGTGGACCTGTCCAGTCAGTGCTCCCATTTGTCAGTAAACGTGCAGCTCAACGCAGAACTTAAGGAGCTCAACGATTCGACGAACAATACCAAAGAAGGGACATTTGGGTAGGCCGTATAAATTAGGTACTCCAACTGCCAGATCATGACTAAAACGGAATCAATGACCCAGGAAGAATGTCATAGTTGAAATTATTTTTAAAACTCAGCGTCTGTCTTTATACTAAGCGTTAAGACCGATTATGGGGAGGTTCTTAAAATTGGCAACACTGCTTTTACAAATATACTCCATTTAAAAAAGTATGCAATAAAATCGAATTAATAACTAATTAAATACAAAATATTAACCTCACATACGATTTCAATCAACTGAACTCAGAAAAGATAAAAAAATATTTTATAATTTATAAGTATATTTTTATGGCCATACTCTATTGCTTTAAAGCGGTACTGGTTATGGGCAATGTAGTGGTGTAGTTCCTCTATCTGTCCTTCTTTTTATTTTTATTTTCGCATCCTTTATAAGAAACAAATACATTATTTATTAAACATATCACTGCAATAAAACATATGGGGTAAAAAGTCCCATCGGTGTACTTCTTGCCCCATACCTATGTCCAGTGATTTGCAAGGTTATAAAATAAAAACGGTTAACAACAAGGACATTATATTACCATGCATTAATTATAAATATAATAAGACTGCAATATGGACTTACTTTAATCTTTTCTTAACAGTCAGTGTGGATCTATGAAAGAAACGAGAACAAACACTTTTTTTACTTTTGGGCGCGAAAAAATTCCGATTGCCTTGTTACTCGCATATGCGCTCCGCGACGGCTGGCGGCTCCCGGCTTCGTAGTCGCCCCTCAAACCGCTCCAGATTACGAAGACAGTCTGTTTCTAGCGCGGTTAGATCCTGTGATAAGTATGTTGGGACTTCTTACCCGCCGGACTTCTAGCCCCGCCCTACCCTACTTCTTGTTTTTAGGGTTCCGTTGCCAAATGGCAAAAAACGGAACCCTTATAGATTCGTCATGTCTGTCTGTCTGTCTGTCCGTCCGTATGTCACAGCCACTTTTTTCCGAAACTATAAGAACTATACTGTTGAAACTCGGTTTTTCGAATTGTGTGAACCGCATTAAAATTTTCATACAAGAATAGAAAAAACAATAAATTTTGGGGTTCCCCAAAAAATTTTTTTCATCAAACTCATATGGGTGGGGTATCTATGGATAGGTCTTTGATTGAGGTTTCTAATACTTATCATTTTTTTCTAAACGAAATAGTTTGCGCGAGAGACACATCCAAAGTGGTAAAATGTGTGCCGCCCCCCCCCCCCTGTAACTTCCAAAATAAGAGAATGATAAAACTAAAAAAATATATGATGGACAATAACCATGTAAACTTCCACCGAAAATTGGTTTGAACGAGATCTAGTAAGTAGTTTTTTTTTTAATAGGTCATAAATCGTAAACCGCAATTTACCTTTCGTTCAATCAACTCAAATATAAAAATAAACATTTCATTTCATAAACATAAACCTTATGCATAAACCCGGATGTTACGGAACCCTCGGTGCGCGAGTCCGACTCGCTCTTGCCCGGTTTTTTGTTTTAAGATTGAGTTGTGTACGAAAACTGGGGAGTTTAACTAACTGGAAATCCCTATAACCATCGTCGAGCCGTAGGGGACGTGGGAGTGCTCAGAGCGCTGAACCAAATTAAGGGGATGGAACTGGCTCAATTTTTGCGAAAACAAATTGAGTTGTGTCTGGCTAAACTATTTACCATACTAATAGCATGACAAAGGGAATAGATTGCGTTTTATACTGCGGTAAAGGCTAGTGGGAGTGTGATTTATAGGAGGACATAGCTACATTCGTCCGTTCTGATGATAACTTACTCTCGACTACCGCGAAACTATCTGTCTATTTTAGTTATTTCCACAGTATTATGTCATATGGCATTTTACTATGGGGTCGGGCTGCTGACATTGAACCCATTTTTATTTTACAAAAGAGAGCTGTCAGAGCCATTTAAGTACAATCTACGTCGCCGCGAATCTCTTAGGGAACTATTTCAAAAGGTTGATATCATGACGGTACCTTGCCAGTTCATTTATGGAAAATATTATGTAGGTATGTAAGAAAAAATCAACATCATTTAATAAAATAAGTGATAGACATAATTTTAATACTAGAAATAAAAATAAATTGAATCAACCTTTTTTCAGGTTATCTAAAGTACATACATCTTTTATGGGGTACTGTGTTATATGCTACAACAAAAGAACTTGTGACATGTTGCAATCAAATGAAAGAAAATATAAAACTCTTAAAAAGTACACGTTATAAACAAGGATATTACAAATTAGAGGATTATATCCAAGATAAGAATGCTTGGAAACATGCTGGTCCTGCTCCATAGGACAATTTAGAGTCTAGACAAAATCAAACTGGTTCCTAATTTAAATTATATTTTTAAATTTTTTATGTCATTGATTTTTACAACCTGTAATTACAGTAACTCACACTCCTGTTAAAATTCTAGGAAAATCATCTACTTTTACAATATTTGTAAATAATTTATAAACATGTGAGCACCATGTATCTATCACATACCTAATTGATTTACCTGTCATGCTTCATTTTTAATTATTTTTACCTTTTGTGGTAGACTAATTTTATCCTAGGTGCGTCTTCACATATTTTTTATTTTTTTTATATAATTATATTATGTATACAAAACCTTGTAAAACATTTAAAAAGAGTAACGGTGGAGTTTCTTGCCCATTCTTCTCCATACGAAAACTACTTTTTGGAATGGGCGACTAGAATAAATTATATTTGTTGTAATTTTTGACGTTCAAAAGTGCCTTTAGTGTGCCTGTTTGAAATAAATGATTTGACTTTGACTTTGACTAGTTTCTACTCCCTGAAACTGGATTAAAGATTCCATAGATACAGAGATCTTACTTGGCTCACTAAACCATGAAAATCGCATAAAGGCCACTAAATATGGCGAGGCTAACACATTATTCATACAACGACAGATGACACTGGCAGCACACAAACTGGCCTCTATTTACGGTCCACATACCCAACAGACATACCCATTCAATTCCACATAGCCCTAAAATCCTAAACCAAAGAACAACACTACTAAACCCACTATAGTTACGTCCCTTATCAATATAATGAAGCCTTATTAGATAAACCAACTTCAAACAAACGTAATAGCAAGTTCATTATTGATGTACAAATGAGATTTACTAGCTGATGAGACTAGTTAGAAGGCCTTTGTCAATTCCGTTTTATGCTAATATGCCTTGATTACAACGTGAACATATGTGCCAATATTGTATATACAGACATCTGCATAAATTATGGTCGAGTGGTGGTCGAAAATTGGTTTGAGCTTAACTGTTAAACAGTGTTTAGGTGTGTTGTCAGTTGATACAAGAAATGGGTGATTAGTGGTGAAATAGTGAGTACTTTCGGGCAATTAGGTAAGTGATACAACGTTGTATTTATTACGTTTATTACAAGCGAATGTGTTTCCATTCATCAACGTGCTTGTTCTATCACTGCTTTTTCAAAACAAAAAAAAAACTTAATAAAAAATTTTTTTGAATGCTCATTCTAAATTCGCTTGAACGTTCAAATTCGAATGCAACCAGAGTTATTTTTCTGTCAGCCTGTTACATAAGGTCGACTTTTGCAGACAACCTTTACAGTACCCATAATAGTAGAAATATAGTGGTAGGCAGTCCAGTAAAGGCCACATGATGAATCGGGTGTGCACTGGACAGCAACCAAGATTAATACGAGTATAGTATTAAAATTATAACTGCTAAATAGATGGGTACGGAGACCAAAATAGACCAGCAATGTAGTTTTGTAAATATCTCACCATGAAAACTTAGGTGAAGTGAGTATGAAGTGAGCTGTCAATAGTGTCAACCCCAAGACATCATCTGCCTAGCCATTTCCCAACTATGTTGGGGTCGGCTTCCAGTCTAAACGGATGCAGCTGAATACCAATATTTACATGGAGCGACTGCCTATCTACCTCCACAACCCAGTTACTGGGAAATACGATTCCCCTTGGTAAGACTTTCGGGCTTCTGACTACCCGTAACGACTGTCAAAGATCCACGAATGACAGCCGGGACCAACGGCTTAACGTGCTTTCTGAGGCACGGAGGGGTCTCGGTATGTAAAGATGGTCACCCATCCACAGACCAACCGCGACAAGCGTAGCTTAACCTGGTCGATCGACCTGTGTGGCTGTTATTATTTAGCCACGAGCCCCCCAGTATCAGGTGGAATGACAGCTCATTTCAAGCTCACTTCACCTAAATTTTCACCCTAAGATTTGTAGAGAATACTCCGGCAGAAGTTAATTCAAGTTTTTGTGCCCCGTTTTAAAAGTGATAGGTTCCTAAAAACAGGCAAAATGAGAGAAGGTACCATTTTACTTATCTATAAGGTCTATTGCAGGTGGCCAACGGTAAACACTTTCCATCATATGGGCCGTCGGAGACGGCGTGTTTGCTAAGCCATCTTATATAAAACCGGCCAAGTGCGTGTCGGGCCACGCACAGTGTAGGGTTCCGTAGTCGCCCGTTATCACAATGTAGTACGATTCTGTTGTTCTTTATTCTGAATATTAAAAAAAAAAACTTATTTTGTTTTTCGATGCAAGTCTTTACCCGTTATAAACAAGCAACTACTTCATCTTAGTCACTTTAAAACATTAATGCTAAGGATTTTGTATTTGGTACAAAATTATCCAACACCCAAGTTCAACGACTATTACTGCTAAACTAATAAAGTTATCTTAATCGCTATACTTTTCCTTTAAAGTTCATGAAATGCACTATCATCGTAAATTTTTCCAGATTTTTCAAGCCAGCAGTTTAGGTTTTAGAGAGGGGGGGGGGACGCCCTACTGGAACAAAAAATTGCACGTTAATATTTCGTAAATGGAGCGTTAAATCGAAAAATTATTTTAGCAACCCCCAAGTCATTTTAGAAGACCTATTCAACCATACCCCACACGATGGGGTAGACGACGAAAAAAATATTCATCCCCACTTCACGAGTAGGGGAGCTACCCTAAAAAAAATATTTAAAAAAAAAAAAATTTACCACTTTGTCGGCGTAATTAATATACGCACTTCTACAAAATTACAGCTTTCTAGTACTAAAGGTGTCTTAGCATAACCTCGGACAGACAGAGAGACGGACTTGACAAAACTATAAGGGTTCCTTGTACGAACTACGGAACCCTCAAAAAGGAAAAAAATACATAGCGGTTCGCTCAAAACAAAAAATAATGGCTGAAAAGCGACGAGGCCAATTTGCAGAAGCAAGTGGAAAGGGGCTGTCACTAATGATCATAAAATTAGTCAAGGTTTTCCTGTTGTGAATAGCAATTGAAAACATTTGCGATGTTATTTTTTATAGGACATTGAACTCACCACACAGCCTAGTCATTTCCCAACTATGTTGGGGTCGGCTTCCACTCTAACCAGATGCAACTGAATACCAGTATTTTATAAGGAGCGACTGCCTATCTGACCTCCACAACCCAGTCACTGGGTAATACGATACAACTTGGTAAGACTGGTTGTCAGACATTCGGGCTTCTGACTACCCGTAACGACTGTCAAAGATCCACGAATGACAGCCGGGACCATCGGCCTAACGTGCTTTCCGACGCATGGAGGGGTCTCGCTATGTAAAGATGGTCACCCATCCACAGACCAACCGTGGTAAGCGTAGCTCAACCTGATCGATCGACCTGTGCGGCTATTAGTTATTATCTAGCCACGGGCCCCTCAAATACAAGGACAGGACATTAAACTATGGATGAAAATTTATCGTGGAAATGCTAATGGTTTTCGGCGCCAACGACCAACTTTCAACAGTAGAATTAGTTCGGATGCATTCATGATTACGTGAATATTTTACCATGGCCTGTTAAAATTATAACCCTCTTTCGGATTTGCCATGGTCGGGTAAAAATTAGTCTAAGATCAATAAATTAAAGCCATACTTATAAATAATATAATTTTCAGCTATAGACGTCACTACGTTTACATAAAGTCTGTGGACCAACTATACTCAGCGGGATATCAGCGCTCTGCGGGTCCAATATAATAACGGGTTCTGGATGTTGATGGGGCTGCCCCGTTTCTGCAGTGCATCGGGTATGTTTGCACAAGCACACGTCGATGGCTTCCACGCCATCGTCACACAGAAATCTGCCTGTTTACTCTGCAGAGTGCGGGGGAGCTCCAACTCCATCCTGAAGACCATAGCAGGGAGGTTCGAGTCTCCGCTAATAGGTGATGTTGTTCGAACACCAACCTTGTTTCCAAATAGGTAATAAGTTTACTAACATAGGTATAAGTTATCTTTTTGTTTACTAACCCATATGGATGCTGCTTATCCGAAATAAAGATTATTTTATTTTATTTTATTTATTTATAAAACTGTAAGTAGCAATTATGTCACCATTCAAAATATTTAATACCTTTCGAAACGATTAAATTTACAGCTTTAGTTTTCTAATTTCACTTTCACTATTAAAGGAAACTTTTCACCCATTAATTCTCGGGTATACAAAAATGGACTCATTCAATGAATTAAGTGGAATTCCGTAGCTTACTTAATTACCCGGTTTTATTTTTTCCGCTCGGTCCTAGTTTCTCGACCAGACACGACCAAAAAGGTTGGAGTCTGCTGACCTAATTCTGTGCAGTTTTTTACAGATAAATTTCTTACTTTTTTACAACTACATTACAGCATTTGTTTAAACAATAGAGGATAATTTTGTAAAGCGTTAACTGGTGTATATTTGCTACAAAAAACAATTTGAATATGATTGTCTCGACCGCTTTTCAAATAATCCAAACACTTCAAACATAATAATAATATACATTTTTATTCGAATTATTGTGTATAAAAAACGGTCGGTCTGTGCCCCATAATAAATTTATCCAATACCGAATTTTCCCTAGCTTTAACAATTGGATTTAAAACAGGAATCCGAAAGGTTTTATTTATATTAGTCAGGGAATCGTTTTTGTAGCCATTCTCGTAATGCCCGGGCTGCATCACTTTTTCAGGATTATAGAAGAAAAACGACGGCATTATCGGATCTTAGAGTAATCGCCGGCGCCGCGACTGTTTTCTCATTACCATACCATTTTGCTGTTAGACTCCTAACGGCTTAGCTGCCAACTATTGTGACTCTAATGTACATTGTAACATTGTAGTTTGGGTACGCAATACTCTTAATAGCAGGCTTAAAGTCTAATCTATTGGCGACCCGAACTGTTAATCCTGTCCGTTGAGCTTCGATCCCGCCTACAATTTGTATGAACAAATTGTACACCAACGACCCTTTTCTCATTTTAATAGATTCTGCTCCGTTAAGTTTGCGAATGACAAACATCAAAAGCTGGGTAGTTGATGGCGGCTGTTAAAACCGCAATTTACTGGCCGCACTTTTCCTTCAGAGTAATGGCAGCAACAAGGAAATATTTTTCAGTCCCATGCTGTTAAGAACTTGTTTTAATAGCTGTCTATTTCTCCAGTAAATATACGAGTAGTAGTGACAGGGGTCCGCTCTTTGATCGAAATGTAGGTCAACGTTGGGTTCCGTCGTTATTTGGATTAAATAAACTGCATGAATACGAAAGCATTCCCGGTTTTCTTTGTAGGCAGTAATTTTACAAAAAAGAATAAGGTGAAAAACAACATAATCTTTCAAAAACAATCTTTGTGTTGAACATTTAGCTAAATACCGCCGGATATTTTTCTAATTAATAACGCCATAAACAGTGATGTTTTTAAAACTCTTGGGCAGTTTAGAAATAACAATGTTTGTTGGATATAAAACAGGATATTTTCCAGTCCAAAATGTTCATGTAACGGTCCGCCCGCCGGAATTATCGCCAATATAATGGCTCATAAAAGGTAAAATTTACGAGTGGTCGGCCAGCCGCCCAGCAAACACTTCCGAATTATCTGATCACACGAACAATATAATACTGTCAGGGCAAGAAATATGTACCTGCCTTCCTGATACCAGAGCATCTAGTCTACAGCAGTAAATTAACAACCTACGATTACGATTTACGATATCTTCGAACACATTTTAACTAAAAACGATAATTTTAATGGTGGGAATGTATCAAACGTTCACACGCAAGTAAGAATAGACACAACATTGTATCAAAACGACTGAAACAGGTAGTTGCTAGCTGAGTAATCACAGAAACTTGATACCCCAAAGTCAAAACTTCGACACGATACGGCATTTCGAATTAGTTAGACAAGTTTAAAGCAGTTCGCGGGCAGGTGGCGCCTTTGTTCCAGTGCGGTCTCACTTGATAATAACACAACTATGTTCCAGTGGCGTTAAACTCACTAGAACTAACTAGCAACTGGCGTCAGATAAGTTACCTCTAGTGTATTCGTATGCACCCGATGTTCAGGGGCCTCGACTGACAAAGGCAATCTAGCTAGCAGATGGTGGGCAGCCCCGCCTGAGGCTTATCTGTGTGCTGGGAAACGAATGCGGGTCGTACATCACGACGTGGAGCCTGCTACCTACACCCAGCTGTATACCGAGCTCAGCTTAGTGGTTTATTAGATTTATTGTTATTTATGTCAGTACATTTTTTCGTTTCATCCAACAACGCTTTTAAATGGGTCTGTCAATTTATTTGCTGAATGAATTTGTTCCTGTTAAAGAATTTTGTATCTGGCTTTTTTCGATTGCGATAAATGTAGGTCCTGCAATATGCTTAAAAAGTATGTTACCTGATATTTTTTTTAACGAAATACTGGTATTCAGCTGCATCCGGCTAGACTGGAAACCCACGCCAACATAGCTGGGAAACGGCTAGGCAGATGATGGTTTTATAAATAAAAGTGTCGCTCCTTTATCCGTAGGTCTGCTGGATTTATTGGATGATTTAAATGTCAACAGAGAATGAATAAAATGAAGTTTAAATCCCCCAGGCCCCCGGAGCTTTCACAGTTGATGTAGGAGAAAGCCAACAGAACGACTCAAAAGGAAAAGAACTTTAGAATCTTTTCACATTTCGTTGACTGACTACCCTGTTTTGGCTAAAGGAATAAAGTTTACGCTTCACACGATACAAATGGGATCGGCGACAGGCAAAACTATTCAGAATGTAAGCCCCGACGTCACGGGGAAAAATAAATTGCGAGAATTGGGTGAGGGAATGGACGGACTTCCTCGCTACCTGTGTCCTTCCGGAGACATATAAGTGCAAGCTGCGCAACAAATTACCCCATGTACATAACACATTACACGGAAAGGTAGGTAGAGGTGTTGTTTACGCAGAGTTGGTCCATGGCAGTTGACAAGGGACGAGCCTGCTCATTTTCCGGGTGCATTCCACACCCTGGGCTTCAGCCAAGAATTTTCTAATAAGAAAACCCATAACATTTTTCCGACTTTGGTATCAAACCTTCTCACATTCCATAATCTACGGAACAGCTGCCAATGTTCGTTATTAAGCAGAAAATAATCCGTATCGCTAATCACATCACGTATCTCGCCTAGTCTAATCCCAGTATTCCCACTAGTGGGAGAACATCGAGACATCGTACCTTTTTATGTCGATATGAACGCTTTTACGGTTTTAAGGCGAAGGTCATAATATTCCGACCATACACGAGCAAAAGGGATACTTCGTCGGCTTCGTATCAGAAATATTATGCAAATATGCTACCTACTCCATTTTCGTAAGCAGATTGGGTATCATATGTAAAGTTGTTCGTATCCTAAATCTCTTTATTATTGTATTCTTCTACGTCGCCATTTAGCGGATTCGGGAATGTGTAAACAGACAACGGCTTTACAAAGCCGGCTTTACCGTACATTTAATTTTCAATCGTTTCCATTTACAATTGAAACCCATCATATTATAAATACAGTACCTATCATCAAAAGAAATCTTTCTGCAAAAGAATGTAATTATTTTTATTAATAATCGAAAAACTAATACAACGCCATGGCATTACATAATTCCGCAATCTTCAAAGCAGTTCAAGTTTTTTATTTTATTCGATTCCACCACCTAAGTACTAGCTTTTGAAAAAGAAGCTGTTAGCCTTTTGATTGCCTTTCACTACAGAAAACTAGCACTGAAAAGAGATTTAAAATGGTTTTCTAGATTTTTTTGTTCTGAAAGAATTATATAGCAGTAGAAGCTGTCGAAAGATTTCAGCTATGTACCTATCTTGTTTAAAGCCACTCTAGAATACGACGTTGCTAGAGTCGAATTATAAAGTTAGCGACGCATAGATTGATAAAGTTTGTTGCATGCCAACCACTATGTGAAATTAACAAACTTAGAGCCCTCGTCCTTTGGCGCTCTGAACTTCAGGCTACATACAGCGCTAGATAGCATATAAATTTTGCTACATCCCTAAACTATATTGTCCACTTGCGCTTAGCTGTGACACCAAAGTTGAAGATTCTTTAGCTCTCCGTCAAGTTAACGTTTACAAACGTTTTGTGTGAACTTTGCTATTAATAACACTCCTCGTTACTTATTACATGATTGCGCTCGTATCGACCTCAGTGAAACTTGCGTCCAACGAAATGAACAACCGTACTCTGAAGATACTTAGAGATTAAAATAATTAACGGTAATTGAAAAGGCATCTCGAAGTCGAAGTTTTTAATTAAGCCTGAGAGCACTAAAACGGCAGCGAATATTCTTATAGAACTTAGTAGGTTCTGCAAACCAAGTGGAAGCGAGAGCCAAGTGGGCAAAGAGTTCTTACCCGGAGTGTTTGCTCAAACGAAGTTAGTTGCCGAAAGCGATGTAGTCTGGAAGCGCGCCTTGCATTTACTCTGACTATTGGATTTGGATCGAATCATACATGCCCATTTACTGAGAACGCTTTTGTGTATAGTCAATTTTATTGTGCAGGAGATTTTGAACGAACACGACTTGAGCTGTACGCGGTTGAGAGATTTCAGTTTTACATTACTGCGGATAGTCTCAAACAAGAGCGTAAACATTGCATTTTCAAACAAAGCTAAATCATTGAAAGGATCGGTTCGATTAGCACACAATGTTGCGCCTAATCGATAATCGTTTGATAGATCTAGATGTTAAATTAGTTGTGAACAATACGAGCTGGCTACAGCCGGCAGATAAGCCCAAATGTACCACACTCACAAACAGTGGCGCATGATTTGTTAGCTCCGGCGGCCATGATGGTATTTGCTCTATTTACACGTAAATTTTGACAGCGAGCGTGTATGAAAACTCCATTTCCATCCAACGCTACTGTTCTGTAATTTATGCATTGGTTACCTTCAAAGGTATTTTATACTGGGTAAGGAATATGGATCTGGCGGAACGAATAAGTAACTACATAGTACCTATACAGGTTTTAAGTAAATGGATGGAAGATGAAGTAGCTTTTGTCTGCAGTCGCTTTTTGAGATGGGAGGTGTCATTTAATCTTGCTGTAGGTAGATAACATTAGTATTTGGTGCGTTACTAATGACTGTTTGCGGAAAATTATACAAACAAGTTTAGTAGGTATGGCATCCATATTAATAGGTTAGTAGACTTAAATGCTAATAAGTGCGAGAAATATGTCCGTCTTTTAACTCTGTAAAACTACTCCGTAAGTTTCCACTCGCGAAAATACCGAATTGTATCCACACAATTTTAAGGTCCTCCCCCACAGGGACGTTATTATCGGTCGGTAATATCGGATGCGTTACTGCGATATCTGTTTCCATTACATTTTGTATTAGGACAGCCACGAAGTTACACACTGCTTCAATAATAACGACGCAATAGAAGTACGATGCTTGCGTTCCTCCGTCCAGCGATATCCTGATAAGAGTTCTTTGATCATTTTGTATTAGGACGCATACGATCTTACACACACCTGTAACGTGGGCGCGTGGGCTTTAAGTACTGTACGTGTAGGTTACACGCACATGTTAGAAATATCGGACGATAAAAGGAATCGGATCGCATTATCGCAATAATGCATATGATATTATCGACCGATAAAACGCGCCTGTGGGTGAGAGCCTTTACTTGATTCTTAGTATTCCATGGTTATTCTTCTGACACATGCAACAACACGGCTGTCTATAACATGCACAGTATTACGTCTATCTTAATAACGTTAATAATAGGGAAATAAATTGACAGGCGGTACAACGTCGTGCGTTCCTTCATGTTGCAAACAACGCTAGCTTCGAAATTAAGTGTCAAGTCACACCATCCAACGTTTGTGTTCTTCGCTTCTATTTTCGAGCTCCATTATTGCCCAAAAAAGGGGTAACAGAAACAATGGCCGAAATTGTGTCCGTTTAAATTCGTTTGAACCAAACTTTGAATTGAAGATCTCGCAAGTTGATTTTAAACTTGTGATTAATCATTGTTCCTCTCAACCAAAGCACCTGCCATCCAATCTCTTCACCACCCTTGGTTGACTGGTAGAGAATGCCTAAGGCATTAAGTCCGCCTTTGTACCTTTTTGTTTTGAAAAGTTTAAATAAATAAATAAATCTTGAGGATAAGAGTTATTATGCTTTGTTTCCGAAACAGCAGAGTGTTAAATATCAAACACAGCATCACATGTTACACGTGTAGGTAAACACAAAGTAATTTATTCGAAATAATATGATTACCTTATATTCCTCTTGAATGCCCATTCATATCTAATACAATACGAAGCGTATCCGCCTCTATGAATATCAATAGCCGAGATCTAGAACACATGCCTAGGTAGCCATCAAGCAATTATCGAATCAATCACAAGGAGCATTCAGGCTGAAATATAATCAAATTAGAACAGAATTTCAATAAAACTAGGAAATCGATGGAAAGGATACAGATATTAATTTTGTGTTAATCTGTGATAGTCTCTCCTATCTTTTACAGAAGAATATCTAAGAAATCTGTTTTATGTGGGAAGTTATTGATTGGGATCAACAGAGCTGCAATAATTTCGAACAATATGGGCATTGACCACAGATATAGATATACCTAGATAACGCAAGTATCACGAACTGTATGAAAACCAAGCGTGCCATTTTTTGACTACCTACTATGACGTCACAAGCTCGCGCTCTCGCTCACACTTACCCAGCCAGCAGTACAAAGGACTGAGCGCAAAAGGGGCGGCTTACGATTTGTAATCATAAGTTGGTGCAATTTTTGGCACGCGAAGTAGTTACTCTTGCGTTATCTAGGTATATCTATATCTGTGGCATTGACTATTGCATAATCGATATCAGAAAATCTAAAGAGGTTATCGCAAATAATTGTAGTGTCTTTTTCTACATTTGAAATGGCATTACCGTCTCTAATTCCATTAACACCTAGGTATTAAGTACTAGTTTCTAGAACAAGGCAACGGTCGAAGCAACAGGTTTTCTTTGCCCTCGAATTGCGTCACATTTAGTAACGAAACATTATACAGGGTGTTTGGTGCATCGTTTGCCAAATGGAATTGGTCGAAAGGAGAGGTCATTTGCTATCTCTTAAGGCCCAGTAACTCATTCCTTGTTACACCGGTTTTTTTATTATGACTTTTTAATTTTTATTTAGAAAAATACAAGAACTCTGCATTTAAGCTTAATTATTTTTTTAAATTAGGAGTATAGCCTTCAAATTTTATTTTAATTCTTGTGTTTACTCTTGTATGGTTCTATGAAATTAAAAATTTACTTACTAATAACATCTAGTTCCTTTTTATTAACTCCCAAAGTTTTTGAAAAAAGGAAAAATACACTTAACACTCAACTTTAAATTGCTGTAAAAAAAAACTAAAAGCGATCGAGATCTTCGAATTCTTTTAAAAAGTTCTCTAGTTTGTCCCCTTTCCAACGGTGTGCAATACACAAAAAAAAACTTTTAATAACTTCAGTAATTCGCTAAATATGTAATCGAGACACATTAAGCTGATATTCGATATTACGGTAAGTACACTAGTTTTCACATAAATAACATTCTTTGAGTAGGTGGATAGTGTTATCTCATTCTTATGCAGTCTCTTATCTCTTTCTAGGGTTCTAACTTTCCTCGAACTTGAAATAAAAAATGTCCAGTTTTGTCGTTTTTTATTACACTCGGACGTGGATGATCCGAGCTTTTTAAAAAGAATTTCTACAAACAGACTTACCCTAATTATTAGCTCAGCTACCAATTTTCAGTGAAGACCTGTCTTTTGTTTTTCATCAATCATTCAATGATTATCCCGCTCACTGGAGATTAACCGCCAGAGAGTACTTGGATGTTGCATTCCCAGAATTCGATTCGGATTCGGAGGGATGGCCCTATTCCTTGGCCTCCGTTCCCCAGACCTGACTCCGTTAGATTTTTACATCTGGGGATGGCCCAAAGAACTTGTTTACTCCACGGAACTTGAGACTAGGGATGAGTTAGTCCAACGCATTGAAGCGACTTTCATCACTATCAAAACACTTAATACGTTTACACATCACTACAGTCGAGATAAGACAGTACGCAATAGTGGAGGACAATTTGAACAAAATTTATAATTAGGTACTTATTAAATAAAAGTTTATTTTGTATTTCAAGTTCGAGGAAATTTAGAACCCTAGAAAGAGGTAAAAGACTGCGTAAGAGTGAGATAACACTATCCACCTACTTAAAGAATGTTATTTATGTGAAAACTAGTGTTCTTACCGTAATATCGAATATCAGCCTGATATGTCTCGATTACATATTTAGCGAATTACTGAAGTTATTAAAAGTTTTTTTTTTGTGTATTGCACACCGTTGGAAAGGGGACAAACTAGAGAACTTTTTAAAAGAATTCGAAGATCCCGATCGCTTTTAGTTTTTTTTTACAGCAATTTAAAGTTGAGTGTTAAGTGTATTTTTCCTTTTTTCAAAAATTTTGGGAGTTATTAAAAAGGAACTAGATGTTATTAGTAAGTAAATTTTTAATTTCATAGAACCATACAAGAGTAAACATAAGAATCAAAATAAAATTTGAAGGCTATACTCCTAACTTTAAAAAAAAATTAAGGTTAAATGCCGAGTTCTTGTATTTTTCTAAATAAAAATTAAAAAGTCATTTAAAAAAAACCGGTGAAACAAGGAATGAGTTACTGGGCCTTAAGAGATAGCAAATGACCTCTTCTTTCGGCCAATTCCATTTGGCAAACGATGCACCAAACACCCTGTATATTTCTATTCACAGTAGAAACGAGAATTTAGTTGAAGAATAGGAACAAAATTAAAATTTCATTTCCAAACGCTATTGTGCCGGCGGCGGTGTAGTTGAAAAAAGTAACTCAATTAAGTCAGCCTGGGTGTTCAAAATAAAAGAATGCTAAGGCCAGGCGGCCGGCCGGCCCCAAAAGATGCAGCCACCGTTTAGCACTTTAATTAAAACCCTATGAGGCCGGCGGGACCGCACTGCTCATAAATTGCGACGGAGCCGAATATCTACTTACATCTACTAACGCCATCTATGGGACCCGTTATGAATGGCTTATGCCAAATGCAAATGGAAAAGGACGTTGTAAAAAGTCCATTGAATATTTTAATCTTTTAAAATAATTACTTAAGACCTAACCCCACGCACAATGGTCCATTTGAAGGACTAAGTGCGTAAACCAAACCTATAGAATAGAACATAGAAAACCTAAACCTACACACGTCGTTGTTAATACGCGCGTTCCATGCGTCGTCTGCGCGTCGACCGTTGCGTTCCATGCGTCGTCGTCTGCGCGTCGACCGTTGCGTTCCATGCGTCGTCGTCTGCGCGTCGACGGTGCGTTTTCTGCCTTGAAAAAAGTAATTTAAAAAATAAAAAAACCCGACTGCGAAACTGAAAAGCTACAAACAAGCCCATTTTAAATTAAATAAAAGTTGGAAGCAGGCGGGACCCATTTGAATTAGAAAATATAATAAAAATGGTATGGGTCCCGCCTGCTTCCAACTTTTATTTAATTTAAAATGCGCTTGTTTGTAGCTTTTCAGTTTCGCAATCGGGTTTTTTTTATTTTTTAAATTACTTTTTTATTTCCAGCTTTTTATTAGTTTACAAATGTGAAAGATTTCGCAAACGATTTAGTTCTTGGTACGTGTTTTTTACGATTTGTCACTTCGAATTACTTTTAACCTTATAAGTTATATATATTTTTGTAATCACCTTTTAAAACCCTTTATTTTGATATCCCACTCGACAGGTTTCGAGAAAAAAAATTTTTTTTTGAAGACGTATTGCGCCAAAAATCGGCCATTTAAATTTTTTTTTCAATTTTGATATACCCAGTGACACTCTCACAATTAAGACGAATCTAACGGCACCTCTCAAGCTGAAATCGATCAAGCCGTTTAGGCTACAGAGCGTGCCAAAGAAATATACATACATACATATATACATACATACACTCGAAAAACATAACCCTCCTTCTGACGCAGTCGGGTAAAAAGCAGTGAGTTGTGTTTGGCACCTATACGCGCGTCTACGGCGCTTGTGTATAGGCCCTAAACCTGACCATTAGGGAACGTAATGAGGCCATTCACGGCTACCATACCTATCAAACAGGCCTCAGTCTCTTTAAAGAACCTATACCTCGCCCCTCCTATCTACTGTATTTCCATTTCAATGATCACCAATTCAGTTATCTAATACTGGTTAGATAAAATAACAATCTCACCAAAATTAATTCCTAAATAATGATATCTATGGATCAGAGATTTAACCTAATTAGGACCTAAATCGTTGGATAAGTCCATTGATGCGTAAAATTACCTATGATCAGGTGAACGTATTGAATACTCATGGATTTTGGAGATTTATTCATGTGGAAAGGGTTAACGTGGTGCTAATCAAACGAGAACTTTTGTATGGACGAACGAATAGTTTTTTTTTCCATTAGAATGAGTGTGTGAAAATGCAAACGTTTCGTACACACCCTTTTTAATTTGTGAAGGAAATGAAGTGCAGAAATGACAAAATATCTCTCCATGTTATAATAAAATAGTAACGAAGTCCAAACGTACATTGAATAATTAAAAAAAAAAGTAATTGCTACGAGGTGTCACAAGTCTGATGCCGAAAATACCTATACTTTTTAGAATTGGTGTTCGTTTGTCTGGATATATGTTCCGGTTTGGCACAAAAACTGCTGAACGGATTTCGATAAAATTTGGCACGCAGATAGTTTCATCATCTGCCTAGCCTTTTCCCAACTATGTTGGGGTCGGCTTCCAGTCTAACCGGATGCAGCTGAATACCAGTATTTTACATGGAGCGACTGCCTATCTGACCTCCACAACCCAGTTACTGGGTAATACGATACCCCTTGGTACTGGTAGACTGGTTGTCAGACTTTCGGGCTTCTGACTACCCGTAACGACTGTCAAAGATCCACGAATGACAGCCGGGACCAAACGAAAAACCTAGAAAAACCTAGTTTAAACCCTGAATTAACACATAGGACACTTTTAATCCCGGTAGTACATTCCCGTGGGATATTTTCTGACATCCAAATAGGCAAAACCGCGAGCAAAAGCTAGTAATCAATATAACTACTTATGTATTTTCTTGCTCGTATTTTTGGAAGGCTTCCTGCACTACAAAAACTCAAACTCAAAGCATTTATTTCAATTAAGCCTTGTACAGGCACTTTTGAATTGTCAAAATTAAATAGTCAAATCAAATCAAATCACAATGTTTTATTTCACATAAACCTACATGGGCACTTATGAAACGTCAGAAGCTAGGTGCACGGTTCCAGTTCGTCGTTTCCTATGGAGAAGAACCGGCAAGAAACTCCATGGTTATTCTTTTTAAAAATAATTGGCTTTTACAATGTTTCCAGATTACAGTAGGTATGGGAGGACAGCGCAGGCCTGTCAACAAGTACCAAGTACTTGATAAAATAGAAAATGGTCTACAGATCTAAAGTCTATAAGGCCTACAAAGTCCTCACATTTACAAAATAAGAATCTATCAAGAGGATAAATAATAAAGAAAAGAAAAATAATAATAAAAACCTACTAAAACCAAGTGTTATGATTCCCATTAAAACCACTAATAAAGAGGTGAAAATTTTCAATTATCTGTAAGTATATAATGTCAAATAATAAAGAAATTATGTCAAAAAGTATGTAAAAAAAAATTAATAAAAATTAAACATCGTAATTTGAGAGCAGTTAATAGACATTTACATAGGTATGCCGTTAATGAGACGCCAGGGAAGCCACATGTGCAGAAGGAATTATTGCCAGACTACCTTGTCTTCAACGTAGTCTTTAATCTTATAATATGCTTTTTTGATAAGGACACGTTTGATGAGGGTTTTGAACTTTCCATCGCTAAGTTCTGTAACCGGCTTTGGCAACTTGTTATAAAAACGGATGCTGTTTACAAGAAATGACTTGCTAGTTTTAGCTGTTTATCTAAATTTAGGTAACACAATTTCATTTTTACTACGTGTATTTAGATTATGAAAATCGCTTCTTATTTTGAAGAGTCTTAAGTTTTTGCGAACATACAAAATACTTTCTAATATATAAAGAGAAGGCAGAGTTAGTATATCAATTTCTTTGAATTTGTTTCTAAGAGACTCGCGAGGACCCATTTTATAGATTGCGCGGATTGCCCCCTTCTGTAAACTGAAAATTGAATCTACGTCAGCTGCCGATCCCCACAGCAGAACACCATAAGACATAATACTGTGGTTACATAGTCTGTCAGTTACTCCGAAAGTTGAAGCTAGTTGCCCATTCCAAAACGTAGATCTCTATGGAGAAGAACCGGCAAGAAACTCCATGGACACTCAAGATATATTAAATCAAGATATTACAAAATCCTGGGTACATTATTCTTGTTGCTTATTGTATGTAAAGAAAAACACAAATGAAGAAACAATTCAAAATATAAGATTAAAAATAAGCATTGGCAGTTAAGAGATGACCAGTCTCAACCGACGGCGCCCGTTCACGAACATGACGCGTGGATCAGCACCATCCAGCTCAACCAGTTTGTAGGGAACCGAATGATCTAACACACGCGCCACCATCGGTGAGACATTTAAGTGAGCATGACACGTTCTCAACTGCCATGCTCTTTCACGTCAACATCAAAAAAAAAAAATAATAAACGGAAACATGATTGTTACATTTAAACAATTTAAAAAATGCTTCTAAATTATACAAAACTATACTTTGCAATTTATTTAAGAGGTTAATATAATTTTACTACCAAACAGGAAGAGAAATTTAATATTGACGTATTCAACAGTTAAAAGTTGATTGAATAAAATAAAAAAGTTATGTTCGTAATGTCAGAAACACTAAAAAAGAAAAAGGGAAGCACCTCTTCCAAATATTGAAATTTTAACTAGTAAGCCCAACTGCCTCTGGAGCAGGCCAAGCATTTTTGTCTACAAATCTTTTACAAATTTACGTTTACTTACACCTAGAATTTTTTCATCCCAAGTGAATAAACAGATGCTGCAGAGATTTTTGTTACATCACCCTAATTGCGTAAGACACTATCAATCACAATCTGAATCATTTTGAAGGATATTGCTAATCCATTGCTTCATATGATCGATAAAATTGTCTGCTCAACAACGTAAATAACGCAATGAATGTTGTTGAACTTTCAAAATGAAACCCATTGCTACTGGTTCGCAAGTCTGCTATTTTTATAAATTCGTTATTCCAACACGATCCTACCACCATTCCATTGTCATTTTGCTAAAACTTCGTAATCTGCTAAATTCATAATGGTTGATCATTGGCCAATAGCACAGAACATATACGATACACGTAACGAATTAAAAGCAATGACTGCACAATGAAAACCATTGGAAAGTCATAATGACGCCATTATATTAGTGGATTACCAAACTTGTCAAATGATAGACCATTCTGACACTATTGTAATAGCAGACTTGAGGAACTGCTAGTGTGTTTCGCAATCACCCCAGTGGTCTGAATCGAATCTATTATTCTAGAAGCTTCTAAAGAGCCAAATCATCGCCTTCCGCTTGGCTACTTCACTGTTATCCACAAGACTAATTTGACAGCAAAAAAAGTGTAGGTATTGTCTCTATGTTATTATCTCGGGTAGGTTGTCGTCGGTCGTAATTAATATGAATATGCCCCAAGGTCTGCCATTATTGCATGACATGTCAAGTTTCTTTAATTATTTAAGTCGTCTTAGTAATAACTCCTTAAATCCATCACTTTATGATCACGTGATATCACAAATACGTAGTGTTTACTCAATCCTTCCGATCGAAATTAAAATAAATATCAATAACTAGCTGACTAGCCGTTCCATACAAAATGTATGAGAAAATGAATTATCTTAATTTTTTTCGTGATTTTTTCAGAGGAAACGCGGTCGGAGATACTTTTGAAAATTAGATATTTGAATAAACTGTCGCTGTCGCTCTGCGAGCGCTCGGCGTCCGGCCGTGCGACATGGACAACTGCAGATCCGACTGAAATGCCTAAGTAAAAAGTCATAATTCGAGGTTTGGCTCTCGCCCTTTTCCTCCTTCAATATTGGACCAATTTAAAAGATATTTCATAAACTGAATAAGAAGAATATATACCTACTGTGTCCCTATGTTTTTTTTTTCATTAATAGTTGTCAAATTTCTACCTAGGCCTCTGTTGACATCGGTTTAAATCGACAATTTTGAGCATTTTTTGAGGGCTCTAGTGCAAAATACTGTATTGCATCAAAAAGCAAAACATAGGGACATATAAGTAGTTGATATTTATTATTCTGTTAAAAATCATTGCTGTATAGTAATTAACCAGAAAAAAGACAGGCGAGAGCGTTTCTATGGAGAAAAGACCATCCGCATTTCCTCTTATCGTGGCGGAGACAAATCCAACAAATCAAAGACCATAAAAATCGGTCCAGCCGTTCTTCAATGGTGTAACTAACCAACTTGGAAATAAAATGAAACAGTAACATAGTTAGGCATATATACACGTAGGATCCTAAAAAAGCATAAAGTGATCACCACCATTTAGGCAAAACATATTCATACACAAAACGAAAACATCCAAGGGTGCTTCCAGACGGCGTGAAGCATGTGTCAGGACGGGACGCTGTACGTCCGCCCGTCTGTCACAGTTCACACACTGTATCTTTTAAACCGTAATAGATAGGTAAACCTCCAAGACTCCAACATTCCACAAATTACTAATATGGCCGCTATAAGAACAAATAATTTATTTTTAACTTTTGTTTATTTTATTTACAGCAGGCCATACATGAATATATTTATATTTAGTTTTACTATAGTATTTAAAAAAATATGTAGGTAGGTAATGTTTAAATATTTTACCGTGATTCGGAACCAACCCTTCGTGTACGAGTCCGACTCGCTGGTTGGCTCCCGTTTTATATTTCGGAGGCATGCGTCATATTCATGGCTTACCATTTGAAGCACAGGCTTCGCTCGGTTTGAACGCACCTAATAGTATTACACAGGACGACGAACTTACATCGAACACCCCACGCTGTTCCAAAATTATGCAAATGAAATGAACGATGAAGGTCGGTGTCGAAGTATCGATACTGACCTTCATGGTTCATTTTATTTCGAAAATCAGCATCAGTTTAAAACATGGAGACATAAAAATAAAAACATCATCACGCTTGTAATCCCCGAAGGGTTAGGCAGAGGCTTACCAATAGTACACCATCAATGGTGGTGGTGGCCCAACGGCCGCGACTTACGAGTTGGAGGTCGTAGGTTCGAATTCAGGCAGACGCTTTACTTTGTGTAAATAATTTCATCACCACTGTTCTCAAAACGGTAATAGAAAACATCGTGAGGAAACCGGCATGTCCTAGAAAAAAAAAATCGAAGACATGTGACATCTACCAACCCGCACTGGGCCCGCGTGGTGGATTACGGCCCACTCCTTCTCACAGAGAGGAGGCCTGTCTCTCAGCAGTAGGAACATTATAGGCTGATTATGCTACACCATCATTTCGCCAGTGTATGTAATACATACACTACCAAACCCCAACCATCCACCACCACCACCGCCACCACCGAGAACCAGAAATCCAGACTTCGGGCTGCTACTGCGAAATTCTTGATGGAAAAACCCAGTAACACTTGGCTCAACCTGGGGATCGAACCCAGGACCTCATGCTCAGCAGTAGCGCTTTCTACCACTAGACCAACGAGGCAGTCCCCTTAATAGTTAGAGGTTAAAGACGAAATTGCCATAATCACCACGCCTGGCAAAGAGATAATAGCGATTATAGTTTTCGGTTTGTAGGAGGACGCTTGCTACACATCACTTTCTCATTAGGTTCGATCCGATAAGAAAAACAAATCACGTGATTTATATTTTATTAGAAACATATTACTTAAATAACGTTATGAAAATAATCCACAATTTCTGAAAGGTCAAGCAAGGTTAACTTGTTAGTTAGAATATTCATGACACCTCTTTTACATGATGACATGCGTTTAATTCATAGCTCATAGCAAATTACTAAATTGTTCCTTTGAGAAGTTGTTTACATGTGAATCGTCGTAGGTATACAAAAACATGGCTGTCATCGCCTGCGCAACTAATAATCTGGTAAAAAGTGTTGTCATTAAAATAATGTCTAGCGTCGAGTTTAATATGATGTTACATCTGTACTGGCCCGCTAAAACTTCGGCCACACTGTCACTTGTCACTGTTACTTATACCTAATCTTTTGATTTATATTGTATATAATGTAATAAAATGATGGTAGTTCCCTAATTTTGTATTGTAATTAGTGATTGAGAATTTGCTTTTCGTGTAATTAAATTATAATAGATTTAAGTTCAAATATGTTGCTGTTTGAATTTCATTTATTATAAGCCCTCTGTTTAATCTGTTCTTACAATGACATGATTGTATTTAATCGTACCTCAAATAATTCCCATTTTGCTTTCCTAAAACTATTATTGCACACTCTAATATAATGTTTGCGCCTCTTTTCATTAACCTCAATTAATTCCTATTTTAGGCTCCCTAAATGCTACATAGTGAAGTAACTGCGACCAACTTGAATGTAGCGCGGTTGGTCACCGTTCTAACCTAACCTAACCCATTTGGTCGGGGTATGCTAGCTTAGTTATGACTCATAGTCATACCTAACCTATATTAAAAAAAAGTGTGCATCATTAGAAGCCCAAAAAGATTTAAAGAGGTTCATAATTTTAAAAAGTGAACAGCATTAGGGGGTCGCTAAGTTTTTAAAGAATCAGTTAACTCAATCAACTCAGCCTATTGCAGTCCACTGCTGGACATAGGCCTCTCCCAGGCTGCGCCACAACACCCTGTCCTCCGCCTTCCGCATCCAGTCTGTCCCAGCGACATTCTTTAGATCGTCCGTCCATCTAGCTGGGGGGCGTCCCACACTACGCTTGCCGATACGCGGTCTCCACTCCAGGACTCGTCTGCTCCACCGGCCATCGGTCCTTCGACAAACATGACCAGCCCACTGCCTCTTCAGTTTGCTTATATTTCTCGTTAAATATTATAGGTAGGTAGAATCAGGGGCAAAAGTTAATTAAAATCAGTTTTAAAAGTATAGTATTTAGCTGTTTATTTAATTAAAATCGAAGTTTATTAATTACATAACTTTTCGTAATTTTTTTTATCAATTTAGATTTTGCATAATAGTAGCAATGTTTGTCGAATTTTTTCGCTGACCGTACATGACCTGCTGAAAAATAATCAAAAGACGACGCACATTCGCCCTATCCAGTTCCACATGATTGCCACGGAACAAACTTCCCCTAACATAGTTACGGACACCCAATCATCAAGCAATCTCTTCTCAGAGAATAATCTTGGCGACATTATTCAAAATGATTATGATATGTTCTTGAACAACATGTTGTTTAGTGTCATTTTGCTAGATAGAACAAGCCTGAGACGACGCGGCGGTTGCGCGCAAAATAAATTCTAATGCATCCCAAGCGAGCTGCTCCGCGGCTTTGTGATCTAACCTCTCCGAGAACTCGAAAGCCTCGCAAAATACGTTCACCGTGGGAAAATATCATAAGATGAGTTTTCACTTTTCAGCCATTGTGTTTGTAAAATCTTGAAACATGCAATTTTTATAAGTTGAAAGCTTTGGTGGTCTATAAATATAATTTTTTAAGACACAATTTCTTTCGACGGCACTCATGTTTATTGCAAAGATTGCTTTGTTCGCGCAGCCGTTCTCTATAAAAATAAGAGGCTTTTTTAACACGCTACAAAGTAGCACTCAAAGATTCACAAAAAATACCCAGAGGAAAAGACTTTGCTTAGTTAGATGAGACAAGATGGCTCCGAGGCAGATGCCGGGCGTTTGGCTTGAGAGAGACCAGCTTACGGAAAAGGGAATGGCTTTTAATTATGCAATTAATTCTTTATATTTTATAACATCACAACTATATTGTACACAAGAGATTCAATGTATTTCCACGAATTTGCAATATTAATCTATGTTAAGTACAGTAGAATGGGTTTATCTTCAAGGTTAAGCAACACTTACCGAGGTTGGTCTGTGGATGGGTGCATAACGAGACCCCCTCGGAGTCTCGGACAGCAGGTTAAGCAGTTGGTACAACTGTCTGTTCTGTCTGGTCAGATTGGCAGTCGCTCTATTTAACATACTGGTGGTGGCTGGTGGTGGTGGGTATCCAGCTGCATCCAGTTAGATTGGAAGCTGACCTCGTCGTAAAGATTGTATTTACCTAAAGTAAGACAAGTGTGCCTACACTGGTAACTGAAATTACTATCGTAAATGTGTAAGAAGTAATATGCTCGAACGAGATAAGGAACATATTCATTCAGTTACAGGATCATTATAAACAGCAATCGCAAACATTTGCATACGTTTTACTCTCCCAAACGAGGAGGAGGAGCGCATTCACTTAAATACATCAGAATATGTCGGTTTTTGCTGTAACGAGTACTCGAATTTCGACCGTAGTGGAAGAGAGAGCATCGTTACTTTGAAGGCTGGTATTTTTTGTAATGACAGTCCACGCTTCCTAAAAAGTTCTACATATGCAGTACTTTCATTCCTCTAGACCGTATTTCGGCCATAGCGGCCAATCTCAACGGAGACCTTCGGCGCGAGAGGTATTAGAGTAGTGCACAAATTTGTGCGCAGATACATGTGTACCCTCTCTTCCATCACTCTTACAGTCCGATGGGATGGCATGCAACACGACACGACCGGAGAGAGATCAGAAGCCCAATTCTCGTAATTTAAAACGTTCAAAATCTAGTCGCACTCTCATCTCGGCGACAAACAAATGTCAAAAACTTGTCAAAATGTAGGTATTTTTTGACAGATTGAGACTGAGATCAGACTGTGAACGTTCTTAAAATTACAAGAATTGCCCCCTCTGGATTGTCCGAAAGGGGTACCGCTGGCCCGGAACATAAAGGGTTAAGGAAGGAACACGGGTGGGTTTTAGTCAGTAAGAGTCTGACACTCCCTTCCGCTCCACCCAGAGGGATCATTAAATTTGATCAAACTCAAACTCAAAGCATTTATTTCAATTAAACCTTTAACAGGCACTTTTGAATTGTCAAGAAGTCGGTCAGTCAGAAAATATGAAGCTAGTTGCCCATTCCAAAGCGTAGGTACCTATGGAGAAGAACGGGCAAGAAACTCCATGGACACTCTTTTTAAATTACATTTTACAAAAACATTTGTTACATCATTACTTTTGAATTTATGATTATATAATGTGAGAACGATGTAAAAAATATGTCCGCGTTAAAAGCGTCCAGAATACAACAAATAGTAACAAAACAACAATCCAAAATTAAAACAATTAAAATAAGCCCAGGCGGCTAAGTGATGACCAGCCCCAACTGACGGCGCCCGTTCACGAACATGACGTATATATCAGCATCATTCAGCTCAACCACTTTGAAGGGAGCTAAATGATCCAACATACACGCCACCGTCAGCGAGACATTTGAGTGAGCATGACACACTATGAGCCGCCAGGGAATATTCAAGTCAATGAAAGATATATTATTACCCGGTAAATGGTAGCTATAGATTACATAGAACTCACATCTGTGCTATGCAATTATACAATACAAAGGAAATTGAGTTTATACAATGCAAGGATAGTCTTACAATCTTCAGCAGCTCCAACAGTATTTTCAAGTGTTAGTCAATTAGTTGTGGAGCAGGACTAGCATTGAGCCAGGCATTTTTGTCAGCGATGTAATCCCTTAACTTATAATATGCCTGACTGCATAGTGTGCGTTTTATACAAGATTTAAATTTTGTCTCATTCAGTTGAAGAATGTGGGGAGGTATTTTATTATAACATTTTAGACAATACCCCATAAAAGATGAATCTACTTTAGCCAGTCTGAAACCTGGTTGAGCTAATAGGTCCCTATTTCTAGTACTATAATTATGTCTTTCACCTCTTTTACTAAAAAGATGTAAATTTTTCCTTACATAGGTACATGATGTTTTCGTAGATATATTGACAAGGCACCGTCATGATGTTAATTTCCTTAAACAGTTCCCTTAGAGAATCGCGCCTGCGGAGATTATATATATGGCTCTGATAGCTCTTTTCTGCAGAATAAAAATAGAATCGTTGTCTGCAGCCCGTCCCCAAAGTAAAATACCGTAAGACATGATACTATGAAAGTAACTAAAATAGACTAGTCTCGCGGTATCTACATCAGTAAATTGACGGATTTTTCTGACAGCATAAGCTGCTGAACTTAGCCGTCCTGCAAGAGATGTTAAATGAGGACCCCATTGTAGCCTTGAGTCGAGCGTGATCCCTAGGAAAACAGTTTCATCGACGAATTCTAGTTTCTCTTGATTCAATATTATCTCACAATCACTACCCTTGACATTTGCTTGTGATGATTTCCCATCCCAAAAAAAAAAGCGCAGGACCAACGGCTTACCGTGCGTTCCGAGGTACGGGGGTATCACACCGCCAACTTCCAAACTCCGGGCTGTTACTAAGAAATTCCTAATGGAAAAACTCAACAACACTTCGCCCGACCCGGGAATCGAACCCAGGACCCCACGCACTGCATTCGCGCTTACTATCACGAGACCAACGGGGCACTCAACAGCAGTGTAGTTACTGTGTAGTTTCTTGGTTAAAAGTGATAAGTTGTTAAGACCGTATACCGTACCGGTTCATATATTTCGAAAAACATGGGTTTTTTTTTTTTGGATGGGAAATCATCAAATGACTCCTCCCGCTCTGGGTGGAGCGGAAGGGAGTGTCAGACTCTTACTGACTAAAACCCACCCGTGTTCCTTCCTTAGCCCTTTATGTTCCGGGACAGCGGTAACCCTTTCGGACAATCCCGCTGCCCTCCTGTGCCAGTCTCATTCAGGTTTTGCCTAAGATGGCAACAATGTTGTCCGCCATCTAAGTTGTTAAGACCGTATACCGTACCGGTATGTATGAAACATTTCGAAAAACAAGGGCTTGAAAGTTTCTATGAAATGCCGTACGGCGTAAACACTCATTTTAAATAAATAAGTTTATTTCATATCATTTTGGCTTACATTGCATGTCGAGGAGTCTCAATTTAGGCATAGAAAATGCATGTAGTTGAAGGCTTCGCTCTTCCCTTACATCATAAACATACAAATAGGTATATAACAAAAAGAGACAAAAAAAGGAAATACTTAATTAATAAGTTCCATAAATTCTGAGTTGAGCTACCCGATTAGGTACTGACAAATGCTTGCAATGACTGGACAAGTGGATAGGAGTTATGATTCCAATCTGAAATGCGCCAAGTTCGTGTCGGGCCACGCGCAGTGTAGGGTTCCGTACTAGCCCGTTATCACAATATAGTACGATTCTGTTGTTCTTTATTCTGAATATATGTAATAGTATCGATATTAGAAGTTAATGGTTATAATAACAAAAATCGACTTTAAATTTGAATTATCATTTGTAAGACGTGCGGGGACGTTCACTCGAACATCATCACTCGAATATACTCGAATGAAAACGTAACCCGTTGGTACAGCGCCATCTAGCGGCAGTATTGTGAAACTTATGACAATTTATTATGTTTTTTTATTTCATATTTTGTTTTTCAATGCAATTCTTTACCCGTTATAAATAAGCAATTACTTCATCTTAGTCACTTTAAAGGATTTTGTATTTGGTACAAAATTATCCAACACCCAAGTTCAACGACTATTACTGCTAAACAAATAAAGTTATCTTAACCACTATAGTTTTCCTTTAAAGTTCATGAAATGCATTATCATCGAGAATTTTTCCAGATTTTTCAAGCCAGCAGTTTAGCTTTTAGATGGGGGAGACGCCCTACTGAAACAAAAAATTTGCACTTTAAAGTTTAATATTTCGTAAATGGAGCATTAAATCGAAAAATAATTTCAGCAACCCCAAGTCATTTTAGAAGACCTATTCAACGATATCCCACACGATAAGGTAGACGACGAAAAAAATATTCATGCCCACTTCACATGTAGGGGAGCTACCCATAAAAAATTATTTTCCAAAATTTTATTTTACCACTTTGTCGGCGTAGTTGATATACACACTCCTACAAAATTACAGCTTTCTAGTACTAACGGTCTCTTAGCAAAACCTCGGACAGACAGACAGACAGACGGACATGACGAAACTATAAGGGTTCCTTGTCAGAACTACGGAACCCAAAAAAGGGATGGTGCTATCGGTCGTGTATAACTCAGTCTCTCTCTCGCACTAGAATCATGATGGCATTACAACGTCATAATATCGCACCTGGTCCACTCAAATCTGTGTGGTTCTTCCCTCAAAAGTACATTTCAGACACTAATGTACATACATAGTCCTCACATGATCTGACTAAGTTTGTCTGAACTTTAAAAGAGACTGTAACCTCTAAGTTTGTGTGTGTGTTTGTGTTTGTTTGTGTTTGTCAGAGTAGTTTGATAGAAAACGCCGAAGTCATCTACCGTGTTCACTCGTTAAAAGTGGTAAGATGGCAAAAGGTGAGTAATATGTTGCTAGTTTAGAAAACTTTATTAATCAAGCAGCAGTGACCGAATTGCATCACTTGCATGCCAACGAAGAGATTTTTTCTCAAAAAAACTTCCCTATAACTCTTGTTTACGGTAGGTACGATAAAACCTTTAGATAGCATGTAAAGGCGCCGCAGACAGGCGCGACGCTACGCTCCGGCGTAATTCTGGTAGAATAAATTCTATTAAGTTTTCCTAGTAATTGTTCTTCTAGAGTAGCGTCGCTCTGTCGCGTCGCGCCTGTCTGCGGAAGACTTAAGTAGAAAATAAAAACTTACAAATTATTGTCGGTGACACAGTCCCTCCCTCATAACTAAAAGCGAGTTGGACGTCTCCAGTCCATTCAGATAACTCCCCATTACTTCAAGACCTTACTTCGTAATAGTAGTTAAATAATTACCTCCTTTAAGAGAAAGCGGTGGCTGAATTAATATTCAGCTGCCAGTCCCCCGCTGTGAGCGACTAACTCACCATCAACAAACTTGTGGCGTCGACCGAACTATCCAACGTCTTCTTAATTATTTACAAAAGGAGCTATATTTTCTTTGCGCATTAAAACTTTTAATCCTGTAACCTTCCTTCTTATTATGGCAGCAGCACATCGAGGTCTTTCAAAGCTTTCGTCGTCTGTTATCAGCCTGCAAACGTCTATAGCGGAACATAACGTCAAGGCTGTATTCCCGAAGGGTTAGGAAGAGATGTACATGTCAAATTTCTTTAATAGATTTTCAACTTTATCGCTAAATCATAAGGTTCAAAGTTGATTGGGAAAATTTGACAGTTTCGGGTAGCTTGATGTGCTAGCATCTGTACCTACACCTCTGCCCAGCCCTGTAGTACACCCACATTTGGCTAGTTATGTTTATGGTCTACTAGCAGCGCCCCGCGGTTTCACCCGAATAAGTTTCGATCCGGGGGGAGTATCGGGATAAAAACTATCCTATGCCCTTTCCCGGGACTCAAACTATCTCTGTACCAAATTTCATCTAAATCGGTTCAGCGGTTTAAGCGTGAAGAGGTGACAGACAGACAGACCCACTTTCGCATTTATTATATTAGTATGAATTCAAATTATTTTCCAATTGATATAACATCAATTCAAGTTAAACAAATATCAACTTTAGATGAATGAAAATTAAATTGATTTCAGAGTGACTAGTACTAGTGAGAAAATTGTAAAAATGTTTGAAGTGGTAGGTAGCGTAAACTGAACTTTATTGTGTAGGTATTAAAGTTATTTTTCCAATAACTCATATTTGTTTACATGTTTGGCAAATAAATCGCAAACGCAGTATAAGTCCCATGTAATTCTGATTCCTGATTTCTATTGTTTTTATACGTTATTTCTTTACTATTTTTAAACGCATGGCACTAAGTTCACGCATGCATGATTCATAAAAAAATTGTATAGATAAAAGTGAAATAATATGTTTTTCTGATCTAAAATGTGTAGCAACTTCACATTTATTCACTAATAGCTAAATCTAAAACATACCTATATATAAGTATTTATTTGCAACTTTAAACGAAAAACAAATTGGACACCCTTAAAAATAGAAATAGCAATATTTACATGATAGCCATCGAAATTAAATAAAAAATGATATGCAGTTATTTTCTACCCATGATAATGCATGAACTGAGATACTTACATTTCTTTAGCGCTGGGCGTTATGAAAATTTTATGTCAATTTTGATCAGTCTTCTTTGTACGGAACCCTCGCGGCCTCGGTGCGCGAGTCCGACTCGCACTTGACCGTTTTTAGGGTTCCGTACCCAAAGGGTAAAAACGGGACCCTATTACTAAGACTTCGCTGTCTGTCCGTCTGTCCGTCTGTCCGTCTGTCCGTCTGTCTGTCACCAGGCTGTATCTCAAGAACTGCGATAGCTAGACAGTTGAAATTTTCACACATGATGTATTTCTGTTGCCGCTATAACAACAAATACAAAAAAAAAAAAAATATATTTAAGGGGGGCTCCCATACAACAAACGCGATTTTTTTGCCCTTTTTTGTTCGATATCAAAAATGGCAACAGGTAGGCACTTGAAATATTCACAAAATACTCAGTTGTATTTTAACTTTAATAATAAATAATAAAATTAAAATAAAATAAATATTTAAGGGGGGCTCCCATACAACAAACATGTTTTTTTCGGCGTTTTTGCCTTGTGGTACGGAACCCTTCGTGTGCGAGTCCGACTCGCACTTGGCCAATTTTTTTTTTTTTTTTTTTGCATTTTGTGGACTACAACGGCAAAGACAAACGTTTCCATCTAACGTTGTAATAAGGTAATGAAAACATCCATACTAATATTATAGATTCGAAAGTAACTCTGTCTGTCTGTCTGTATGTTACCTTTTCACGCCTAAACCATATAACGGAATTCGATAAAATTTGGCAGAGAGATAGATTGCATCCCGGGGAAGGACATAGGATAGTTTTTATCGACATACCTCGTGGGCCAAGCCACGGGCGGAAGCTAGTGCTCATACATGTATGTGTAGCCATAGAACCCTGTTCTATTAAAAGAATAATAGAAATAAAATCTCGTTAGAAGGAAGGAAATAATAATTCCGTATTGCTTTAATTAATACTATGTTTATTCAACGTTTTATAATACATATTTACGCACAAACGTGTTCTCTTACAACATCTGTGACAATAATAATGATTATGATTACAGTAACAGGTTTTGTAGTAGTTTGTTTGACATAATTTAGTTAGCAAACACTCATACAAGGACTTCTTAACTATTGTTACTGCTGCATCACCAAAAGCGACGCTCGCTGATATGTTGCCGATCTTTATTCGAGTTAACTTGTCTTTTTACCGACTTCATAAGAAAGGAGGTCATCAATTCGATACGTATCATGTATGTAATATTATTGGAACTGCATTATATTCATATATGACAATCTATTAGGGCTTCCAAACAAATATACAAAATTTTAATTTTATATATGTATGTTTGTCCACGCCTTTCTCCGTAACTATTAATCGGATCGTGATCATTTTACTGGCTTACATCTAGTTTTAACTTAAAGTCGGTTTAATTTTTTTTAATTACTTTTTTATAAGTATGTGTTTCTGTGACAACGAATTTTCTTTCTTTCTTTATTGACGTATCGTCTCTGGTACACTGAATCCGATCGCCAATCCAGCCAGCCAGGCGTGGTGTTGAATTGTCAAAGCCCATGTTCTGCTGTTTACGACGAGCTATAAACATGGTCAATTCGGGTCTTTGGGCAAGTTGTGATAGGTACTTGCTTTCAACAATTCTTCTTCAAACATGTTACAAAATATACTCAAGTTGCTTGAAACATGTCTTGTTCACTATTTTGTTCACTTGTTTGTCATTTTTAATAGGTACCTAATGGTGAAAGAACACAACAAGTAAAATACATGTTTTTAAAACCTTAGTGTAAACGTAGGGTCATATGTAGGTACCTATTTGTAAGACATGGCTACCTAGAATCATAAATATATTCTTACCAACACTTCAGATATCAAAATGAGCTCTTGCAACCCCCTAAAGGTTTTAATCTGAAGCAAGAATACCCTGAGATTAGCTACACAGAATAAGTTTAGCATAGTTCAAGAACAATATCGTAACTCCCCTTCAGCATCTCGATACGAGAACAAAATAGATGAGACGTTGAAGTTAAACCCTTGGGAATTTTCAGTTCCTTTGTTCCATATTTTCTAAGTTACAAAGAATTTTCTGAACTTTATCGGACCAACCGGTGTGGCCGACTTATCTACATATATCAATTAGGTCGACACCAAAATTCTGTATTAATATTAGTTAAGTACTTATATCTTTAAATCCTATCTGATACATTGTTATCTTATTAATGGTACAATATGATACGCGTGTGACTTCAGTACACATTTCGTATACTATTTTATAGCTCGTGGAAACTAAAACCGCACTCAAGTCACGCTTTTCTGTGTAAAAATGTACTACTTAAGTCACAGAAAACCATGACAGTCTGAAGACCATGAAAACCATGACTAGTCGCGAGCTCGAACTCGCTGGTGGTCACGGCCAAAAAGCACGCTGTCTCACCTGGCTTCGTGTCCGACAGAGATAGTATCAGTGAGGAGCAGTTAGATGCTAGTCTACACGAACAACGTCTAGTTCTCACTCACAGAAACACCGTTCCGAACTGAAAGGTGCGTAAAAAAATTCGAAATGTGCTTTTGAAAATCGAGTCTTATGAAAAAATCAATTACAAATAAAGTTTATTGAACTTTTCGATAACTGAGCTTTGTCGGTAGGCAGCGGCTTTGTTTTGATTGTTTTACAGATAAGATATTACTTATATACAATACACCCAAAGTTACGTTAAGAATAGCAAGAAAACGAATCTTTGTTGGGTCATAACTTTTTAATGGCTTTTTATTTTACTATACGCTTTCCGTACAGACAAAATCAATAATAAGACAAAACGATACCATGTTTAACTTTGGATGCACAATGTCAAACATTGGAGTAATACTCTCCCGAAATATGTATGGAAAAACAATTGGCTAGTGGCACCTTAATTGCGGGTATAGGTCACACTCATACAGTGCTATAAAGTCCATTTTAATTACAACCCGTATTACTTTATCTACAGATTATGACCAAGCGTTTTTATATTATTCTCATGAATCGTTTATATCAATCTAATAGAACGTATGAATTGCCTTATTCACTTTTGATGACCTCAATAGCCTTTTCTGATTTATTATGAGTATTCTATCTATCTTGATATCATAACAACGCGATCGGCTCAATTATTTTGTATTGGAGTTGATGGAAATGACATTGACGGTATCTGGTTGTTTTGTGTTTTGTGTTTGTGTTCATAGACGGTTTTTGAGGTTACAAAATGTTATCTATGGATAGATTTTGATGCTATTATCTAAGTGAAAACCGCTCCTAACAACTAATACTCCATAGTCAGGGACGTCACGGTTGTCAACTTATTTCAGGGGGCCTAAAAAGACCACTTTGGCAGAATCATAAAAGGATAACATTATGAATCATAATATAGCGAAGACAGTCCGTGTTTTTATATTTTTCGCTGTACTACGTTGGTATAATCAAAGAAATTGGATTTGGGTTGGATTGATTGGTATTTTAGCACAGACAAAAAAAAATTACTGAAAAATCCTTCACCAATGGGATTTGATACGATTAACTTAACAGTTAACCGCCCATTACGATTCATAATGTTATCCTTTTATGATTCTGCCAAAGTGGCATTTTTAGGCTCCCTAGCCGTATATTGTACCTATGCCTTTCAGTAGTGTCTGACGGATTTACAGATAATACACGAAATACAAAGGCAGGAACTGTTGAAATCCACACTTCCATCATCTGAATGCAAAACTAGCTCTGTTTGTCTGTTACATTATCACGCGTTAGCGGCCGAACGGATTTCGATAAAATTCAGCACACAAGTGAACCAATACCTGGGTTAGGACATAGAATACTTTTTGTTATGGTAATACGTTCCCGTCCTATAATTTCCGACCGACCGATGAAGTCGCGGGTGTAAGCTAGTACTTACAAGAATCTGTTACCTACTGAAAACAAAGTTGACAAATAAACAAATATATATTTCAACCACTTCAGGTAAACCTAATAGGTATTTTGCAATTTGAGTGGAATGTATCAAATTAACATGTAAACAGTTAAAGTGATCCCACAAAAACATTTCATGTTAAATGTTGCCAAGACGAGACCATGTAGCTCGCACTGTCAAAAAGTAATCAGATCTCATGTAGAGCCAAGCTTCTAACTCTACACGCCCTAACTCTACAAGGCCTAACTTCGCAAACTCTACACCTCAGTCAAAATATCTGGTTTGGCCGTTTCGTTACTACAAGAACCATTAACAGTATGAGAGTTTTTCACCTTACGCTCATGTGAATGTAGCGAAATGGCCAAGCCATATTATTTTGACTAAGGTGTAGAGTTTGCGAAGTCAGGCCTTGTAGAGTTAGGGCGTGTAGAGTTAGAAGCTTGGCTCTACATGAGATCTGATTACTTTTTGACAGTGCGAGCTACATGGTCTCGTCTTGGCAACATTTAACATGAAATGTTTTTGTGGGATTTCATTTCTTTTTGTAAGTTGCTTATGATATTTATACGAGTATTTTTGCTGTTGTTCATTTTTTCTTTCTTTTTTTGGGGTTTATTCATAACAAGGACCCCCTATATAAATTTTCAGACCTCTAGCATCAAAATTTACGGAATTTTTTTTTTTTTGGTGGGGTAAAACTTTCAAGTTTTAATATTTTTTTGTTGTTCGTGTACTATTACTAGCTTACATACCAAATTTCAGCTTTCTAGGACTTTAGGAAGTACCTTAAGAATTTTGATGATCATCAGTCAGTGAGTCAGTGACGAAATCGGGGTATTTTAGATATCAATAAAATCTAAAGTATAAGAGCTATGCAATTAAAACTTTATAGGTTTAATAAGTCAACCACTGGCATCATATTCCGAAAATTTTGTTTATCTGGTATAATCCAAACCCAAGTTAAGAGGGTTCAAAAATACGACGAAGTGCTTCGAGAAAAGGTAGGTAGTGCCCTTGCGCTTCGCTTGGCTGGTCTTGGCGGGGGCACTCCCGTGCCCCCAGATTTAAAAAATACCCACATAATTATTCACTATCGTGTAATTTTCAATTTCAGCGATGATGCAACTTTATGAGATTATCATTAGACGTAAAGCAACGTAATCTATGGTCAATGTCAACGTGCGTAGTACGTTACGTTATTACATGTAATCACTATTCTGACTCATCTCTTGTTGAAATAAGAAGACGAACTCAGATTTCGAACTACTTTTCAAGATTCATCGTGATTGTGAGTTTTATTTTTATTTGTCCGATCAGGTTGCCTAAAAAGGCCACTTTGGCAGAATCATAAAAGGATAACATTATGAATCATAATATGGCGAAGACAGTCTGTGTTTTTCTTTTTTTTTTGCTGCACTACGTAGGTATACTCAAAGAGATTGGGATTGGGTTTGGATTGGATTGATTGGTAATTTAGCAAAGACAAAAAAAAAAATCTAAAAAATCCTTCACCAACGGGATTTGATCCAGTTAACTGTCCATTATGTTTCATAATGATATCCTTTTATTATTATACCAAAGTGGCCTTTTTAGACCACCAGATTCCACTAAACGCACGACGCCATCGCGGCAAGATGGCGAGACGAGCTTGACTCGTACCGAAAGGACTGGCCGACTGGCACTAGCAAAAGACAGAATTGTGTGGTAAAGGGAGAGGAAGGCCTTTACCCAGCAGTGGGACAATACAGGCTAGGTAGTTAGATAGCAGTGCCGAAGGTTCCATACAACTCGATTCCTACCGGCTTCCTTTTGAAAAATGGCACAGTCAGTATTCTATAGACAAAAAATATAATCATATTAAAGATACTACATGATGATATTACTCTGGCTTACCTTTTACAAAAATTGACCCTTCGCTACTGTTAGATAGTTTATTATTTATGTAGGTACACACAGTAAAAAACAAAAGTAGACAACGAAAAACAAAAAAAAACGAAAGTCTGACAAGTAGTCTTACCAAGGGGTATCGTATTACCCAGTAACTGGGTTGTGGAGGTCAGATAGGCAGTCACTCCATGTAAAATACTGGTACTCAGTTGCATCCGGTTAGACTGGAAGCCGACCCCAACATAGTTGGAAAAAGGCCGGGCAGATGATGATGACACAGTGAAAAACATTGAGAGACGACATTACCTATAGCGATAATCAGCCTATAATGTTCCAACTGCTGGGACACAAGCCTCCTCTCGGTGAGAGGGAGTGGGCCGTAATCCACCACGCGGGCCCAGTGCGGATTGGCAGATGTCACATGTCTTCGAATTTTTGGTTCTAGGACATGCCGGTTTCCTCACGATGTGTTCCTTCACCGTTTTGAGAGCAGTGGTGATGAAATAATTTACACAAAGACATTACCTATAATAATTGTTGAGTACAAAGAAAGGTACTCAAAAGTATTACTTACGATTTTTGTGAAAGAGCTATTCGCTTAGCTCTATGTAAATATTTTACACATCCAAAATGGGACATTTTCCCATTCAATCTACCCCTGCAGGTACGGTACAGGTACACAAAGGTCGTCCATTCAAAACGGGCGTCTTTGCTAGATGTCTGCGGGTCTCTCAACCGACATCCGTTCCTTTAGTACCTACTCGTAAATCTACGAAGAAATAACTCCATCCTCCGTGAGTGCCTATTTGAGTAGGTACCTTATAAAAATTCAATTGGTGTCGCATCTTGTTTGTGGACCTTCATAACTTTGATGACTTTTTTTTAAGGAAAAAACAAGTTAATTGAATTGGACGAAATTAGTTTTTCGTACCTGAATAATCCCAGTTTCTGCTGCACAGGAAACTGAAGATTAACTAATAAGTGGAACTAGCTATCTTAAAACGACTGAAACGAACTGAATAAATTTCAAAGGATATTGCTAATGCATTGCTTCATATGTTGGAAAAAATTGTCTGCTCAGCAACTTAAATAACGCAATGGATGTTGTTGAACTGTCAGAATGAAAGCTTTTTTTTTAAACTTTTCTTTCTTTTTTTTCTTTCTTTCTTTCTTGTTTCTTTCGGACTTACACTACTGTTAGTGTGTTACTCAATTACCCCACTGATTGGACTGTCTCATTCAATTAAGTATTCGATATTTCAGTTCGCTTTCTCAATTATTTTCATGAAGTTTTAATCCTTTATTGTTCAAGAGCTCGATTTATTTTTTTAAGGCAAGTGCCACAGGCTTATTATGAATTCACTGATAACCGGCATTGGAGCAAATATTTAATGGATCTTTCTTAATTTTTTTTTATAATTTAACTTTTTTTTTCTTGAATAAATAATTTTAAAAGCTAAATTTAAATAATAATAATATGTACAAGTTCATAAAAAGGAGGAGAAATAATCAAAGGGCATCAAAACATTCATCCGCATCGCTGTCAACAGGAAACGTGCCCAAAAGACTGGCAGCATTGCCACGTTGTATGGCAATGCTGATTCTTTGGCCAAAAAATAGGCCCGCCCTCTGGTCACGTGAAGAGTCGACCACCTGCTTGGCGATGTCTCGAAATACTAAGTATTGTTTCTTTCTTAATTAATTTGAATTAGTCTTTATTTAATTAACCTCTTCTGTACATCTGTATGTCACTGAACTCCTCCTAAACGGCTGGACCGATTTTGCTGAAATTTGTGTATGTGTTGAGTGGCTCCCTGGATAGCTTAGATTCACTGTTGAGCCCGGTAGGTGGCGCTGCTCGGGACAACCTCTGTCAGGTCCGCTAGTATTATTTAATATAATTTACTAAGGCACATTGAAGTGTTGTAGTTAATAAGGGACTTACACAGTATGCATTAGTAATTACATGGTGTACAGTCACGAGCAAAAGTATGTATACACTTGGCTTTATTCAAAGGCTATTTTCTCCTTTATTTTTGAATGAAATTTTATATTAGTAAGAACATAGCATTTTTGAACCCATAGGTTTATGTAAAGTGTCGTATTTCAACGTTGCATCCGTTATTTAGTGAAAAAATCGCAATTTAAAGTTGAAAAGTGTTGACATATTGGTGCTCGTGACTGTACACATGAATTGTTGGGTGAAGCGCTGCTGTTCTAGCTAAATCTCTGAGCAATCTGTATTTAGGAGAAACAATAATTCTTAAGCCTCTGCAAATATCCTGTAAAGAAACAGCGGAAAGATATGTATTAAATCTGTCAAGCTTTACTTAGATATACGAGTACGTAGCCGATAAAAACGTAGGATCGGCTATTGCGACGTCCCTAAAATTTATGAGTCGTGGCGCTACAGCAGTTATTTTATTGGATGCCATCGTAAACTTTTGAATTAAACTATCTGATAAAATTTGTTTAAATAGATAAGAAGTACAACGTAAAGAATTGCTTTTCTTGACAAATCTGTTAAATCGTTAAATGTAGATACATATTTGTTTTTCTCATTCATGTTAGCGAAAGTATTAAAATTTCTTTGTTTATGTTGAGTGTTTTGTTGTTCCACGTTATCGCTGATCCCCTTTTTCTCGACGAGTGTTCCTTCTGATATGTTGATATGTATGTGTTTTGGATGATTACAATTTGATTAGTAGAATTATTTTCTTCTTTGTAAACATCTTGTTTATGAAGCTTTGTGATTTCCAAGAGATGGTTCCAGTGGGCAGGGCACATTGCTCGCAGAACAGATGGCCAATGGGGCAAAAAGTTTCTGGAGTGGCGACCACATACCGGAAAGGCGTAGCGTTGGAAGGCCTCCCACAAGGTGGCCCGATGACCTTGTGAAGCCGACAGAAATCCGCTGGAGGCGAGAACACAGGGCCAGTCGATGTGGCGGAGCTTGGAGGAGGCTGGAGGCCTGTGTCCAGTAATGGACGTATTTCAGCTGAAATAATGATGATGATGATGATGATTATTCCTGAATCTGGTCTATTGTATTTGGAAGCTAACAATCAATTATGGTTACTTTGGTAAGTAACCATAAATTGTTTGTTAGTTTCTCCAAATAATTCATGGTAATGATATTCAATGCAAGCTGATTAGGATAAATTAAAGGTTCAATCTTGGCCATTGAATCGTCATTATTTTATGTTATCTACGCTTTAACCTTAGTGTTAAAGCCGTGCTCACTACAAGGCACATGCCACTATATTTTTCATCTCTCATACTCGGAAAGTAGTGTTTGTTTGATCCAAATAGCGGGTGGAAAACGCTGCTTCCCACCCTTGGGCGGGAAAGACTCATAGTAATTGCTTCCCTCCCTAGGGCGGGAATGAAATTTAAAAATAGAACTTAATTTAGTTAGGTAGTCAGCTCAGTCAGACATACGACACCCATAATTGATTATGTAAATATTTATTATGCTACTCATCAAATCTTATGAATGTGCGTTAATTAGGAGAGTTGGATAAAAAGCTCATAATGTTAACGCCATTAAATCTTTCATATTTAGCGCACAAGTTATTTTGATGGCAGTTGTGGTCGAGGCTAAAAAACATAAAAATTGGGGATTTCGAACATTCTGACTTTACCATATGGGGCTGTGAATATACATCATTTAATTATTTGACGAATTTATCCATACTTTAAGGTAAATAAGTAGTGGTATGAAGTTTTTTTGATATCTAATGTCGAAGTTTCGCGCCAATCGTGTGTGTTTACATTTTTACTTTTCACAAATTTCACACACACAGATGTAGATAATATTTAAAATGTGACAAATGTTATTAATAATATTATAAACAACACGAAAATGCCCAGGTTTTAACGTAATTCAAACACAGCTTCAATAATACGTATTAATCATTACCACTACTCAATTTGTGTTCAAAATCGCCGACCATTATTGTTTTTTTTTATTGCAATGATGTGTGAAAGCGATTATTCCAAACAATTTTTTTTTTTATATTCGATTGACTCGAGTAATTAAGATGACGAATGTAATCGATATTTGAAAATAAAATAAAATTATTTTAAGCAATAAATACAATAAGCATTGTTTATAATAATGATTTATGCTTTTCTAATATCATTTCAATATCTTCTAATATCATGTCAATAACAGACAGGCCATAGGTACCTCATTTACTGAATTTCGCGCCGAAATACTTAATTGAATTTATATTCGGAATGCGCTCGCTGTTTAAAATTATTTTAATTTATTGGACAATTATTTATTGTGGATTTTATTTTTGATACTTTCTTATAGTTTACTACAGAATTCCCAGTAAACATTTTTAGGTAGGCTTACCAGAAGTTTTATTGAGAACGATGATAATTAATTAATTCTATATATTGGATATTCTGCAAACACTTTACATTTCAATACTTTTTGTTAGTTTAAAGAGTTTTTATTCAGTTTCTACAATTTTTTTTAATTTTTTTTATTGCGAGTATCGATTAGGCTGTATGCAAGTTTGAAATAAGAAAGTTGGGTGGATGGTCAGCACTAAAAAGTGTCACGTCGCAACACAATTTTTTGTAATTTTTATCAAGATTATCGTGTTTTCTAAGTAATTTATGAAAAATGGTAAAAGTAAGAATGCAGACAGAATGATAATAATACAAGCGGGACGGCCCGCGGTGTTGACACAGAATCTACTCATGTGGCGGTGACGTGGTGAGTTCCATACTTCAAATTTAAAAAGACTAATAAATAGGTACCTATTATTCATGTAATTATTATCAATAAATATTTTAGAAAAACTACTATCTTTTACTTTCCTTAAATTCGAAATGAAAAGTAGAGTGTTTAACGCGGGTGAAAGTCATCAATTCCCACTCGGACTATAGCCGCCCTCGCTGCGCTCGGGCGTCTAAATGCCTCGTATGGGAATTGATTCCTTCCGACCCTTGTATAACAATCTACTATTCTTACATACCTTCGTAAATACTTGTCAATTATAAAATAAACTGTGCTCTAACAACGGACGCGATGGCGTTCTTCTTTCTTCCTAAATCTTGAGTTATTCATGCTCTTCATAGCTCAGGAGAGGATGGCCTTAATTAAGATCGATTGATTTGATTAAGGTTTGTAGCAAGTCTGGCTGATTATAATGTTTTCGAATCGATCTCGGCTATAAGACTTGGATCATATTAAACACCACTGTTAGAATACGAGGACAGAATACCGCAAAAAAAAGTCGAGAGGTGTGGTGGTACAATAGTTGGAAAGAAGTTCCTTTCGCTGATTCTGTAATAGTAATAATAGGCACAATAAAATAAATTAATAACGCTTTAGAAAAACTAAATGAAATAAATAAAAAACGGGCAAGACCGAGTCGGACTCGCGCACCGCGGGTTCCGTACCATCATATGTTTTTAAATTTTCATCGGCGAGGCCTATATATTCGTCAGAGAATTTTAACACTGTGCACTGCGGTGTAGTATATTGCAGTTTTATGTCAACACCATCTCTTGACCGATAGTAGAACTAATGTAAGTTTTGTTGATGATTTCTGAAAAAAGTGTGCTGTTTAGAGACTTCGTTATATTTTTCCTGTAATTTTTACATAAACTTCTGTCACATAGAAAAATTTCAGGTTTTTCTCTTTGCAAACTTCGGAGATAAGGGGGGGGAAGGTATTTTTTAAATTCTTCATCAAAAGTCGATAACTGTGCGGCCTAAAAAAAATGAAAAACTGTCTGAGAACGTGCAAACTGCGTTCTTTCATATGATACCTCACATAGTAGTAGTAGTAGTAGTCCCACTTCGAATTTTTCAGACCCCCTTTCAGTCCCTGTTGCAAAAAACCTACATATATTTTTATTTCTTTCTTTTTTGCAAAATAGTTGGGCAAACGTCAACAAAAACTATTCCAAATTTCAAGTTGATAGCATTAGTAGTTCTTGAGATATCCAGCTGTGACAGACAGACAGACTTAGTCTTACCATAAGGGTTCCGTTTTACCATTTTGGTACAGAACCCTAAAAACATGTGCGGTCAGGGGACCCTTGTCAACGAAGACACACACACATAGACTCTTATATAATACCAAGAGACTAAGAAAGAAAGTGTGAATTTAAAACGCGTTTTTAATACAGAGCCATCTAGTAGGTATACGTCGTTAGAAACTCTCATAAGTTAAGTAAGTTAGGTTAGGTAAGTTTTCGCTATCTTGGATTTTCATTTTTACCTCACTATCGGCATTAGCACCCTCAGAAATCATGAAAACGATACCCCATGATGAAACATTTTAAAATTATCGCAGCCGCCATGCGACGTGCAACTTGCAATATGGAACCAGGATCATACTGCTTTTATATTTCTATGGCCAGGATCGTCACACATTGGGTGCCTGAAGACGGGCTTCGTCACCGAAGCTACTACGATTTGGACTCGCTCCTGACCTAGCCGGGGAAGGTGCAAGATTAGAAAAATTGGAGAAGTATGGGGGAGACCTTTGCCCAGCAATGGGACAAAATAGGATAACATTTAAATAAATGAATATATATTTAGATAGGTAATCAAAGCGAAATCAGACATACCTATGGCAAATAGGACTACGTTGTTACCTACACTAACTCGCATTGTATGCACTAAAATACAGGATGGGCAACTTGGAGGTACTTATAGAACTTTTTTTTTGCCGCCGTTTTATTTGGCGGCAAAATGACAGTTGTTTCATGAAAATAATTTTGTGATATAAAAAAAAAATATTATTAGGTAAAACATTCTACTCAACCCAATCGTGTGTATTGCGAAAACTCTAAGAAAATTGCGGTCTAATTTTGGTAGAAATCACTTGCCTTCGCAGCTAACAATAACTCGTTTAGTGAATTTTGAGCAGCATGGCATTGTAACAGATAAAGCAGTTCCTCGTCGAACAGATAAAGCAAATCCTCGTCGCTCAGGAAACATGTGGTTCCAACAAGACGGGGCCACATGACATACGGCATGAGCCAAAATCGACATATTGAAAAGAATGTTTCCGGGTCGATTCATTTCGAGAAACGGTGACTGATTGGCCCCCAAGATCCCCAGATTTAACAGTTCATACTTTTTTCTGTAGGGCTATCTAAAGAGACGGACCTATGGTAACAGGCCAATGAACTTTCAACAATTAAAACAAAGTATCCGGGACACAGTCATTGAGATAACACAGGAAATGTGTGAAAATGTCATGAAAAACGCAATGAAAAGGGTTCACATCTGCCATGCTGCTAGAGTTGGATCTTTGTCTGACATTATTTTCCATACTTCATTACCGGCCCTAAATACTATACAATAGCAAGCATCGTCGAAGGTCCAACACTACTCGCCGGAAATCGACACATGTGTCCCTGCTCTAATTGTTTTTCTTTGGGTTCGGCAGTCTGCCGGAAGGTTGTGAACGCTAAATACGTCTTAGTGAATTTCTTTTCTATAATACATATTTTTATCTGGAAATAACTGAAGTTTATTTGTAACAAAAAAAAACACTTAATAATATTTTTATTTTAAATATTAAAATTTTACAAATAAAGTGTATACCTGTTATTTGCCCACCTTGTACATCAATACCTACCTACTTACATGGACATGTAAGCGATTAATCTCGTTCGTCACCCACACAATAAGCCTTGACCACGGTTTACCGTGTCTTGACTGAAGTGACTACATACATAGTGACTATGCAATATCGTCACTTAGTACGTTGACCCGAAATCAATTCGATACAAAAATATGGGAAAAAACTCACAATTGACAACCTTGTCAACTGTGTACAGTCAACAAAGGAGATAAGTATACAGGAGCGTCAGATATAGTTAAAGATTACTATGAAACCGATGGATGTTCTCGAATAAAATTTTATTAATAGAAAACAAACAGCTCATTTATTAAATTAAATTTCAGTCCAGAACATCCATCGGTTTCTTAGTAAACTTCAACTATTTCCGACGCTCCTGTATACTTATCTCCTTTATTGACTGTACATACATATGTAGTCATATATATACACGCATTACTTCCTGTGTACATATATAATAGGTATAATACATCCTTAACCAGTTTCTCGTTAATAAAAATATCGTTCAGGGTCACCTCCATAATTGGCAGGACCAGTTGCGCTTGAGTTTGTGCCTCACTGGTTTTATTGATGCAATTCGTTATGTCAGTGCAAGTGCAAAAGACGATTAAATGAATACCGACTTAGACGCACACATGCAGAAATGTTTAATATAACATGAAACCATACTTAGGTACTATCCATACTTACATACTAATCACCGTACTATTAAACATTGTATAGCGTCAGTATAGTTACACAACGCGTTGTCTTCTTCTTTCGAAAGTCAAATTACTGACGACTGAAAGAGAGAAATCGGTGTGTAACTATTCATCTGATACAATACGTTTATTAGTAAGGGGTAATATTATAAATGCGAAAGTATCTCTGTCTGACTGTTGCCTTTAACGGCTGAACAGATGTGTCATATTTGGCATAGGGAATCAAGACCAGGGGTCCTTAAAAGGCCACTTTGGCAGAATCATAAAAGGATAACATAATGGACAGTTAACCGCACGTTAATCGTATCAAATCCCATCGGTGAAGCATTTTTCAGTTATTTTTTTTTGTCTGTGCTAAAATACCAATCAATCCAATCCAAATCCAATCCCAATCTCTTTGATTATACCTACGTAGTGCAGTGAAAAAAAGAAAAACACTGACTGTCTTTGCCATATTATGATTCATAATGTTATCCTTTTAGGAATCTCCAAAGTGGCCTTTTTAGGCCCCCTGGCCCCTGGACATCGGACATCGGATGCTTTTTATCGCGGTAGTAGCGAGCGAAAGCTAATCTATACATATAATAAATATGAAATACGTGTTTGATCATGTATTAGATACAATAATATATTATGTTTATTTGAGCGATGGTTTTATCAGTAAAAGTAAATATAATTTGCTACTTCAATTTGAGTTGAGTTTAACTCACCTAGTGGCACATTTGCTTGTATGAATTCTGTAAGTCGTAAATAATGGCTAATTTAATCATAACTATACATATCAAAATATCGAGGTTTGCATGAAAACCTTTCGGAATAAATGCTCACATTAACATTCACAGGGTATGGGGGGCCCGTGGCTAAATAATAACAGCCGCACAGGTCGATCGATCAGGTTAAGCTACGCTTGCCGCGGTTGGTCTGTGGATGGGTGACCATCTTTACATACCGTGACCCCTCCGTGCCTCGGAAAGCACGTTAAGCCGTTGGTCCCGGCTGTCATTCGTGGATCTTTGACAGTCGTTACAGGCAGTCAGAAGCCCGAAAGTCTGACAACCAGTCTTACCAAGGGGTATCGTATTACCCAGTAACTGGGTTGTGGAGGTCAGATAGGCAGTCGCTCCATGTAAAATACTGGTATTCAGCTGCATCCGGTTAGACTGGAAGCCGACCCCAACATAGTCGGGAAAAGGCTAGGCAGATGATGATTATTATTCACAGGGTACTTGGTTAAGAACATCTAAGCATTCTAAGCGGTCACATAGACAGTCACGAAAACGAATTTATTTTATAACTAGCTGCGCCCCGTGGTTTCACCCGCAGAAGGCTCGATTCTGTGGGAATATCGGAATAAATCCTATCCTATCCTATGTCCTTTCCCGGGACTCAAACTACCTTTATACCAAATTTCATCTAAATCGGTTCAGCGGTTTAAGCGTGAAGAGGTAACAGACGTAACAGACAGACAGGCACACTTTCGCATTTATAATATTAGTATGGATTAGAGGTATTTTTGACAGATTGAAACCGAGATCAAACTTGATCTCGGTTCCTGATTCCTGGTTCGGGACCTGTCTGTGTTGCGTGTCGTGTCGCGCCTGTTTGAAGCAGCCTTAACAGTATTTCTTTGTTGAACCTCTTTAGTTTTCTTCAATACATCAGAGGGGCAATTCTCGTAATTTTAAGAACATTCACAGTCGTGAATGTTCTTAAAATTACGAGAATTTTTTTTGTCAGGTAATCGAATTAAGGCTGTTTCAAACAGGCGCGACACGACACGCAACACAAAGGCACCGCAAGTCGCGCAACGAGCGGTGCCTTTGTGTCGCGCGCGATTATATCGCGTGTCGCGCCTGTTTGTAGGAGCCTTAATTCGTTTACCTGACAAAAAAAAATGTTCTTGAATCGTAACTGTTACCTATGTACTTGTCCAATCCTACTAATATTAGGTATAAGACTGCCCATTGTTTCACACTAAGTATGTAAAATTTCTACAAATTCACATTTGTAATTCGTACGGTGTAAATAATAAAGAATTTTGGATTGTAATATATTTTTAATATAAACATGAAAGTTTGTATATTTGGATGTTTGGAAAACGACTGAACGGATTTGTATTCTCTTAGACCTCATACAGGTCAGTGTGCCAGTGACATAAATACATAGACTAAAAATAGAAGACTGATTTTAATCGATATGAAATCGATAATTATTAATATTGGTTTTTCTGTAATTAATTGATATTTTATTTATTAATATGACTGTAATTATATGCAATAGCTTAAAGTAGTGAATTTAATTACTTTGAGTTAAATATTTAGTGAAAGGTTTTATTTTTGTAACTGTGTAATCGATTACTCAATTGATAATCTCACGAAAACTATCTTTCTCATATTTCTCCGCTTCCAGATTGCGGATTGAGGTGATTTTTCATATTCTAAGATAAAAAAATAAGACTAATTTTTTAGAACATATCTCAATTCATTACATTTGGGCCCACCGTTTTCCTTGGCACACAGATAGTTTATAACCTGAATTACATAGGATACTTTTTATCCCGGTCGTACGTTCCGGTGGAATAACGTCGGACGTGGGCGAAGCCGCAGGCAAAAGTTGGTTTATAATAAAACTTCTGGCTAACAAGCAAGACGTATCGTTTAAAGTGTGGACAATTACACAATCATAGCATAAAAATTGACAGAACTAAAAACATAACAGCGCGAAACGAGTCTATAATGAAACTATACCAACCAACCTTCTTAAAATAAGCTTGCAATATTGTTTTTCTTCATCCAATTAGAAGTCTATTGCAACTTGTGGTTTATTACCTACCGCAGCGGTTTGTACGAGACGTTCTTGCTACGGCAGTCAGAAATTGGTAGAAGTACATTTTAATAATTTATAGCCTTTTAAACAGTATCTTAGTAACCTGAAATTCACAAACTTGAAAGTGTGAAATTATTGTTAAGCTAATAGAGTTTGAAAAATTGTGGCAACTTATTATTTTTACACAAATAGGTATCATCATAAATAGCATCGCCATACAACGCGGCAATGCTACCAGACTTTTGGGCACTTTTCCTGTTGGCAGCGATGAGAACGAATTTTTTGATGTCCTATGATTCTATTCCCTCTTTTTAGGGTTCCGTACCTCAAAAGGAAAATACGGAACCCTTAAACTACCACTTTGTTGTCCGTCTGTCTGTCTGTCAAGACCCTTTATCTCGGGAACGCGTGGAGGTATCGTGTTGAAATTAAGACCATATACTCTCAGGTCTGCGGTCCCTTAAAGCTGTGAAAAAATCAAACTTCTAAGATAAAATAAAAAAAGATACGGCCGTTTATGCCGCAAAAAAAACGTGTATTTCGACACTCTCAAGGGAATTAAAATGTATAGGGTACTTCCCGTTGACCTAGAATCATAAAATTTGGCAAGAAGCAAGGTCATGTAGCACATGTAAAGGAAAAAAAACCGGGCAAGAGCGAGTCGGACTCGCGCACCGAGGGTTCCGTAACATCCGGGTTTATGCATAAGGTTTATGTTTATGAAATTAAATGTTTTTTTTATTTTTGAGTTGATTGAATGAATGGTAAATTGTGGTTTACGATTTATGACGTATTAAAAAAAAACTACTTACTAGATCTCGTTCAAACCAATTTTCGGTGGTAGTTTACATGGTAATGTACATCATATATTTTTTTTTGTTTTATCATGCTCTTATTTTAGAAGTTACAGGGGGGGGGACACACATTTTACCACTTTGGAAGTGTCTCTCGCGCAAACTATTCAGTTTAGAAAAAAATGATATAAGAAACCTCAATATCATTTTTGAAGACCTACCCATAGATACCCCACACGTATGGGTCTGATGAAAAAAAAATTTTGAGCTTCAGTTCTAAGTATGGGAAACCCTAAAATTTATTGTTTTTTTTCTATTTTGGGTGAAAATCTTAATGCAGTTCACAGAATACATCTACTTACCAAGTTTCAACAGTATAGTTCTTATAGTTTCGGAGAAAAGTGGCTGTGACATACGGACGGACAGACAGACATGACGAATCTATAAGGGTTCCGTTTTTGCCATTTGGCTACGGAACCCTAAAAAACCGTGATAAACTATTTACATACCTACGTACGGAACCCTCGCCTCGGTGCGCGAGTCCGACTTGCGCTTGACCGGTTTTTTTATGTATAGACGTACATATTATTGATATTATTTAAAGTCTGTTATCTTATATATTATTTACTATAATATTACAGTAGTAAATAAAGTAATTGTTAAATAGGTATAAAGAAGCCTGGAGAATAACAATTTACGTATTTTTATGTTCTTACTTACATAATTGACGACTGCACGTAAATAAATAATACAACAGTAATTTATTTGTGTTAGGTACTCGAATAAAATTAAAATTAGCGTTTCAGTTTACGATCTATTGTTAAAATAATATGACATTTATTTTTTCCAGTTTATACCTGTTTGAATTTTAATGAGCGCATGACTGGGTTTTTTGGGCATTTTACATTCGGTAATTTAATGAAATCAAAATGTTTTGATGCGGCACAAAAATGATCCCTGTCAAAACAAGATTAGGTTGAACTGAACCATAGGCACTCAGCACCCTAATTGCATAGGTAACACACGTTAAATCTCAATTAGAGATATTTTGAAGGAAATTGCTAATCCATTGCTTCATAATGTTTGAAAAGTTCGTCTGCTCAACAATGTAAATACCGCAATTAATGTTGTTTAACTGTCAAAATGAAAGGCATTGCAATTGTAATTCACAATTGAACATTCTTAGGCCCATTCCTGTACAATACATTAAATATAGAACTAATTATCTATAATCTAAATTACTCATCATCTACCTAGCCTTTTCCCAACTATGTTGGGGTCGGCTTACAGTCTAATCGGATGGAGCTGAATATCAGTGATATACCTACATGAAGCGACTGCCTATCTGACCTCCACAACCCAGTTACTGGGTAACACGATACCCCTTGGTAAGACTGGTGGTCAGACTTTCGGGCTAAATTACTATAGTTGTGAAAAAATTATAAGTAGGTACTTAAATATTTACTAACCATTGACTATGCACAGACAGAAAACCTACTTATTGTCTGCAAATAGAACTGCTAACATGCTATTTTACTTATATTTACCTAAGTTTTAATTTAGTTTTTACGTTAAACTCATTATTAATTTATTACATTAAGTATTTATGCACTTTTTAACCTAAAGCACAGGTTCAACCTAGTTCGGGCAAATTAGCAACAGAGCGCTATTCTATTTAATTATTTAAATGCCTTAAAACTATCATTACAGGTCTAAACCTAATGCGATAGCCAAGTCACACACCCAAAATTAAAAATAAAGATCATTGTTAGTATGTTATGATTTTAATTTAGTTTTATAATTTGAATTTAATTTATATTGTTTTATTTTATTAATTATTTTTATATGTATTTATTACTAGCTTCTGCCCGCGAGTCCGTCCGCGCGGATGTCGGTCTTCGCGTGGATGGTTTATTTCTCCATTTTGAGTAACTCTGACAATGACATCTTATAAATATCTATTGGACCCAAATACGGCTAAGCCTATAATAATTAAGGAGATCCCTCTATTGAGCTACTGCTGTTGAGCTCGCGTTTTGTAGTAAGTATTTTTGTCATAGTAATTCCGACCTTGATAAGTAGCATGTAGGTAGCAGTAAATTACTGACAGTGACGAAAAGTTTACAATAATAAAAAAGTGATCGTGACAATGCGACAGAAAGTTAATTGAAAGCTTCAGCATACACAACATTGTTAGTGAGCTCGTCCGGAATATGAACATGAAGATTTCTTGGACTGCTCACACGGGAAAGAGCTACGTAAAGTTGCCCGTGTGAAAAACAACTCGCGGTAAGATCTACGCCAGCAACTCCCTAGGAGTTGCTGGCGTAGATCTTACCGCGAGTTGACCTTGAGCCTTATTTATTGTCATGGCGTAACACAAAGCTACAGGAAACTGTATTCTCTTAAATTGAAATGGAAAATTATCCACTGCGGGTAATGCAACGTGTGTTCGCGGTTCTACAGAACAACGTCTATGAATAAAACTGAAAAATAAGATTTTTTTTTCTACGTATTTTTCCAGGATAAAAAGTTCCCATTTTATGGCCAGGATAATAAGTTATAATTATACCAAGTTTCATCGAAATCGAACCGTTAGTTTTCACGTGATGCCTGCATATACAGACAGACAGACAGACAGACAAAATTTTTTTTAATCACATATTTGGGTTTGGTATCGATCCAGCAACACCCCCCGCTATTTATTTTTTCAATATTTTCAATGTACAGAATTGACCCTTCTACACATTTATTATACATATGTATAGATGATTAAAATTTAAATTTTATTTATTTTAGATGTAGAACATATTATGATCTGAAATGGATTGAAATAAATTATTTTGAATTTGAATTGTGAACAATAGTACTTTTGCGAATTCACCCCAGCATGTCAATTTCGACCTGAATATAATTGATGGTGCGAATTGCTCGAGTCAGAGGGGTTTTGATGATGGTACGGCCAGCAGCACATTAATTAATTGGTAAGCTATTAATTGTAAATATATCCCCTATTTATAAATAAACGATTATTATTAATAATTGTGTTATGCAATTACGCCACCTGGTGGGATTATGATTACTCCCTTTCAGTAAACGCAGTAGGTATGATTATATCAAAAGCATCATTATTTATTCAGAATGTGGTCTCTAGTCGTCTCTAATACTATTCCATCATCAAGGTGTCGGTAATCTGTTTTGAGTTCGAGACTATTTGATTACACTAAGGACAGAACTATGTAAATTAATTCATCAGTTATTTACAAGAAGGTTGATTTATATAACTTATATTAAGTTTATAAGTAGAGGTACAATTTGTGTTTGTAAGTACGCGGTAATCTACTGAACTATTGATCTGATACCGAAAATTCTAAAGAAGCTAGTCTAATACAAGAAAAAACTGGCCAAGTGCGAGTCGGACTCACACACGAAGGGTTCCGTACCACAAGGCAAAAACGCCGAAAAACATGTTTGTTGTATGGGAGCCCCCCTTAAATATTTATTTTATTTTAATTTTATTATTTAATATTAAAAATACCACTGAGTATTTTGTGAATAATTCAAGTGCCTACCTGTTGCCATTTTTGATATCGAGCAAAAAAGGGCAAAAAAATCACGTTTGTTATGGGAGCCCCCTTAAATGTTTATTTTATTTTGTTTTTAGTATTTGTTGTTTAACATGTTCGATTTTAAGGCAAAAAAAAAACACTGTGCTGCGGCAACAGAAATACATAATTTGTGAAAATTTCAACTGTCTAGCTATCGCGGTTCTTGAAATACAGCCTGGTGACAGACAGACGGACGGACAGACGGACAGACGGACAGACAGCGAAGTCTTAGTAATAGGGTTCCGTTTTTACCCTTTAGGTACGGAACCCTAAAAACTAACACCTTTCTACTACATCCGAAAAGTGGGATCGATAGAGTACCTACCTACTAAATTGTTTTGATTGTTTACATCACTATTTTCTTTTTAATTTTGAGTACCTACTGCACTAATGATGTAAAATTAATTTTAATCTAACATCAATAAAATTACGCGATTTGACAATGTCAGTGTCTGCCTTGATCGTTTGTCTAGCGTAGGCAATAAAGCCTCGTAGCCGCTGCGTAGACCCCGCGTAGAGGCTGCGTTGGAGTCCCGTAGAGGCTGCGTAGGAGTCTCGTAGACTGGCATCGCAAACAATATAAAGGGCATCATTCAACGGTCGAACATTTTTTACCCAAAAATGAAAGTGTCGACCAAAAAAACATTCTGTTTTCTTATGTAAAATAATTAAATAACATCTTGAGCATTTTTCACTTTTACAACAAACGTCTACAATTAACGGGTACGACATGAATGATGTCCTTTATTTTGATTCGATTAATACAAAATAAAGGGTCTTCAAATACTTAGATAATCGCAAAACTATTTAATCCTTTTACCCCATACCCCAAAATTATAAACTGTTTGGGGCAAAATGATGAGTTACATAACTCATCATAAGCTCTCAGACAAGTTATTATTAACTTACGCAAAGGCTTTTTTTTATAGCAAATTAAATATCGATTCAGCCTCCTGAGGGGTAATTTCGGAACACACTAAGTAGCAATGGCTTTCATTTTGTCATAACTTTAATTGCGTTATTTACATTGCTAAGCAGACAAATTTTTCGAACATAACAATATGAAACAATGTATTAGTAATACGAGTCATCATCATCTGCCGAGCCTTTTCCCAACTATGTTGGAGTCGGCTTCCAGTCTAACCGGATGCAGCTGAATACCGCTCCACAACCCAGTTACTGCGTAATACGAAACCCGTTGGTAAGACTGGATGTCAGACTTTCGGGCTTCTGACTATCCGTAACGACTGTCAAAGATCCACGAATTACAGCCGGGACCAACGGCTTAACGTTCTTTCCGAGGCACGGAAGGGTCTCGGTATGTAAAGATGACCCATCCACAGACCAACCGCGGCAAGCGTAGCTTAACCTGATCGGTCGACCGATATCGATATTAGTAATACGAGTATCCTTCAAAATGATTTAGATTGTGATTGATAGTGTGTTATGCAATAATGGTGCTGACACCAAGTATCTGGGGGCCTGAAAAGGCCACTTTGGCAGAATCATAAAAGGATAACATTATGAATCATAATATGGCGAAGTCAGTCCGTGTTTTTCTTTTTTTTCGCTGCAATCAAAGAGATTGGAATTGGATTTGGATTGGATTGATTGGTATTTTGGCACAGACAATAAAAAATAACTGATAAATCCTTCACCAATGGGATTTGATATGATTAACTTAACAGTTAAATTTCCATTATGATTCATAATGGTATCCTTTTATGATTCTGCCAAAATAACCTTTTTATTCCCCCAGATCAACAAATCTACAATTTGTCCGCGACTTGAGATTTAACAGATGCCTGGTTTCGAAGTAACTTACCTTCTTCAGTAAGTAACTTACGTAAAGCTTAACACATCTTAGCACCCAAAGCCTAAGTATTGGGTTCATGCAATTTTAAAATGTCGCTGAGAGCTTTTTTACATAATCCTTTTATGTAGTAATGGTGCGAACACAATTACGAAATTGTGTAAAACAAAACACTTGATGACGGTCAGACAGGCTTGCAGTATGCTTGCAGCAGGCTTGCAGTATGCTTGCAGTAGAGTTGCAGTAGGCTTGCAGTAGGCTTGCAGTGGGCTTGCAGCAGGCTTGGAGTATGCTTGCAGTAGGCTTGCAGTTGCAGCAGGCTTGCAGTAGGCTTGCAGCAGGCTTGCAGTAGGCTTGCAGCACGCTTGCAGTAGGCTTGCAGCAGGCTTGCAGTAGGCTTGCAGCACGCTTGCAGTAGGCTTGCAGCAGGCTTGCAGTTTGCTTGCAGTAGGCTTGCAGCAGGCTTGCAGCAGGCTTGCAGCAGGCTTGCAGAAAGCTTGCAGCAGGCTCGCAGCAGGTTTGCAGCAGGCTTGCAGTAGGCTTGCAGCAGGTTTGCAGTAGGCTTGCAGCAGGCTTGGAGCAGGCTTGCAGTAGGCTTGGAGCAGGCTTGCAGTAGGCTTGCAGCAGGCTTGCAGTAGGCTTGCAGCTTCTTTAGTCTTTATGTCTGCAAGGATTATAAACATCCTAAGCATAATCAACCTATAATGCTGCACTGTTGGGACACAAGCTTCCTCTCGGTGAGAGGGCGTGGGCCGTAATCCACCATGCGGTCCAGTGCGGGTTGGCAGATGTCACATGTCATCGAATTTTTGGTTCTAAGACATGCCGGTTTCCTCACGATGTTTTCCTTCACCGTTTTGAGAGTAGTGGTGATGAAATAATTTACACAAAGTAAAGCGAACCGTACCTACGATCTTATACCTTGTAAGCAGCGGCCGTTGCCTCTGGCCCATCACTGCTCTTAATCCACAATTAACACAAATTGTTCCAGGTACCTTTCTGGTTATTTTTAGTATACATAGAATTCAAATAGAAATAATAGGTGCAATGCTATCCAGGTAGACACCCACCTAAAGCTGCTAAAGAAATTAAGCCAGTGCTGCATTGTTAACGCGACTAAAAGATCCGTTGATAACAGTCTATTGAAAAGTAATCGAGTCGGGCACAAAGAACAAAGTCGACGCTTAATGAACGCCGAACTTAAAAAGAAAAGTACGATACACAAAGGCTAGCAGCCGATGACAACTAGTAATTTACCTAACTACAATTAACGTTTCCCGCTTTTAGTCCAGCCGCCATCTTGATATAGTGGTGCCGATTCTGTTGTTCACAAACTAAACTAAATTGAAGTTCAGTGCATCTTTTTCTTTCTATTTCATTAAGAAAAGGACATAAGATAAATTTTAGTTTAGTCCTGTCAAATTGATCAGCGCCTGACCTAAATTGACTTTAGTAGACAAGTTTTTAATCACGTCTAAACTTGTATGGAGCAGTGTCAGGCGCTGATTAATTCGACAGGACTAAACTAAAATTTATCTTCTATCCTTTTCTTAATGAAATAGAAAGAAAAAGATGCACTGAACTTAAATTTAGTTTAGTTTGTGAACAAGGAAATCGGCACCAGTGTCAGTTGTGTGTATAGTGTGTGTATGTGTGTTTCATTTTGACAGTTCAACAACATCCATTGCATTATTTACGTTGTTGGGCAGACACATTTTTTGAGCATATGAAGCAATGGATTAGCAATATCCTTCAAAATGATTCAGATTGACATTGATAGTGTGTTACGCAATTAGGGTGCTGCACAGAGCGCGAAGCGAAACAAAACTGGACAAAAATATGCGAACAAAATGCATTAATTTTTACAAAGAATGCCGTTTATGCTTAAAGTATGGCACAATATACTTAAAATCCCATTATTTCGAAGTACAATAATATAAAAACACAGTTACAGTCGCGCTGCTTTTGTTTTTCTAACAAAATATGCGGGTACTTTTATAATGTGTGAAGGATGCGCTACTTACAAACAATATTAACATTTTCAATGAAATAATAATTAATGGTAATAACAATATCCATTGTTTAAATATATAATGAAGAATAGTATTGTTTGTTTGTTAATTTTACAAAAACTCACGTGGTATATTCTTATATTTATTAATTATTTGAATAATATAGAGAGAAAGAGAGAGAAACATGTTTTTTTTTTGAAAAAGTTGTCCTTGTCAATCTCAGTTTCGATCTGCGTAGCCCAAGATTTTGAATATTACCTATCTAATAAATCTATGTCAAAATGTGTCAGTCGTATCAGATATGGAGATTATTTTAAAACGTTGTCATAGTAACAACAATTCTTGCACTGGATTTCTTAAGTCCAATGTTCAGAGCAGTGAGTCAGTCTATCATCAGTCTATATTTATATACATACGTAGAGACTAGACCGTCTGTACTACATGTATCATAATTAGTACGCAACTATCAATCAGGCGACCTACTCGTGATAAAGACTTATACATTTTCATCTGTATACAACAGTCTATTAATATTCTAACACTAGCATTTCCCGGTCACGAAAACCAGGCGATAAAAGTATTTTTAGCTTTTGCTACTAACATCGTTATATTGTAACCTTGCGTAGTTAAAATGTTTATAAACACGTCATTGACTTCTTCTTTTTTTTTACTACTGTGTTTCTTATTGGAATTTAATTCAATCATAATTATTTACTGAATTAATAATGCACAATTAATAATAAACAAAATGTCATCGTTACCAACTGTTTCCCGTTTTAACATATTATGTATTAGGTTTGTTCAACAGTAAAAATGCAGAATGCTAAATATTATCATTGCAAACCCTGTAATCTCGTAGACAAAAAACACAACAATAATTAACGCTCTTTAGTTTTACGCGAATGACGTTATCGGTCTGGTCGGTCCCACTCCAACGAACGATAAAGCAAATAACAGCAGTATGTGAAACTATGTTAATGTTAGCAACACAGGCTCGTCGGAGGCGCCCCGCCACGGTCGACTGCACGCAGTACATTGACAGCTGAAACCGTCAACAAAACGGGAATATTATTGTGTTGTCTGCACAATACGTTCAGTAAACCATTCACGCTTACGACGAAACGCGGACAACACGTGGCGAGTAATATTAGCGCGACAGCGGCATGCTACACCGCACGCTAGCAGTCCGGCCACAGAGTCACACCGTGCGACACACTGTGCTCCCATGCGTGCTCCGCGCTGTCACAGAACATTCATGTTAGTTCCCGAAGTGCACGACAACACCGACAATGAGCAGCAACCGCAAGTGGAGGGAATATGTGACGGCACTCAGTGGTTCGTACAATTTATTTTTATTTATCATGTGTGCAGTGCGTGCGTTTTAAAATAGTTTTGTTATTATTTATGTTTTTGGTGCGCGTAAATATATATACTACCGGCAACACTACGAGTTTTGAATACTGTGCACACTCGCGCACTTTACTGTCATTAATTTATCTTTTCGCTGAAGTTACTGTGATTGTGATCAAAGTTCGTACTTTGTGTTATGCTGTTCAGTTCCACAAATTGCCTAATAGTTATCTTGAATTTGAATCGTTTATTTTTCGTAAGAATATCGAATTCTTACGCACTGTACAGGCATTTCAGCAAAATAAATTGTTATTTTCCTTCATAATTAGATATGTCCCCATGTTTGTAATCTAGTTCAGTAGGCAAATATATTTGTTATTTAAAATCGTTAGAAATACCGGTACCTAATCTAAATATTTCCTTGATAATATTCGTTAATCACATTATTTAATCGGTATGTTAGTGCTATGGCAAAAATCTGGCAAAGGTCTGTGTGGTGCCGGACTTAAAGAATAGCACTGCCCCTTACTTCCCGTGGGTGTCGTAAAAGGCGACTCAGGGTCGTACCGGAGAATGGGTAGCAGCGTTCTCTATGTATTCCACCATCATACCATACTGCGATCGCCAACCCGCCTGCCAAGTGTGGCGATTATGGCAAACCCTCCCAAAATTGGGGGAGGCCTATGTCCAGCAGTGGATGTCTATCGGCTGAAACGACGAACGACGATGGCAAAAATGTACGGAAATAAAATTATGTATCCAGTGGATCATCATTGATGTGCCAGTCAGTAATAAATTTCACATTAGGTACCTACTGTCCATTGTCGCACATGTAGGTACCGATAATGTTTACATGTCGGTATTTTAAGTAGGTAGGTACACACCTGAAATTGTAGTAGTGGGTACAAAGTAGTAAGCTGTTTACGTTATAAATTAACATCTTAAATATATATTTACATTTTGCATTTCAACATGTCATCATTGGCATTTTTGAAGTAGGTAATAAAAAAGCATGAATGTAAAAATCTAATTCATGTTGCTTAGTAACCACCGGGCCCGTGAAAGATGGAGGATCCTAGGCAAAAGCCTCATTAGCTTTTTCCTAGGAATGCGACAGGACAGGCTACAATTTTTTTAAATACCGTAATTATCACAATTTTTTCATATAAAGCTGCACCTGTAATGGTCGGTTCTTAGATGGGTGACCATTATTTACAACGAGAGAATCCTAGGGACCCAGTATCGAGACTGGCAAAGCCTTCGGTCGCGGTGGTGGCGTCGCCGGTCGACTCTGTTCCAGGTAGTAAAACAACAATGCCTTTAAAACCAGTCTTAAATTTAGCAAACTAAAATTGACGAGTCACAACATGTTTACTCTTTATGTTAAGCAGCATCTGATCAGACAAACGGACGATGACTTGCCATTTTATAAACTACTTATATAATACCCTTACATTTTATAAAATACCTACTGAATTTCAGTATCTTGCATCATTCGTTTGGCACTTTTTACACGATTTGATAAAAAAATATGACAGATTATGACATAACCTTAACGATATCTGAAACAATCTAATCCTGTATTCCTGCCTGAAAATATTATATAAACTGTGACTTAATCATAAACCTTATTTTTCGCGTGTCTAGTAGCCATTTTTTTAGCAACTGACACACCTTCATTAACTAATGGGTCTCTGCTAATTATTTCTAACAAAATAATTAAAATTTTCGGGAGGTACAGACTACAACAAAAGTTAGTGTTTTTATATGTAAGTATAGTGTTTTTATATGTAAGTACTAGCTGTGCCCCGCGGTTTCACCCGCATAAGTGTCGATCCCGTGGGAATATCGGGATAAAAAGTTGCCTATATGTTAATCCAGGGTGTCAGCTACCTCCAAGCAAAATTTTATCAAAATTGGTACAGCCGTTTAAGCGTGAAGAAGTAACAAACATATAAACACAACACACACTCACAAACTTTCGCCTTTATAATATTAGTGTGATTAAAAAAAATAAAACTATGAGAACCAACCTATAGTATACTAACTAATTCTACAGTGAAAAGTCTAATGTCCTGCGAGCTAATTGCCCAAAGGTAAACCAATCGGAGCACGCGAAACTCACATGACTTTGATTTTCGCGTGCTCCGATTGGTTTGAGCATGCTAGTAATGAGCATGTGTGTCAGTACACTCAGTACCTTTACACACTATCAGTAGCAATGGCTTTCATTTTGACAGTTCAACAACATCCATTTCATCTTTTACGTTGTTGAGCAGACACATTTTTCGAACATATGAAGCAATGGATTAGCAATGTCCTACAAAAAGATTCAGATTGTGATTGAAAGTGTGTTACGCAAAGGGTGCAGTATCGTTAAGATTTAGTTACGAAAGATCAATATTAGCAAGTTTTCATTAGTAAAATACTATGTCGATCGAAAAATAACGAAAAAACTGGCCAACTGCGAGTCGGACTCGCACACCTGGGCTTCGTGCCACAAGGCAAAAACGCCGAAAAAAAAACATGTTTGTTGTATGGGAGCCCCCCTTAAATATTTATTTTATTTTCATTATTTATTATTTAAGTTAAAATACAACTGAGTATTTTGTGAATATTTCAAGTGCCTACCTGTTGCCATTTTTGATATGGAGCAAAAAAGGGCAAAAAAATCGCGTTTGTTGTATGGGAGCCCCCCTTAAATATTTATTTTATTTCGTTTTTAGTATTTGTTGTTATAGCGGCAACAGTCTAGCTATCGCGGTTCTTGAGATACAGCCTGGTGATAGACAGACAGACGGACAGAGACAGACAGCGAAGTCTTAGTAACAGGGTTCCGTTTTTACCCTTTGGGTACGGAACCCTAAAAAGATCCGTTTTCCCAATGTTTATCGGCATGAGGGGTGTCTTTTGCATTCTTACACGTTCTTTTTGTCTAGACGTTATTAAGATCTAGACTTAAATTCAGCAGTCTAATGGTTTTTATTAACAAATGTTTCTCCAGTCAGAAATTGTACAGTGTTTGTTGATATTAGTGGTATTCATGATGTTTTTTGCAGCTCTTAATCAATAAAAATATACTGTTAAAAATAAACTCCAGTTATTTCCAGATAAGAATATGTATTATAGAAAAGAAACGTATTTAGCGTTCACAACCTTGCGGCAGAACTAATAGCAAGCATCGTCGAAGGTCCAACACTACTCGCCGGGAATCGACACATGTGTCCCGGCTCTAATTGTTTCTCTTTGGTTCGGCAGTCTGCCGCAAGGTTGTGAACGCTAAATACGTTTCTTTTCTATAATACATATTCTTATCTGGAAATAACTGGAGTTTATTTTTAACAATACCTACTCCTTAAGGGGTAGATATGTTTTTATTATGATTACATAAATGATTATATGTATAAATATTAAAGACAATTAAAGGCAATTCCGGTATTTTAAAAAACATTCGCATTGTTTTTCTTCTTAGCGTCTCGATGGCACTTTATATGGACTTGGCCCAGAATTCGGTTACGTGTTTGGTGCCATCACTAGCGTCCATCAGCCCCTGTAACGTGCAGACAACAGAACACACAGGACATGATACTAAGCGTCTAATTTACATACATTTTTCACAAGTTTTTGCCATTGTTGAAGTCGCTGAGATGAGATGGCGACTAGATGTTGAACGTTTCGGCCTTCAGGGGGCCCAAAAAGGCCACTTTGGCAGAATCATAAAAGGATAACATAATAGACTGTTAACCTCTAAGTTAATCGTATCATACCCATTTGTGAAGCATTTTTCAGTTATTTTTTTTTGTCTGTGCTAAAATACCAATCAATCCGATCCAAATCCAATCCCAATCTCTTTGATTGTACCTACGTAGTGAAAAACAACTATTACCAATTCTTCAGGCAAGTCAGTCAAGCTCATGACATATATTTGCCCATCTTTTGAGTTGCTAACGGTCAGGAATGTCAATGTCATAACTATTCGTATTTCAACTTTCGATATAATGCCTTATCTGTTATCATCACCGATATTGTTGAGATTATAAAAATTGCACGTTGCTATAGGATGACCCAGTACCTAAGCACTGTAATTTATATAATTTCTAGCAGCGCCCGGCGGTTTCACCCGCATAAGTGTCGATCCCGTGGGAATACCGGGATAAAAACAATCCTATGTCCTTCGCCGGGATGCAATCAATCTCTCTGCCTAATTTTATCGAAATCCGTTCAGAGGTTTAGGCATGAAAAGGTAACATAAAGACAGATAGACAGACAGAGTTACTTTCGAATTTATAATATTAGAATGGATTAATTTTTTATTGCTTTTATCAAATTTTATGTAATACTTAGGTAAGTCTTCATTGCTACTGACGATAGTAGAATCATAAAATGTAGGTACTTACATGAATATTTATTTGATCATTTGCGTCATATTTGAACCGCCATGGTAGATACCTATTGTATAAAATGGAATTACTTTAGATAGTTAATTTGTTTTTAATTAGTAGGGCCACCTTTTGACATCTGCAAACACTGCAATGGTTTTGCCAATGCGCTGCTGGAGTGTCTGTAATTTGCAAAAAAAAACATATTTTTTCATGTTTCTGATAAATTTTATCATCTTGCGCTATATAATACTCCTAATCCTAAAAAGATAAACTTAATGGTCGATAGGTTTTGTGCAAGTGGGGCTTCTGGCTAAGTAATAACAGCTGCACGAGTCAATCGTGCCGAGGTTGTCCGTGGATGGGTGACCATCTTTATATACCAAGACCACTCCGTGCCTCGGAAAGCACGTAAAGCCGTTGGTCCCGACTGTCATTCGTGGATCCTTGGCAGTCGTTACGGGTCGTCAGAAGCCCGAAAGTCTGACAACCAGTCTTACCAAGGGGTATCGCATTACCCAGTAACTGAGTTGTGGTGGTCAGATAGGCAGTCGCTCCATGTAAAATACTGGTATTTAGCTGCATCCGGTTAGACTGGAAGCCAACCCCAATATAGTTGGGAAAAGGCTAGGCAGATGATGATGATGAGAAGGTTTTGTGCAATAAACACCCTGCTTAGCCAACTGATGAGAAGGTTTTGTGCAATAAACACCATGCTTAGCCAACTGATTGCAGTCAGTGGCTGTTGCTACGCGAGCCTCTGGTAACCATCCTCTTTTCATTCGTAATCCTATAATTTCTATAATAGCCTATAATGTTTCCACTGCTGGGATACATGTGCTTCCTCCCTGTGAGAGGGAGTGGGCCGTAATCCACCACGCGGGCCCAGTACGGGTTGGTGAACGTCACATGACTTAGATTTTTGGATCTAGGACATGCCGGATTCCTCACGTTGTTTTTACCCGACTGCGCGACGAAAAGGAGTGGTAATGTGTTCATCAGCCTATGTATGTATGTTTATATGTTCCTTTGAAGCACTATACAGACCAAACGCCTGGGCCGATTTTTATGATTCACACGTTAATCGATTCCTCTTAGTCCGGCGAGTGTCACTAAAGATATGACGTTAGTGAAAATTCAATATGGCGACTACTGGACGCCATATTAAATATTTTTTTTTAATTTTTTTTTTTAAACCTATCGAGTGGGGTATCAAAATAAAGGGTTTTAAAAGGTGATTACAAAAATATATACAATATATATACTTAAAAGCAATTCGAAGTGACAAATCGCAAAAAAAACCTACCAAGAACTAAATCGTCTGCGAAATCTTTCAAATTTGTAAACTAAAAAGCTGGAAATACCAAAAGTTATTTAAAAAAATCAAAAAACCCGACTGCGGTAAAAAACTTAAGTTAAAAGAAACTGAAAAGCTAAAAACAAGCCTATTTTAAATTAAATAAAAGTTGGAAGCAGGCGGGACCCACATCATTTTTATTGTATTTTCAAATTCAAATGGGTCCCGCCTGCTTCCAACTTTTATTTAATTTAAAATGGGCTTGTTTTTAGCTTTTCAGTTTCTTTTAACTTAAGTTTTTTACCGCAGTCGGGTTTTTTTTCTACACCGTTTTGAGGGCAGAAGTAATCCTTTATTTACTTTTAACGATTGGTACCATACCAACAATAAAACAGGACCATAGCTTATTGAATAGTTAGCTGATAATAACTACCCGAACACGATAAAAACTGCGTGAGGTTCAAGTGCTTATTGTAAGGGATAATGATGAACTAGAGTTTGGTTACGTTAGAAACGTCAAAAACAACGAACAATCAAAACGACATAAAAACATGCAGAAAAAGATTTAAGATTGAAAATAACGTGAACTTGTGACGATTAGACGCTGTTCAAGAAGTCTTAAAGTGAAAGTCAATGCATTTATTACAAATAGGCACTGAAAAGGACATTTTTAATGTAAAAATTTACATAGAATTGATTCTAGTCGCCCCTTCCAAAAGGCAATTTCGTATGGAGAAGAATGGGCAAGAAACACCACCGTCAACATTAATGTTTTGTCTAACTGACATTATTCACATGCTTACTTTCGTTGCTAACGAGACATAGGCAAAGTCGAATAAATCGAGTCGATTTAATTATTACATCAATGACACACGAAAGTTTTGTAAACAAAACAACAGTGAGTATCGAGTATTTATAAATAATATTCAAAACATATCAGAGAATAACCGAAGAGTCAGCAGATAAAAATTTTGTTCAACATTTTTTCATTTTCTGAGGACCATTTTGTACGAGGAAAAGAAGGCGCTTGCAGGTCAATCGCGATGTGATAGAAGGTAACTGGTTATTTATAATAACAATGTATTCATCTGTACATAATACAACATATTTTATGTATAGGGTGGCAGGTATAATAACAATGTATTCATCTGTACATAATAGGTACAACATATTATATGTATAGGGTGGCAGGTATAATAACAATGTATTCATCTGTACATAATACAACATATACGTATAGGTTGGCAGGTACATCGGCGCACAATGTTGCCAAGGAATCAGTCTATGATTGTGAACGCCCTTGTGTTGAAACTTTTCGTTGGTTTCGTAAAAACATAATTTGCTGTTCCATACATTTTGACCTCGTAGGTACCTATTGCACTTTTCTATAAAACAGCAGATGTTTTACACTAGGAAATCTTGAATTATGTTCTTTCTATAACACATCCCACCTTGTATACAATAGACATCGTCGATAAATATGGAATATTTTGATATCAATCAATTTTCAATTTGTCCTTAAACTGATATCAGAAATCTGACGCTTCACTCGAGTAAATATAAATTTTTATTTCATTTCTTACCAACTGTAATGATAACATTGTTTATACCAGCCCGTGAAACCATGCTGAAAATTGGTCATGGTGGAAAATGTTTCTATAAACACCATTCGTAAGGGATATCGTCAATTGTTTGATTCACGCATAGAAAAAGTTCTGTCTACCTAAATCCAAGATAATTTACATTCACTTACTCAAAAAACAACTGTATTTTTATGGCCCTTTAAGTTAAGTTTTGAGTGATACATACATCCTAAATAAGTTTTGGCTGCAATGGAATTTGAACTTTGTTGTATTTAAGATCGAGTTCGTTGATCCAAAACTTGATGATTATCTGATATTCTGAATTGAAGTTTAGGTTTTTATATTTAAGCATTTAAATAGACAAAGATATCATTCGAACATGGATACGGTTATAAAAAAGTCTAGTCAATAATTATCTGTTATTTTTTGCAATTTTCTTTTTATGTGAGCCAAAATTACCAAACTAATAACAGTTAGCTGGTTCGATAATCAGTTACTTGAAATGCATTATAGATAAACCGCCCATTGTGTCACCCTTTGTTCAGTTTCTTTAATTATTATTGTAGTCTTGTATTTTATAATCATTTGACATTTCATATGTTGCACCTACCATGTTTTGTCTCTGCATCACCCTAAGGTTGACTGGTAGAAAATGCCTCAGGCATTAAGTCCGCCTTTGTACAGTATTTCTTTTACTTGTGCATAAAGTTTTAATAAATAAATAAATAAATAAATTATGTCTGTAATTAATATGGTGTACATAATATACAGTATTCTATTATATTCTATAAATTAAAAGTAAATTAAGTAGGTATGTTGGTGCAAATATAAATTAGGTATATACTTCTATTGAAGTGTTATAACGTGGAACGTAATGATACCTAGCATACAACAATAACATTTTTCTTTTATTTTCGACAAAAGAATTAGGTAAGTTTAACTTTCTCCTCTTGTATTTTTGTTAATGTTATACAATATCACTTTCCCAGAAGTAATTGAAGTGACACTTTTTATAAAGAAACGGAAATACGAATGAAAAATAAATATTAAATAGCCTTGACCGAAATTTTATGGTTCTTAATAATTTCAGCACCATTTGTACAAACAACGCCTTATAACAGAATAAAATAAAACACAAAATACTTCATTTGAAGTTATGGAAATTGCCTTAAAATGTAAAGAAACTAATTACATAAATAAACACCACTATAACGTTTACTTTACTCGTAGATTTTTACACGCTGAACTTCTCATAAAAACCTACTATTGGACAACGAATAAAATAAGCTACGTTTATGTTGAAAAAAGAAGTAAAAGGAAATCTTTTCGTATCATTAACTTTTTCATTTTATTCCTCTTTTTACACGACAATTATAAGGTTGTTCGTCTCTAAAAGGACAAAAGGATCGTGTAATTAAATTTTACACTTTAAAAAAATAACGTTAAAAACGGTAATATCAATTCAGAAGCGACAGAGCCTCGGGCGAAGTTAGGGTCCAGCCGGTCGATTTTGTAAAAATGTCACCGGGAAAACTTAGGTGAAGTGAGTTTGTTTTTGCTAGGAATAGAAACTATTGACAGCTCACTCCACACTCACTTCACCTAAGTTTTCACGGTGAGATTTTTACAGAATAGCACCGCTGTCACACAGGGAGCTGGAGACTATTTATTAGTATTTTATAATAACCCACTTACACCAACCATAAACCATAACAACACGCCTGTATTCCCTGAAGGGGTAGGCAAAGATGCAACTTTAATACAGACGCCAGCACATCAAGCTACCCGAAACTGTCTAATTTGCCCAATCAACATTAAACCTTATGCTTTAGCGATAAAGTTGAAAATCTATTAAAGAAATTTGACAGATTGTAGTAGCTTGATGCCAATCCAATGCTTCATGTGTTCGGAGAATTTGTCTGCTTAACAACGTAAATAATGCAACGAATGTTGTTGAACAGATTTCCTCAGTAGGCACCTACTTCAGCAAAATATTTTAAAAAGAGTAAATCTGCCTACACCTCTTTGTGACAAAGTAATCGAATGACACACTTCAGGATAACTAAAGCGTAAGATCTTTTTTTGTTTTCATCATAGGTAGGTACTTTTTTGCCCTATTATTTTTATGCTATTGTGAGGGAAAAATAACTACCTATGATTAGGAGCATTAAGGGGCTTGTTGCTAAATAATAACAGCCGCACAGGTCGTTCGATCAGGTTAAGCTACACTTGTCGCGGTTGGTGTGTGAATGGGTGACCGTCTTTATATACCAAGATCCCTTCGTGCCTCGGAGAGCACGTTAAGCCGTTGGTCCCGGCTGTCTTTCGTTGATCTTTGACAGTTGTAACGAGTCGTCAAAAGCCCGAAAGTCTGACAACCCTCAAGGCATTTGGTATTACTCAGTTACTGGATTGTTGAGGTCAGATAGGCAGTCGCTCCATGTAATAAAATACTGGTATTCAGTACCATCTGGTTAGACGGATGCTGACTCCAAAATAGTTGGGAAAAGGCTAGGTAGATGTTGACGATAAGGAAAATCCTATTAAATTCGTAGATACTTAGGTGATGTGTGCCCTGGGCCCTTGAGCCAGTAAGACGAAGTCGCGGCAGGCCACGTAAGGGATGGGCCACGGGATGAACTAGATTCCGTCCAAACTAAGGACGACGCCCGGCCTCGCGAAATATGGAAGGATTGCAGGGAGGCCTTTACCCAGGAGTGGGATAGCGCAGACTAGAGGAAAATGAAATATAAAAATACGTAAAGAGTAGATACCCATGTTTAAACGATATATGACGCAACTGGTATATACGTTATTGTTCTTATTTAAATTCACACTGCTCACGCATCGCATATAGCATACAAAAATACTGGAAATGTTTATTTGAGTTCTGAATGTCAACATCCAAGGATTATATGAGGAAATACCAGTCTCATGTTTGTTTTTGACAAAAATATTATTTTTTTGTATGAAGAAATATAATTTCCTCAAGTACAAACTTGAGAATGGGGTATGCAGCTGTAAATTTCACGTAGGTACCGAAGTAATAAAAAGAAATATAAATCAATCATGTGTTCTCTGCACCGTGATTTTATAATTTGCATACAAGCAAATTTAATAAGTTAACTGTCAAAAGATTGCTTGAATTTGCAATGCAACTATTTATATTGCTTTTGTTTGACAAACAAGTAATAAGGTGATTTCTTCCGCTATGTTTGAATCGCTAGAGGTATATGCGATACAATTACGGTGCAGAAGTTCTTCAGAATGTAGGTATCCTATATTCTTTATCATCAGCGTACAGCAGTCCATTGGACGTAGGGCTCTTTAATTGTATGCGCCATTCAACTCGATTCTCGACAGCTCTCATCCAGCTGCGACTAGCCACTCTGCGAAGATCGTCGCTCCGCCTAGCCTGAGGGCGTCCTATCCTATATCTACATTGTACTGTTTGTTTTTTGTATCAATTTACTATATAATTAACAAACCCAAATAAGGAAAATTATCATGTTATTTTGCTAGTAGCTATCTGCTTGTATTTATCTGTGTAACCTCAACCTCATACCTGCTATGTCTACAAATTATTATCTAAAAGTTCCGATACTTTCTTTAAGGGGCTTGCATAACCTAAAGCGCGGTCACTGTCGGACTGCATAGAAAAGAAAGAGAAGCCAGATGACACAACGCTGGTAATTTATTGAAAAATATGAAGCAATTATTTAATTACAAAAAATCTATTGTTTGGACTAAAAAACTAAAACACTAGTATTTTAGTATGTTGTTTGTAGAATAATCTGACCAAAAAACAGAATGATTGTATGTGTAGTATGGTTTTTATTGTAGAAAGAAAGTTTTCAGAGGTATCTTCATGATTTTTTTCTATCGTATCAAATTAGTTGTATTATGTTTTCAATGTCTGTGTGGTGCCGGACTTAAAGAATAGCACCACCCCATACTTCCCGTGGGTGTCGTAAAAGGCGACTAAGGGGCGTACCGAAGAATGGGCAGCAGCGTTCTCTAAGCATTCCACCACCATACCTTACTGCGATCGCCAACCCGCCTGCCAAGCGTGACGATTATGGCCAACCACCCCTTTTGGGGGAGGCCTATGTCCAGCAGTGGACGTCTTTCGGCTAAAATGATGATAATGATGATGTTTTCAACACACTATCTACTTAGAAGAAGAATATCATATATTTTTCTGATTTTGTTTACTGTAGTCGATCACTACTATACTTCTACTACTATGATATACTTTTATTGTTTCTAAAACTTGCGTTTTTTGCGTTTAGGTCCTGTAAGACCCTTAAACCCGATTTAATTTAGGTACATAATTATAATATTTTACGGATTCAGTTTCCAATAATAATAAACGTAAACAATGATACAAAAACAACAAAGATGGTACGTTTAATTTATTCGTTCTTATCTGGCGGGTACCATTATATTCAAATTATATACCAAAGACAAACTTATTGTTACTCTTCTTAACAATTCACATGGTACAATTATATCGGAGCGACCATAAAAATAATATGTATTATAGAAACAATTGCCGTAAATTCATTTTTTCTTATAAATTCATAGAAATTCACGCTTCACGGCTCGTTTGACATTCACGCAAATTATAATGGGCGTTGAAAAACTTTCAGGCGATGTACTTACATTTACCTAATTTAATAATGTCCATGAAGCCACGCTTCTATTATGCTAATTTTTGCACAAAGAGCCAACATAAATTACCTCACACTTATTCTAAATCATCTTCTGCCCGCGACCACAGATTACTAAATAGTTACTTCGTAACAGATACATCACTCCCATACAAAAGCGAAAATACCTACGCTATAATAGCCTACAAAATCTTACTAATAATACCAGCTGTTTGCAGCGAGAAGAAATGTACCTTAAGCTCGCACACAGAGAGTTGAGATTGTTTTGCCCGCCGCGTAACCCACGTGCGAGCGCGTCATCGAGCGAATGTGCTAGGGTCGTACCTATGATGATATTGGTAATAAAACGAATGTTGTAGAAAAACAATAATTTTTTATTTGTTGATCAAATATGTTCTATTTTAATAAAATGATAGATGCATTTTTTTCCTTCCCTGAATTCCCGATTATTAAATTTTATGTCGAAAATATCCGAAACCGCGTAAATAATTTTAATTTTCCCGCCAAAAGCTGACACCTGTCACATTGCTTCATTAGATACTGTCCACCCTTTGCCTGTGTCGTAAAAAAATGCATGATCTCTCATTATTACTATGTTGCAATATTCCAGGAGCTGATGAATTATTTTTAGAAAAATAACAAAGGACGAAGGAAAGCCGTTATTATGTGTTTCTTTTACAATAGGGCCCCGGTACACACACATAATTATACGAAACTGATCCTTAGGAAATAGCAAACGACCTCTCCTTTCGGCCAATTCCATTTGGCAAACGATGCACCAAACACCCTGTATATTTTCACAGGTAGTACGTCGTATAAGATATGTACTTAATTGAAATAACTGAACACCCCTAGGGTCATTGTACTCATCATTATGAACATCTTTTATTATGGGACCAAACCAGAAATCGCGAATAAAACCGTGTGCGTTCGGGGGCCGAAGGAACGAAGTTCCTCACACGACACTCGCACGACCGCGAGAGAGAAAGTGGCATGGTGGGGGAAACATAACGCTTTTCCATACGTGACGATTTCTACCAATTAACCTACCGCAAGAAGCGTTAAGGAACTTCGTTCCAAAAATTAGCTTTTCCCTACATTTTGTTGAGCTATAGGATCATAATTAATGTATAGAGCAGCAGTTTTTTCTAAACAATTACACGGTTTTGTCAAAAAACGCCATGCATTTGGATAGCCGTTATTGTGTAACCGTTCACCGGTTTCTTAGGAAACCAAAGCTTGAATCCTTTTTACCCGACTGCGCGACGCTAAGGAGTGGTAATGTGTTCATCAGCCTATGTATGTATGTTTATATGTTCCTTTGAAGCACTATACAGACCAAACGCCTGGGCCGATTTTTATGATTCACACGTTAATCGATTCCTCTTAGTTCAGCGAGTGTCACTAAAGACATGACGTTAGTGAAAATTCAATATGGCGACTACTGGACGTCATATTAATTTTTTTTTCAAAACCTATCGAGTGGGGGTATCAAAATAAAGGGTTTTAAAAGGTGATTACAAAAATATATACAACATGTATACTTAAAAGCAATTCGAAGTGACAATTAATATTATTTCAAGTTAAACAAATATCAACTGTATCTAAATGGTAATTAAGTTAATCTCAGAGTGACTAGCACTTTTGAAAAAGTTATAAAATGTTTGAAGTTGTAGTGTAAACTGAACTTTACTGTGTAGGGTTTAAAGTTTTTATTTTTTTTTTATTTGCCATAAACTCATATTTGTGTACATGTTTGGCAGGTAAATCGCACATTGTATAAAATTTAACCAGTGAATAGCACTATTGGAAAAGTTATAAAAATGTTTGAAGTTGTATTGTAAACTGAACTTTACTGTGTAGGGTTTAAAGTTATTTCCATAAACTTATATGTGTTTACATTTTTTGGCAGTTAAATCGCGAAGACAAATTACATTGTATAAGATTAATATTATAAGTAGTAGGTAGGTATGTAGTAATAAGGTGGTGCATTGTTTATGTAAAAGAGCGCCTCTCGCCATCAAACGTAAAAGTTTGGCGAGTTTAGATTTAAGTTACACCTCTGTATTTTGAATATCATTAAATAAATACTTAAAAAAAAAAAAAAAAAAAAATCGCAAAAAAACACCTACCAAGAACTAAATCGTCTGCGACATCTTTCAAATTTGTAAACTAAAAAGCTGGAAATAAAAAAGTTATTTAAAAAAATCCGACTGCGGTAAAAAACTTAAGTTAAAAGAAACTGAAAAACTAAAAACAAGCCCATTTTAAATTAAATAAAAGTTGGAAGCAGGCGGGACCCATTTGAATTTGAAAATACAATAAAAATGGTGTGGGTCCCGCCTGCTTCCAACTTTTATTTAATTTAAAATGGGCTTGTTTTTAGCTTTTCAGTTTCTTTTAACTTAAGTTTTTCACCGCAGTCGGGTTTTTTGATTTTTTTAAATAACTTTTGTATTAATAATTAACGTTAATATAGAACCAATTATGCCTGTCGTGTTGCAACGGCTATCCCCATGTCCACACGACCACAGCAAATGCCTTCCGGGAGTTAACTGTTTGAAACTTTAGTTAGCAAGTCGACTTACTGTTAACGTTTGTTTACACTGTGCTAGTAGGTTGCAAACTATGCTTTAATCGCTATTGTGAATATTCCAGCTGGTCACTTCCGTGCCTATCGTGGCCCATATGGATTGGTACCAGGAAGTTGTGTCACTGCATCGAGTGATGCACTTAGAATCAATCCTTTAATAATACAGTATAATAATCTATCCACTTGCATACTGCATAGTATGGGTTTGAAAGATAGCTCTTTCTGGCAGTGTTTAGTTTCATATATTATGTCTCTGTATGTACATATTTGGCCCGCATTAGCATAGTAGGTACTGATACAAAAAGTGTGTCTTTATTGAGAAGCTGTAGCATGATAACTTATAGTGGCTATACCTATAACTTAAGATAATGAAGTCTTTTAAAAAAAACTAGTCTTGAAATTGGGACCTAGGGATAATAACGACTATTTAACTAGTTGTTAAGGAAAAATACTAGCATAAAAACTTGTTTAACTACCTCTTTAAAATTTTATTTTCATTGACACTGATTTATAATTGCAAATAAAACATGGTCACAAAATACAGATAGTTCAGAAGGCAATCACATGTATGTACTTCACTTTTCATACCAACGCTCGGGCGGCGCGGGCGGTCGCGCTAGGGTTGTCAACTTTGGCTTATGCACAAAAAACTAACGTGGTAGTGGCATTCGTATCTAGTTGTTTGATTTATTGTTGAGCTTATTCTAGTATACAATACAAAAAATAGTATTACAATACAAAAAGTTTACAGAACAAAAACATATAAAATTTTACATTTGTCAATTTTCACTATCGAAAATCCCTAATAACTTCAAAACGGATTACTTACCCTATTTACATAATTTATTTTGCCCTATCCGTTTTAGACCTAAACCTATCAAATTACACTAAAAACAACACAATATACACAAACAAAAAATCATGTTTTCAACTTACGTCATATTTGGTGGCGTGAATTTACCTTACAAAAAAGTTACTTCGTTTATACTGATTCAAAATAGGAAACTATTATATAAATCGAGCTTAGATAGGCATTTTTTTGTTGCTCCATTTTTGCACATCACAGACGCGTGTCTCAAGCGGATGGTACCCGCGCTCGCACTACTCCCAACCCATCCGAGATAACGTGTCCGTAAGCGGTGTCTATGTGTGTGTTGATCGAGCGCACTTTGTATGTAGATTGACTTCTGTACTATCTGTATTTTGTGACATGGTCGACATTAAATGAGACGGCAAAAAAATTGCTTTGTAATAAAACTGAAACCTGAATGAATAACCAAGTACATAAGTATTTTTAGACCGGAAAAATCTACTGTTTTATATAGAATGTATTGTAGGTACCTGGTTAACGTTAGTCAGTGATAGATACTCCACCGAATGTAATTATTGCCAGGAATGGTTGCGCAAACTACGTAGGCATATATTTTTGGCATCAACTGTACAGTCACGAGCAAAAGTATGTATACACTTGGCTTTATTCAAAGGCGATTTTCTCCTTTATTTTTTAATGAAATTTTATATTAGTAGGAACATAGTATTTTCGAACCCATAGGTATATGTAAAGTGTCGTATTTCAACGTTGCATTCGTAATTTCGTGAAAAAGTCGCAGTTTAAAGTTGCCAAGTGTTGACATATTGGTGCTCGTGACTGTACAAGCAGGAGATTGAAGTATATTTAGAAATATAGGTTTTTATTTTCGAATGTATGTTAAGTTTCTTCCTCTGTAGGCATTGAATAAAGACATAGAAATAATGTATGCCTCCCGTTTCTTAACGTAGCTCGTTTCTTTATTAAAATTATTGCTCAGATTTTTTTCTATAAAATGTCGTAGTCAACTTGAGTTAAACATATAAATATTAAATGGGATCCTTTCTTTTCGCATAATGTTCTTTTTCCTAAAATACTTTGGCATCACTATTTTGGTATAATTTGTTTTGCCATTCTAATACTTTGCCATATTTTTTTTGCATACAGTTTATGTTGGCATAATAATCTTGAAGGCTAATTTGTTTTGGCATAAATTGAATTCGCATAATACTAAACTAAAGTAATTAAAATTAAAGTATTGTCGTAAAAATTCAATATGTTCTGCTACTAGGCGACGTAGGGTGCAAGAGCGAGCGAAGGGCACCCCGAGGTCCGGTTTGATTAGGTTCCTTTAAACCCTGCAGACAGAAATAGGAGCCCCGCGCAGCAGGGCTCCGTCGACCTGACGTCGTTAGAAATAAAACATGCAGCATGCTAAATTTGTGCTTTAGAATGTTATGCTTAATCATTATTATGATTAGAGAAATTATGCTTAAAAAAATGATGCGTAAGCTATAGTATGCGTAAATAATGTTATTCGAAAATATAATTGGGAGAAACAAAAGTATACTTATCAAGTTATATTAGGTCTTAACATTTTATGCACTTCAGCATATAATATTAAACCACACTATTAAATTGTTCGCTATTTATTTTGAATTTGATGCTTAATATTAATAATTACAAGAAAGCCTATGATAAGAAATTCCTAAAACTTCTCAATATGAAAGTCTTCTTTTAATTAATCACGATAGAAAAGCGAAAAGCGGCCTTCCAAGAATTTGCTCTCCTCAGATTTTCATAAATAATTACTTCTCTTGGAAAATCGTAGTCTGTTCAACTCATGGAACTTTTTATCGGGTTTCTCCGAAGGAGAGAGCCTTCAAGTAACCCGTCACTACGTGAGTAGGTTGCTGTTATGTTACGTTTACTAGAAATTGTTTACATTTTCCCGATTCTTCTTACACTGTGGTTTTTACTGTCTTCCTTTTAACATGCAACTCATTGTATCAATTCTCTCGCCACAATATATTCACCTGAATATAAAGATGACTGATAAATACCGTTAGGAATGATATTCAGCCCGCATTATTCAACAAGGCACGGGAGAAAACCATAGGTCGTGTCTTCGCACGAATATTGTTTTATTATGAATAGATAACACACCCATAGTTTTGTTAAAACATCCAATAATGGCATATCTAAATGTTTGTGTGTTTGCTTTTGTATCTCAATGTTTATAACAGAAGACACGAACTCGATATCCGTCATTTGTTTTGTATTATAATAAATAAATATTTTAGATTTTTTGTAAACATGTTGTTTGGAATAATTGTTATATATTAGCTGGAGAATTCTGAATGGTTTAAGGACCTCTTGACTTTACGGGAACTTGAAATAGGTGCCTACCTACGCTTCCGATTTTCACCATTATGGTGTAATACAATATTGAGGTTCCTCGGCACTTCAAGGCATCTTGAGAGTTATCTGAAGTCATGTGTAGGCCAATTCAGTGTCAAGTGTATCACTCTTTCGTAATTAAAAAAACCGGTCAAGTGTGTTGGAATTATGAATATTATTCCTTAGAAACCAAAAAGTTTTAAGTAATTAAATTGTTCTTTGTAAACGGTATCTGACACTGACAGCGATGAATATAAAGATACAAGTCGAGCTCGCGCACCGAGGGTTCCGTACAACGTAGGTATGTAACTACAAATTTAAGGTTTTCAGATGTTTTCCTTTACTTGTGCTACATGACATTGTTTCCTGCCAAATTTCATGATTCTAGGTCAACGGGAAGTGCCCTATAAATTTTGATTCCCGTAACTTAGAAGTTCGATTTTTTCACAGCTTTGAGGAACTGTAGACTTGAGTATATGGTTTTAATTTCAACTCGATACCTCCACGCGTTGTCTGTGTGGTGCCGGACTTAAAGAATACCACCACCCCTTACTTCCCGTGGGTGTCGTAAAAGGCGACTAAGGATCGTACCGGAGAATGGGCAGCAGCGTTCTCTATGTATTCCACCATCATACCATACTGCGATCGCCAACCCGCCTGCCAAGCGTGGCGATTATGGCAAACCCTCCCAAAATTGGGGGAGGCCTATGTCCAGCAGTGGACGTCTATCGGCTGAAACGACGACCTCCACGCGTTCCCGAGATAAAGGGTCTTGACAGACAGACAGACAGACGGACAACTAGATGGGTGTCAATGGTAGTTTTGAAATTACGAATTATTTTATGTTGATAACATTTTTATGATTACTGGCCACTAGCCCTGCCCGTGTGTTAAATTAACGGTCGTCCTACTCGACGATACCTAGTCCTCTGGTATCGAGAATTCCTGATTAACACAGAAATATGATTAATGATAAAACTGGGAAGCTTGATAAAGAAACGATAATTAATCATCTACCTACTAATTAATAGGAGGCTGAGGTTAACCAATTAACAACAGTCGGAAATGATTTTTATTTAGGTTAACGGGAACTTTTTTATTTAGAAAGTGATTTTTTGCGATTCAGGTAGTAGTTCAACATCGTAATTGGCAACGATTCAGAATTCTGCATCGAGAACATTCTAGACAATTTTTTTTTTTACGTTTTGTTTATATTTTCTATACATAAGTATAGGTACTACACAGATTGCTCTTTACTTTTTATTTTCTTTGTAGGTGAACGAAAAAAGGTGTTAAAATAACATAAGCCGTAATGACCGTTTTTATTTTTGCACTCGCTTTTTCCTTACCAGATAAGCTTTATCAATATACGGCACATTTGCATCGATCCAACCTGCGCTCCAAAATACAGTTTTTTGTTAGGAATTTCCATGTTTCATTATGTCATAACTTAAGAGCGAAACCCTGTCATTGATATTGGTGTAGACTGACATATTTTTTGGTTTCGTAAATCTCTTTTCAGGTAGGTAAAGAATAGCACCACCCCATACTTCCCGTGGGTGTCCGTGTACGTAAAAGGCGACTAAGGGGCGTACCGGAGAATGGGCAGCAGCGTTCTCTATGCATTCCATCACCATACCATACTGCGATCGCCAACCCGCCTGCCAAGCGTGGCGATTATGGCAACCCCCCCCTCCCCCTTTTAGGCCTATGTCCAGCAGTGGACGTCTTTCGGCTGAAATGATGATGATGATGATTTCAGTGTTGGTCCCATAGTAAAAGTTCATCAGTTTGATGGTCTAAAACACATCTTATAGTTTTTCAGGTTATTTTTTTAACACCTTATATAAAATACACGTATATACATAAAATCACGCCTTCTCCTCATGGGGATAGGAAGAAACTACAGAACGCCACCTGCTTTAATCCTTACATACTTTTCGTTCAAATAAAACTTTCATTTACCGCGTACCGGAAGACGTAGCGTTGGAAGGCCTCACACAAGGTGGACCGACGACCTTTTGAAGGTCGCAGGAACCCGTTAGATGCGAGAAGCAGAGAACCGATCGAAGTGGAGGTGCTTGGGGGAGGCCTATGTCCAGCAGCGGACGACTTACGGAATCTTTGGTCAACTGGACCCAGTCGAAGTGGACCCACGGGATCACTCAATTTAATCACATTTTGAATAGGTCGACTGGACCCACTGCCCAATTTCATCATTAGTACTGTCACGGAGTAAAGCCGAATCTTTTAGTTTTATTTCTATGACTTAATGATGATGATGTTGATAACTTTCTTTTAATTTCCTTTTATAATGTTTCCAGCTACCTTGATCACGGCGGCGGCAGGCACCACAGTGGGCTGGACTTCGCCCACTCTGCCCATCCTACTGGCCGCAGACTCGCCGATACAGACATCGGCGGATCAGAGCTCATGGATCGCCTCAATTATGATATTATGTTCAGGTACTATCTTCTTCTTTTTTCGATTCAAATTACTCGGGCCCAGTCCAGCGACATGTTACCTACTGCGATTAACGTGGCCAAATCGCAGCATCAGTGGCGTTTAAAAGGACTTTAAAAGTAAACATGTTTGAATTCTAGGGATGCTTCAGCAAACTGGTCATATTCTGACCTAATCTATCTGAAAATACCTGCGATAACTGGCATTCTATATTTTTTCTACCGCTTATAATTTTTGGTACTTTTTAGGGTTCCGTACCCAAAGGGTAAAAACGGGACCCGATTACTAAGATTTCGCTGTCTGTCCGTCTGTCCGTCCGTCCGTCTGTCTGTCACCAGGCGAAGATCACCCTGTTCTCAGGAACCGCGATAGCTAGACAGTTGAAATTTTCACAAATTATGTATTTCTGTTGCCGCTATAACAACAAATCATCATCATCATCATTTCAGCCGAAAGATGTCCACTGCTGGACATAGGCCTCCCCCAAGTTGGGGGGGGGTTTGCCATAATCGCCACGCTTGGCAGGCGGGTTGGCGATCGCAGTATAGTACGGTGGTGGAATGCATAGAGAACGCTGCTGCCCATTCTCCGGTACGACCCTTAGTCGCCTTTTACGACACCCACGGGAAGTATGGGGTGGTGCAATTCACAACACAATTTAACAACAAATACTAAAAACAAAGTAAAATGAATTTTTAAGGGGGGCTCCCATACAACAAACGTGTTTTTTTCGGCGTTTTTGCCTTGTGGTACGGAACCCTTCGTGTGCGAGTCCGACTCGCACTTGGCCAGTTTTTGTTCTAGTTCCTATATTAATATGACCACTACCCATACAGTTGAGTCATATCTACTGATACATGGCTAATCAAAGCCAGGTCAACCCATTCATGTTTGTGCAGAAACAACGAACGCTCTGTTTCCAAGGACTTTGACCACAACCGATAGAAAATCGAACGTCACGTGATTTCAATCACAAGTGATGAGAAATAAATCAGGCCACGCTTATAAAGAGCAAATACAGTCATATATGCAATCCATATCGAGGCTATCCAATTACTTGCATTACCTTAAGGCCAGGATATTCGAGCGCAGTAGGCATTTAGCGTTACCTCCCTCCGCGCGTGGCAAGTTCCGCGAACGCGCAATTCGAATGAACTCGCTGACCCCGCTGCTGCCACGGTAATTTCATCTACAGTATTGTGACTCGGCCCTATTCTTGAAATATAGGGCTGCTCGCCTACAGTATTTTAATTTCATCATCCTACTTTAGTTTCTTTCTAGTTTTGTGATTGTAAATATTATATTTTTTTAATATTATTTATAAAATTTATGTTAAAATATTTCTGGTGTCTAGTTTTTAGGGAAATATAAATATAGCAACATAATTAATTTTATTACCTACCAAAATTTTTCTTTTTAGGGTTCCGTACCAAAATGGTAAAACGAAACCCTTATGGTGAGACTCAGTCTGTCTGTCTGTCTGTCACAGCTGGACATGTCAAGAACTACTAATGCATCAACTTGAAATTTGGAATAGTTTTAGATGACGTTTGCTCAACTATTTTGCAAATAAGAAAGAAATAAAAATATATGTACGTTTTTTGCAACAGGGCCTGAAAGGAAGTCTGAAGAATTCGAAGTGGGCTACTAGAGCAGTAGTGGAAGTCTACTAGAGCACGTGGGGTATCATATGAAAGAAAACAGTTTGCACATTCTCAAACATTTATTCTTTTTTTTGGGCCGCATTGTTTTCGACTTTTGATGTAAAATGCAAAAAAAAAAACCTTTCCCGCCCTTATCTCCAAAGTTTGCAAACAGAAAAATTTGAAATTATTTTATGTGATAGAAGTTTATGTAAAGATTACAGGAAAAATAAAACGAAGTCTCTTAATAGCATACTTGTTCAGAAATCATCCATAAAAGTTATATTAGTTTCACTATCGGTCAAGAGATGGCGCTGACATAAAACTGCAATATTATACACCGCAGTGCACAATGTTAAAATTCTCTGATGAATATAGGCCTCGTCGATGAAAATTTAAAAACATATGATGGTACGGAACCCTCGTTGCGCGAGTCCGCAGTCCGGTGCGCAGTTTTTTAATTGCTACCTAATCTTTTCTTTCATGACTGTTATATCGCTTCCGCACTACCCTTATGAATGATCCGTTTTGTCGAATTTTTGTCTGATAATAAACTACTGAAGGGATTTTGATGGAAGTTTCGATATTCTGTAGCTTTGGTTTTCATCCATCACATAGGGTATGTTTAATAACTAATTTATAGTCCACGAAGTCGCGGGCATAAGCTAGTTATTTATTATTAGTTATATACTTTGGACTAAATAAATTCTGATAAAACTCATTACAATACAATGCACAGGATAATACATTCTTTATTAGAAATAAGAAATACTAAAATACTGCTCTGTCAAAGACGTACCGAGATCAAATAATACACAAAATGTTAGTTAGGTATTCATCCAAATTTATTTTATCCCCTTCAAAGTATGATCCTTCAGAAACGACACACTTACACCAACGAATAACCAAATCATAAAAACATTTTTTAAACGCTTTTTCCGGAATTGAGCTTAGTTTACGCCGCGAGTTCTCCTTCGTTCGCTAAAATTCGTTCACATTGATGGCCTTGTGCGAAGGCGCAATATCGTGGTGCAAGATCCAACAGTTTTCTTTCCACAAATCTGGCCTTTTTTTCGAATTTACTCTCTCAAAAGCCGCATATCGCTCAAATAATATATTTTATTTAACGTTTGACCTTCCGGTATGAATTCCGAGTGTACAATACCGCGATAGTCAAAGAAAACAGTCAACATGACTGACTTTTGATCGACTTTGGCCGTGGCGTGGTTTTTTCGGTTTCAGTTCAGTTGGAAGGCGCCACTCCGAAGCTTGTTGACTAGTTTGCATGTCAAACTCGTCTCGTCACCAGTAACAATGCGTTTCATGAATGTTGGGTCGGAGTTGACTCGTTCTAGTATGTCTTCAGCGACTCATAAGCGATTGAGTTTTTGGATCACGTTCTCCAGCTCCATCTCCACTGGTGCTTTCCGTTGCTTCAGAGTGTCTGAAAAATAGATCAATGCTAAAAAAACCGGGCAAGAGCGAGTCGGACTCGCTCACCGAGGGTTCCGTAACATCCGGGTTTATGCATAAGGTTTATGTTTATGAAATTAAATGTTTTTTTTTTTTTGAGTTGATTGAATGAATGGTAAATTGCGGTTTACGATTTATGACGTATTAAAAAAAAACTACTTACTAGATCTCGTCCAAACCAATTTTCGTTGGTAGTTTACATGGTAATGTACATCATATATATTTTTTAGTTTTATCATTCTCTTATTTTAGAAGTTACAGGGGGGGGGACACACATTTTACCACTTTGGAAGTGTCTCTCGCGCAAACTATTCAGTTTAGAAAAAAATGATATTAGAAACCTCAATATCATTTTTGAAGACCTACCCATAGATACCTCACACGTATGGGTTTGATGAAAAAAAAAATTTTGAGTTTCGGTTCTAAGTATGGGGAACCCTAAAATTTATTGTTTTTTTTCTATTTTTGTGTGAAAATCTTAATGCGGTTCACAGAATACATCTACTTACCAAGTTTCAACAGTATAGTGCTTATAGTTTCGGAGAAAAGTGGCTGTGACATACGGACGGACAGACAGACAGACAGACAGACGGACAGACAGACAGACATGACGAATCTATAAGGGTTCCGTTTTTGCCATTTGGCTACGGAACCCTAAAAAAAACCTACTATAGACGCATTCGCAAGCTTATCCTATTACTAAGTTTTATAAGTAATTAGGTAGGTACCTATGTAATGTATATTATAATAAAAAGATCATCTATAAATTGAGCCATCGTGAGAGGCCTGGCAGATGTGAAACATCGAAATTATTTTAGACGAGCTTGCCCCGCTGTTTTACTCGCGTAATTCAATTTCCCGCAGGAAGTCAGTCAGTAAGTCGGTAAGTCAGTCGGTAAGTCGATCGGTAAGTCGAGTAGTAAGTCAGTCGTTAAATCAGGAGGTAACAAATATCTACGTACACTCTACTATCAACAACATCAACAACCTTGCATTATTATTATAATTTATAGAATAGATACAGTAGGCACGGTAATATTATCTATACAGTATACTATCTTCATACAAACGGTCGGAACGCGAGTTATACCTACGCGCCTAGAGTCCGGTTTACACTCGGTAAACAAACAGTCTCGAATGCTCCGCAGTGATGAACGGACGCCGGACGGTGTGATCGTTTTATTAGCAGTAAGCGTGCTATTTGTGACAAATATTCATTGAAATAATTAATACAAGTACTTACTTAATAATATGGTAAAGAGCAATTATAGACTATATTGTGCTGTTTTTGGTTGCTTGAATTCGTCAATAAGTATTTTTTAAAATTAAATCTACTAATAAAAAAAACCAAAAATATGTATTGTTTTTGAACTCTCCCTATTTCATTCACAACGAATTTCATATTTTTAAATAAAAAATATAATATTTTACCTATACAATCACAAAACTAGAAAGAAGCTGGCAGGTAGATGAAATTAAAATACTGTAGGCGGGCAGCCCTATTGCGTGTTTACGTGCGGCTGTAGGTCTGTAATTATTTCTAGAAGAGGGCCGAGTCACAATACTGTATAGATAATAGTGTGTACATGTCTGTCGCTCACGTAGTAGTAGCTATTGCGCCTGAGCGAGAAGCAAATACTGCCGTCGCGTCGGTCGTCATTCTAAATCCCATTCTCTAACTAAAAAAATCGAGTTGTAGATTATGTAGTTACTGTTCGCCTGTGCATTTTTAGGGTTCCGTTGCCGTATGTCATAGCCACTTTTTTTCCGAAACTATAAGAACTATACTGTTTGGTAACGCCATCTCTTGAGGGTTTGATAATAAATTAATATCGGCCCTAGTAAGTTCTTTTGACATCATTGTCGGAACAGACGATATCTCTTTCTCCCTTCCCACCAAAGCACGCCTAATTGGCGTCGGATTCGACCGTGAACCGCGATAGCGAGTAGCCGTGTAAGAACTGCTCGCCACCGCTCCGCTCGCTTTATTCGCTTTATCCGCTTCCGCAAGAAAAAACTGTGTTTGAACTAATAACGACCGCCCGCGGGTGTGTTTGAGTGATTCAGTGTGAGATTCCTGTGATCAGCTTCAAAGCAGGTTCGCCAGCCGCCATTTTGCCCTGGACACGTGCAGCGAGGGAAGACCTTGGTCTTCCCTCGCTGCACCGCGCGTTACCTTGGTAAGGCGTGCTCTCCTAGTACCTATTCGTCACAACTGATCGCCTGTTCATCATCTAGTTTTTCTAGGCGATTACCGCCATCCTTGAAAAACAGTCCACTTAAATTAAAACCCATCTTTTTCAAATCGCCTATATGAATATGGTAATTTCCATAACACTGTTTAAACTTGGTAAGTAGATGTATTCTGTGAACCGCATTAAGATTTTCACACAAAAATAGAAAAAAAAACAATAAATTTTGGGGGATCCCCCATACTTAGAACTGAAACTCAATTTTTTTTTTTCAACAAACTCGTACGTGTATCTATGGATAGGTCTTCAAAAATGATATTGAGGTTTCTAATATTTTTTTTTCTAAACTGAATAGTTTGCGCGAGAGACACTTCCAAAGTGGTAAAATGTCCCCCCCCCTGTAACTTCTAAAATAAGAAAATGATAAAACTAAAAAAATATATGATGTTAAGTTCCACCGAAAATTGGTTTGACGAGATCTACTAAGTAGTTTTTTTTTTAATACGTCATATATCGTAAACCGCAATTTACCTTTCATTCAATCAACTCAAATATAAAAATATAAAAAAACATTTAATTTCATAAACATAAACCTTACGCATAAACCCGGATGTTACGGAACCCTCGGTACGCGAGTCCGACTCGCTCTTGCCCGGTTTTTTTTTAAATACGCCTTTAGATCTTGGTATCGATGAACTGCAAAGATAAAAAGTTTTATTAGCAAAAATTATCTTTGTTGTAGTTGTGCTACTGTTTTGTCTATAAACTGAAATATTAAAAACTAAAATATCAACTAGTTTATATTTACTTTGATATTACTATACTTAATTTTATTGTAAATTTATGGTACGCCAGCACATTAAGCTACTACAATCTGTCAAATTTCTTTAATAGATTTTCAACTTTAACGCTAAAGCATAAGGTTCAAAGTTGATTGGAAAAATTTGACAGTTTCTGATATCTTGATGTGCTGGCGTCTGTACCTACCTGCTACTGCTAGTACTGTGACGAAAGCAAGTAGGTACCTAATTACATAAACAACTACAATATTGTTCTGTCCCGTCGACTTTTACAAATAGGTAAGTTGTCATAAATACGTAGAAAAATAATAATCTAACTTACTTTATTTTTTTTAAGCTCCCGCAGTTCAATGCTGGACATTTTTTCTTCCTTCTGTTTTTATTCCCCATAATTTAATCTTAATTATCACTATATAATATACCTACTACAACATAAACTAATCATGATCTGCCTAGCCTTTTCCCAACTATGTTGGGGTCGGCTTCCAGTTTAACCGGATGCAGCTGAATACCAGTATTTTACATGGAGCGACTGCCTATCTGACCTCCACAACCCAGTTACTGGGTAATACGATACCCCTTGGTAAGACTGGTTGTCAGACTTTCGGGCTTTTGACTACCCGTAACGAATGTCAAAGATCCACAAATGACAGCCGGGACCAACGGCTTAACGTGCTTTCCGAGGCACGGAGGGGTCTCGGTATGTAAAGATGGTCACCCATCCACAGACCAACCGCGGCAAGCGTAGCTTAACCTGATCGATCGACCTGTGCGGCTGTTATTATTTAGCCACGGGCCCCTCAACAACATAAACTAATATCTAGTTTAATTATTAATACTAGAACCTACAACAATATTTACAGACTGATTTTTAAAACGAATACACAAACACGGTAAATAACAATACTGCATTATATTTCAGTCTGTGAACGTATATTTCGATCGATTAGCGGGGGAACGCAGCGAGCCAGGAAAAGCGACACAGGTCCTACCTCGGTGACGCCTGGCAGGCTACTGAAGCGATGCGCGCGGGCCGCTTTGTTATATTATATCTTGTTAAAACAATAAAATTCAGTTTTGAGAAAAATTTGCCGTAGAATTTTCTTCTATACATCATTGCCTATTTTTTGACATATTTTTTGTGAGTAAAAGTTTGATCTACTTCATGTAAAACTTGAAAAACGATCAAAAACTTCCTTGTTTTCGATTTGTTTGCGATTTTTTATGATCGAGTGAAGTTGTAAATATCGTGTTTTGAACCGTAGAATAATCAAGAGTGTTAATTGAACTGCAACATATATTTTTTTCAGATTAAACCAAAGAATATTTGATTGTTAAATGTTGAATCAAAAATAGGTCAATTTTGAGAGTCCTGGCCTGTTGGAAGGAAAGTGGAAACTTCTCGTTCACATTACAAGATAAAAGTTTCCCAGCGGCATTACATATTTAGTTGGAACATTAATCCAAGTCGTAACATGATCGCGTTTCTGCTGTCCCTCTCTCTTCGCGTTTGGTAATCCCGAATGACGGGGTCGGCTTTAGTAAGTAACTCGATAAGCATTGTTGATAAAGATAATATAAAAATGTGCTTACTGAACAAGATGGTCCGATGTCTGATGATGATGAATCTTGATTCACGGAGTATGTAACCAGGGGGCCTAAAAAGGTCACTTTGGCAGAATCATAAAAGGATAACGTATTGGACAGTTAACTGTTAAGTTAATCGTAACAAATCCCATTGGTGAATCGTTTTTCAGCTATTTTTTTTGTCTGTGCTAAACAACCAATTAATCCGATCCAAATCCAATCCCAATCTCTTTGATTATACCTACGTAATTCAGCGAAAAAAAAGAAAAACACGGACTGTCTTCGCCATATTACGATTCCTTTTATGATTCTCCAAAGTGGCCTTTTTGGGCCCCCAGTACGCTATCAATGACTCGCTGCAGTAGTTCTTTTTTCATGGTAGTAAATAAATTATCAGCACAGTTATTAGTTCCTACCAGTGGTTACAGGAGGCTTACAGGACCTAAACACAAAAAAAAGCAAGTTTTAGAAACAATAAAAGTCGACTACAGTAAACAAAATCAGAAAAATATATGATATTCTTCAGGATTTAAGCTGGGTGCTAGTGTGTTGAAAACATAATACAACTAATTTGATACGATAGAAAAAAATCATGAAGATTCCTCTAAAAACTTTCTTTTTACAATAAAAACCATACTCATCAGTCATTCTGATTTTTTGTCAGATTATTCTACAAGCAACATAGTAAAATACTAGTGTTTTAATTTTTTCGTCCAAACGATAGATTTTTTGTAATTAAATAATAGCTTCATATTTTGCAATAAATTACCTGCGTTGTGTCATCGCGCTTCTCTTAAATAGTATGTATGTAAGAAAAAATCTACATCTTTTTAATAAAATAAGCGATATACATAATTTTAATACTAGAAATAAAGATAAAATACATCAACCATTTTTTAGATTAGCCAAAGTTCATACATCTTTTATGGGATACCTACTGTGTTAAATGTTACAATAAAATACCTTGTGATATATTGCAATTCTCCCGTTCACATTACCAAATTACCGCCCGCATGGGTTGGGTACATCTGAGTGATCGTCAATTTAGACCAGCTTGACGAATACTGGCTTCCCTCGAGGCGATTGACCCGATTGAATTTGTCTGTGTGGTGCCGGACTTAAAGAATACCACCACCCTTTACTTCCCGTGGGAGTCGTAAAAGGCGACTAAGGATCGTGCCGGAGAATGGGCAGCAGCGTTCTCTATGTATTCCACCACCACACTGCGATCGCCAACCCGCCTGCCAAGCGTGGCGATTATGGCAAACCCTCCCAAAATTGGGGGAGGCCTGTGTCCAGCAGTGGACGTCTATCGGCTGAGACGACGATATTGCAATTAAATGAAAGAAAATTTAAAACTCACATTAAACGTATACTTTGTAAACAAGCATACTATAAATTAGAAGATTATATCCAAGATAAGAACGCTTGGAAACATGCTGGTCCTGCTCCATAGGACAATCTAGAGTCTAGACAAAATCAAACTGGTTGCTAATTTAATTATAAAATTGATTCTTTCTTCTTTTTTTTGACGTTGATTTACATTCTGTAATTACTTAAACTCACACCCTGATTTATTACTTGTAATTTTTTGTTTAAATGAAAATCGTTTATTTTTACCATGTTTGTAAACATGTGAGCACCATGTATCTATCAGATAATTAATTTATGTCATGTTTTCACTTTTAATTTTTTTACCTATTGTGGTACCTATAGTAATTTTATTTTAGGTGCATCGTCTTCACATATTTTTATATAATTAATGTATGCAAAATATTGTAAAACATTTTAAAAAGAGTAACGGTGGACTTTCTTGCCCATTCTTCTCCATACGAAAACTACCTTTTGGAATGGGCGACTAGAATCAATTCTATTTTATCGTAATTTTTGACGTTCAAAAGTGCTTTTATGTGCCTATTTGAAATAAATATTTTGACTTTGACTTTGACTTTCTTTCTTTTCTATGCAGTCCAACAGTGACCGCGCTTTAGGTCATGTAAACACCTTAATGTGCATATGGTATTGTAAACTCATGGCTAAATGATAACAGCCGCACCGGTTGATCAAAAATTAAGCTACGCTCGTCGCGGTCGGTTCGTGGATGGGTGATCCATTTTTTTTTTTTTTTTTTTTTTTTTTTTTTTTTTTTTTTTTTTTTTTTTTTGCTTTTTTTTTTTCCTGTGGCAACACTACAGCTAACAGCTGTTAAAAACTTGTTCTCGTAATTTTAATCTTAAATATTAAATTTCGTTTGTTTTTTAGGCCTATTACCAATTACTCCTCAAGTAAATAGGATAATAATGTGTATTTTGTGTTAGATTCACATAACTAGTGCAAATAATTGTAAATATTTCAATGTGAATTAGTGACAGTTGCCGGCACAAGTGAATTTTGCATTGTCATCTCGATATCAGGTACAATACTCTATATTCTGCTTGGTATTAGTTTGTTTACGTACTACAATTTCAACAGCAATTAGTTTGTTCATTTTTAGTAAGGCTACTTATTGATGCCAATGACCTTTGAACGTAAACATAACCTTACTTTGGTTTGGTGACAGAACTCCTTAGAATTGCATCTAAATTTCATTTTTCCCTTAAAACTAATCATCTTCTCAACTGCTGCCACAACTACCTTCTCTCTTCTAATTTCTTGTCGCTTCCTTACTAGTTTTTATCATGATTATGACTCGCAGCGCCCGTGCTCGCCTCGGAGAGTCCAAACTCAATGAGGCTTTGAGCGCCTTAAAGGCGTCAAAGGAGTCCTGTGACCAACTAATTAAGGAAATAGAAGACAATGAAAGGGTGCTCTTTGATGCCCACGACAAGAATAGGAAGTTAAAACTTGAAATGGCTCAGATATATACTCAATACACTGATGCCATAGAAGAACGGGATAGACTTCAACTTATTGTGGACGGGTTCAGCCAGTGTAGCACAGAGTATGAACAAGCTCTTAGTCAAAAACATACATTACAACAGCAGCTACATGAGGCTCAAAGTCAAATAACACAACTTGAGACAACCAATCTTAACATCACCGCCTCGCTGAACCAAAGTCTGTTCAATGAATTGATGCCTATTGCCCCGTCAATGGTTTCTGCCATAAATCCCACATACACTATTGATTTGACAGCTGATGATGAATCAAAATCATATAATTCAGTGAGGGTAGTAACCAGTAAAAATAAACTTAAAAAATACATTAAAATTAATAAATACATTGTCAAAACACAAAAAATGGTAAAAAGACAAAAGTTCTTTATCAAAAACGTTAAATTGAATAGAGAAAGGTTGAATTTACTCAAACAATTAGACATGTATTCTTATAATTTGGAGCAGAGTACTAGGAAGTACAAAATTGACACAGAAACCTTGCAATCTGAACTTGACCATCTACAGGAGAAACTTAGTTCAATGACCAACAAATATAATACCTCTGAAGACCTAATGAGGGAATATGTGTTAGCAATGAATGAGCTAGTAAACTCACAAAAAAACAACTGTGAGCATTGTCAGACACCATCTAATGTGCTTACACCGGACCATTCATTGTCAACTTGCAATACCACCTTACTGCAGCCCTGTGTTGATTTGGTAATTCCTTCTATTAATAGTTCGTATAAACATTGTAAACAAACTTTAAATAATGATATTGTATTATTTTGTGATGAGATTGGTAAGGACTTAGGTCACTTATTGACAGATGAATATCCAGGACACTCAATAGTAAATTACTGTATGCCTGGTTGTTCTTTGTTTCATATTATGAAAGAAATTATTAAATGTAACTTTACCCAGGATACAACTTTATTAATTTTTATGGGTAATAGGGGAAATCTAAACAAAGGAGAACTGCTCCAGTATCATAGAACTTTATGCAACCTTAGTTTAAGAAAAGTTGTGTTGTTTACATTTCCTTATAGTAACAGTTTGCCACAGGAAGAAAATAGCTTAAGATTTGAATTGAATATGACATTACATAACTTGACATTTAATAATAACATGTACCATTTAGTTGATATTAACAATTATGTTAGTAATAATTTTTATTTGACAAAAGATAGATATAACAATGTTATGTACTATCTTTCTGACTATTATAAAAGACAGATAGCTGTGTCGCTATCTTATTTTTTTTCTATTACAGCCAAAAATTTGGCTAAACAACTTGCTTCTTTTGAGCAATGCAACAATATTATAAATACTTCTGCCAATAATTTGGTCACTATTAATGACATTGTTAATAATTTAAATTAGAAATTAAGACAATAGAGGCAACCTCTAGCTATAATAGTAAAAATAACTCAAAAAAAAAGTTAAACTCAGTAAATAGTATCAACCTAGTGCATCAAAATATTCAAGGATTTATGAACAAAGATTTAGAAGTAGAATTATTTATGAATTTTAATAGTATTGACATTCTTTGTATAACAGAACATTGGCTGAAAAGCCACCAGTTCTTGTTCAATTTTAATAATCACCAGGTTGGTAGTTCGTTTAGCAGAATAAATGCTATACACGGTGGCTCATTAATTTTAGTAAGTAACCAGCTCAAATTTAAAGATCGTATAGATATTGTGAGCCTATCTGTTGAGCGTACAGTTGAAATTGCCTGTATAGAATTGGAGCACTCTATTGTATTAAGCGTGTATAGACCCCCTTCAGAATTGTATGACTGCTTTGAAAAAGTAATGGATGAAGTGTTACACAGGATTTGTAACTCAAACAAGTCCGTTATCATTTGTGGTGATTTTAATGTCAATTTATTAGAAAACTCAGGTTCTTGTAGTAAAATTTTAAGTCTGTTTCAGTCCTACAATCTTCTAAACCTATTTTTGGAGCCAACAAGAATAACCCCTACTAGTGCCACATGCCTAGATAATATTTATACAGACATTATACCAAGCCACAAAGAAATTATAACTTTACTAGATACTGATCATTGCGGGCAAAGGATAACTATTCAAAACCTAAACAAAAAAGTGGCTAAAAAGGATATCACTGTTAACCCCAAAACTGCAAGTCGCTTGGAGGCTTTTAAAGGTAAACTCATTAATAAACTACCAGTTTTATCTAATCATGCTGATCCTAATCAACTTTATGATAATTTTTTTAATGTATACTGTAAACAATTTGATTCCACCTTTATTCCCAAGACTATCTCAGTTAATAGCAATGCATCGTTCAGTGATTGGGCTACCATTGGTATTCATAAAAGTAGAACACGGCTTTATGAATTGTACAATGAAAGGACTTATATTAACACTGATGAATTTAATTTGTATGTTAGAAATTATTCAAAATTATTTAAAAAAGTTTGTTATATGGCCAAGTCACGCTATTTGGGTTCAAAGATTAAAAACAGCAGTAATGTAATTAAAACGACTTGGAATATTATTAATAGTGAAACGGGAAGATCTAGTAACCGAAATACTGACTACAGCCTGTCTATTAATGACACATAATAAAATCAGACTCACAAGTCGCCGAGGCTTTTGAAAATTTCTTTTCAGATATAGGTTTAAGAACAACTTTATTTCTCATAAGAATTGCATACATAATTCACTTACTGAGAAACAATATCTAAAACTAAGATTAATAATTAGAGCGCACAGATCTGATTATAAAATAACAAAACAAAATAGCAAAGAAAAAACATAACCAAAAAAAAAAGAAATGTGGGTAAACAGATAACATAAACTCGATCGATAGCCAAGCACAACATGGATGTATGAATTTGTGTTTAACTAGATGTGGCATTGATGGTATAGTCTGTTATTAGCAAATTTATTATTATAAGACTTTTTTATTTTTAGTTTATTGTTCTATTTAAGTATATAACATTTTGAGTATTGGGTTTTATTTGATTAGTTTAATTTAAGTAGTTACTAATGTTTATGTTTAATTTAGAGGTATATTGGTAATGTATATAATGTGTATATTTTATTTATGTTAATATATGTATTTAATGCAGTTTTTATTTATGTTTTTTTTTTTTTCCTTTTTTCCCTTCTTCCCTTTACCTATTTGTATGTATTAATTGTGTGATTTTTTAGTAGCTTTTTGAACCGGGCATAACTTTTTTCTCCTTTTATTACTGATGGTAATTTATTATAAATTGTAACACCCTCAAACTCCAAATTTCTTCTTCCGTAGTTAGTTCTAGGAGGGCGGGTCACTATGTAACTAGCACGTCTTAAGTTAATCTTTCGTGTTTGTTGTTTTGTTACAAATCTTATATTGGAATGGATTTCCTTATTTAATATTTTACGTATTAGAATACATGTGTAGTATATGTACGTCTGTTTTATATTCATTATTTTTGTTTCCTCGTATATCTTTTCAGTTGGTGTCCGAAATTTATAGTTAAATAAAATTTTAATTAACCTATTCTGAACTCGTTGAATTGGATCTATATTAGTCTTCGCTGCAGTACCCCAGATTTCAATGAGGTAGTCGATATGAGGCTTAACCAGAGAATTATATATAAGATATCGCACTTTTCGAGGGAGACAATTTGTTATATTGCGTAGTACCCCTGTGAGTGGACTTAGTTTAAGTTTAATTTTTTCTAGGTGTGGCTTCCAAGTTAGGTTACTATCCAAGATAAGTCCGAGATATTTTTCTTTAGGTTTTTTTTCAAGTAGTTTGCCGTCTATTTTAAGTTCGAAATTATCATTTATTTTTTTATTTTTTGCTGCAAAGATTACATAATTTGTTTTTGTAATGTTAATAGTCAAAAGATTTGACTGAAACCACTCATTTAACAGATTCAGATCATTTTGAGCATCGGCTATTATAGCTTCGACTGAGGGTCCAAAGTAAAAGAGACTTGTGTCGTCTGCATAAAGGGAGATGTCTCCTTTGAGACCCAATTCACTGATACTGTTAATATAAATAAGGAACATGAGGGGGCCCAATATTGATCCCTGGGGGACGCCAAAATTCAGGACACAGGGATTGCTTTCATATTTACCTATTTTTACTATTTGTTTACGGTTCTCCATATATGATTTAAAAATTTCAAGTGCTTTGCCTGTGACACCGCTGAGTTCTAGTTTTTGTAACAATTTGTCATGATATTCCCGTTTCAACTACTAAATCACTAAACTCATCACCTTCTGTTGCTGAGTCTTTGCTTAAGGACAATGTTAATGGTTGCGATTCGGAATTTAATTTTGAATATATTACCTGTAGAGATATAATTAAAACCTTTCACACTTTAAATGTAAAAAAGACTGCAGATCTGTGGGGTAATTCTGTAGAAGTAGCTAAGTCTATTATTGACATTGTGGCACCTACTCTAGCTCTTATCTTTAATAGTTGTATTGACAATGGGGAGTTTCCTGACCTTATGAAAAATAGTAAAATAATACCTTTGTTTAAATCAGGTAGTACATCAGACCCCACAAATTATAGACCTATTTCTGTACTACCTACCTTTAGTAAAATTTTTGAGAAATTAATTTTAGACCAAATGCAAAGATTTTTTAATAAACATAAATTATTACATAGCAAACAGTTCGGTTTTACAAGGGGTCGTTCAACTACTGATGCCGGTGTTGAACTTTTAGGACATATTTATAATGCATGGGAAGATAAATGCGATGCCTTGGGCATCTTTTGTGATTTGTCCAAGGCATTCGATTGCGTTCTTCACGAAACGTTAATCAGGAAACTCCGCCACTACGGGATCCGAAACACTGCTCTGGATCTTCTTACTTCATACTTGAGTAAAAGGATTCAGAGCGTTGACGTTAATGGAAAAAGATCACCCGGATCTATAGTAACAATGGGAGTCCCACAGGGCTCAATTCTTGGTCCTTTCTTGTTTCTTATTTATATTAATGACTTGCCGTACCTCATAAAGGATAATCATGATATAGTGTTGTTTGCAGATGACACTTCTCTTTTGTTTAAACTTAAACGTCAGCAGTTGGTTACTGACGATGTAAATAGCGCGATCTCGAAAGTAGTCCACTGGTTCAATGTTAATAATTTGCTTTTAAACGAGAAAAAAACCAAATGCATTAAGTTTACGCTACCCCACGTTAGGCAGGTGAAAACTAATGTGTTGATAAAGGGCGAGGAATTGAATCCTGAAGACAACACAGTATTCTTGGGCATAACTTTGGATGCTAAGCTTCAGTGGGGTCCACATATAGATAAATTGTCAAAAAAGCTAAGTTCCGCAGCATATGCTGTTAGAAAAATTCGTAATTTAACTGATATAGAGACTGCCCGTTTAGTGTACTTTAGCTATTTTCATAGTGTAATGTCGTACGGTATTCTATTGTGGGGAAATGCCGCCGATATTCAGACTATCTTTGTTTTACAGAAGCGAGCTGTTCGATCAATTTATAAATTAAGTCCGAGACACTCTCTCAGAGACAAATTTAAAGAGATTAATGTAATGACTGTGCCTTCTCAGTATATTTATGAAAATCTTTTATATGCCCATAAAAACATAAAATTGTTTAAAAAATACAGTGATATCCATAATATAAATACTAGAAATAAACACAAATTTGTTGTACCTACAACAAGGCTCAAAAAAATAGGTGGCTCGTTCAGATGCCAATGTATACGCTTTTATAATAAGCTACCAAGCCACGTTCAAGATCTAAGCCTCAATAAATTCAAATCATTCATTAAACGTAAGTTGTGCCAGAAAGCCTTTTATACCGTTAAAGATTATATTGAGGACAAAAAGGCTTGGGATTGAGCTGCTTCAAATTTCTGCATTTTGAATGACTTTTTTTTTTTTTTTTTTTTTTATATACACATTGACATTAATGATTTTTTTTTTTATAAACAATGACATTTACTTACTTTGTAAAGTATTATATATATAATTTTTTTTTTTTTTACATTGTGATTTGTGAATGTGAAGACGATGTGGGTCATTTTATTAATTTTTTATGTTTTATTTTTCTCTCTGTTCTATTACTTGTTTTTTTTTTTTTTTTTTTTTTTCTCTCATGGTCTGGCAGTTTGAGTAATTTATGTGGCCTACCCAAATGTCCTTTCTTTGGTATTGTTCGTCGAATCGTTGAGCTCCTTAAGTCTTGAGTTGAGCTGCACGATTTCTGACAAATGCGTGCACTGACTGGACAGGTCCTCTCAATCTGTGTGGTTCTTTCCTCAAAAGACCATCTCAGACATCGATCTACATGGTCTTCATATAACCTGACCAAGATTATGTCTGGACTTTAAAAGAGACTGTGACCTCTGAGTTTGTTTCGGCCTTTCTTCTCAGAGTAGTCAGATAGGAAACGCCGACCTCATCTAGTTTAAAAAAAACATGATTGACGTGTAAAAGTGTTTGTACAAACCTACTTACAAAAATAAAATCATTTATCATTTATCATTTCGAGACCGTGGCTCAGGTCCTGGCTATCATAGATTGTGATGATAGTATATTCATAGATTTTTGACAGTCGTTAGTCAGAAACCCAAAAGTCTGATTACCAGTCTTACCAAGGAGTATCGTGTCACCCAGTAACTGAGTCATGGAGATCAGATAGGCAGTCGCTCCATATAAAATACTAAAATTCAGCTGCATCCGGTTAGACTGGAAGCCGACCGTAGCAACATAGTTGGGAAAAGGCTAGCCACATTAATTGGTATTGTAAACTTATCGGTTGGTACTCCAGAGTGTATGGTTATTGACGTTGTACGTACGCACATCTTTTTCAGTAGAAGTTGCTGTTTCCACTTGATGTCGCTATGACTCGTCATTTCTAATAGACATCCCTCTCCACCAATGGGTGTCGTTAGCGGTAATTAATGAGTTTCGTCTTGTTTTTATAAATGGGATGGGAAATGGGCAGTAACGTAGTATGTAAGATTTCCAGAGCGCGTTTTGATTTCAAATGGAATTAAAAATCCCAATGTTATTTTATCATTAAGAATCATCAGAAAGTGTTTCTTATTTATAACCATGACCAGGACTACTATCAACCGCAAAGTGGGATAGCTCTAGACAGAACAAAAACATTCGTGAATCATAACGTTACGTTTGCGTCATTGCATTGTTTTCTCATTTCAGCCGCAAGTCCCATTCCTGCCTCGTACCTGGCAGACAGGATCGGCACCAAGAAGACGTTACTCCTCGCTTCGGTGCCTTACATCATTGGATGGATCCTAGTGATGTTCGCAGGGAATGTTCCTACGATATACGCGTCTCGGCTCATCTCGGGGCTCGGCTACGGTATCGCCTACACCACCGCGCCCATGTATCTAGGCGAAATCGCCTCCGATGACGTCAGAGGCGCCATGGCAACACTCATCACTGTCATGTCGAAGGTTCTGTTCAGTCTGCTACTTAATTTACGATCACAAGGTCAATATTAATGCTCGCATGTGTAATTGGGTCGTACAGTCACGAGCACTAATATGTCAACACTTGGCAACTTTCAATTGCGATTTTTTCGTGAAATGGCAAATGCAACGTTGAAATACGACACTTTACATAAACCTATGGGTTCGAAAATACTATGTTCGTAATAACATAAAATTTCATTAAAAAATAAAGGAGAAAATTGCCTTTGAATAAAGCCAAGTGTATACATACTTATGCTCGTGACTGTACACCTACTGTATTATGAAGTTTAAGTATATACTTATCTGGAGACAGACGGCTCATTTCGATAACAGTACCATAGTATCTACGTATTCGTCAATCACCAATAAATCATTGTTGCCGTGTCTGCGGTTCTCTTTTGTGTAACAATAGAATTTTTGTCCACAAAATTTGCCTGTACAGAAATTGCGATGCGAACAAATAATTTGGAGCCAACTTTTGAATAGAATCAATCAATTAGCATTGTCAAACATCATTTCTCATAAAAATAATATTACTGAACCAAACAAAAAAAAAGGTAATAAATAAATAAATAAAAATTATGAAAATATAAAATAAAACATATAAAATTATAACTTTACCGTTTACCTAATGAAAAATACGGTATATCTTTTTGCATGAAATATCTAAATTCGAAATAAATAAAACTCTGATCCACTGTTTTTGAATTAGCATGCACTCTTAGCATGACTAAAATTTAATAATATTGGTCTTGACATCGACACTGATATCGTTCTAGACTAATTTAAAACGAGCCTTTTCAACATTGAATATAATGTTAAGAATAATCCGAAGATCTGGAGACACTTTGTATGCAAGTGCTTATCAGTAGATACACTCAAACGAATTTAATTAATATCAACCTTCGTTCGTATGGGTTATTCAATTTCAATATTCATGGACGATTTATAGGCTAAAAATGTTATGGTAAACTTACAAAGTTATTGAGTTTATTAGCTGCTATTTATTTATTTATATATACTTTATGCTATAGTCATAAGATTCGAAGCTATAGCTACTAGATTAATTATTAAATTAATGTTATTCATCATTATCCTGCCCTTATCCCAATTTATTTGGGGTCGGCGCAACATGTCTTTTTCTTCCATACTTCTCTATTAGTCGTCATCTCGGTAGTCACCCCCTTTCTAACCATATCATCATTCACACATTTTATCTATCGTTTCTTTGGTCTTCCCCTACTCTCTCTTAAATTATTGTTATTATGATTTAGAATAGAACTAGCAACTACATCAATTATTTATTGACAAAATGAAGTTATACTAATAGATTTTGATTTCCCTGCTAAGCTGTTAGACATTGGTGGCGATTCTGTTATTCACAAACTAAACTAAATTTAAGTTCAGACATCTTTTTCTTTCTATTTCATTAAGACAAGGGCAGAAGATAAATATTTGTTTAGTCCTGTCAAATTAGTCAGCGCCTGGCGTAAATTGACGTATTTTAGTAGCTAATTTTTTATTCTCGTCTAAAGTTGTCTATGGAGTATCTTAATTTGACAGAACTAAACTAATATTTATCTTCTGTCCTTTTCTTAATGAAATAGAAAGAAAAAGATGCATGAACCTAAATTTAGTTTAGTTTGTGAACAACAGAATCGGCGCAATTGTTAGACATAAATAAATATATATACAATCTAAATCTTAAATCGAATTAGATGATCTTTAATTCATGATTATTCCGATACGTAATTCATGAGCCAGTAAAATTTAAACGTAGTTATAATTCTGTTTCAGTTCGGTATCCTGTCTCAGTATTGCATCGGGCCGTACGTGTCCATGCTCGGCCTGGCGAGCTTCAACATCGCCATCCCAATTCTGTTCGTAGTGACGTTCAGCACTATGCCTGAGTCGCCCTACTACTACATCAAGCAAGGACAGAAACAAGAAGCGGAGTCATCACTCAAGAAGCTCAGAGGCAGAAGCTACGTCAGAGAAGAATTGGAGAGCATGAGCAGCTTGGTCACAGAAAACATGAAGGAAAAGAGTCGGTGGAAAGACTTGTACACTGTAGGAGGAAACAGGAAAGGCCTCATCATTCTGATGGGCATATACTTCACGCAACAGTTCTGCGGCAGCACCGCCATCATATCGTACGCGCAGCAGATATTTGGAGCAGCTGACGGCGGTATGGGAGCTGAGGAGTCCTGCATACTGTTCGGTACCGTACAGCTCCTTACATCAGCGATGTCCTCGCAGCTAGTAGACAGGCTGGGAAGAAAACCCCTTCTACTAATATCTTCGTGTGGCGTCGGACTAGCCAACGTCATAATCGGAGCGTACTTCTTCATGAAGCACCACAACAGCGAGTACCTCGTCAGTGTGAAATTCATTCCTATAGTTGTGATACCTATATTTATATTCTCGTACACCATAGGCTTAGCTACAGTGCCTTTCGCGATAACGTCGGAAATATTCCCAACAAACATTAAATCAAAGGCGACCTGTGTGATCCAGATATTTGTGGCGTTAATGACTTTCGCAGTAACGAAGTTGTTCCAAGTGGTGGCGGATAATTTAGGGAACTATGTCGCCTTCTGGGGCTTCGGCGTGTTGTCGATGTTCGGTGTTATATTTATATTTTTACAACTCCCTGAAACTAAAGGACAATCGTTCGCGGCAATACAAGAGAAATTGTATTCGTCGGACAAAGTTATGTATGAAAAGGGTGAGGACCATATGGCTAGAGTAAAGATCACTTTGTGACGAAGTACATTAACTTTAAAGTATTTTGTAAGTAATTTAAAAGTGTACAATTTAAGGCGTTTGTTATACATAGTAATTTTATATTATGCAGTACTTAATTCTCCGTCCGCTGCGTGGCGACATTCCGCAGAGAACCTAATTTGTTGGCTGTCTTCATTGTTTGTTATATTGTAGTTGTTAACTGTTACAGCGAGAGCTATAAAGACCAAAGAATTCACTTTTAAGTGTTAGAACACGAATTTAGAGTTCCTCGTTCTCGAAAGTTCAGGTTTTGAATTTACAATATCAAATGTATATAATAGATACTATATCTAAACTAATACATTATTATAAAGAGAAAAGATTTGAATTTTTATGTTTGTTTGTTACGCTTTCACGCTAAAATGGCTGAAAAGATATAGATGAACATTAGCACATGGGAGGGCCATGCCTTGGATTAGGACATACGATACCTTTTTATGCCAATATTCCTATTGGATCGAAACGTATACGGGTGAAACCGCGGGGCGCAGCTAGCGTATTATAAACTGTACTCCCATCTTCTATATCTAATGTCAAGTTGTGAACGTAATAGATGACTTGATCTATATATTCATTATAAGTTTTCGTATTAAGTTTGTTCTGAGTATTACATGTGCCAACAATATTACATGGAGCCTCTACTTAACCATCTTTAAGATGGATAATAATTATTATTATTACTTGCTAAAAGTAACAAGTGCCTACGTAACGCTTGCAACGTGATACTAAAGTATTTTATAGGCACCTGAGTTTGGTACTATTTATTACAGAATATATTTATTGTAAGCTTAATTCAAAAGTGCCTTTATACCTACATTAGACTTAACGAACATCCATATAACAATTAAAACAAGTACAAACATAATGTAAGTTACTGTAAAGTTAGTTCTTGTAAGCTCTCGCAAGTTTTAAAGGACTTGTATGTATTCACAGGGATTTTTAGAGAGGAATTCAAACTTGAATGTTTGAAAATAACAAAAGAATGTTATATCGAATCTCTCACATTGATTGCTCTTTGTATGAATCCGGGAAACGTATGAGTGATATTGGTACGCTTGGAACTCGCATTGCAGTGCAATGGTAAAGCATGTGCGGTCACCGCATACTCTGCAGTATTACTTTTTTGTTTTGACTCTTAACGGGATGCGCTAAGGTAGCCCACAAAATTCAAATTTTTCTTAAGTTTTTAGCAATTTGCAGGTCAGTGTCAGATTGTATATGTCGATTAAAATATAATTCGCGACCGTAACAAATATGATTTTACAGAATTATTAGAATCAGCATTACAACTCCTTCAGTTAGAACTGGACACAAATGTCATGATATCATGAAATAGTCATTCAATGGGCTATTATGAACTTAGAGAGATGTATTGATGATTTTTATGATTACAATTCTATAAATAAATATTTGTTACAGCCGTGAAACATATTTAGATCAACATAAAACTGATACTGACCTGCAAATTGTAAAAACATAAGAAAATTTCAATTTTGCAGGCTACCTTGTCGCTTTCACCATATAAGTGAAATGCTAGCTCTTATTCATCATCTTCATCATTCAGCCGAAAGACGTCCACTGCTGGACATAGGCCTCCCCCAAGCATTCTTGGGGGGGTTTTGCTAGCTCTTATTGCAACCACCAAATTACAAATAAGTTGCCTTCAGTAACTAAACACTTAGCTTGGTGAGTTTAAAACAAAATGGCATGCCATGCGGGCCCCGCAACCGCTCTACGAGTTCTAAGCGTAAAAAATTATAAATGGGTTCTAGCACGACACTATAGTTAAGACCTTTTGTATTTCCCAAATTGGCGCAGACGGGTGTAACGAGGTAACTACAACAGGGGTTGGCTATTATTTTTCCTTGTTTAGCACGTCCGTTTCGTATGCTAGCGGTCAGCACAACTGCACTTCATTAAAACACTTCGCTACATTTTTGCAGCCAACTTCCTCTAACTCCACTTTCAAACTTGTTTGCCGTTAGCGCTATATTTTGGCAGCTTTAAGCCGATACTGTCTGGGGTTATATTGCTATAGTAAAATCTTTGGAGCATGGTTTCGCTTTGTTGAGGCTTTGCTCTGTATAAAATATAATATTGTTTATGAATACACGAATATGGTGCCTTATAAAAGCTTTCGCTATGTTGAATTTATCACCTTTTGTAAATCGGATAAGTAAATCTAATATGTCTTAGTAAAACGACTACCATAAAAGTTACCTTAACAGCTTTAAGTAAAAGTTAGCTTAGGTACCATAGTAAAAGTCTTTCCTTAGATTTCCGTCTGTTTAGATCCCGTCAATTTGATACAACCCTTGTGATTTTGTATAGGCAAGCAAGAATATTATGGACCATTATTTAGGAGATATAATTATTATAAATAAAAATGCATTTTATTACGTTATAGAATTGTTCTTAACTGATCTACTTACCACAAGCGTCAAAAACAAAGCTTGAATAATAAAAGTTCCTTTTCGGCACTAAACTTAAGTACCATGACGGTACTATGAAAATATAATTAGCTACATATTTATTAATAATGTTACTAATATAATAATTGTTTATAATTAATATTTTATGCGTACTTAGGCCGCACAGCATTTAATATTAGGTAATATTTAGGTGTACGTGAAAGTTTAATGTAAATATTCACACTTTTCAGCATCAAGGGATTTTTATGCGACGAATAGAAATGTAACTTAATTTAATAGTATGACAATAAAGTTGAAATTTCAACGGCATAAATGCCGCGGTATCCTTAGGCGTGCCGCGACGTCCTTAGGCATCGTCATTGATATTTCAATTTTATTGTCATACTATAAAGTTTACTATATTTGTATTCGTCACTTAAGAATACCTTGCCATGCCGTGCCTTCAGTGGGTGCAGGCCCTTAATCAGCAAGACTACTAGGAAATTGTAATTTTGTAGGATGGTGTGCACTCTGTTGCATAAGTACGCAACTTTAAACAAACCATAGCTGATAAATGCTGCCAGGTGTAAGCAAACAATTACTTAAATATTACCATAATACATATAAATAAATTGTGATGATGCAAACATTCCGAATGTCTCACGGACCCTCGTGCCATTTATACGATAAAAATAAATTATTAAATTATATTGTTAAGTCGGAATGCAATGTTTTGTGAACATCTCTAATTAATTAAGGTAAAATATTTGTAATTAAAACCTATTGTGATAACATTTCATGACTTGTTTTCATTATTTTGATCCTAAGAACCTGAAGAATGGGGGAACGTCGTACTTATTCGCTTGATTAGAACACATTATTTATTTTTATTTATTAAAACTTTATGCACAAGAAGTAAAAACTGTACAAAGGCGGACTTAATGCCATGGGCATTTTCTACCAGTCTACCTTAGGGTGATACAGAAACAATACACAGTAGGTGCAATAGCAGAAGACAAATAGAAAATATTTATAAGTAAAATATAAGAATAAATACATATATACATACATACAAAAAATATATAAAACAAAACAAAACAAAAGTTATGAGAGAGAAACAAGAAAACCTACAACAACTTAATTCTGAGACAAATCTGTCAACTTCTTGTGTATGTGTTCTCGAGCTTTCACTTTAAATGTGAACTGATTGGTTACCGTCCTGATATTCTGAGGGAGCGCATTCCAAAGGAAAACCGCCTGGACAAAGAAAGAAGACTTTATAAAACCAGAGCGATGAGAAGGACAACGGTTTTTCACTTTTTAGTTGTTGCAATTTTACCTACTCCACACAAAAATATAAACATTAGAGACAGGAAGTTTTATAACATCAACATACACCAAGTGGAGTAAATACGAGCTGAAAGCTAGCTCAAAAATTGCCCAAAGTTGATAAAAATTGTACTTTTATGCGACCACCGCGCGAGCTTCCTCTACCAAATGAAAAGAGAACCGTTATCACGGAACAACGGAGTATAGTTGCCGGCACGTAACTTGGCAAGAGTTTTTGTAGTGGGGGAAGTTTGCGCACGCACAATTTCAAACATTTTAATATGCGCGAACTTCCCCCACTACGAAAATTTCTTGCCAAGTTACGTGCCGGTAACTGTACAGACATGAAAAAAGAAACTGCCAAATGCAAAACCACCTCGTTTTTCAAAGTCGGTTAAAATAGGGGAATGTCATGCCTATTCGCTTGATTAGACTTTAATCAAGTAGAAAACTGGAGCTGTCTCACCATGTTCCAAACAAATTCCGGTTAGCTTATCCGGCAGATAATTTCATACAACTTCCATTTTATTTTTAATTTATTTCAAAGGCAGTGCCTAACCTTACTCTCACTGTTAGCCTTCATCATCCCACTGCTGGGCAAAGTCATCTACCAAAGACCTTCAGCTCGGTCCAGGGCGAATGCGGACCACTGTGCCACTGAATATCCTAACACTGCAAAACAGGCGCTGAATTGTAAATCCAGTCAGTGCATCCATTAGCTACTTGAAGAACTAAGCATAAAAGCATTGAACAAAACGTGGAAAGTACTTTGTACAGTTACAAATTAAAGTGTTGTCTGCAACGGTTAGTTTCTGTCTTTCCATTTGCTGTTGCCATTATCCTAATTATCGACTTGGGATGCATAAGCTTGCACTGTTTTAGTGGAAGTTCACAGAGCTCTCTTGTTTTATACAAGCTGAGTAGGTAGGTATGGTATGGAGCCCAGAGGGTTTTTGAGTAAACATATGCAGGGCGAAAACTTGATAGCTGACTAGATGCGGCATGATCAGTGAACACCGAAAATATATTTGAAAAGTTACAGATTGTCCACTTTCAGATGTCGAAAATGAAAGGGCGCATTTTTTAACAGAAAATCAGTTAAGTATTTTAAGTTAGTAACAGTTTTTAATTATCTAGAATGTAGGTAGGTACTGTTTTGCATTTACAAAAAGTAATTAACCACTGTTGATTTCGATTTATATATTAATAAGTATGAAAATGGTTTTAAATTAATATTGATATTCCGAAAATATTTTTTGTTTTTTTCTTGAATTTGAAACATTAGGGATTCAACTATTATCTCGGGGGATTTTCATGGCTCAACTCGACTTCCATCTATGAGAGGAAAAAAAACTCAGGTCATGTACCTACATAACTTTTTCGATAAATCCCTCATTATTTCTTGAAAGACTTTGAATGCTACTCGACGCAGCTGTAAATTATTACACCTATTAGCATTTCAAAACGCCACTATATCAGTCCGACTCCAGGATCAGACGTCGAAACCTATCCTTCTGCAGCGAGGTGTGAGACAGGGAGACGTTATCTCTCCGAAACTGTTCACCGCTGCACTGGAGGATGTCTTCAAGGTTCTGAAAGGACTGGAAAGGGGCTGGCATTAACATCAATGGCGAGTACATAACTCACCTTCAGTTTGATGTGATTTGGTTGCGGCACCGGCGATATCGTAGTCATGGCTGAGACTATGGAGGACCTCAGTACAATGCTCGATGACCTCAGTAGAGCCTCCGAAAGAGTGGGTCTTAAAATGAACATGGACAAAACGAAGGTCATGTCAAATGCCCATGTAACACCCACTCTCATAAAGGTCGGAGACACTACACTCGAAGTCGTGGACGAGTATGTTTACCTAGGACAAACTGTCCAGTTAGGTAGATCTAACTTCGAGAAAGAGGTCAATCGTCGAATCAGACTCGGCTGAGCAGCGTTCGGGAAGCTACGCAATATCTTCTCGTCCCACATACCGCAGTGTCTCAACACGAAAGTCTTTGACCAGTGCGTGTTGCCAGTGATGACTTATGGCACTGAAACATGGTCGCTCACAATGGGCCTTATAAGAGGGCTAAAAGTCACCCAAAGGGCAATGGAGAGGGCTATGCTTGGAGTTTCCTTGCGTGGTCGAATTAGGAATGAGGAGAACCAAGGTAACCGACATAGCCCGAAGAATTGCCAAACTTAAGTGGCAATGGGCAGCCGATGGGGCCGAAAGGTCCTGGAGTGATGACCGCGTACCGGAAGACGTGGCGTTGGAAGGCCTCCCACAAGGTGGTCAGACGACCTTGTGAAGGCCGCAGGAACCCGTTGGATGTGCGAAGCACAGAACAAGGTTCAAGGTTGCCTGGAAGAGATCACAGAAAGCGATAAGGCCACCCATTGTACGTTTTGTATTAAAAATCGTATTTTTTTGTTACGTATTTTCTGGTGTACAATAAAGTATATATAAATAAATAAACCGGTCGAAGTGGCGGTGCTTGGGCTACGTCCAGCGGTGGACGTCTTTCGGCTGAAATGATGATGATGATCTTAAATCGGGGGCGAACCTATTGCCATTAGTGAATAATCCCGGGAAATCCCGGAACCGAAAGTACCGGAAAATCCCGGAAATTTGCGTCGTTTTTGGAACCGGGATTTTTTAAACCAAATCCTGGTTCTTTCGGTACTTTCGGGAAAAGATACTTCGCGTTTCGAATATTTCTAATTTTATAGCATAAAGCCCGACCGCTTAAAGCGGAATACACTTGCTACCTAGCATGCACAAGAAGCATGCATGCTACAAGAGCATGCTGCACGAGGGTGCGGGAGGGGCTGGTGGCGGCCATCGCGTCTTCGGAATGTTGTGCTTTGCGTTGTGTTTGTGATTTTGGTGGACAGTGCTTCGCAAAAAAGACTCAAACAAGACTGCTTCCTTTGGGCAGAGCCAGCTTACGAAACTAAAGACCGATGATGGCAGGATCGTATCCGCCAAACCTGAGCTGTTGAGAGAGATCGAGAGGTTCTATGGACAGTTATACACGTCAACAAGGAACCCCGTTATGGATCTGGCAAACGACCCAAGAGCTAGATTGACCCGACACTATACCGAAGACATCCCGGACGTCAGCCTGTACGAGATTAGGATGGCTCTGAAGCAGCTCAAAAATAACAAGGCGCGCGGGTGTTGACGGAATTACGGCCGAGCTCCTGAAGGCAAACAAAGGAAAACACGTTATTAAGGCCCTTCAGAAGCTGTTTGATTCCGTCATCAAACTCGAGGGCAAAACACACAGGCATGGAACAGAGGTGTGGTGATACTTTTCTTTAAGAAGGGCGACAATGCCCTTCTTAAGAATTATAGGCCCATCTCATTTCTGAGCCATGTCTACAAGCTGTTTTCGAGAATCATCACGAACCGTCTCGCGCGCAGGTTTGACGCCTCCCGAACAAGCCGGATTCCGTAAAGGCTTTAGCACCGTAGACCACATACATACGCTGCGACAGGTTATACAGAAGACCGAAGAATATAACCTGCCTCTCTGCTTAGCGTTTGTGGACTACGAGAAAGCCTTTGATTCGATTGAGACATGGGCTGTGCTGCAGTCTCTTCAACGGTACCAGATCGACTATCGGTACATCGAGGTGCTGAAGTGTATGTCGGTACGAAAACGCCACTATGTCAGTCCGACTCCAGGATCAGACCTCGAAACCTATCCTTTTGCAGCGAGGTGTGAGACAGGGGTGAGACTATGGAAGATCTCAGTACAGTTACGGGTAGTCAGAAGCCCGAAAGTCTGACAACCAGTCTTACCAAGGGGTATCGTATTACCTAGTAACTGGGTTGTGGAGGTTAGATAGACGTCAGTATGACAGTCATCTCCGACTCCTCCCAGGTGGAAGCCAGCAGGCGACGGGTGCGGGGGCACCCTCGCCTGTATTGCACAGGCTTCCACCAGTGCCGGACGGGAATGGCCAGGTGCTCCCGGCCATTGCTGAGCCGGATTCCCATGACCCCCCCATCAAGGCGATGAGGGAACACCGCTGAGTTTTAGTGGGTATACTGGGTATACCACTCTGGCAGGGAGTCCCACATACTCCGTCTCGTCCCCCGACGTGCAGAGATGCGTAATGTCATTCCTCAGCGAAAAAAAAACAAAAAAAAAAGGGCAGTCGCTCTATGTAAAATACTGGTATTCAGCTGCATCCGGTTAGACTGGTAGCCGACCCCAACATAGTTGGGAAAAGGCTAGGCAGATGATGATGATTATCTAGGATTAGGTACAAAAAGGCCTGCCAAGCGTGGCGATTATGGCAAACCCTCCCAAAATTGGGGGAGGCCTATGTCCAGCAGTGGACGTCTATCGGCTGAAACGACGAGGTACAAAAATGTTTTAATGTTAATAAAGATGTTGCTGGTAGAATATGCGTAGTTACCAATAAAACAAGAAATAAAACGTTTTATTTGATTTGATTTAAATGTTTTTATTTTGCCCTGTCATTTTGTCTTTCTTTTACTTTCTCCGTTTCAACTCTTCATCTTTTAAAGGCTTACCTAAAGTATCGAAAGTACCGGGAAGCCCGGTTCTTTAGCCAGAAGGTCCCGAAAATCCCGGTTCTTTAAAACAGAACCGGTTCTGCATTCCCTAATTGCCATCAACCGGGTAGGTACAAAGATAGACTCCGGAATGCTAGATAGAAAAAATCCAATAACAAATAAGTGCTCATACGCTCAACGGCACGCATAAATGGCAGAGGCAACTCCGCCGCCGTCGCGTCTGCAACATGCCACCCGTGTACCTATTTGAGTACGGTGCTTAAGAGGCGTTTGCGAGGAATTTGCAAAATAGGTATTTGAAGAAACTATTGCTGTCGCCTTACCTCAAGTCTGCCCCGTAGTGTGTGACAGGGACAGCTGCAGCACAGACCGTAATTATCACAAAAATTTTGACGAGATCGACGTTTCGTATTTCCCTTTTTTATCCTCGAAAACTGAGCTGATTCAATTATTATTTTTACATTATCATTTTAAGAAACAGTATGTTTAGGTTCCTATCATGTTTTCATGTTAAAAACTTTTTTAATTTGTCTGGTAGTCCTCTAATCATGGCGGTAAAAATACATATTTAAATTTTTAGAGGGTCATATTTTCTTTACTAATTAGTTGCTGAAAAAAGAAAATGACAGCGACATGTTTACAGCAGACTTTGATTTTAAGAAAAAAAAAATGTTCTAGAGGCATTATTCAGGAAGAAAAAACGGGAAAACATTTCTATGGAGAATCGCACGCCCAGGGGGCCTAAAAAGGCCACTTTGGCAGAATCATAAAAGGATAACATGGACAGTTAACCGTTAAGTTAATCGTATCAAATCCCATTGGCGAAGCATTTTTCAGTATTTATTTTTTGTCTGTGCTAAAGTACTGTAGAGGCTTTATGTGTAGCACTACCTTTAGTATGACAGGCTGGTTATAATTGTATGGTTATTCCATTCGAAGATTCAAACAAATATATGTCAGATATCTTAAGATTGTGTTTTCGATATAAGACGTCATGTTTCATATATTTTCTGTAAAGCTGTGAGGTTCTTCTTATCAATACAATAGTTCCAAGTCTACGGTCTTTTAATTATAAAGAAGGAACTGTAGAGGTCCAGTGCAGACCTCTACAGTACCAATCAATCCGATCCAAATCCAATCCCAATCTCTTTGATTATGCCTACGTAGTGCAGCGAAAAAAAGAAAAACACGGACTGTCTTCGCCATAATACGATTCATAATGTTATCCTTTTATGATTCTCCATAGTGGCCTTTTTAGGCCCCCTGTTCCCTCTTAAATACACGAGCAACACGTTGTCGACGGCTAACGCCGACGCGAGTTAACGGCTGCTAAGTTCATTATTAAATAAATAACCTAAATATAAAAAGTAATTTAAAAAATTAATAAACCCGACTGTGAAACTGAAAAGCTACAAACAAGCCCATTTTAAATTAAATAAAAGTTGGAAGCAGGCGGGACCCATTTGAATTTGAAAATATGATAAAAATGGTATGGGTCCCGCCCGCCTGCTTCCAACTTTTATTTAATTTAAAATGGGCTTGTTTGTAGCTTTTCAGTTTCGCATTCGGGTTTTTTTATTTTTTAAATTACTTTTTTTATTTCCAGGTTTTTGGTTTACAAAATGTGAAAGATTTCGCAAACGATTTAGTTCTTGGTACTTGTTTTTTACGATTTGTCACTTCGAATTACTTTTAACCATATGAGTTATATATATTTTTGTAATCACCTTTTAAAACCCTTTATTTTGATACCCCACTCGATAGGTTTCGAGAAAAAAAAAATTTTTTTTGAAGATATTGCGCCAAAAATCGGCCATTTTATTTTTTTTTTTCAATTTTGATATACCCAGTGTCACTCTCACAATTAAGACGAATCTAACGGCACCTCTCAAGCTGAAATCGATCAAGCCGTTAAGGCTACAGAGCGTGCCAAAGAAATATACATACATACACTCGAAAAACATAACCCTCCTTCTGACGCAGTCGGGTAATAAACAATCTAAAATACCTACTTACCCTATACACATGAAACGTGGTCATCAGTTAAACTAAATAAACAGATCAAATTGGATTAAAATTAATATCACATGGAAATATACCGGAGTTTTTACCTGTTTCTTCATATTTATAGTTGTAGGTATTAGAAAGTCCGATAGTAGGTATTGCTATCAAAAGTAAACTCATGGACAGAACATATCACTGGAAAATTCTTATGTTCCGTTTATCGGATATCTGTTGTTTACGTGTTAATACTACGAATATACTAATATTGGTTTATGTGTCATTGAAATTATCGAAATGTTGTTGTTTTGAAGCTTGTCGTAACTGGATTTTTTTATACCAGTGCAAACAAGCGATGTGACTCATCTTACTCATTAGACCACTTCAAAGTCGCCGGTCTGGTGAGAGTCTGCGAGAGCCAGTTTCTACCAAAAGGCCATAAAGACCATGATTATACTCTATTACTGGATTTTGCGGTTTTATATAAATAATATTCATTCACAGAGTTATGTAGGTATAACTTTAATTCTTATTTATTATTAATTAAAGTTAATTAATTATGATTCATAATTTTACCCAATAAATGATATGAATTAACTTTTATTCATAAACTTTCAATAACTTTGAATGAACACTACTTTTAATTAACAATAGATTCATCAACCACACCAATTTTCTTAGAGGTGATTTTTGTTTATAAATTAATCTACTAGCAATTAGCAGTAAATAAAAAAATGAAAAAAACATTAATCTGAACTGCTCCCTAAGAACCTAACGTTCAAAACAGAATTTTTTACTGATCCGAAAACAGTTAAAGCTTGAGGCAAAAAAGGCCACTTTGGAGAATCATAAAAGGATAACATTATGAATCGTAATATGGCGAAGACAGTCCGTATTTTTCTTTTTTTCGTTGCACTACGTAGGTATAATCAAAGAGATTGGGATTGGATTTGGATCGGATTGATTGGTATTTTAGCACAGACAAAAAATTTACTGAAAAATGTTTCACCAATGGGATTTCATACGATTAACTCTCCATTATGTTATCCTTTTATGATTCTGCCAAAGTGGCCTTTTTAGGCCTCCAGGTCTCCGCCCCAAGTACATAATTTTTTATGGTTTCCCGTATAGGTACTAAAACTAGGCAATGATTTCAATTTTACATAAGTATGTGTGGAGTTTGTGGGTGTGTGAGTGATGAAAACGTTGGTGCGTGTTAAACTGTTTGCTGAATGCCATAGTAGTATGTGCTTGTGGTAGTTAAACATAGACGGAATGCGGTGACTATTTTGGGATAGATAGAAGATTTTCGGTTGTGTCATAATCAAGAGTCATAAGCCTTCCATAACACAATGCATGTTGTTAAACTGTCAAAATGAAACCCATTGTCCTTTTTGCTTTTGAAATAAATTTTCCTTACACACGTGTGTAAATATGTATACCTACCTACGTATATATAATACCTACTACATCTCCTCTTATATAGTTTGTACTTAGGTACCTATTCCTATTTTCAATAGTGGAAGTACTTTTTTACCTTATTTCATGGCGATAGAACGCCCTTACTTGAGTGTGTATTTTCATTGGCACATGTAAGTCGAGCCTTCCGATGCTCGCTAATGTAATGGGATATGTCTGTACCAAACGTGTGTAATGCTAATGACTCTGTATACAGCTCATGATTAAATAGGTATATGTAGGTACTAAGTATATGTGGGTTTAAATATATATCTACGTCACAACGCACTGAAAAAAATAATTTTAACTACACTTATTGAGACTTTGGTACTGACTTTATACAGTATGTAGAAGAAGAAATGTGTGTAAAACAGTAACTTTTAATAATTGAACATACTACTTACTGAAAAAAAGGAAAACCACCATTACTGTAAATGTAAGCAAATTTCGATGGTTCGAAACGATATCACCAAATGCATAAAACAGTTAATTTTGTGACCTTTCAGCTACATAAAACGTTAAAGTTTACTGTCATGAACTCATGGCGGTAACATTTCACACACACAGTTTTGAACGTTAGGCTCATATGGAACTGTTTAAAGCAGTACAGATCAATGTTTTTTTCATTTTTATTTACTGCTTATTTCTTTCAGTGCGCCCTCGGCCTCAATATGTACACATGTTAGCCTTTGTATTTTCCTGAAAAAATGTTCTATACTTATTTAAAATAAAAAAATATACAGGAAAAAATAACCAGTGAGAGTTACCATAAATTCAGCATATTATTCTAGACCGCCTGCGTAGAAATATTACGACGGTACCCCCCCCCCCCCCTCCTCGATCCCCTGCTTGTTCGTCTTCTGTTTTAAACTCTGTCTTATCGACTATAAACTTTCTCATTCCGGTTTGTCCGCTTTTTCTTTTGTTTTTGATCATCATAGAAAAATGTAATACCACAAAATGTATGGAACAACATTTTTTTTTTTATAACCGATGAAAAATTTCTACGCAGTGGGTCTAGAATCATATAATGAATACATGTTTACAGTTTGCGCACTGGTTAAACGTTTTTCCCGCATTAAGCTTACCAATCCAGGCTTTAATTAATAATATGACTAAAAAACTTCATGTAATTTGGTTTTGTGGTTGAAATTGAATAATATGACGAGCCTTTGTTTTCCTACAATAGGATAATAACCTACTTTACTGGTATGATGGTCAAATAGAAATATGATGAAAATGTACTACCTAATAAAATCTTAACTCTTCTTGTGAAAGAATCTTGAGCTAACTGAAACTGCAGAAGGGCTTCTAATGTTCTAATCCGGCTCCAAGGACCACCAAATATGTTGGTCTTTTGTACAAGTTATACGATAACTATAGTATGTACCATAAACAAATGAATAGTCATTTAACAACCAAATTTTTTTATCGTAAGTCAGACACACACATGAACCGATTTCTATGAAAATGACGATTTCGTATGAAACAATTTCATGGCTCGCGAGTTCTCCTAATGGGTCTACCCACCCACTATAAATCTAATCTAATTGCAAACCGCTACCGGGTCTCGTTTTCGCCTTTGACTATATTCAATTGGACATCCAATTCTACAAATTGTCGCCTTGTTTCGCCTTAGTGTCGCCTACACAACGTCCATTAGAGCTATCCACTTGAGAACAAGTCTATTCCAGCGGTATGCTACATGACGGATTGTCCAAATTTATATTTGAATGATGCTCGATTTTATGAAGTAATTTCGTTTTTGAGTCATCGTGTTTTCTATAGGTAATGGTGTATTCTAGCCAAAATTGTGAGATGAATGAGTGCAAATAAGATGTTAACAAGTTATTTGTTTTGCTACCTACACTCTAAACACTGGGGAAATTAAGAGCGTAGGAAAGTGACTTGCTTAAAATAATGTAATAAAGTATGTTGGGGTAAGATCGCCAATGGTATATGACCGAATGAATCAAATTCCCACCTAATGTGGCAATGTTTTTTAATGTACTAATAAACATTGGTGTTCTCCATCATTATTTTTATTCTGCTACGATGAAAATCAGAGCAAAATTTAATTTTGCAGGCAAATAATTTGATTCCTACGGTCTTACCCCAGCAACGATCTTACCCCAACACACCTTAAAGTGATTAAAATTAAGATAATTGTTTTATTTAAAAATAAATTATTTTGGGGGTAATAATGAATGTGTTATTTGTACCACCAACCTATGATCTACAAGCAGGGACAAGCAACTGCTTACCAAACGTTACTATTCTAATCGGGTAGCCAGTTTTGAAGAAACCAAAATCAAATCAAACCAACAAATGAAAAACCAGCCAAAAGCAAGTCAGCCTTGCAAACGAAGGGTTCCATACCACTGACGAAAAACACCGAAAAAACAGGTTTCCCTTTAATTTATAACATTATATTATTTTATTATTTGTTGTGCTATAACAACAAATAATAAAATAATATAATGTTGGCAATAGAAATACTCTCAGAAAATTTCAACCGTCTATTATACCTATAACCGTTAATGAGATACAGCCGGCTGACAGACAGATAGACAGAAGGATAGACGGACGGACAGCCGGACAGCGGAGGCGCCAATTGAGTACGGAATACTAAAAAAGGTAGGAAGGAAGCTGTGCTACCAATGGTATTGCAGATGTCCAAAGACGCCGGCGAATACGCACCATCAGATGGGAGATAGTTTGCCATTTCAAAGCATAAAAAAACCCATATGGACCATTTTCTAGTGTCTCGAGAAATTGTATAAATAGATCTACCTATCTCCATAATCAAATAAATTACCTACCTGCATATATAAATAGCAGCTTACTTTAAACTTAATAACCATACTGATTTTATGCATATAAACATGAGAAATGTTTTACAATTTGTAATCTAAGTCTGGTCTTAATAACCTGGATTGTGGTCTGCATTCCGTCTTATAACATGCAGTGTTTGCCTATCCCAACCGAGGACGTAAACATTTATGCAGTTTCCATTTCCATTGTTATTGGGATCATAAATGCCCGATTCCCATATCCTACCGACAGTTTTTGCCAAATGAAATTCGTGAAGTTATGTTTACAAAATGAAGTACAGTGGCGACGATTCTGTTGTTCACAAACTAAACTAAATTTAAGTTCATGCATCTTCTTCTTTTTATTTCACTAAGAAAAGGACAGAAGATAAATATTAGTTTAGTCCTGTCAAATTTAGATACTCCATAGACAACTTTAGACCATATTAAATAAATTGGCTATTAAAAATACGTCAATTTACGTCAGGCGCTGATTAATTTGGTAGGACTAAACTAATATTTATATTCTGTCCTTTTCTTAATGAAATAGAACGAAAAAGATGCCTGAACTTAAATTTAGTTTAGTTTGTGAAAAACAGAATCGGCGCCATTTTCCATGTTTTACCGTAGGATATTCTCATTAATTTCGATTTTAGAGCAACTATAAGTTCAATGTCTTCTTGAAATTAACTACACTTCTGGACACATCTATTGGCCCACCTTAGAGTTTAGGTTTCGATGGCCCCTACCGAAATATGATTGCTAGATTGAACAAAAACTGTTGATGCAGTTTTAAACCTGATACATTTTACCATCTTTTTCGATCGTATTGTTTTAAATTTGAATTCAGAATACCATACGACATGGAGCTACGCCTAACAAGTCGGATATGCGTCTAGTTAAAGGCAATTGATTTTTGAATAAAAAACATGTTTTATCAAATAAAGGTTTAATTTAATAACGCGTGTTGCCTCCATGGGCATCTACCACAGCTCTCATACGATTAGGCATAGAGTTTATCAACCGCTCTATGAAATTTTAAGGGATCATCTCCCATTCCTCTTCTATGGCAGTTTTCAACTCCTGCATCGTCTGGGCAACTGGCTGACGAGCCCTAACACATCTTTTTAGCTCGTCCCACATGTGCTCAATGGGGTTCATGTCTGGGCTTCTGGCTGGCCAGTCCAGAACTGTGATGTTCACATCCCGAAGATATTCCCTGACGATGCCGGCCGCATGGGCTCTTGCATTATCATGCATAAAAAGGAAATTTGGGCCCACATAGTCCGCGTATGGTATCACGTGAGGTTCTAAGCACTCACGAATGTACCTTTCAGCATTTAATGTTGGCAGCCGTGGTCCTGCAACAACCTCAAGTTGAGTTTTGCCGCTCGCGGATATACCGCCCCAGACAGTCCATGAGCCACCGCCATAAGCAACCCTCTCTTCAAAACAGCATTGTGCGAAACGCTCTCCCTTACGTCGGTAGACCTTCTTCCTTCCATCATTGCCATGTAACACAATTTTAGACTCATCAGAAAAGAGTACACGGCTCCAATCTTGCTGTGTCCAATTTAAATGACTGCGTGCGAAATGAAGGCGCGCTGTTCGGTGGGCTCGCGTTAGTTTGGGCCCATTAGCTGGCTTGTGTGGTACCATATCGCGTTCTTTTAACCTTCTCCGAACAGTTCGAGTGCTCACAGATACTCCATGGAAGTCGCGAAGTTGGTTTTGTATCTCAATGGAGGTAAGGTGACGATTTCTCAAGCTGGTCGTCACGATGAATCGATCCTGCCTTTAAGTTGTGACCCGAGATCGTGGCCTTCCTTGGCGACTAACAAAGCCGCCAGTCTCTAGGTACCTCCGATAAACATTTCGGACCGCAGATCGACTTAAATTAAGTTGAGCACTCACGTTTCTTTGGCTGTGTCCGGCCTGAATAAGTGCCACAGCTTGGGCGGCGACTTCTGGTGAAGTATCCATAGATTATTGATAGAACCACACCTTAATGTTAAGAATAAGTAATGTTTGTTGCAAAACCAAAGATATCAATCACTTTTTCAAGAATTAAATCCAAGTAAACCAATAAAACCAAGTTTTCTTAGTATTCGATTGTTTGATATCAACAAACAGGCTCCAAATTGTGTTTTGTTTCTTTAAATTCTGTGTTCGAAATTCAAAAAAAGACTATTGAATGAAATTGTGAATGTGCCAGGTTCAAAACTGCATAAAAACTTTTTGCTCGACCTAATATAAAATTTTAGCTAGGACCAAACGAAACTGAAAATACAAGGTGGGCCAATAGATGTGTCCAGAAGTGTATATTGCTTTTTTATTTAGCCTACATAAAGTTACTTTCTCACATAATACATAATTAGCCTATAATTTCCCACTGCTGGAACACAGACCTCCTCTCTGTCAGAGGGATCCACCAATAATCCGTAATCTACCACGCAGGCCCAGTGCGGGTTGACAGATGTCATATGTCTTCGAATTTTTAATTCTAGGACATGCCGGTTTCCTCACGATGTTTTCCTTCACCGTTTTGCGAGCAGTGTTGAATATTTTACGCATAGTAAGTGCCTGACTGGGCTCGAACCTACGACCTACAACTCGAGTCGCGGCCGTTACCACTGGGCCACCACTGCTCTCAAGTTACCTACTGCCTCACTGTTGGGCAAATGCTTTCCCCAAGTTCTTGGGGGAGCGGTCTTTTCCTGCCCACACCGAACCAGCCCTCGCAATACGCATCCTATTCGGTCATCGTAACACAGGATATCATTACCTAAGTAAGTATTTAAATAAAATTCTAGTGATGTGAAAAGTGATTCTTTTATGGTAATGGAAACCGGATAGCCGAACATAAAGGCCTAACAAAATGAGCCACCTATACAATCATTTTGGTTGGACAAAGCTTTGTTACAGTTCTCGTCTATTTGTTGCTACGCCTGTCGAGCACAGAACAAAAAGCCACGTATAATTTACAGGCAGAGCCGAAAAATAATGCCGTACAGTTTTAGGTAGCTAACATGAATAAATAACTTTGGACGGAAATACTATGACGTCACGTTGGCTGAAAATAGTGGACAGGGATTATAGCAGGACTGGTTTTGCTCCCAGCCACTTCTTTAGCAACACACATACATAATCAGTTCACTGCTGGGACACAGGCATCGTCCCAGCCGGTCGATTCTGTTAAAATCTCACCGCGAAAACTTAGGTGAAGTGAGTTTGTTTTTGCTAGAAATTGACACTATTGACAGCTCACTCCACGCTCACTTCACCTAAGTTTTCACGGTGAGATTTTTACAGAACAGCACCACTGTGGCGCGCCCAGTGCGGGTTGGGCTTCTATAGCAAATAAACTTCAATCTCTCGCTGTCCAGCCCCCTTATTTCGTAACACACGATCAATCACAATCTGAATGATTTCGAAGAATATTGCTAATCCATTGCTTCATATGTTCTAAAAAGTTGTCAGCTCAAAAACGTAAATAACGCAATGGATGTTGTTGAACTGTCAAAATGAAAGCCATTGCTTCAGTTTGTGTGTTACGCAATTACTCCGCGGGTCAGGTGTAAATCTAAGACAACCCTTTTTGCGCCCCTACACACTCAAAGGACCAAAATCTCAAACTCAAAGCATTTATTTCAATTAAGCCATGTACAGACGCCAGCTCATCAAGCTACCCGAAACTGTCAAATTTTCCCAATCAACTTTGAACCTTATACCTACTTTAGCGGTGAAGTTGAAAATCTATTAAAGAAATTTGACAGATTCTAGTAACTTGATGTGCTGGTGTCTGTACTTACAGGCATTTTTGAATTGTCAAAATTAAATAGTCGGTCAATTAGTCAGGAAGTTAAAGCTAGTTGCTCATTCCAAAACGTAGATTTCTATGGACACTCTTTTAAATCAAGATATTACAAAATCTTGGGTACATTATTCTTAATTGTTGCTTCTAATCAATAATCCTTTAAATAATAATCTCATATTCATTTTTCATGTTTCTTTCTTCAGTAAATACGATTGTGCATAACCTAATACTTAGTTAATCTACCCATCAGTAAATCACGAACAATGGTTTAGGTTACTGTATAATTTATCTACAAGCAGTGGCCTTCAATACTGACAACCCTAGTAGCCATATTCTACTGAACTCCAAATCACTACCCATGAATCGCCCATCATGGCTCCGCAAAACATAGGACCTTGAAGAATACCTTTATTTAATATCCACTTCAAGAATTCAAAACCCCGACAGACTGATAACCGCTAACCTTCGTTTATCAGGGCCCCAGTAATTGGGTTGCAGAGGTCAGATGGTAGTCGCCCCGTGTGATACTGATACTCAACCTCTGGTTAGACTGGCCGACTCCATGATAGGTGACGCGGAAAGGTGTAATTACTTTGCCTACACAAAAAAATATGTCCGTTGAAAAGGAGAAAATATTTCTTTCTTTTCTGTCTTTATTATCTTTATAATACAAAAATGAGCGTACCTTACGCCCTGACTGTAGGTTTCGCTATTTGCTATACTTATTCGTCATTTTCCGACCGTACCTTATCAATAATGATTAATCAAACTGACTAGATTTTCGCAGAATAAAGTAAACAGCAGTTAACCGATAAAAAATAATTGATTTTTACGATTGTTTACTTTTTTACGCAACTTAAATTTAAAACAAAAAAAAATTAACGTGCCGTTCACATCCTCATCGCATGATCAGCTTGTGACCGTTTTTAGTTCGGAAATTGTCGGAAAAACCAGAAATAGTTGTTAAAAATGTATTGTTTAGATACAATTAAAAACATGAATGACCTTCACGTATGTTGTACTTATAATCCGCCCGCCCCGCCCCGTTGGTCTCGTGGTCGCAAGCGCGACTGCTGTCTTGCGTTCGATTCCCGGGTCGGGTAAAGTGTTATTGGGTTTTTTTTCCTTGGGATTTTTTTTCAGTAACAGCCCGGAGTTTGCAGTTGGCGGTGTAATACCCCCGTGCCTCGGAAGGACGTTAAGACGATGGCCGGCCTGCTCCTGATCTCTCTTGGATCGTATCTGTCTGAAGGCTGGTCTCCGCTGAGGTCGCCATGGCTGAAATTCGGTCAGAAGGACTTTATTTATTAATTATTAGTTTACTTTGCTTATAATCTTGCTAATAGACTAGATTAATGGTATAATAATTTAATTTTTCTTCAAATTCTGCGTTCCGCGAGTTTCTAGATTAGGTATTGATTGAACTAGCATAGAATTCGTTAAAGGGAAGCGGAATTGAGAGTGATTTTCGTAAATGTTAAAAAAAACAATATTAAATAGAGTAGATACAGATGCTTTAAAAGCAAGCCGTTGGTCCCGGCTGTCATTCGTGGATCTTTGACAGTCGTTACGGGTAGTCAGAAGCCCGAAAGTCTGACAACCAGTCTTGTCAGATAGGCAGTCGCTCCATGAAAAATGCTGGTATTCTAGCTGCATTCGGTTAGACTGGAAGCCGACCCCAACATGGTTGGGAAAAGGCTAGGCAGATGATGAGAATAAAACATAGATATGCAAACAAAGAAAAGCTTTCGTTTATTGATTTTATTTCTACCCATAACAGTTTTCTTCAGGCAGATCCCTCTCCTTACTTTTCCAGGAAAATCCGCCCGAGTTTCGCGAAACTCAATCATAATTCATATTCATTAGGGATGAAGTACCTACGTTAGCTGTCAGTCTTAAGAAATACAATATTGACACCACCGCCTGTGCCCACCACATCGCACACTCAACCGCTATGACGCACGACCTACGTGTTTATACTGCAATTTATAGCGTTATTTATCTTTTTACACATCAGCCCAGCTAACTATAGTAAAATACACTCTAAAGTCAAACATTGGTACATTTAATAATGGCGGTGATAACATTAGCTTGTTAATTAATTAGACATTATCTCCGTGGGTGTGTTCGGTACACGTCACAAAGTTGTTGACTCACTGTCCACATACGTATGAGAACACATAAGTACCCCACTTAGTATCAGCACGCATGGAAGTACTGCCTATTCACAATTAGCCGCTCTAGCGTGAAGGTGACTATTTCAAACAAAGTCAAAGGATGTGAATGTCACGTGATCAACAATATGTGTTCAGGAATTACAGTTTTACAAAGGTTAGGTTAAAATTTATTATCATTATTTTATTTTGTTGTGACATTACAAATATCTACTGTTAATAATGTCATGTAGTAACAGCGCAGGTTATCAAAGACGTCTGAACCCAAATCCACAGATTCCACTTACCACTGACTGGCGACTCACAAATCTCTGCGCAAAACGGTGATGTCAGCTGAAGTGAACAGGTCAATGTCCTTCGAAAGTAATTTTAAGCGCGGAATATTTAAAATAAGCTGAAAATACATTTTTGACGAGTAGGTACCGCACCGCCCACATTAATATATTGTCAAGAGTCCTGAAAGTCAACAAAAAATTCACCCTATAACGTCAAGTTGACCCCAATCATAATATCGTGCGGATTTGAAAATATATGGCCGGCTCACTGTAGGCGTCTGTGTGAGTGTACACTCTACAAAGAGTGCTCACACACGCGTACCTGCCAACAATGCGTACATTGGCATTTGGCACACATGTGATGTGTGTGTTTGTTTGCTTGTGTGCGTATGCAGACTTCACGTGCTGGACGCGTGATCAATGTTCACATTCCAACGTGCTTGCAACCGCTGTGCAAAAGCACACTACATGCATTTTTGATGGCAACGTACGAGTATATAATACTATTCGACATTGTTGTGAAAATGTTTCCATTAGTGTCTCAAGGTAGCCAAGATATCAGAAAATGTGAAAATGAAACTGAACTTCGCTCTTTACATTCAGTACCTATCTTGATTATAAATGACGTGATCGCGGCACATGCGGTGACAAATAAATTATATTAAATGCTGAATAATGTTGTTTCATAAGAATTTTGCGATTTGGATTTCATAACACGGTCATGTCTTTGCTGCAAGTTTTTGTCTGCGACGGATTAGTAGGATAAGCGTCCACCGTAGTTCGAAGATTAACTCTTACTGCGCCATTCCTCGGATCGTCAGAAAAACCTTGTTGTGTTTATTCAGTTATATCTTTTAATATTTTCTGAGAAACGATTGAAGCAATACCTATTATATTATACATTATGTACCTATTGGTATATTTTGTTTCCTTTGGTGTTCCTTATCGACCCACTACTGTGGGCGTATTTAATTCTTTCTTCAAGGCTTGTTTTGTTGCCCACGATTATGTTTTTAATTGTTTTTGTCCTGATTCCTTTGCTTATTTAATGTAACGAATTGAAAATCACCTTTTCTGCTCAAATTGATTGTACAATTACTGAGCAAACAAGTTGTTTTACAAATCATTAGGTATGCTTACTAGTTTCGTGACCATGTTATTGTTCTCTGGCTTTTTGCCAGAATCTGATTTACTTAAAGAAACTAGTGCACTCGGTAGTAAAAGATCCGTTTCTTCTGTCTGTTTATTTTTGGTTTTACCGAGCGATGGCTGTCGGATTTCAGAGTAAAATTTTCAAGTTTTTTTTCCCATTCGCCTGTAGTTTTTGCCACCGTAAGGAAATCAAATCAAATCAAATAATTTATTTGCATAATACACGTGAAAAAGGTGTTACAGGTATAAAAGGTACATTGTATTATAACCTACTGAGGTGTGCAAATTAATATATTAGGTACATACTAATAGAAACAATAAATCTAAAAAATAAATTTTAAATTGAGTTACATTAAAAAATAGAAATGTTAAATTAAGTAAAATGTCAAATTATTATACACAAGTCAGATCAAAATTTCAATATGTAATCATTGTATTTGCGGTGCCATTTCATAACCGACTCATCTTTCATTTAAATAATCATTAATTGAATAGTAACATTTTGTAACTAAGAATTCGTGCAAACATAATTTGAACTGGTTCATTTTGTGTAGGTCTGTGATACTTTTTGGCAACTTATTGTATACTTTGGGTGCCATGCCCAAAATGTTTTTACTATAGACTGCTTTTTTATGACGTCTTTATGGAACGACGGAAAACACCTTTTATATGAAATCTATAGGTATAGTGTAAAACCGGTTCTGCGTGTCTATATATTACTATGCCGTTGTTTGATTTACCTACAAACTATTCATAAACTGCTGGCTGAAAACACTCGTACTTGTTGAAGATTTTTCCGCCCAGGAAAAAGGTATTAATAAATCATTGTTTCGTCTCTTACAAGGTGGGCAAACCTCCAAGTATTTCAGACAAAAGGTGACTCTATGTCACTTATGGTGTCACTTCTCCATGGGTTTTAACGGTCTTAAAAGTCTAGTCTATTTAACTTATTACCACTGAAGGACACTTTAAACTTAGGTAGGTACTGACTCTTCCAAAAGGGCATAGATATATAGGTACTTGTATTTCATCTGTTCTGACCATCTGAGCCTAATCCCTATAGTGAGCCTCAAAAGGCGTCATTTATCTTTGGATTATCTGCACAGTGTAGTCATCGCATTAAAAGTCATAAGTCATATGTAATTTTTTTCATAACAATATAGGTACATTGTGTTGAAAATTAAAAAAATAACATTTTACAATTGCAATTGTTAGGTTTTGTTCTTTGTTAATAAATAGAAACTTATGTTTTTAAAGATAATTGTTAAAATTAGTTAATTTTGTTAGGATTTTTGTAAATATAATGTTTTAAATATTATCAAAGCAATTTTGTGTAAACGATTAATTACTATTGTTTGGGAATGTCAACCCTTGATTTAATATTGATTGGTGCATGGCGGGAAAATAGGTCGCTCTACTATTGGATTACGACATCGACACTAGTATCGCCTGATGTCGTGGGCCAATTGGAGAGCAGGATTTGGCGCGGGGATTTTGGGGGTTCGTTGGCTAGGAGCGGGTGCGGAGACGGCATTCGCTCCTGGGCCATCGATTGCGATATTCGATTAGAATCGGTTCCAAAGAAATGTAATAATGAGTTTAAGTAACATAGTTGTTTTGTTGTAAACCCAATTAAAACTAAATGAGTGAACAGTTTGAGTTTGTATTCATCAGTCTTCCCAGCTAGAATAGTATCCCTTTGAGAGTGGTGACCGCTGAGGCTGGTTTCGTTAATACTTCAGAAGTGAAAAGCACCCAAAACGCAATCAACTGGGTCAACGGTGGCTCGTGACTCCGGGTCACAGGGAGCCCCACTCTGCCACGCGGAGCCGAAGTCGGCTGCGAAGTCGAAGTCCCGAGCCGGACATCGAGTTGGGCCGTGACCAGCTTCGAAGGCTTGAGAATGAAGTACGGCGGGAGCGCGACCGTTTGCGCGTCGCCGAAAACCTACACCACGCGTCGCGTCGCAGCGACGAGCCGCGAGCGGACAGCCGTCTCCGCAGCATCTCCGCGTCAGCGCGGCGCCAGGACGCCGAGCTACGCGCAGAGCAACCCGCGGTGCGTGGACTACGGCAGCACGACCGTGCAGGACAGATTGGAAGGTCACGTAGCCATTCTTTTTCAAAAGGAGATTTTTTTTTACATCATTAGTAACTTGAGAGATGGTCTCGCATTACCACATGTAAACCAAAGCGCACCACTACAGCGAATCGATTATAAAAATATATTGCCAAACTTTGATCCCTCGTCCAAAAACCAGCGAATGGACGTGTGGTTAAGAAAGGTGAATGAGTGCGCTTCGGTATACGGTTGGGATGAAAGATCCACCACTCATTTCGCTATGCAAAAGTTGCAAGGTCTGGCCAAGACGTGGTGCGAAAGTTTAAATACTATTCTATTTACTTGGCAAGAGAAGCTATTGAACGCTTTTCCTTGCGAACAGAACTACGGCCAGACCTTGGAAGATATGATTAAAAGAAAAAGCAAATATAACGAATCCATAGAGGTCATCATAATCCATACTATGAAAAACTAAGCCTAGTGAATCAATGTGATATAGTAGGTACCCGCGCAGTAGAATGCATTATACATGGCATTACAGATAAGACACTTAAATCAGGAGCTTTAGCACTGCGTTGTACCCATCCCGATCAACTGTTACAGTATTTACTCAGTAATAGGGACTTTGATAATTCTCACGTTTCCAATACAGCGAGCGCTAGACCTAGTGCCATACCGAGTCACGTCACCTGTTATAATTCTAAGGAAAAGGGACATGGTTTCTTGCACTGCACTAAGCCGTTGGTGGAGTGCACGCGTTGTAATAAGGTCGGCCACACTGCGGAAAAGTGTTATAATAAGTCAGATGACAAAGTAACAAGCACTAGTGGTGCAGCGCAGAAAACTATGAGAATTGATTTTATAAACAATGAAGACGCACCCATAGATAAAAACCCTGGCTCTAAAAATAAAAGTCAGTAGTTATGTACTTACAGCTTTTATAGATTTCGGGAGCGACGTTACCCTGATTAGGGAATCCGCTGCCAGGAGATTAGGTGTATCTCACGATAATGTCCCCACACTAATGAAAGGATTTGGTAATAGCGTGGTTGACATGAGTGTCGATGAGGTAGAGGCTAGAGTTACTTGCAAAGTCGTGACCGACCATTTATTAGAGGTCCCTGTGCTTATAGGACAAACGTTTACGGAGCAATCTCACATATCGGTATATAAAGATAGAAACAAATTGCAATTCTATAATATTGGGAATGAATTGCCTTGTTCTGAACTTGCGGATGACAGTGATACCTTGTTGAGGTTTTCGACATCTAGTACAATTGACATCTATGGCCCTGCATCAGTTAGAGTGGAGACTCAACTTGCGTTCGATGAAAAATAGCGTAGCAGGAAAGCCTAACGATCAGTATTTCATAGTTGGAGGACTTCATCGTTCGATCAATGGACGCATTAACGTATTGGTTTTACCCTGTTTTGGTTTTTGCAGAATTTCGTCTAAACTAATCTTTTGTCGTGCTGAGAGAGTCGACGTTGTGAATCGAGTTGTAAATGAACCGTCAATTGAGTCAAAAGTTGGGCAGCGATTCGATGAAAGTCAGGTGCGTGTAGGTGAAGATGTATCTGAAAATGTAAGACGAACTCTTGTAATAGGGTGACCGTGATTATTAAATAAAGAGAACTGTTTGGTTCTAATACCGAAATAATAATGAACATTAGTATATGTGCAGTTACAGTTATATAGGGTTAGGCGTGCTGCACACTACACTCTCATAAAAATACTTGAGAAATATCAGCACTGTTTCGCCTCGTGCTTGAAGGACTTAGGATGTACCAGCGTCAGAGATGAGCATAGAACTTAACAGTCAGCGTCCAGTTGTTTATCGCCCGTACAGGTTCTCGCATCACGAGAGGAAAAAGGTGCGTTCTATAGTTGCAGATATGTTAGATGCTGTCGTGACACGAGAATCTGTTTCCGAGTATGCTAGCCCTATTCTACTCGTACGTAAAAAGGATGGTTCCGCAAGATTGTGTGTAGATTTTCGTATGCTGAATTCAGTGACTGTCAAAGAAAGGTATCCAATGCCTATCATCGAGGACGAAATAGCACGTCTCTCCGGGCAATCGTGTTTCGTAATTCTCGATCTTGCGTCTGGCTATTATCAGGTATCGATCTCAGAACGAAGCAAGCATTTGACCTCCTTTGTTACACCGGACAGCCAGTACGAGTACAATCGTATGCCGTTTGGCCTAGCCAATGTACCTGCCGTGTTTCAACGCATGATTAACACAATACTAGGTTCAGCTCGATTTAGTAAGGCAACAGTGTATATCGACGACGTTTTTATATTTGGAAAGGACGCTACACAATGCTTAGAGCGACTTGAGGAAGTCCTGCAGATGTTAGAAAAGGCGAATCTTACTTTAAACTTGTCAAAATGTGAGTTCTTACGTGATAAGGTCGACTATTTAGGCTACGAGATTAGCGCCAGCGGTATTAGACCCGGTGAAAAGCGCATGTAGCGTGGTCAACTTTCCTCGACCCGAAAATGTGCACAACGTCCGGCAATTTTTTGGGCCTGGCCAGCTACTTTCGCAAGTTTATAGAAAACTTTGCACAGATATCGTCGCCTCTTAGCAAGCTACTTATAAAGGACACAGCCTGGGAGTGGAGTGACGATCAGGAGCGGGCGTTCGAGAAGCTTAAAGCGAGTTTGGCTAATAGACCGGTTTTAGATATATATGACCCCGCTGCTGAATTAGAATTACACACAGATGCAAGTAGGCTAGGAATCGGTGGGATTCTTCTTCAGCGAAAGCGAGACTGTGAGAATTTCCACCCTGTAGCGTATTATAGTCGGCAGACTTCTCCCGAGGAGAAGAACTTCCACTCTTATGAGTTGGAAACCCTAGCAGTAGTTTGCTCCCTTCGTAAGTTTAGAGTTTATCTATTAGGGAAAGAATTCAAGGTTATCACCGATTGCAGCGCATTGCGTTCTACATTCTCAAAGCGGGACTTAATCCCAAGGATAGCACGATGGTGGCTGACACTACAGGAATTCAACTGTACTGTTGAATATAGGGCCGGAGTTAAAATGAGTCATGTTGACGCATTGTCACGAAATCCTGTCGGACCGTCGGAATCTCTTGAGGATCAGTTTCCGACGATAATGACCATTAGTAGCGAAGATTGGCTTAACACACTTCAATTAGGCGACTTTGAGCTGCGTAGGATAGTAGATATTTTGAATAGTAATCTAGATGAAAAAGGCCTACGATACATTAAACAGAATTATGTCATTAGAGACAATAGGTTATTTCACTATTTATATGGTGATGAGGAAAAGGTCAGATGGGTAGTACCAAAAGGGGCAAGGTGGCAAATATGTAAGCTCAATCACGACGACATTGGACATTTCGGCATTGAGGAGACTTTGGAGAGGATTAAAAATAATTATTGGTTCCCCAAAATATCCAGGTTCGTCAAGAAGTCCCACATACTTCTTGACCGCATTGAGTGTGCTTATGCAAAAAAAACAATACAAGCACTCGCGAAGCGTTACTGCACCCCATCACAAAGGTAGAGATTCCATTCCACACGCTTCACGTGGGCCACATTGGGCCCTTTGTGAAGTCAAATAGGGGTTTTACTCACCTGTTAGTGGTTGTGGACGGTTTCACCAAATACTGTATCATAAGACCCGTTAGAAACACCAACACGCAAAATGTAATTAGGGCTTTAGAAGATATCTTTAGTACATTTAGAAACCCTGACCGTCTCATAAGCGATCGTGGTGATCGAGCTGTTTTACCTCACATACATTCAAGCGATTTTGCTTAGACAAAGGTATAAAACACGTTTTAAACGCGGTAGCTAGCCCCACGTCAAACGGGCAGGTCGAGCGTTACAACTGCACCATTATCGATTCCCTGAAGGCGTTAAGCACTAGACATGAAGAAAAGAGCTGGGACAGCCATTTGGGTAAAATTCAATGGGGGCTCAATAATACCGTTAAAAAAAAAAAACCACGGGAAGGACGCCTTCAGAGGTAATGTTCGGAACCTGTATGAGCAGTGAAATTAATCCCATGCTTAATGTTGTCACAGTAGTCACTCGCAATAAGGATGATTTATCGGGTATACGCGACGAAGTTAAGGCTAGAATAGATAGAGAGCAGGCAAAACAGAAGGATAGGTATGACAGAAAAGAAAACACGGGCGCACCTACAGTTAAGGTGAGCTCGTAAAAATAACAAAGACTTGTTTTAGTAACAACGGACAGAGCAAACTTATGCCTTCTTTCGTAGGACCATACCGTGTTAGCAAGGTTCTAGGTATGGACCACTATGTTGTAGCACCGATACAGTCAGTCAGTTGTAGTCGATACAGGAAGCAGACGCCCAACAACTGTCGCTGCGGACCGCATGAAGCCATGTGATCGCTCTAGAGATCGACGAGGATGATGTTGATGATAGCTGCGATAGTGACGACAATAATATTGGCAATAATTTGGATTAGAATATGAGCACCATACTTATTGCGTTATGTTGAAATTAAGACAATATTATGTACAGAATATTATTCGTTGTTACAGATCAAGTACGCGAGAATCGATCGGTTCGTGGCTTGATGCAAAAAGTGCAACAGCAAGTTCTATCGGCTGCCATCACGAGCATTAATCGATCGGCTCGTGCGGGCGTCGCTAGGCATCCTGATTAGTGGCTTGATGCAAAAAGTGCACAAGCAGTGGCTCGATGCAAAAAGTGCACGAGCAAGTCCTATCGGCTGCCATCACGAGTATAAATCGATCGGCTCGTGCGGGCGCCGCTAGGCATCCTGATTAATCGATCGTTCAGGATATTAGGGCACCCTGAATAATCGATCGTTCAGGGATCTAGTTTGTTTCACGACAAAATCGATCGGTCGTGAACTTACTCTTGAGATGTTTCGTGACCCAATGAATCGATCATTTGGGTTCACCTTGTGTCGATCCGGCAAATCGATTGCTGATGGATCATCATCTGCCTAGCCTTTTCCCAACGAGGTTGGGGTTGGATTCCGGTCTAGCAGAATGCAGCTGAATACCAGTGTAATTGCTGATGGATATCGTTATTTAAACCTTTTATGTGTTGTTTACAAAAAAAAAACTTATATTTTCTACAGTTGTATGTAATGCTATTTTGTCTTCACTATTTTGTTTGATTGTTGTTAGTTCATTAAAAGAAATTAATAAGTAGCAGTAGTTATTAAATATTATTGTAATAAGTTCAAGCAACTGGTCAAAATCCGATTGTTAGGTTTCCACCTGGAGTCGTGTGCAGGGCCGCACACGATGTCAGGACGGACGATTGTTAGGTTTTGTTCTTTGTTAATAAATAGTGTTAGGTTTCCACCTGGAGTCGTGTGCAGGGCCGCACACGATGTCAGGACGGACGATTGTTAGGTTTTGTTCTTTGTTAATAAATAGAAACTTATGTTTTTAAAGATAATTGTTAAAATTAGTTAATTTTGTTAGGATTTTTGTAAATATAATGTTTTAAATATTATCAAAGCAATTTTGTGTAAACGATTAATTACTATTGTTTGGGAATGTCAACCCTTGATTTAATATTGATTGGTGCATGGCGGGAAAATAGGTCGCTCTACTATTGGATTACGACATCGACACTAGTATCGCCTGATGTCGTGGGCCAATTGGAGAGCAGGATTTGGCGCGGGGATTTTGGGGGTTCGTTGGCTAGGAGCGGGTGCGGAGACGGCATTCGCTCCTGGGCCATCGATTGCGATATTCGATTAGAATCGGTTCCAAAGAAATGTAATAATGAGTTTAAGTAACATAGTTGTTTTGTTGTAAACCCAATTAAAACTAAATGAGTGAACAGTTTGAGTTTGTATTCATCAGTCTTCCCAGCTAGAATAGTATCCCTTTGAGAGTGGTGACCGCTGAGGCTGGTTTCGTTAATACAATTAAAATAAAATTATTAAATACATTTAAAAAGTCAACGTCAAATCATTTATTTCAAATCACACAAATATAAAGGTGAAAGTTTGTGAGTGTGTGTGTGTTTATATGTTTGTTACTTCTTCACGCTCAAACAGCTGGACCAATTTTGATAAAATTTTGTATGGAGGTAGCCGATACTTTGGATTATATATAGGCTTTTTATCCCGATATTCCTACGGGATCGACATTTACGCGGGTGAAACCGCGGGGCGCAGTTAGTAGGCAGATAACCTTCTTTTTATGAATTCGGTAATAAAAGGCACTTTTGAACGTCAAAAATTACAATAAAATAGAATTGATTCTAGTCGCCCCTTCCAAAAGGTAGTTTTCGTATGGAGAAGAATGGACAAGAACTTCACTGTTACTCTTTTAAAATGATTTACAAGGTTTTCTATACATTCATTATAAAATTATATGTGAAGACGATGCCCAGAATAAAATTATTCTACCACAAAAAGTAAAAAGAATTAAAAATAAAGCAATGACATTATTATGTGATAGATACATGGTGCTCACATGTTTACAAATATTGTAAAAGTAGATGATTTTCCTAGAATTTTAACAAGTGTCTGAGTTACAGTCGTAGCCACAGAATGTACGAGAAAAAATCAATGTCATAAAAATTTGAAAAAATATACAATTAAATTAGCAACCAGTTTGATTTTGTCTAGACTCTAGATTGTCCTATGGAGCAGGACCAGCATGTTTCCAAGCATTAGCATAAGATAGTTGTTGCCTTTTAAACGAGCAACCAGGTTTCCCTGACAGTCATTTTCATTAATTCCCTGTCGATTATGGAAAGTTTAATGGAATATTACACGATTATTTATTTTAAACTTCAGTTATATCAGTAAACATTCCGTTTGAGTGGATAGTCACTATCGTACCTTTATTTGAACAAGTGGCTCCAGAAAATAACGCAGTGTAGCGTTATGTCACACTTCTATACTAATACAGGGTTATTGGTAAAACCTTATTAGAAACCTTAAACCTTGGTTATTTTGTTACCTGAAATCGCGAAAAAAAAATCAGCTGTTCCCTACATTTTGACGATTTATATAGGTACGAACATTTAGGCAACACCTGATTGTTTTTTCGCGATTTCTGATTTAGTCCTATAGTAAAAGTTGTTCATAATAATGAGTACAATGACCTATTAAGAAGTTGTTTATGTTTTACCAATAACCCTGTACATACACAGGTTTGTTATAAGATAGGTACATGATATTAATACAATTTGTGTTTTATTTCAGACTGTGAATTCAGACTGTGAGATAAATTATTAATAGTTCAGTTTAAACAGACGCTGACCAAGCAAATTGCCGTATCTTCGGAGGAAGCACCCAATCCTGGCTTTAATGCCATCCAGTTTATACACGACACATGCAGTTAAAAATGTTACGAAGATTTGTCACCATTTAATGTCATTCTTGAATTCTCCATTTCCTTTGTGTAAGCTATCATCACTTAATGCCCACGCGCCGATTTTGTATCTATGAGTATAAGAGTCAGTAGGTACGCGACAGACAGCGGTGCCAACATTATCCATCAACATCTGGAATAACTTGTCTAATTTTTCACAATCTTACTAACAACGTACTCACTTCATTATGTAATGTACTCCCAAAGGAGTACACCTTTTGTTAACAAAGATATTAGTTTCAAGTCTATTGAGCCAACCCAAAAGTTTGGCCAAGGCCGCACGCTCCGCAGTTTCTAGGGCTCATACATATAGGGCTATACATACGTATAATTGAGCCACAAAACGAAACCCAAAATTAAATGAAATAATAATCTTACAATATCTAGCGGAAAATATTTCAATATTTTCCATTCTTAGTGAAAAACGAGAGTGTCCTCGACACAATTTTCGAGTACCTAAATTGATTTTATCTCACCTGCGTCCTACACAAAAAGAATTCAATCGTGCGAAATTCAATAGGCAGCTTAGATTAGATTGACATTTGTCATTCATGAGAGAAACTCAGCTGAATTTTGTATTGACCGCAAGTCCGCAACATTTGCCTCCACGTGTTTACCTACGTGTCTAGTCTACCTACATATATTGGCATTGCTTTCTGGCGCCGTAACTCTTTTTTATTATCCGTCTTGATGACTGATGTTTCTTAAAAAAATATGACTTTAAATCTTGAAAATATGAGTTTAAAATTGAGCTTTCTGGTAGTATGAAGACAATGGTCCCTCCAACTTAAACGAACGGTCCAAAGTCGAGCCGACTCCTACACAAAATGATTCACAATAATTGAGGCCCATTTAACTCCATACGTGATTCAAATCAGCATAATTACTTATTGAACTCTTGGACGAAGAAAAGCGGCATAAATCACTCCACTGATTGATTGATTAAAGAGTATCAGTATGCCTATATTTATCAAGGTTTAAAATTAAAAGCAATAAATAGACTATAACATTTTCTTCCCACGTAAATTGTATGAATCGATTGGATCAGTAGATATTAATAGGTGTTTGGCAAGCGTCAATGAGCTAAACTGACATCATAGAGTTTTCGTCACAAAAAAGAACAATTAGGCACCTACCCAATTCCTTCCTTCTTTTGAAAACGCTCATCGAGTACCGGAATAACTCGTTAAATTGCGTGCAATAGGAGAGGCCTTTGTCCAGCAGTAGACTGCTGTAGGCTAATGATGATGATGAGCGGTTTTTGGGAGAAGATCTTATGGGTTCGCGTCACTGACATGGTATGTTAACATTAAATCTGTAGCTGTTAGTACGGCGAGTTGCGCTTTAGCAGTAAAAGCACAATGTATAACTATAGTAAGAATATCTTCTTGTCTGTGTAGTGCCGGACTTGTCTGTGTGGTGCCGGACTTAAAGAATAGCACCACCCCTTACTTCCCGTGGGTGTCGTAAAAGGCAACTAAGGGTCTTACCGGAGAATGGGCAGCAGCGTTCTCTATGCATTCCACCATCATACCATACTGCGATCGCCAACCCGCCTGCCAAGCGTGGCGATTATGGTAAACCCCCCCCCAGAATTGGGGGAGGCCTATGTCCAGCAGTGGACGTCTATCGGCTGAAATGATGATAACTATAGTACGCGCGGAACTACATTGGCCGCGTCTTAGGTATGTGAGCGGTGGGACGGAGGGGCGGGGCCGCTTTGTCATTACTCAGTACGTGCGTTGCGAACAATAGGCCACCTCGCCGCCTTCACCCCCGTCCCCACCCAAGGTGCGACCAACTAGTTCCGCGCGGACTATAATCCTTTTGATTTACAAATTATAAAATTGTATTATTACAACAATTAATTTAAATTACCTGATTGAAAACAATTAATTTGAAAATACAAAAAAAAAACTGTCATTTCATCCAATGACAGCCTGTTTTTTTTTCTCTTTTGGTGTTAAACCTACATTGATGCTCTATTTAGATAAGTGTGCTGAAGATTGTTCAATAATAGGATACTTTATCTGTCAGATTCTAAGAATAGTCGATAATGATTCAATCCAATAAATTATGAACAATAGGATTTTCTTGATAACAACACTTTTATATAAAACGCTTAGAAATAGCAATTATAAAATATAGTCTGCTTGTAGTCTGTAGACATTTTGACAGATTAAGGTAAATTTTGATCTAAATTTATCACTTGCTACACTTGCCAGTAATCCTATAAATAACTTAAATGAATTGAGAATTACCATTCAATTGTTTTAAACCAAGGCAGTTTCTGTTAGGTACCTACTGCCAAGATAAAACCTCGTAAACATGATGAAACCATTAGACGGCGTAAATAATTAGCAAATTACAACAAAGTTATATTATAATTACACCATTCAAGATAGTCTAGAGTTAGTACCTCTACAAATAAACCATAACATCATAGAAGTATCGTTCTATTATTACATTCAGTGTCAAGAAACCATTTATAGCAGCTGTATACGGGCTATAGATATTTACGATAAGTTTCTCATAAGCAGTTACCGTTATTTCAAAATTGAGAACTCCAACGACCCTTTATAAATAAACCTAAGTCTTAACAAGTACACTGAACTTCGCCCATCCAGAGCCTGAAATATTTTGTAAACAATATAAGTAATTAAATAATGACATAAAGATGTTGTGTAATTGTTTTATTAAATAAAAAATAAAAGCTTGTAAAAATAGACTCTATATTTCTCTACCTTCTTTATATCTACACAGTGGAACCAGTCAGTCATTGATTTTCTTGAAAATCTTTCTCTGACCTACATTATAGGAGATGGTGAAATCTCGAAACGCATGAATTAATCTGGAAGATATATAAGCTTAAGAGAAAGTAGAGCTTCTCCAGGGAATGATGTTTCGAAAGCAACCCCTAAAGGATTCGGCAACTTTGTATGGAAAATCTGAACCCCGTTTTTTTTCAAAATCCAATGCATAAAGTCGCGTGCAAAAGCTAATAATAATTATGTCGCAATGTAAAGTATAAAGTTATTTCCCGTAATCTCTTCAATCCTAAGCAAATCGTACTATTTATAAATAACGGAGACGCGATAAACCTGCCACTGCATGCATTCACTATCAGATAAATTCAAGTTACGTGAAGCCATTTCACCATTGAACGAACTGACTCACACATGTCATTCAGCGGTATGATTAAGACATTATACAAGAATAATCAAACAACAGCAAATTGCGTGGAAATCAGCATAACGTGACGTGAGGGGGAAACAATTAAAATCTGATGTAATAAGATAGGGATTAAAATTATTTATTCCTTATCACATTTTTTATCTGAATGTCATTACGATCAGGCCGAGCCCACATCATGTCGCACCTCCGATAAAATAGGGTTACAACTCGAAAAACCTGGATTTTTAGAACAGCGAAAATAAACTCACGGATTTGTTAATCAGTCTTTATTCTTACACTATTGATATTTTGTGATCAAAATTATACATACTTGAAAAGCTTACAAAAAAAAAATGTTTTAATGGCATACGCTTATTTCAATTTTCTTGTTGAAAAACAACCTGAAAATTCCTGTAAATGACTTTTTCTAGTTGTAACCCTATTTTATCGGAGGTGCGATATTATATCACCGAATGTCTTCAGTAGGTACCTACCTCTAAATTCTTATCAATCATTACAAGCAATACCTACTTACCATGCGTGAAAATCAGCTTTTGGGGGCATGCCGAAAGGAAAAACAAATGCTTTTCAAAAGTGTCAAGGTACCGAAATGATTGAAAATTTGAATAAAATTATAATTATTAACAAACCTAAATTATTATTAGTTACTTATTCATATACAGTACGTATATAGGAAAACCAGAGATCATGAGAGTAAGTGATGAATTTTAAAACAAATATTAGGTACACAGTATTGTACACAGCATAGATGTGAGTTCTATGTATGTACTATAGAGCTACCATTTACCGGATAATATGTCTTTCATTGACTTGAATGTGCCCTGACGGCTGATAGTATGTCATGCTCACACAAATGTCTCGCTGACGGTGGCGTGTGTGTTGGAACATTTTGCTCCCTTCGAAATGGTTGAGCGGAATGGTGCTGATCTATGCGTCATGTTCGTAAACGAGCGCCGTCAGTTGGGGCTGGTCATCACTTAGCTGCCTCGGCTTATTTTTAGTTATTTTTGTTTTGTATTGTTGTTTTGGACGCTTTTAACGCGTATGTCTTTTTTACATCGTTCTCACATATTATAATTATAAATTCCACATTAATGATGTAACTAATATTTGTTGTTTTATATAATTTAAAAGAGTCTCCATGGAGTTTCTTGCCCGTTCTTCTCCATAGGTACCTACGCTTTGGAATGGGCAACTAGCTTCATATTTTCTGACTGACCTGCTTCTTGACAATTCAAAAGTACCTGTAAATGGTTTAATTGAAATACTTTGAGTTTGAGTTGAGTTACACTGACCAAGAAAAGCATAATTGTACTATATTAATTCATACTTAAAACATTCTTATTTACAGAGCTATACAATCATGGACTATGGTTAACTATAACAATGGTCTACGTATGGTTAACTGCAATAATACCTACTAGCGATGTTTTAATAAGCTTCAAGAAAATAGTCGACGATATTTACTAGTAGGTACTGCAACAGTTTTCTGATCAATCATAGAGAAAGGTGAGCATTTCATTCAAGTTTTCATATACTCTTGTTTTCTCTCTTTTTATAAGAGTTGGTAGTTAATTTTGCACTATTTTGGAGCCTCAATGACGAGTTGTTATCCGTTTGAAACCTCTTAATTACTGTCACCTTTGCATTTTTTGTCTTCTTTATTCTTTGCTTCTGTTTAGTACATTTAATCCATACTAATATTATAAATTCGAAAGTAACTCTGTCTGTCTGTATTTCTGTCTGTCTGTCTGTATATAAGTTACCTTTTCACGCCTAAACCTCTGAACGGATTTCGATAAAATTTGGCAGAGAGGTAGATTGCATCCCGGGGAAGGACATAGGATAGTTTTTTTTATCGACATACCTCGCGGGCGAAGCCGCGGGTGGAAGCTAGTACTAATGATAAAGCTGAAGAATTTGTTTGTTTGTTTGATCGCGCTAGTCTCTGGATATACCAGTCGAATTTGAAAAACATTTTTGCATTTGATATCCCAATTTTGGAAGAAGGCTATAGGCTATTTAACATCATGCTAGAACTAACTCTTAGGACCCGAGTAAAAAGAAAAAATAAGAAGGAACGCTAAGCGAAAATGAAGTAATAGCTCAGGCAGGCTATGCACTACGATAGTAGGTCAGGGGAACAGGAAATTTCACATAGACGAAGTCGCAGGCAGAAGCTAGGTTAAATATATTATAAGTATCACTTACTTTTCCATCCATATATATATATGTGTAACATAACATCACTGTACTCCCCGCAGGGTTAAGTAGAGGTGTACCAGTGGCACATCCACCACGCCATCCATTTATTTCTTACTAGCATTCACCCGCAGCTTCGCCCACAAGGTATGTCGATAAAAACTATCCTATGTCCTTCCCCGGGATGCAATCTATCTCTCTGCCAAATTTTATCGAAATTCGTTCAGTGGTTTAAGCGTGAAAGGTAACATACAGACAGACAGTTACTTTCGAATTTATAATATTAGTATGGATCGTCACTGGAAAGGAGAAAATACTAAAGCGCCATTTGGGTCAAAATGAGTTAAATAATAATTATATCGTTGGATTAGATTTTTTTTTAAATTTTCAACAATTTTTTTTAGGCAATCTGAGCCTATTAAAATTGACTCAGATTGTCTTGAAACCTAAACAGATCGACGCAGAAAAAAAATCTAATCCAACAATACATACTAATATTGTAAATGAGAAAGTGTGTCTGTCTGTCTCTATGTTACCTCTTCACGCTTAAACCATCTGAACCGATTTAGAAGAAATTTGGCATAGAGATAGTTTGAGTCCCGGGAAAGGACATAGGATAGTTTTTATCCCGATATTCCAACGGAATCGAAACTTACGCGGGTGAAACCGCGTGGCACTGCTACTATATTATATATCTCATTTTGGCCCAAATGGCGCTTTAGCATTTTCTCCTTTCCAGTGACATTATGTAAAAAAACTGAAGCGAAACTATTCGATTTTTAAACGTGATCTATTTTTTTGTCTGTATTTCATTCGTCAGTACATTGAGGTAATTATGTATTGAAATACTCCTACTAGAAGCACACACACATACGACATTACATTCTGCGCTTAGGTACCTAAGCGAGTAGCGCAAAATGCAAACAGGAAAATCGTATCTAAAATTACAGTTATACTAATGAATGCCTGGAGAATGTTAAGCTTCTTTATTTAGCAATTGTTATTCCCACTGTTACTAATGTTGAATAATAAATTATTTTAGAAACATTCGCGTATATCTTACATAACTAACTGCTTTTGGATCCAAACCTTTCTGGCAGAATATGACACATTTTCCTTTATGCACTCGATACTTGTGATATTCTTCATCCGAAAGATTGTGGCTATGGTCAACTTTAGCCTTATAGCGTAAGACACTCGTAATAACATTGAAAGCGATTGTCACTTCAATATTCCAATGATATGCTGCTTTGGTTTGGGTGTCAAGCAGAACAATGTTTGACATTTAATTAATGAAATGAAAGCCATTGTGATAACTTTCGTATCACAGATGGTTTTGATTTCGATACACTTCATTCCAAATAAGTAATCGTTATTTTACTAATTCAAGCTTCCCTATTCAATATTTCATCATACGTCATAAAACTGTTACAGCAATATAATTTATATCTTTTCACAGAAATAGTTTAAAAACAAGTCACTTATGCCAAACATGCATCGCGGCCCCAGCATCCTAACAGCGAATGTCCTCCGTGTCGAATATATCTAATTAATGGAATGAAGCCAAAAACGTGCATGTGCTAGCAAGATTTAACGCTGTTTTAAATTATAATGTCAAAGCAGTTCAGCAAAAACGAATAAGGAATAAATAAAGACAGTAATTTGTTGTTTTTTATTGACCTTGTCGGATCTAATTTTGCTAACAATGTTTTACTTTCATTACTCATTCAGTGTTGACCTTACGAATCGTACTTTTACTACAATACGATAATATGGGTTTTGGATTTTAGTATTTGTCGAATTGGACGCGTTTGGGTCCTTGGTTGCGCAAATAAGTCGACCTATAGGACTTTGGATGCTCATGAAATCATGACACAATTACGGGACAATTAAATTAGTAAGGGGAAGGATACATGGCTAGTAGCTCGCGCCACACAATTTGACGATCTCATTCCTGAAACTGAAACTTGCATCGTTTTCAAATGAATAAAAAATTTAAAATTTTATTTAAATCTTTTAAGAATATGGTCTCCTCCTGGCCTAAATTCCAGACAGTGTAATTAGTATTGAGTTACAAACAGTCTTTACTTTTAGTACTGTCTCCATCCAAATTTCTCCGGTTCTCTGTATTTGAATCAGCTTTTACGAGTCTATACCAGAATCAAACTAAGTACTTCAATATAAGACGAAACAACTAGAAGCGATTCTGAAAGTGTAATACATCACAATATAAATAGGATAATTGCGATAGTAGGACCGTTCCCTGGAAACAAATTGCTTTCTGAACAAGAAATGGGCTATTTTGGAGTTCGCAAACACATAGAGTAAGGGATGAAATACCAATATAAGTTGAAAGGCCCATTTAACTTTATATGTATGAGAATATCCACGATTGGTGAGTTATACATGAAAAAAATCCTTTAAGTACGTACATAAAGTTAACGATTAAAAAGTTAGGTTTAATGAAACGCGAGTCCTGTCTATCTGGTCTTATCATTAACCTACTTTGTTTATCACAAATGGGAGATATCAGAAAAAATATTCGGTGAAGAATATTATATGATATCAGAATATAATCTTCAAGTTATTTTAGGAAGCTGATTCTGTCAGATGTTCAGAAAACAAGTATCAGTGTCACATAAAAAACGGGCACGGCAACAACCACAAACATATTTCTTCATATTTTTCATGAAGCATTAACTTATTTTCATTTTCCTGTTTAGAAAATGCAGCAATTGGATAAGCACCATTAATTATTTCTATTACAGCATTCATTTCCAACGAGCACGACGGAAGGAGCAGCAGAGCGGAAATAAAAATGGTTTCATGACCTATTATTTAATAAGCAAATAAATAGGTAGAGATTTTATTATTGGACTAGAGTCGTTTATAAAACTAGTCTCGTGCATCGCACGGGTCTAACGTTTGTCAGTGTTATTTTAGTCCTATAAAGTCTATTAATAAGTTTGTCTTAACAAAATATTCGGAGTGTGTCGGAGTGTACGGCAGTGTCTAGCGGCGTGGTTGCAGCGGCGTCGCCCGCGTCACCCGCGTGTCTCGCCGCCGTTATCGACCTTCTTCTTATCTCAACAAGAACTACTCCACCGCCCGATAAACAAGGAGCAAAAGCGTGCGCCCGCGCCGTTTTGCCTCATTCCATCCCACTTGGTGCGTTGCGATTAGTTCGTTCGCCTCTTTATCGCGCCGTTTCGTTCAGTTGCTCACTCGTCGCCGCCGCGCTACCACGACTCTCGCGTCCTTCCCGCGCAATGAACCAGCAAGCCAACAACACATAAACCATCAACATGAAGCCTAATCGGTTATAACGTTTTGTTAACAAACCCAATTTTAATTTAGATCGAATATATATAATTATTGTGATATTTAGTTAGTTCTCCGTATTTTTAATATTTATAATCGTTATGATGAATTCAATTTACTTTATTTAATATTATTATTTTTAATATATAAAATAAATTCAGTGCTCAAGATAATCTCATTCCAAATCGCGCAGTAATTAACTAGAAGTCTCGCTACAAGAATTGCGATGACAGCAAAAACTCGTTCACATTGGAAGGAATATGGAACAGCACTATGTGGTGAGTTCGTTTTCTAACCTATCGTTATCGCATGCGTCGGCCATGTGTCCGTACCACCGGGACCGGCAGCCGCGGTAAGCCAGCCGCGGCGATGACGTAAATACTCATTTATTATACTTAATTACCCGTAAATACTCAGTAAATCCCTGTCATTTTCATTTTGTCCCACCCCGGCTTACCTCGGGCCGTCGCTGTTGTTCCACGTCTATAAAATTATTTTGTGAAAGCTACCGATGCGTGATTTCACCAAGAACCACATAATATTCAAGTTAACGCAGTAAGCTATTTTTAATGTGGCGTCAATACACTCGCAATGCCAATCCAATCTGTCCCCTAATGACAACAATGACTCTACCATGTCATATGAGCTGTCACTTGTCAGTATCACCAAACAGCGGTAAAGTTGAACACATTCCCATTACTGTTGGCATTGTTAGTAACATACATTCCACGTTCCACGTATGCTATTTTGTAACATGTAGCTACTTACTGCCTTTTATTTAAAACCAGAACTTGCAATACGCCTCGGATTTTTCTCGAGGACAATTTCGTAGAAGGAGCAATCCACCCGCACGTGCTGCTCTCAATATTCTTTGAATAAAACGTGAAGAAGCTCCAAAACCCCTCAAATTGAAGCTTTAAACCATTCAATTGGATTTGTTTGTGCAGCTGATGTGTAGTGAAAAGTTAAACAGGTTAAATTGACCTAAAATATCAATTATAGTTATGCAATACTCATGACAAGTTTTAGGATGTAAACACATCGCATAATATGCACGAGCTGCATGATGTCTTACAAATAGCGTCTGTGCCTCATGTTTATTAACATTCAGTACAAATTGTTTCTAAACTTGGCATCAACTTGCACACAGTGTAAGGAAAATCATGAAAACTACATACTACTGACATACCTGCATAAGTTCCTTACATTAATGTTACAATAGTACATGATGCTACCTATTATGATGATGAATGCGCCATGGGTTTTCCTTATTTGTAACGTTAAACATTTTCTTGAATGTCGGTAACTACCATATAATAAATAATATCTATCTGGTTCCCCTAATAAGTAGGTATAATTACTTGTGTCGCTTGATACTTAATTCGCCACAACAAAACTGTAGGTGAATAGGTTATCAATCTGCTCTTCCGACCGACGCACGGGGTCAAATAAAGTGTCTTAAAACTATACGTATATACCTTTATCGCATATTCAACAAGACTTATTTACCAATATTTTTTAATAGTTTTCCTGAAATCGTATCAGCATTCATTCTGTAATGACATGTGAAAAATGGCCCATTGAAATGAGCCCCGTCATTCACTCGTTCATAAATTCGAATGATTTCGTTTCATTTCTGGAATTGCCCGTTCCTAAAACATTTTCGCTTGGGATAACATTTCATTTCAAGAACGAATGTATTTATTTTTCCGTAGGGTTATTGGCCTGGCCTTCATTATATTTAAAAGTTTAACGTATTAAATATATGAAATAAATATTTTGATTATATTTTTCTCTCGTATCTCTATCGCTAGTCTTACAAGTGCGTCGTGAAATCGAGAAAGCGATGCCGATGCCAACCACGATGTTTCTTCTCGCTGATGATTTATTGTTCATTAAAATGTATAATGGCGCCGATTCTGTGGGTCACAAACTAAACTAAATTTAAGGTTAGGCATCTTTTTCTTTCTATGTCATTAAGACAAGGAAAGAAGATAAATTTTAGTTTAGTCCTGTCAAATTAGTCAGCGCCTGGCTTAAATTGACGTATTTTTAGTAGCCAATTTTTTAATCTCGTCTAAGTTGTCTATGGAGTGTCTTAATTTGACAGGACTAAACTAATATTTATCTTCTGTCCTTTTCTTAATGAAATAGAAAGAAAAAGATGCATGAACTTAAATTTAGTTTAGTTTGTGAACAACAGAATCGGCGCCATTGTACTATCAACTAAACACCCTAATCCGCTTTGGACGATATTAACACTTTATAAAAACATTGTCATCAAATAAACGAGTAAAATCCATCTATGTAGGAGATATCTACCAACGGGCATCGATACAAAGAAGTGGAAGCTAATGGAACATTCTTTTTAAAACTATTTGTAAACATTCATTTGAAGGGTCCATTACAAACCCTGGTGTGTATCACCTATGGGGAATGCCGTTCATTCCAAGAATACCGAGGTATCAGGTAGAAAGAATTAAAAAGGGGCTACGTGTTGGCTTGAACTTAAGGCGCTGCCCAAACGTAGGATACCATTGAACGCTCAGTTTTTTGTCGCACAGTTAGGCGTACTGGTACATATAAAAGCCAGCATTATTTTTGTGTATTGTCAAATGTTTAAAGAAAACACTTATTCAAGACTATTTCATGTATATATTTTTCATCCCATCATCATCATCTGCTTAGCCTTTCCCAACTATCCAGTCCACTATCCGGTCCAGTCTAACCGGATGCAACTGAATACCCAGTTACTGAGTAATACGATACCCCTTGGTAAGACTGGTTGTCAGACTTTCGGGCTTCTGACTACCCGTAACTACTGTCAAAGATCCACGAATGACAGCCGGGACCAACGGCTTAAAGTGCTTTCCGAGGGTCGGAGGGGTCTCGGTATGTAAAGATGGTCACCCTTCCACAGACCAACCGCGGCAAGCGTAACTTAACCTGATCGATCGCCCCGTGCGGCTGCTATTATTTAGCCAAGGACCCCTCCCTCTCCTCTCTTTGATTTTTCGTCGCATAATTCTCAAAATTTCGTGTCATATTTTATGTAATGATAATAAAGGGAATTCAATTAACTAAATAAATACCTAAAAAATATTCCACTGAGCCGTGCATTTATTTTTTAATTTAATTAAAACTGCAAAATTACTTCTATTTTGATGATTATTCGATTCAACTAACATCAAACGCATGCCTGTTTTGAACCTTATTTTTTGCCACGATGCGATAATGTCAATTACCTAAAAATTTACTTCAAACCGCGTCTTAACCACTATTAGAGAGAAACTGAAGTAAAAAAGACAGGTAACTTCAAGCGATTGGTACTGCAATATAAATAAGCGAATGCAAATTATAAACATGATGAAATCAATAATTCACTATCAAAGCTCTATATCACTTTATCTTTTACCAAGAAATAACAATTAACTCGACTGTATACTCGACCTTTAGACCGCAATTATTTATAGCTAGCTTAAGCCCGCGGCTTCGCCCGCGTGGATGTCGAAAATTATACCGCGGGAACGTACTACCGGGATTAAAAGTACCATATGTGTTAACCCAGGTTATAAACTATCTGTGTGCCAAAATTGATCCGAATCCGTTCAGCCGTTTTAGCGCTAATCTACAACACAAACTGACAAAAATTCTAAAAACTATATTTCGGCATCAGACTCGTTCCACGCCTTTGCTTTTTTTCAAAACTTTTAATGACAGTTTTCGTTACTATTTTATATTTAGGGCTGATTTTTCAATAGACAGATAATTTTTATTCGTAGAATAAAATTGTCGTCTGACAGTTTTTGTATGGAAGAACTGTCAAAAATTCAAAATTATTCTTCCGATAAAATTAACTGGCTTTGGAAAAATCAGTCCTAGAAGATAAAACAGGTGAATAAAATCCTCCTAACCGCAGCAATGAGGTTTAAACCGCCAATAGTGCCTATAAGCTACAGTTATTAATAGTTTCCGCTAAACTTAAGTCTATGACTATATAACGAGCGGAAATTCCACCTTGACTAATGAAAATAATGTGGTTTTTTCCTATTGCAATTCTTAAAACTTCAAACTAATCAACATAATTACATTGACTTTTGCCTATGTCTTGGTCAGATAAGCAGCCCTCTCTTATTTACAAGATTCCAGGCAATTAATATCAAAAATCAAATAACTTCATCAACGATCATAGATGGTGGCAAGGAGGTCGTAGTCGTGATGGGAATGCCATCACAACTGCACTTATTACTAGCAGTAAAAATCTATAAAAATAAATAAAATTAAAGTGTCAGTTTTTAATATCAAAATAACAGTTTTTTACTAAATGCATATATGAAAGTATATACGTTACTTTAACAAAAAAACAATTTTTGAATTTTTGTCTGTCTGTTGGTTCTGGCTAATCTCCGAATAAGCTAATAAAGTCCCTTCAAAATTGGTCCAATTTTGAAGGGACTTTCACTGGCAGATAGCTAATGTTATAAGGAGTAACTTAAGCTCCTTTTTTAAGAATTAGGGTTCCGTGTAAAAAATGAAGATCCATGATGTCCTCTAATATAATATATACCTTTTCACTCCCAAACCACTGAACGGCTAGTTATATCACAATTCTTCGATAATATCTGAAAGTCGCTAAAAATGGTACATGAAATGTGTAATTTTAAGCATTTTACTCAAAAGGGCTTATCCACTAACTCCCACTTCAAGATAGACTTGATATTGTGAGCCGCTACTAATCATTAAATCTCATCATATTATAATCACGTATAAGTGGTTATTAATGATATTATTAATATTATAAAGATCTCACAATGATCGCTCTATGTCAATCAAGATTACAGTAATCCTATTTATAATATGTCGGCGTATGTAAACAATTCAATGTAATTACATAGACATTACATAATTATAAGTAACTATGTATATAGCTGGTAATTTGCGTCAGTAGATAAAGTAATAACTTTATTATTACTACCAACATGTTGTTTTACTTTTAAATCGTGTTCAATAAATATGATAAAAATGAAGGAACCAGAACTTAAATATTTATGTTTTTGACGATGTTCGTCAAAACAATAAATATATTTTCCCATCTGGAATTTCTCAGTAGCAGCCTGGAATCTGGGTTTGTGCCCGGTTGATAGCAAGGCTCGCCCCTTATTGCATAGGATTTTAGCGAAGTGTGTGTGTAGATAGATAGATAAAACGTTTATTCAGTGCAACAAAAGACACAATACAGGTATTAAAAAACATTAAAAACAGGTGAAAAAAAAAAAAACTACGATTAAAAAGATAAATTGACCCATAGACACCTAGCTCATGTTGTACATCTGTAACGGTCAATATGATGTGTACTACACCTCTACCTAACCCTGCGGGGAATAGAGGCTTGATTTTATATGTTGTACAGTAAATATTCCTATAGACAACGTTACTTTTAGTATATGCGAAACCTAAATATAGTTTGTTCAGAATAAGTAACTGAATCGATTCCAATCATTTTTACCCCATGTTATATTTTGTCCCAAAAATATTTAAAAAAGGTTAATAGTTGGACACCGAGCGACGCTAAGTAGGTTATCCAATCTCCGCGCCGAACGGTTAGGTACCTAGGTACTATTATGAGCGCAAGACGGCGCGGGTGAGCATGTTTTTGTACGGACAAACAGGTAACTTGACAAGCTTATAACTTTGTGATTTTCCATGATACAGTTTTGAAATGTTGACATAGATTCTTCACATAAAAATTCTAAACACGTGTTTCGGGTTTCGCATATACTAAAAATAATGTTGTATAATAGATCTACATCAAAGTAATTGAGCTGAAGTTCAAAAAAATATAAAATTCAACATTGCGAAGTTTATAAACATGAAAGAATGACGCTTCTCTTTGATTAGACGTTAGCCACTGTCTCCAACAAGAAAATCCATACTAATATTATAAATGCGAAATTGTGTCTGTCTGTCTGTTACCTTTTCACGCTTAAACCGCTGAACCGATTTAGATGAAATTTGGAATAGAGATAGTTTGAGTCCCGGGATCGACACGTAAAACCGCGGGGCGCTGCTGTAAAATACACTTGAGAGCAATAAAATCGCACACCCCTTGTTGTTTGGTTTATTACTGATATTTGTCTTAAATCTAAAGACATTGTGTAAATATAATTTAGGAAAATGAAAGCATACAAGCTTAGGTTATTTAATATCCCAAAATTAAAATCCTTGTCCTATAGATAACTTACGAAAACAACCATACACACAATTCCCCGAATTCACTCGTTGTTGCTGGCACTACTTGCACCCTTAGCCGCAGGTATAAAATGGTCGGTTTTTTAGGAATTTTAATCAATTGCACACCGAACGTCAACATGATAACACCTCTACTGGAACCATACGGATTTACTGGAAATCCATGGATACTACGCCCGCAGAAGTCGCTCAAGTTATTGCCTTGCTTGAAGCAGGACAAAATCAAAGTGAAGTTGCTCGACAGTTAAATTTGAGTCGCTATTCCGTCCGACGTGTATACCAAAGGTTCCGAGAGACAGGTGGCTACATTCGACGACGAGGATCGGGCCGTCGGCGCACAACATCTGAGCGTGATGACCGCTTTCTTGTAACAAGCTCTTTGAGAAATCGACAACTGAACGCGGTTGAACTGGGACAACAGCTTCAAGAAGTTCGCAATGTCAGTATAAGTCGCTGGACAGTTAGAAGAAGATTGGCTGAAGCAGGACTGACTGCACATTGACCCGCAAATGGTCCAAAATTGACCACAGCTCACCGACAAGCCCGACTACAATTTGCCAGGGAACATTTGAATTGGACGTATGAACAGTGGCGGGCTGTTATGTTCTCTGATGAGTGCAGGATGACTCTACATGGTCATGATGGACGCTCTAGAGTCTACAGAAGATCATCAGAGCGATTTGCGCAATGCTGCATAAGCGAACGTGTTGCTTTTGGTGATGGATCGTGTATGTTTTGGGGTGGCATAATGCTGGACACCAAAACGGACACCGTATTCGTCATTGGGGCGAATACCGGTTCGAGATTGCGTGGACTGACAGGTCAAAGATACGTGGAAGAAGTGCTCGAAGAACATGTGAGGCCGCTAGCGTGGCTTATGGGAGAAGAATTTCTCCTTATGCACGACAACGCCAGACCGCATGTCGCTAGAACAGTTCGCGACTACATGGAAGATGTCGGAATCACCGCGATGGAGTGGCCAGCTCGGAGTCCTGACCTCAATCCGATTGAGCATGTCTGGGACGAGCTTAAGAGAAGAGATCGGACAAGAAGCCCGGCTCCTACGCAGCTCCAAGAGCTTCAACTTGCCATTGAAGAGGAGTGGAACGCTATACCCCAAGATTTCGTGGCAAAATTATTACGGTCCATGAGAAACCGATTAAGAGCTGTAATTAAAGCTAGGGGAGGGAATACACCTTATTAATAAACATTTTTAACAATAATTTTATGTTTAATTTCCATCCTCTTTAAAGCGAAATTTGGTCAATTTACGTGTATTTTGGGTTTTGTTCCCTAAAACCCTTTATGGGTATTTTGTATACTGCTTTTTGATATCAATAGAAAGGTAGTGAAATGAACTTTAATTAACATTACAATTTTTTCATTTTTAATTAATATTCATGAAAAAAAAACAGCTTTAACTGAAAAAAGTCCAGGTGTGCGATTTTATTGCTCTCAAGTGTATATGTAACACACATCCCGTGCAGGACATCGTTAATTAGATTTTATATAATAACTTAGCTTCCTACCTACTTCAATCCGAAGATTAAAAGCAAACACCAGGCAACAAATTTTTATTGCTGTTCTCAATATTACATTGTTTGAAATTACGACAGGGAAAAGCAAAATAAATAATACAAGTATAATATAATAACAAGTATCGCAAATCAAATTATTTAATCAGAAATATTGAATCATTTCCACTTTCGTTTACATTTAAACTTCCAACGTGCCAATTGTTTTAATAACTAGATTCTATTGTTTTAATCATAACTGTTTAATAAGGGCTCCATGTCATTGTATTTTTGCATGCAAGTGTAGCAATTGAGATTCTTGTTATCGTAGAGATTCAACTTAACAAGTAGATAACTTGGTAGCTGGTAATGCAGTTCCTGAAACTTTAGTACCTACTTGGAACATTTAGAGTAAACTTCAGCAACGAAAGGAACTGAACGCGCTCAGCACATCTAAACCACGTTCCAGGACTGTGTCAATATTCCGTTACCATGATGACACTGACAGTAATTCTTGAACGCGTTCTAGAAGTGCTGAGTGCATTCAGTATCATTGCTGAAATTCGCTCTAAATGTTCTAACGTCAGTAACGTTTGATAGCTAAGGCTTCCCGTATTATCATTTAAGTACCCATATTGTATATACCTACATTGTCTTCTTGAGCGGATTTCATTATCAAAGTCGACACGAGATTTATTCAAGTTACGGGTCACTCTCTATCTGACGATACTCTGTCATGTGATTGATGCCCCTGATAATTATGGCTGTATGTGTACCTAAATAATATTGTGTGATATTATTATGTAATACCAAATATTTTACTTTATCAATATCATCAGTCCACACTGTATTACCTAATACAATTTGCAATTAGTACTTAGAATAGAAATAATCGCGCATTAATTAATAAACCGCTGATAACTACTGTACTGCATTAGTTTTTCTACTGTATTTAACGTTATTATTTATGTTTCAATGGAAATTTCTGTTAAGTACTCGTTTTTCTACGTAAATGTTAGCTGGATTTGAGCCATTTTTTGTAAAAATTCATCTCCTCCGTCCAGACAGACGCTTAACTTGAATGTTCGAGATTGATCGATCAAACTGAAACAATTTCGTCGGTTCTTCACCCCTTAAATAATATGAATCATCATATGCTAATACTTTAACGACGTCTTTCCCTTCCCCTACAGCAGACATATTTAAAAATCTAATTCGTACCCTGTTGCTTATGGCATCTCAGCACGCAAAACGCTTAATAAAAGTTGAGTATGCAAATAGCAGGGTGTTATACTCGAGTATAAAATATAGCGGGCTTTTACTATAAACTCAGGTATTCCAGTTAAAGAGAATGTCATTGACATCGACATCCGATAGTTTACAGTTGTATTGCGATTTTCTGCGATTCACACTCGTGGTGAGAGTGCGGTGGAAACGCCGGCTACGCGGCGACGACAGTCCATGTTTATAAACAATCGCCAGCCGCCGTTTGCTCCACTTCAAAGACTCCTTCTTGGAATCAGACGTAATGAAGTTTAGCGATATAATGTTGTGCGTCCCTTTTTTGCTTGACAAGATCAGAGACACACACCACACACACAACTCTAGGCGCCTGACGTCATCAAATATTTTGAATTATGACTTACAGAATGATAGTGTAAACTAAATGTGTTCAGTATCTACAATTTTCAAAATGATGACGTATGAATCTCATAAATGTATGAATCTTATAATGTATGTATTTTTATACATTATAAAGAAAACAGATATTTTTGGCACAGTAAAATTTAAAATTTCATATAATATTATCGTTCATCAAATTCGTTTTCCGCACGATGATTAAAATTGCCTTTAACAAAATTACAACTAGGTACTAAGATTTTCCCGCATTATAATATATCCTTGTACGAGTACTATACCTATATTGGTTTAAGATTTTATTTAATACCGTTTCCAAGACTATCTACAAAAAAAATCCCATCACACAATGAAATTGATTTAGTTGCTTTTGATAAAATATTAAGTACTTACGTCACACGTTGTTATTATAAAACTATACGCAGTCATGCCATTTGATACACCTTTTTGATGACAGTCTATTTAAAATTTCAAATTACCTATACTTTCGCACACAGAAACATAAACAATAACATGCTTTGACATTCAAATCAAACATCGTACAAAAACAAAACTGAAATTCGACAGAATCAACAAAATTACAAGGTATCTTTTCTCAGAATATTATGTAAAAATGTCAAGGTAATGTATACAAAATATGTAAATTACAGAGGGATTTTTCAATACCTTTTTGCCTAAAAAGGATTTGCTTGCTATACCTCTAAAATACAGGGTGGCATCCTGACATCGATGCGCAACCTGTTACCAAGGATTCCCAGTACATTATTCTGATTATTCTGTTTTCCGTTAAAATTTAAAATTAAGCGTCAACATTTTTCGTCGGTTATTAAAAAAGATATTAGCTGTTCCATACATTTTGACCGCGTAAGTATTGCTGATTACCTCTTAGAAAAGCTGATTTTCTTTTGATAACCGACGAAAAATTTCTACGCTAAGCGGTCTAAAATCATGTTCTGAATTCATAGTTTCAGTTTTCGCGTTAATTATCCCGGCCTTGTATGCAGAATTGCAGACGAACATTACAAACGAACTCCACTTTTCACTATTGCCAGTTGCCACATACATACATTAGCTAATGCATCTACGATTTTGCATATACTATCTGTAATGTTGACGTCATATTAAGCAAATGTCCATCCATAGCTGAACATTCATTTTCACACCTGTGTGGAGCTGTGCCAAAATCTCTACGTCTGACAGCTATAGTGATGTTACTAGAGTGTTAGTGATCAGGTGAATGCTCACATTGCTGACACCGAATATGAATGCCGAAGGAAGCTGGCTATTTGTGGCCGACGGCTAGTGTCATTGGCACTGTCTTACTGTCTATCGCTATATCATTAAACACATAGGTACCGAAATTATAATCAATATCACTGCTGAAATGACACAGGTATCCTTCATTATATCCTAATAAAGATTTGACTACACTTATTTTTTATCATGGATCGTTATTTTTTATCTTACAACGTTGAATTCTTCAACGAACCGTCACTAACGAAGCTAATGTAAAAATGAATGCTGTCTGTCAGAACGACACACCGTGATCATTTAATTTTTTCAACTTTCAATTAAACATTTTTATGAAGTCTTCAGATTATCGTGAAGGAATTTAGGAGATGTGTAGATTAATGAGCAGTATTCCGCGAAAACTAATGAGATTTCTATAATTAAATTCAGTGAAGTTGTATTTTTGTATATGCAAATCAATTGAATACAGCTCTTCTATCATCATCTTTGCAGAGCTAAATAAAACTTTGAACAGTGATAAACCTTTTGATATATTGCCGTTGATACAATCGATTTTTGATGAAGCGATGTTTGGTCACGGGAAAAGTGGCCAAGCCAACAGAGAAGAGAAATAAACTCGCTGGTTGTGTGCCCATCGACTTGCGCTATTGATCAAACAGTTGGTCGCACGTATAGCTGGTACTATGTAAGCCTGTGTAGTTGTGTACTGCATAGCTTGTAACTTTTATGTTTGGACAGCAAAAAATGACTCATAGTGTGTTGTCCATGAAAGTTTTTAGATATACAAGAATGAAATCAGTCAAGTTGGTGGCCTAAGAGGTCCTCAAAGATTATGTCCAGATTTTTATATACACATTGACATTGATGGATTTTATAATATAGGTAAATGACATGAATATTTACTTTGTAAAGTATTTTTTTATTTAAATGTAAGGACTATGTGGGTCATTTCTTTTTTTCTGCTTTCCTTCTTTGTTAGTTTTAATCATGATCTGGCAGTTTGAGTAATTTACGCGGCCTACCCAAATGTCCTTTCCTTAGTATTGTTCGTCGAATAGTTGAGCTCCTCAAGTTCTGAGTTGAGCTGAACGATTTTTGACAAATGCGTTCACTGATTGGACAGGTCCGCTCAATCTGTGTGGTTTTTTCCTCGAAAGACCATTTCAGACACCAATCTACATGGTCTTCACACGATCGACCAAGATTTTGTCAGGACCTTAAAAGAGACTGTGGCCTCTGAGTTTGTTTCGGCCTTTCTTCTCGAAATAGTCAGATAGGAAACACCGACCTCATCTAGTTTTTAAAAAAATATGATTGACGTGTAAAAGTGTTTGTACAGTGGGCTGCATCAATTGTGTACCCCAGTTGTATGAAAATTTTAATACAACTGGGGTACCCTATTGATACAGCCCACCGTACAAAACTTACAGAAAATAAATCATTTATAAGAAGGTTGCTATTCGCTAATAAGTTCCCAAAACAATCTTAAAGCCCATTTCATTCAATACGATTTAATAACAAACACGGAAGGTGAACAATCGGTAATTCGGTACGCCATTGTTTTTCGTCCATTTGGAAAAAGATGTTTGAGAAAAGGAACGCGGGTTGAAGTAAATTGTAGAGCGCACCCCTTAACGAATTAACATACGAGCGCTGTTCTTTTCTTGTGTATATATTCTCAAGGTTAATCAAAAATAATGGCAATACATAATTAAAGTTACGTAAAAGAAATATTATACACCACCTCTGTTTTGCAATAGCAACAATATTTATGTAGTACATAAGTAGCGTAAAATATGTACGAATGATGACGTTATTAATATTTTTGGTGTTATATGTTGTAATCCATTAGCAGTGTGTCCTAAAAAAAAACCACGAACTCTTTTTTGGGGCCTAACTATGACTAACCGAACAGATAAAAAAAACATAACACACACAGCTTGTTTTATTCAAACCCTAACAAAGGGAGTTGAGTTATTCGTGGAAATTTCTAGGGTATAGTATAGAAGAGAGTAGCTTTGTAGTGAATAGTGACGTCATCAAAGGTCTTGAACCCAGAGCTATACATGTGCTAGTGTTCGGCACCACATGCTTACAACACGTGCGGTATATAGTTATAAGGTTATTATATTGTACCGATACAAATGAATGAGGATGTTATTCCATTCCATTGTAGGAATTATTATTATGTTAAGTGCTTAAGTGCTAAGAATAATTTTATTATGGGTCGAGAGTTGGACAGTGTCCTTTTGCTGCAATAATAGTCATTATACTGTAATCATCAAATAGTTATGTCACATAGTGATTATTGATTATGAAAATATAATAACATGAACGTGTTATTTTCGTTTTATCATTATAATCAAGAATAATTTAAAAGTGCTTGTTGTTATGCTAAACGTCGTGAGAAAGTCTGGACTTATAGTTTTGAAATCGCTAACCCATCTTGAACAAGCGTGGCGAACAAATTTTCGTGCTTCCCTGTATGAGAAGAAGCCTTTACCCTGCAGTGGGTCAGTAGGCTGCTGTTTATTGTTATGACTAGCTGCGCCCCGCGGTTTCTCCCGCATAAGTGTCGATCCCGTGGGAATATCGGGATAAAAAGTAGCCTATATGTTAATTCAGGGCGTCAGCTACCTCCATACAGAATTTTATCAAAATTGGTCCAGCCGTTTGAGCGTGAAGAAGTAACAAACATATAAACACACACACCCTCACAAACTCTCGCCTTTGTAATATTAGTGTGATATCATCATCTAGTGCAAACAGGTAGGTACCACATTAAAACAAGAACATACTGTATTTCTTGTACTTTCATTTATCTATGGAAAATGGCCAAGCTAATGTAAACACTTACATTTTCCATTTATACCAATCTATATTCGTTTCCCGTCACTTCTCTGTATCAGATCAAGTATTTAAGGGGGAAGCGCTAAGGTAGCCCGCGAAATCCAAATTTTCTTACGTTTTTTGCAATTTGTTGGTCAGTATTAAGTTGTGCGTTGATTAAAATAAGATACGCGACTGTAAGAAATATGTATTTACAGAATTATAAATCATTAGAATCAGTACTACAACTTGTTAAGTTAGTAAGTACCTATAATCCTAAAATTTCACGATTTCATGATTTTTTTTTTTTGTTCTTAAGTCTATTTTAACAATGGTAAGTAGTATAGTCATTCAGTAGGATTACTTGGTCTTAGAGAGTTGTGTTGATGACTTTAATGATTATAATTCTGTAAATACATATTTGTTACGGTCGCGAATCATATTTTAATCAACGTACAACTTATACTGACCAACAAATTAAACAAACGTTAAAAAAAAAAGTGAATTTCGCGGGCTACCCTAGCGCTTTCGCCTTAATTGACCCAATATAGCTACAGACCGAGTGAACTCGGAAATTGAAATTCTCAATCTTTATGACCCGAATAACAGCCACATCCAGGTCCACTTGATCTTGTCGTCTGATTCTTATGATAATTTATTTATTGTTTTACAAAATACAATTCTGTTGGATGTAGGGAGGTACGTTCACGTGTAGGCGGTGTAGGTTCAGTTTATGTGTGTATTGCGGTATTTTCCCTTATCGATATTGACGACCAATCACAAAGTCTCACTTATGGCTACAATATACTCATACTTTATGCTACAAACCATACAACGAGTTTGTTTATCGATAGCGATCGTAACATTCAATTCAGGCGATAAAGAATCTAGCTCGCAAGATGTCTACATAATGGTCCGATTCAAGTTAACAGACTCTGAAATCACGAAAAGAAAATCAGCTGTTTCATACATTTTGGTCAAGTAGGTATTGAAGTTTTGTATGAAACAGCTGATTTTTTTCGTGATTTCAGATTTGGTCCCATAGTGAAAGTTGTTTATATTCATGGGTAGAACACCATGTACAAATTTGGATGGTCTTTGAAAAGTAACCCTGTATACAGTGTCTACAAATGATAAGTTTTTAAAACACGAAATAGGTCAACAAACAATTTATTTATTCTGAGAAGCCAATGTTCCTATTTCCGTATTGTATGATCGCACTACAGTATCAATAAGTGGCGGGGTGACAGGTTAAATTTGCGAATGGAACATTTTTTAAAGGTCAGTCTCGAACGGGAGCACTATTATTTTAGGCTGGTATTCATTTGTAGCTATTTTTGGCTCTTCTACTTTAAGATGCAGTTAAGATTGAGACATTAATTTACAAATCACGAAATGTAAATAAATAATAATGTTAAAAAAGTTTTCTCAATTTTTTTTCTACATTCTTAGCGTTACAGTCAGGATCAAAAACAAAAGAAAAAGCGGTTCAAACCGGTATGAGAAAGTTTAGTGGATAAGACAAAGATTAAAACAGAAGACGATCCAGGAGGGGATCGAGGCGGGGGGGGGGGGGGTGGAAGGGGGGTTCAGGGGATCAGAACGGAATAATTCAGAAAAATTTGTGGTATGGGTATCATGTCAACTGCTATCATAACCAAGACGTGATTGTCAACTAAAGTAGTTTGCTTTGAAGTTTCTGTGATTGACTACATCCTGTCAACACAGAGTACTTATAAATCAAACACACGGCTTTTAGCGACACACCTCTCTTTGATATATTGGTAGGTACCACTTGAGTGTCGTACGATATCAAACGATTCAAGAAATTACAGTGATTGATAATAAAAACTCATTGAGCAAGCCATAATTCACATTATACCAATCTATTTTCCTTCAACATTGAACGTAATTGTCACAAGCTATAAATAAAACACGCCAAGTTCACGCGACGCCTGCAATAATTCCTTTCATTGATCAACTGACAATTCAACTGGACATATTTTTTATCAGCTGTCCAATTTAGCCATTGTTCTAATTAATCGCGGTTTAATCACGCACACAAGCGATGCTATTTCAACAAGTTCAGTAACGGGCACATTGTCGCACGATACAACAATATCACAATCACAACTATTATTGTTATTCTGAGATGTGTTCTGTTATAAGGACACGTACACACTCAGCGGGTTCACCGTCAGTGACATCCGAAGTACACCTAAATGTGCTCCATTTACATTTTCCCCAAAAAGTATTGCCAACTTTCGGCATTCCCGAAAGCCAATTATGCATAGCTGTGCCAGATTACCTGAAATACAATTTTGTGGAATGTTTAATTTTCTTTTAAACTTGTTTACTTTTAAAAGCTCGACACAAACACAAATGATAAGGTTTTGCGACCAAGGCCTCTACCGGCTATCAGTTATTTAAACAGATGAGACTTGTATATATTTGCTTAATGAGCTGTACTAATTAGTAATACAGAAATGCAAATGAAATGAAAGCGTAGTTTGAACGCAACCTTTGTATGACGGTTGCGTGTTGCGTCACCGCGCGGGTGCGGGTGGACTCGCGGCGGACGGTGCGGAGCGCCGGCGCCCCGCACCGCGCGCGCCACGACCTCGCCCACCTCACACAAGACCATTTATACCTCACTCCATGATGTATCATTCTTATTAGGTTCATTATCTGTAACTAGCTTAAGAGCGAGATGACTTTGTGGAGACGCGCGCAGTTTGAGTGAAGATGGCAGCAATTCATTTTACATAGTTAATACTAGATCTAGAATTCTAGACATAATATACGCTTCCAAATTAAAAAAGCTTTTAGGACGAACTTTGACTGTAGAATATTTTTCGGAAAATATACAAATTATGGTTAAATTATGAAAATCCATAAGTTATGGTCTCCGTTCTATTAAACTATTATTCTAACCATTCAGTAAATCCAATACAGAATTGTATCGTTAATCTTAATTTAATAGCCTTACATAGTGTTGAGCTGAAACTAATATTTTTCACTAAAATACAGTATTTTACGTAGGTACTAAGTATCAAATATTTTTACTGTTAAATAAATAATAATAATAATCTAAGTTTTCTCTCAAATAGAACATCAAGTCTATCAATTCTATTTAAATTTTAATTTAAACTCGACCCGACTCCCAACCAAAACGATTTTTCAAACGCCCAGACTAATTTTTCAATGTCTGCCATAGATACGAATTCTTTATTAGATATGTTATTGGCCGATTGATCACCAAATTAAATTATTTAAATCGCTAGAATTTCGGGAGTTAAAAGTGTTTTTTTAGTTTGACATTCTTATCAGGTTGCCTTAAGAGGCCTCTTACAGTCCACTAGCGCCGCCAATCGAAAAAATGTCATAACTCGTAAATAGAATCAAAAATACAAAATATGTTCTATTATTACTGTGGAAAAGGCAATAACTTAATTGTATAACACCTTATCAACACTTGAAATATAGCTGTTTAGCTAAATCGTGCATTCAAAACAAAAACGGCCGTTTTTGTTACAAATGCACGATTTAGCTAAACAGCTATATTTCAAGTGTTGACAATGTGTTATAAAATTACGTTGTTGCCTTTTCTACAGTAATAATAGACCACATTTTGTATTTTTGATTCTATTTACGAGTTATGACATTTTTTCGATTGGCGGCGCTAGTGGACTGTAAAACGACTCTTAACCGCAGACATTTCCAGTGTTTACTTTTTCAGGTCATCGTGAAGGTTAGTCAAAACCCAAAAAAAAATGTAAACACCATAAAGTCCTTTGCCAATGCAAATATAAACCGTTTTCTTGCGGTAAATAATTTTATCGCTTCAAATCATTGTCATTGACCAAGATAGAGAAATACACAACTTTTTTTGATTACCTAAGACATAAAAAAATTGTGTATACTCATTAGTAAGTACTCAAAATACACGTGACTCTAAAGCCAGCGTCCACCGACGTAATCATACATAACTAGCTGTACATTGACGACCCGCTGATTGTGCCAACTGGCATTCGAAATTTGTTCCCTGAATCTGTTTATATTATATAAATAATTATACAGTGCCAGTGTTTACATTTCTGACGTACGAACAGTTTCGGTCACGTTCAGCAGACGCCACTGTCTTTCCTGAAATATGTTTTGAAGGCTGAACACGTTAAATTTTGTTTCTTACTTTATATGATGCAATCTGTCTCACCACCTTAAACGAGTTGTATCACCTCGTAAAACATTTCTCTGTAATAGGTATGTTTTAATCTTAACTTCCTCGAGTCAGTCTGACTCACTTGTTTGTTGTCTATATCATGTAAAGCTTCTTCGCGAACGTGAACGATTTAGTACCTATTTACGTAGAACGCGAACGATTTAGTATTTACGTATATGTGGGCGTGGAGGTCCTCTATCTTGTTACTAGTACAGGCGACCGTGTAAACTTCAGCCCACAGCAGCAGTTTGATTCTGTTCTGCACTAACTATGTAGGTACATGTTTGTGATTAAACTTAGGTACAGACTCGAATTCGCTTCTGCATTTCGTATGGCGCACGTGCACCAGATATACTGAAATATTAAGCAGTTTCAACAACCTGCGCGGTTAGATAGCCACTCGAGAGTCGAGTACGTGTTATGGGTGCTTTACTAAACGGATAAATGAAATCCATATTCAATTGAATGAACACTACCAAAATCAAGCAAACAAAACAGTTTCAAAAAAAAAATTATGATACCGCTGTCCCACTTTCAGCCACAGTGCGGAATTTTACAGCTTTAGAAGCGCTTATTCAAATAAGATGTGATAATAGTGGAACAGGGTCAATATGTCTTCAGTACACATTTGAATTATGACTAAGAGATAAAATGAACGTCGTCACACCAATTTGTTGTGGGCAAAGGTATAGGAAAAAGTGATATTCGTCTTGGCAAATAGGCGTAGTAGCTTTCTAATCTCGTATTGTCATGAAACTGTGGCATCTGTCATATTAATTATCAGATACAGGGTCGAGGAACGTGTCGAGTATATTGAAGTGGTCAGAAGTTTCCACGAGCGCACGATAAGACATGATAGCGTTAGCGTCGCCACTCCCAAACTTGTTTTTACTTCACTGACAGGAAATTTAATACAATGTGCGCGTTACTGTAATTCCTAGGCTGTTGGTCTTTTGTTACTTAGGTCTGTAAACATTTTAAGCTCAGCAGTTCAAGTGTCATCTACATTTTCTAAGCAATGAACTTGAATATTGATATGACACATCAGATCGAAGAGCATAAAGCTAGTCCCAACCAGCTAAACTCAGTGGATTATTTACTCTTGCAGTCTTGATCTACCATTTTCCTGCCAAACGCGTTTTCCAACAGTGATTTGGCACTAATTAATACTACCTACTAAACCTGTCAGGAGTTATAAACGACGATTTTATGTTTATAATACCGTCGGAATATCAATAAAATCAATATGATTACAGCTTTTCAAAAGATATGCAATTAACACACTTTATTAATTACTAATCCTCCATTATTTATGATAACCTAACCACTTTCATTTCCCTTATGAATAACTTTTCCATTAAAATTTAACTAAAAGTAGGAAATGTTAAAGAACGTGTATTAATTATCTGGGCAACATGAAATATAGAGATGTTTATCTTGCCTAATTAGATTTACGATGTGTACAATTGTTTGGTATTACAAATATGTATTTAGATTAAGATCTTAGGCTAATACAGGCAGGAAACAGATAGTGCTCCATATAGAGCACAGTACATATACGTCTGAACACATATCTTATATTTAATTCTATACAACTCGTGTCTTCCAAGCAGATTTAAATGTGAGAAAATGCACTGTTGCAGACCAATTTCGTTCTATTTAATCGTGTACGTGTTTATACTCTGAATCTAGATCTTCATTGTATTCGATTTATATTTTTAAATTTCTCGTTTCATTATTTCAATGATACTAGTACAGTTAAAGGTAGATGTATGTGCAAGTGCAACTTCTTCTTCATCATTCTTATGGTTTCCTGGCCTTCTGCCAGGTTCCGCTTTGCTTAGAGGAAGGTCGTCCAATCATTAGTTCCACGTTCCAGTTACTTCATTAATATTTTTATAAAAAAGTTTATTCTGAATTGTAACTTGGAGACAAGCAAGGTTCTTCGGAAAAGAGAACAGTTCAAATTATCCTGTCATAACATTTAATGTTCTGTAAAGTGATTACAATAGTACAGCTTAATGGGGCTTAATTAAAAGACTTGATGATTGTTATCGATGTCCGGAAAATGTTTAGCGGCGATAATTAGCGTCAAGGTCCCGGCGATCGTATAGACATTACTGTATCACGCATATTGTACACATGTAAACATATGTACTTCTATGAGCATAGCGTTAAAAGTTTACTCCGGCATTATCTACATCAGTAAACATTTTCACATTTCTTAACTTACACAGATAAACGCCTACTACTAACACCTCGTCGAGGGCAATGCACTTTTCATGTAATCATCAATAACTATCGCTGATTCTCTTAGGTAATCTAATTACTTTAGCATACAATACCTTTGCCAAAAGCAGTCCGTTTCTATTAGCATGGTTGGCATTGTTTGCAATTTAATTTACATGTCACTAACAGTTGTTTTTCTTCTATTTCAGCAACGCTTATCACCGCTACTGCGGGTACCTGCTACGGCTGGCCCTCGCCTACATTACCGTACCTACAGTCACCTGAGAGCAAGATACCAACGTCACCTGACGAGGGATCATGGATAGTCTCGATAATGATCCTGTGCTCTGCACTGACGCCTATCCCCTCCGCCTACTTCGCCGACCGGTTCGGCAGGAAGACGACGCTTCTCCTCGGTGCGGTGCCGTTCATCCTCGGCTGGGTGCTGGTCATCGTAGCCAACTCTGTCGCTCTTCTATACGTTGCGCGCATGTTTTCCGGCCTGGGCTACGGAATCGTCTACACAGTCGCTCCAATGTACACTGGAGAGATCGCCACCAATCAAGTTCGAGGGGCACTCTCTACACTCATCACGTTAATGAATAAAGTAAGTACATCTACATGGCGCACATTCCCCACTCCTGATGCAATGCAAACATAATGTCCCGTTTATACCTTGTTAGTTGAAATAGTCACATTATCTCGTCAGTGAAACGAATCGTGTTATCCTAGAGACATTAAAAAAACATGAGCCAATGCCAGTCAGGTGATAATAAATTATTCATCGCCTTAATGGGTTAGTTTAGTATCCATCTGTGAACACAGACATTTGAGTAACACCTAATTCAGTTATAAAAGGAAATTGATACACATAGATAGAAGACCGATCATAATGTCATTTGAGAAGCTTCGTGTATGTGATAGATCAATGTCAGCTATAATGACGCACAATTGATCAAGTTCAATGAAATAATTGAGTAACTCCGTCTCATTGCAATTATTCACTCTGGATAAGTTCAAATAATGGGCGATATCCTTTGCAGCGTAACAGGCAAATCCAATTATAAATTATTTCTCGTGAAGCCTGCTTTGCCTTATCACGGAGTATTTACATATTCCATGCTCTGTTGCCTGTTTCATAAGCTCACTTTCTGCTTTGAGAGTTAGATATGCGATTTCTAAATGATATATTCGTAGAATCGCACGGTGTGTACCTACGTACTTGTGCAACCAACAGGTGTACGGTTTCCTTTGTCAGACTCCATTGCACCAAATACATAATACTCATCTTGTTACATCGACCATGTCATACGAGATATTTCGGTTATAATGTATGAATTATTAAATTAATTAGTAATGTGTATGATATTGGCTCGAAATAGACATGGAAATATGATTTCCTTCGAATTACCTACCTACTTACTAAAATTTAGTACTAAGTGAAAATCTTTCAGTCAAAGCTTAACTCCGAGATTGTGTAGGCATCAATAAAAAAACATATGTACCTACTCATACAAAAACCAGTCATACAGCAAAAACCACGAAGTACATATCTACATAATAATATTTTTTATCAAGTCATTAAATGTTCACGTGATAAGCCTGTGATATTACCATAAAACACATTATACATCCAACTCCTGTCGCTATTAGTTATAGAAAATTAAATTACTCTCGAGGATGCCACGCCACACAACGACCTAGGGAAATTACATTGGAGAGCCATTTCATAGAGCTTGCAGCGTCAGCGTACATGGGTTTAATCAAAAGCTATTCACCGTGATCTTATATGACAACAATTTATTCCTCATTGTGTTGTATTTGCACGTAATTAAAGCGGCGTGCACACGAGCAGTGGCGACGCGGCGTTGAAACGTGACTCATTACCTCAATTACGCACTGCGCATGGTTTCATGCAATTCATATAAAACTTGAAACGTATACAATAATGTTTAGAAAATATTACATTTATTAGCTTTTCGATGAGCGCAGAGCTGTTGTAACTAATCTTCTGAACTATATCTTAAACCCAAATCCTAATTTTCCAGCTTTGTTTGTGATAAAATTGATTGTGATATACCTGAAATTCACGTGTTTCCATTGTATCCAGTTAACCATTGTAATGATTTTTATCTTCACGTAAACTCGTACTAAGTTGCGTTATCTTGAAAAATAATGATGTAAAGCCATTGTTTATGGTTGCAGTCAACTAACCCCGGTATGATACGAATTCACCCGTAAAATGAAGGCATCATAAAACGTGTCTATATAATTATCTATATTCACCCAATCACGTTTTATGATATTTATAGTAAATATAATATTAAACCTAGCTTTTTATAATAAAATTATGATACCTATTTTAACATTTACTTGAAAGTGTTAAAGTTTCCACGATAAATGAAACTCATGAATATGTTTCTCTTTTGCTTCCAGGTCGGAATTCTTGCCCAGTACTGCATCGGTCCATTCGTCTCGATGCAAACCCTCGCCGCCATTAACTTGGTCCTTCCCGTCACATTCGTCATCACCTTCATCTTTTTGCCAGAATCTCCTTACTACTACTTAAAGTTTGAACGAAGTGAGAGAGCAGAACGCTCCCTCAGGAATCTACGTAGTGGTGACATTAGAACTGAACTCAAAAGTATAGAACTGAATGTCCAAGAGGACATGAAAAACCGAGGAACATGGGGGGACTTGATCTCTGAAGCTACCAACAGGAAAGCCATGTGGATCACGCTAGGCGTGTTCACGATACAGCAGCTATGTGGCAGTGCTGCTGTGGTGGCGTACGCGCAGGTCATCTTCAACTGCACCACCAGTCCCGTCAATTTAACAGCGCTAGAGAATTCAAATGCAACCGTCACCGCTGGAGGCATGGAACCCTACCAAGAGTCTATAATTCTTGGATGTGTGCAAGTAGCCACCTGTGTCCTGTCAGTAATACTCGTCGACCGAGTCGGAAGGAAGCCCCTTCTGTTGCTATCAGCTCTTGGAGTAGGGCTTATGAATGGCACAATTGGAACATATTTCTACTTCGATCACGTCAACAAAGAGGCAGTGGCAAGCCTTCACTGGCTACCTCTAGCTGCCCTTCTCGTTTACATCGTGTGCTACGCCATCGGGTTGTCGACGGTCCCCTACGTCATCATCGGAGAGATGTTTCCCACCAACGTCAAGTTGTACGCTTCCTGTATTGCTCATATCTACACTGGCATCTCTATGTTCGCAGTTCAAAAATTATTTCAGGTGAGTGTTATTTTTGTATCACACTATCACTAACTAGATATTGGTTTTCCAGCCAGACTTTTCGGATAAAAGCAAACTCCACTTTCTAACAAAATTCCAATTTATTTTACAAATATTTTTGTTCATAGAGTCACTGCAATAAATATGAAAAAAGGTTTAAACTATAAAATTAATTTACAAGCGCCGCCTTTTGCAAATCATACGTTAACATTGCTGTAACATGAAGCTTTTGTCATTCCAGGTGGTCAAAGACGCGTACGATATATACACAGTATTCTGGGGATTCGCGGTGTTCTCAATCATGGGCTTCGTGTTCATGCTGGTGATGCTGCCGGAGACCAAGGGCAAGTCGTTCGCGTGCATCCAAGCGCAGCTGAAGAGAGAGGTGGCGCGCGACAACGCCAAGAAACTAGCTACCGTCGAGTACTGAACGCCGGAGATATCGTCCACCGGATAATTTCTCACTAGTTTAGCATAAGCTTTACTTTAATGTGTTTTAAGGGATCAAGCAAGTTGGAATGACAGTTAAGGATATTGATACTTAAAGTTTAATATACTTATAGCATAGAATAGTGTAACAACGTACAGTTTTCTATAAAGTATTGTAGACACTATTACAAGAGTAGCCTGTGTATGCACAGTAGGGGGAGTATGGAGGGAGCTAGTAGGGCTGCACCGGAGAAGGCTGTGAAGTCCTCAGGGTCGTAGCTGTCGGGCAGGGCGCGCGACCTGATGACGCTCGCGTATAGCTTGGCCGAGTCCTTCGCTGTCCTCGTCTTGTTCGGGCTCTTGAAGTCAACCAGATACAGACCGAAGCGGGACCTGCAAATGCATTTACAACTGTGAAATGAGTGAAATTAGACATTTCTGACTGATGTATGAGTTTTATTCCTCACCAAAAAGACAACGGAATGCATCGATGTGAATATTTAATTTATTGGACTATGCCATAGATATTTCATAGAAGGTAGATAGACCTGTAAATAAGTAATTACCTACTTTTATGAACCTAGCTAGTTACATGATTTAATAAATACTTAGCTAATAAAGTCCAATTAACTGAATCATTGATTTGCATTCTAGCCTACCCAATCGCTTCAGATAAATTAGTTTCGCCGATACTTTCATGACTAGAATAAAATCTACTATTGTTTATTGCTAACTAAACAAGAACGACCTAAATACATGCAGAAAATATGTTATCAAAATATTTTTATAGCTCCTAGATATTTAACGTTCTGCTCTACTTAAATATTTATTCTGCAATCTTCAAAGTAATAGATACTTGATCAAAATAAGTTTAGTAAATCTATCCAATAAAGATTATCCCTTTGATGTCAGCGAAATCGATGGCATTGAACTATCCATTATACGAAGAAGATTAACATAATAAAACAAATAGCAATCGTTAGATAAAAGTCATCATTATTGACATCATATTGAACGAGCCTCCAAAACGTCTTTAGATATTTTTGATGTTGATTAGATTAAAGAAAAATTGGACTCAGAGATATAGGTCGATGAAAATAGTTTCGGAATTGGGTGGCTCATGACGCAAACATCTGCTAAGCTAGGCCATTTCTAAAGAAAGTGATTTGGGTAAATGGGTTATTTTTTATAGTTTCCAAATTTAGCTAATTGCCTGGTAATACCCCTAGCTCCGAATCCGAGAACATTGCTCAATGGTGAGTTTCACGACTGAGCAATGTAATGTCGCTATTCCTATGGCTTCAGAAAAAGGGGAATAAACTTTAATAATCTTTAGGCATAAGCCTATTGAAGAATTCTCCAATCCTGTCTTGCAAATTACTAGTGATGCGGTCATGAGTAAATATTTAACAAATCCTTGAATTACGAGATCTTTGACATATGTCGAGCTCTAAAAGTTAATTAGAAAATTATAATACTTACCTTTAATTATAAGGCCTTAGCATATGCACGCCTAAACTATGAGACACCCCGATATTCCCATAAAAATGCGATACCTACTGTATAAACCCCCAAGTCACATGTGCAGATTTATTAACGATTGCTACAAATTAAATTATCAAATCTTGCAAAAATGATAAAGGTGATCAGATTCGAATTAAAGTGGTATTTAAAAACTATATGAATCACTTGTATCGACTAAGAAGGACGTTGAATGTTACGAAAGGTAAGTAAAACACGTCATCGACGATGGCAAACAGTTCAAACATCTTTGGCTCAATATTAATTTCTATTGGACCAGCAGGACTGAAAAATAGGATTAACCTAACCGAAATCACTATCTATAAAATGCTAGCTTTCATTTTCTCAACCAGTCTCAATCTATCCATAAGGGGCCGGCCGGCGGAGCATGCGTAGTGTAAATTAAACATATTCTTAATTTAGTGTGTATTTATTCCGATTGGATTTCAGAATATCTAGGATCCCAAATATATATTTTGAAAGGACTCTGATGAAAAGATGAGATATTATGAGAAACTTATTTTTCTCATAACTAACCTGTAATCCAATCGGAATAAATACACACAACTTTAAGAATATGTTTGATTTACACATTATTTTGGTATTACGTTTGTATGTACTACGCATTAGCATGCGTAGTTCGCCGGCCCCTCAAAATATTATTATTATAAAGAGTTACAAATTATGAATTTGTATGAAGAGGGTAATCTTCGGAACTACTGATACGATTGCGAAAATTCTTTCACTGATAGAAGGCTGATAGAGTGCCATAGGATATGTTTTATGTTAAAACGAGAAACTTCACACGAACGTAGTCGCGAGCAGAAGCTAGTTTCAAATAAATAGTCACCTTTGCCCCACCAGGGAGTTGATCTCAAAAGCTCCAAAGGGCTATTGCCAGAATGAGTGGGTCAGCTTAAAGGTAGAGTTGGCTGTTTAACGATGGGTTTTAATATTCCTAATAAATCAGATGTCAATCTGTTCAAATATACAACTTATAGACCACTTATACACCCGAGAGTGCCATCTAGTGTCGGTACAAAGAATGATAAATCAAAATCACACAACCCTAGTCACAACGATTTTGATTTAGAAAGTCGCCAATAGATGTCGCTTATCTACCATTGTTCCCCTGAGCTCTATCACAGGAATTCCACACCGTAAAGTACCTACGTTGTAATTATAAAACCATTTGCAATTAGTTACGTATTATAAAGGTACAATTATTTATTGCACGATTATTAGCCCAAGGTAATTGAGACGAGATCTTTATAGTCAAGCAAATACGAAATAACTGTACTTACATTAGATAAGCCATACTGAATTTACCTTGAAATATATTCTTGCTTCAACATTACTATTAAAATCGCGCGATTAGTTGAGTTGTTTGTAGCTTAGCTCAGCGATAAAAATAATAATGAAAAGCAAGTTATTGAAATTACTATGTGATATACATAACATTGTATCGATTCTACATACTTAACTGTTTCATTTACGGCCGAACTCAATAACCTATTGACAGATAGCTACTGGTGGAAGACAGTATAATTTTAACTGTCAGTATAATAATTACAGATCGCTACTGTTAAAGATTATTGGGACGTTAAAACCAAAGATACATACTTTCTACCTCTAGTATTCCAAAAATAAGTAGTGAATTGGGTTCGGCAGATAAGGGGATTACATGACCTAAAGCGCGGTCACTGTCGGACTGCATAAAAAAGAAAGAGAAGCGCGATTACACAACGCTGGTAATTTATTGCAAAATATGAAGCAATTATCTATTTACAAAAATCTATTGTTTGGACTAAAAAATTAAAACACTAGTGCTTTAGTATGTTGCTTGTAGAATAATCTGACAAAAAATCAGAATGATTGTATGTATGTACAATTGTACATTAGTATGGTTTTCATTGTAAAAATAAAGTTTTTAGAGGTATCTTTATGATTTTTTTCTATCGTATCAAATTAGTTGTATTATGTTTTCAACACACTGTCTACCTAGCATGATATATCCAGAAGAATATCATAATTATATATTTTTCTGTTTTTTTTTTTTTTGCTGTAGTCGATTATATACTTTTATTGCTTCTAAAACTTGCGTTTTTTGCGTTTATGTCCTGTAACCCCCTTAAACGATTGAAACCGACAGTAGGTAACCTGTCATCATCATTTGATAGATTTTTATTATCAGACGTTTACATTTCTTCCTAAATTATACTCTACCCAAATTGATCCCTATGACTATCATTAAAAGTCCAAGATTTGTTTAGCCAATTTTGGGTTAACGAAGTAGGTGGATAAGACTTAAATTTATCCAGGAGCAGTTATACTAGAAGGCTTCCTCAGATCCATAGACAATGAAGACGATTCCCCAGAAATAAGTAAAAAATCAATACTTACACATAACCGTCATCCCATTCGAAGTTATCCATGAGACTCCACGCGAAGTATCCTTGCACGTTGACTTTGTCTTCGTGAATAGCGTGAAGCAATGCGTTAAGGTAGTGGCTGTAGTACGAAACACGAGCTTTGTCTTCTAACCCAGAGAAGTCAGCGTAGCCATTCTCAGTGACTATTATAGGAACATTGTTGTATGTCTTGTTTATCCATTTCAGTAAACGCCTGAAGCCGAAAGGCACCACCTAAAAACAAAAGAAGGTAATGTATGTCATGACGTATTGAATAGAATCCTTTGTGGTGTTGTAACAGCGTTTTAGTCGCAAATAATTCTTGCGTAGGTAAGTAAAAAGTTATTGTTTCAAATATTCGTTTGATCATCTAAACAGTTGGTAGTTTGGAATTTGGCGCTTTATTTCGTTGCTATCTGGAATTATTTCGGTCGAAATAAAATAAAGGTCGGTTAGATAAGTCCCACAAATTTAGGTACGTACCTATCATATAGTTTAACAGTACCTACTCAAGCACGAGTATCTTCTCAAAAGATTAAATGGATTTGTTTGTGTTGTCAGTATACATATTGTCGAGGGTTCTTTCTTTGTACATTGTACCGATCGTCGGAGATAAAGACAGGTACGAAAACGTGATATGAATGTCACAAGGCAGATTCTTCAGTTGCATTTTGCCAATGACAATTTGACAAATGCCACCAGCCACCCAGAATTCGGGGCTATAAGGGCATGCATACTTAGAAGTTACTTACCCATAGTGCTTAAAACAAAGGGTGCAATTTTTTTAATTACCTTAAGCCAAGACGAAGACGAGTCAGAGGGCCACTTCGGATCCTGGACTCTGACAATCCCAACGTCGTTTTCGTGGGAAGGTATAGCTCCTACTGGTTTATCAGCCATAGACAGAAGGTACGTGGTATAGTGGTTCAACCCAAAGAAGTCAGCAGTTCCCTTGATGTAGTTCACCTCTTCAGGAGTGAACTTGGGTAGTCGGGACCTAGTGTAGTTCTGTTGTAGACTCTTCTCGTCAACTAACTTTATGAGTTCGGCAGGGTAGTTGCCCTCTTTCGAGTAGACTGGATGCGCGTACCAGCCCAACTGGAATTCAAAGAACATTATGTATTATTTATTTTCATAAATACACTAGCTTCTGCACGAGACTTCGTCCGCGTGAATTTTCTTAATCCCCGACCCACACCGTTTCATCGCATTAGCCGTCCGCGCTATTACAGTATCTTGGCGAGTCCGAACTTCGCGCAGAAGGCTGAGCAGTATTTTTTTAGGCACCAGAAGGTGATATGAGGCGAGTGTGAATGAGAGAACATGCGCGAAAGTTCGCAGAGGCTATACTCAGGCTCGCCAAGTTACGTCGGTCGTATTGTACTTCGTTTTCGCTTAGCGTTCTTTCTGACTTTTTTCTTTTTGCTCATCTCCTAAGAGTCCTAGCGTTCCTCAAGCAATTGCATTTGTTAGCCTTCTTCAAGAATTAGGCTAACAAATGCAATAATAATTTGTCAAATCCGACTGGTAGTTCAAGAGATTAGCACGTTCAAACAAACAAACATACTCTTCAACTTTATTATTAGTATAGATTTTAGATTACTAATAATAGATATAGATTGGTAGTAATGATTTCCCGCTAGACAACCATAACGTCAAGGCTGTTGATCACCAGAGCCTTATAAGGGAAAAACAAGATTTTGAACACTGGTTCTTTAAACAATCTGATACCTACCTCACCTACCTACTTACATCTTTTTATCAAATAACTAACCAGTTTTAGTAAAGCCAGTCACGGTTGCATTTTGTTTTTTACCGACTTCAAAAAAAAAGGAGGTTATCAATTTGACACGTATATAGTATGTAATATTATTGGAATTGCATTATATTCACATATGACAATCTATTAGAGCTTCCAAACAAATATACAAAATTTTATAGACGTATGTATGTATATTTGTCCACGCATATCTCGGCAACTATTAATCGGATCGTGACCATTTTTTGTATTGGCTTACATTTACTTTAACTTAGGGTACAGTGCAAGTTTCATCAAAATCGATTCAGTAATTTTCAAGATATGGAGTAACGTGTAAGTATGACGGCCTGGCTTATTGGTACGAGCTACTGGTGTAGTGTCAAAGGGAAAACATCTCAAAACCTTGGTCAAATTCTAGTGCAAAAACTAAAATTTACGAAATTAAAAAGTAATTTAAAAAAATTAAACCGATTTCAAAAAGAAATGAACTGAATGAATGAACTGATGGTATATGCGTATTTTTATATTTAAAATATTTATTCCTCAATGTTCTTGATTGCACCTACCACTCTTTGTCTCTGCATCACCCAAAGGTTGACTGGTAGAAAATGCCTATGGCATTAAGTCCGCCTCTGTACATTTATGTGCTTGAAGTATTAAATAAATAAATAAATAAATAAATGAACTCAAAATTATGAAATAACTTTAATTACAGAAGTCGGTGGCAAAAAACTAAAACTAAATTACAGATCCCAAGACACTGACTTCCGAAATTAAAGTTATTTCATAATTTTGAGTTCAATTCTTTTGAAGTCGGTTTAATTTTTTTTAATTACTTTTTTTGTGTTACAAAATGGAAATTACCTATACGAAACATTATAAGGACATTAGGGGATCAGATCTAGGTACCATATTTATAAGGTAAATATACCATACCATATACAGCCTATAATGTTCCCACTGCTGGGACACAGGCCTCCTGTCGGTGAGAGGGAGTGGGCCGTCCACCACGCGGGCCCGGTGCGGATTGGCAGATGTCACATGTCTTCGAATTTTTGGTTCTAGGACATGCCGGTTTCCTCACGATGTTTTCCTTCACCGTTTCGACAGCAGTGGTGATGAAATAATTTACACAAAGTAAAGCGCCTGTCTGGGTTCGAACCTACGACCTACAACTCGTAAGTCGCGGCCGTTACCACTTGGCCACCACTGCTCTCAAGGTAAATATGCTTACTCTCAAATCAAACTACAACCCCATTCCCGTTACAGTCAGTAGGTATCAGCACATTACACAATTATATCTAAAAATACTCCGTGTACGTATCAAACAACATTACCTAACTATGACATTACGTTCAACGGTAATAATTTTGTAGGCATTGTCCGTTGACAGTTCAGTGAAACTGGTCTTGAAATGTCCTTCTGAATGACTAGAATCAATTAATTATTTTTTGTATTTTTTACGTTCAAAACTGCCTTTTATGTCCTTACCTATTTGAAATAAATGATTTGACTTTGACTTTGACATTCTCGGCTAATGAAGGTTGTTTTCATAAGTAGTCTTAAATTAGCACACTAAAAAATGAAACCTGAATGGACAATGATACCTACGGCTGTTTTTAAGTATAATTCAGCAGCTTCTCTATCTTGTGGCGTATCTTCTTTTGGTTCAGCCCAGTTGGAGTCCAAAGACAAACCAATTTTTCCTGAAAGGATAGGAAAAAAAATAGAGTTCAATTTCAGGACATAAATATTTCGAGTAAAAAAATGAATCATTCCAATCGATCATTCATACCTTTATTTATATGGCGGTAGTTGTCATTGAAAAGATGGTAGACGCTGGCGTGGGCTTTTAAAACATTGTGCGCGCAGAGGTACTCGGCAACACCGTGCCTGTTCAATGCGGGCGCTCTGTAAGTACCACCGTACCCTTCTAGACATGTCTGCATAGGCTCATTGAAAGTCACCCAGAACTTCACCCTTCCCGCAAAGTTATCCATCAAAACCTTCGCGTAATCCGTGTAGTAGTCAACAATGTGAGAGTTGGTCCAACCACCGATATCCTGCAGCTTCTGCGGCAAGTCCCAGTGGTAAATCGTCACCATAGGAGTAATGTTGTACTTTATGAGTTCGTCGATAAGATTACTGTAATACTGGAGACCCAAAGGGTTTATCTTGTTAGTGAGACCGGTTGGCAAGACCCTCGCCCATGATATGGAAAATCTGTAGACGTCAGCACCAAGTTCGTGTACCATCTCAGCATCTCTTTTGTAGAGATGATAGGAGTCAGCTGCTACATCGCCATTTGATCCGTCTTTTACAAATGTTTTGTTATTATGAACTAAGTTATCCCATATGCTTTCAGATTTTCCTAAAATCAAACAAAAATTATTGTAGTTACGTTTTAATTTTATTTTTATTATCCAGCATTTAATTAGTTTGACTTACCATCTTCATTCCATGCTCCTTCAATTTGGAATGCCGCCGTAGAGACTCCAAATATGAAGTCTTTCGGGAATGTGTAATTTGACTTTAATCCTCCGGAAAAGTTGAGAATTTCAGCATTTCTGGAAACAAAACATCGATAATTATTCAGTTTCTCCAAGTTAACAACCTATACAACTTTTTAATCTGTTTACGGATTTACTAATACCATATCCTATCAAGTAGGAAGCGGATATAGAAATATGTAAGAATAAAAATGATTAATTCATTAACACAGGTCCACCGTTAGAAGACGGGGTCAAGTCACGACGCAAATCTCGTGCCCATTAATTCGATCGATCTATAAACGCAATACCGAAGGACATTTGTATCATTAAAATACCTTATAAGGCTTCAAATATTAATATTATACCTAAGGCACGTAATTATATATGCAATCGGACAGCTGTTTAAAAAAACCAAAGAGCATTATTATAAAACAATCATAATAAAATTAAGCCAATTTAACTTCGTATTACATAATTTATATTATATAACTAACTAGGTATTATACCTAAGCTACCTAAGTAGGTAGGTATGCATGTATATTTATATTTAAACCGACATACAGCCACACAAAAATTAAAAACTGTCATGGTTTTGAAGAGACAATTCCAATCCCGGAAATCTTCAGAGAAGATATGTTTTTTATATCCAGGACAATTCTAACTGATACTGATCTGCGATGTCTTCTGGTTGATAAGGTTGACATTGTACTACGTTTATGAGTAACATAGAATCCACAGATTTTAATCTCAAAATTAAGATATGAAACTATAAATTTTATGATCGATTGATTAGCTCCAAACTTAAGAAAGACAAATTATTTATCGAAGACGTCTTGACAGCTACGACTTCTCTCAGCCTGCATAGTCTTGTTGTTTCGGTTATTATTGGTTATAAATAGATTTTATTACCCGACTGCGCCAGAAGGAGGTTTATTTATACTTATTTCTTAGATATGTTTCGAACAACTTCAAATACTTACCTGTTTATAATTTGTCTCTGTGTGAGTTTAGACGTCTCTCAAAACATGATTCTATTAGCCATCTTTTTTATGAGACACAATATTATAATGACTTCAACGTACCAATATGCAGATTTTTATTCTCTAGTATTTTTATTAATTTGCATACAAATAGTTCTTTTATTATATTTTGTGAACATAATAAAATATTAATTTAATTTTTCATTGTTTTTAATCTTATAAAACCTAGGCTCGTAAGTATATACAACCTCACTCAAGAAACAATCATTACTTAAAACTGGTTTAGAGCCATTTGATTGGATGTAATTAGTTGCTTGGTCCTGGGTGAGGTTCTGTTATACGGGACCTAGTATGTTCGTATGGATTGTTGATTATTATCGTTAAACCTTAACTACAACATAATTAAATAAATGATCAGGTAATTGAAAACAAGCCTATATATCTAAGTACACCATGACAACAACTTGATTGAGGCTAATAGCATTTTGATTTGGTAATAAAAATGATTGTCTTATTAGTTTTACTGGCATTCGACAAAACTACATTAGGTCACAAAGATAAAACAGTGCCACAGAAACAAGACAGATCCAGAGATCTCGTACAACAACCCTTTTAACTATTGAAATGATAGTAATAAGTATGCAGGTTATGTGTAAAATGATGAAAGATAATAAATAATTATCTGGAGAAACCTTGTGGTTTTCCCCGATACACCGGAGAATCCAACTGAGTAAACCCAGAAAAAGTAGGCACCTTTACAAGGCTAACAGACTTGAGTTTTGAAAAAATTATCGTTGACCCAAGGATGTCTAAAAGAAAAAGCTAAAGCTAAAAATAAACTTTGTAAATAAAACCGCATTGTACAAGCAATAACGATTTTTGCCTCAACATAGGTAGGTACGAAAGTTTGCGATCGCCCTGAAAGGGTTCTGATTAGAAAGGGATATTTGCCTTTATTATTAGTTCAGTTACTTTTGCCTGAACAAAGACAACGATATAACAAGAACAGATAACGATAGTGTTAAATTGAGTTACAATAATTATAATTAAGTTTGTGTTTCCGGGCGCATACAACCCGAATCTCTTCAAAGTAAGAGTGAACAGGCTTCTTCTGGATAAGCTCACTCCATCGTCGACTTTATCTCTATCACCTCTGAACTAGACTAGAGTCAAGAGCAAACCCATTTCAAATAAAAAAAAATAAAAATTAAGGATGACTTCAGAATACCTATTCCATTAATGACCAACAAAAGTAAGATACTTATGTATTTTTTTTCGAGTGTATTTTAACAAGCTTTAGCTTATGTTTGTGCATACTTAATATGCACAAACATGATATTCTACAGTCATTTTTTAGGGTTCCGTACCCAAAGGGTAAAAACGGGACTCTATTATTAAGACTTCGCTGTCTGTCTGTTCGTCCGTCTGTCTGTCACCAGGCTGTATCTCAAGAACCGCGATAGCTAGACAGTTGAAATTTTCACAAATTATGTATTTCTGTTGCCGCTATAACAACAAATACTAAAGACAGAATAAAATAAATATTTAATGGGGGCTCCCATACAGCAAACGTGTTTTTTTCGGCGGTTTTGCCTTGTGATACGGAACCTTTCGTGTCCGACTCGCACTTAGCCAGTTTTTAGTAGGTAGTCCGTTTATTTATACAGGTGAATTTTTAACCAGTGCGCAAACTGTAACCATTAAATTCAGCACATGATTCTAGATACCCCAGCGTAGAAAATTTTCGTCGGTTATCAAAAAAAATGTGCTGTTTCATATAAAATTGCTATACATACGTGGTTAAAAGGTTTGGCAGAGTTAATTTTCTTTTTAATAATCGAAAAAATATTTCAATGCAGAGGATTCAGAATCATGTGCCTACAATTCGTGGTGACAGTTTGCGCATGGTTATTTTTAGGGTTCCGTAGCCAAATGGCAAAAACGGAACCCTTATAGATTCGTCATGTCTGTCTGTCTGTCTGTCTGTCTGTCCGTCCGTATGTCACAGCCACTTTTCTCCGAAACTATAAGAACTATACTGTTGAAACTTGGTAAGTAGATGTATTCTGTGAACCGCATTAAGATTTTCACACAAAAATAGAAAAAAAACAATAAATTTTAGGGTTCCCCATACTTGGAACCGAAATTACAATTTTTTTTTTCACATAACCAATACGTGTGGGGTATCTATGGATAGGTCTTCAAAAATGATATAGAGGTTTCTAATATCATTTTTTTCTAACAATTTACCATTCATTCAATCAACTTAAAATAAAAAAAAAACATTTAATTTCGTAAACATAAACCTTATGCATAAACCCGGATATTACGGAACCCTTGGTGCGCGAGTCCGACTCGCTCTTGCCCGGTTTTTTTTTCTGTATAGTTAGTCATTTAGTACCTAGTGTAAATAGTTAGTTGTGATATAGAGATTATAGATATTGAAAAAAAATAAAAAAGTCATTTGTGTCAAATGATGGTTTTAAAGAAAAAACTTTGCACACCGAATTTTTTACCTTTATTTGATAACTAGCCACCTTTTTATTTCAAGTTCGCGCTGATATTATCTGTAACTGTAAGCCACGTAAAAATCAATATCTACGATTGGCTTGAAAGAAATACTTAGACGATTGTTCGCTACAGACCGAAGCTAAGTTTTCCTTATGTATTGAGTCATTCAATTACTAGCCCAGACACAAATATATCTACCTACCATATTATATCTACCTACTTAAATACACAATCATAACTACATAACAATGTAATTTTACAATCAACTTGAGGTAAGTGTTCTTTATACGACTATGGTACTGATTACCTAAGTATTAAATTAGGTAATTAAGTAGTTAAACCATATCTTAGTATAAAAAGTTTAAAAGGGATTAAACCTAAGTACCTACCAAGAAGTAGGTACCTATGTAAGGATCGTACCAGGCGGTGTTCTGTAGTTTCGGCCTACCCCCTTGGAAAGACGGCGTGAGTTTATGTAGGTATACAGCTACATCACCTATCATGGGAGAGCAGTGGTGGCCCAGTAACTGCCCCGACTTTCGAGGTGTAGGTCGTGGGTTTGAATCCAGCTAGGCGCTTTAATTTCTGTAAATAATTTCATCACCACTGCTCTAAAAACGGTGAAGGAAAACATCGTGAGGAAACCGGCATGTCCCAGAATCAAAAATTCGAAGACATGTGACATCTACCAACCCGCACTGGGCCCGCGTGGATTACGGCCCACTCCCTCTCACAGAGAGGAGGCCTGTGTACCAGCAGTGAGAACATTATAGGCTAATTATGTACCTATGTATGTCATCATCATCTGCCTAGCCTTTCCCAACTATGTTGGGGTCGGCTTCCAGTCTAACCGGATGCAGCTGAATACCAGTATTTTACATGGAGCGACTGCCTATCTGACCTCCACAACCCAGTTACTGGGTAATACGGTACCCCTTGGTAAGACTGGTTGGTTGGTTGGTTGGTGGTTATGTATTAATTAACCTACCTAATTGATATGAAATAAAGTAAATTAGTTCTTTAGTTAGTTAGTTTCAAATTTAAACTTTTAAATATACAGTGTTTGAGATAGTTTGTTGTTTCCTTTTATTTCGATACCAAACCACCTGCCTAGATTGTCGTAAGAGGCCACAAATTTTAATTTGTAACAGTATGTTTCTTTAGTTAGTTAGTTTCAAATTTAAACTTTTAAATATACAGTGTTTGAGATAGTTTGTTGTTTCCTTTTATTTCGATACCAAACCACCTGCCTAGATTGTCGTAAGAGGCCACAAATTTTAATTTGTAACAGTATGTATAACTACCTTAATTATATTTATCGACCAACCAAACGTAACAGGGTCGGTAGATAATAATTAATACAAAACAAAACACTACCTCGTTCTTTATGTCGTCATAGTGTTACAAGCTCAGCTGCACAAGCTCACTACACACACATATGATGTTTTGAGAATATGATATTTTAATAATGTGATGATTTGCGATTATGATATTTTGAGAATATGATATACCTACAGAGACTGAGCGCGTATTTTTTCTCAAAATTCTAGCGATTCCATCAATAGTCGGTAGTGGTATTGGTAAAGAAGAACATTGAACTAAATAGAACCATTTCGCAAGACTAACTTAGTTCTTGGTTAAGTAAGATAGGTATAGTCTGTTCCAATTGTGATGATTGTTTACATAAACAAACCCTGTTCAGGTTAAATATTTTTGCAATCACTCACTAAAGCGAATTAGTAACACATTCGTCTGTATTTGGAAGGTTTGAATTTGATATCTCACCACTGATTTTAAATTGTAATTGAAAACTGAGGTTTTAAAATTAACCTTAATTGACAAACATAACAACAACAACAACATCTTCAAACATCTTTTTTTGCAAATGACAAACATCTTTATGGAGATTTAAAGTAAGAATTTCAGGTTTAAGTATTCCAATAATACAGTACTCAATCTATAATAAATGACACCACAAATTGGCATCCGCAGGTACATTTTGTGATCCACTTGTTTACAAATTCATCATATACTTTTGGAACAAACCATAGGTACTGTGCGCTTGTCGGATTGCTCTCTCTAACACGAATTACTCAATGTTTATTGAAAAAGCGCGCATTTCCTGTCCCAAGTGGTCTTATTTCGTAGAAACAGAAGTCGTTGTCCTTCGTATTTAGATGAAAACAAATTCATCAGGTGTACTAATTTATAGAATAATTGCAATGGATTCGGGAATTTTTCTCCCTAAATAGAATGAACTTAATCGTCTTGAATGTGTTTACAAAAAAGAGTCGTTAATTGTAAATCATCAAAGTACGCACATCGATTTTCGAGGTTGTACTGCTTATATTGACACTAGGACTATGTTGCCCATTGATTTTTATCTTAGTAACATTTAGTATTCGGCGTCATAAAGATGCATAACGACACTTCCTTTTTTCACGCACGTAGAAAACCAAGTACCTACATGATCCATATATGATATTAATATACATCCTTATAAGATATTGAATGGACTATAATCCTCAATAAACTATACATAAAAGGTCATGATGTCTTTCTATTTCATATAGCGAATAATATATATATCACTTTGATTCATCTATGTATTAGCAATTCGATAGCAATGACAGATGGCGAAAATGTTGTTTTCGATAAAACAAAATATTTCCTTGGATAGGAATTCTTATCTAACAAGTCGAAACCACGCGGTACACTGTCTTGGAAAAAAAGATAAATAATAAAAGTAACCTAGATCAAGAATAAAAGTCATTGCTCCGGTGAATTGAACATAATCAAATAAAAATAATCGGTTTCGTATTACATAAAAACGTTACTTTCCCTTTTGTTCAATGCCTTTTGATAAGCTAGTTGCGCAAGGCCTTCAAAGGTCCCTTTCTTGAATTATTAAAATATATAGTAGAACTATGTCATTGTCAATGTGAAGTTGCTACCCGGTTTCCGCGAGGAAAACCTTCGTATCGACCGTATCGAGATTTTACGGAACACAAAATACATTTATAATTTCCAAGTAGGTAATCTACTGAGACAAATACCCGACAGACACTCAATTTCAATTGAATGCTGAGTGATAAAAAGCGCAAGGTTTTGAAAGGTAATTACTAATTATAGTACTAAAGGCTGGAGTTATGCAATATAATGTTAATATTTGTCTTTGATTGAATAATTGCTACAAAATGCCCCGTAAGCCCTACGAGTATTTATGAGGCATTAACTGGTAAAGACAAGCGTCGCAGTTAATTCAAGGTGACGTGATAAACTGATCCATTAACCCAAAACTAACTAAGATAGTCCAATTTAGCTGAATGGATTCATAGTGCGGGATACAGAACATAATATTAATGTCCTTAGTGTGGATATGGATCTTTGTATGAGCCCCGTGCAGCCCCAAACAACACCCAAGTTACTACATTACCTAATTAAAAAGTAAAAGTCAGACAATTTTTTCATATGAAAGATTTATGAAAACATTACCTAGTGACAAAGAATGACTAACATTTCTATTTGTTAGACACCTTCATGACACAACAACAAGAGAAACCAGTCGTATCTACATATTTTGTAAAGTGATACCGTAAACGCGGGTGTTACTTTAGCTAATTTTTTCATCTTTTTTTAGAAACCCTTTGATAGTAGGTAATATGGTGTATTTCTTAGCATTTTAATGGATTTGTTTTACAGGTGAGGATAGTAGCTAATTAGTAATAATGTTATTTTTCCCAAAATGTATGTGTAATTTTTTTTTGTTTTTACTTTTGAGCCAATGTTGTTCTTTGAAAACGGTTAGTTTGACCTGCAGATTTTTTCGACCCAAAAAAAAATATTTATGACAGCATTGAGCCAATCTAACCCTATACAACAATAGAAAATAGAAAACCCTTTATGTATTGACCCAAAGTTCTCCCCCAGAGCTAAAGTAACCCGCGTTTACCGGTATTGTTCGATGTTAATGTCCAGTCTGTGTCTGCATACTTCGATTTTGCACATCATCTTAATGTATAAAAATATGGGCAGGTATTTCCAGATAACCTGGAGCTGCAAGTTTTATGTTAGTACCCTTTCAACATCCTTACTTTCTTGATGACATTTCCCACCATGAGGGGAAAAACCGTAGTTACGAGGATATACATAAAACGCATATTAGCACGCCCTCGGTACAGCTTATTATCTGGTTACTCCGCAAAAGCGGTTGGTTTACTAGTCAATCGGACAGTTTTGATGTAATTAAATGGAAACTTAGACGTGGAGTGGTTTCTGCCACTCAATAATCAATATTATAATGAATTGCTTCTATGTGTACTTTCATCATTTCAGCCGAAAGACGTTCACTGCTGGACATAGGCCTCCCCCAAGCACCTCCACTTCGACCGGTCCTGTGCTTCCCGCATCCAACGGGTTCCTGCGGCCTTCACAAGGTCATCGGTCCACCTTGTGGGAGGCCTTCCAACGCTACGTCTTCCGGTACGCGGTCGCCACTCCAGAACCTTTCGGCCCCATCGGCCATCTGTTCTGCGAGCAATGTGCCCTGCCCACTGCCACTTAAGTTTGGCAATTCTTCGGGCTGTGTACTTTAGTGGTAGGTTTTACAAAGACATGATCATTGTGGACCCTGCACAGCAGCTTAGTTGTTATAACCTACTTGCTTCTGCGGCCCCGACCCACCGCATCGCGTCGCATCGCCCGTCTATTACTTCGTGTTCAGATAGCGTTCTCTCTGATTTTCTTTCGTTTTGCTCGGTTCCTAAGGGCTGTAGCGTGATGTTAAATTTTAATAACCTATATATAACCTTCCTTAAGAATTGGGCTATCGAATTCAAAAGAATTTTTCAAATCCGACCGTTTTAGAGATTAACGCGTTCAAACAAACAAACTTATTATCCATACTAATATTATAAATTCAAAGTAACTCTGTCTGTCTGTATGTTACTTTTTAACGCCTACACCACTTAACGAATTTCGACGAAATTTGGCAGAGAGATAGATTGCATCCCGGGGAAGGACATAGGATAGTTTTTATCGACATACCTTGCGGGCGAAACCGCGGGCGGAAGCTAGTTAGTATATAGATTATTTTATAAAACATCATGTACTTTCTTTTTCCTCCTTTTCTTTACAAGGATGGCAGGAATTCATTTCAAATGGTAAATGATGAATGATGATGGATGGCCCGTGTCAGATACTTTTGGTTTCATCGTCACCCAAATACGTCTGTCATATCTAAAGATACATGACCCTACTTTTTTAATGTTCGCACTCAATGTGACCCTTGGTTCGGGGTCCTTTCTGCTTAAGAGAATTTGCCTTAACATAATTAAGATTAACTTTAAGAATTAAAATATTTAGGCACTACTTTTCAACTCATAATCTACCGATTACCAATTCAATATTTTTCTATCTATTATGAAGATAAAAATGAAATGCTCTTTGTTGATAAGTGTATCACTTGAGAATGGCTAAAGCGATTTGGTAATTTTTTGTTTTAAAATGTTCGTAAAAGTCCCAATTTTATTTTTTTATGGAAAGAAAACTTGGAAAAGTTTCCCGGAAAAAAGTCGACTTTGGGAAAAAATTACCGTCCACTTTTCTATGGGATCTTTGTATGAGTTATTAAAATTTGGACAGGCCAACGTCTGTCGCTGGTTTTGTATAAATGACACGTAAACATGTAGGTATACTTAATTACGTTTAAGTTAAGTAACATTTACAATCATTAAAAACTTGTTAAAACATGTATTTAAGTAGTATTCTACTAGAAAACGTAAATACAGACTTTATTATAAGTTGGGTTTCACACCGCACACATAGTGAACATAATGAATAGACTTGTTTTCCCAACAAGGTATTTTTAAATCGTATAAAAATATAACACAAATGTGTGCGCGTCACAAAGTATTATTTATAACATATCTAAAAACAATGCGTACCTGCCTCTATAACCAGTGTGTTGTGCCCACCATGACGTAAGATGCTGAGACCGTACGTCATGGACGCTCACGCAGGATGCTGTATACAGGTTGAGAGTAACATATAGATTCTCGGAGTGTTCCAAGCTTGAAAAACATATAATTTTTTTTTCAAACTTTGCCCCACACTAGGAATTTCTCCTGTATTGTGGGTGCGTTTACTACTTGTAGGTCATACAAATACTTGTTCCGTGCAGGAATCGAACCCGCGACACGCAGCGCAGCTGTCAATCGCTTAACCACTGCGCCAACCGTGCCGTCAAATGTGGCTTATAGACCCATAGTCCCAAACGTAGAAGTAGAGATCCGCAGGCGTACGAAGGTTTTTGATATCGGAAAACGAGTTAGGGAACCCAAATGAAGTTGGGCAGGACTGGCAAGGCGCAGTCGTAACAGGTGGAGAGGCAGTGACTGCGTGGCGGCCGAGGACCGGGAGACGAAGTGTCGGTCATCCGGCGGCGGTGATATGGGCGGATGACGTTGTTAACATTGCGGGTAGAACGGCACAGGAGTGTAAGGATTGGCACAAGAAAAGAGAGGTCTATGCTCAGCAGTTGGTATAATCGGGCTGTGGACGGTGATGATGATCCAAAGACAATAAAATATACTAGCTGTATCTATTTCTACCCACGCTTCGGTTCGGTTTGGTTACTAAACCTAAAGTAGGTTTAGCTTATATAATATTTTTTTACTTTACATAATATGAACTACTTTAACTTGCATAATATAAAATATAAGGCTTATTTATCACTAGCTTTTGCCCGCTGCTTCACCCGTGTGGATTTCGGAAAATAAGCCACGGGAACGTACTGCCAGCATTTAAAAGTACCGTATGTGGTTGTAAACTATGGGAACGTACACGGCATTAAAAAAGGTGGTTGTAAACTATCAGTGTGCCAAACTTATCCAAATCCGTTCAGCCGTTTTTGCGCCAATCCGGAACATACATCCAGACAAAGAAAAAAAATTAAATCATTATTTTACTTATTATTTTATTATAAGTAGGTATGTATAAATTATAAGGATGTGTAGAGTAAAATCAAAATACTTAAACACTGAAATATTTTGACCAAAAATCCATCCTACAGTCCTTCTTATTATATTTTGTATTTGCTAATACAAAATATAATAAGAAGCGCTATCTCTTGGTATTTACCCCTCGAAACATATTATATTATATATTATTATATTATATAGCAACAGATTTGTTTTTGTGGCGTTTAAATTTCGTAACATTTATTAACCTTGTGCCTCTGAGAAGCCAGCAACACAACCAGTTATGTACTGTTTTGTTTACATCGAAGTTGGCAATAAGCAACAAACATTAGGTAAGTAATAAAAAGGTAGAGTTAATCATTATTGTATTAGTCATTAATTGGTATTTATTTCTTTATATTCTTCTAGCATCGTGGGTTTCATGAGTAAATATTTATTGGAACAAAGTTAGATAAGTGCGTGTAAAAGATGTATGGGCGTTTATGTTCCGTTTATGCCGCATATTTTGACACTCGCAAGGGAATCAAAACCTATAGGGTACTTCCCGTTGACCTAGAATCATGAAATTTGGCAAGAAGCAATGTCATGTAGGTAAAAAATGGTAAGGGAAAAAATCCGAAAATCGTAAATGTGTAGTTACATACCTACAAATTTGTACGGAACCTTCGGTGCGCGGGTCCGACTCGCACTTGACCGGTTTTATTTTATTTATTTATTAGACCTTCGTAAGACAGTACAGAGACGAACGTGAGGTGGATTCTCAAGACTACATTTTAGTATTAACACATTATAAATAACACTGAAAAACGAGGAAATGGATTGTGCCGGCTCATAATCAAAATGCATAATATTGATTGCCCTGAGAATAGCAATAGGTTAGCCTAACCTAACCGCATCATACGACGCACTACCTACTCCATTATAATAGATATAATATGCACACGTGTTATGCCAGAATATGGTGTAAAAAGAAGATTTGTTATTTATGTGTCACCAAGCAAATAAATGATTATGATTTGAATTATTATGATGTTCCATTACTAGTTACCTCTTATAGGACGTCATTCGATATTTCGATATTCTTAGCTTGACATAACCTTGTTCGTAAGTGACCCACATACAGTATGGAAACCACATGCATATGCAATAAATTATACCACACAATAATTGTTATCGCCTTTTCTGAAGATATACAAAAAATTTAAGAAAGCGGTCGCGAAAAAAAACAGCTGTTCCCTACATTTTGAGGAGTCGTGCGAACATAAATGTAGGGATCAGCTGATATTTTTTCGCGAACGATTTCGTTATTTTTTTTTTATATCCTCAGAAAAGGCGATAACAAGTAGGTATGGGGTATAATTTATTGCATAAATATGGTTTCTATACTGTATAACTCATGGATGCCCTTGGGCGGACGAGGGCGGGCGGAATGCCGACTCTTGCTGACTTAAACTACTAGGATCTTCCAACCCCTTTTGTGTAGGGGACAAAAATCGCATTGGTCCTCAACCCACGGGGTAACTGCGTAACACATTAACAGTAGCATTGGCTTTCATTTTGACAGTTCAACAACATTCATTGCGGTATTTACGTTGTTGAGCAGACAAACTTTTCGAACATATGAAGCAATGGATTAGCAATATCCTTCAAAATCATTTAGATTGTGATTGATCCTGTGTTACGCAATTAGTGCCTGCGTCGCAAGATCGTCTTTACAATAGAATACCTACCGGGAAAAATTTAAATAAATATTTACTTAAATTTTCCTTTCCATATTATGCTTATCTTAAACGTCTTAAATTGTGTTTAAACGACCTGAATGAATTAACTACCTATGTGATTTAAATTGTTTATTTTATACCATTTGATACAATTGTTTTATGTGCGATAAGACAAAGTAATCCTTAACAACGCATAAATAATACACTATCTCAATTTCGAGTGCATATATGATCACTGATAACTTCGTTCGTTACTAACGTTACATAATAAGAAATATCACAAAGGTAGAACAAATGTTTGATATTACGTGGGACACTCAGAAAGTTTTGGGAAAATTAAAAAAAATCAAAGTACTCTCCACTAGAGTTTCATGTTTTCAGACAAAGTTTCATGCGTCTGAACCAGTTTTCGAAACACTTTTTCCGCCGCAGACACCTCGTTTACAGCCTGCTCGAACGCTGACAGCGCATCTTCCGGTGATGAAAATTGTACCCCTTTGAGCTGATTTTTTATTTTCGGGAATAAAAATAAGTCACACGGTGCTAGGTCAGGGCTGTAAGGAGGGTGACCCAGAAGTTTGACCGGCGTGCTGTCCAGGATGTCCCTCGTTTTGAGCGCGGTGTGCGAAGGCGCGTTGTCGTGGTGTCAGTAGCCTGCGGAACCCTGTATTTGATCGCTTGTTGCTCACAGCAGAGAAAAGTTCTGCCAAGCATTTGGTAGTATATACCATTCACCGTTGATGCATCTTTGGTTCCGTAAAGGAATTGACACCGAGTAGCCAGTCAAATTAAAAAAGCTCGCGATCAAAATCTTCCCCCCGCTTCTAGATCGCTTCACTTTGGTAGGCGTTGATTCATTTTGAAACACCCAAACCGTCGACTGGCGCTTCGTTTCTAGATCGTATTGATAAATCCAAGAGTCATCAGTCACCTGTAATGATGTCGTAAAAAGGCGGAGACGAGCCTGCTTCAAATTTGTTTATCATTATCACGGCACCATTCTACTCGGGCCTGCTTCTGAGCATCGGTGAGGTTGTGCGGCACCCAGCGTGAAACTCTCCTCCTCACGCGAAGATCAACGTGTAGAATTTCGTGAAGGCTTCCCGATCTAACCTGCAGTATGTGCTGAATCTCTTGATATGTAACTCGCCTATTGTCTTGGATTCAAGTTTTCACTGCTAGCACGTTTTCTTCCGTAACATCCGTCAACGGGCGACCACTTCTTTCTTCATCCCCGCTTCTTCATCGCGCTTGAATTCGTTATACCAACGATACACGATTGCCTTAGAAGGGCCTTTATCCATGAATGCCATTCGAAGTCTATCGTACGATTCGTCTGGTTTCAGGCGACACTTAAAATCGTAAAAAATTATAGCGCGAAAATGTTCCAGTAGTGCTATTCTGTAAAAATCTCATCGTGATAATTCGGGTAAAGTGAGCTTAAAGTGAGCTGTCATTAGTGTCAATCCCTAGCATTAGATGGAATGACTGCTCACTTCACCTAACTTCTCACGGTGAGATTCTAACAGAATCGACCGGCTGATCCATATTTTAATGAGACACGATAATTTAAATTAGCTCGCAAACAATGTGCAGGGAAATTTTGAAATTGAAACGTACCTATTTTTTTTATTTACAAATAATCATATTTTCAAAATAGATTATACCTGGCCAGTATTTCATACATAAAACTTTTTTCGCAATACTTTCTGAGTGGCCTGGTATTTTGAAGAGGTGTGTTACATGCAAAACTTACTAGAGTCTGGCACACGAAAGTTGATCCTGAGATTTAATCGAAAGTTTTTATATGGCAACATTCTAAAAGTGACAGATGAATGTCATTCGACTTGTAAATTGTCAGACTATTCATAGGTTTTCATTGATTTTATCGTCGGATTTTAACATTAAAAATGAACAAAACAATTAAAAGTGACGTGCGGAAGTTATTGTATACTATGGTGAATTTATTTGACGAAAAACAACAAAAGAAACAGGATGATTATATTGAAAAACAGCAATGTTTACATGCGATAACAGACTTTATAGGTTAGTTTATAGACTTAATTTTGATACTAAACATATTATATTTTATTTTAAGTTTGTCATGAAACCTTATTCGTATAGATGTATAATAAATGGCTTATTTGCAGACAATTTGAATATCGAGGATTCATTAATTAAGGAAACTATTACAAAACTAAGTGCTTTGGAAGAGGATGAGCTAATTAAAACCCAGAAACAGTATTTGGAAGAAATTTCATCAATCACTGGTAAGTACATATTTCTGGAACGCATATATTAAATGTATAGTACCTAGTTTATGTTTTATTATTTTCTTTCTCAGGAGTTAGCGTTCCAACATTAAAAAGAATCAAAAAGGAAGGACGAGTGAACGATGGAATTTTTAGTACACCTGGGAAAACGCGGCCTCGTAATCCCACAGTATCTAATTTGGATAGCTTCGATATTAATGCTATAAGGAATAAAATTAATGAATTTTACTTAGTAAAAAAACGTGTTCCTACTTTGCGATGCTTATTGACTGAACTGAGGGAATCTATTGAGTTTACTGGTTCCCGTGAAACTTTGCGTCGCATATTACATAATAATGGCTATGAGTTTAAGAAAAACAAAAATGAACGGTCCTTGCTTATTGAAAGATTTGACCTTGCAGCTTGGAGACATAAGTTTTTACGAACTATTTCTTCCAAACGTGCAGAAGGGAAACCAATAATTTACCTAGATGAGACGTATGTTCACCAGAATTATAAACCGAAGAAGTCATGGCAGGGGCCTTCAACAAGTGGTGTCATAGAAAAGATATCTGCAGGAAAAAGGTACATAATTGTTCACGCTGGTTCTGAAAGAGGCTTTGTGCCAAATGCACTTTTATTGTTTAGCACTAAATCAAAAATGGCAGACTACCACCATGACATGAATTCACAAAATTTTAACAAATGGTTGGTAGAAAAACTTTTACCCAATTTGAACGAGCCAAGTGTAATTGTCATGGATAATGCAAGTTATCACACAGTGCAAGTGAATAAGTCACCTACGACACAGAATGTGAAAAACAAAATACAGCAGTGGCTTAGAGACAATAACATTGACTTTGAAAGTCATTGTACGAAGGCTGAATTGCTTTGTCTGGTTCAGAAACATAAACCGGATCCAATTTATGAAGCTGATAAGCTACTAGAACAGCATGGTCATGAGGTACTGCGTTTGCCTCCTTACCACTGCGACTTAAATGCCATAGAGCTAGTTTGGAGTCTTGTCAAACGTAAAATTGCAAGTAGAAATATAAATTTACCATCAGTTGAAGTGGAAAGAATCATAAGGGAATCCTTTGAGTGTGTTACTCCAGAAGATTGGAAAAAAAATACTGATCATATTATCCATATAGAAAATACTTACAAAGAAAGAGATATAATTATCGATGACGAAATTGATCGTTTCATCATAAATGTTTGTGAAGATAGCAGCAGTGATTCGGATGCATCACTAGAAATAGATTTTTTAGATTCAGATTTTGATTACGATTCATAAATAAAGTATTTAAATAATTAACTGTTTATTTTTATTGTCACCTATAAACTTAACCTAAAACTTGCTATCTACAAATTTTAGCTTAAGCTTGATGTATAAGAACCCCTTGTACTTCACCTTAGTATGCTTTTCTCTCAAGTTTTATTTTATAGTAACAGATTAGAGATATTCTACATATAACTGTTGAATGAAAAAATAAAAACTCATTTACGTATGTTACGGCCGATTTTTCAATCGACAAATAACTTTTTTCTAATATATAATGTGGTGTTTTGGCAGCTTTTGTGTAGAAAATATGTGAAACCACCGTATTTATTCTTCAGATAAAATTATTCTGACTATTGAAAAATCGGCTCAACGTAATAAATTATATTGTTTTAGTCAGGTATCAAAACGTTTTTTTCGTACTATACCCAGTGATACCACAACTGGATTTTTTTAATTTGCCGCGCGTTTTCAGGATCAACTTTCGTGTGCCAGACTCTACGATAAAGCTTACGAAGCATTCAAAGGCAACAATATTTAAAAGTAGTATTGCTAGTAAAATGCGGTCCTACCTACGCTAAATTTTTAGGTATTTATTGAAACATTTATGTCTGCAGAAAATGCTTAACATAAATAAAACAGGCCAAGTGCGAGTCGGACTCGCACATGAAGGGTTCCGTACCACTGTACAATATTTAACACAAAATATTTTTTTTTCAAACACGTTTCTTGTATATAATACTAGCAGCACCCCGTGGTTCCACCCGCATAAGTGTCGATCTCGTGGGACTATCGGGATAAAAACTATCCTATGTACTTCCCCGAGAGCAATCTATCTCTCTGCCCAATTTTATCGAAATCCGTTCAGTGGTTTAGGCGTAAAAAGTTAACATATAGACAGACAGACAGACAGAGTTACTTTCGAATTTATATTATTAGTATGGATATAAGGGGTTCCCTGTAATTTTTAACTGTATTTTATTTTTATTAAGTATTTGTTGTTATAGCGACATAGAAATACACATACATATATGTAAAACTTTCAACTGTCTACCTATTACGGTTCATGAGATACAGCCCGCTGACAGACAGACAAAGGGTTCCGAACAGAGGGTTCCGTAGGCACCCTTTGGGTATGGTTAGTATCATTTTTAGGGTTCCGTACCCAAAGGGTGCCGACAGAACCCTAAAAATGATACGTATATGTATATACTATACGTATATAGTCCACCTTCCTTATATAAAGTAACTTATCTGGCAAAAACTCGTGATAACAAAATATTAAGCTTTTACTGCAGACAAAATAATCTGTTGCATCTAAAATGCAAATCATCAGATAACGCAAACAAGAATTAAGATAAAACTGGTTTTTGACAGAGTGTCAGACACTCCTTTTATTTTTCAATTTATTATTTTTCCTTATAATAATAATACCGTAACGTAACCAGTAAAATCGTAAAAATATCAATTCAGTACCTACTTACGATTTTAAATATTATCTCATGAGCAAGTTGGGTTCTTATTGAGTATTTGTGCTCTTGCCTGATCATTAATGATGTATCTAGTAATCAATTCTGATTCCTCGATATCCAACCGGGTCCGATCACTTACAAAACAAGTATGTGTGGGTAAGTAAAGTCAGGCACTGCCAACTTAAATAATTGTCTTTATGTTCAAATCACAACTGTCATTTTAAAAAAAATTGAATCAAATGGCTATAGCACGGCAATACGACGTAGGGGACTCCCTTATTCAGGGAAATTAATTCTTAAGTGTTTTGGTTTTTATTCTGGGTGCATCGTCTTCAACGTACCTATACTAAAACATTTGTTAAAAAAAAGAAAAAATTGTTACTTATTTTGTATAAGTACTAATTAAGTAAGTATAAAATGAAATTGTTACTTATTTTGTATAAGTACTTAATATACTTACTTAATTAGTATACAAAATAAGTAACAATTTTTTCTTTTTTTACAAATGTTTTAGTTAGAAGGGGAAAATACATTTTGGACCCTTCCAAAATGTTTCAAAAATTCACAAAAAAAAAATTGAAACTTTTTTGCGAATTTTGACGTTTAAAAGTCCCTGTTTGAAATAAATGATTAGACTTTGGCTTTGCCGGACAAGTTTGCTGGACAATTAATTTATGCAACTGTATTTAATATTTTTATCCGCTATGATTTATATGAGAATAAAGTTTCGTAAACAGCATTATTTGTAGGTATAAGTAAAAACAATCTTGGAAGAACAATTACCTTCATAATCTTAAAATCTTTAGTTTTAATATGACAATAGTCGCACGGTTCAAGGTAGATTATAGATGAATACAGCGTATCTTTCTTGTATTTTTGAAAAACAATTGAGTTTTCAGATCTGTTGCAGAGATTTGGTTTAAAGTGGTCAAGTAGGAGATTCACTGTTCGTGCAGCTGTATTTATTTCATTGCTTAGGCGGATCACATACTACTTACAATGCACCAGACTTTCTTTTTACATACAAATTCAATAAGATCGCGGGGAATTTTGGGGTCCGGGCTTCGTTTCCGCGTCCCGTCGCGTGACGCATAGTAGTGTGTGATCCGCCTTAGAAAACCGGGGAAAAACAGGTACACACTTACAAACTGCGAGGTGAATTCTGAGTTCAAAGTAACAGGTAGGTGGGTCATCCACAGTAATAAAGCAATGTCGGGGAATTAAGGTGAATATTGTCATATCTTTACATAAAGATAATTCGCTAAACGTGACTCTACATTATCTATCCCCATTTTCTTAAATAATAAATTGTGTAAGTTGTCATACTTAGTTGGATTTATAATTTAAAATAACTACTTACCCAATGCACAATACTGCAAATATCACCAAAAGCTTGTGTAACTCCATAATTGTAAATCACTAAATTAAATCTTATCCAAATAAATAAAAATATATGTATCACTTGATCGTCACTGCGAGATAGAAATAATTTAACTTATAATTCTTAACATTGCTTAAAATATGGAAAAGTTAGTATGGTAACGTAAATAAAATATTATGTTATCGTCGGACATGTAATGCGCGCCAAAAACCAACGCGCACTGAATGCGTCGGCGCAATGTTTGCGCTACTAACGAACCAACTGAGAGGTGGCTGAGATAAAGGTCTCGTAGTAGTGTCGTCATAATATGACGTCTCTGACACTCTTGGAACCTGTCTAAGTAACCCGTCTAGTCGACACATTCATGTTTTTTCCTTCAGGATTAAATTGTAGGGATGACGTTTCATCTACCATAATAAGGTTGAAGTCATTTTGCTCAATGAATCCGCTATTACAGCTTCCTCTAGCGTCTCTAGCTCATATTGCGTCTATACCTAGACGATATAATAAATACCTAACTACCAGTAGTTTTTTCCGAGTCGTGACAAAGAAATCTAAGAAAATCTAAAGGAAGGAAACAGTAGTACAATTTCAAATTAAGTTTGCACTTGATACTAAATAATTAAACTTTTAAATAGCGACAATATCAAAACATAATAAAGCTTGTAAAAACACTTTTGGCAAACATTATTTCGATAATAAGTACCTAAGTGAGTGTTGGTACCAAGTGTAGGTCTAAACAATAACTTTTTACTTCATTACTGAAACACCAAACAACTAAATTTTTACATAGCGACAATAATGTTTAATTTTTTAATCTCAGACCAATAAATATTGGTATCGGTTTTAATTAAGGTTCCTAAAAAAACTTTTACAATAAAAAAACAGTTTCCATGTGATTTTGTGAAAAAGGTGGTCAAGGTATCGCTCGTTGTAATGTCATTAACCCAAGCTATTACCTCGTCTGCGTCATACAGTTGACATTCACTGCACAGATCTTCCATTCTGACTATTACAATGGGAGTCTTCGGTCAGCTGGACCCGGTCGCTTCTGGACCCGCGGGTCCACATCATTTATTTTATGTATTTTTATGTGTTAACTGGACCCACATTCACACTTAGAAGAACATCTGTTGTTTAAAGGTACCCGTGGATACAGTCAAGACAAAAAGACACAAACATAGGGCACGAATCTGGTAAAGAATGAGGGTCCTGGAAAGGATTTACCACGTAACTAGTCAATAATATTTTACTGAACATAACAAATCACAACAACACACTACAACTGTGATGTGGGTGTATTATAAGTATATATAGACACCTTACCTTATGGAAAGGTTATCTTCCACCAGTTTCCGTTCTGGGGTTGACGTGATGTTATAATACAGGGTTATTTAAGATGTCATTGTACTCATCATTATGAACAACTTTTACTATGGGACCAAACCTAAAAACGCGAAAAAAAATCAGCTGTTTCCTACATTTATGTTCTTATTATAACTCGTCAAAAAAAAAAACAGCATCGTTAAGCTATAAAGTATAGTAGGTATTCAAATTCACTTTTAATTGTTTTGATTTGTTTAGTGTCTAATTTTCTATTTTATTGTATGATGTACTAGTACGCTAATAATTGGTACTGCCATGCTTTCCTATAATTTAAATACATACGAGATCAATAATTTGTCAACGCCGACTCTAGGTTAATGCTGTGTATTACATGTGTTTAGTTGGTAAGCCTTATTAAATAAATAAATAAATACATGTAGGGAACAGCAGATTTCTTTTTCGCGATATCAGGTTTGGTCCCATAGTAAAAGTTGTTCATAATGATGAGTACATTGACCTCTTAAGAGGTTGTTAATGTTTTACCAATAACCCTGCATATTACCGGCCTTCAGGCAGTCCAAGGAAACTTTGCCATCCTTGGATATCAGGCTGCCTGCTGCTGCTGCTGTTGGTGGCTTGCGTCTCGTGGAGGGGACAAAATTATTAAATAAACAATTGCACACAATAGGCATAACCGACAGTCCTCTGTGCAGTGCATGCATGAAGGCTGAGGAAATCGTTGCGCATGTGCTCTTTGAATACACATGCGTCCTCCAAATTAGAACAAAAACTAGATCTATTGGAGATGTTTTGAATAGACTACGAGACCTAATCTTCTTGTGCAGGGAGATAGGCTGGTTGGAATAAAAATGACAGCCGCCATAGCCCACGTACAACTGTCCACTGAAGGACTAAGTGCGGAAATAACATAGAACATAGAGATGATATGTTATATTACTGAAGAACATGACTATGTGACCTATGTGTTTACTATACATAGAATACGTCAGTCGCCACCATTCGCCACTTTCAACATCAGAAAGACGGTAGTCCTAAATACATAGATTTTTAGAAAGCAGTGAATAATTTTCATCACGTAATCAGGTATATGCTCTGCAGATGAGGCTACATCATCATAGTAGATACATGAACTAAATACTAAATTATAAATTGATTTAAAGGTTTTTGAAATGCGAAATAATTTAAGAATTATTTGAAAAACCGGTTAGGGTATTGGCATAATGACCTTTTCTAAACTGGACCTCACGAAAAATAGATAATTTATTATTATGTAGGTTTTATCGCAAAGTGAACACACATACTACAAAAACTGCAAAAAATATATATAGGTACTCTTTGACCTTTACCAAACTCATTTATTTTTTATTTACGTTCATTTAAATAAATCAGGTATACCGGTTAGTTTAATTAAATAACGCGGTAAATAAGAACAAAAGTTAAGCCCGCTTTTTGTAGGTAGGTACCTCTTTTTCACGGTATCATAATTTCTTTGTTTCAGCGACGACTTGGTCTCTAGCTACTGGCTAACCTATTCGACCTCCTATTACAAACCGTATCTTCTGATGGCGCCATTATTTTCAAAGGGTGCATTATAATAAACCCCCTAACCCAACCTAATGAGTTTCACATTTTCTTCCTCGTATAATGATGAGCTGGTGGCAATAATTCAGTTCCGAAAATAAACATTTGTATGTTTCACTAAAACAAGTACCCATTATTCCCTATTTTGCTGCATAATATTTCCATTGACATTATGACCAGTTAGAAGGGAATTACCTGCTTTACAAGTCATAATTAATTCCGCGTGCTGATTTACAAACCTACTTAGTCACAAGCTCACAACGAAATGCCTTCGGACTCTGAATTTTCCTTATTTTATGATCGGTTTGAATAGGTACCTAGGTACCTAGGTAGTAGGTACCTATTACTTATTAGATACGTACCTACATAATATTAAAAAGTGCGCGCAAAATAAGTCTGAGCGCGACCGAAATACGAACTAATCGTTTGCCGCCATCTTGACTTTTATGTCAGGTGTTCATCAGGTATTCGTTTCCATAGAAAATAATCGCCAACAATAAACCGAAAGTGATTAAAAGTGCTGGCAAGGATATTACCTTAAAGGTCAAACGTGCTTGTGAAGAAGAACGAGATGAAAACGGGCCTACGGTATCGTTTTCCAAAGTTAGAAGTCACGTTGCTTATTTGACAGCTATGTTACAGGGCTGCCATGACAATAAAATTTGCACTAGCGGTACCTAACGGTATTGGTTTCTAAGTCAATGTATGTCTACATGTAGGAAAAAACTGGCCAAGTGCGTGGTTCCGTACCACAAGGCAAAAACGCCGAAAAAAACACGTTTGTTGTATAGGAGCCCCCCTTAAATATTTATTTTATTCTGTTTTTAGTATTTGTTGTTATAGCGACAACAGAAATACATCATCTGTGAACATTTCAACTGTCTAGCTATCGCGGTTCTTGAGATACAGCCTGGTGACAGACAGACAGACAGACGGACGGATACTTACCTAGATATTAAATTTCTACAAGTTTGAGTATTGATAAATCATTTTTTATTAAATGAAGGGACATTGAACCACTCTACAAAATAATGTTGTCACAATGCACAATGCTCAAACATTGTGACAAGATTATTTTGGTATCAGCAGCGACAACCAAATTAATAGTACCTTGCCATGCAGTTTATCCTATGGTTACGGTTAAGTAATTTTATCAATTTGCACATGTCGTAAATTAATAATCATGTAAATTAAAATGTCTAGATAGAGTGGTTTATCTGCCGGGGCAAAGGGCTCGCCCGCTGCTTACCTATATTATTATTTCTTTACCCTACAGTGGGACAGACCACAGCAGTCCCACTCCCACTCTAGAGTTAAGAAATCCCTACTTTCTATCTAGTTAATGGGTTGTCGTAACTTACCTTATAGATAATTATTATGAGAAATAAAAAATATCTACCAATTATTAAGATACTTATAAATAACAATAACTTCACTAGTGAAATATGAACTATTAGATAAATAGGTACAACCTGATTCAAACTTTATGGCGGCTCGGAATATGAGGCGAGTCAAAAGTGCAAAAAAAAAAACAACCGACTTCCAAAAAAAACCACTACAAAGTGAAAAATAACTTTAATTTCGGAAGTCGGTGTCAATAAACGAAAATGCGGACCAACGACACCGACTTCCGAAATTAAAGTTATTTTTCACTTTGTAGTGTTTTTTGGACGTTGGTTGTTTTTTTTTTGCACTTTTTATATTCTGACTTAGTGACAATGGGACCACCTCGAGAGCATACGCTTTTTTAAACCCTAATGTCAACTGCTCATCACATCTTACAAAATATTGGTTTTCCCGATGCTTTAACGTTAATTGTTGAGGAGTTCTCCTGGTAAGAACCAGGTGAACTCCTCAACAACCACTCACCATACGCATTGTGACGAGCATTGCTTAGCAACCATATTAAAGTAATCGAATCGCAACCCGTGAAATATTTATCATTGAGTAGTTCCGATGGCCATCTGTGGCCTTCATCACCAGCACCACTATACCAAATGATGATTTCCGAGAGCAAATGCTCAAGTTACTTTAAAAAATACCTAATTCGCTACAGGTGTGCCTATAAAATTTGAGGGTTTCCCTCGATTTCCATGGGATCCTCTCATCAGATTCCAACTTGATAACAATGTGGTCCCATTGTCCTCAAGAGTATACCCTTTCAAACAAAAAAAAAATCAAATAGGTCCACAATTGACGGAGAAATGGGTGAAAATACATAAAAAAAACATGCATAAAGTCGAACATATAACCTCCTCCTATTTAAATGTCGGTTAAAAAACATATATAAAGTCGAACATATACCTAACCTCCTCCTTTTTGGAAGTCGGTTATAAAGTAGAAATGAAAATGATGCAACATTCCCGTTGTTTGCGCGATGTAGACAATTAGATAGAGACAGGTTGTGGAGTTCTAGAAACTAATTTAGTAAATTATCTTCCGTTCACAGATATACCTAATGAGTTGTTTGTGTGAATTTGGCTGCGAATATTATAATCTCAAGACTGCAGTTTAGATTTCTACGTCTTGCAAGAAAAAAAACCTTCTATTGAAGAAAGATTTAGTAGCACGAAATATTTATCGAAAATATATTACTATCAAAGTAAATATTGGAGTTCCAGAAAACACGACTATAGCGCAAAAAATAAGTAGGTATACATACGTACATACCTATGATATAGTCTACTTGAAGTAAACTAAGTAGAATGTCTTATAATTATTATCGGTCGACAGAGTATTCTCAAATAATGTAACACGCGGTTTTTTTCATCACTATCATAATGAGGTGTCGTAGGCCACTAATGACCGAGCAACCAGTTCAGCGATTTAGCGTGAATGACGTCTGCACTAGCGTCATCTCCTGGTACAGAGATCGGGTTTCCTTGTGCATTACAAACACCCTTACTTACCTACTCATGAAACATAGATAAGTAGGTTTTCCTTGCATTGTATGGTGCAATAAATAGGTATAGGTAGCTACAAAAGCCGACTGTGTCCACTTTTTAGGGTTCCGTACCTCAAAAAGAAAAACCGGAAACCTTAAAGGATCACTTTGTTGTCTGTTGGTCTGTCGGTATCGAGTTGAAATTAAAACTCAGGTCTACAGTCCCCTTGAAGCTGTGAAAAAAAAAAGATACGGCCGTTTATGCCACAAAAAACGTATTTTTCGACACTCAAGGGAATCAAAATGATATAGGGTACCGTACTTCCCGTTTACCTAAATAGAATCATGAAATTTTGCAAGAAGCAATGTCATGTAGCACAAGTAAAGAAAAAAAATCTGAGAACTGTAAATTTGCAGTTACATTACAAAATAAAAATAAAAAATCCCGTGGCAAACTATTTACATACCTACAAAGTACGTAACCCTCGGTGCGCGAGTCCGACTCGCACTTGACCCGTGTTTGTAAATTATTGTCCCTGATAGGAATACATCCTAAAACCTATTCGTCGCCATTTGGAGTTCATCTGGAACTTTCATTGATTTACGTGAGCAAGCTGAGGAGTGCTTACAAAGACGGGCTCGTTCAATTTACCTACCTAATCATTAAAGGCAAACCGGCGGACGACGAAGGACGGTACGGTATCGAGGAGGATTTGCCACCGGCCAGCGCACAATGATGATTTGCGATGCCGCCAGCGGGCGCTGGCGCACTACTGGATGCTGCGGCAGGCCCGTAGCATCTCGCGGTATGCCATGGGGAAATGATGAGTGCACCTCCATTTTCACTACCTCTCCCCATGCGATCGTATGCTACGCTAGCGGACTTCGACGCATACCGTTGTTTGCCTTCATATCCCGCCGCGGTAACCTCCAGCGCGCTCTTCTATCTATACCTCAAAGAGAAATCCCCTTTGATGCTCCGTGGTCGATCTTGAGCTTTGAAATCTGTATCTTGTTACCATTAGATACCTACGACTTTACGTTGGTAATTTTAAGTGAGAGCTGGTGCCTGGCATAGCTTAGAAAAAACCTGTCTTACAGGTCACCAGACCCACTTAGTTGCCTCATGCAAATTAACAGATAGGTTTTTTAAATGTATATATTTTTGCTAGACAAATCAAACAAAAAATAAGTAAAGAAAAAAAGAACCCAACAACAGCAGACGGTGGTGATGGTTAATTATATTTTAATACAAGTGTCAGTGCGAACGGTGGAATTATGGAGCCAAAAGAGTATATTAGAATACAGGTTGAAATTGAAAACATGCGACAAACCAAAATGTTGTACTCATCAGAACAAATTTTACTAAGGGACCAAAGCTGCAATCGCGAAAAAAAATCAGCTGTTCCTTTACTTTTTAGGGTTCCGTACCCAAAGGGTAAAAACGGGACCCTATTACTAAGACTTCGCTGTCTGTCCGTCTGTCCGTCTGTGCGTCTGTCTGTCTGTCTGTCACCAGGCTGTATCTCAAGAACCGCGATAGCTAGACTGTTGAAATTTTCACAAAGTATGTATTTCTGTTGCCGCTATAACAACAAATACTAAAAACAAAATAAAATAAATATTTAAGGGGGGCTCCCATACAACAAACGCGATTTTTTTGCCCTTTTTTGCTCGATATCAAAAATGGCAACAGGTAGGCACTTGAAATATTCACAAAATACTCAGTTGTATTTTAACTTTAATAATAAATTATAAAATTAAAATAAAATAAATATTTAAGGGGGGCTCCCATACAACAAACATGTTTTTTTCGGCGTTTTAGCCTTGTGGTACGGAACCCTTCGTGTGCGAGTCCGACTCGCACTTGGCCAGTTTTTGTACTTGTTTTTGTACTTTACTTTTTGTTTTTTTTTGTACTTTTGGGGGGTAACAAGAACGGGGAGGGATCAGTACTAACTCGAAGAAGAAAAGGGAGATGTTTGCCTTGCAGAGGGACACGGATTTCAAAAGTACATAGATACCTAATTAACCTGCATTCAGACTGGCGTATCTATGATATCTAGATGGTCTTAGGTGTACCCAATAAGAGAAACATTTCTGCACGACCTTTGATCTTATGGCTCTTAAGAGTTTAAAAAAACATAACCCAGTACCTAACTGGTTTGTGGAGGTCAGATAGGCAGTCGCTTCTTGTAAAATACTGGTATACAGCTGCACGCTGTTACACTGGAAGCCGACGCCGACCCCAAGCCCCAACATAGGAAAAGGCTAGCTAGATGATGATGACCTACTTAGAAGTGTATGTATGTATGATAAACATGACTGCGCGACGACTTTTATGCAGATGAGCAAACTGCATGCGGCATTATCAACTATCTAATATTTGAGGCTACATAATGTGCAAAATAAAGTTTGTTGCACTTGCACGATCATAACAAAATTGAAATTGTAGTAATTTGCGTCATTGATACCAAGACAGCCTAAAAGCAAAGCTGCCGTGCTTTGCTTTCTGCTTCTTAAAGTTAGTCCTTTCATAAGTTGTGGCCATTGGGTATTCCCAATGGCCACAACTGATCTCAAAAGTAAGGAGATCTTCTCTTGATTCCATAACCTATTACATAACCATGGCATTTCAAAGCCCATCAAAAAGTACCGAAATAATTTCTGAGATTATATGGGCAGCGGAGCACATTTTTTGCGCGATGCAGTGTAAAAAACATAATTTGCGAGGAAGGAATGGAAAACCAAAGCCACAATACCTGTTTGTGCAAATTACCAATGGCACGAACATCATCATCATCATCTGCCTAGCCTTTTCACAACTATATTGGGGTCGGCTTCCAGTATAACCGGATGCAGCTGAATACCAGTATTTTACATGGGGCGACTGCCCTCCACAACCCTGTTACTGGGTAATACGATACCCTTTGGTAAGGCTGGTTCTCAGACTTTCGGGCTTCTGACTACCCATAACGACTGCCAAAGATCCACGAATGACAGCCGAGTCCAACGGCTTAACGTGCTTTCCGAGGCACGGAGGAGTCACGGATATGTGGTCTCGGTATGTAAAGATGATCACCCATTCACAGACATCCATTGACCTGTGTGCGGCTGTTATTATTTAGCCACGGGTCCCTCTAATGGCACGAACAGTATAGGTAAATAAAACAGAACCTAGGTACTATAATATCTAGGTCCTGTTTTATTTTAGAAAACAGTTCGGTTTTACAAGGGGTCGTTCAACTACTGATGCCGGTGTTGAACTTTTAGGACATATTTATAATGCATGGGAAGATAAATGCGATGCCTTGGGCATCTTTTGTGATTTGTCCAAGGCATTCGATTGCGTTCTTCACGAAACGTTAATCAGGAAACTCCGCCACTACGGGATCCGAAACACTGCTCTGGATCTTCTTACTTCATACTTGAGTAAAAGGATTCAGAGCGTTGACGTTAATGGAAAAAGATCACCCGGATCTATAGTAACAATGGGAGTCCCACAGGGCTCAATTCTTGGTCCTTTCTTGTTTCTTATTTATATTAATGACTTGCCGTACCTCATAAAGGATAATCATGATATAGTGTTGTTTGCAGATGACACTTCTCTTTTGTTTAAACTTAAACGTCAGCAGTTGGTTACTGACGATGTAAATAGCGCGATCTCGAAAGTAGTCCACTGGTTCAATGTTAATAATTTGCTTTTAAACGAGAAAAAAACCAAATGCATTAAGTTTACGCTACCCCACGTTAGGCAGGTGAAAACTAATGTGTTGATAAAGGGCGAGGAATTGAATCCTGAAGACAACACAGTATTCTTGGGCATAACTTTGGATGCTAAGCTTCAGTGGGGTCCACATATAGATAAATTGTCAAAAAAGCTAAGTTCCGCAGCATATGCTGTTAGAAAAATTCGTAATTTAACTGATATAGAGACTGCCCGTTTAGTGTACTTTAGCTATTTTCATAGTGTAATGTCGTACGGTATTCTATTGTGGGGAAATGCCGCCGATATTCAGACTATCTTTGTTTTACAGAAGCGAGCTGTTCGATCAATTTATAAATTAAGTCCGAGACACTCTCTCAGAGACAAATTTAAAGAGATTAATGTAATGACTGTGCCTTCTCAGTATATTTATGAAAATCTTTTATATGCCCATAAAAACATAAAATTGTTTAAAAAATACAGTGATATCCATAATATAAATACTAGAAATAAACACAAATTTGTTGTACCTACAACAAGGCTCAAAAAAATAGGTGGCTCGTTCAGATGCCAATGTATACGCTTTTATAATAAGCTACCAAGCCACGTTCAAGATCTAAGCCTCAATAAATTCAAATCATTCATTAAACGTAAGTTCTGCCAGAAAGCCTTTTATACCGTTAAAGATTATATTGAGGACAAAAAGGCTTGGGATTGAGCTGCTTCAAATTTCTGCATTTTGAATGACTTTTTTTTTTTTTTATATACACATTGACATGAATGATTTTTTTTTTATAAACAATGACATTTACTTTGTAAAGTATTATATATATAATTTTTTTTTTTTTTTTACATTGTGATTTGTGAATGTGAAGACGATGTGGGTCATTTTATTAATTTTTTATGTTTTATTTTTCTCTCTGTTCTATTACTTGTTTTTTTTTTTTCTCTCATGGTCTGGCAGTTTGAGTAATTTATGTGGCCTACCCAAATGTCCTTTCTTTGGTATTGTTCGTCGAATCGTTGAGCTCCTTAAGTCTTGAGTTGAGCTGCACGATTTCTGACAAATGCGTGCACTGACTGGACAGGTCCTCTCAATCTGTGTGGTTCTTTCCTCAAAAGACCATCTCAGACATCGATCTACATGGTCTTCATATAACCTGACCAAGATTATGTCTGGACTTTAAAAGAGACTGTGACCTCTGAGTTTGTTTCGGCCTTTCTTCTCAGAGTAGTCAGATAGGAAACGCCGACCTCATCTAGTTTAAAAAAAACATGATTGACGTGTAAAAGTGTTTGTACAAACCTACTTACAAAAATAAAATCATTTATCATTTATCATTTATCATTTATCATTTAACTAAGTATTCTACATAACTCGCCAGATTGTTTGTAGAACTACAGAGTGCTAAATTACCGCACGAATTGTTATAGTTTGGTAATTACGTCACTAGTCGACCTTAGCTAGTGACAAGACCAACATCAAATAATCAATAAGGAAATTTTTACCATATTTATGTTCATTTCCGCAAAAATGTTGCAGTAATTGAGACCTTGAAAATATAATTAATAGAACTAGCAAGATATTTGTGACTATTATTATTCATATGGTGTAACGATCCGGTGGCCTGAAAAGGCCACTTTAGCAGAATCATAAAAGGATAACATAATGGACAATTAACCGTTAAGTTAATCGTATCAAATCCCATTGGTGAAGCATTTTTCAGTTATTTTTTTTTTGTCTGTGCTAAAATACCAATCAATCCGATCCAAATCCAATCCCAATCTCTTTGATTATACCTACGTAGTGCAGCGAAAAAAGAAAAACACGGACCGTCTTCGCCATATTACTATTCATAATGTTAACCTTTTATGATTCTCCAAAGTGGCCTTTTTAGGCCCCCAGATAACGTTTGCAGGGCAACATGGTCAGAGATCGCACAAGATAGATAGGTTTGGAAGGAAAAAGGGGAGGCCTTTACCCAGCAGTGGGACACAATAAAGGCTAAAACAAAAACAGTGGCACTCCGGGAGTGCCGACAAAAGTGAAAACAAAACACAAACAGAATACTTTGCCATCACTCACTGGCATATACATCGTATTTGCATATATTATCGGATGAAGGTACATTAAAACCGAGGACAGCTGAACACATCCGAAGCGGGTATTTTTTGAATCGTCTTATAAACAAAACACGCGCGGTGTCGCTTACGGTAGCAGAGGCGCGAGTTCAATGGCTTTTCCATCTCAAAAAATGCCCAAAAGCGCCTAAAGAAGTTTTTTTTATTTTTAAAGATATATTTGTGACGCTTATGGCCAAGCTTGGATAAAGAGGTATGTAATTAGGTATGTCACGCTCACCAGTCGTACACGGCAAAAAGTATACTTCAGCGTTCTGCTGTCTCTGTACAACGATTGGATTGGAGGACAGCATTTTCAGAGTCCGGAACAGGTCATGTGATGAGTCAGTCATTCACTTCCATACCAATTTCTTCAACATCCATACTAATATTATAAATTCGAAAGTAACTCTGTCTGTCTATCTGTATGTTACCTTTTCACGCCTAAACCACTGAACGGATTACGATAAAATTTGTCAGAGAGATAGATTGCATCCCGGGGAAGGATATAGGATAGTTTTTATCCCAAAATTCCCACGGGATCGAAACTTACGCGGGTGAAACCGGGCGCTGCTAGTTTGTATATACACACATCAAAAGTGTCTAGGGATCAACATATATTTTTGCAATAACTTTTCTCCTGATTGATATTAATTAAAATTTTCTTTAAGGATTCATCAAATAAAGTGTTTTCGTTTGTCACAGTAACGATAAACCAAGTCACCTTTGCATTAATAAAGAAATTTGCCATTTTCCTAATAAAGGGATTTTTGACAATTGAACCACTAACGCAAAAGTTCGAAAAAAAGACTGAAATAACAGTTTTCTTTAAAATTTTATTGGGTAACTTAAACAATTAATAATCCGTGTTTCTACCGCGAACACTAACAACACAAGAACATCGGTTTGGCATACTCAAAATGAGTTCATCCAAATCACGCTGTGGAATGGCCGCCCATGTTCGTTGCAACAACAAAAAAAGGTCTTCTTGCGACTGGATACCCTCCATATTCGGCAGAGCTCTTCTCTGTAGCATATCCCATGCATGCTCAATCGGGTTCAAGTCTGGCGACTGAGCAGGCCAGGGCAGGACATTGATGTTAGCTGCGGCGAGAGTCTGTCTTACAACTCTTGCGGTGTGCGGTCGTGCATTATCATGCATTAACTGAAATAAGGGACCGATTTGCACTTGTAGAGGAACGATGACGTCTGATACAATCGTCTCAGCATAAATTTGAGCGTTGAGGTTGCCTCTGATCCAAATCAACTCAGTTCTTCCGCCGATCCAAATACCCGCCCATACCATGATGGTTCCACCACTATAAGGATGGACTTCCTGGCAGGATTTTAATCGCTGTTGGCGTCCAGGGGTTCTCCAGTGTCGTATACGTCTTGTATCCGGTCTCATACCAAAACGAGACTCATCAGAAAAGCACACGAAACGCCATTGTTCTTCTGTCCAATTTCTGTGTTCAAGAGCCCATTGATATCGAATCCTACGATTGTGCATTGCTATAGGTGGTACCCGTAGCGGTCTTCGGGAATGAAGGTTCACTTCATGCAAGCGGTTTCTGACTGTTTGGTCGCTAATTAAGTTCCCTGAAGAGTGATGAAGCCTCACGGCTAACATCATGGCGGTTATTGTTGGAGCTCTTCGAGTTAAGATTTGAATGTATCGGTCTTGTCTCCGTGTGGTGCAGCGATACCGTCCTCCATGGCGCTCAGCCACGGTACCAGTGCTTCGGTAACGTGTCCAAAGTCGACTGATAACACTCTGACTTGTATTCAGAGCTAAAGCCACAGTACGTTGCCGGGAACCAGCTTCTATCATTCCCACGGCTCTGAGCATTTCTTCCCTGCTTAAATGACGTCGCCGCTCCATAATAACGTTGGTTTTAATCAGTAGTAGGGAAACAGTAGCACTAATAATGTCTTCAATGCGTTGTATGTTTTTATAGGGAAAATATTGACAGCTGATTTTCATCTTTTACTCGAATTTGATTCACAGTTCCTGATTCAAATTATGAAATGCACCAAAAAGGATCCATATAAATCTATAAAATCATAAATTTATTACAAAGCCACATCTCAATCTCAAGAAATCCGCATAAAAATGCTTGATCCCTAGACACTTTTGATGTGTGTAGTTTCAACTGCAGAAAAGGCATGAAATTACAAGCTGGTACCTGAGGTTTGATTACATAATCAACCTATATAATGTCCTCACTGCTGGGACACAGGCCTCCTCTCGGTGAGAGGGAGAGGGCCGTAATCCACCTCGCGGGCCCAGTGCGGATTGGTAGATGTCACTTGTGTCCGATTTTTTGGTTCTAGGACATGCCGGTTTCCTCACGATGTTTACCTTCGCCGTTGTAAGAGCAGTGGTGATTAATTAATTTACACAAAGTAAAGCGCTTGTCTAGGTTCGAAACTATGGCCTACAACTCGTAAGTCGCAGCGCAGCCGGTACCACTGGTCCCTGATCACTGGTCTTTAAAAATAGGAAGTCAAGACAGTGGTACCACTGGTCCCTGATCACTGGTCTTTAAAAATAGGAAGTCAAGACGTAGTAGTAGAGGTAGTTATGCTTTTTATACAGGAACATTTTTTATCACCATCCAAATTAGAACATATTCATGGGTAGAACACCCTGTAAAAATTTGGATGGTGATAAAAAAATCTTCCTGTATAGTGTTTCAATCACAATTAATATTATTCTTGCTGTTTTTCCAGCCAGGGACTGTTTGTAACTCAGCATCTAATACGCTATATAATCAACAAAACATAAGATGAGTTTATTTACCGCAATAAAAACATTTACGTACGCCTTAGTATTTCATGTTTATAATGATACAATGCCATCACAGGTATTGTATAGGGACATATTATTTATGGGACTCGAGTCACATAAATAATAAATGCAATTAAATCTGAATCCGTCACGAACGAATCGAGACGGATAAAATAACAATAAACTGTATCGAAGTTACCTACCTATATAAACACACCTACATACAAACCAATTACCTTATTGCGTAAATGTTACACAGGTTCAAGTTTAATTAGCTGGCAAAACTCCGCAGTCCTGATGCATAGGTAGGCAATCTAAACAAAATATTAATAAAAAAGTTATTTAAAAAAATAAAAAAAAACCCGACTGCGGTAAAAAACTGAAAAGCTAAAAACAAGCCCATTTTAAATTAAATAAAAGTTGGAAGCAGGCGGGACCCATTTGAATTTGAAAATATAATGAAAATGATATGGGTCCCGCCTGCTTCCAACTTTTATTTAATTTAAAATGGGCTTGTTTTTAGCTTTTCAGTTTTTTACCGCAGTCAGGTTTTTTTTTTTTTAAATAACTTTTTTATTTCCAGCTTTTTAGTTGACAAAATAAATGTGAAAGATTTCGCAGACGATTTAGTTCTTGGTACGTGTTTTTTACGATTTGTCACTTCGAATTACTTTTAACCATATAAGTTGTATATATTTTTGTAATCACCTTTAAAAACCCTTTATTTTGATACCCCACTCGATAGGTTTCGAGAAAAATACATTTTTTTGAGGACATAATATTGCGCCAAAAATCGGCCATTTTATATTTTTTCAATTTTGATATACCCAGTGACACTCGCGCTACCAAGACAAATCTAATGACGTATAATTTATCAAAATCCGTTCATTCGTTTAGAAGTTACGAGGGAACAAAGAAACGGACATACATACATACATACATACATACAGGTCAAACACATAACCCTCCTTTTGGGCTTCGCCGCAGTCGGGTAAAAATAAACCCGACTACTGAGAAGGATGAAACAAGAAAGTGCCATCCCGTGGTCGCATCCGGCTGTACTAACATACTTTTATGCTATGGTAGAATGCGACCACGGGATCTTGTTTCATCCTTTTCAGTAGTCGGGTTTTAAATTTCTTTTTTATTTAATTGTTTTGGGGCTTATTTCAGTAATATTTTTTTTTAATGTGTTAATTAAGCCCTTTCATTTGATACCCAACAAGGCATGATAAAACATTTTTTTTGTAACGTCATGTCTTTATTTTCGCTAGAGGGTGCCATAGTCAATTAAATGTGACGTCACATAGCTTATAACCAGCGGACGATCAAGACGCTTCCAACGATACCTCATTTGTCAAATTATTTATTTATTTATTAAAACTTTATGCACAAGTAAAAGAAATACTGTACAAAGGCGGACTTAATGCCTGACGCATTTATGACACACAGTTTAGAAGTTATATGGGATCAGATGAACATACATGACATACATTATACATACCTACCGGTCAAAATCATAACCCTCCTTTTTGATTCGCCGTAGTCGGGTAAAAATAATCCCATTTTCAAGTAACTATCTACAAAACTGCTGTGCAGTTGTCGTTGACCCCAAAAAAAAAAGAACATCAAATCTTTTTGTTTTATCGTGTTTAAACATCAATCACGTCTACAGAGTTTCGCTAGCTAATTTAATTTGACCTTGTATTATGGAAATACCGCGGAAGTGGCGGGTAGTCTTTGAAGTAAAATAAAAATCCATTCATCCATACTGTACAATCCATACTTAATTATAATCCATACTAGTCCATACTAATATTATAAATTCGAAAGTATCTCAGTCTGTCTGTATGTTACCTTTTCACGCCTAAACTACTAAACGGATTTCGATAAAATTTGGCAGAGAGATAGATTGCATCCCGGGAAAGGACATAGCATAGTTTTTGTCCCGATGTTCCCACGGGATCGACACTTATGCGGGTGAAACTGCGGAGCACTGCTATTATTATAAAATTGCTAAAGTGTGTATGTCTGTTACCTCTTCACGTTTAAACCGCAGAACCGATTTAGATGAAATTTGGTATTATATAGACAGTTGTCCCGGGAAAGGACAGAATAGTTTTCATCCTGATATTCCCACGGGATCGACAGTGACACTTATGCGGGTGAAACCGCAGGGCGCTGCTAGCCACACTAATATTATAAAGGCGTAATTTTGTGAGTGTGTTCGTGTGTTTATATGTTTGTTACTTCTTCACGCTCAAACGGCTGGACCAATTTTGATAAAAATTGGTATGGAGGTAGCTGACGCCTTGGATTAACATATAGACTACTTTTTATTCCGATATTCCCACGGGATCGAAACTTATGCGGGTGAAACCGCGGGGTGCTGCTAGTGGTCTATATAAGAATAAATAAAGCTGTAATCAAGCCTTCCACCAGCCAGCAGAATAGCTTGACAGGTGTCTAGGCCTGATACAGTCATGTCCTAATTAACTACCTGAATGCGGCGCTAAAATCAAGTAGAATCCGAAGTCCCTAAGTAAAGAAATCTAGCTGTTATGCTTTGCTGGTCCGAAATAATTTAGGTATACATTGCGTCTAGGTACTATTTATTTGTGAAACGTATCAAATTTGTGCAACATCACAAACCCAGCGAATATTCTTAATTTATTTTTAAAGCATTCTGTTTGATTTTAAAAACTAAGTGGCAATGTTATGGCAAGACGTTTGTACAGTTTACAAAACACTAGCTACTTATCTAATATTTACATGACAAAGAGTTGTAAATGTTAGAAACTAATTTGAATATCTACCTACCTGTGTTAAAATAAAGTAGATACTTAGACTAACTTAGTGTAGGTTGTAAGCAATGCAATTACAATAACAACAGTCTTGAACAGCAAATTCCGAGTAGGTATGTATAGGAGACCTACCTACTGCCATTTACAGAGCTGCGCTAATAAAAATATAATAAAACTTAGTGCTCTAACGGAAACTAAACACTGGAAAATCTATGGCCCAGTCTTAATTACTTACTTATTATCAACATTAACATTTTTGGGATGCACGAAGAAACCTCCTCGTGTAGCGCAGTTTATTCCGCCAGTTACAAAACTGAACCGAGCTCTCGGACTCTCGGAGCATCCTGGACAGTCAAACCCAACACCTTATTTGACTGGCCAATTCTTCCCTTGCGGTGGTAGGGGCTGACGCCCGCCTGGTTTGCGACTACCCTCCCACCGCAGTCCGTCAAGCAGCCTGCTGAGTTTCGTCAATGCGTGGGAGTTCCAGTGCCTTAGGCATCTCCTGGGCACGCTCGTTCCATCATAGACCTCATCCATCGCTTTCCATCTGGCATGAATCGTGATCGAGGTAAAGAGCGGCCCATTCAGCAATAAAAATAAAAAAAACATTAACCGCAAGTGGAAACAACGATCAAGGTGTCATAACAGTTCTTGAGTAGATAGGATAATATACTTACCTTTATAATAATACTAGCAGCGCCCCGTGGTTTCACCCGCATAAGTGTCGATCCCGTGAGAATATCGGGATAAAAACTATTCTATGTCCTTCCCCGGGATGCAATCTATGTCTCTGCCAAATTTTATCGAAATCCGTTCAGTGGTTTAGGCGTGAAAAGGTAACATACAGACATAGACAGAGTTTCTTTCGAATTTACCTATAATATTAGTACCTATGGATTGCCTAGCCTTTTCCCAACTATGTTGGGGTCGGCTTCCAGTTTAACCGGATGCAGCTGGATACCAGTATTTTACATGGAGCGACTGCCTATCTGACCTCTACAACCCAGTTACTGGGTAATACGATACCCCTTTTTTTTCTTGGGTGGGAAATCATCAAATGACCCCTCCCGCTCTGGGCGGAGCGGAAGGGAGTGTCAGACTCTTACTGACTAAAACCCACCCGTGTTCCTTCAGTTGCCTGTGCCAGGGGCCACGGTATCTCTTTCGAACAACCCGCGACCCTGGCGGGCATCGGCCCTAGCGGACCCCGTCAGTTGGTGCTGACATCTCCTTGAGGCGCGCGTGGAACACAACGCGCCGTCGACCCAGGCCTGGTCCTTACCGGACATGGCCATATACGGGGCCCCGGTGTGGGCGCGTTCACTGCGGCGGCGAGCCGCCCACTACCTGAACGCGCCCCAGAAGGTGGTAGCCATAAGGGCTTTCCGGGGCTACCGCACGATCTCTGGCGAGGCGGCAAGCCTCCTTGCCGGACTGCCGCCATGGGATCTGGAGGCGATAGTCCTCGCGCGCCTGTATGAGTGGCGCGCGGAGGCACTACGCCGGGGGGAGGATCCGCTTCCGCGGCAAATCGCTGCGGAGCGGACGGATCTCCGGCGCGATCTCATGGCGGCATGGAAAGAGCGACTGTCGCAACCCAGCGCAGGGCACGCCGCGATAGCGGCGATAAGACCCCTCTTTGAGGAGTGGCTAGAGAGGCGCCACGGCGCCCTCACCTACCGCCTGACGCAGGTCCTCACCGGACACGGAAGTTTCGGGAGGTTCCTGCACATCATCAGGCGGGGGGAAACGCCCGGGTGTCACCATTGTCAGGATCGCCCAGAGGACACGGTGGAGCACACGGTGGAGGTCTGCCCCGCTTGGGGGGAGCACCGCCGTGTCCTCGTAGAGGCGATTAGCAGCGACGGCGACCTCTCGCGTCCGGCCCTGGTGCAAGCCATGGTCCGGGGCGAGAGGGAGTGGGAGGCAGTCACCTCCTTCTGCGAAGCAGTCATGCTAGCGAAGGAGGTGGCGGGACGGCTCAGGGAGAGAGCCTCCCGTCCCAGCCGCCGCGGGAGACGCTCCGGGCGTCGGGAGCCGCGTGACGACTCCCGGCCACCGTAGGCGCGGGCCTGCGGGCCGGGCGGAGAGTAATGGGTAGCTCACCGCCCGATCAGGACCAGGCCCGTGCCGGACGGCGCGTACGTGTTCCACGCGCGCCTCAAAGAGATGTCAGCATCAGGGAGGGGCCCCTTAGGGCCGAAGCCTGCCGGGTCAGCGGGATTGTCCGAAAGGGTTACCGCTGGCCCGGAACATAAAGGGCTAAGGAAGGAACACGGGTGGGTTTTAGTCAGTAAGAGCACAGTAGATAAATATACAGTAGGTTATCTAAGGCCCCCCGCCGAGTTATTAGCCTACTCTTGCGTTGATACCCAGGGTTGTCACTTTTACTTTTAGTTAATATTTTCGAACAAGCAGCACTTGATCTAAATTTATAAAATAAAAAGCATATTATGATTGAATATTTTACCAATTTATAAATTTAGTAAAAATAAAAAGCTTTTATTCACATAACATTTATTATACTTTTTTTTTTTTTCAAAAGCCCCACAATATTTAAGTTTGAATTTAACCTTGTTTTAAAGTATGACGCTAACCCTTTTTTGTGTCTAATTTTCACTACTATACTGAGTCAAAAGTTGCGCAACCAAGTGCCATAGTAAGTTGCTCATTCTCCTTTGAACTTGAAGGTAGCCTGATGGACTATTTCCCAGGTTTCCCAGTTTTGTATACAAAAGTCGTTATATTTACAAAATGAAACCATATCAAAAATAACTGTTGCATTTAGTATAATACACATCACCTTACAATAATAAACAAAAAGAACAGACCTCTTAACACATTTTTTTCATACGATAAGCGAAACAAAAACAAGTGTCAAGTGGCCGACCCGAACGCCGGCCAAAAAAATGCGATGTACACACAAGTATATAAGTCGATCGTCAGACTACCGGAACCATATTTGGATTGAACAACACATCAGACAATAGAAAAAATAATAATTTCAAAAGTAATTAATTTGCAATATTAATTATTGTGAAATTGTCCTTATTACAACTATACCTACGCGAAAAATATGTTTACCAAAACGATGTTTCGTACTCAATCCTCTATTTTATAGTAAAACTAGACTTCTTAAAATAAACTTTAGCTCTAAACATAGTATTCAGAAAAATGCGACTCGGCTACGCTCTTAATAAAGCAAATAAACTGTGAAATAAACAATACAATACCATATTTTCTAATAATATTTAAGTATAAGTAGGTACTTACATTTCTGGTTGAGTAGGAAGTATGAAGAATGATAAGTCCGGGTTTGCGAAATCATTATTGAGGCACCCGAAAACACTACAATATTTTTTCCCCTTTTTGAAGTCATGATACTCGTAATTTACGACAAGTGTCCGCCGCCCGCGCCGGCGAGAGTTGACGAACGCAAGCGGTCATGTAGCGTACGCGCGTGCTCACAGTCGCGCTGCACAGCCCGCACTGCCGCCACCTTATTCCCCCATATATTATGCTAGCGTGTGCGTGAAATCGCGTGCCGACATGGCGCGCGGCGCGCACGCACACATTCAAACCGAGAGCGGCACGTTTGTATGAAGATGTTTTACTGTATTCTACTGTGGTAAGAGTCTGACACTCCCTTCCGCTCCACCCAGAGCGGGAGGAGTCATTTGATGATTTCCCATCCGCAAAAAAAAAAAAAAGGCAGTCAGGAAACCAAAAAAAAAATCTAACCCTCAACTGCCATAGTAAAGACAAAACCAACAAATACACGGGTCAGATTCCACGTAGCAGGTAACAGTGTTAGGTAACGAGTAATATGGCTGATAGAGGAATGGTTTGACGACGTGACATCACAGGAACGGCTGGGCTAAGAATTCAAAGAAAAACAAATTGAAACTAGTAAACCATCTGCACCAAAAAACAAATATGTACAGGTGGGCTAGAATCACAAAAAAGACAAATAGAATCTAGCAGACAACCGTGCAAAATCAACGCTTACCTTAGCCACGAAGCCTAAATCATTCGCACACCAAACACACACTACATGACACTAACTACTTCTAACTAAGGAGTGGAATAAAACCCAGGATAAAGATGTATTTAAAGGGAAGAAATAAAAGCGTTTTATATGTTTTATGGTTCTACAAAGCTATCATCTGGGGGCACGGGAGTGCCCACGCCAAGACGAGCCAAGCGAAGCGCAAGGGCACTACCTACCTTTTCTCGAAGCACTTCGTCGTATTTTTGAACCTTCTTAACTTCGGTTTGGATTATACCAAATAAACAAAATTTTCGGGATATGATGTCAGTGGTTGACTTATTAAACCTATAAAGTTTCAATTGCGTAGCTCTTATACTTTAGATTTTATTGATATCTAAAATACCCCAATTTCGTCACTGACTCACTGACTGATGATCATCAATATTCTTAAGGTTCTTCCTGAAGTCCTAGAAAGCTGAAATTTGGTATGTAAGCTAGTAATAGTACACAAACAACAAAAAAATCATAAAACTTGAAACTTTTACCCCTCCAACCCCTGAAACTAGGGGGTGAAAGTTTGTATGAGACTTCCGTAAATTTTGATGCTAGAGGTCTGAAAAGTTATATAGGGGGTCCTTGTTATAAATAAACCCCAAAAAAAGAAAGAAAAAATGAACAACAGAAAAAATACTCGTATAAATATCATAGTCAACTTACAAAAAGAAATGAAATCCCACAAAAACATTTCATGTTAAATGTTGCCAAGACGAGACCATGTAGCTCGCACTATCAAAAAGTAATCACATCTCATGTAGAGCCAAGCTTCTAACTCTACACGCCCTAACTCTACAAGACCAAACTTCGCAAACTCTACACCTTAGTCAAAATATATGGCTTGGCCATTTCGCTACATTCACATGAGCGTAAGGTGAAAAACTCTCATACTGTTAATGGTTCTTGTAGTAACGAAACGGCCAAGCCATATATTTTGACTAAGGTCTAGAGTTTGCGAAGTTGTCAATGTCAAACTCGGCGCGCAATTTTGTTTTTTGATTTACGAACCTTCAGTGGGGTCTACGGTAAGTCTGATCGTTTGATGAATTAGTTAAGTTAATTTGCTAATGATGTAACTTGAAGTTTGAAACAGTTTTATCATAAAAGTATTTTTTTTCGGACGTGACATCTATTGGTACCTAAAAATTCCAACTGGACCCAAAACTCGTCATTTTAAGTTTCTATTTTGACGAGTACTAGGACCCGCTCAATATTTGTCTTTAAACTCGTCATTTGAACCTTATGCTTTAGCAATAAAGTTGAAAATCTATTAAATTAATTTGACAGATTGTGATAGCTTGACGATGTAGAAAGACGTGCACGTTAAGCGTCCATACCTATCAGAAAGATAAAAACAATTCAGAAGTGAAAATAAATTTAAAAAATAAGCCGTGGCGACTAAGTGTCTAAACACACTATGCCGAAGTTACGCGACCGAAGTTCGGCATGATTACGCCTGCAATGCTATTTGAATTACTGACGAGTGACGACAAATTATGCCGAAATTACGTTTTGCGTTAAATAGCATTGCGGGCGTAATCTTGCCGAACTTCGGTCGCGTAACTTCGGCATAGTGTGTTTAGACACTAAGAGATGACCATGTCCCTACTGACGATGACCCTTTTGGAATGGGCGACCAAAATCAAGTCTATTTTATTGTAATTTTTGACGTTCAAAAGGTCCATTTAAGTGCCTATTTGAAATAAACGCTTTGACTTTGACATATGGATTAGCACCATTCAGTTAAACCATTTTGAAGGGAACTTAATGATCCAACACACACGCCACCACTAGCCAGACATTTGAGTGAGCATGACACTCTCAGTCGCCAAGGCACATTCACGTCAATGAAAGACTTACCCAATAAATGGTAGCTTTATAGTTTAGGTTCATAGAGTGCTCAGATGTATGCTATGCAATTAATGCAATTATACAATACTAGCTGTGCCACGCGGTATCACCCGCATAAGTGTCGATCCCGTGGGAATATCAGGATAAAAAAACCGGCCAAGTGCGTGTCGGGCCACGCACATTGTAGGGTTCCGTAGTAGCCCGTTATCACAATGTAGTACGATTCTGTTGTTCTTTATTCTGAATAGGTAAAAAAAAAAACATATTTTGGTTTTCAATGCAAGTCTTTACCCATTATAAACAAGCAACTACTTCATCTTAGTCACTTTGAAGGATTAATGCTAAGGATTTTGTATTTGGTACAAAATTATCCAACACCCAAGTTCAACGACTGTTACTGCTAAACTGATAAAGTTATCTTAACCGCTATACTTTTCCTTTAAAGTTCATGAAATGCACTATTATCGAGAATTTTTCCAGATTTTTCAAACCAGTAGTTTAGCTTTTAGAGGGGGGGGGACGCCCTACTGGAACAAAAATTTGCACTTTAAACTTTAATATTTCGAAAATGGAGCATTCAATTGAAAAATAATTTTAGCAACCCCTAAGCCATTTTAGATGACCTATTCAACGATGCCCCACACGATGGGGTAGATGATGAAAAAAATATTCATCTCCACTTCACATGTAGGGGAGCTACCCTAAAAAAAAATATTTTCCAAAATTTTATTTTACCACTTTGTCGGCGTAACTGATATACGTACTCCTACAAAATTTCAGCTTTCTAGTGCTAACGGTCACAGAGATTAAGCGAGGACGGACAGACAGACGGACGGACAGACAGACATGGCGAAACTATAAGGGTTCCTAGTTGACTACGGAACCCTAAAAACTATCCTATGTCCTTTCCCGGAACTCAAACTATCTCTATACCAAATTTCATCTAAATCGGATCAGCGGTTTAATCGTGAAGAGGTAACATACAGACAGACACACTTTCGCATTTATAATATTACTAGCTTCCGCCCGTGGCTTCACCCGCGATCTATGTCGATAAAAACTGTCCTATGTCCTTCCCCGGGATGTAATCTATTTCTCTGCCAAATTTTAGCGGAATCCGTTCAGTGGTGTAAGCGTGAAAAGACGACATACAGACAGACAGGCAAAGTTACTTTCGAATCTATAATATTAGTAAACTACCACAATCACCGAAAACTAGACATGGCAAAATACAACACGCGTACACTCCGGACTAGGGAATGCAGAACCGGTTCTGTTTTAAAGAACCGAGATTATCGGGACCTTCAGGCTAAAGGACCGGGATTCCTGGTACTTTCGATACCTACTTTAAGTAAGCCTTTAAAAGATGGAGAGTTGAAACGGAGAAAGTAAAAGAAAGACGAAATGACAGGGCAAATTAAAAACATTTAAATCAAATCAAATAAAACGTTTTATTTTTTGTTTTATTGGTAACTACGCATATTCTACCAGCAAAACCTTAATTAACATTAAAACATTTTTATACCTAATCCAAGATAATATTTATCAGAAACATTTATTAAACATCTTCTCCAAACAAATGATTTAAATCAACATGACTCCTATTGCAATTCTGCATAACCAAATTATAATTTAAAACTTGCGTAATATCTATAAAAAAAAAGAAAAGGAACAGTAGAGTTTTAGCGTAGCATTAATCAGTCTCAATATTATTGATTAGGTAATCTTAACCGACATTTTTTAAATTGTTATTTATTAACATAATTCATCATCATCATTTCAGCCGAAAGACGTCCACAGCTTGACGTAGGCCTCCCCCAAGCACCTCCACTTCGACCGGTTCTATGCTTCTCGCATCCATCCGGTTCCCGCTGCCTTCACAAGGTCGTCGGACCACCTTGTGGGAGGTCTTCCAACGCTACGTATACGTATACGGTACGCGGTCGCCACTCCAGAACATTTCGGCCCCATCGGCCATCTGTTCTGCGAGCAATGTGCCCTGCCCACTGCCACTTAAGTTTGGCAATTCTTCGGGCTATGTCGGTTACCTTGGTCCTCCTGCGGATCTCCTCATTCCTGATTCGATCACGCAGGGAAACTCCATAGCTCTCCCCATTGCCCTTTGGGTGACTTTCAGCCCTCTTATAAGGCCCATTGTGAGTGACCACGTTTCAGTGCCATAAGTCATCACTGGCAACACGCACTGGTCAAAGACTTTCGTCTTGAGACACTGAGGTATGTGGGACGAGAAGATATTGCGTAGCTTCCAGAAAGCTGCCTAGCCGAGTCGGATTCGACGATCGACCTCTTTTTCGAAGTTAGACCTACCTAACTGGACAGTTTGTCCTAGGTAAACATACTCGTCCACGACTTCGAGTGTAGTGTCTCCGATCTTTATGAGAGGTGTTACATGGGCATTTGACATGACCTTCGTTTTGTCCATGTTGAAAGAAAGAAAGAAAATACGTTTATTTGCGGTAAACATGACGCAATGAAGATAATAATCGAAAAAAAAAATAAGAAAGGGTTGGCGGAAAAATTCGTCACATCCACGCAAAACGGCTATCGCTCAGCATTATGCTGCGACCCTATGCAAGACAGAGCCCCAGCGCTGGTTTTCAGCGACAGCCGGCGGATGTTAAGACCCACTCTTTCGGAGGCTCTACTGAGGTCATCGAGCATTGTACTGAGGTCCTCCATAGTCTCAGCCCTGTCTCACACCTCGCTGCAAAAGGATAGGTTTTGAGGTCTGATCCTGGAGTCGGACTGACATAGTGGCGTTTTCGTACCGACACTTCAGCACCTCGATGTACCGATAGTCGATCTGGCACCGTTGAAGAGACTGCAGCACAGCCCATGTCTCAATCGAATCAAAGGCTTTCTCGTAGTCCACAAACGCTAAGCAGAGAGGCAGGTTATATTCTTCGGTCTTCTGTATAACCTGTCGCAGCATAAGTATGTGGTCTACGGTGCTAAAGCCTTTACGGAATCCGGCTTGTTCGGGAGGCTGAAAGTCATCAAACCTGCGAGCGAGACGGTTCGTGATGACTCTCGAAAACAGCTTGTAGACATGGCTCAGGAGTGAGATGGGCCTATAATTTTTAAGGAGGGCATTGTCGCCCTTCTTAAAGAAAAGTATCACCACACCTCTGTTCCATGCCTGTGGGGTTTTGCCCTCGAGTATGACGGAATCAAACAGCTTCTGAAGGGCCTTAAGAACGGGTTTTCCGCCGGCCTTCAGGAGCTCGGCCGTAATTCCATCATCACCCGGCGCTTTGTTATTTTTGAGCTGCTTTAGAGCCATCCTAATCTCGTACAGGCAGACGTCCGGGATGTCTTCGGTATGGTGTCGGGTCAATCTAGCTCTCGGGTCGTTTGCCAGAGCCATAACGGGGTTACTTGTTGACGTGTTTAACTGTCCATAGAACCTCTCGATCTCTCTTAACGGCTCAGGTTTGGCGGATACGATCCTGCCATCATCGGTCTTTAGTTTCGTAAGCTGGCTCTGCCCAAAAGAAGCAGTCTTGTTTGAGTCTTTTTTGCGAAGCACTGTTCACTAAAATCACAAACACAACGCAAAGCAAAGCACAACATTCCGAAGACGCGATGGCCGCCACCAGACCCTCCCGCACCCTCGTGCAGCATGCTCTTGCAGCATGCATGCTTCTTGTGCATGCTAGGTAGCAAGTGTATTCCACGCTTTAAGCGATCGGGCTTTATGCTATAAAATTAGAAATATTCGAAACGCGAAGTATCTTTTCCCGAAAGAACCGGGATTTGATTTAAAAACCCCGGTTCCAAAAACGACGCAAATTTCCGGGATTTTCAAGAACTTTCGGTTTCGGGATTTCCCGGGACTATTCACTACTCCGGACCGACGAGAACGATCACCGAACTCGAGGAAGAATTGAGCAAGGTACGATGGAGTATAGTGGGGTTATCTGAAGTCCGAAGAGAGGGGGAGGACTCGATAATCCTCAAATCCGGAAACTTGCTCTATTTCCGGGAGGGCAACCAGCAGTCCCAAGGTGGTGTCGGGTTTATCGTCCATAAGGCCCTTGTGAGCAACGTGGTGAAGATCGAGAGTGTGTCGACCAGGGTGGCGTACCTTATACTCAGAATATCCGAAAGGTATTCGCTGAAGGTCGTACAGGTTTACGCCCCGACCTCGTCACACCCCGACGATGAGGTAAAACTCACTTTACCGTTATCATGGGGGACTTTAACGCGAAACTGGGTAAACGTAACGATGATGAGCTGCGAGTGGGGCAATTTGGAGTTGGACGCCGGAACCACCGGGGCCACCTACTGGTCATAGATACGTGAGCATAGAAAGTGGACCTGGCAGAGCCCGGATGGTACAACTAAAAATGAGATTCACTTCATTATGTCGACGAAGAAGAAAGTATTCAATGATGTCTCTGTGATCAACGCGGTGAAAACCGGAAGTGATCACCGTATGGTAAGAGGCACATTGAACTTAAATATCAAGCTGGAAAGATCTCGACTGATGAAGTCTACGCTCCGTCCAGCACCGATCCAGATCCAAAACCCCGAGAGCTTTCAGCTCGAACTCCAGAATCGTTTCGAATGCCTAGGGAGCTCCGTGGACGATTATAACGATGGGTTCGTGGAAACTGTCCATATGGTCGGGTCTAAGATCTTCAAGACCCGCCGTACGAATTCGAAAAGGAAGCTCTCTGATCCTACTTTGCGGCTCATGAAGGAGAGGCGCGAGATGATCCTGCAGTCTACGGATGATGCGCTAAATTACCGACTCAATAGACGGATCTCTAAGGCCTTCTTCTGTCTTCAAGGTTCTAGACTGGAAAGGGGCTGGCATCAACATCAATGGCGAGTACATAACTCACCTTCGGTTTGCCGACGACATCGTAGTCATGGCTGACACTATGGAGGACCTCAGTACAATGCTCGATGACCTCAGTAGAGCCTCCGAAAGAGTGGGTCTTAAAATGAACATGGACAAAACGAAGGTCATGTCAAATGCCCATGTAACACCCACTCTCATAAAGATCGGAGACGCTACACTCGAAGTCTTGGACGAGTATGTTTACCTAGGACAAACTGTCCAGTTAGGTAGGTCTAACTTCGAGAAAGAGGTCAATCGACGAATCCGACTCGGCTGGGCAGCGTTCGGGAAGCTACGCAATATCTTCTCGTCCCACATACCGCAGTGTCTCAAGACGAAAGTCGTTGACCAGTGTGTGTTGCCAGTGATGACTTATGGAACTGAAACGTCACCCAAAGGGCAATGGAGAGGGCTATGCTTGGAGTTTCCCTGCGTGATCGAATCAGGAATGAGGAGATCCACAGGAGAACCAAGGTAACCGATATAGCCCGAAGAATTGCCAAACTTAAGTGGCAGTGGGCAGGGCACGTTGCTCGCAGAACAGATGGCCGATGGGGCCGAAAGGTTCTGGAGTGGCGACCGCGTACCGGAAGACGTAGCGTTGGAAAGGCCTCCCACAAGGTGGACCGACGACCTTGTGAAGACCGCAGGAACCCGTTGGATTCGGAAAGCACAGGACCGGTCGAAGTGGAGGTGCTTGGGGGAGGCCTATGTCCAGCAGTGGACGTCTTTCGGCTGAAATGATGATGATGATGATGGATGAATATTAGTAAGGATGGATATAATTATTTAAAATATTATATTATTATTATATATATATATTATTATATTATATATACATATGTATTATATTATTAGGTAAAACATTAACAACCTCTTAAGAGGTCATTGTACTCAGCACTATGAACAACTTTTACTGTTTGTTCATAATGATGAGTACCTACAATGATCTCTTATGAGGTTGTTATTGTTAAGAGGTTGTTGTGTAATAACCCTGTACATTATATTATTATGGAATAAGAGATTGAATTTATAAAATAGGGGAGACCGGGTACAAAAGTAATGGCGGGTCGCAAGTAACAAACGATCTGTAGGTTTATCAAATAGTCGAAACGCCGCCCCGCTACCGTCAGGAGATAGCCTTCAAGGCTTCCCCCGCTTGCATTAAGTCGCAGCCCTCGCCCCGCGCCGTAAGGTTGTGCTAGAGGACGCCACGTGATTTTACGAACCAAAAGTAACTTTCTTGACATTTATTCATTTAGTGTTACGTACCTACTATTAAAATTATGATATCAATATGTGACTATTCAGAAAGTAATTCTTGATTAGATTGTTTATACAGTGTCCTTATTGATTTTTGAATAGAAAGTGCCATTTTTATGTAGGCATTCATGAATTAACAAAAACGTGGTTGGGTACAAAAGTAACGCACTACGAGTACAAAAGTTACGTGTTACTTTTGTCCCCGTAATGGAATGAGTATGATTCACTTACATTTTATTTTATAGAATCGTTTTTTTAACATTTATGTTCTTAAAAAACATTTTACTAATAAATAATTAGTTGATTTGATATTGCATTTCATATTTATGACATAAACCTTTATCATGTTACTTTCGACCCACACCGTGTTACTTTCGCCCTGGCCTCGGGGTCGAAAGTAACAATCGTGATTTTTTTTTTAATATCTGTAATTCACAATAAACAGTGAATATTGAGGTAAATTTAAATACTTTGTAGAGCATAATCGAAGTTTATAGGTGACGATATTAATTTCATTAAAAATATGATAACTAGCCGGGAACCAGTGTCAAAGTACAAAATGTTACTTTTGTACCCGGTCTCCCCTACAAAGATAGTTTTTTCAATGTTTAGCAGTTTCAAATGCTAATTATTTAGTTCATGCGCCCTAGTAGAGTAGGGCCAGCGTTGAGCCAAGCATTTTTGTCAGCGATGTAATCCCCCAACTTATAATATGCTATTGTGCGTTTTATGTAAGATTTCACTTGTATTTTTTTCTTTCTACTTCATTAAGAAAAGGACAGAAGATAAATTTTAGTTTAGTCCTGTCAAATTAATCAGCGCCTGACACTACTCCATACAAGATAAGACGTGATTAAAAACTTGCCTACTAAAATTATGTCAATTTACGTCAGGCGCTGATTAATTTGACAGGACTAAACTAAAATTTATCTTCTCTCCTTTTCTTAAAGTGAAAGAAAAAGATGCACTGAACTTAAATTTAGTTTAGTTTGTGAACAAGGGAATCGGCTCCAATTTATGGATATGTTCTTTAAAATTCAAATTATTATCTATCTCTAAATCTTTATACCCAGAAATCTTATAACGTCAACTTCTTGGATTATATATTTCGTAATTTATGTTCATATTTGCTATTTTACTTACTCTACTTCTGAACGTCTTGAAGTTTGTTTTGTCGAGATTAGTGTGTAATTGTTTGATGCCAACCAGTTTATAGTGCTATCTAAAGTCATATTTATCTCAGGTTCCATGTGTGATTTATTATCTCCTGTGAACAATACTGTACTATCATCAGCAAATAGGATTGTGTTGTATTTTGTCGCTTTTGGAAGGTAATGATGTATATTATAAAAAGAACCGGACCCACTACACTTCCTTGTGGAACGCCTGATGCGACATGTCTACATGAGGATGAATAAGTTAACAGTTTTTTCACATAGGGACACATCCTTGTTATTTGCGTTCTATTACTTAAGTGAGATTTAATCAGGTCAAAAAATAATAACGTTTTTAACAATGGACAGATAAAAAACTCGATACAACGACGGGATTGAACAATTTTACTATCATGAGTATCATGTCGTATCCCAACCGCAGAATCGCGAGCGTCGATTTAAATAAAACCGCCCTAATTATCGGAATTATACGATTCCTCCAACCACATCGATTCACGATTTGGCTTGTTCATGATACACATAAAATCAATTTTTAGCATTTTAGAAACAATGGAGGGAAGTCTCTAAAACAAAATTATACTCGTCTGACGTTTCTATAAATACATTGTCTTAAACCTAGGTCAAAATATTAAAATTTACTTAAAATCGTTGCAAATAAAAGAAAATAATCGTATCAAAATATAAAAAAAACGATATAATTTGTTATTGTTAATATAGACTAGCATGCTAAACCACATAATTAGTAAATGGTACGAAACACGCTTATTGACATCTTCTTTTTGACACTTTAATTTGACAGTTGCTATTTCTAAATCTCACTCACGGTTGTACGGTTTGTTCTTGTGTTAAAAAAATGTATCGACTATTTTTCTAGAACGAAAATTAATTGGGATTTATTACGTATTCATTTCTATGTGTACTGATTGTCTTGTCTGTTGAATGTTCTTAAATCGTTTAAAAGGGTGTTTCGTGTGAATTGAGCGTGCGTATTTGTGATGTGACGACGTTATTTTTATTGCAATAAAATTAATCATGAATTTCTTCCTGAATTTCGCGTCGATTCTTTTATATTTGGTGGTACAATGTCAAGGATCTGGAACAGATATCGCGCTGGACGCAAAAGCTACACTTCTACATCGTATAGACAGCTTGAATCTTTTAATATACACCTGTCTATTAACGCTGACTGTGCTTACTATTTGGGTATTTAAACATCGCCGAGTGAGCTGGCTTCACGAAACAGGGCTTGCTGTAATATATGGTAAGTTACATTTTAATTCCTTTCAATGCAATGTTTTTTTATTAACTGTGAGTAGTCATGGGCTAAGTTTTGGTATCTCTGCCAACGAGTTGAGGGTCCATATTTTTTTCACAGATAGATCTTATTATTAGAAGCCTCCACGCAAAGTTTTAACTTGCGGAGATAAATGGTTTACGAGAAAAAATTTATCAAAAACGTAGAAATTAAGGAATGTTTTGTTACTTTTGACATTTGGTCTCACCATTGAACGTTTCGTTTTATGTAAGGTCAACGCACTAAAATGTTTAACTTCATAATAATGATGAAATAAATATGTATAATTAGTGAGTTATGAGTTTTTATGCATATTTCATTATATTATTTATATTTCTTTGATTTAAATCAGTGTTATTAAATTATAAACACTTATAATAATTTACCGACTATTGCCGATATGTGAAACGAAACGTAAAACGACGCCATTTTGTGCTGTCACTGAATTCTTCTAGGGCAGACCTGACAAGGTCAGGTTAGACAACTTGATGCAAGAGCGAGCGAAGCGAGCTCGGGACTTGGGGCACCCCGACTCGGACAGGTTAGGTTAGAAGGGGATGGCGGGGTCTGAAAGACCCCGCCATCCCCTTCGTGGTTGTTTTTTTTTAAACCACCCAGAAGTAGGAGCCCCGCGAAGCGGGGCTCCGTCGACTACGCCCAGAGCGAACGAAGAAAAATAACACAGTTGCATTGACAACATAGGATGCAAGAGCGAGCGAAGCGAGCTCGGAACTTGGGGCACCCCGACTTTGACAGGTTAGGTTAGAAGGGGATGGCGGGGTCTGAAAGACCCCGCCATCTCCTTCGTGGTTGTTTTTTTTTAAACCACCCAGAAGTAGGAGCTCCGCATAGCGGGGCTCCGTCGACTAAGCCTAAGCACATAGGTACATTTTTGTAAATATCGAAAATGAAAAAAAAAGGGGGGGGGGAGGGGGCTGGTACTTCCCTCTTCATATTATTTGTCATCCTCCAGCTTTTCTGACCTTTAAATAGATGTCAATACATGAAAATTCGAAAGTGAGGTTAGAATATTAAAAAGGTCATATCTCAAAAAGGGGGGGGTTCCGCAACTTTTCCTTCACAGGGGGGGGGAGTACCCCCCCTCCCCCCACCCCCCACCCCCCCTCACCCCTTAAATCGTTGTCAGAGATACCAAAGTCGTACCTAAATTACTGTTTGTGTGCAGTAGGTACCTGTTATACAGCATCCATTTCACACTAGGATAACCTGTTAACCCTGATGTGATGTTATTTCAGTCACCTTTTAAGTAAAATATTACTTCAGGAATGTAAATTCATCAAGATATTGTCAGCTTATTGATTAAGATTTCAAATTTTAATGCCAGGAAAGTCACTAGTTTGCTAACTTATTTTATGTGTAAAACAAAAACCATAATATTTTGCCTATGTACAACAATTAAGTATTTCAATACAAAAGAATGTTATAACATTTCAAACAACCAGTGTGAAGTTTACCGGTTTGCAGTTTTGAGTTTCTTGTAGTGTTGTTTACATAACATATATTAATTGTGCATGCATGCATTAAAAAGTCAGTAATATTTTGTAAAACTGATCTGCTTCCTATTATATTAACATTACAATTATATTAACCTTACAATTTTATGAAATAACTTAATAAGCAACAGTTTACTAAATTAATTGGTCTTTGGGATTGTGGGTTTGATTCTATGTGATGCAGTGAGTAATAGTTTTATTATAAAATGAGATAATTTATAAATTAAATACAATAAAAATATGGTGCACTGGATAAAATTCTTTAACTAATCATCTTCCTGACTTGAATATAAAAATGGCTATATCTCTGAAACGGGCATTTTTTTTGTGCCTGTATTAATTTTCATTCAGCATATTACAGGCTATAAGGTACCAAATTTTCAGCCAAATTATACCGAATGACTTTTTCTTAACATTTTGTGCGAGGTCCTTTACTAACAAACTATCAAAATATAATATCCTAATATAATTAAAACTACTAAAAAACTAAAATATGGTGTCGAAAAATTCCTCTGCATTGCTGTTGACTGGTTATGTACCCAAGAGACTGGTGGCAATGCTTGGCCTCTGGCCAAGGTAGATCCAGCCCTTGACTAATGGAAAGTGTCAACCAGTTGATTGGAGATTTTGTTGAACAGACAATGAGCACTTGGGCCTCACGGCCTGAGGTTTTCCACAGCCGCAACAGCTGTACCAGCATGGCACCTCGAGCCAGGAAAATAAAAGTGCAAGAGTATCGCCTACATATCGAACCCAATAAGCCATTGGGTTCTAATACAGCTGGAATGCCGACAATGACAAGAGATTTTTCGAATGATCTCATTGATGTTCGCACTAACCCGCACTTCGCCTGCAAGCAGAAAACTTTTTCGGGATTATTCCTTTAAATCAATATAAAAATTATTTGAAGGAATAATCCCAAAGAAGTTGTTGCACTTCTAAATACCTTCTTTTGTTCATATTATATTGGTTTATTTTATACTAGCTTCTGCCCACGGCTTCGTTCGCGTAAAAGTCGTAAGATGGAGTTTAATAAAATTTTGCTGATGTTTTGTAGGTAAAAAACTAAAAAAAACTGATAAACTCTCGCAAAACTTTTTCACTTAACACTATTTCTGACTTTTTTTCTTTTTGCTCGTCTCTTAAGGGTCGTAGCGTGATGTTTAATAGCGTATTTAATAACATTTCTATCGGCTATCAAATGCAAAAATATATTATCAAATCAGACTGGCAGTTCCAAATATGCGTTCAAACAAACTCTTCAGCTTTCAGTAAACTGTTTATAAATATGGCCATAATGCAATATTGCTAATCCCTATAGCAAATAGCATGATAATATATAGCCTATTCGATGACTCAGATCTTTAAAGAATATTTTTGCCAAAGAACAAAATCTATTCTGTAGTTTTGGCGCCAATCCGGAACATACATCCAGACAAACATTCTAAAAACTATATTTTGGCATCAGAATCATTCCCACACCTCATAGCCATTACTTTTGTTCAAAAATATTCAATGTGCTGTTACTAATGACTTTGTTACTATTTTATTATTTATGTAAGTATAGACAATTTAATTTCTGCATGAGTGTATTGTTTATGAAACTGTGGTTCTTCCTAAACAGGTCTAATCGTAGGAGCAATAATTCGCTATGCAGCTAGTACAAACCAAGTTACCTACATCAATGTGCATCCTGCACCAGAAACAAAGTACAATCTATCGGTCCCACCAGACATGCTACGTCTACACTTCCCCGATAAAATGATATCTTCAGGAGGTGAGTTGTACAAAAAATACATCTTAACATCTGACCTTTTATAAAATTTGATATTTCCATTTCTGTGTCTGGGTTAAAAGGCTGAAATTTCAAAGGTCAGTTATTGCAGAGCTCAGAATATTAATCTTTGATAAAATCTGATATGACAGAAATGTTCGATCATTTTTGAAGTATAATGTAATTTAATGAAATTCCAAATTTATTTCCAAGACATTCAAGAGGCTTAAAAGACAAACCCCACAAGACCTGATGCTATGACAACTGACACACCATAAAACGGATTGATGTGGATGCACCACTACCCTGCATACCAAAAATGACTAAACAAAAGCATATCACAAAAGATGCTGAATGTCAGTAAATGGACAGATTGCATCATAAACAAGGAGAAAAAAAAAAAAAAAAATTCCTATTGATAAGAAACACCACCTATATGTTTCTCGGTATCAAACTAATATTGTTGAAGTTTAAGAAACATCTTTTTAATTGATACAGTTTATACAGGATGGCACAAACCAAAACCATGAATTCAGCACATGATTCTAGATCCCCGCAAGCATATACATTTTTCGTTAATTATCAAAATATCTGAGTAGAGAAATACTTAGTTGATTAGTTACAAAAAAATCTGCCCTTTCATATAAAAGTGCAATATCTACTGGGCCAAAATGTATGGAACAGATTTTTTTTTTTTGAACATCCTACGGAATATTTCAACAGGGAGGTTCAAAAACATGTCCCTTCTGAATCCATGGTAACAGGTTGCGCATCGATGCCTCGTCGTTTCAGCCGATAGACGTCCACTGCTGGACATAGGCCTCCCCCAATTTTGGGGGGGTTTGCCATAATCGCCACGCTTGGCAGGCGGGTTGGCGATCGCAGTATGGTATGATGGTGGAATAAATAGAGAACGCTGCTGCCCATTCTCCGGTAAGACCCTTAGTCGCCTTTTACGACACCCACGGGAAGTAAGGGGTGGTGCAATTCTTTCAAGTCCGGCACCACACAGACATCGATGCCTGCCACCTTGTATTTGACCACATTTTAAAATTTGATGATTTAATTAAAGTAAAATGCTCCATTACTTACAATAAAATTAATTCATGTAACTCTGCCTACACAATTTATAAATAGCTAGACAATCAGTGTCTTTGAGAGGTTTTTTGTTCAAGCTTTTTTATCAGTGACATACTTGTAGGCCAAACAATATGGCCTTGTATATTTTTCTCTTGAATTCCTTATTATAATAACGACATTATTTATCATCTCATGTTTACTTTAATAGAACTAATAAACCGCTTACCGAAAAGTTAATAATAATTTATGAACAATTCTTTTTTAAACAGTTCTGTTTTTATTTATACAGATGTTCCAGTACCTAACAAGACGTATGCATATAGCTTTAGAGGAGAAATCGTGAATGTGGAGCAGAATGAGATAGATCTTAAGGCAACATTTGATCCTGAGATATTTTTTAATATAATCCTACCACCTATCATATTCCATGCTGGATACTGTCTGAAAAGGGTGAGTGTAATGAGAAAAAAATATTAATAATAATTTAATTTATAATCATTTATTTATTTTTCACTCAAGGCACAAACATCAGTGTACCCCTGGCACATGTACGAGTACCTACTAGGAATTCCTGTATCACAAGGGTGGCTCTTGAAATTGAGAAGTCTGGCGACCTCCCAATTTACAGAGAATATGTTAAAGAAGCGCGATAGACATAATGAGATTCTTAATGCTGAATAACTGCTAAATTTTATCATTTTTATTGGGTACAATAAGTATTTCCTGGAAATGAATAACAAAATTCCATGCAATGTTATCGATTATTAAAATCACGATGACTACGTAATAATATGTTAGTAATTAAATAAATAAATAAGTACATAATAGAACATTCTGTTCCGCAACGCACCTATTAGATTAAAAATATTTAACAAGTTTTTCCTTAATACATAAATATGTATAATTGATGTTACAATAAGTTTATTTCTATTTCAACAAACCTAATAGGAAAGTTTTGTCATGAAACTAATGTAAATGCATTTTAATTATCTATAAATCACTACTACTTCTACTATGGGTACTATTGATATTGTTGCGCGCCACAATTAATGCCTAGTACATGGCGACAGTAGTTACCACTAGCGCCATCTAGTATCGAGTAGCGGAACTAGTAGTCAAGACCCTTCTAGAAATTTCGATGCGAGAACTTTCTAGAACATTCCCGAACTTTCGACATCTGGTCGATCGGGGCCTGTATGTACTCGAACATTCTAGATGTTTCTACAATGGAAGGTTCTAGAACTCTCTTTGGCGCTATACAACATGTCCCAAAATTCAACGATAAGCCAGCACCGGAGGATAGACCTGCCCATGACTACTCGGGGAAAAAAAGAAAAAAAATATATATCTCTTTTTTTTTGAAGTTATAAAAAAAAAGAAGAAATTCTTAAAAAAGTGAGACCTTTTATGATATTTTTCACTACCATGACCACACTTTTTTAAATATTTCTGTTATTTTTTTTTATAGGCAACCTGAATAGCACTGCTATCTACCACAATTCTTAAAAAATCCAGAATACCTCTAGTTTTTTCACGTAAATTAATGAAACTTAATTTATTCCCTAAATTTTTTGAAGATTTTTACTTTTAATCAACTTTAACTCATCGTGGTGTAAAAAAAAAGTATGAACACTACTATGGCAAGTTTTTTTATAAATTGACGCAACTAATCAAGATTCCAAAATGGTATAATACTCTAGGCAAACAAGTTAAAAAAAAAAATGTTCCTATTATTTCTAAACAGGGGCCAAATGACGGTCTGGTAATAAAAAGTATTAGTTCTTGGAAAATGTTTAATATTTAAATAAATGGTCAAACAATTTCTCATGTAATTTATTAACATTATAACCAATGTTCAAATTGTTTGCCACCAGCAATAATACATGCACGACATCGCCTTAAAAATGACCGTTTTATTTGTCTTGCATATCTTCTGCGATTAATATGATCCGCAGCCTGACTGATATTTCGACGAAGCTCGTCCAATGACGCAATGGGTTTTGAGTAGACCCTGTCTTTAAGACAACCCCAATAGAAGAAGTCCAGGGGGTTCAAATCGGGTGAACGAGGTGGCCATAAGATAGGACCAAGTCGCCCGATCCAACGCCCTGGATACTCTTGATTTAAATATTCTCGCACAGGGCGGGCATAGTGTGCTGGGCAACCATCATTTTGGAGCCACATGTTTTGGAGATCATTTAAGGGCACGTCGTCTAGCAATTCTTGCAAGTCATTTTGTAAAAAGTTTAAATAACTATTGCCATCTAAGTTTCCTTGTAACTCAAAGGGCCCAATTACTTTTCCATTTAATATGCCGGTCCATAAGTTAACCTTGAATTGATATTGGGATCTGTCTTGTCTCATCAAGTGCGGATTTTCATTGCTCCAACTATGTAGGTTGTGTAGATTTAAATATCCATCTTTCTTGCATGTTGTTTCATCCGACCATAGAATTTTGTCCAGGAATTGGGGATCTTCCCTGTGCCTTTGCAGCATCACACGGCAAAATGTGACTCTTAATGGATAGTCCCGCGGTAACAACGTCTGCACACGCCTGTAATGATATGGGTGAAGCTTGTGACGTTGTAAAATTCGATGTGCAGAACTTTTCGGGATTCCTGTAGCTTCTTCTATGGCGCGTACCGAAGTAGTCGAATCATTTTCTATCTCATTGAGAACTTCTTCATCACGATCCGAACTAGGTCTTCCAGCGTTTCTCCTACTGGATGGCATACGACCCTCCGAAAACGCTTGATGCACATTAATAAACACTCGATAATCAGGATATCTTTGAGCATTTGGGTACCTTTCTCGATACAGTCTGCTAGCAGCGTTAGCATTGCATCGGGTTTCTCCATAGATGAGGTGCATATTTGCGTATTCCTGTGGTGTGTATGGTTGCGGCATGTTGATCGTTAAACAGTCCAAAATGCGCCAGAACTCCAAATCACAAAACTCACAATCGTAGTCACAAAACACACAATCGTAGTCCAAGATAATGCCAGGTCAGTTCAGTTTGCAGATCGATTCCAGTCCAAAAAGCCAAGCCAAAAGTCGTTAGTACGTACGAGAGCCACGTCAGTTGAATACGGAACGGTGCGCAGTAAACAAAGGAGCAGAGCGTACTGAACTGACTTGCTCTGAGAATAATAACAGCTTCTCTACCTGCCCTGTTGTTGTCTCTTTTTAACGTAAATATCTCTGTCTATCTATCTCTCTCTAACTTCTAAGGTATGTATGCCCCATTCAAATTCCTAGAAATTGTAACAAGAACCCACTACCTGCCCTGTTGTTGTCTCTTTTTAACGTAAATATCTCTATCTATCTATCTCTCTCTAACTTCTAAGGTATGTATGCCCCACTCAAATTCCTAGAAATTGTAACAAGAACCCATTTTGGGCACGCAGTGAAAGTGATTACTGTCAACTATAATTTAAGGAATTTGGTTCTTGTTTTGAACTAGTATGGATATAATTTTTTTGTGGTTGATTTTCCTAGAGTATTATACCATTTTGGAATCTTGATTAGTTGCGTCAATTTATAAAAAAACTTGCCATAGTAGTGTTCATACTTTTTTTTTACACCACGATGAGTTAAAGTTGATTAAAAGTAAAAATCTTCAAAAAATTTAGGGAATAAATTAAGTTTCATTAATTTACGTGAAAAAACTAGAGGTATTCTGGATTTTTTAAGAATTGTGGTAGATAGCAGTGCTATTCAGGTTGCCTATAAAAAAAAATAACAGAAATATTTAAAAAAGTGTGGTCATGGTAGTGAAAAATATCATAAAAGGTCTCACTTTTTTAAGAATTTCTTCTTTTTTTTTATAACTTCAAAAAAAAAGAGATATATATTTTTTTTCTTTTTTTCCCCGAGTAGTCATGGGCAGGTCTATCCTCCGGTGCTGGCTTATCGTTGAATTTTGGGACATGTTGTATAAGGCCGAGACGCGCCACGACCGACACAGTTTGGATAAAGCGATCGAAGTGAAAGCATCGAAGCGATATTCAAGTGCGACTTAGAGCGATCAGTAGTGCAATTGTGTTTTGTAATTAGTGTGTTTGAGTTGTAATTAGTGTTGATTATTAAAGTGTCATTTTTTTGGTTATTAAATCGGCAGTTTTTATTGTCACGAACCCGAAGCTCGTAACAATTGGTGTCAGAAAAGGGGATAAAAAATCATGCCGGTTTTACCCAAAGACGACACGGAGGGTATCCGTACCCGGAGTCAACGCCAGCAGGAGACGGACCAAAGGCGATTTGGTGGAGCTACGCCACAGAGGTCGGAGGGCCAGCTACCGACCATGGAGGCCGGCCCGTCCGCAGCAGCTCCAGCATCAGCAGCACCAGATTTGGCTGCTCTGATGTTGATGCTGCAGGAGCAGGCTCGCCGACAGGAGGAACAGGCTCGTCGGTTGGAGGAACAGCTCCAGCGGGACAAGGAGGAACAGGCCCACCGACAGGAGGAACAGGCTCGTCGGTTGGAAGAACAGCTCCAGCGGGACAAAGAAGAACAGACCCGTCGATTGGAAGAACAGCTCAAACGGGATAAGGAGGAGCAGGCGCGCCGTCAGGAAGAGCAGATTTTCCTCATAAAGGACCTTCACGCAACCCTCGGGAAGGACATGAAGGAGGTGAAAGAGAAGGTTACCCAGCATGACAACCGTCTGTCAGAAGCTGAAATTCAGATCAGCAAGTTTAATGACGTCATTGCTGATGTGAAGCAGGAGTTGGGTAACCTTAAACTTGAGGATAGAATCGCAGCTCCCGTAGCTACAACACCTTCGCTACGTGGATTCAAAGTGCCACCGTTCGACGGAACTTCTTCCTGGTCGGCCTACAAAATCCAATTTGAGGCTGTCATGAAGGCTAACGGGTGGAATAAAAGCCAGGCCATGACTGCTCTCACCCTAGGCCTGCGCGACCAGGCCTTAACTGTCCTGGAAGCTCTCGGTAAGGAAGTGACTTACGAGCAGCTCCTCGAGGCATTGGAGGCTCGGTATGGCGACGCTCACCTGGAACACGTGTTTCGTGCGCAGCTCAAGGATCGCGTGCAACGCAGTAACGAAAACCTGCAGCAGTGGGCCCTTGAAGTGGAGAAGCTGGTTCGTAAAGCTTACCAGTCCGTACCTGCGCTTATTGATGGAAACCTGGTGCAGGCATTCATCGACGGCATCCGCGACCTTGAAGTGAGAGCTGCTGTGAGGCTCGGGCACCACGGGACGCTTAAGGACGCCTTGGCCCATGCACTGGAGGTGGAAGCTGTGCGACAGGATCATCGTTCCCATCGCGTCAGGGAGGTTGCAGCGGCTGCAGTTCGCGACCGCAATAAAGGATACAGCCCTAGGTGCTACGGCTGTGGGGAAAAGGGCCACCTTCGATCCAGTTGCCCTAAGCGAACTGCAGAAAGAGAAGTCGACCGATCTTCAGAGGGCAGTGCGGCTAACAACACCGCGCAGCACCAGCAGCAGGGAAACGAGTAATAGCCAGGACTGCGGGGCGGGTGCTGGCTGATGTTCAAAGAGCCCCAAGGATTTCGATCACACAAACCCATGACGGGAACAGCCTTATCATCAAGGGCGAGGTCAACGGAACGCCGTGTAAGCTGACCATAGACACTGGAGCTTCTCGTACGGTTGTCAGTTCCCAACTTGCTAGTCGGTCCCTTGGGGACTCCGCATACAACCGGGAACGCATTAATTTGGTAACAGCCACCGGTCAGCGCATACCCGTCCATGGAGAGAAGAAAATGGAACTGACGCTAGGGAACAGAATCTACCTGCATAATGTCATCGTGGCTGATATAATGGACGATTGCATCCTGGGCCTTGACTTTATGAGGAAGAATTATTGCGAGATTGACGTCAAGCAAGGTGTTTTGAAATGTGGAGAAGAGGAACTTTTCATGGAAGGGGCGTTACCTGGGAATGTGTACAGCCTTAAGAAGATTGTTCTTCCGCCGAGATCGGAAACGATTGTGCCGGTTAGTCTTCCTCGGAATCCTGGGCAAACTCATCGTTGTGTACTCGTGGAAAGGGTAGACAATGACCTTCCATGGAAAGTGGCACGGACTTTGGTCAGAGCCACTGACATCTCAGGGGTACCTGTGCTGAACCTTTGTGATCAGGAACAGATAATAGAAAAAGGCACACTTGTTGGTACTTGCGAGGAAGTGGATTGGTTGCGTCGATGCCAACATCTATCGACTGGGACCCTCAGCAAGGATGCACAAACAAAAGTGACCACACTTTTAGAAGACTGCCGCAGCGCTTTGTCCCAAAATGAAATGGTCAAGGCGAAGAAGATGTTATTCAAGTTCGCCGATGTTTTCTCGTCAAACGAGGCTGACATCGGGAAGACTGGCATAGTTCAACACAAAATAAATACAGGAGAAGAATTGCCTATCCGTCAGCGGCCAAGGAGATTGCCGGTAGCACGTGAAAAAGAAGTGGAAACCATGATTGAAGGAATGGTGAAGGATGGTGTTATTGAACCTTCATCTAGTCCATGGTGTTCACCTGTAGTGCTGGTAAGAAAGAAGGACGGCAGCATGCGGTTTTGTGTTGACTATGATATCGTCGTCTGAACGACGTTACAAAGAAGGACAGCTATCCTTTGCCAAGAATTGATGACTCGCTGGACATGCTTACTGGAGTAAAGTGGTTTAGCACGCTGGACCTGAAAAGTGGCTACTGGCAAGTTGAAATTGATCCTAACGACAAGGAGAAAACTGCATTCTCGACAGGAAAGGGTCTGTGGCAATTTAAAGTTATGCCGTTTGGATTGTGCAATGCTCCGGCAACATTTGAGAGGTTGATGGAACTTGTACTTACCGGACTAATTGGCGATGCCTGCCTGGTCTACTTGGATGACATCATCATCGTAGGCCGCACGTTTGAAGAACACCTTCAAAACCTGGAACGCGTGCTCATGAAGATCCAGAGTGCCAACCTCAAGTTAAGTCCGAAGAAGTGTTCACTATTCAAACGACAAGTTAGCTTTTTGGGATATGTAGTGTCTGAAGAAGGTATCCGCACGGATCCAGAGAAAATCGCCGCTGTCAAGGATTGGCCAATTCCAAAAGACAAGACGCAGGTCAGAGCATTTCTGGGTTTGTGCTCCTATTATCGGCGATTTGTCAAGAACTTTGCAGATATAGCTAAACCCCTGCATAAGCTAACCGAAGAGAAGCGACATTTCTGCTGGGATGAAAGTTGCGACATCGCATTCCAGGAGCTAAAGGATCGTCTGTGCAAAACACCTATTTTGGGGTACCCTGATGCGGGCAAGGAATTTATAGTTGACACTGACGCAAGTGACATAGGACTTGGCGGTGTGTTGTCTCAACGTAATGGTGATCAAGAGGTTGTGGTAGCATACTTCAGCAAGTCATTGTCGAAACCTGAAAGGAACTATTGTGTTACGAGACGGGAACTGCTTGCTGTGGTAAAGTCATTGCAGCACTTTAGCAAATATCTTCTGGGGCGGAAATTCCACCTACGAACTGACCATGCTGCACTGAAATGGCTATTGTAGTTCAAAAATCCAGAAGGACAAGTTGCGAGATGGATTGAACTACTGCAGGAATACGACTTCGAGGTCGAACATCGCAGCGGAAAATCTCATGGCAACGCAGATGCATTGTCAAGAAGACCTTGTCCTGAAAACTGCAAGCATTGTACTAGGCAAGAAAGTAAAGAAGTCGTACCTGTGAGGATGCTCAAGACAGACCTCAGCAACGAGTGGAAGGAAAGCCTACAACGTGCACAGCAGGAAGATTCGGACATCAAGCCGATTCTGGAGTGGATGAAGGCCAGAGCTCCTAAGCCCAGGTGGAGCGACGTCTCAGCAATGAGTTCGACCACAAAAAGCTATTGGGCCCAATGGGACAGCTTGGTGATTCAGGATGGAGTCCTGTGCCGTAAATGGGAAAACGCTCGGGGAGACAGCTGTCATTTGCAAATGGTTGTCCCTAAAGCTCAAGTACCGGATGTTCTACAGCTGTACCATAATGGTTGTTCAGGAGGTCATCTGGGAGTAAAACGGACTCTACTGAAGATACGAGAACGGTTTTACTGGGTCCACTGTCGGGACGATGTCGAGGACTGGTGTCGCAAATGTACAAGTTGTGCAGCTGTAAAGGGACCTCAGACTCGTAGTAGAGGTGCATTGAAATTGTACAATGTTGGTGCACCATGGGAGAGGATAGCCCTTGACGTTGCGGGGCCGTTTCCGGTAAGTGAAAGTGGTAACAAGTATTTCATGGTTGTGATGGATTACTTCACTAAGTGGCCGGAAGTCTTCGCCATTCCAAACCAAGAAGCTTCAACAGTTGCAGATAAACTGGTTCATGAAGTCTTCTGCCGTTTTGGAGTACCTTTGGAGATTCACAGCGACCAAGGAAGAAATTTTGAGTCCCAAATATTCCAGGAAACTTGTCGAGTTATGGGTACACATAAAACAAGAACAACTTCTTACCACCCACAATCGGATGGAATGGTGGAACGATTTAATCAGACACTGGAGAGGTACCTGGCCAAAGTTGTGGAAAATCGGCAACGAGATTGGGACAAGCACATACAACCGTTTTTGTTGTCATATCGAAGCGCTGTTCACGAAAGTACATCGGTGACACCAGCTTTTGCAAACTTTGGAAGAGAATTACGACTGCCTGCAGACCTGATCACCGGAATACCACCTGATGCCCCACGCAGTATAACCGATTATGCGAGTGACTTGCGGAACAAAATGAATGACATTTATGAGCACGTCAGACAATCGGGCCAGCAAATGTCTGAAAAGATGAAAACCCGTTATGACCGTAAAATTAACAATAAATGGTTCGACGAAGGTTCACTAGTGTGGTTGCACAATCCAGTCCGCAGCAAAGGGAAATCTCCTAAGCTTCAAGCTAAATGGGACGGACCGTACCGGATTGTGACAAAGATCAATGACGTAACCTACCGGATACAGAAAGGTGCAAGAGGTACTCCTAAGATCGTCCACGTGGATCGACTGGCGCGTTATTATGGGGCCGATAATGCTCGGGACGAGCATGTCTTAGGAGGGGGCAGTGTTGCGCGCCACAATTAATGCCGAGTACATGGCGACAGTAGTTACCACTAGCGCCATCTAGTATCGAGTAGCGGAACTAGTAGTCAAGACCCTTCTAGAAATTTCGATGCGAGAACTTTCTAGAACATTCCCGAACTTTCGACATCTGGTCGATCGGGGCCTGTATGTACTCGAACATTCTAGATGTTTCTACAATGGAAGGTTCTAGAACTCTCTTTGGCGCTATATAAGGCCGAGACGCGCCACGACCGACACAGTTTGGATAAAGCGATCGAAGTGAAAGCATCGAAGCGATATTCAAGTGCGACTTAGAGCGATCAGTAGTGCAATTGTGTTTTGTAATTAGTGTGTTTGAGTTGTAATTAGTGTTGATTATTAAAGTGTCATTTTTTTGGTTATTAAATCGGCAGTTTTTATTGTCACGAACCCGAAGCTCGTACGTAACAATATTGTATTTGTACATACAAATTATATACAAACTGCTCCAGGCCCCGCGTGGTGTATCATGGCCCAATGCCTCTCACAGAAGAAGCTTGAGTCCCAGCAGTGGGGTCATCATCATCATCTCGTTGGCCTAGTGGTCGCAAGCGCTTGCGACTACGGAGCAAGAGGTCCTGGGCTCGAGACCCGAGTCGAGCCAAGTGTGTTAGGTTTTCCATCTGAAATTTCTCAGTAGCAGCCTGGAGTATGGCTTTGTGTGCAGTTGATGTCAATAGACTGTATAGACTCGCCCCCTTTTACTTGCGACATAAATATAACTGTCGAAATGTGGGTGTATTATATTATGGTCATTTTGCAGAAATATTTCTTCCGTAACCTGGGAGCGATACTGACGTTCGCGATGGTCGGCACGGCGCTCTCGGCGCTGGTCATCGGGTCTCTGATGTACGGCTGCGTACAACTGATGCCGGCGTCACTTGCCACCAGTTTCACCTTCCTAGACACCTTGTACTTCGGTGCGCTGATCTCACCCACCGATCCGCTGACTGTACTCGCAATTTTCTCACAATTGAAGGTAATGTAACATTATCATTTATTTACTTACATTCAACAGCAGTAGATATTGCAAGTAGTCAAACACAGCACCTTTCTTGGAGAAACATCGACTCAAATATTGAAGTTAACGAATAAATTCATTAGCCAAACAAGTTTTAATACTTATCTATGCGGAAATTGTAGATAATGTTGAAAGGTAAGCTATACCTACGTATTGAATAAATTATATAAGAGCAGCTTTATTATTAGTACCTATAGATAATGAGTTTGGTATATTTGGGGTCTTGCCCAAGTAATAACATCCACACAGTACGACCGATTACCCACTTTTTCTTCACTAGTCTAGTGGCACAACTACAAGTGGTGCTTCAAACAGAAATCTAAATATAGGACAGGGCCGGACTATCCACGTAGTAGGCGTAGCAAATGTAACAGGGCCCGCGCTGCGTATTTCCATTCTATACAAGGCCAGAACGCAAGGGTGTGAAACTAATCACGTATGGATTGGAAATCACTTTTACTAAGGTCTTCCAATGTATATAAGAGTAGTGCGCAAATACTCGCATATACTTCGTAGTGACCTATCTAAATATATACTCGCACATCAAATAAATAATCACCTATCAATTTATTGCCATCATTTATATACTTTTTTACATCAAAAATACGACAATCATATCATAAATACTGACTGCACAGCAAATTACGGCGAGGGGCCACCCAGGGTATCAAGAACCTAGCTAACACAAAGGAGCGAGCGCAGGAGAGCGAGCGACATGACTGACAGAAAACGAGAGACAAAACAATAATTGCGAGCGAAGCGAGCGCGAGCGCGACGAGCAGAGCGAGGAGCCAGAATAAAATATTATTTTATTAAACTATTTATCTCAACTCAACTCTTGTCAGGTGTAAGTGAATAAGTGATGTAGTATAGTTTGGAACCAGCGGTGCTATTCTGTAAAAATCTCATCGTGAAAACTTAGGTGAAGTGAGCGTGGAGTGAGCTGTCAATAGTGTCAATTCCTAGCAAAAACAAACTTACTTCGCCTAAGTTTTCCCGGTGAGATTTTTACAGAATCGACCGGCTGGACGCGCGCATACACGTTACAAACTATACACAAGCAGTACGCAAAATTCGTGTATACATTGTAATTGCAGATTTAAAAATATCTATACAAAGTATACGCGAGCAGTTTCCTATGGCTGCGATCTGACCTTGTATATAATGGAAAGACGCGCCCGCGCTTGGACTTGTGTCACTTTTTATTTTATATCTCTTAAACTTTTGAATCTAAATAAAACAAACCAAGTTCTACCAAGGGGAATTAGAATTTGCTACAGGCCCTGCGCTGTCTTTATCCGGCACTGAGATAGGACAATCATTGTAATCATAGACTTTCAATATTATTGATAATGATCATTATCAGCAACACCTTTTAACTATTTACTAGTGATAGATTAGTGGACAATATGTACACTCATGTTAGCTGACTCATAATAATGTGATATTATGGTAAGTAATCGTAAATTCGTTCGTAGTTCGTCAAATACAAAGCTATCAAAGGACATCATTCAATTCGTACCCACAAATTAAAGTGCCAAAAATTAAAGTGAAATATTATCCCGAACATGATAGACAAAAGGACCGTCGTCGCTTGCTGCTCTCATACAATGTGTTTGGTATGGTGAGTTTTGCAAGACATGAAATTCATATTATAATGATTTTCGGTACTTTCAAACTCAAATAGCAGTCAGGAGGTTAATTGTAGATCTATGTTGTAATAGTTAGAAAATGGCTGTTTGGGATGTTAAAAGTTGATAAGTATATTGAAATGTGCTTGAAACACTTGTTATAAAATATGATTTTTGGCATTTTCAATCCCAAATAGCAGCCAGGGGGTTAATTGTAGACTTTCGCTGTAATAATAAAATATGCTCAAGATGTTATTTTCCCATAAGAAAATATTACTTTTTTTCTGGCCCCCACTTTAATTTTTGGGTACTTATAAAATGTTCGATACTTGAATGATGTCCTTTCAAATTATGAATTAAGATAGTATAAAAATGTCAATACTTTCATTACATCATAAAGGGTCATTTACACGAGAAGAGTTTCTCGCCTCTCGAGAAGCGAGAATGTTCATACCTACGAGCATCTTAGGCGAAAATTGTCAGACGATTACTGCACTTACGTATCTACACTCAAAATTATATACAGGTATTTTTTAAATAGTACAATTATGAATTTAAGACACACGAAACTCGTCATGTAATTTTCTCGAACATTGATTTAAAAATTTTTTTTTGTTTACACACACGCTTTTAACACGCGCGATTTTCACATTTCGACATACGAATATCGTACTATATCACTATTTAAAAGAGCCAACTTTTTTTATATTTAACTTCGTCCTTGTGTAAATGAGCCATTATAAGTACTTGGTGCTGTTAAAATGGCTAATAATAACATTATACTGTAAAATGCTGACTTCTTTCGATAGTTTTCGCAGGATATGTATGATAATCGTTTCGCAAGATTTTTTCAAATTCGACTCGTAGCTCCAGAGATTAGCGCGTTGAAACAAAAAAAACATACAAACTCTTGGGCTTTATTATTCTATCAGTGTATATTTTGTCGAATACAACGATATTATCGATGCGATGTGACATTGTATTCGCCATATTTGCCATGTTGATCAGATCTGCTGATTCACGTGTATTTATCTTTTTCTCAAGGTGTTCTCCCATTGTCACACAATCATCAGAAATATGTCAATATTGTTACAGGTGGACGTTAATCTGTATGCGATGATATTTGGTGAAAGTGTCCTCAATGACGCCGTGGCTCTAGTACTGAGCGGGTAAATATGATAACAATTTGCATTGCAATTTTAGCACTGATTTATTGTGTATTTTTTAATGATATCTGCCTCGTTGATCTAGTTACAAGTAGGTAGTCGCAAGCTTTTTATCTCGAAATCGCACAAAGTGTTATTGATTTTTTCATTTAGAATGTATCACGAACAGTCCGGATTCTAAATTTGTGAGTAACAACAGACTCGCCTCCTATTACAGTCGACTCATAACATTACTACTGGCGAAATGTGGATTTATATCATACAGAATTATGCAAAGAATCAATTTAAGACTAAGAGTGCATAAAATCATATTTATGATCCCTTGACATGTGCCTTAGCCTCATGAGCGTACTTGATTCAACCAGAGCCATGTAAACAAACTTTGATTATCTAATCAAAGTAAAGATCATCAAACAGTTATTGTAGGTCGCTCAGCCCGCTATGGAGCGAGCTATGCTCCGAGTCTCTTTGAAGGATAAAATCAGGAATGAAATTATACGGAAAAGAACCGGAGTTACCGACATAGCTTACAGAGTAAGCAAACTGAAGTGGCAGTGGGCTGGCCATGTCTGTCGAAGGACCGATGGCTGGTGGAGCGGCCCCCAGCTAGATGGACGGACGAGCTAAAGAAGGTGGCTGGGGTGGGGTGGGGGGGGGGGGATGCGGAAGGCGGAGGATAAGGTGTTGTGGCGCAGTCTGGGAGAGGCCTATGTCCAGCAGTGGACTGCGATGGGCTGAGTTGATTGATAGTTATTATCTAATAATTAGGTATACTGACTAAACCTGCTTCATTGGTTTGTTTTTATGTTACTAGTGTGACCGTGAAGTAATTTGATACTGAGCCAGACGCCATTTATCAGGATCTTTGTTAATTGATTACTCCATACGATATTTAGATAGGTACCTAAATTGATTTATCATGTCTATATGTATTTAACTTTAGAAAAAGCTATCAACTTGTTGTGTAGATAGTTTTTAATGGCGTACTTATGTATGTGTAGCATTATCAAAATATAGACGCTTATCAACTGTTACATTTTTCTATGTATTGTTACAGAGCTATACAAAACTATGAGTTGAGGTATTCCAATGATGGCGGATTTGAAATCACTGCGTTCTTGGGAGCGATTGGAGACTTCATAGGGATATTCAGTTTATCCCTTCTGGTTGGCGCTCTGTTGGGCTGCTTGACGGCATTGATATCCTTTTCAATATATCTATATTTTTCCTAGAAACACCTAATATTTAGCTGTACAAGGATCTTTTGGCGCATTTCCAAAATCGTAACTACCGCCGCCATCTTGGTTCTTCAATAGGTAACTTTCACAAAACAATTGGGGTTATTCCTTTTATTTACCTCTAAAAATCCACCCTAATGCCAGTGTAAACGGAATTCATAGGCTTAGGGTGGATTCTCGGACATGTGTTTCCGCGTATCCACCTTAGGGTGGATAAACGGAAAAACCGAGCAATTGCACAAAATGTTTACCGACAACACGTTGACAGGGGCAACGTCATTCGAGCGCCAAAAGATTCTTGTAGCGTGTAATTTGAATTTTAGTTGTTGACTTTCATGCATGACTTGGATAAAACAACAAGTGTTAATCGTAAGAGATGACCCCGGAATCTTAAGCGTGACATGTCTGCTGTCTAGTATCAATTATTAGATGTATGACTCATAATGTTACACGTGTTCACTAAAATTACAATTAATAGTAAGGGTAAGGGTCAGTTCACATCGAGACGCAAAACGAAACAATTCGATTTCCTTCTTTGTCATCATCTGCCTAGCCTTTTCCCAACTATGTTGGGGTCGGCTTCCAGTCTAACCGGATGCAGCTGAATACCAGTATTTTACATGGAGCGACTGCCTATCTGACCTCCACAACCCAGCTACTGGGTAATATGATACCCCTTGGTAAGACTGGTTGTCAGACTTTCGGGCTTCTGACTACCCGTAACGACTGTCAAAGATCCACGAATGACAACCGGGACCAACGGCTTAACGTGCTTTCCGAGGCACGGAGGGGTCTCGGTATTTAAAGATGGTCACCCATCCACAGACCTACCGCGGCAAGCGTAGCTTAACCTGATCGATCGACCTGTGCGGCTGTTATTATTTAGCCACGGGCCCCTCGATTTCCTTCTTTGTATACAATTTAATTATATGATTTACGAATGCTTTGTGTGGTCGCCACATGTATGTATTTTGCGTGTAACTAATAGCAATTCTAAACGCCGGTCGCCTGAAGCAGCTTTCGTCCCATCTCTCATCATCATCTGTGTGTTTCTTTCCTCAAAAGACCACTTCAGACACTAATCTACATGGTCCTCACATGATCTGACCAACATTATGTCTGGACTTAAGAGACTGTTTCGGTGTTTCTTCTTAGAGTAGTCGGATAGGAAACACCGACCTGATCTAGTTTTTATAAACCTACTTATGAAAATAAAAGCATTAATCGCGTATCGGTGTGTACTGGCCCTAATAACGTGTATAGATAAACGCAATGACTCCTTAACCAACGAGTACATGACGAAGTTCACTCACGTGCGTGAGTGGCCGCTGCTCGAGTCTGCACTCTTCGTGCTCATGTCGTATGCGGCCTTCCTCATCGCTGAAGTCTGCGAGTTGACAGGTAACGTAGAAGTTGATTGAAAACTCTTTCACAGACGGGATGTTAAAAGACCCAGCTATCCGTTACATCTCCGTCTGTACATCAAACTAAGCTTAGTTTACTACTAGTACTTAGCTAGTTTGAGTGACATTTATGTTGGGAAACGACGGATTTTTTTTGTTACGCGCGCTAAACATTGTGTTTATGGGTGCATGCAACGGTACAAGAGTTGTGGGGGTATCTAAAGTTACGTAAAAAATGAACTTAAGTTACGTTAAAAAATAATACTTTGATCTTCAAAGCCCAGTAAAAAAAAAAAACACAATGACGCGAGTGTGTGAAGTGACTCTCGGCTTCATTAAGCGTCTTTTTACACCCGTTACGTCCCGCGATATCGACTATACAGGGTTATTGGTAAAACATTAACAACCTCTTAAGAGTTCATTGTACTCATCATATTGAACAACTTTTACTATGGGACCAAGCAGAAATCGCGATAAAAAAAATCTGCTGTTTCCTATATTTTAGCGAGTTATACGAATATAATGTAGGGAACAGCTGGTTTTTTTTCGCGATTTCAGGTTTAGTCCCATAGTAAAAGTTGTTCATAATGATGAGTACAATTACCTCTTAAGAGGTTGTTAATGATTTACCTATAACCCTGTATACCTACAAAATGGGGGTTTTACTGGGGATATGTGTAGCAATTCAATTTTGTTTTACAACATCCACCGCATGATGTTTCTCAGAATTCGAGACGGTAAACTCTTTTGTGACTTGGTACACGATACACGAGTGCCGATAGTTCGTTGATTAAATGGAAAAAAATGACATTTCTTGCTAAAAAAAATTAGCAAGAAATGTCATTTTTCCATTTAATCAACGAATTATGTCTCTGCTGCTCGGTCTTCCAAAGCATTGTCGCAAATCTATCGTGTTCAATGTCTTGTTGTGAGAAAACGTGTGAGTAAAGTCGCTTAACATTCAACAACATAAATAGATAAATGCAATACGTGAGAAAATTCACAATTATACTCCAGAATTCATATAAATCTATGAAATGCGATTAATGCGAAGAGTATTATTTTTAGCCTAGGTACATTATTTAGTTCAGTTGCCAATATAAGGAAATGAAACAGGATGTCTAAATTGCATTGCGGCTTAGTAAGTCGCACTTCCGCTTGATTGAATGAATAGGTAAAATAGCGAACCATAACAAACTGGACTTCGCCCCACAATCCACAATCCTACTGTAATTAAAAACTGACCAAGTGCGAGTCGGACTCGCACACGAAGGCTTCCGTACCACAAGGCAAATACGCCGAAAAAATACGTCTTGTTGTATGGGAGCCCCCCTTAAATATTTATTTTATTTTGTTTTTAGTATTTGTTGTTATAGCGGCAACAGAAATACATAATTTGTGAAAATTTCAACTGTCTAGCTATCGTGGTTCTTGAGATACAGCCTGGTGACAGACAGACGGACGGACAGAGAGCGAAGTCTTAGTAATATGGTCCCGTTTTTACCCTTTGGGTACGGAACCCTAAAAATGAAGTAATGAACAAAACCAACATTGTTATTCATGATTTCAAGCCAAAGTTAAAAAGCATAACGGTGAAAGAAATCTTTTGTCGCGTCTTATCAGTTCGTTAGGGAGTCAAATACTCGGTTGGTATACAAATTGCGGACTAACCTAGTTCGGTTTGTGATAATAATGGTGTCGTTACTAAAGTAGGTATTTCTTTCTATTCTGCGGTAAAGTAGACAACGCTGCGGTCGCCGCAATTAAAGCGTACCGTTGTTGTAGGTTTTATGGTGGACTTAGAAAGTTTATGATCTAACTAAAGATATTGTAGATATAAACATTTATACGAGGACTCTTTTTCCGGTAAATAACTATCCTCTTATAGAACCGAACTGAAGAAAAGACATGAGTCGCCTTGTTAACACATATCTACTTCTCAGTGAAAACGAAACGATCAATATTTGGCTGTTGATATTCTTGTAAGAGATACATAGTTATCTCGTTACCTTAGTTAGTACCTATCTATTTTCTATAGCAAATGTTTAACTTAAATAGAGTTAAGGTGAATGGGTAGTTGTTGAGACCGCGAAATTCAAATTTTCTTACGTTTTTTGCAATTTGCAGGTCATTGCCAGGTTGTATCTTGATCAAAATATGATTCGCGACAATAACAGGTACATATTTAGAGAATTATAATCATTAGAATCATTAATACATCTTTGTCAGTTAGATTTCTACCATTAACACTTCTCCATAAGAGATTGGTGGTAGAAATCTAACTTAGAAAGGTATATTAATGATTCTAATGATTATAATTCTCTAAGTATGTACCTGTTATTGTCGCGAATCATATTTTGATCAAGATACAATCTGACACCGACCTGTAGATTGCAAAAAACATAAGAAAATTTGAATTTTGCGATCTACCGACTACCACTATCCATTCACCTTACATACAGCATAAATTCAACATTTAGGTCCATTTGCTTGCACCCCAAATCACCAAATAGGTACCTACATGTAACGCTAAACGAATTTAAAACATCGTTCTGACTATTTTCAAACGATGAAAGAAACAGCACGATGGCGATATTTGAAATACGTTTTTCGCGAAATGCATATATATTTTTGCAGGGCATTGGCGGTCCGAGGGAACATGTTGGCCCGTAGATTCTCTCGTTGTTCGGACCAAGTCAAAATCACACTGTTCAAGGCGTTTTGTCAAGGTCTGTACGCGGGGGGTCTATGGGTCAGCTACACCAAAAGATCGCTAGATGTCCTGCGCGTCCAATACAACAATATTTTTAGGATGCTGTTGAAACTGCCCCGTTTCTGTAGCGCATCAGAGATGTTTGCTCAGAACCGAACTGACGGCTTCCATGCAGTGATTCGCAAGAAAGTCGCATCACTGATGCGTAGAATGCGGGTCAGCGACAATAGCATCCTAAAAACAGTGGTGGAGAGTCCTTACTCCCCTTTTCTGAGGCATTATGTGGGGAGAATGGTCAGGTAGCTTGTCCCATGCGTTATCGTTCTCTGCACATCCTGCCTCAGTCACCTACTGCTTGCTATTCGTATCCTTGTTTATGTACTACTAACACTAGTTATAAGATGTACTAACAAAATGGACTATTGTTGTCTGATATAAATAAATAAATAAAAAAAAAAAATATATATATATAGTGATTTGTGGTTCAAGCGGCCCATAAACGTAGAAGAGCTTTTCTTTTTCTCTACCCTAATATTATTATAATAATTTAAGTAAGCCTTTTTTCAGGTGTGGTGGCGGTCCTATTCTGCGGCATATGCCAGGCTCACTACACGTACAACAACCTCTCGTCGGACTCCCGCAACCGCACAAAGCAACTGTTCGAGCTGCTTAACTTCTTGGCAGAGAACTTTATCTTCACATACATCGGCGTGTCTATGTTCACCTTCCCTAAGCATCACTTCGATCCTTGGTTTATCTTCGCTGGATTTGTATCCTTTTGAAACTTGTGTTACAAGAATCTTTTTTCGCCTGAATGACAAGGACAGGGGGGCGTTGTTGGTAAATTGTCACTGTCATTGTGTATTGTCAAAACAAGATGGCGGCGTTAGTTCCGACTTTAGCCACGCGCCAATATAACTTTGTAGCTTTGTATCGTAATCTAGCTGTGCTAACGGCTCCGACCGCTTGCATTGAAACCTAGTCTGAGAAACTGTCTCGACTAGGCTTGGGTTCGATTCCCAAATTTGGCATAATATTATTGGATTTTTCCATCATGCATATCTAAGCAGTAACCCTGATGCAGGATTCGTGACTCAAAGGCGTGATGTAAAGGTGAGTATAGGCTAGAGCATTTACTTGTAACATAACATCGAGGCACTCAATGTGTCACCCTTTCACGAACCGAACAATGAGCACAACCCTGGACATTTTGTTACAACTTGATTTAGCAAATAATCAAGCGAATTTGTGTAACATTTCATCGAGCAAGATCACGCGAGCAGATCCGACATTTCAAATAAAAAGTAAAAGCAAAACAGAAAGGAACGTTACAGTTAAAATGCTCATACGCAGTGAGCATTACTTCGAACGCCATGTCGAGCATTCGCAGGCACGTTACATTATATGGAAATGCTCGAGAAAATGCTGTAGTATACTCACCTTTATGTTAAGTGTAGCCTGACAAAATATATAGGTGTGAATTGAAACTAAAAAATCACATGAATCAGACAACTGATTCTCAAGTTAACATATCAATTGTTATCTTGTAATTTTTATTGGTGTCGAATTGAAATGAATCTCACTTTATGTTACTAATAGACCGCGATTTGTAGATTATACGATTAGGTTTGATAACAATAAGTCCTGTTACTGAATCTAGGGTCTGAATCGTTTAAATTCTGTTTATAGAATATGTTGCTACCTGCCGTGTAAGCAGTAAGAGGAAAATTAAATATTTATCAACCGGCTATCATATTGCAAGGAGGAAAAGATTGCTATGGAAACATACCTACTGTTGTACACTTGGTTTTACCAAAACCACACCTCATTAGGTTTAGGGAATTGCCCTCTGAAGTTTTGAAATAATCGCTATAATAGATCTATTTCTGTGCTCACTCGCGAGAAAAATGTTTCGGACATAAAATAAACTGTGCGTCAATTCGATAATACGCGTCATCATCAAATCTATCATACTACTTGTGGCACGACCTAACTCTTAATCTAATCTATTTTAAATCTAATCTCAAGAGGGGCTATAAAACCAGTAACTACCAGCTTAGGCTGCCAGCCTCTTGTTATTTATTCCTCAATCAAATTCTTTGATAACGTGCATGTTTTTTGTAAACATTACCTCAATTTCTCCTACAAGCTCAACTGCAAAAATATCCAGAATGTAGATACTTAGATATAATTATGCTGCTTGTGTGTATTTCATCATGCGTCTGCTCTCTGTAGTGTAAACCAACTATTTGTTTAGGTCTGTAATCGAAGTCGCATTCCAATGCGCAAGAGCCAATAATGTCGTGGAATTTTCATAAACATAAGAACAATTTTTATAACTAATGAGAGCAAACCTTTTACTTATTTATTTATATAGACATTATGCACAAGTAAAACAATACTGTACCAAGGCGGATTTAATGCCTGAGGCATTTTCTACCAGTCAACCTTAGGGTAATGCAGAAATAAAACATGGAAGATTGGCAGGTGCAATATAAGGGATAGATAGATATGTAACAAAATAAAATATTTCTTTCTTTTATTAATTTTCTGGTCATCAAAACTGATAATATTCCTAAGCCATATACAGGTAACTTCAGTCCTCGGGCGCGCCATCAACATATACCCACTGTCGTTCCTACTGAATCTCGGACGCAAACCACCGATACCAATGAACTTTCAACACATGCTGTTCTTCTCAGGTATTGTAATTTAAATCTTATGTAAAGGGTCATAAAAGTCACATGCTTCTCGCTTGTATCTGTAGGCAGATTAAAAATTTCAGTGCCAAGTAAAACAATCAGGTAATAAATAGTACCTTGGTCACTTATAAGTTCACACTTTGTTCTTAGTATCCTAATTGAGTACCAATCACATTGGGTAAACTTTCAGAAATCGGAAGTAATTGAAAAAAATGTCGAAGTAGCCAATACATAACCGAGAGACTACGTTTCCTATACTTACGAGGGCAAGGTGAAAAGTTCTCGGTCTCACAAAAATGGCATTCCAATTAGCAAAGATTTATTTTTCCCGCCTGGGTGCACGTGTCATTAATTCGTATAACAAGTTTCAACTTTTTCTCACAAGTAGTTTGCTTACACGAATTTTTGTAGTTGATGTCTTGCGTGTTTTTTGTTAAAATGTATAAACTTGAATATCATAAAATTCTTCTTCTTGCTTTCATTCACTAACAGACCACGCACAGCCTAAACCGCTGGGTCTAGAAGCACTAAATTATGCACAAGTGTTCCTTTTTTAACAAAGGTAAAGATTTTTGAAAATATATCCTTTATAGGGGTTAAATGAAAGTTTGTATGGAAGTTCGTAATTTATGCCGATGGGCACACAGCTTGTACCTTACTAATACCTACGAAAACATTACATTTCTAGGTCTTCGAGGTGCAATGTCCTTCGCCCTAGCCATTCGTAACACAGTGTCGGAAGCGCGGCAGGCCATGTTGACGACTACTTCGTTGATCGTGATTGCGACTGTGGTACTACAGGGCGGAGCCGCCACACATGCGCTCGCCTATCTACGTATACCTACTGGGTATGTATAAAAAAAATGAATCGCACATTACCACGATAAAATAATGTTATTGGTTAAAATTCTCCAAGGAATTCAATGTTAAATTACCATGCACATACGCGTTTGGACGTGGAGTTGCGGAACTAGTCTAGTCCGTTATACAATTCAATGGTAAATTCGCGTTATAAACTTTGACGTGCATGCTACCGTAATGGATTTTTTTTTTTTTATTAATTAAATTATTAGTGATAAGACTTTTATCTGCTTGATACAGGCCTGTGCAGGATTCTTTATTGTCTATTACACAATTAGTGCACATCAAACTATGTAGCCTAGCCTTGCAGAAAATGTACCGAACATGGTTTATTTCTCCTCTTTATCATTACAAATCTGTTAGTTTTGAGACAATAAACTGAACGATAACTAATCATTTGCAGAGAATCATCAGGCAGCGACGAAAATGACGCTCTACCATATCGGGATGTCAGAAGCGTAAGTTTTTACATCACCCTGTAAATACTGTGAATTAACCTTTAGGTTGCATAAGAAACTTTGAAACACTTTGTAAAGTAGTGCTGAAATTACACTTTTTTCTACTAGTAGTAGACAAAATCATTCACACTATCGATCGGCAAAACAGTTTTCTTAGTATGCATTTCGTTCATATACAAACATTTGTATTTGTTAACTCTTAACGACCTGCTAAAATATTTTCACTTCTGTTTTGTTAAAACATTTTCTTTTTTCGAGATGTATTGCAGCAGGCAAAGGGTTTAACAGTAAACATTTTCCTTCTAGTTAAAATGAGTACCTACGTCAACAGCTTATTAACAAATCGTACAGTACAATAATTTCTTTGTTGCTTTCCCTTGTATTTCCTTTATTTTCAAACGCTGCTTTCTGTGTGCCTTATTTTTCTGTTATAACAATCTTTTAACTTCCCCTACTTCTATTTTCAACTTATACTATATTAGCAAATTAAATTATTCGAGTATTAAGTAACGTAAATGACGACACATTTAAGATTTTTATAAGGACGATCGCCAAAAACAAGTAATTGTCCCAATCGATGCAATATTTATGCTTTTTCAAACAATTTATCAGGCATGAATGGATAAGTTTATACAAAATATTACCAGGATCACATTAGTCCTCACTTTTAATTATTTTTTATGAGTTTATGACTTACATATAATTTTGGATTTAAGTACGTACATGGCTAAGCATATGACTGAATGCTGTTATAAAAAAAAGAATAGCCTAAGTCGCTTCATGTAAATTCAGCAAAGATGCACATTAACTAATATCCTTTAAGTAAATAGTTGGTATCTTTGTAATATTTTGTATATAACAAGTACATACTAAAGGTCATCGGAGCACTGTAGGGCAGCCGCAGACGCGCACGTATCATTGGCTCGTATTGAACATAACGCACGTTAGAAGCGTGTGGGTACGGGCAAGCATGTGATTAATAAGACATTATTGTGGCAGCTGTACCAGGCCACGGACTCTGCTGGACCGGTACGTATTCATAGCGCTATGTTTGCACTTTACTGGAGCTTTGGATGTTCATACATCGCGCTTTCCATTATCTCGCAGTCGTTTCTCAACCTTTCAAAGTTTTACGTTTACCCGTGGTTAAGGGTTTATGTTAAATAACCTTACAAGTTTACCAACATCTCGCTTTACTAACATGACAAATTACATGTCGTCATAATACTATTTTCTAAGCAAGAGTGAGCTCCACAGTTTGAGAAACGGTGATTCGAAATCTTCTTCAAATACTATAACTTGCTTAGCTATGTCATCTTAAAAAATTACCTCAGTTGAGCTTGAAAAATGTCTTTGGAGAAGATCTCAAGTTTTTACTTTTAGTTACAGGGATTCATATCATTACATGAGTATTACACTATATCAATGTTATTTTTGTGTATCTATCTTTATGTCATGAAGTCATGAATGGAGGATAACTATGAAATTACTAAACTGCAACTATGGTTCATAACTGAACACAGATTTTCCTTTATAAAATAAAAAAATCGCCAAGAATGTTTATAAGAAATATTTTGTACAGTTAGGTATTATCATAGAATATCCTCCTTACATAAATCGTCCTCTAAAGGGCCATAGTTCTGGCCTTAGCGTTTCATTAACACGTAACTAAAACTGTTTTGTTATTCAGCCCGCTGACATAGGTTTCGGCCTACGTAACATGGACTCAACGCAACCAGCCAGTTGTGACAGGGCAACAGTAAGACTAATCAATACATGCACGCATTACAAATTCTGCACGAGTCTTACTAAAACATACATACTAACCAAACAGAAGTTTTATGTATCACATTACGTTTTTACACCTTATATGCATAGGGATTGTCAGCACATTTCTGTACTTTTAACAATTTTCTAACATCTTTTTAACTTTCTAAGTTACAAACAGGGTTTCAGGGACAGTTTGCAATAATGCACCGTGACTGTAAACATTTTTGGCAATAATTTTCAATTAATATTTCTATAGTTACTAACACTATTTTCATAGGGATTGTCAGCACTTTCCTTATTTTTAACAAATATCTAACATCGTTTTTAACTTTCTTAGTAACAAACAGGGTTCCAGGGACAGTTTGCAATAATGCACCTGGGCTGAAAACATTTTTGACAATGTTTTCAATGAATATTTCTATACTAAAATCACTATTTCTATATTCTGGAATTTTCACGCACCTTAGTGAATTATGAGCAAAATAAATGCAGATAAAAAATATAAATGTAGTGTTGTGTCGTGCATGAAATTTACTTTTACTTTATTGCTTTGTTTGGTTTCTTTTAATATCTAGAGAGGCCGCATGGTAGTTAAATGGGCTAATGGAGCGAAGGAAGTGATTATGCCTTGGGAACTAAACGGTATCGAAGTATGTTAATATTTTTTATTATATTACTATTTAAGTATATGGAATTATTTACCACTCACATGCATGAAATACATGAGCATTATGCAAATAACAACACATCCATGCATGTATTTGGTCAATGTTAATAAATTAATATAATAACTTTAGTGGTTCTTGGATAGATGAGAAAACTACTTTGCATTGTAGGTACCTGCACCCTTCGTTATACGTGTTTTTAGTCAAGTTTACACTCAAAGTACCATTCAATGTAATTATTATCAGTTTATTTTTTTAATAGTTCACATTGTTTCATCATTTTAAAACTCACTTATCCAAGTGCCACTATATTTATATTATAATATAATACATGTACAGTTTTATAGTGTGTCTTTAATTTTACATGCGGTATCAAAACGTGTAGTTCTAACTTCTATGCAGTTTGTTGCCATTTATAAACTTGCAAAAAATAACAAACTAAACATTAAAAACTTTTGATGCCAACTTGTAAATTATAATTGGTATTTACAATAAAATCCTGGACTATTTTAATTGCGATTGAAAATTATGTGTGTTGTTGTTTTCTAACATTGATTTCAGTCTTATAAAGGCCGTAAAGAAATATTATACTCGTTGTATTGTATATTTAATTAACCTTTCTTCAAGCATACTATGGTGACTATAAATTATATTTAATAGGTATCGTTGAAACTTCTTATAAGCCTTTATGTATGTATGTTTCCGTGATGTACATATTATATTTTCCATATATTTATATGACCTACTTGTATATCCGAAATTATATCGATTTTTCGCCTCTGCAACGTCAGGATACGCCCCGCGACCACGGCGATGGTGCTACTGGCCAGAAGGCTCGTCTCGCGCGGCTGTGGGGTGCGGTTGACTCTAAACTGCTGAAGCCACTGCTTACCCACGCGCGCCCTCCACTGACTGAGACCCTGCCAGGCTTCATGAGACCTTTGGCGAGGGTACTAACCACTACTCATCAGTATACGCAAGGGGTAAGTGCAGTTTTAAATTGGTATCATACGAACTTTTATAACTACTCTAATACCAAGTCCAATAGAGGTGTCTTGTCCCTAATAGACATGATTTGGAAATTAATATTAAGCTCTGTCTCACTCAATCTGCCTAGCCTTTTTCTCAACTATGTTGGAATCGGCTTCCAGTTTAACCGAATGCAGCTGAATACCAATATTTTACATGGAGCGACACCACAACCCAAAGGGGTAAGACTGGTTGTCTGACTTTCCGGCTTCTAACGACCCGAAACAACTATCAAGAATGACAGCCGGAACCAACGGCTTAACGTGTTTTCCGAGGCCCAGAGGAGTCTCGGTGTATAAACATGGTCACCCATCCACGAATAAACCGCGGCAAGCGCTTAACCTGATCGACTCGTTCGGCTGTTATTATTTAGCCACGAGCCCGTCAATCTTGACCTGTCTCATTTGCATTTAAGTCCAACAACACTGGACCGTAATAACTAGAAGTGAATAGTGCAGACCTTTGCCCAACAGTGGAATGCTGTCAGCCTGCATCATCCCACTGCTGCCAGTCGCTATTATTGGACTACGTGGATACGACTCTCTTCATATGTCCTCAATACATTAATGACTAAAAACATACTTCAATATTTAAACTAACTTTAAACAGTACACTCTGTGTTCACAGGATAACTCGCTGCGTAGAACTGACTCTGATTCAGACTTATGCATCGATGAACAACATCCTATCCCCACGAGCATCGACCCACAGGTAAACTTCCCAATGTAAACTTTACGTTGTAATTCTGTAAGCTATAAATAAAATTATCGTCAGGCTTTACATTTTAAGCTTCCAGTTTTTTTTGGCATGTCGAAATCAATGAGGTTGTTACAATAAAAGAAAATGAGATTGTCAATATATGTTTATGACTAAGTGTACCTATATTTGTTTATTTATTCCATGAATAATAAAAACAATTCTCTTAATAGTATATTTTTCTCGCCATTATTTTAGTTAATACTTCTGTTTATTTTACTTATAATATTATATATAAGTACGTATTTGTTTATAAATATTTCATATATTTCCTTTTTTTGGTTGCAGCTATCGATTAACGTTCGGAATGGATATGGGCATGTTTGAGCTTTGTAGCATTAGTGATCCACGGCTGTGATATTAAAATGTGCTCTAATAGCATAGAAAAATTTATGATTAATAGGAAATCCCTTTTTAATTATTGCACGCAGCAATTATGGCCAGGACTGGTGGACACAAGGATTTCTGTGGAAGGTATCACTGGTAGCAACATCTAAATACTGACATGTACCTATTGACTACTTTGATTATTAAATAACGAAATTAAAAATTTTGTGCCACAAATTTTGTATAAAATAATTATTAACCATTTAATGTCTTTTTCTGCGCAAATATAAGATTTTAACTGTTTATAACACTTTACAATAAGCGTAGTCACTCATTTCATACGTAAATTATAGGATACAAAATATTCGGATATAAACAGTTAAAGTGTTAGTAAATTAGTGTTGTTATGGCCAGTGTGTGCTTAAATCGTAATGTTAACACGAATTCACTATCTGGGTTTATTATGAATTTGTATTTTAATGTGATAATTATGAGACATGAATGTAAGATCTGACCATAAACACTCAAATCCATAGCTGCAATGCAAATATTATAAAGTTTTAGGCTCGGGAGTCGTATACAAAGCACTCCCGATATATGTAGGTAATGCAATTTATTTTCTATTTATAGCAACATTATTTCTTACTTACTAGAAAGAGAAAATATATTATGTTCCATTAAATTTTTTTTTGCTGTCATTTGCAAGCTGAATTAATCGCGTGGTCTTTTTAGCACTCTGTTCCTTGAATGTAACAATACCTGTAATTTAGATCACCAAAATTTCGTACTCCTTTCGTGAAAGCGCGACAACTATAGTTCGTTTTTTAATCCCAGATACTAATTTGACATTTAAGTCTGTTTGCGTTTTTTTAGTATAGAAGATTGACATTACACCTGTCAAATTGTTATCTGGGCAGGGTTTACAAAACGAACTTTAACTTCACTTAAGTTTATCTACATGATAAAATATCGCTTCTTTTACGAACTCACTCTTTCATGTTAAACAATCTAGTCTACTATTATGTACCTACTTACTGAATATTGTAAAATTAATGTCGTGCTTGTTTTAAACAATTTGATTAAGATCTTTTTGTTGACCATCAAATGGGCAGTTTATTTAAGTTGCTGGGAAAGGGTAGTTAATCTTATTGTGTTGAGTTACTTTTGAGTTTTTTTTTTGTATGAGTCCGTAAGTACCTACAGACTTCATACTCCGTGATTGTATTGAGGAAATGAAATTATTACTTACACGTAAAACTAAAAAGGTTTCTAAAACCTGATCATTATATTATCTAAAATTAGATCTTATGAATTGTTACTTTGCATTTCATGTTGGATAACTGCTATATATTTTTAATAATGTCGTCTTATTTATACTGCTTTTAGTCGACTCATATCATCATATTTATACATTACATAGTATTTTACTGATTAAATTAATTTGATCTCAGATTGTCAGGATTAAAAGGTAACAAAGAATTCCGTATTTTTCAAAATTGTATACTGAATGTTAATGTGTCCTCATTGTTTTGTGTAAAATACATCTGCTTCGTTTTAAAAACTTAGCAAATTGAATTTCTTTATGTGTATTAAATCTGACCTTAAAACTTGATTTTCATTTGTTATTCCTATAAGTATCAATCAACTCTACCTACCATCTGGTGGGTAACACCTTCCCCAAGTTGCTCCACTAACTCCTCTGGTTTTACGTTCTTTTTTCTCTACAAAACCTGAATTTTAAATATTAATATATCGTTTATTAACCAATTATAGTAATCATACATTTCCTTAAAACTAATACTAATCATAAAAAATAAATAACTATAAACTCCTAAAATTACAGTAATTTTTATTTTTTAACTTGTGGACAAAATTACGTCGAGCCTGTGGTGGAGTACTTGAGTTTTAAACTATTTTAATTTTTTTTATGTATTGTAATTTAATTATTAGGTACATTTGTTTTGAAAATTAAAAGTAAAAACAAAATCACACTAATATTATAAAGGCGAAAGTTTGTGAGTGTGTATGGGGGTGTGTGTGTGTGTGTTTATATGTTTGTTACTTCTTCACGCTCAAACGGCTGGGCCAATTTTGATAAAATTTTGTATGGAGGTAGCTGACACCTTGGATTAACATATACTTTTTATTCCGATATTCCCACGGGATCGACATTTACGCGGGTGAAACCGCGTGGCGCAGCTAGTCTAAAATAAAATTAAAAACAACTAAGTACATATGTTTGAAATAGGATGTAAGGGTTTGGGAGGTAGTCTGAGAGTGAAGGTATGAGTGAGGTAGTGAGTATAACTTTGGGTCTTTGGGTATACACATTTCCTAGTTACAGACACTGGCATTATGTTTAATAACAAAGTAGTGTAGGAATCGTGAAATATTATGGTATAAATAAAACATAATTGATTTAGAACTTATTATTTATTATATTTAATACCTAAATACAAATGTAGAAAAGCTACAAGTCATGAGTTGAGTTCTTCACTGATTTATGAAGGAGTGTCAGGGCCAATTTGTTTCTTAAGAGTCTGTCTAATCTGTTCAGTAACTTGAAACTTGGGGCCATGTCCTGGTACAATCCAGTCAGCTAAATCAGCTACTTTTGACCTGTTCTTCATTTGCTGCACTGGATCCTCACTCCCTGCCTCCAACCAAATGCTGGGATTTTGAACATCTTCAAATCTTTCAAAAAGGTCTCCTGGAAACATTAATTATTGTTACATTACCTACACCTATCCGTTTTAACTCCTGAAAAGTCCCAGTTTATTTATCTGGCAGATAATCAAACAAATACTGTTCCATTTGAGTAGTAAAATATTAGATGCCTATCAGGGCAGTGCGAAATAAGCTCTACATCCTAACTTATGTATATATATATTTACATATCCATACTTTTTTTTTCGGATGGGAAATCATCAAATGACTCCTCCCGCTCTGGGTGGAGCGGAAGGGAGTGTCAGACTCGTACTGACTTATGTTCCGGGCCAGCGGTAACCCTTTCGGACAATCCCGCTGACCCGGCAGGCTTCAGCCCTAAGAGGGCCCCTCCTCGATGCTAAAATCTCTTTGATGCGCGTGGAACACGTTCGCGCCGTCCGGCATGGGCCTGGTCCTGATCGGACGGTGAGCTACCCATTACTCTCCGCCCGCAGGCCCGCGCCTGCGGTGGCCGGGAGTCGTCACGCGGCTCCCGACGCCCGGAGCGTCTCCCGCGGCGGCTGGGACGGGAGGCTCTCTCTCTGAGCCGTCCGGCCACCTCCTTCGCTAGCATGACTGCTTCGCAGGAGGCCGTGTGCTCCACCGTATCTTCTGGGCGATCCTGGCAATGGTGACACCCGGGCGTTTCCTCCCGCCTGACGGTGTGCAGGAACCTCCCGAAACTTCCGTGTCCGGTGAGGACCTGCGTCAGGCGGTAGGTGAGGGCGCCGTAGCGCCTCTCTAGCCACTCCTCAAAGAGGGGTCTTCTCGCCTCTATCGCGGCGTGCCCTGCGCTGGGTTGCGATAGTCGCTCTTTCCATGCCGCCATGAGATCGCGCCGGAAATCCGTCCGCTCCGCAGCGATTTGCCGCGGAAGCGGAGTTTCCCCCCGGCGTAGTGCCTCCGCGCGCCACCCATACAGGCGCGCGAGGACTATCGCCTCCAGATCCCATGGCGGCAGTCCGACAAGGGGGCTTGCCGCCTCGCCCAGTTCCAGTTTGGGGGCCAAACGTCGGAAATGCTCGACAAAGTTCCACCGGCTGTCGAGGACGAGACCCAGGTATTTCATCGTCGTCTCGACGCCGATGTGAACCCCTCCTACCGTTAGTTGGGATCCCGATGGTGGCGCGCTCCGGGGCCCATGAAATGACATGGCCTCGGACTTGTGCAATGCCACCTCGAGACCCAACTGCCGGATCCTCTCCACGACTGTTGCAATCCCGCGTGTCATCGCGTCGGCCGCCGCCTGATGCGACCTCCCCCGCGCCAGGACCAGCGTGTCGTCAGCGTAGCAAACCACGCTGACGCCATCAGGGAGGTCGGCCCGCAGCACCCAGTCATAGCCGATGTCCCACAGGAGCGGCCCCACAACCGATCCCTGCGGGACACCGCCCGACATCTCTCGCCGGCTCCACTCCCCATCGCGACCGGGGTAGATGAAGGCTCTGTCCGTCAGATACGCCTCGACTATTCGACGGAGTTAGGGCGGCACCCAGTGATACCGGAGTGCCTCTACAATGCAGCTCCAGGGCAGGGTGTTGAACGCGTTGGAGATATCGAGTGACACCGCCACGACGACCCCACCCCGGGACACCGCGTCCCCCGTCGTGAGGGCTCTCACGCGCATGATGGCGTCCACCGTCGAGCGCCCCTTGCGGAAGCTAAACTGGCTGTCCGAAAGATCCAGCCCCGTCCTCACCAGGTGCCCGACGAGGCGGTCCGCAATCACTCTTTCAAAGAGCTTGCCGACCTCGTCGAGCAGCACGATGCAGCACATATCCATACTAATATTATAAATTCGAAAGTAACTCTGTCTATATGTTAACTTTTCACACCTAAACCACTGAACGGATTTCAATAAAATTTGGCAGAGAGATAGATTGCATCCCTGGGAAGGACATAGGATAGTTTTTATCCCGATATTCTCACGGGATCGACACTTACGCGGAAAAAAACCGCGGGGTGCTGCTAGCTTTCATATAAAAATCAAATTCGTAAGGGTGGTATTCACTGTATACATACCGACAATGGCCACTGTTGTAGCCTGCATAGATGTGACAAGTACAGTAACATCAGATAGTGTGTGACCTGGTGTAGGAATGACTCTCACATTCTCATCTATTCTAAGTTCTTCGCCTGAAATTAAGATAAGCATGAACAAGTGCTCTAAAAATTTTATAATTAAAATGTTATTAGGTATAGAAGAATAATGGCCCAATACACAAACACCACTTTTAAGTTGCTGATAAATGTTATGCTATCTGACTATCTCTGTCACTTTATGGTGTATTGAAGAGATAGAAAGACTTGAAGAGCAACTTTAAAGTTAAGTGACACTTGAGTATTAGGCATAAAATAAATGTTACCTTTATCAAAAGGATGCATGTGATATTCATCTTGAAATGAAACACTGAAGCCGACAATGTGTTTAGCCATCAAAAACAGGTTGTTATTACCAATGTGATCTGAATGTCCATGAGTGGAAATAACATAGTTTACATCTTCTGGCCTTACATTATTTCTATCTAATGCTGTAGGAAAACAAAAAGAAAGCAAAGATTAATAACTTAACAAAGTAGGTATTTTCTCTGAAGCGTTTAAATTAGATAAATGTACTTACCATTAATTATTTTCTGGGAATCCCAAGCAGTCATTGTGTCTATGACAACATTGTGGAGTCCTTTTAGTAGTGTGCAACTACAATTTGCTGACATCTGATCTTTTCCAGTCATTACCGAATAACCATCATACAAAACTATAACTTCACTCATTTTGGCTCATAAGTTTACGGTTGTCTGACTTCTGAAAGTAGGTAAAGTCTCACAGACCCCCAGCCAAATCTACCTGCTTGGCCTGCTTGCTTGCTTAGTAGTAGTCAGTTGTTGTTGTTGTTGTAAATAAAAGAGCACAAGACTTTTAAAATGTAGGATATTAAGATAGCTGAGCTAAGTTTATACGATTTCTATGAAAGTAAAAAAGATAGAATACAATTCGACAATGCATGAAGTCGCACTTCGTTGACACCGGAACAACACACAAGTACATAAATGACATAATTTGTATCGTTCATAATCGTTCTAGAACTCTGTTCTTTCAGCTTTCTATTTAAAACAGTGATGAGATCTTCTACTGAACTTTTCGAAACAAAATCTGCTGAGATAAAGTTTTTAATTCTATAAAATCATTTAAATTTTTATAAAATACAAATCATTTTCATCACGATTCAAAGGAATTTCTAATTTCTATAATAACTGAACAAAATAGAATTTCTAAACGTCAAGTCTCATCATCTATCCCTGTCTCCCTCCTCAGCTGTCTTTGCCGGTTATTTTTAGGTTAAAATTCTAAAATAAATTGAAGAAAGCTGCGGTGGTACATACTTTTGTACGTAGGTTATTTTAAAATTTCATCGTGCGCCAAACATTTCTTTATTCATGAAAATTGCGCATTTGGATAATTGTATAACTCGTGTCATATAATAAATGCAAGTTCTTTGTATGTTCATTGTTTACTCAGGGTTATGAAACAATAAAGTGGATCTCTGTCGCCTCGGGAGCGCCAGTCTTTGTGAACCATGTCAGGAGACGTGCAGCCAAGGAAACGTAAGGATAAGAAAAGGAAGAAAGGTAAGAAATAAGCAGTAAAGTGATGAGATGTGGTATGCATACCAATGAGATTTAAATGACCTTTAATTTGCGTTACAGATGAGTTAGGCGTAGAAGAAGGGCCTCGTGGCACGGCTGCAGCGCTTGGTGAAGGCGACGTGTTTATGCATTCTCCTAATGAACATGGCACTGGTGGACATTGGTGTGCCAAGATTATATTCTTTTCATTACTCGCTGTACTTGTTACTCTTATTGGACTGATCATACTGGAAAACAGAGGTCTTTCAGAATGTTAGTATTATTAAACTGTATAAAACAATTATTTATATTCCTACTAAACAATTCTAGAACCGAGAACAATGTTTACTCAATCTAAATTCAGTTTATTAAAAAATACCAATTGCTTTTTACCAAATCCACCAATACCAATTGTTCTCTTGGTATTTAATTATACATAATTATGTCATAAGATATTGATGCACTATGTTTTATAATAACTTTACAGTAGAAGCAAATTCAGTGGAGTCTCGGTATTCAGGAGTGCTAGAAGGTTGGCTAGAAGACGCACCAGACGATGACCACCATGATGAACACACTTTAGAACTGAAGCACCATGTGAGTTTCTAATTGATAAGCCAAAACTTGAAAAGTACCTGGAGGTCTTTGTTTCCAGATTGCTCATTGATATTGATACTTTATAAATTATTATATTATATACATATTGATACTTGATATTATTGATAAGTACTGATAGCAATTGTCATTCTGATTTTCCATTTTATCCACTATGTGACATTCATAGGTTTGTTTTTATGTTCCTTTTCAAAAATGTTTAAGTTATGAACTTGATAGTGAAGGCATCCTAAATATCATTTAAGTACCTATTTCATACAGTTCTGTAATGCTATCTACTGCGCGATCTGGCAGGTGGAGAAAAGCAACTTAACTTTTATTAATTTCATCTGCATAGCAGTGTTTTATCTTAAGCTTGTGACCTAGGATGATGAAGAAGCAGATCATGATGATCACAGTCCAGAAATAGATCCTGATGATGAAGACGATGAACACGAAGTTGATGATCATGATGACGAAGATGATGATGATGAAGATGATGATGATGACGAAGGTGACGATCATGATGATGATGACGAAGATGATGATCATGATGAGGACCACGAAGATGATGATCATGATGATGATGACGAAGCAGATGAGCATGATGATGAAGGGGACCACCAAGAAGATGACTATGACAATGAAGTTGACGAACAGGAAGTAGACAATCATGATGATGATGAACATAAAGAGGATGACCCTGATGATGAAGCTGGCGACCGCGATCAACAAGATGATGACAACAGCGAAGAACAAGATTTAGATAAATCAAATGAGGTGTGATTTTCTTTTCAGTCATTAAGTACTTGCTTTTCTGAGGGCTTGAAACTTTGAAATTAGATCTCCATTCTTGTATTGATTCAAACTTTCTACAGGACGATGATAATGAAGAACACGCTTATGGAAAGTATGATGAAAGTGGTGAAGACGAAAAAGATGATGCAAATGATGATGATGATGACGATAATGACGACCTACAGAGGGTAGACGAAAGCGACACAGCAGAAGAAGATGATGATGAGGAACAAAATGAAAAAACTAATGGCAGTATTGAAAATGATGATGAAGACAACAGTGAAGAAAATGAACAGGATGACAATGAAACGCGTGAAAACGAGGTGCAAAGTGTGATGCTTGGCAACAATAAACAATTTTGATTTGATTGGCACTAACAATAATTAAAGCTTATTTTTCAAAATTTTACTTTTAAGACATAATTGTTGCAGTGCATTTTTATTATGTTATTAGGAATAACAAATAATAACAAATTACTTGGATTGCCACTTACAATATTAAAAATGTATTGCGAGACTATAGTATGGCTTATTACTGTTATTTTAGTTTTGTTTAATCTTAATAGTTGTTTGTATAACGAAATTCGATAAACTATTGTATGTGTTTAGAACATGCGATTTTATTTGAATCCTGTTTCACTGTTTAATTGACAATGCAATTACCAGCAGCACCAATTTGATTAATGAACACAAACTTTGGGTTACAAAGAAAGTGGAAGTTTCAGAATTTAACCTACTCATAAAAGTCAATTGAGTCAAAGAGTCTTCTATTGTTTTTTTGCTTTTGTTCTACATTTCTAATTCAATACTTTGATTTGTAGACAATTTTACTACTTACTATCATTCTATAGGAGGTAAGGTTTACAATCAAAGAATGTTACAGGAAGAAGACGAACATGAGGAAGAAGTAGAAGATCTAGGAGTTGAAGTAGAGAGACTAGAGAAGGAGGTTTCCGATGAAGATGCGTTATCCGAAGAACTACCTGCAGCCGAAGCAGAGGAAGACGATAACAGCGAAGGTAAACTTATAAAAAATAAAATAACTAGTATGCTTTTTTTGTGTGTAATGCTTTTTTTTTTGGAGGTTGAATGGTGTTCAACTTTGCGAATTACTTACTTTTCACTTCGTGTTGGAAATGATAAATGATGATAAATGATAAATGATTTTATTTTTTGTAAGTAGGTTTGTACAAACACTTTTACACGTCAATCATGGTTTTTTAAAACTAGATGAGGTCGGCGTTTCCTATCTGACTACTCTGAGAAGAAAGGCCGAAACAAACTCAGAGGTCACAGTCTCTTTTAAAGTCCAGACATAATCTTGGTCAGGTTATATGAAGACCATGTAGATCGATGTCTGAGACGGTCTTTTGAAGAAAGAACCACACAGATTGAGAGGACCTGTCCAGTCAGTGCACGCATTTGTCAGAAATCGTGCAGCTCAACTCAAGACTTAAGGAGCTCAACGATTCGACGAACAATACCAAAGAAAGGACATTTGGGTAGGCCACATAAATTACTCAAACTGCCAGACCAAGAGAAAAAAAAAACAGAACAGAAAGAATAATAAAAAATATATATAAAAGTAACAAAATGACCCACATCGTCTTCACATTCACAAATCACAATAAATAAAATAATGTAATACTTTACAAAGTAAGCAAATGTCATTGTTTATAAAAAAATCATTAATGTCAAAGTGTATATAAAAAAAAAAAGGACGTTCCGCAGCTCAATCCCAAGCCTTTTTGTCCTCAATATAATCTTTAACTGTATAAAAGGCTTTCTGGCACAACTTACGTTTAATGAATGATTTGAATTTATTGAGGCTTAGATCTTGAACGTGGCTTGGTAGCTTATTATAAAAGCGTATACATTGGCATCTGAACGAGCCACCTATTTTTTTGAGCCTTGTTGTAGGTACAACAAATTTGTGTTTGTTTCTAGTATTTATATTATGGATATCACTGTATTTTTTAAACCATTTTATATTTTTATGGGCATATAAAAGATTTTCATAAATATACTGAGAAGGCACAGTCATTACATTAATCTCTTTAAATTTGTCTCTGAGAGAGTGTCTCGGACTTAATTTATAAATTGATCGAACAGCTCGCTTCTGTAAAACAAAGATAGTCTGAATATCGGCGGCATTTCCCCACAATAGAATACCGTACGACATTACACTATGAAAATAGCTAAAGTACACTAAACGGGCAGTCTCTATATCAGTTAAATTACGAATTTTTCTAACAGCATATGCTGCGGAACTTAGCCTTTTTGACAATTTATCTATATGTGGACCCCACTGAAGCTTAGCATCCAAAGTTATGCCCAAGAATACTGTGTTGTCTTCAGGATTCAATTCCTCGCCCTTTATCAACACATTAGTTTTCACATGCCTAACGTGAGGTAGCGTAAACTTAATGCATTTGGTTTTTTTCTCGTTTAGAAGCAAATTATTAACATTGAACCAATGGACTACTTTCGAGATCGCGCTATTTACATCGTCAGTAACCAACTGCTGACGTTTAAGTTTAAACAAAAGAGAAGTGTCATCTGCAAACAACACTATATCATGATTATCCTTTATGAGGTACGGCAAGTCATTAATATAAATAAGAAACAAGAAAGGACCAAGAATTGAGCCCTGTGGGACTCCCATTGTTACTATAGATCCGGGTGATCTTTTTCCATTAACGTCAACGCTCTGAATCCTTTCACTCAAGTATGAAGTAAGAAGATCCAGAGCAGTGTTCCGGATTCCGTAGTGGCGGAGTTTCCTGATTAACGTTTCGTGAAGAACGCAATCGAATGCCTTGGACAAATCACAAAAGATGCCCAAGGCATCGCATTTATCTTCCCATGCATTATAAATATGTCCTAAAAGTTCAACACCGGCATCAGTAGTTGAACGACCCCGTGTAAAACCGAACTGTTTGCTGTGTAATAATTTATGTTTATTAAAAAATCTTTGCATTTGGTCTAAAATTAATTTCTCAAAAATTTTACTAAAGGTAGGTAGTACAGAAATAGGTCTATAATTTGTGGGGTCTGATGTACTACCTGATTTAAACAAAGGTATTATTTTACTATATTTCATAAGGTCAGGAAACTCCCCATTGTCAATACAACTATTAAAGATAAGAGCTAAAGAAGGTGCTACAATGTCAATAATAGACTTAGCTACTTCTACAGAATTACCCCACAGATCTGCAGTCTTTTTTACATTTAAAGTGTGAAAGGTTTTAATTATATCTCTACAGGTAATATATTCAAAATGAAATTCCGAATCGCAACCATTAACATTTTCCTTAAGCAAAGACTCAGCAACAGAAGGTGATGAGTTTAGTGATTTAGTAGTTGAAACGGGAATATCTGAAAAGAAATTTTCAAAAGCCTCGGCGACTTGTGAGTCTGATTTTATTATGTTGTCATTAATAGACAGGCTGTAGTCAGTATTTCGGTTACTAGATCTTCCCGTTTCACTATTAATAATATTCCAAGTCGTTTTAATTACATTACTGCTGTTTTTAATCTTTGAACCCAAATAACGTGACTTGGCCATGTAACAAACTTTTTTAAACAATTTTGAATAATTTCTAACATACAAATTAAATTCATCAGTGTTAATATAATTCCTTTCATTGTACAGTTCATAAAGCCGTGTTCTACTTTTATGAATGCCAATGGTAGCCCAATCACTGAAGGATGCATTACTATTAACCGAGATAGTCTTGGGGATAAATGTGGAATCAAATTGTTTACAGTATACATTAAAAAAATTATCATAAAGATGATTGGGGTCAGCATGAATAGGCAAAACGGGTAGTTTATTAATGAGTTTAACTTTAAAAGCCTCCAAGCGACTTGCAGTTTTGGGGTTAACAGTGATATCCTTTTTAGCCACTTTTTTGTTTTGGTTTTCAATAGTTATCCTTTGCCCGCAATGATCAGAATCTAGTAAAGTTATAATTTCTTTGTGGCTTGGTATAATATCTGTATAAATATTATCTAGGCATGTGGCACTAGTAGGGGTTATTCTTGTTGGCTCTAAAAATAAGTTTAGAAGATTGTAGGACTGAAACAGACTTAAAATTTTACTACAAGAACCTGAGTTTTCTAATAAATTGACATTAAAATCACCGCAAATGATAACGGACTTGTTTGAGTTACAAATCCTGTGTAACACTTCATCCATTACCTTTTCAAAGCAGTCATACAATCCTGAAGGGGGTCTATACACGCTTAATACAATAGAGTGCTCCAATTCTATACAGGCAATTTCAACAGTACGCTCAACAGATAGGCTCACAATGTCTTTACGGTCTTTAAATTTGAGCTGGTTACTTACTAAAATTAATGAGCCACCGTGTATAGCATTTATTCTGCTAAACGAACTACCAACCTGGTGATTATTAAAATTGAACAAGAACTGGTGGCTTTTCAGCCAATGTTCTGTTATACAAAGAATGTCAATACTATTAAAATTCATAAATAATTCTACTTCTAAATCTTTGTTCATAAATCCTTGAATATTTTGATGCACTAGGTTGATACTATTTACTGAGTTAACATTTTTTTTTAAGTTATTTTTACAATTATAGCTAGAGGTTGCCTCTATTGTCTTCATTTCTAATTTAAATTATTTGCAATGTCCTTAATAGTGACCAAATTATTGGCAGAATTATTTATAATGTCGTTGCATTGCTCAAAAGAAGCAAGTTGTTTAGCCAAATTTTTGGCTGTAATAGAAAAAAAATAAGATAGCGACACAGCTATCTGTCTTTTATAATAGTCAGAAAGATAGTACATAACAATGTTATATCTATCTTTTGTCAAATAGAAATTATTACTAACATAATTATTAGTATCAACTAAATGGAACATGTTATTATTAAATGTCAAGTTATGCAATGTCATGTTCAATTCAAATCTTAACCTATTTTCTTCCTGTGGCAAACTGTTACTATAAGGAAATGTAAACAACACAACTTTTCTTAAACTAAGGTTGCATAAAGTTCTATGATACTGGAGCAGTTCTCCTTTGTTTACATTTCCCCTATTACCCATAAAAATTAATAATGTTGTATCCTGGGTAAAGTTACATTTAATAATTTCTTTCATAATATGAAACAAAGAACAACCAGGCATACAGTAATTTATTATTGAGTGTCCCGGATATTCATCTGTCAACAAGTGACCTAAGTCCTTACCAATCTCATCACAAAATAATACAATATCATTATTCAAACTTTGTTTACAGTGTTTATACGAACTATTAGTAGAAGGAAATTCCTGCACGTAAGAAATTGAAACCGCCTTTCTTTCGAACTGTTAAGAAAGGATTTCGTAATTGTTTCTGCTTTGTTAAATTATTGTATAAATATTTTTCAGAAATCTCAAGTGAAATAGCACCCGAAGACGTCGGAGATATAGATGACATTGAGGATGAAGTGGCTGAAGACGAGGAGTTTTTGGAACCGGACGACATAGTGGAGGCCATTGTTGTGCCTAAAGGAAAACCTTTAGTTGAGGTAATTCATGAAGTACTCTCTAGATTTATACCAAAACAGACACTGCCTGAGAGATTGTTGCGCCGCTTGCTCTTTCAACTCACTGCTCCCTATTAGCAGTGAATGGTCGACTTTGGGTGGACTATTGTAATGTTGACTTTCGTATGATTCTCAGCCTAATTCCAACGACTTTTGATTTTGTTATTCAGTAAATTCCTTTGTTAGATAGGTCCAAAGTTTGAAAGTTTGAAAGTTTATTGACAATATAAAATAAAAGAACAAACCTTACACACAAATCATAACAATCCTGTGATTCGTGTCTGCTAGTACAAAATATAATTACGTATGTCTAATAAATACCCGTGTATAATATGCGGTTGTTTGAGCTTAATTCACACTGACCTCCGTACTAGTGAAAACTGTATCACGGCAGGTCAGTCTTCCTCGTTCACAAACACTCACACACTTCCACACAATTAACGATACTTTGCATTAGACTGCTAAATAAAACATTGAATTATGAGTACGGATATAAGAGTACAGATACTTAGTGGGTACATTTTATCATTCGATGATTTGATGACAGTAATGACGAGGGTAATTATAAAATATTAAAAGTATATGCAAAAATTTCAGACAAAAAAAAAAAGGTTTGGATCATATGAGTAACGGTTATGAACTACACTAAAATATCAAGATTAAAATAACATTTGTGTCTATGCTAGTACAACAAAACAATAAAAAAAGGAGATTTTAAACATAAAGAAGAACTGATCTATTTATGTGAAATGTAGGTTAGTGAATGTGAGTGTAGATGTGTTTGCATGGAATAAGAATGTGTATGTATTTTGTAGATCTATTTATGATATGGATATTAATAGCTTTTCTGTGTTAATATAGTTCATTTCGATGAGATGTTTATTTAAAGTTTTTTTGCAAACAAAGAGAGACGAATCGCGTAAATTGATGGACTTCGATAACTGGTTATATAAATGAGGCCCCAGATGGTCAAAAAATTTATCTGAAAAGGCCGTCTTACGTTTAGGTATGGAGTATACCAGATCTTTTCTACGCCTTGTAGTGAAATTAGGTATCGGTAACTTGCAGTGCTGAAGTAATATAGTATTGTTTATAAATATTTGTCTTACTGTGAGCAAAGATAAATTCTTATATAATAGATGCGTTGGATATCTAAATTTCCTGAAGCTCATTACTTTTAATATTGCTCTCTGAGCTCTTTCGAGACTTAACATCGTGGTTTTTGATGCACCTCCCCAAACAGTGATACAATATGATAATACTGATTGGCATAAAGAAAAATAAATAGTTTTAAGTAGTTTGAGGTCACAAATATTACGAAGATTTTTAAATACATGGATCATTTTCCTAGCACGAGTTGTAACGGTACCGATATGTTCCCTCCAGTTAAGGTTTTGGTCTATTATCAAACCCAGATATTTGATAGAGGATCCTTTTGTGAGATTATAGCAGGAACATGCTACAGCATTTTTGCAAGTATGCAACTTTATTTGCAAGTTATTTGGTGGTTGCGTATTATTCCTAATGCTGAAGGTTAAATATTTTGTTTTCTGTGCATTCAATGTGAGAAGGTTGTGATCGAGCCAAGACGTAACTAAAGCAAATCCTTCATTAGCCAAGCTGAAAACTTCAGTCCACGTGCGCCCATGAAACAAAAGTACCGTGTCGTCAGCAAAAGAAATTATTTGTCCTTGTTTAAGATTGAGACTACTCAAGTCATTAATATAAGCGAGGAATAATGTAGGGCCCAAAATACTGCCCTGTGGCACGCCGAATTGGACATTTTCCTGTTGGCTGGTGTAGCCATCAATTCTAACACATTGTGTTCGGTTCGACATGTAGTCCTTTATAAGGTCCAATGCAATACCGCGGATACCAAGATGCTCAAGCTTATTGAGGAGTATGGGAACAGAAACTGTGTCGAACGCCTTTGCCAAGTCCAGGAAAATACCTAGGGTCTTCTCTCCTCTATCCAAAGCATCGACGGTAAATGATATAAGCTTGTGTACCGCATGAGCAGTTGATTTTTTCTCTCTAAACCCAAACTGGTTATCAGAGAGCAGCTGATTGGATTCAAAGAATTTTTTAAATCTAGTGTTCATAATCCGTTCAATAACTTTAGAGAGGGATGGCAGTAATGAGATTGGTCTAAAATTCGAGATACAGTCTCTGTCCCCAGACTTGTGAATGGGAATAATGACCGACTGTTTCAGAGCGTTGGGAAAGACGCCTTTGGCGAAGCTCAAATTACAGATCCTGGCAATAGGTATGGCGAGAGCGTCGACAGCCAGTTTGAGTAAGATGGTGGGAATTTCATCCCAACCACTGGAATTAGAAGATTTCAAATTCAATATGGTACTTTTAACTTCTCTTTCATCCGTCGGTAGTAGGACGAATGACTTCAGCGAGGAACAGTTTGAATTCGATAATCTAGCCAGTTCAATTTCATTCTTTTGCGTTCTTATTTGGATAGTTTGAGCTAGTTGGCTACCCACGTTAGCAAAATAGTGATTTATATAGTTTATGGACTCTTGTGGGTTCCTTTTAGTTAAAAGTAGGTCGTCATAATTATTAGGGTTAGTATTGTAGTGACATATTTCTTTGATAATGGACCACTGTTTATTTAAATTATTTTTGTGGAGATTTATTTATGATCTAAAATATTTATTTTTTAAGTTCTTTAATAGTTTGTTACATGTATTACGATATCTTTTGTAAGTTATTTGAAGTATTACATTGTCTGGATCCTTACGAAGTTTTTGATGCAGACGATCTCTATTTCTCATGCAACGTCGTAGCCCGGGTGTTATCCATGGTTTAATATTACGTTTTCTATTAGAAAGTTTGTAGGTATAAGTATATTTTTTAATGCAATCACTTATTGTGGATAGGAACTTATTTGTTATTTCGTTCGGGTCATCACATGCTAACATTTCAGTCCAATTTATAAGTTTTAAATTGTTAACAATCGCGGAGTAGTCTACTTTTTTAAAAGTTCTTCGATTTTTTTCGGTTGTAACTGATTTTTTTGATAGTGACATCATCACACTGCAGTGGTCTGTGACTGTCGAATTGCAGACTACAGTATTTGTAGTAGAGTTGGTCTTAACAAAACAATGGTCAAGGCAGTTTTTTTCACGTGTTGGTAGCAAATGTGATGCAATGAGTCCATGTGAGGCTAGCAGGTACATATAATTGGCAACCTTAGGGTCAGTGTTATTTGTAATATTTATATTTATATCACCTATGAGTATAATGTTTTTGTAGTGTTTAAATTTATGTATTATTTCATCTAAAGCGGTTAGAAATTTATCGATATTTTTGAAGGCGGGAGGCCTGTATAGTGATATAATAGCTAGTTCATTTTTAATAGTGGTAACTAAACAATTTACTTCATCACTAACTGTAGTTGTTTCCGCCACAGTAACTTTTAAACTATCCTTACAGAAAACAACTATACCATCGTTTTGATTCAAATGGTTACGAGTTGCAAACACCTGATATGAAGGAATATTGGGTAATTTTTCGGTCTTAGATAGCCAGCATTCTGTTAAAATTATGAAGTCAAAGGATATGTTAAGCCTAGCAAGGAGAACTAAAAAGTCGTCAAAGTTATGATTCAGACTTCTGATGTTTTGCGTTAATACTTTATAGGTGTTGTTTTTATCTAAAAGAACTTTGCACTGTTCCGGGAAGTCTACGGTTTGGGCTTCACCCGCATTGATGTTTTCATCAATGTCTGCGGAAATATTGACTAAATCAACCATAATTCTTATGGGTGTTAGGTGAGATATTTTTTTGGGGGAAGCTACAGAACCAACCGACGACAACAGTGCAAGAAAATGAACGATAATAATAGACTATTAAAAGTGTGTGTGTACGAATAGTGTATGTGTTATGTGAAGTGTTATGTAGTACATATGTGTGTAAAAAAACGGATGATAATATTATTAGACAGTTCGAGCCTTGCAGGAAAATAAACATGTTAATTATTGTAAAGAGTATAGGACCAGTTATAACTATGACTATTAAAAAAACATAAGAAACGTGCAGTGAGAAGATATTTTTAGTGAACCCAAACGTTAGTCATTGATCTGAGTTTGGGTGAACTTGCGGCTTCAATATATCGGTGGTAATGTCTTCAATTTGACTTGAAGATTTTACAAGAATTGATGGTAGTCCATCTCCTTTCTTTAAAAAGATTCGGCCATTAGCTACCCAACAGTATTTAAAACCATGGTTTCTTTGAACTTCTCTAGCTAAGTAGTGTAGTTTTCGAGCGGAGGGAGTTAAAGATTCTGAGACAAAAACCGGTTGTTTCTCACCTGGAACTTGTAGAATTTTGGAGTTAAGTTTGTCATCCTTGTTATTCCTGTTAAATGTTTTTAGGGCTTTCATAACATTGACACGAGTTTGAACCGTCTGGTATTCGACAATGATCAGATTTTTCGGTCCTGACTTCTGCCTGTAAGCTTGTCGGATATTTTGCGGTGGTAAAGATACATCGAGGGCCTTGTGTATCTGTGACACGATATCATTAACATTTTCATTTTCGGTGAAGGGCACGTTCTTTACTTCAATCGTAGTACTACGCTGTTGTCTTTCGAGCGATTCAATTTTATCCTCCAATTGCTCAATCTTGGTCTGCGCTTTTTTGTTTTCTAGGATCACGTAATCATATCTTTGTTTTAACTCTTTAAACATGACTGCTGAATCCTCAAATGCTTTCTGTAAGAGCGAGTTCGAGTTGATAATATCTGTGTTCTGGTTCCTGATGTCCTTAATGATTTCTTGTAGGTCATGAAATTTGAGATCTTGATCTTGTTTCATGCTCGAGAGCATTTCCTGAATATCAGATATTTCTTCAGAATCCGGATGTACTTTTCTTTTCCTTGATGTGATAAACTCGGTGTCTTCTTTATTACTAGTAGATAGTTCCGGTTGTGATGAGTAAACAGTTTTTGGCGGCGAGTGATACATGTTCATTTATCCGAAAATCTTGCGTATACTATGTATTAAATTCCTTATCTGAATCAGTTACTCGGTGCGTGATCAATGTTCATTAGCTAAGCTGCCAAGTAGTTTTCGTCTTTATTGATTAGAATTAGGGTTGATATTTCCGTAATTTGAGACTTTATTTTATTTAAAATGCTCTAGGCAAAGCTAGTCCGGTACACGTCTGTACACTACGGAAGCGAACGAGGGAGGAGTGAAAGAAATAACGAAGAAAAAAATAACTGGCACTTATTAACAAGTTCCCATTCTGTAGGTTGAAGAAGGACCATCCACAATAAAGCCCGCAGACACTCTCGCCGACGAAGAAGAATACGAGAAACAGCAAGAAGAATTGAGACGTGAGCAGGAACAGGCTTCTCACAGTAAGTTATTTCATCATAGTTCCCTGCATGCTTATGAATACCCTTAATAATTTGCTTTTTATGTGGCTTTTATTACTGCACCATCTGGAAGGTTTCAGCCAATTCTTTAACACGTAATATACCTAATTTTTATCACTGCATATTTGACTTCCACTCTTACTTATTTTTGGTTTTTGGTTTTAAATATTACGAAACAACATTAGATCTAACATCTGAAATATTATTTCATAAAAACTATGTAAAAATAAATGTTGTTGAAATTAATTTCTTTTATTTCGACCCATTTGCTTTAGTCCTGCTAAGAATAAGATTATTTAATATTTTCTTTATTTTTGAACACGGTACAGTCAACAGCAAAAGTAGATGATCAAAATCAGAAATTCAATACTAATGAACGGAGTTCGCGTCAGAACTGTGTGGCGTCGAAGTGATTTCTGTGTGGCGTTGATGTGGCGTTAAGTGGTTTGAATCACTTCGACGCCACACAGTTCTGACGTGAACTCCGTTCATTAGTATTGAACTTCTGATTTTGATCATCTACTTTTGCTGTTGACTGTACTCACAAACACATTCCTACCTAATTTAATTTTAATATTTCTCTTTGTTTTGTACTTTTTGTTTCTGTGTTGTAATGCTTGATAATATGTAATTCAAAACATATTATTATTTTTAGGGATTAAGTCAGAGTCAGGTTTTGTATGGTGAAACATACACCAGAATACCTTTTCCGCCTATTGTAGATCTTGGTTAAATTTTGTGTGGATAAAGACGCGTAAAATTGTATCAAATTAAGTAGATTATTTACAGATCATTATACTGTTACATGTTTACATGTGTTATTGTTTGTTACTGTTACATGTGTTATTAGTTCAATTTTCCAACATCTGTTTAACACATACACATGCAACGTCTTAGTTATTACATTTGTCGCTAAATTAATTTCATCTGTAAATTGACAATTGACTTCACAAAAGTTGTAGAATTGTATACTTCTTCGTGTTTCAGTTGTACAGGGCCAAATTAAATTATCTAACGAAACTTTACAGATCGGGACCTGTATCGAAATCAAATCGATCTAATGGTAAAACATAGAAAAAAGTATTTTTCCAAACTTACTATTTCTTCTACTCCGTTGAGCTTGAGAAGTTATACAGTTACCGTACCTACTTAAAATATTAAAAGTTTATCATATTTTGATAACGATCTGTGAAGCTTTGCCCGATAATTTAATTTGACTCTTAAAGGCGAAAAGGCCTTTGCAATTAGCCCATATCCAAAATAGAATATTTCTGTTTCCTAAAAATACCTGAAAGACAAAGGACCTTTATTTATGCTCAGCTTAAGCAGTAATTTTTTTATAATTATATTTAAATACGGAGCGTTCAAAGACGGCGTACGCAACACAAAGGCAGAATCCTGTCGGCTTTTATGCTTACTGTATTCAAATTGTATATGAATGAGTTAGGATGTTACCAAGCCCCCTCATCTTTTATTAGTGATGCACCACACGCGTAATGGTCAAATGCATACTTGGACAATGAAGGCGCTACGGAAGTTTGTGTTGTCGCAATAACCTGTACCTCAGGCTAGTCCCAACATGGGTCAATTTTACGTTTTAGCAACGTTTTCCACGCTATAGGCGTACACAGTCGTCTGCTCAGATACACATGGCTAACGCGTGTGCCACGTGTGTTGCAGTGTGGCTGAAGCTGGTGGTGGGTGGCGCGCTGCTCGTCGCCACTCACGCGGTCGTGCGCCGCGCCACTGCCCCGCGCGGTGCGTACACACTACCTACTAACTAAACAACCTTATTGACTTATTGACCATCGCTTTCAACCAAATATAACATGCAGACACTTGAGACATTTCAGCTTTGTCTCTGGGATGGCAAGGCATTCCAGATGCCCATAGACGGTGCCGGTCACTTAACATCAGGTGGAGCCTCGACTTGTTTGCCGTCCAATAACATACAAAGAATATAAAGTCTTCAGATTTTGAAACTAGAAGGTTTAAAATTGCTGTGTAGTCATATCATAGAAAATGCCACAGTATAACAAAACTGTTTTAAATTCTTTTCAAAATTTAAATGCGTATGTCTATTATTTGGGTAGCAAAGGGGCTTATTGGAATTTCTATTAAAAGAAAATGGAACGGCGATTAAAAAAATGATTACCTACTGCCCTATTAGAATCCAACTGTTATTACTTGGAACAACTCCAATAAAGCTTATCTATTTATATTTGATAAGTAAATTAACAGCCATTAGAAAATATATTACCCAAATACTGAATTAAGTTTTTAAAGCAATACCTATTACAATGAGAATAAACTTATTTCACTTTTAGCATGACTCTCTTTTACTATATTATTCCAAACGATGGAGCTATTCAGTGTAACATGCAGCTAGTTAGGGATTGTGAAGTGTATTTCATAATAAGGTAGTCAGAAAATGAAATTGAATTTTCATAACAGATGAAACGGCAGCAAGTGACGAGCCCGCTAGTAGGGAGGAAACACCAGTCATTAACCGACGTATGACTCTCATATCTGAAGAAGAAGCCGCAGCTGGTAGGAAACATTTCTTACACATGTTATAAATACACTAATCGCACCTCGAACTTTTCATAACTAGTTTTTTTACGTGCTTCAGCAATACCAAGTGAAGTTGTTGAAGAAATTGAACCAATATTGGAAGAAACATTGCATGAAAAGATTTCTTCTGTACTTAAATCTGCTGCAACTCACAAAGAAGAAAGCGAGGACGAGGAGGTTGAGGAAGAAGAAGAAAACGAGGACGAAGTAGTAATCGACACTAAAGTAAGACCGCAACTAATATTGTAAACCTTTAAAACATTATAATGTTTACAAATAAATATAAGAAAACAACCCACAGGATGTACCAGCGAAAGAACCCGCGAAAGACAAAGAACTGTACAGCGATGATGAAGAACCCGAGGAAGAGGAAGAAATTGTGAAGAAAGTAGTGAAGGAGCCTCCGAAACAAACCGCGCCCGTTCAAAAGACAGCCGCGCCAGAGGCTGACGACGATGTACCTGATGACGTAGAAATAATTGACGAAGAACAAATTGAGGAAGAATTAGAGGAAGAAGATGATGAGGAGGAAGAAATATCGGATGTAGATGATGCTGAGCTTCTCAGTCGGCTGGAAGCTAAATATGGACGTCTACCCGAACCGGAGCGGCCCGGACAAAAACACAGTAAACACGACTGTATGCGCGTGACCGCTTGCTCGAGTAGACTCGCTGTTGGCTTCATCATTCTAACCACTTAACACTCCCTGGCATGAACTAACAGTAATGTGAGTGGATATGAATTCTAATTTTTAATAATCGTACTTATTTTTTGCTCTCCACATTTTAAGTGTTTCTGTTTTTAGAATGGGTTCGATATTCATTATTAACTTGTACTACTTATTTAGTTTTTGGTCCCGATACATGATCAATCCTGCGACGATATCACTACTCATAATAGATAAAAGCAAGCTCTGTAGATTATAGCATTGAGATACATTTGCAAACCAATCTATTACACCAGACCCATTAATGACACAGACATACATTCTATGTAACTCTATGAAAACGTCAACAGCCGGCAATATCGCCATCTACGGAATCGTTTGCACAGAGTAACATAGAAACCAGTCGTGTCAATGCGGTCTGTCATAGCCATTGAGCGGCTTTGCCACTGCGATTTGCTGTCGCGGTCGCCGTCGCCGTCAGATTTGTAGGTACCTTTATTTGCTAGATAAATGAAAATGTGCGTTTGGTCTTAAAACCTTACATTTTCTATTTTCAGAGGATGGTGGGAACAGTATAGAGGACGACTGGCCGGGAGAGCCCAGTGAACAGTACTGGCGCCAGCAGCTCGACCAAGCTGAAGAAGAGTTGCGCCAGGTGAATCTTTAGTAAAGTTGATTTGTGAAAAAAATCTATAAGTACTTATCATATCGAAACTATGTTTTGTTCCAAAAATTTAAGCATTTAAAATCGACTTGATAAAAATGTTCAATTCACTGACAGACGACGCTCAGCTAAGGCATGGAATTTTGCTCAAGGATAAAGAAAGTGAGCACTGAAGAAGGATTTTAACGATTAATCCTTTATAGGGGTTAAATAGGGATGAAAGTTTCTAAAGAACTTTGTAATTTTTAAAGTTAAAAACTTGGAATTCAATACTTAGACTTCTGTTTTTATGTAAAAGGTAGTTGTATCTTAATTTTTTGGAAACCTGTCCCCTAAGGCTTATGAGAAGTGGCACACAGCTTACGTAGAATAAAGATAAACGAATAGGTAGGTAGTTGTTGGTGTATTCTCAGTATTTACTATTTCGAATGATTTGATTTGTGTCCATAATAGGTTTTTTGAAGTGCACGTAACAATGTTTTTAACTAGCATGCAACGCAGGTGTGTTTTTTCTAAAAGCTTATGGCTTTGCTCGCATCTCACCTCGCATTTCACCACAACGAATACACCAACAATATCAATCATAAAAAAAAAACCGGCCAAGACCACGCACTAGTCCGTAGTCGGGATGAATATTTTCGCATGTTTAGTATTGATTTTATCGGCCGAAATAAAACAATGAATGAAAAAGAAAGTTATTTCTGCGAAAATATCCAATAGGTATCTTAAAAATTATTGATTTTAATAGCAAAATCAGTTAGAAACACGATAATCTTTTTAACTAAGGCTTCCAACAATACCCCACATTTTTAAGTGCATTTAATTATTTTTTTTCATCCCTCTGTCACATGTATGGGGTGTGCCTTCCATAATACTATTTTCGTAGTTACACTGTTACAAATGGTGTAACAGTTTAGCGGTGCACAGAATACACCTTCGTTCCAATTTCCATATATACCTATAGGGCATAAAGTCTCCGAGTAAAATGTCTGTGTCGCATCCGTCGTATACGGACATGACGAAATTATGAGGGTTCTGTTTTTGCCATTTGTCTAAGGAACCTTAAAAACTGGGTAGGTATGTGAACTTTTAGAAAAATTCTCATGAAACAATTCAATCAAATTCCAGGAGTGGCTCGACTAACTTACTTTATTTTTTGCATCCAAAATTCGCATCCATCATACTTTGCTCGTTGTGCCATTTTCCTATCGACTCGTCGCCGGACAGTCGGGCTGCGTCCCGCGCCCGCACCCCGCGCGGGCCCCCGGCGTCCGACGACGACATCGACTCCCCCTAGAGTAGGAGCAGTTGCTCACCTACCGCCTTTGAAAAACGAAGTGGGAATCAAATTAACTGTAAATGTGCTGGCAACCCACGTTGCCAAAGCCTTGTGTAACGACAGTTTTCAATGTCATTTTCGGGTTGAATTTGCTTCTAACTTCTTTGTATGCGGGTGAGCGGCTGTTGTGTGTGCGTGTGTGTGAGTGTATCGTGTACTAACGTGCGGAGGGCGAGTGGAGCGCGGCGAGTCAGCGCGCAGGCGCCGAGCGACTGAAGGGAAGCGCGCGTGCACGCTGGGTGCTCGCGCGGGCGGTCGACGCCGAGGCTGAGGCGAGGCGAGATAACCGTCTGCTCACAAAAGCCATCACTTCTTACCTTGACGTGCTCAAAATGAACGAACGTCTTACCGACAACAGGCTACTTGAGGTAGCCTATCGAACCCTTGACAGAATACGATTTAGAGGTAAGTTTCATTCCGTCGCCAATTCAATATTTTTCTTAAATGTGTCTGTGGAGAAAATAAAGTGGTCACATTGTGTTTGTTCTCAGGTAATTATTTAAGTGCGGAACCCATCTACAGGTTGCTGATTCGAAGATTTCCTGATGTTGTCGACTACCACAACAACTTAACGGTGTCTTTCCTTATGGCTAACAGGTAACTTTTTAAATAAATAAACCTGGATAGGATACTAAGTTATTATAAAAATAGCTAAGAAAATGAAATCCTTGTTTCCGTTTCAGGGTTGACCTCGCAGAACAGGTCATAAAAGAAACTCTCCAGAAGTGGCCTGAAGATCGCTTCGCCCTAGCCCACCATGGCTTTGTTCTGAAAACTAAACATAACCGTGTCGAGGAGGCAGTTGAGGCCTTCCAAAAAGCTTTGGCTGGAGACATCGGGCCCGCGACCGAACCCCGGTTCTACTACCATCTGGGAGACTCGCTCCTCTTACTGGGTCGATACTCTGAAGCCCTTGAAGTTCACAAGCGAGGTGCGGCTCTGGGACACTTTTTGTCGCCTGCGCAACGTTCCCTCTATAATGTTGAACGACTAAAAAGTCAACCATGGTGGAATATAAAACAGACTCCGTACTCAAAGTTGGCTCGTGAGCTAGAGAAACATTGGAAGGAAATTTTGAAGGAAGGAGAAACTGCTAAAGCTTTATATGAAAAGGAGAAAGAAGGGTTGAAAGAGCGAGGAGAGTGGTCGCAACTGGACTTGTTCGTTCGGGGCCAAGAAGTTCCAAATAGATGCAAAAGGGCACCGGTGACGTGTTCCATCGTACGTGCAGAGGTGGCCGCGGCAGGCTGTCGGCGCGGCCAGGTCAAGTTCAGCGCCATGGAGGCCGGCACACACGTACGACCTCACGTCGGACCCACCAACTGCCGGTTACGAATGCACTTAGGTCTCAGCAATACCAAAGATACTTACCTAAGAGTGGATCAAGAAACCAGGTAACATTTTATGCGTGTGTAAATTAAGTTGATTTCAGAATGAGTACTATGAAAATAGTCATTTAGATATTTTATTTATTTTAGTACATGGAGGATTTACAGCTACTTACTAAAAACAAACACAAAAGGAAACCATAGTCACCCGAAAGCCTATTACAAATCCTCGCGTATAGACTTATAATAATTTATGGTGTGAGCAAAAAAAAAACACATTGCCTAAATTAAAGTAAGAAGCAATATAAATACTTAGTTTGCAATTATATGACTAAAATAATAGAGAAAATAACAAAATAAATAATATAACCTACTGCTACTTGAAAATTTGCACCTTCTGGGCGAATTCACACTAATTGTGAATGGATCAAAATCATATTCCATGCATATGTCATTGAAATTTCTGATTGCGCGCACAATGTAACTGTTCTGCCTATAATTCGAAGATGTATGCGCGATATATACGCGTACCTGTATGGGTGGATTAAAACGAAGTGCTTTACTTGGCACATTAAAATAAAATGTTGACAATAACTCAGGGTTATCAATATACTCAGACTCATGTCAATATTTCAATTTGTAGCGCAAACTAAACTTTTATGTGTAAGCCTTAAAGATTTTTTTTAAACACATTTGTTTACATAATTGGAAAATAAATCGCCAAAGCAGTAGGTATAATTATTATGTAATTGATTATTGGTAGTCGTACTGTCAATAATCTCGAATCAAAAACTCGCGGGACATAATTCATCACTCATCATCATCATCTGCCTAGCCTTTTCCCGACTATGTTGGGCTCGGCTTCCAGTCTAACTGGATGCAGCTGAATACCAGTATTTTACATGGAGCGACTGCCTATCTGACCTCCACAACCCAGTTACTGGGTAATACGATACCCCTTGGTAAGACTGGTTGTCAGACTTTCGGGCTTCTGACTACCTGTAACGACTGTCAAAGATGCACGAATGACAGCCGGGACCAACGGCTTACAGTACGACACAACTTAGATGTAGCATCGGCAAAATTCGCAAAACCGATCACATCCGAACTGAGTGCGCCTTCAAAATCACTAATCTTTATTATTGCTTAAGGAGAAAATGATCTTTATGCAAACTCCATAACTTGTAAAGTCATATAACAAAACACATTCGTGAAATTGATGCATATTATACATGTACTGGCTTGCAAAATAAATGATCACTACTTTTTCCCATTCGAATACGCCAATAGATTCGAATTTCTCCATTAATAGTTCTTTGACTTTCGTTAGATTCATCGAGACATTTTTAGAACTAACGTGGCCTTTCACTTGGGCCCAAATATTTTCGATTGGGTTAAAATCTGGATGATAAGGAGGTAACCGTAAAACAGAATGACCATGTTCCGCCATTATTTGGTCAATTGAGTATTTAATGTGTTCAGATTTGTGGCGTTTAATTATTTCATACAATTCTGGTTTCAGCAGATTTGACGCAAAGGGATGATTTTTAGATGTAAGCCAAGATTGCATGGATGCTTTTAGAGAATTGGAATTCGGTGCATTGTCTATCTGTGTGTTATGGTAAGAAGCGTTATCTACGACCACAACAGTATTAGGTCGTAGATCCGGAATGAGATGTTGTTTTAACCATTTTTCGTAATTTTCTTTATTCATCTCGTGGTGATAATCGCCAGTACTTTGAGAAGATTTATAAACTAAGAGAGCGCCAGGTACAAAACCTCTTGAGCCACCAGCGTGGACAATAATTAATCTTTCACCTTTTGATATCGGTTTTTTTAAGCCTTTCTTAGAACTATCCGTCCAACTACTTTCCTTTGTATGTGTGGCGTGTATGTAAGTCTCGTCAGTATAAACTATATCCCGACCTTCACTTCTGAACTTTTGTATCTGTCGAAGATACTTAATCCGCTGAAGTCTTACTTCATCTTTCTCGGCCAGAAAAAATCTATTATTTTCCATTTTCTTGAATTTGAAACCCAGTTCAAGCAATATTCTGCGCAAAGTTTCTCGACTGCCTGTGAAATTTATATCTTCCTGTAATTTGGTTAACAACGATTTTATTGTAGGCAACTTTTTTTCAGTGACATGAAAGTCATACATCTTCCTTCTAATGACATCATAATCAAAACCGTCTAAATTTGCTCGATGTTCTTTCTTTTTTCTGGACTTTTTAGGCGAACTAAAAGTTGCACGAGTTAAACTAGTCGAAGCCAAGGCATTGTCATGCTCTTTTAAAACAGCACTTATTGTTCTACGTGACACACCAGTTGCCTTCGCAGTTCGCTCTTGAAGGTTTTGAAAGTGATCATTCCCAAAAACCCTATTTTTAGACTCCGTAGCCTCTCGACTCATAAATTGATAAACATTAAAAATTATTTCACGACTTTGGCTTTTATACGGCTTACCACGTTTCAACGAAGTCATCATGAAAAAAAAACAGCAACAAAAAATATATTATTCACTTTCCTATTAAATTGTCACGAAGTGTACGGAATGATTCACTCACGTGCATTCTCAACGCTGTCTCCAGTTTGAACTGAGGCGGGAATATATAGCGCGAATAGCATTGAATGGCGCGATAGTGAGCGATTTCTATTGGTTGTGTAAATCGGAAGTGATCGGTTTTACGATGCTACATATAAGATGTGTCGTACTGTAACGTGCTTTCCGAGGCACGGAGGGGTCTCGGTATGTAAAGATGGTCACCCATCCGCAGACCAACCGCGGCAAGCGTAGATTAACCTGATCGATCGACCTGTGCGGCTGTTATTATTTAGCCACGGGCCCCTCGACATAATTCGTCACTCGCATGACTAAAAGCCCTATCTCATTTTTTAGCTGATTTGGGTTGGGACGGCTACATTTTTCTATTCGTGATTCTTCACATTTTGTTGCCTTTCAAAATGGTTTTATTTTGAGATCCAAATAACATAGAGGTACAATGGTTAGTGAAAAATGTAAAGAATCACGAATAGAAGAGTGTAGTTGTCCCGACTCAGCTCAGCTAAAAAATGAGATAGGACTTTTAGTCATGCGAGCGACGAATATAAACTACTGAACGGAGCACGCACATTATAATATTATCTTATGCTAATGACAGTTTTTATTTACAGACAATGGCAAGTGGGAAAGACGTTAATGTTCGACGATAGTTTCGAGCACGAGGTGTGGCACAACGGCACCGGCACGCGGCTGGTGCTCATCGTCGACGTGTGGCACCCCGAGCTCTCGTCGGCCGAGCGACGCGCACTGCCACCCATCTGAGCACGTTCCTTAGGCACCAGTCCCACCGACGCCGCCGGCGATTAACGAAAGCGAGTAGAGCTAGCAACTAAAACCGAGTCAAAGAGCAGCGAATGCGCAACGGCCATTACTCGCTGTTATGCGTGTCTATATATCAAGCGTGAGTCTCTCAGCGCGGGTTCTGCCCGCCAAGCGAAGGTCGCTGAGCGAGTACTCTCTTTGATAGTTCTTGTCGCTGCGACAAACGAGTACTCGCCGACGACGGTGTGAACAGTTAGCGATCATTATATGCATCTCTTTTACATGGGACCTACAATCTGTTGTAAGTTCCAAATCATTGATATCTAGTCGTTTCCTCGTCGGCGGTGGGGGAGGTGCTATAGTGTGCACGCGCCTTTACTATCCCCATATCAACTAGAATAAGCGTAAGACAAAAAAAAAGTCGCAGTGCGAAAGTATTTTTAATGTAAGAATGAAGATTAATACTTTAAAAGTCGTTGTAATGAAAAAACTAGTCAATTTGATACGACGATAAATTGCGCAGCATTTAAGGGCCGTCTCCACGAGCGAGAGAATCGCGGCGAGTCTCGCCGTGCCACCAAATTTTCGCCGCGATGGTATCGCCCTGTGGAGACACGTTCTAAGAGAGTGTATAGAAATACTTGACACGACGTTATCGCCGCGATTGTCGCTCGTGGAGACGGCCCATTAGTGTCATGTTGGTTCCGCACGAGTAACTCTGAATTTCCTTTAGAGAATCTCCTTTACACGTTATAATTTATTATGTTCGTAAATCTTTTTATCGCTGAAGTCTGTCGTAATTAAGATCTGTTTGAATTTATGTTCAAAACTTCGTGAACTGGAAGTTAGTAGTCGATTTTTCATATTATGTTAATGCATTTGTATTGAATGTAACTAACAACTTCATTATCCATTTACTTTAATCGTAATAAGTCCACTTATGTTTCTTGAATCATGTCTCTGTAGATCATCGGCAATTCTATACGTTACTGTAAAATATATCTTAATTCAGACAGTCGATTGGTTATTACGTGACCAGTATTTAATATTACCTTGTGATACATTTTTGCGATCTTATATTTGTAGCTGTTAAGATTTATGTTAAGAATAAAATTCCAATGCTCGATATGAACTGCTTTTTATATTTTTGTTCCCAGGAACAAGTCCCAATATAATAGGGAGTGTTTCCACTGAAGCGGAGGCGAGCGGAGCGGATGTGTAGCATAAGCACAATCAGCCTAAAATGTTCCCTCTGTTGGTCTTGGTACACAGGCCTCCTCTCTGTGAGAGGGAGATGTGCAGGAGACTAATTTACATTGGTTCATATCCACATCGCGCGCGGGTATCGACCAATCGCTGACAAGACTGTCTTCCTGTTTATGATTGGTCGATTCCAGCTGATTCTTCGCTCCGCTTCGCTCGTCCCCGCTTACAGATGATGAGAAGTGCATCAAATAAAATACAATATTTCCTTAGTAGGTGTATATTTGGTATAAAAATTACCAGACAGTCTGGTTCAAATATAACCTATAACTTATTCTCTTAACCTAATAAAGCTCGTTGTAATCTAATTAATTGCTAGGTACAAAATTGGTCCTTATTTATCAAGACTGTATAGTAAAATTCGATTATTTTAATCATAGACAATTATTCGAAGTCCATATTAATAGAGATAATCATGAGACTAGTTTATTACTAACTTGGACGGATATACACCTTGTATTCCCATAACAGTATAAAATAATGAAACGTACTTTCTCAAAAGCTTTCATTATTATTATCTCCTTATCTTGATGTACCTAATCTACTGAACTCACACTTGAATTAGAAAAATATGTATTTCAAATAATATTTTATGCTCTGCAGCTTGCGTCAGGAATGTTGCCATTGGAATGTTAACAGGGGAGGACAAAGTTGATGTCGTCTGGAATATAAAAAGTTTCTTGTGCACATAATAATAGGTATAAATTAAGCCACTGGGCATCAACTGGGCCAGTGGGCAGTAATATCAATCTAAATCTAGTCTCAGATCTGAATGACAATAAACTTGTGATATTATGGTAGACTAACCTATTTCTGGCAGAAACTTAACACTAACACTTCCATTAAAGCTAATATCTTGATAAAGTAATAACAATGACTTAAAATATCCTCGCCTAAAACCCAATTTAATAATAATCATTTTGAAACAATTTCAAAACTAGTTTAAAAAGTAATTCGTATAAAATCACATTCACATTACAATTCATTCGTTCGTTCATAAACACACCACTTGATGGCAATTATTTTTTCGATATTCTTAAATATAAATGAGAACTTAATAACTACAGTAAAAAAAGGTTCAATGTTGCAACTTTCGACTACCAAATATCATCACAAGAGTAAGGCACTTAAGTACTCTGAAAGTATTTAGGACTTAGACATTACAGTGCTATATTCAGTTGTAATGGTCATTAGCGGGCTGGTAAGCGGGCGGGCCTGGCGCCTGCGGCGTGGCGCGCGCGCTGTACGGGGGCGCGGGCGGCGGCGGCGTCTGCCACGCGCCCTCGCCGTACGCGCCTCCGTACACGTACGACGGAGACTCGCAAGGAGTTATATTGTCCGCTCTATTATCGTAAGTCGGCGCGGTCTCATAACCTCGCTCGATATTATCATAGGACGAAATGTTCGATTCGTATTTCCTCGGTGGGTTCGGTTCGTTGTATGGCCCAACGACGTCGTAGCCGGATTTCATACTGCTGCGTCCTATGGTGTTATACCTATTATTAGTTACTATAGGAACAGATTCGACAGGAGGCGGTGGTTCGTAAGCGTCTTCTAAACAAGGGACGTTTTCCCTTTCTGCTGTGTGATATGAAACTGGGCGTGCCGCGTGGAAATTAGAGTATGACGAGTGTGCTGACGTCGGACGAGACGCTCTCGCCTCACGCGGCAACGAAGCGTTAGACGATAAATATCCAGCATTTCTGTATGAACGACGTGATCTGCGCACTGAGGAGTTGTTTCCTCGGGAGCCTGAACGACGTTTGACTCTGCGAGGTGTCATTGGTTTCATTGAAGTTTCGCTGATGTTTGTTTCTGTAGGACTCAATTCAATCGTATACACTGGACGACGCGATATTGTTCCTTTATCTGTGAAGATATTATGCGCATGAGAATGATTTTCTGTGTCACATAATATAAATTGCATTAAAATTAGCATTTATTTTACCTGCTGATGGCTTTTGCTTCTTAAATGATCGATAAGCCAAAACTACAGCGAGCGGTAATGCCGTGGCGGCAAAAATTGCAGCAACAGCTGACTGTCCCAACTCGACATGGTCCCATTGCATGAAGCAGCCCTCGACGCGCGTCGGCCGCCAGGTGCCAGGTCCGTCCACTTCATCCCAGACTGGCTGACATCCCCAACCATTACTCTCCCACCAGCTTACACTGCCTGTACTCAAAGATAACAAGCCACTGTCCTGCAAACATGTATGAACAGTTTAATTCATTATTTTATTGTAATAAGATTAGACATAACATCAAGTCTGTTTTAATGCCCGAACTATTAGGCAGAGGTGTACCCATAGGATATAGGACTAGTAGGCTCAGGCGCAAAACGTCTCTTTCGCAAAATGTCCCCTGGTCGTAAAACGTCTCTTTCGCAGAATGTCTCTTTCGCAAAATGTCTCTTACGCAGAATGTCTCTTTCGCAGAATGTCTCTTTCGCAAAATGTCGCGCCAGGGACTTAAGAATAAAATTTTGATTTTCAAAACAAAAAATAATTTATTAAAATTATAGTGCGATTATGATGTTAAAATTTTGGTACTTAAATTTACTTATATTTTGATACAGTTAAAAATAATATTTTGGTACAATTTAAAGTTCAGTGATGGCAACATTTGTAATAATATGTGAGGGTAGTTAGAAAAAAACTTATAAAATTATTGCCGAGCTGTGTTTTGTCTGTTACTTTTTATTGAAAAACAGTAATGAATTTGGGTTTAAATATGGATCAAGAAATCGAATACATTCGTAATCAAAAAGGACATAGAACACTTATACATTGTGAGTACAGCAGTGCGATTCTGTAACCATCTCACCGTGAAAACTTAGGTGAAGTGAGCTGTCAATAGTGTCAATTCCTAGCAAAAACAAACTCACTTCACCTAAGTTTTCACGGTGAGATTTTTACAGAATCGACTGGCAGATATCATAAGAGCAAAACAAATAAAAGTGGAAGTACTTTCTGGCGGTGCATTAATAGGCGAGACTGTAATGCGTCACTAACATTAAACAAAACAGGAAAAATTATCATTAAACTGAAATCAGTGCATACATGTGAGTCAATGGAATTTAAAAATAGTATAATTAAAGAACACATAACATTATTAAAACATAATATTGTTTGCAAAGAGTTTCGCCCCATACAGCAAATTTACGAAGAAAATGATAAAAAAATTCGTAACAAAATACCTAACTATCGAACTCCTACATTTTTTATTCTTAAGTCCCTGGCGCGACATTTTGCGAAAGAGACATTCAGCGAAAGAGACATTCTGCGTAAGAGACATTTTGCGAAAGAGACATTCTGCGAAAGAGACGTTTTACGACCACGGGACATTTTGCGAAAGAGACGTTTTGCGCCTAAGCCGACTAGTAATCTAGATGTACAGTCAACAAAAGAGATAAGTATGCAGGAATGTCGGATTTAGTTGAAGTTTAGTAAAAAACGGATAAATGTTGTCGGCTGAAATTTAATTTGATAAATGAGCTGTTTGTTTTCTATTAATAAAATTAAATTTTATTCGAGAACATCCATACAACAAAAATATTCAGTGAATATACATACCCGATTCAAAGATCCTAAATTTAGGTAGTAGCAAATCAGGAATACATTCCAAACCAGCCACATAAAACTCCATATCGCGTACTGTAACAAATACCAAGATTTTGTAACTATATTTACAGATACAAATACTTATCAGAGAATACTTTTAAAACAAAATCCAAGTAAAACAGTTTTGAAAAGTATTACATATAATTATAATAAGTCATCATCTGCCTAGCCTTTTCCCAAATATGTTGGGTTCGGCTTCCAGTCTAACCGAATGCAGCTGAATACCAGTATTTTACATGGAGCGACTACCTATCTGACCTCCACATCCCAGTTACTGGGTAATACAATACCCCTTGGTAAGACTGTTTGTCAGACTGAGGCTTCTGACTACCCATAAAGACAGTCAAAGATCCAAAAATTACAGCCGGGACCAACGGCTTAACATGCTTTCTGGAGCACAAAAGGGGTCACGGTGTGTAAAGGTGGTCACCCATCCACAGACCAACCGCGGCAAGCGTAGCTTAACCTGATCGACCAACCTGTGCGGCTGTTATTATTTAGCCACGGGCACCTACTAGGATAATTTAAGTAAATTGCAAAAAAATATGAGGATACCTTATGCTTAATTGGTTGAAGGACACTGAAAGACACAATAAAGTTTTATTGTTATTATGCCTATGGGCGTTTAGTGTCTCTCCTCTCAGTGTCAATTAGAAAATCACATTTGTGAATTTGTTATTTAAATGTAATAAACTACAGAATGAATGCTTGAATGTCATTGAGCTTCTACACAAGCATTTGTACGAACTAGTAGTTTTAATGTTCATTAAACTGTGAACATCAGCAGTCAGCACACTTTTAATAATAAGCAATACTGCTTATATCTGAAATAGCCTTTTAGTAAAAAAATAGGTCTGATTAATAAAGCAGTTTGATCAAGAGCTTGAAATTAAAAGCAGTAATTCTGGACACTAGACGTTCATATTTTTAGGAGATCCACTCTTGGGCCTAGATAATTTAAAGGCAAAAATTTTAATGCCTCTACTTTAAATCGTAGCTAAGTGTATGTTTAAGATAGTCAACAAAAACTTGAAAAAAGAAATATCAAAAAGTGTTTAGTGAATGATAAAGAATGTTCTATGTTAGTTGAAGTTCCATAAAATTAGTTACATAATGTTGTTGATAGACATGGTGAAAGCAAGAGAAAAAAGTAGGTCACTTCAACATCATGGGCTACTATAATGGTTAGTGATAAACTTACTGCTAAAAGATATTTCGTGATATATTGCACTGCTCCAAATGATACAAATATTATCAAAAGTATGTTAGTGAAGTTTGCAATAATTGGTAGCCACATATATCCCAGGAAATCAAACACTTGCCGCTGTATTGTGATGATCTGTAATAACAACAATAGCATTAGTAACCAGACTAACTCAATGTATGATTCATTTATGATATCACATCATTAGAATCTACAAGGTACTTATTGGAGGTCATCAATCCCTAGGTTTTCTGAGATCTAAGTCATCTTAACCTTTAAGTCATCAAAAATGAAAAATCAAACGGGCATTTTGGAGGTGTTAGTATAATTATGTTATTTTGTATTCTAATATGCATACGATAGTAAACTCTAGCAAATATCAAACAAAAATCATACCAATTCTAAAATACAGACGATCAACAGTAACGTTCTTAGACCACAAACTGCCATTTCGACGAGATATTTGTCTGAATAGTATATTTTTTTTTAGTTATTCATTAATTATATGGGCACATTTTAAATATTCACTTCTTAAGTCATTTTATTACAAATAAAAAATAAACATTTGATTAAAATAATTTTGTCCTGTGTCCTTCAAAGAAAAGTTTAACCACAAATAGTGTTGTACAATTTTAATATACTGTCATAAAGTTCGCAGACGTTAAAAAATAAAAAATCGACTATAGTATATTTTATTTTAGATAATTACAGTGAACAAGATTGCCAAAATGCCAATAGAAACTAACATGTATACTTCCCGTCAGATTAGCCTACAATCCTATATTCTCTGTCTACGCCTACAATCAAGCGTAGGATCTCCGAGTTTGATTTTAGTCTATAGACTGTCGGTGTTGAGCAAAAGGTCGCATCCTCTAAGGTCACATTACATCAATCAATATGACCTCAAATAATTATAATAGTTTTTTTTTTGCAAATATTGTCAATATTTATACTGAACCCGACCCTCTGCTCTCTTGATTGAATGAAGGTGAATAAGGGGTATTCACCCTCTCTTCACTGTACTGTTTTTAATGAGAGGTTTTTCTTTTGAGTATTAAAAAAAAATAGTTTCCAAGAACCCTGAAGACGGCGTTGAACTGACTCCGTTACCAGGTGCCAAAGTCAAAACGCTTGGAAAAAAAAACATCGTGTCACGTCATATACGCTCGTTGAGTGACAGTTTCGTTTGCTTTCGTTTTACGATCTCAAAATTACATCCAAGTGAATTAATAAAATAATTATGTGACGTTCCATTCCTTGCAGTAACTTACCAAGTTCAGCGCCATCTATCCAGCGACTAGGGAAGCGTTAAAAAAAAGGAAAAGAAAATCCCTCATTACAATAAAAACTGTATGTCCAGAATGACTTTATGTCAGTGACTTTAGTTAGGCGACTCGCTGGCGCTTTTAAAGTCCCACGTCCACACAAACACGGGCTACATTGAAGAAATCGCTCATTAAGCGACTGATATCTCACGTGCGTCTGGCACATGGCATGGGAGACGCTGGACGTTCCGGCCATACAACCGTCGGGAGGGCAAAACCGTGACTGAATTTCATGCTTGTGTGTGACAGTGAGATTTTGAATTCAGCAATTGGCTAATTCTCTAGCGAGTCGACCGACGAGCGACGACCATCAAAGTCGCTGCGTGTGTAACTAGCATATAAACCTATACCAGACAAAATTTAAAATTAGTCGATTTATTAGTTCTTACTAAACATTAAACATCTCTATGTAGTATGTTGATTGTATTGATCGGGGTTTACTCATCATAATTTGAATTTCTCGAATACCTCAGTGTCTGCTTTAGCTTGTAACTTGTGATTTTTTGTGGAAAACTGCATTTGGTATGTATGAATAATTATTTTAATTCATATTCACGAATCAATTCACAAGTAGAAAGTTTTACTGAAATACCGGTAACCTCACTCACTTGTTCGTATTTGCAGAAAAACCGAAATGGCGACTGAAACATTAATCCCATTAGAATCAAATCCTGAGGTAATGAACAAGTTTCTGCAAAAATTAGGAGTACCTGGTCAATGGGGTGTCGTAGATGTTATGGGTTTAGAACCAGAAATGCTCTCCTGGGTGCCCCGTCCTGTGCTCTCTGTCATGCTTCTCTTCCCAGTTTCTGATGCTTATGAAGAACATAAACAAAAAGAAGAAAGCGACATTCTGTCTAAAGGCCAAGAAATTTCCAACAATATTTTTTATATGAAACAGTTCATCAGTAATGCCTGCGGCACTGTGGCTCTTGTGCACAGTGTTGCAAATAATACAGACAAAATAGAGCTGGCTGAAGGGCACATGAAAACATTTTTAGATGAAGCCAAAGATATGAATGCTCGCTCTCGAGGAAAATTATTAGAAAAGTCTGAAGGTATTATTAAAGCCCACAAGGAATTAGCTCAGGAAGGACAAACTAATACTCCTAGTGCTGAAGAGCCTGTGAATCATCACTTTATTACTTTTGTTCACAAGGATGGCTTTCTGTATGAATTGGATGGACGTAAGGCTTTCCCTGTCAACCACGGTCCTACTACACCCGATTCTCTACTAGAAGATGCTGCTAAGATATGCAAGGAGTTCATGGCTCGTGATCCTAATGAAGTGCGTTTTACAGTGATTGCACTGGCAGCTTCTGACTAATGTATCAATGTTTAGGTTTGAGCACACTACAGCAATTTGCAGGCTGTAGTTTATATTGAGCTCTGCTTCATATTCAAGCTTAGAATTACTCTCAAGTTGGATAAAAAAAGGTGCAATGCAAGCTTTTGTGATACTTAATATAAAGTATTTATTTTGAAAATAGACTTTGTAATAAATTTGTCAATAAAATGTGTGTTTTATTAATAACTAGCTGACTCAACATGTTGCCCTGTACAAATTTCTATTTCCATACAATAAAGATTATGCAGTAAAACTCGGAAAAAAAAAGAACACAGAAATGCCAAGATTTCATTCATTTAATCATCTATTCCTCTGTAAAATAAGTTTGGCAACAGGTAAACCTAGTGAAAGTGATGCCACTGAAGCAAGGCTTAAAAAAAAATAGGTAATTTTATGTAATCCATCGCTTCAATGGCTTCAGTTGGTAATTATTTTTGAAGTGGCTTGTATGATTTCAAATATTGCTGATCTTGTTATGGTAAAGGGATTATTCCACTTTCCCCACCTGGCCGCTGCTGGCCCACTGTAATGGTTAATAAATTTGTAATTTTATTCAAACTATATAAGTAGGTTTTATTATCATTTATCGCCCTTTTTATGTGGACAATCCCTATTCTAGTGCGAGTGTAATTTGCCCCACCAAAATCAATTATTAGTGTGGGGCACAGTGGACCTCAATCAATTGTGAACATTCCACTTTGTAGGTCCCACTCGTGGGACAAGGTGGAATAATCCAGTAAAAATAATAAGAGCAACTTGTAAGTCTTAGGACTTACGTTGTAACTGGTTACGCCAGACCAAATCGAGCTGGTGCAGAACAGACTGCAGGTGCGGTAAATACAGTCTACAGCTGTATGAGCAATACAACCCCTTGAGTTAGCTAGAGCTTGAGTTAGTGAGTTAGTAATCTCTTTGCATATTATGCAAAGTTATCGATGTTTCTACAATGTAATAATTAAAATCTTTTATCATGTAATGGACCAAAGTCCGATTAGTATAAAAGGCTCAGATCAAGTAAAAAAAGGTAGATAGCGCGCGGCCTTAGTTATTACTGAAGCCACAAAACTCTGCTCCTTCAAGTAAACACACACTCTCACGCACACACATGCATCAAACTCTGCTCGTTTTTGTTAGTATGTCACGGGGCGTCGTGTTGTAAGTTTGCCCACAAAATGCCTTCCTGTGTTATTAAATGGTGCAAAAACAACTCAAAAGTGAACAAAAAGTCTGAGTGAACATCCTTTCACTCGTAAGTACACATAAAACTACATATTTTCTTGTTATTCCAACACAATTTTGAGGTTATTCGGAACAGTTAATGTCAAATGATGTACTGGGAGAGTGTTGCCAGTAGTTCTTGTTTCTAATAGCCCAAAATGTGGGTAAGTAAATTGTAGGCTCAGCCATAGAAAAATAATTAACTAGAGAGTGGACATTTTATTGAAGTCAAGGTAAATATTTATTTTTTAACTCGTTTATATTTTTGTCTAAATTATTGAGCACTTATAGACATACCTACTATTTTATTATGAAATATTATGGTTTTAGATTTCCAACGAATGTTTTAATAAGAGATGAATGGGTAGCTGCTATAAGAAATATTGATTTTCAAAAATCCAATGATGCAGTTTTAGTTTTCATCAAAGTCGAGCCCGCGGCTCCTTTGAATACTTTTCGCTATTCCTCATAGTTTCGGATTTGGCCATCCACGCCCACTTGAAAAATTCACCCTGTATAGTATTGTTACAATTCAATGCTCTCTTTTGTACTTACCTAAAGATACTTTTTCATTTCATCTGGACAAGTATATTTTTAATTCCATAGAAAAGTATTTTTTGTATTGCAACTCATTAATTTCGAATTTTTACTATTAAGTTATTTTCTATAATAAACATTCTTTACATAAATTATGTTGTATTTTTTCTCGTTGCTCATACACCCACTGGACTATCTATTGAGAAGACGATTAGTAAAGTTACACGCCTCCTACGTTTATCATCTCTTTGAATTGTTGACGTTGAAGAATATTGTATCCAGTAAATTTATTAAAACAAACTAACAGACAAATTTACTTTCGAAATCTCATATTAGCTATATTAAATTAATAGAATTTTATTTAATTAGGTATATTAAAAGTAATTTTCAAGGACTTTTTATTCCAAAAGTGGCAACACTTTAGTGACGCACACATAGTTGAAAAATTGGCTTCAGTTTCCTATTCTAAGCGCGTTATCTAAAAGGTAAAATGGTTAAACAAATCAATAAGTAGTAAATTGAAAATATTTATAGTCCATGAAATAAAACATAATTATTTGTTTAATAATTGTCGTTCCGACTGCTTTATATTCAATGAATGATTATGTTAGGAGAAAGATGAATATCTTAGGAGATATCATAGTATTATAATAACTCCGCGAGGCGGCTGGTCATGAGGGTATAAGTAATATTCATATGTAATACTCTTACAGTAACGCAATATAATTATTTTAGTAGGTTTTTTTCCTCAAACTAACGCGGGATAAACCACGGGGCACAGCTAGTAATAAATATTATCGATAACAAAATCGATAAACAATATCACATCTCTGCGCTGCAGTAGTAAAGCTACTCAACCATAGAGGGCGTTTATTACAAAATTAGCAAATTTTCTAGATCTATTTTATGAAAACTATTTTATTCTAATTACTGAGTAAATGTAAATCATTTATACGAAAATAAACCGAAGTTAGGTCCAGTCGTTTTACTATAACGATATTTGCAAAATCGTAATGCGCAACTCGGCATATTTCCTTAGAAAATATTTCCTTTTGGTGGAGAACTGGAGACTCGTGGACACGAATGCGACTTGACGCGCAGGCGTACCATACTAGACTGAGAGACTTGTTACCCCTAAGTAACAAGTATCGGATCACGGTTTTGTACGCTATGTCCCGTCTATTGTAAATAATTTAATGTCTTTGAGGCGTACCATACTAGACTAAGAGACCCGTTACCCCTAGGTAACAAGTATCGGATTTACAATAGTGTCAAAATGGTCTATCATTGATTTCATTTGTTGATTTTGACAAGTTTGGTAATCTATTAATATAATGGCGTCATTATGACTTTCCAATGGTCAACCACTGACACTCCATTGAAAGAAATGGCATAGAATGGTAATCTCGTACATAATGAAAAATGAATTACCTAGGTACTGACTTATGCGGTAATCTGCTAAAATTTTGACAGTTTCTTTGATCAGTTACCTACCATTAGAACGTCATTGTGCAGTCATTGCTTTTAATTCGTTACGAGTATCGTACAATTTCTGTGCCATTGACCGACCAATGATCAATCATTATGAATTTAGCAGATTACGAATTTTTAGCAAAATGACAATGGAATGGTGGTGGGATCGTGTTGGAATGACGAATTTATAAAAATAGCAGACTAAGGCCCCTGTTCGTTATGTCCCGTCTATTGTAAATAATTTAATGTCTTTGGTAAGAGATATATCGAGAGAGAGAGAGATATATCTTTAAGAGATAATATACGTCCTATCGATTATTTTAATGATTGTAATTCTATAAATAAATATTTGTTACCTACTGCCGCGAATCATATTATTAGTTCTTGGGATATCCAGCTGTGACAGACAGATAGTCTCACCATAAGGGTTCCGTTTTACCATGTTGGTACGGAACCCTAAAAAGAAAAACTCGGACTGTCTTCACCATATTAAGATTCATAATGTTATCCTTTTATGATTCTGCCAAAGTGGCCTTTTTAGGCCCCCTGATCAACCTGCAAATTGCAGAAAACAAAAGAAAATTTGAATTTCGCGGACTACCTTGACACTTTCGCCACAAAATATAGATAGTACAGAAGTCAATCTACATACAAAGTGCGCTCGAGCAACGCACACATAGACAGCGCTCACGGTGCAGTGTGCACGTTATCTTAGACGGGTTGGGAGCAGTGCGAGCGTGCGTGGCATCCGCTTGAGACATGCGTTTGTGAAGTGCAGAAATGCAGCAACAAAAAAATTGCTATCTAAGTTTCCTATTTTGAATCAGGATAAACGAAGTAATTATTTTGTAAGATAAATTCACGCCACCAACTATTACGTAAGTTGAAAACATGATTTTTTGTTCGTGTAGATATTGTGTTGTTTTTAGTGTCATTTGTTAGGTTTAGGTCTAAAACGGATAGGGCAAAATAAATAGGGTAATCCGTTTTGAAGTTATTAGGGATTTTCGATAGGTAGTGAAAATTGACAAATGTGAAATTTTATATGTTTTTGTTCTGTAAACTTTTTGTATGGTAGGTAATAAGTAGGTACTATGTTTATTGTTTTGTTTTAATATTGAAGAATAAGCTCAACAATAAATTAAGCAACTAGATACGAGTGCCACTACCACGATAGTTTTTTGTCCATAAGTCAAAGTTGACGACCCTAGCGCGTCCGCCGAGCGTGGCGTGGGTATGAAAAGTGAAGTACATACATGTGATTGACTTCTGTACTATCTGTATTTTGTGCTTTCGCCGATGACGAACATATTTTGGATGTGACTGTACTAGGTAGGTATTGTGTTTAGGCAAAGAGATTTAAGATAGGTACAATAGAGGGGCCATGCAAAGAAATGTCTTAGAAAAACTGTGATCCCATGTCTCAGTGCCGCCATCTGGTAAGATGTAGCATAATTAGAGCGGCAATTTATTCAATTAGGTTCAGCTATCGCCCGGTAGATGGCCAGTGTGGCCAGTGTTGCCAGATACGATTTTCAATTCATCGATTAAAAATCGGATCGGTGGTGCCTGAAAAATCTAATATAAATCAAATCAGTTAGATAAATATCGAAAACTAAACAAATTAGGCAAAAATTGACTCAGGCAGAAAAAATATTCTAAGTACAATTTTATTCGCTACTATTCATTGTCCGTGTCACCGTCTATGACAACGTATCAGTTTCAGTGTGTGTTTTTAAGTAAGTAGTTATTTACATTTTAAAACAAAATAATTTTAAATGCGCCTGCTTTGCCGCCGAACTATTATGCTCTTGTGTTTTATATTGCTTTTTGTGTAAAGTTTTGCAATTGCTTTTTTGCAATTGTCGGTTGCGTTTCGTTTTTTGCAAAATTATTTTTTTACACTTTTGTTTGCTAATATTTGTAAATCTTATATTGATATACGTATATCCGAGGCGAGGTCCAAAGTCCGTAGATCTATGGATAAATCCGTAGGTCTGGCAATGCGGGGTGACACTAAGTACAAACTATAAAACCTGTAGTAGGGATTTTACCATATAGATTCAAACGTATCGATAATATTGAAAAAAGTTAGTAAGACAATTTTTTCGCATTTGAATAGATTGAAATAAGTGCCAAAAAATTAGGAAAGCAATAAAATTATCCATAGTTTCAATGTTTACAAATGATTTATTTAAAAAAAAAAAAAATTTCATACGAATTACTAAATTATCGTTATTATCTTTATATGTGTGTGGTATAGTTAATTCTTCAAAAGACCATTTCAGTATGAGACCATACTGAAATGGTCTTTTGAAGAATTAACTACTTGACATGATCTGACCAAGATTATATCTGGACCTCTTCGGCCTTATTACAAAACAAGATTTATCTTTAGACCAAGGTTTAAACCATCCAGCTATTTTTATATTTTGAACTATAATCCGACGAAGCTAAAGTTCTTATTACAAAAACTGACGTTAAACCCGAGTCTAAGTTGTCAATTTTGCATTCAGAACTTTACAGTTGTCAGAATAAAGTTCAAAATTTAAAAATGGCTCGATGGTTTAAACCTGGGTCTAAAGATAAACCTTGTTTTATAATAAGGCCGCTTGAGTTTGTTTTGGCCTTTCTTCTCTGATTAGTCAGATAGGAAACGCCGACCTCATCTAGTTTTTAAAATATGATTGACGTATAAAAGTGTCTGTACAGACACCAGCACATCAAGCTTAGTTTTTAATTCTTCTAATATTATTACCCTCTTTTATAAAATCAATTAAACATGGATCGATTTAAACTGAATGTTACTTGAATGAATCGATTATTTTGTCACACCACTATATTAATTTCGTTAAAAAGTGGTAACACTTAAGCTGTCATTTAACCCAACTATAGTAAAGTTACTCAGCAATAGATGGCGTTTAATACAACATAAACAAATTTTCTAGATCTTTTTATGAAAATTATTTAATTCTAATTACTGAGTAAATATAGATAATACATACGAAAATAAACTGAATTTAGGTCCAGTTGTTTTACCATAACGAGACTTGCAGTAACGTAATGCGCAACTCGACATATTTCCATACAAAATATTTTTCTTTTGTTGGACACGAATGCGTCAATGCGACTTGACGCGCAGGCGTACCATACTAGACTGAGAGACTTGTTACGCCTAGGTCACAAGTACCGGGACACTGTTTTGTTCGCAATGTCCCGTCTATTGTAAATACTTTAAATGTCTTTGTGTTTAGGTAAGGTAGGCTGCGTAGCGTCGCGCGCCGTTGAACACTGGCCAGCCACGCGAGGATTTTGACTTCAATAAAAACAACAAATACAAATGTTATCGCCACCGGCGCGTCTTGGTTTTTTTTCTCAACTCGAACATCCTATCCTATCAAATCAACATAAATTGACTACCGTGTGTATTGTATTGCAACGTTTAGACCCTACCTTACATACGTTAGTGTATAAATCCCATAGATCTATACTCTATAGCGAAGGTAGGTACCGAAGTCTACTGTCTTTTGACAAAATACTGAGACAGACAGCCGCCTAGCCTAGGGGCCAGTATGTCGAACGAACATCGCAAAATCGTGCGCAAACTGCTATGGTTGAATGATTTATCAACAGTCAATCACAGCAGTTTAGGTATGCATACCTACTTGACAATCTGGACACATTCATTTTGCGTAAATTTTCGTTCGAGAAACTGCCCCTAAGTTAGGTAGGTACAAATACGGAATAGGTGGTTGAGTTGGAAATTCAGAAAAAAGTAGGTAGGTAAGTATTTTCACAGAATTATGAAAAAAAAAAATGGATTCATATGCTAATCTGAAAGTTTATATTTTTCTATAAAAGTAAATACTTAATCTATATTGTATTTACATAGTATAAAACAAAGTGGCTTTTCGTGTCTGTCTGTGTGATCGCTTACATCTTCGAAACACCATAATGGATTTTGATGCGGTGTTCACCAACATTTAGAACATTTATTCCAGAAGGTTTACGTGTACCTATGATACAAAGATACGTACTTATTAACTTTCTGCTTTCGGAATAAATAATGCTTCTAATATATCTTGCTAGAATAAATATTTTCATTGTAGCTGCAGAACTAAAACATATACCAACTCCTTAAATAAGTACATGAAAATGTAACAATATTACATAAATACACAGTAGCACCTACATTTTACTTTCATAACACAGATAAAATCTTAACAAATAATAACACAGGGTGTACTTTTGAGATGGGACTTCAGGCTTCAGGGCCGACTTTTAGGCGCACTCCTAAAAGAACGCGATTTTGCGACGATCGTAAGTTCGCTCAAAAGTTCTTCGTACGAACTACGAACCCGCGATCGAATAAATGTCATTAAATATTGTTTTTTTTTTATTTGATTCCTTTTTATCGAGCTTCCATTTTATCGACAAGGGCTAAGAGACAAATAAGTTGTGATTTTTTATAATGTAACAGATAGTTTCCTATACAATCCAGTAAAAAAAAAAAAACAATAAATGCAGTTTTAGTTTTCTCCAAAATCGATCTCTTTGTTTCTTAGACCCTGTTCTGTAAATTATAAAACAGATAAGTATGGTTTTGGAACTCAATTTCCTCATCTCAAAAATTCCTCCTTATTTAATAAATTTTACTAATATTCACAACAGTCAATGGAATGCAATCATTTGCATCATCTTTGTCATTTTTGCTAAACGTCCCCCATAAAACTACAGCAGTCCTCTGAGATCTATTTATGACCTACATAGGTAGTTGCTTTGCTGTGCAATGATTCTAATACTTAGACACACTAACTTCGTGCTTATACACTTAGGTACAAAATCTTGGAGACAAAACGTAAATAAAGCACTAGTGTTTTAAACTTTAACGAACACTTACTTTAAAAATATCAACTTTATTTGCTTATTGTAAAGAGACGGTTTGAATAAAACAACATTTTCAAACAAAAAATTCTACACTTTGTCTCTAGTCTTGAAGAGTTAATAATATCAATAATGGCATACTTATACCTAGTCTGGCCATAAATTCTGTCCCTACCTGTAATAATCGAATATTTTATAAATTGAGTGACCTATGATACTCATTTGTTTTATTATGATATAAATAAGCTTTGGACTTTTATAAAAAAACTTATTTGGTCTCATCAAACCCAGCTAAAAATATGGAGTGGGGTATCAAAGAGAATCGTGTCGCAGTAATAGCGCTACACAAGTGTAACAAAAGGCTAATCGAAATTTTCAACCTCTTAAACTCGCTCGGTGTGGTTGTCTGTGTGGTGCCGGACTTAAAGAATAGCATCACCCCATACTTCCCGTGTGTGTCGTAAAAGGCGACTAAGGGTCATACCGGAGAATGGGCAGCAGCGTTCTCTATGCATTCCACCACCATACTATACTCCGATCGCCAACCCGCCTGCCAAGCGTGGCGATTATGGCAAACCCCCCCTTTGGGGGAGGCCTATGTCCAGCAGTGGACGTCTTTTCGGCTGAAATGATGATGATGATGATGAAACTCGCTCGGTATAACAAGCAAGTTCGTCTATCACCGAGATTCACCGAGATGTCTTCTGCCAATGACAGACCTAGGAGCGGCCGCCAACGTGATCAAAGCCGTCGGTGAGAGAATTCGCCGAAATCCTCTTCGCAAACAGTAAATCATGGCCAGAGAAATGAAAATTCCAGCTAAGACCTAAGGCCTTAAAGTCTGGCGCTTATCGACGAAGTACTAGATATCGCTCGATGGCAGCTCAGTCACCAGAGTAAAGAAGTTGTGGCAGCAGCACGCAAAAAACGGATATCGACAATCCCTTTTACGGATGAGAAAATCTTCACCGTAGAGGAAAAATTCAACCGCAAGAAGCTTCTAAATAGATTGCCAAGGTGGAAAGAGGCCATCAGCCGGCCTCAGTCATGGTTTGGTCCCCACCAAACCATGACTGAGGCCGGGTTGTGTCGTACGAGGAAGTCACTAAGCATCATTTTTGTCAACAAGGAGTAAAAACCAAAGCAGCTAACTACCAGACTGATATTTTGAGCCTGTGGATAAGCCATTATCCCAAACGCTATTTTCCAATAAGTATTGGATATTTCCACAGGACTCGGCACCGGCACACAAAGCGCGAACCACGCAGCGTTGGCTAAAGGAGAATTTACCCGATTGTATTGCCTTCGAAGATTGGTCCTCTGAAAGTCCCGAGCTCTACCTATTGGATAACCGACTATGGGAAGATTTAGAGGAGAAAGCCTGCTCGAAGCGTCACCGTAATATTGAGTCATTGAAGCGTGATTTGGTGTCCGCAGCAGCATCGAAACCTCTAGAAACAGTGCGTGGGGCGATAGACAAGTGGCCGGATAGATTAAAAAAGTGTGTCAAAGCAAAGGGCACTTTGAATTATTTTAACTTTAATTTTATAAAATAGGCAATAAAGAATGTAGGTATATATTTACTATATTTTCGTAAATTATTTTCTTTTAAAAAATATTTAGAGACCATTTTACGAGGGAAAGAATTTATGACTAGACTAGGCTACTTATATGATATATAACAAGTAGGTAACTAAAATTCCCGTCATAAACTTTCTATTGCTGCAACTTGTTCCGCTGTAGTCATATCTGAGTTGTTTATTGATGAGTCTTCTGAAACAGCGAAAATTTCTTACATCAGTTATTTGTAAGTAGATAAGTTTAAATTAAAAAAAAAAAAGAGGTATTACTATCTACTATAACATAAAATTGATAATCTATTCAGTAGTGTCCGACCGAAACACGATTTTAAGCCGAAACCAAAGAATGTGGAATAGGAGCCTTCCAATTCCGGCCGCAATCATTATTTTTGACACCCGTCGTTTTTCGTAGATTTGTTACAACTGATTTTGCAATTATCAGATTACTTTTACAAAAAAAAAAAAACTATTGCCAGATTTTGTATCAAAACTGTCAAAATTTCAAAGTCACGATTGAAAAATGAGTCCTGACTTAGCAGATATGCTGTTTACTATTTGCGTTTAGCGATTTAGTCATTTTTCAAACCTATGCAGCAAAGTTTAAACCAAACGGAACCCGCCAAAACGAGATGCAGCGTCGAATTAATTGCTGAAAAACGTGTGATTTTGCTATTGTGACCGAACTCAGAGTCGCTAAGATGTATCTGCTGTTTAGGCCTCAGAGCTTGTATCAATCTTCCCGAAAGCAATTAAATTCCTACTCGCTGATACTCAAAGCAGCATGCCTGCTAAGAACCTAAATGACATCTAGGTACAAAAAAAAAACATTTTACAAAAAAAAAAACAACTTCCAAAAAAAACAAAAAGTTATTATTTTTCACTTTTTAGCTGTACCTACTTGCTATGTGAATATCAGAGACAGGAAGCTTTTGAACACATCTGCCTACCCCTTTAAAGGGTACAGGCGTGATGTTATGTTGTGTGCAACAATGCATACATATGATAGAGCAGCAATCGCGGTTAATTTGCTGGCATTTATTGAAGAGTTCCGTTGTCTGTCTCCGAAACTCATCATCAGATCTTTACGAAATTTAAATGGGACCATTTCAGAATAAAGCTCTTTCGAACAAAAAAAAATTGCAAATCCGTCTATTTACGATGGAGTTATGCCCGAAGAAGACTCGGCCACATTTTGGCCGAAACCGAATCTTCGGTCGGGCACTACCAGCTATTTAGTTTACTGCATAGGTTAAGGTGTTGTTTTCAAACTTTTTTTTTTTTCTAAAGTATTAACTAAGAATTTATCGAGGATAGAACGCTATTATAACTGAAAACGAAGTAATAGCGCGGGCAGGCGATGCAAAGCTATTAGGAGGGTCAGGGAAATTTCTTGTTTTTTTTTATTATAACAATTTATAATAACAAGTTTCCATATAGCATAAGGCACATAATCGAGGTTTCGATAGTAGGAACGGACTATACTAATATTTATCTTCTGTCCTTTTCTTTATGAAATAGAAAGAAAAAGATTGCTGAACTTAAATTTAGTTTAGTTTATGAACAACAGAATCGGCGCCATTATCTACGTGTTTTCATATAATTTATGTGATTAGCAACATTACCACTGGCCAGTTTTTACAAAAGTATATAAGACTTACCACTATTTGGTATAGCATCAGATCTGAACCTCGGCAGTAGCAGTGTGAGTGTTAGTCCTATGATCGCTGCAACGCCACACACCCATACAAGTGCGTTCCCGTAGTACGCCGGATCCGCGCCGTCTGCACTGGAAATTGTTATTTAGAAACTATTTAATTTAGAAACTACACAACTTACTTACTACGCACAAAATAAATAATACTAGCTGCACCTCGCAGTTTCACCCGCACAGGTCTTGATCCCGTGGGAATATCAGGATAAAAAGTATCCTATGTCCTAAACTAGGTCATGATCTACCCATGTGCTAGATTTCACCCAAATCCGTACAGCCATTTTAGCGTGAAAGCGGAACAAACAAACACACATAAATACCTATTCTTTGTATTATAGTTTAGATTAACTAATGAGTATGGCCATCAATTTATGCGGGGCGTATTACAAAAATGCCTTGCGCTTATGGCACCCGTATCTTGTATTCAATGGCAAACACGTCAAACATTCTCTGAATATAAAATTATGTAGGCGATGTAGATATAACAATTAAGCAGTTTCGATTTGGACGGTAGGTACTCGAACCCGCGACCTTCTGCGGAGAAAGCCTGACGTTAAATATGGAGTTATCATAAAAGACATGAGGCGCGTTTTATACCTTGCGTAATTTTAGGATTTGGGTGTTCAATTAATGTCTGAGTCTGACTATGATCTTAGTTTCTTTAGTTAAGTTTAAGTAGTTTTGGTAACAAAAGCGCAAGTTGATAGTAACCCGCTCAACAAAAAATATAATCGCACCTGTTTAATCAGCGCTCATTATCGAACGGAGGAAACAATATCAATACGTGGCTGAAATGATGTACATATTTAGATAACATTACATGTGTGAACTGAGGCGAATCGCGTACGTACAGAACAAAAACATCCTAGTGTCACTATGAAACACAGATGAACTCACTATGCTTGTATAATCGCTATAGCAATGCCGCACGCGAGTTTATCAGCGAAACTCATGAGGCCATAGACAAAGGCGGAAGCTTCTGTCCTAGCGCCAACCAGGTCAGCAGTCAGAGCCAGGCTAGTCACCAACATCACTGCGCCGCCAAAACCTGGAATATGGGCCATAAAGGAAAAAAATAATCTAGAACAGAAAAGCAATTACACAGTTATAGAATGACTAAGGGCCGGTTTTTTGATCCGTGGTGGTTAACTCAACCAATTGTTGAAATTAGTATAATGGTCAACTGGGTCAACTAATAGTTAATATTTAACAATTCAAAGACAAAAAATTGATAAAAAAAACGTTTTTACAAAAAAAATAAAAACCGGCTTCCAAAAAAAAACACTACAAAGTGAAAAATAACTTTAATTTCGAAAGTCGGTGTCAAAAAACGAAAATGCAGAACCAACGACAAGCATAGTTAGTGAGTTCAAGTTTTTATTTTTCACTGTTTAGTTGTACGGGCTGCATCAATTGGGTACCCCAGTTGTGTACCTACCTACCTACTCCACACAAAATCATATAGCACTACTTGCTATGTGAAAATCAGTGGCAGGAAGTTATTGAAAACATCTGCCTACCCCTTTAAAGGGTACAGGCGTGATGTTATGTTGTGTGATTGCGTAAATAATGCATACATAATTATGGTATAGCAGCAATCGCGGTTGATTTGCTGGCATTTATTGAAGAGTTCCATTGTCTGTCTCCGAAACTTATCATCAGATCTTTACAAAATTTTAATGGCACCATTTCGGAATAAACCTCTTTCGAACAAAAAAATAATTTTGCAAATCCGTCTATATGTATATGAGGGAGTTATGCCCGAACATACATAAAAAAAAAAATACAAATAAATATCCGAATTGAGAACCTTCTCCTTTTTAGAAGTCGGTTAAAAACACATTTTGCCAAACTTTAACTATTAGTTACTATTTTTAACAATTGGTTGAGTTAACTGCGGATCAAAAAACTGGCCCTAATGAGTACATAAAATAATAACTGTTATTATATTATCAAGGCGTGCGTGAACACAGTTCATTCAATAACATTGTGGTTAGTTTAGGTATTTTAAAACAAACTCATCCAGTAAAGAACAAAAACATGTTTGAAACACTATAAGACACAAATGTTGTTAATTAATAACGGCTTCATTGTATAATACAATTTACATGAGGGTAGGTACTAACCTATTAACACAGCAACCACATAAATGAAATATACTTTGTAATCATCATCTGATCCAAGGTAAATCCACACAAAACCAGCTATTGTGCATGCGGAACCGGTCAAATAATTAAGCTTTCGGGTGAGGGATCTTGGAGCCAACCTCTGGACTCCGGCAGCTGCCAGACTGCCGATGTACAGGGCGAGGGGGACCACGGCGAGAGAGCGGGCAGCCAGGCCTAGCGTGCGGTGTAGGTATAGGGGAATCAACACCTGGGATATGTTCACGACAAGCCTGGTACACATGTACACTCCCGCAACCTAAAAACAATGATAACGAAATAATAAATAGAAATAATACAATTCATTAGAGGTGTTATCTACTCTAATGTGTGCTAGAGTTTCTGATAGCAAAATAAATATTTGGTATTTTATGTTAATTGTTAAATAGGTACCAAATATATACTTATTTGTTAATTAAGTAAGTAGGTATACATTTTTCATATTATGTCAAATAAAGTTATGTTATGTTTGCCTTTCAATTTACCTGGTACATGAGTGGTTTACGTAAAAAATCATAGTGGGCCCCACTTTCACCTTCAGCTAAGAGTTGCTCATGACGGTAATGGTTTTTTTCAGTTACAGAAATATGAAATATTATTGATGCTAGTGTTCCTACTCCCAATACTATGTAGACAACATGCCTGAACTTCCAAGCATCAGTAGGCCCCACTTGCTGTAATAAAAAAAACTATTTATTTAGAAAAATTACACACTTGGCACTTTATAATATTAAGGACCTGATTCGGTCTGTAGATAGGCACCATCCACCAGTTTAATGAAAAAATGGGAAAGAAGTTGTGTAAAAATGTCTAGAAGATAAATTAATGGGGACTTATCTGGAGGTGGTGATACATGCCATTACAATCAATAATGTAAAACAAATAGTTAAGACAAACACATACATGCCTATCACATTCCCCAGTCAAATGTAATATAATCCATGTGATAATATAAACAAATAGATTTGAAAATACTGTGAATCCATATCTGTAATACAAATTTCAACATAATTAGTATTTCTTTGGGTAACATCACTTTACACAAATACTGAGAACATAAAATCATGCCTGTAATTCTTAAAGGGTTAAGCAGAGGACCTACATTCACCAGTTATGTACACCAAAGTGTACATAAGAGAAAGTGCTTGAAACATCAACAGTACACCAAGTGTACACAACTATTGTCTTTGTGAAAACAATGACTTCACTGCGGCCATTTAACTACTTCGTCACGTGGGGTGTGTCGACAGGTATGCGGGCGAATGTGTGAGAAGTTAAACAAAATTATTTCTTTGTGTATATGATGCTAATGTTGGGTGTTCAATTGTAATGTGTACTTAATATTTTTCTAAAACAATTCTACATGGAAGCCATGTACAAGCTCTTAAAGAAACTTTGTCAACATTAAGAATGTGAATATTTTACTACAAATTGGATCATGTATATATCTTTTAAATTATAATGATACCTGATTGCAGTCAAATGCGTTCGAGTGTGATCATCTTCTGAGAGCTCCGGAATTAAACTTAAATGGGATATCTGCACTGCAGCCCATCCAATTTGAAATATAATAATAAATGCAGCATAATAATACATTTGTGCCCATTTGTGTGTTGATGAACAACCAATGCATTCCGTGAATATGAATGGAAATGAGGCCAGGACACAGAATGTACCTGAAAAATAATTCAAATGTTAAATATATTATTTATTTAGGAAATCTAGAAAAATTGTTTTATACTGATTCAACTATACTTGGATAGTGCCATGCTTTCCTATAATTTAAGTACATGCAGGATCAATACTAAGTCAACGACTCTGGGTTAATGTTGTGTATGTTTAGTGGTAAGCCTTATTAAATAAATAAATTAATCAATTGATAATAGAATAGAATATAACAGAATACTCTTACAGTACATTAATAACCAACATCACACTTACCAAACAAATGCCACAGTTTCCGCCTCCCATACTTTGAACTAATAAGATTGTCTGTATGATCTGAATGATAACCAACAAAAGGTGTGGATATAGCATCCATTACTTGACCTATCAACATCAAGTTGCCTGATTGTGAAGCACTAAATTCAAGTACTAAATGAAAAAATACTAAGAAATATGTAAACCATAAACTTGCACAGACATCATTTAATACATGCCCAATCCCATAGCCAAGCTGTAATCGAAGGCTGGTGGATATGTGCACGAATTCTGAATCCATTTTTAAATAAATAAAAATATGATAAATTAGGTAGTCTGTGTGGTTGACTGTACGTTTTTTCTTTCAGGCATACAAAGTTTTTAGGCACGATTTTCTGATAATTTATTGCTGACTGTAGCCTAGTGGATTAAATTATACAAAAGTATGAGGTTTTATTGTTTCGTATCATAAATTATTTATTAAATTATGTGGTGCTCACAAATATTCACTTTGATAATTATCATTAATTCATTTTACTCTTGCTTGTCTCGAGAACAGAGCATCACAGACACAATCACAGGACACAATCACAGACAGAGTACTTTTTGACAGACCACCACATTACATTGTAGACTTTGTGACAGACCATGAGACCATGTAACCTTTTGTCCCGAGCAAGTGTCACACTGTCACGGTGTCACCTCTTGAGTATTAATGTTCTGCATTGAGAATGGCATTGAGTGAGATTGAGATAGGCTTTTTGAAGGCTTTTTGTCAATGATGTTCTGTGACTGTCACCCACAGAATACATATACTCCTGCTATCACCCGTGCTCCGGAAAGGGTATTTATGTTCTGTGCTCCGGAAGCTGTGCACCCGTGATTCGTGACGACCAGTGACGACCCGTTATTAGTATATTTCTGGGCTGCACTGTACTTCCACACTCGCGCGTTCGAATCTTCACAATTTTAATAGCTATACATGTCGTTATGTTAAACACTTTTGCAAAATCCCGCACTTCGAAAACGCATAGTTTTTGAGCAAAAAAATCAAGTTACAGAAAATTCAACATATTTAAATTATAAAATTGACATGTACGAATTTCACTTCTAGGTCGTTCCGTTTTATATTCAGACAAAGTGACGGTAGATTTTAGTGGTTTTTATTACGAATACTGTAAGTTTTTTAACTTTAATCCATTTTTAACTGGGTAACGAAACGTAATCGAATGTAAGTGTTGAAGTTAAACGTTGACGTTTGGCAGTTGCCATTCGTCGTTTTAAATTACTTTTGTTTTTTTGTGTTTCCGATTACACTACACACTAAACCAACATAATATACAAAAGGAACACATTTGGAATGACAACTTAGTATGCAAGAGCGAGCGAAGCGAGTTCGGGACTTGGGGCACCCCGACTCGGACAGGTTAGGTTCGAAGGGGATGACGGGGGCTCGATTGAGCCCGATTGAGCGAACGAGCCCGTCATACCCTTCGTGTTAGGTTCCTTTAAACCCTGTAGACAGAAATAGGGGCCCCGCGAATCGGGGCTCCGTCGACTACGCCTAACCACATATTTTTGTAGACACATTGTTTTTGTACACCATTTATATTACAGACATAAATATAAAAACTGTACAAAGGGTGACACAATGGGCGGACTTATCGCTAAGAGGGATCAGTACAGTGAGCATAAGTGTTAACTCGATCCCGTGGGAATATCGGGATAAAAAATATCTTACGTCCAAATTTCATATAGATCGGTTCAGCGGTTTAAGCGTGAAGAGGTAACAGACAGATAGACAGACACATTTTCTTATCTATACATATAATAAATCTGTAGAAGGGTCAATTCTGTACATTAAAAATATTGAAAAAATAAATAGCGGGGGGTGTTGCTGGATCGATACCAAACCCAAATATGTGATTAAAAAAAATTTTGTCTGTCTGTCTGTCTGTCTGTATATGCAGGCATCACGTGAAAACTAACGGTTCGATTTCGATGAAACTTGGTATAATTATACTTTATTATCCTGGGCATAAAATGGGATACTTTTTATCCTGGAAAAATACGTAGAAAAAAAAAAACTTATTTTTCAGTTTTATTCATAGACGTTGTTCTGTAGAACCGCGAACACACGTTGCATTACCCGCAGTGGATAATTTTCCATTTCAATTTAAGAGAATACAGTTTCCTGTAGCTTTGTGTTACGCCATGACAATAAATAAGGCTCAAGGTCAGACCCTAGGAGTTGCTGGCGTAGATCTTACCGCGAGTTGTTTTTCACACGGGCAACTTTACGTAGCTCTTTCCCGTGTGAGCAGTCCAAGAAATCTTCATGTTCATATTCCGGACGAGCTCACTAACAATGTTGTGTATGCTGAAGCTCTCAATTAACTTTATGTCGCATTGTCACGATCACTTTTTTATTATTGCAAACTTTTCGTCACTGTCAGTAATTTACTGCTACATGCTACTTATCAAGGTCGGAATTACTATGAAAAAAATACTTACTACAGAACGCGAGCTCAACAGCAGTAGCTCAATATAGGGATATCCTTAATTATTATAGGCTTAGCCGTATTTGGGTCCAATAGATATTTATAAGATGTCATTGTCAGAGTTACTCAAAATGGAGAAATAAACCATCCACGCGAAGACCGACATCCGCGCGGACGGAGTCGCGGGCGGAAGCTAGTTTATAATATTATAGTATAAATATAGTATGGATGGATTTTTTACTTTAACTGTACCGTCCATATTAGGACCGCGCGGCTCTGTGGCCCCGAGCCGCGCGACTGAGCCTCGTGAGTTCTTATAATGGGGACGCCTTGCAAAGCACAGCAAAAGCTTCGCGAAGCTTTGAGGCCTCGCGGCCTTAGTGGGGACGCGCCTTTAGGTTTGGTCTTAGTCTCTAAGAATTCAGGCAATCGCCTAACTGCCCATCTAGGCAATACGGAGCGTTTAGCCTGGGCATAATAAATATACGAACGCACCCTGATGTCTTTGCGAGTCTGGGACCGAAGGTAGCCCGCGTATGTACAGACGCCAGCACATCAAGCTACCCGAAACTGTCAAATTTTTCCAATCAACTTTGAACCTTATGCTTTAGCAATAAAGTTGAAAATCTATTCAAGAAATTTGACAGATTGTAGTAGCTTGATGTGCTGGCGTCTGTACAAGTCTATGTATGTAGGTGTCACCCTACGTGTCACCCACCGTGTCAGTCAGTTACATTGAGATGTCAATGCATTGTCAATGGTAGGTTTAGTGTTCTGTGGGAGTCAAGTTGTCAACTGTCAGACGTCAGTCTCTGTCAAACTCAAATCAAATAGTAATGAATGAAAATCTGAAAATCCTATCGTATCATCTTACCACAACAATGAAAAAATAATTGAAATAGCCTGACTCATTGCAAGAAGGCATTATATTGATCAGTTTATTATTCAATTAGTGCTGTACTTCCTTTTCTGAGGCTCTTCATAGAAAAAACTCTTGCTTTTGATGGAATATCGTAAAGATATTACGACTACTAAGAGTTGAAATAAATTGAAGTTGCTCGCATTTTTTTTTTCTCACTGTCTTCCATAATTTGTATTTTTTTAGTGGAAAAGAGCAATTGGTACGTGTAAGTATTAACAAATTTATTACATTTCACAAATTCGAAAAAAAAAATCGAAATGGCGAGTGAAGCTTTAATTCCATTAGAATCAAACCCTGAGGTTATGAACAAGTTTCTGCAGAAATTAGGAGTCCCTGGTCAATGGAGTGTCGTCGATGTAATGGGCTTGGAACCAGAACTGCTGGCTTGGGTGCCCCAACCTGTGCTCTCTGTCATGCTCCTCTTCCCAATTTCTGATGCTTATGAAGCACATAAACAAAAAGAAGAAAGTGACATTCTGTCTAAAGGCCAAGAAGTTTCCAACAATATTTTTTACATGAAACAGTTTGTAAGTAATGCCTGTGGCACTGTGGCTCTTGTGCACAGTGTTGGCAATAATACAGATAAAATAGAGCTGGCTGAAGGGCACATGAAGACATTTCTAGATGAAGCCAAAGATATGGATGCTCCCTCTCGAGGAAAATTATTTGAAAAGTCAGAAGGCATTATTAAAGCCCACAAGGAATTAGCTCAAGAAGGACAAACTAATACTCCCAGTGCTGAAGAGCCTGTAAATCATCACTTTATTACTTTTGTTCACAAGGATGGCTTTCTGTATGAATTGGATGGAAATAAGGCTTTCCCTGTCAACCACGGTCCTACTACACCCGATTCTCTACTAGAAGATGCTGCTAAGGTATGCAAGGAGTTCATGGCCCGTGATCCTAACGAAGTTCGTTTTACTGTGATGGCACTGGCAGCTACTGACTAATGTGTTAATGTTTGAGTTTGAGCACACTACAGCAATTTGCAGGCTGTAGTTTATATTGAGCTTAAAAATTTTTTCATGTTTAATTCAAAAAGGTGCAGTGCAAGCTTTTGTGATACTTAATATAAAGTATTTATTTTTAAAGAGACTTTAATTTTCATCTTAATGCCTTATATTATAATTGATTTAGCAATCGTATAAAAGTAACAAAGCAGAGTAATGGTACTCTTCCCTAGGTGACCGCAAGTGGTAACGTCGCCTAATCGCAATGATAGACTGCAGCAAAGTTACTGGTTTCTATAAAACAATTCTATGAAAACGCTTCTGTAGATGGCCACATTGCTACCTGACACTAGTTGAGCCTAGACCGCAGTGGCGAAGGTTCTATACAACTCGATTCCTACCAGCTTCCCTTTGAAAAATGGCATAGTCGGTATTTTATAGACAAATAATATACTCATATTAAAGATATCTACTCCGGCTTACCTCTTACAAAAATTGACCCTTCGCTACTGCTAGACTGCACACCGCAAACCAGTAGCGCTGGAGAGCAGTTTATTGGTTGCAACTAGCTGCAATGTGCACCGAACGACGCCCGGTCCTCATCAAGCCGCCACGCCCTCGTGCGACTCTGAGCTGAGCGCCTCCTTGCGACTGCGAGAGTCCGCGCACGGCTCTCAAGGATACGCGACTGTTAATTTTTGCACTAGAACTAAAATTTTGTAACAAAGCAAGTGCAAACAGGGTGTAAAGTTCACTCATACTCTATAGAAAAGGGAGGATCCTCCGACCAGACGGTTGTAGTGTCTGGCGGGCAATTGCCCACTGATTCATGCCGTTGTATGTATATGTGCTAGTTCCGCGGTAAACAGCTTGCGAGATGCAAGATTCTGCGTGACGTCAGAAAGACGTGTTGTCCGCATGTGGCGTTGTAGATACTGCTACATAATAATTAGGATTCTTTTTGCATAATATGATAAGTTACTTGATAGCCCTAGCCGTACGCTATGAACGTAGTAATACGGGGCCTTAAGAGCGTTTACGCCGTACGGCATTTCATACAAACTTTCAAGCCCTTGTTAGGGTTCCGTACCCAAAGGGTAAAAACGGGACCCTATTACTAAGACTCCACTGTCAGTCTGTCTGTCACCAAGCTGTACCTCATGAACCGTGATAGCTAGACAGTTGAAATTTTCACAGATGATGTATTTCTGTTGTCGCTATAACAACAAGTACTAAAAACAATAAAATAAATATTTAAGGGGCTCCCATACAACAAAAGTATTTTTCGGTGTTTTTGCCTTGTGGTACGGAACCCTTCGTGTGCGAGTCCGACTCGCACTTGGGCAGTTTATTTTTCGAAATTAATGAACCGATTTTAATTGAACTTCATACGCATAAAGGTCATAGCCATAGCACGCGTATCAAATCGGAAAGGGATCGGCACCATATGTCCGTATCCCCACAGTATCGCCTTCGTTTATTTTATCTTGTGAACGTTATTGAAATAAAAATATACCAAATAACTTTATATTATTATATGATATGGGACGCACCCCGAAAAACCAGGGCATGAAAAATTGTATGAAATACCGTACATCATCGGGTCCCGTGTCAGTTTTTATGTAAAGCCGAGTATTTCAGTATTTCACCACCGCAGCTTCGGCTTGCTGGCCGGCTTCGGCGGCCAACCTCAGCCGCGGCGGCAAGGGTTACACCCACCTGCTCCTCAGCTCGCGGCCAAATTTTTAGTCTTTGCAGCTCATGAAGTGATTTTTTATTCCGTTGGTGTAACTGCTGTATGGCGTTCCAATGGGAGGATAAATAAATAAATAATAAATAAATAAATATGTGCGATCTTTAAGCATTCTCAGGGCTTGATTGTATGACGTTTTATTGGTATAAATATTAAATACCATTAATTAAATTCTCACTTTGATAGAAAATAAATTTCACCCCAATTTTGTTTAAACTGCCCTTTTTTTTTTCGGGTGGGAAATCATCAAATGACCCCTCTCGCTCTGGGTGGAGCGGAAGGGAGTGTCAGACTCTTACTGACTAAAACCCATCCATATTCCTTCCTTAGCCCTTTATGTTCCGGGCCAGCGGTAACTCTTTCGGACAATCCCGCTGACCGGGCAGGCTTCGGCCCTAAGGGGGGGCTCCTTAGGGCCGAAGCCTCCTCGATGCTGACATCTCTTTGAGGCGCGCGTGGACACGTACGCGCCGTCCGGCACGGGCCTAGTCCTGATCGGACGATGAGCTACCAATTACTCTCCGTCCGCAGGCCCGCGCCTACGCCCGGAGCGTTTCCTGCGGCGGCTGGGACGGGAGGCTCTCTCTCTCATCCGTCCCGCCACCTCCTTGCTAGCATGACTGCTTCACAGAAGGAGGTGACTGCCTTCCACTCCCTCTCGCTACGGACCATGGCTTGCACCAGGGCCGGACGCGAGAGGTCGCCGCCGCTGCCGATCGCCTCTACGAGGACACGGCGGTGCTTCGCCCAAGCGGGGCAGACCACCGTGTGCTCCACCGTGTCCTCTGGGCAATCCTGGCAATGGTGACACCCGGGCGTTTCCTCCCGCCTGATGATGTGCAGGAACCTCCCGAAACTTCCGTGTCCGGTGAGGACCTGCGTCAGGTGGTAGGTGAGGGCGCCGTGGCGCCTCTCTAGTCACTCCTCAAAGAGGGGTCTTATCGCCGCTGTCGCGGCGTGCCCTGCGCTGGGTTGCGACAGTCGCTCTTTCCATGCCGCCATGAGATCGCGCCGGAGATCCGTCCGCTCCGCGGCGATTTGCCGCGGAAGCGGATCCTCCCCCCGGCGTAGTGCCTCCGCGCGCCACTCATACAGGCGCGCGAGGACTATCGCCTCCAGATCCCATGGCGGCAGTCCGGCAAGGAGGCTTGCCGCCTCGCCCGAGATCGTGCGGTAGCCCCGGATAAGCCTTACGGCTACCACCTTCTGGGGCGCGTTCAGGTAGTGGGCGGCTCGCCGCCGCAGTGAACGCGCCCACACCGGGGCCCCGTATAGGGCCATGGACCGCATGACTCCCGCGTAAAACCTCCGGCAGGAGGCGTTTGGCCCTCTCAGGTTGGGCAAGAGCCGCTTGAAGGCGGCCCCGGCCCGTTCCAGTTCGGGGGCCAAACGTCGAAAATGCTCGACGAAGTTCCACCGGCTGTCGAGGACCCAGGTATTTTATCGTCGTCTCGACGCCGATGTGAACCCCTCCTACCGTTAGTTGGGATCCCGCGATAAACTGCCCTTCATTAACCTTAACTGAGTCCAAAAGACAAAATAATAAAAAAATTCAATGTCCAGCCAAACAATAAGTGCTCCAAGCTGAAATTTTATTAGACAAGAAAAGGTCTAAAAAATTCGCTAATAGGATTAAAGTGTGAATATTATGCTGAATTAACGGGAACAGAAGTTTTTGGTACAGACAGGATACCCGATACAGCCTGGATTCTGCTGGCTGTGAGACTCGTTTAGCGTTGCTTTGCTTAAGAGAAAGTTTGAGAAAGTGAAGTTCGACAAGCCTAATGCTAGGTACAGATGCCAGCACATCTAGCTACCCGAAACTGTCAAATTTGCCCAATCAACTTAGAACCTTATGCTTCAGCGATAAAGTTGAAAATCTATTAAAGAAATTTGACAGATTGTTGTAGCTTGATTGATGTGCTACCGTCATATACGTCGTACATACACACGCAGTGACATACGCAAGATACGTCACTGGCACGGGCGGTGGCTCGCTGGCGATATCAAAATCGCATGTCTACACAGATTTTGAAATCGCTAGCGACAAATCTGTTGTTAAAACCTGTGTGTGAACGTAAGATTTAGAAAGAGAAAGTTTCTGCGTGTGTATTTAGCATCTGCATAGGTCTTTGTATTTGATTCGAAGAGTTTTACGGTACAGTGCCTATTAATGAGGATCTTTATTGCCATTTTTCACGATAGGTGGCGCATCGTCAATATGGCAATGAGGGATTTTCTTTTTCTTTTTTTTTTAACGCATTCCTAGTCGCTGGATAGATGGCGCTGAACTTGGTAAGGAACGGAACGTCACATAATTTTTTTATTAATTCACTTGGATGTAATTTTGAGATCGTAAAACGAAAGCAAACGAAACTGTCACTCAACGAGCGTATATGACGTGACACAATGTTTTTTTTTTCAAGCGTTTTGACTTTGGCACCTGGTTACGTAGTCAGTTCAACGCCATCTTCAGGGTTCTTGGAAACTATGGTTTTTTTTTAATACTCAAAGGAAAAACCTCTCATTGAAAGCTTTCACTTATACATACATTTTTTAACTTATCATTTAGTTATTTTTAATTTTCTCGATAATTCTTCTTTGTGCTGTACCAGGATGTACTAACCCCGGTGTACATTTATTTCCCAAAAATATCGACTAACAGAACCTGTAGACCTACCACAAAGTGCAAAGTGGACGGCCCGCCGCACGCCGCTGCTGCGCTGCCGTATACAGGGTTATTGGTAAAACATTAACAACCTCTTGTATAACTCGTCAAAATGAATGGAATAGTAGATTTTTTTTCGCGATTTATGGTTGTTCCCATAGTACAAGTACTATACTTGGTACTTTTACTTTTGTAAAAGTTGTTCAATAATGATGAGTACAATAACCTCTCAAGAGGTTGTTAATGTTTTACCAATAACCCTGTATACGGGACACTGGCAGAGAAGTCGACATCGGCTAAATTGCCAAAAAAACTTTTAAAAAAAGTGGGAAAGGGCTATAAGTCGCAAAACATTTTTTTTTAGTTCGTCTTTCGATTCTATAAGCTTCCAGGATACATGTTAACGATAACGATGGTGGACCGGTATACACAAAGACTACAATATAATGGGTATACAGATGCACACAAAGAATAGCGAGTAAACTTTCTAAACAAAGCGAAAATGATTTGACAGCAGCCGTCACGCCGCTCGCTGGCGACATCTGCGCTACGCTGATTTTTGCGTGTGGGTCCCCATTCCATAACTTTGTATTTCGTCGCCTTAGAGTGAAAACCTCGGGAATGTAAATAGCATTTTATCTATTTCGGACAATCCTTTAGTATCGAACAGTTCTGGATATAAAAGCGGGTTAAATTTCCATATTAATTAATAAGAAAACCGAATCGAAGTCGGTAAAAAAAAAAATATAAAAAACGCCGTAGGTCCTGTACAAAAATTTTACAGCTACTTCTAGCAGCAGTTACTTCTTTTACACTTACGAGGTTTTCACTCTAAGGCGTCGATTTGTATTATCCTCTATGGTCATTTGATTTACGGACGTTTGTCGATAAGTTCTGAATCCTACCTTTATTTCCTTTCGTAATAAAAAACAAAACATGACATTGGCTAAATGCACAAACCGTGCGAAGCCAAAAAAAAAAAGTTCTGAATCTGTTGAAGTCTCAACTCGGAACGCACCCCAAAGTCGACGAAGTCCTGTCAATGTCATTGTCATGTCATGGCTGATAACTTATCGAAAATATTGGCGTTTTCAAATTAACCTTAACCAAAGCGGCTAAAGATTTAAACTTCAATGGGGCCTCTTTGTAAAATATTATGTTACAGTATTTTTCTCACTTATTTCCTGTGCGTTCGTTGTGATGACTTCAAGGAAGAATTATTTATTAAACCTCTACCGCCAAACCATCTCTACAGCTATTTTCAATTTGTCACTTTAGTGAATAGCGAATCATCTTCATGTAAGGATTAAATTATTAATGATAAGAAGTTGTCTATCTATAAATCTTATTGTAGTAAGTAATACCAATGTTTTCTTTATTTTAGTCCATTCTCATTTGGCCCCGCGATCACTGGCCGAAGTAGTATCTCGATTCCAAGTCGAGGAGCTCCATCTAACTTTGACCGAAGGACAATGGAGGCACAATCAATGGGGATATCCAGTATTAGATGCAGCGCCTGGGGCAGAGCTCTATGCCTGGTTCTCACCTGATGTAGTAGATGTAGATACACATTGGAAAAAACTAAGTGCTACACTCTCTGGACTCTTTTGTGCTTCACTTAATTTCATTGACAACTTTAATACAGTGACACCTCAAATGGCTTTATGGCCTATGGGAGCAGTGAAGTCTAGTCAAAATGTAACCTCACAGCTGCGATATGCGTCATTACCCCGAGAGATTGTATGCACTGAGAATCTGACACCATGGAAGAAACTTTTACCATGTGAATCAAGTCGCGGTTTTTCAGCATTGCTTAATTCTAGAATGATCCACAACACAAACTATCATTCTATTGGAGTTCATGTTAGAAAAGTATGTAAATCCAGTGATTGTTTGGAGACTCAACTGGAGTTCAAACAAACTGTGGCCCTTGTTTATGACTATGATATAATAAATAGCAATGACTGGTCATTCAGAAAATTGTTTGGCCAAGGTCTGCCTGGAGCCTGTCCACTATCTTCAGACAGCAAGATTTACGTTGATATAACTTCAAATGACACCCAGGCCTTTACATTGAATCCACCACCAGACAATGTCATAGTATCACAAAGAGGTGGGAGTGATACTAAACTAGCAGTTTATAAAATAAACCCTGATGGTCAAATGATAAACATAGGTGCGAAATATAAGTCTCAGTTAGATTTAGCAGTTTCTGTACCTCCACCTCTACACTTTACCCGATACATCCTTGGTTATGGTAAAGAGTTTGGTGGTATTGTGACAGAGATAACAAACAACTGTTGGACTTCTATCAATGTTGTTGTTTTAGAGAATGCACCCTGGTGGTTACCAATACAACTAAGCTCATTGAGAGTTAATGGTGAAGCTGAAAGTAGTTTAGTTATGTCTCAGTACTATTCACCTGGCCGTAGCAGGCAAAAACCATATCATTTAGAACTGCTTATGAAATTACCTCCAAAATCCACCACTACAATCACAATTGACTTTGAATTTGTCTTCTTGAAATGGCAGGAGTATCCTCCTGATGCCAATCATGGGTTCTATGTTGGCTCAGCATTAATTTCAGCCAATTTACCCACAGCCAGAAACTACACTAGTGTTCCTATTACAGGCACTACATTTGATTCCTTTGTTAATGCATCTAAGACATGTAAGTATGTTTAATGGCTAAAGTTTATACAGGGTGGCAGGGACATTCACATGCTGTTATCATGAATTTATCACATGAAACTCCCCCCTAGCGAAGAATTTTTTTTTAATAAAAACACTGCTGTTTCATAAAAAAACCCCATACCTACCTATGTGGTCAAAATGTATGGAACTTGGAACAGCACATTTTTTTTAATAACTTACTAAAAATTTAAATGCAGGGGTTCAGAATACTGAATCTATGGTAACAATTTACATGTTGACGTCCCTGCAAGCCTGTAGGTACTGATATTTATTTATAATATGTAATGTTAATAATCTTAATAGATGCAAGTATTATAATAATAGAGATGAAGTTTTCATGTTTACAAGCAAGTGATGTATATCATTTCATGTGTAAATTAGGTATATTGAAAACAAAGGATAAAGGAAATAACACTTATAGCATTCATGGTTATGTAAATGTTTTTTAGTTTTTCTTGCCTTTATCCTTGATTTCACAATAACAAGATTATCATGCACTACTTAATTAAATACCTAATCATCATCATCATCATCATCATTTCAGCCGAAAGACGTCCACTGCTGGACATAGGCCTCCCCCAAAAGGGGGGGGTTTGCCATAATCGCCACGCTTGGCAGGCGGGTTGGCGATCGCAGTATGGTATGGTGGTGGAATGCATAGAGAACGCTGCTGCCCATTCTCCGGTACGCCCCTTAGAAAAATACCTAATGCTAAAGGCTAAAAAATAATTTTAATTTTTCAGGGTACCCGATTGTGTTCAGGACAAATGGTGCCATGGTATCACTGCCCACCCCAGATTTCAGTATGCCATACAACGTCATCTGCCTTGCCTGTACTGTGGTGGCTCTGGCATTTGGACCGCTACATAACATCTGCACAAAAGAGCTGGTTCTCAAGCCCCTGGGAACACCTGTCTCACTTACCCAAAAAATTTTGAATTTATTTAAGAGAAAGAATGTTTTGAAATAAAAGTATTTTAAATTAAGTATTTGACTGAATAAATGAAAAACAGTAATAACTGTGTGATTTTCTTTTTAATATCAGAGGGGCAATTCTCGTAATTTTAAAAATGTTCAGTCTGATCTGTCTCAAACTGTCAAAAATACCTTCAATTTCCCTACATTTTGACAAGTTTTTCACATTTGTTTGTCGCTGAGATGAGACTGCGACTAGATTTTGAACGTTTTAAATTACGAGAATTGGCCTTTTGTTGTTGCTACTGCGCTTTGTAAGTGCAACTACCTGGGTTTGTACTATTATATTGTAGTCTTTTTTTTTTTTTTTTATATTGTAGTCTGTGGTTTATATTTTGAACCTACAACTCTTTATGTCGGGGACTCGGGGCCGTTACCACTGGACAAGCAGGTCACAACAGAGCATGTACCTAACCTTCTTCAGGGCACTCCGTGATGTCCCGCACGCAAAATACGCGCTTGGACGTAGTGTTGCGGACACTAGCCCGTTAGAAAATAAGTACCTACATACAATAAAATATAAGGTGAGATTATACATATGTCTGTGGTCACCTTTATTTGGAAAGAACCAGAATCGAAAGGACAATAATAATAGATTTTTGTTAGAGTAATAAATCTAGGAGACTACTAACTAAACCCACGTACGCACGGACGTAACTATCGCGGCGAGAATTTATCGCGCACCGGGTTATCAAGTCTCGGTGTTGAGTCGAGCATTGAGAATCCAACAGAGCGCGTCAAAAACCCATTGGATTTTCAACTGTCGGCGCTAAGCAGCTATTGCGGTGTATCGCGAGCAGATTGGACTGCTTGTATAGGAATCGCTGCTCCAAAGTTTCCACATCGGCGTTGAGCTTGTAGCAGGGATTTGCATGAACTATATTGCAGTGAAAGTTACCCCCTTACTAACAAACGTTGTATGGCATCTGTATAGTTAGGTGCCTACAGAATGCTTTGTCTTCTTTCGAATGTCAAATTACTGACGACAAAGAGAGAAATTGGCGTGTAGGTAACTATTCATCTGCTAAGTGTGTAGAACAGTAACTAGTATAAGTTTACTAACGCACCTAGTTGTTAAGAAATTTTGTTACTAACTTATTTGAGTCCTTTGTTACTTGTTATTAAATATAAATAAATAAGCAGTGCGTTGAAAATCCGAAAGCCAAAAAAATCACCGCGGGTAAAACGCCCGTGAGAACCTGGGCTAATTCCATGTATAAAAGCATCTGTGGAGGCTTAGAGTAAGAAAGCTATAGAGCATCGGGTAGCGTGGCCGCACATGAGACAAAAAACTAACTTAACTAACATAGGCTACATAAGTAGCTGCCTTGAAAAAACTGGCACGCACTGAGAGACGGAAATAGTATAGCTTTATCCTTTTCTGTTACTTATAATAACTCAATACTTTATCCCTTTCTTGTGGAAATGAAATGGAGCTACCCGCCGTCTATACTTTTCTTTGTCTAAGTGTGGAGGCCTCTGCCTCTGACAAGTACGACTACTTTATGGCTTGAACCATAGACTATTCTATTTTAAACTAGAGAGCTTGGACCATATTTTATAAGTTATGGAATTGCTAATCTGACAAAAGCATTTTTGTAGTAGTTGCGGAATCTTCTTAGTTTTTAAATGATCTTTCCAATTTAATATAATATTATGAGGTTATACGGAGAGTAAGTGAATTAGAGTAGGTACATTTTAAGTTTGTCAAAACATAACATGATGCCTGCAATCCGCGAAGGGTCGGGCAGAGGTGTACTTATAGTAAAACCACATTTCGCCACTTATGTTCAAGTTAGGGGGCGAGCCTGCCATCGACCGGGCACAAATCCTGACTCCAGGCTGCTATTGAAACATTCCTGATGGAAAAACCCTTTACCTAACACTGCCCGACCTGGGAATAAAACCCAGGACCTCATGCTCAGCAACATTTGCGGCCATTAGACCAACGTGGCAGATTTTAAGTACTTACCTATGATTGTCTTAAAATATACCTACCTATTTGTAATAAAACAAACTTTTCTTGCGTGCAGTGAACAGCTATGTCCGTGCTACAAGGAGTACCAAGAGTTCCAGAAAATGCTGGAACTAAAGGACTCCGGCTTGGTGATCTACTGTCATAGGCCACGTAAAGAGGATGTTAGTATACTTGTAATCCAATCTAATACAACTGATATACAGTATTATAATCTACTAGCTTCTGCCCGCGACTTCGTCCGCGTGAAATTTCACTCTCCCCCATTCACCCTCTTAGGGCTGGAATTTCGAAAAACCCTCTCTTAGTGACACCTACTCTTCACAAAGAACACACCCTCCAAGTTTCATGTCTCTAGGACCAGCGGTTTGGGCTGTGTGTTGATAAATATCAACAGTCAGTCAGTCAGTCAGTTTACCATTTTATATTATACTAGCTTCTGCCCGCGACTTCGTCCGCGTGAGATTCGTTAGGGGTAGATTTTGGAAAAACCCTGAATCACTGTTTTATTTATATTTTGGTCTTACGTAGGTACTGAGTTTCGAGTGATTTGGACCGCGCATTATAATTCTTGCATACTAAATTTGACACCCCCAATCTCCCTATAACGTAGTCCAAAAAATTAGAAACTTTATAATTTACGTAATATAAATATTTGTGCCAAGTTTCAAGTTCAAATTTATTTATACTTAACATTTTTTTTATTTAATCAAGCCCCTCACTAAAATCCCCTTAAAAATCGAATTACTACTTTTTGTCCCGTCAGGGGTCAATTTTTGAAAACGCCATAAACTTATTACACATGCCTACAAAAAAATGTTTTTTTTTTTGGTGCAGCTCTTTTTGTGTCTATGGTCGATAAAATAGGTAATGTACAATATATTGACATACGTCATTTTAACTCATCAGCTCTAGTTTATCTACTACCCTGATTTTAAATTTTTTCACGCCTTGTTCGCAAATAGTCATTATTACTATAACATCGATAAAGTTTATGTTACTATTTCATTATGGCTAATACGTCCAGATGATGTGTTAACGATCCTCATTTATTTTGTTATGTTTATGGTGAATACATACTGAAAGATCAGCATAAAACGATTACAAAAACCCTGTTAGTCGTTTGTATTTGTAATATACTGAACATACCTTTTTTATACTGAACATAGTTTGTAATATACTGAACATAGCAGGGTGATCTGCGTCGATTTGAAGTTGGTTAATTTTTTATTGGATCAATAGAGTGGTTATACTAAATACCCATGCTTTATTTGTCTCTCGGACAGTCGAGCCAAACCACGTCATTGGACTCAAAAAAGTTGGCCTGTAAGATATTTTCTTGTTGTTGGGGAAAGAAATGTTATAAATTAACCCTTGGTTTCAAGAGAAAAAATCATTCTTCCACCATTACATATATAATAAGGGCAAATGAAGCAATTTGTTGAGGCTCTCGACAAAAATGGTCAATGTTTTCAGTTTATTTCACTGAAATTTCCTGGTAGTACTGAAAAACTAAAAGCAGGTATCTTTGATGGACCTCAAATACGTCAATTAATAAAAGACACCACTAAATTTGAGACTACTATGAATGATGTGGAAAGGCTTGCGTGGTAATCTTTTGTAGAAAATTTCCTCGGTAACCATAAGGCTGACAACTATGTAGAATTAGTAGAAGATACGCTGGTTCGATTTAAAGATTTAGGCTAGTTAGGAGTATAAAATTACACTATCTCAACAGTCACCTAGATCAATTCCAACACAATTTAGGAGAACTAAGCGAAGAATAAGGAGAACGTTTTCACCAAGACATAAAAACAATAGAGAATAGATACCAAGGAAGATGGGACACTCATATGATGGCCGACTACTGCTGCGGAATCTTGCGAGATTGCTCAAGTCAGTTTCATTCGAGAAAATCACTCAAAAGACAATTTCTTGATGTTTAATGCCAATAAAATATGTAAATTTTGTGAAAATTGTTTTTTTTATTTATCTCGGAAACTAGAGCTGATAGAAAAAAACCGATTACATTTTTGATATCGCCATGTAAGACATGCTTAAAATCAGGTCTAAAATCCCCGGCACCAAAATGGTTGTAGGCCAGTGTTATTGATTCTTTTCTGTCATAAGTATTAATACTGAGTTTCGAGTTAATCGGACCGCGCATTAAAATTCTTCCACTCAAACTTTAACACCCCAAAACTCCCTTTGAGGGCTAGTTTCGATAAACTAAACTTAATAAACTTTTCTACTTGTTTAGGCAAGTATTCTTGGCAAGTTTATTATCCAAATAAATAAGATTTTTCTTATAAACTGCATCCCCGCTTTTCACCATCATAGGGGTGGAAATTCGTAAAATCGTTTGGGATGTGTTCATTACTTGACTCAAAGATTGTTTATACCAAATGTTCGAGTTAATCAAGCCACGCAGTAAGGTCTTCCCCTGTAAAATTAACTTTTCACCCTGTTAGGGGTAGATTTTCGAAAAACCCTGATACACGTTTTTCTTTATCTTCGGTCTTAAGTATAAATACTGAGTTTGAGTTAGTCGGACCACGCGTTACAATTGTTGCATACAAACTTTGACACCTCCCATTTCCCCTTCAGCGGGTAATTTAGAAAAACAAAAAATATCAAACTTCATAATTTACTTTGATAAGTATTAATGCCAAGTTTCATGGTTATTAACTCAAGGAATAAGATTTTTCATACAAACAAAATCCCCCTTTTCACCCTGTTAAAGGTTGAATTTCCAAAAACCCCTTCTTAGTGGATACCTTGAATACTCTTCACAAAGAACGCATCCTCCAAAAGTCATGTCTCTAGGACCAGCGGTTTAGGCTGTGCGTTGATATATCAGTCAGGACAAAATTCATCATTGTTTTCACCCCCTTAAGAGTTGAAATTCTAACAACACCGTTGGGTTAGCTTCCAGCCATAAGCCTAGATAATAAACTTTGTGATTTTTACTTCGAAAATTAATGACTTTCCATACACAACTTCATACCCCTTTTTAACCCTTCGGAGGTGGAATTATGAAAAACACTGAGACACGTATAAATAAATTTTCAATCATCAGTCTAGACACAAAATTTCAAGATCCTAACTTCAAAAAAACTTCTATCCCCTATTGTACCCCTTTAGGGGTGGAATTTTCAAACATCCTTTCTTAGTGGATACTTTCTCTTCACAAAGAACACACCCTCCAAGTTTCATGTCTCTAGGACCAGCGGTTAGGGCTTTGTTTATTGATTATATAATTAAAAACCAAATTTCATCCTCCTTTTCACCCCCTTAAGAGTTGAAATTCTAATGACACCGTTGCGTTACCTTCCAAACATAAGCCTAGATAATAAATTTTGTGATTTTTACTTCGAAAATTAAGGACTTTCCATACACAACTTCATCCCCGTTTTTAACCCTTCGGGGGTAGAATTGTCAAAAACGCTGAGACACGTACCTATAAATTAATTTTCATTCTTCAACCTAAACACAAAAATTGAAGATCCTAACTTCAAAACTGACGGACTTTCACATAAACTTCCATCCCCTATTTCACCCCTTTAGGGGTAGAATTTCCAAAAATCCTTTCTTAGTGGACACTTACTCTTCACAAAGAACACACCCTCCAAGTTTCATGTCTCTAGGACCAGCGGTTTGGGCTGTATGTTGATATATCAACAATCAGTCAGTTTACTATTTTATATATCAGTCATATCAACAATCAGTCAGTTTACTATTTACCGACTTCACAAAAAGGAGGAGGTACTATGTTCGGCTGTTTGTTTGGTTTTTTTTTTTTTTTTTTTTTTTTTTTTGTATGTTTGTTCATCGATTACTCCGCCAATTGTCGACGGATTTTCAAAATTCTTTTTTTGTTCGAAAGTAGATAGTTCTGAGGTGGTCCCATTGTCACTAAGTTAGGATCTGATGATGGGATCTTAGAGAAATCGAGAGCAACCCTCAAATTTTATAGGCTCACTTATTGTTTTTCGCATATTTTATGAAGTATCTTGTGTATTTGCGTACGGTTGTCACCATCTCAGGTAGCTGGGCTGATGATGGAAGGTTCAACTCCTTAACAGTAAGAAGTTACTCGAACAGGCAAGGACTGTTTGAGTAAATTGTTTTGATGTTTGATAGGGCATTTGCCACATTTGGTCTCATGATCATCAAGTTATGACCTGATGCTGCAGTCAGGATAGTCTGCAGAGTACCTAACTCCTCGACAACTAACAGCCGATATATCGTGTTTAGGCTCATTGAAAAGGGCTCGATGTGTGGATAAACGTACTGTTAATGAGGAACACCGAAGTACATAGAGACCTGATGCTGAAGCCAGTCGAGCATCAGAAAAAGTACAAACCTTGAAATTACAGCACCGTAGTCGTGTTTGGGCTCATTTTAAACAGGGCTAAATTTTAAGTTCAATGCAATGTTGACATAAGTTGGCCTGATGCTGCAGCCAGGATTATCAGCATCTAGTCTAAAAACTAATAAATACTTCTTAAAGTGAAATACTTTTGCGAGTTTTTCTTCTGTATAATTATCCTAACAAAGGTTGCCGGTAGTGGCTAGATGAGAGAAGCGGAGGATCGCGAACGTTGGCGCAAACTTCGGGAGGTCTACGTCCAGCAATGAACTGCAATTGGCTGATGATGATTTATAAAAGCCTCAATCGTTGCATTTCACGCAATGCCTTTTCGTCATGTGGTCTATTTAGCAATTTGGTAGGTTCCAAGTCGCATAATACAATGTCGTACAGCGTCTTTACACGACTAAGCGTACCTAACATAAACTTGGCCCTTAGCAAAATTTTTCTTGCCTTGTTTTTATTATTAAAGTAACTTGAGCATTTGCTCTCGGAAATTATGATTTGGTAAAGTGGAACTGATGATGAAGACCACAAATGGCACTACTCAATGACAAATATTTCACGGGTTGCGATTCGATTACTTTAATATGGCTGCTAAGCAATTTATGCTCATTACAATGCGTATGGTGAAGTGGAGCTGATGGTGACTTCTCAATCAGCTCCAGTTCTCCTGGTTCTTACTAGGAGAACTCCTCAACAATTAACGTCCATGCATCGGGAAAAGCATATTTTGTAAAAGGTGATAAGCAGTTGACATTAGGCTATTATAACTTAGATAAATTACAAACTGACCCGCTAAAAAGTGAAAAATAAAAACTTTTTTACAAAAAAAAAAAACAACCGACTTCCAAAAACACTATAAATAAAGAGAAAAATAACTTTAATTTCGGAAGTCGGTGGCAAAAACTAAAATACAAATCCAAAGACACCGACTTCCGAAATTAAAGTTATTTTTCTCTTTATTTATAGTGTTTTTTTATATATATAGATAGAATAGATAATCTATACCTCTATCTCATTGTTCTTTTATAACATCACTGACCTTAAGGTGCCACATGAGTCGAATTTTTTTCCATACAAATTTCGGGAGAGTATTACTCCACTGTTTGACATTGTGCATCCAAAGTTAAACATGATATCGTTTTGACTTATTATTAATGTTGTCGTACGGAAACAGAACAGTAAATAAAAAAAGCCATTAAAAAGTTATGAGCCAACAAAGATTCGCTTTTCTTGCTATTTTCAACGTAACTTTGGGTGTAAATAAGTAATAAAAGAACTCTAAATTCTTCAAAACCAAGTCCGTACCGACAAAGCTCAGTTATCAAAGAGTTCAATAAACTTTATTAGTAATTGATTTATGCAGTGTTTTTTCATAAAACTCGATTTTCCAAAGCACTTTTCGAATTTTTTACGCGCCTATCAGTTCAGAACGGTGTTTCTGTGCGTGAGAACTAGAAGTTGTTCGTGTAGACTAGCGTCTAACTGCTCATCACTGATACTAGCTCTTTCGGACACGAAGCCAGGTTAGACAGCGTGCTTTTTGGCCATGACCACCAGTGAGTTCGAGCTCGCGACTAGTTAAGGAGTAGACTACCTACTCTTAAGGTACCTAAGTGAGGTTATAAACCTACGCCAACTGTTTTCTGTCCTTCCGACCATAAACTGGCTTCCTAATTAAAGCCAGTTCACGGAATACCTACCTAAGTAAGGCACCTAACCCTCCGCCGGCGAGGAAAGGAAGCGACTAGCTATCAATGATTTTCTCGTTCAAGAAACGTAACGTACAAAAGATTGCAGGTCCCGTGTATGTAACGTGTAAATAAATAGGAGATATACTACTCAGTCAAAAAGTACCGGGAAAAGATTAATAATACCTAGGTGCACAAAATGTTAGTTGTTTAGTTGTTGTTGTTTGTTTGTTGTTTGTTTGTTAGTTGTTTGTTTATTAATTTTTTATTTTTTTTTTGTTTTTATCTGATGTACGACTATTATCTCTGTACTGTGTGTCTTTTAGTCTGTGCTAAATAAATGTATTTTCTTTCTTTCTTTCTTTCTTTCAAATTTATTTTACGCCAACGAATAATCAAATCATCAAAACATTTTTTAAACGCTTTTTCCGGAATTGAGTTTAGTTCTCGCCGCGAATTCTCATTTATGTCTTTACCGAATGAAAACGGGTGCTACGAAGTGGTAATTTGAGTTTAGGAAAAGAAAGAAGTCGGCTGGAGCCATATCTGGTTGCTTGATGGTATTTTTTGAGTTTTTTGTAAAAAAATCGTTCAATGATGGCCTTGTGCGAAGGCGCATTATCATGGTACAAAATCCAACAATTTTCTTTCCACAAATCTGGCCTTTTTCTTTGAATTCGCTCTATTAAGAGTAAACTAGTCGCACGTCTATAGTCCGACTTTTAATTAGCTGCAGTAGAATGAATAACTCATTTCTGACTGAGTTTAGAGATATGCATGTCAAATAAGTTTCGTTTGTTACACTATTCTGTACTAGAAAAACAAGACTGGATTGGTTGATGGCCGCTTCCGGCAGGATGTCGACGCATACGATCGTCTCCGTACCATCGCTTGCGAACGTATTCGTTTCTGCGTCTAGTCAAATACTTTCATTCCTGCCGTGTTGACCTTGACGTGTTCTAAGTTTTGAAAATGGTTGAAGTTGGTGCGAAGCCAAAAGAAAGAAAAAAGAAATGGTTGAAGTTGACGTAGTATTGTTGGCTATTGCATTAGAAGAAGAAGAAATTAAACATAAAACACAGATCTGCATTGCGTGCACTTTCGAGAACATGTGGTGCCGCCCGGCCACGGCTTTGAGCGCACGCGACGACAGCCGAAAGGATTCGATCGGATACGACGACAGGCGTGCGGAACCTATCGCGCGTCGTGTCGCTGAAGACGCCCGCGGTCAAGTTGTTGTGCGCGGCTTGGTAATATAGACTATAATATAATGTGTACTCGATTTAATATCGTTTAAAGATTGTAAAATTCGTTCCGATCCGATGCGATGCGAACCGTTTGGTGGAAATCATCCGATCCCTCAGTGTTCTGCCCCGCAAGCGAGTGTCGCTGAGCGAGTACTATCTTTGATACCTTACCTAGCTCTTGTCTTTTCGACAAACGAGCACTCGCCGGGGCGATGTGAACACTCAGCGATCTTTTAATATTCCTACCTAGGTATACATTCAGTCAAAAAAGTATCGGGAATGGATGATTTGAATATGGTTCCAAATTCAAATTTTTTTTTTTTTGTTAATTTGGCACAACTGTTTTCCATTTTAGCGCAGAGTTTGAGTTGCATTGCATCTGTCATTTAGATTAAATACAGTGCTATTATTAGTTAGTTCATATTCATTATCATCATCATCATTTCAGCCGAAAGACGTCCACTGCTACATTGGTTGTTACATTATGATAGTTCCAAACAATGAACCCTGCTAGGGCACAGCAATGTATAGGCGACAGGTTTTAATTAATTTAACATGCTATCATTATTTATTATTCACATAATTTGTTGATATATGTAGAATAATTTAAATTTTTTTAAATTATTATTATACATTATGTCATTCTTATAAACTAAATAAGTAAATTATCATTTTCATATTACAATCCCATACTACAATAGAGATTCTAAAATGTCTTTATTATGTCAGTTAATTTAATGTCAATAGATTAGTTTTAGGTACATATAATACCTATGTCACATTTTCAGATAAAATAAAAAAGAAATAGAAAGTAATCACTAAAAATACAGGAGTGAGGCAGTAGCGGACTGATGTCTTATAGAGTACCTAGTTATGTATAAGTAATGTGCTCCAGACGGATCGGACGTTTTCGATCGATTATCGAGCACAGCAACTCCCCTAAATGTCTTGGTGTTACCTTGGACAGGTCTTTAACATTCAGCAAAAACTGCAAGAATATCAAGCAGAAGGTGAACACTCGCAACAGTCTCTTCGTCGACTGGTCTCATCGAAATGGGGTGCTTCGCCTGACGTTATGCGGACTACTGGACCAGCGCTATCTTTTTCTGCGGGAGAATTCGCGTGCCCCGTGTGGAACCGTTCTGCCCATGCAAAGCTGGTGGATACAGCTTTGAATGAAACGTGCCGGATCATCACTGGCTGCCTAAAACCAACCCCGGTACAAATGCTGTATCCACTAGCAGGAATAGCGCCACCAGTGCTTCGCAGAGCGGTGGTAAGCTCCAGCGAAAGAGCCAAAATGGTCTCCGACACACGAAACCCTTTGCACGATGTTGTCGTGCAAAGGGTTTCGTGTGTCGGAGACCATTTTGGCTCTTTGTCTTGTGCCACAAAGCCTGAAAAATCGAAACAGTTTTTTAAAGTGTATCGTTCCACTCACTGGCGAACCATCATAATAGAGACTGAAGCTGTGGCGAGACAGTGCTTCCTTACCCAAACCATTCGTCCCACCCGTTGAAGACCTCCCACCTGGAGATGAGTTTCCCTTGGGTAACCTGGAAGTCTATAAACAGACTCCGGACCCAGGTTGGCCTAAGCAAGGAAAACCTGTTCAGGTGGAGATTCATAGACGACTCCGCCTTGGAGTGTAAATGTCTATAGCACTTTATGATTAGCAGCGATCGCACGCGCTTATCGGACCTCTCTAGCGAGGAAAATAACAATTATCCATACTAATATTATAAATTCGAAAATAACTCTGTCTGTCTGTATGTATGTTACCTTTTCACGCCTAAACCATCACTGAACGGATTTCGATAAAATTTGGCAAAGAGATAGACTGCATCCCGGGAAAGGACTTGGGATAGTTTTTATTGACATACCTCACGGGCGAAGCCGCGGGCGGAAGCTAGTGTATAATTAAATGTACCTAGATATAATTATGTTCAAAGGTAACTTGTAAAATGGTTTAGGAACGTATTAGGTTAAAAAAAAAAGTTAAAAAGGAACCGGAAAGGAAAAAAAGTAGGACTATCTACAAAAAGAAGTGAGATCCCATCAAAAACATAACTTGTAAAAAAAGCCAAGTCTCGCAACTCAGTTCTTCTACCATAAAAAGTTGTGAGATCCATGTAATACCAAGTCGGTTAATTTATTCAGTCCCTACTTAAGGGACCTTCTGTCTTAAGTTAGTACGTAATTAGCTAACCTAACAACATCTTGTAGTGACCATATCAATATTAAAAATCTTTTATGTTTTAAATAAATAGATTGACTTGGCCATCGCATGAAAACACAATGTATCTCACAGTGCGATGGCCAAGTCAATCTATTTATTTAAAACATAAAAGATTTTGATTGATATTGATTTTTTGTTGGGATCTCTATTTCTCTACCTACTTCATTCAATCAGTCAGTACAATGCCAAGCGTACGCCAGGGCAATCGCCACAAGGCGCCTCGAAGTTTGAACAGAATTATTCAGCTTCGTAATGCTATTACAGACTGAATAATAAAATTATCGCGACAACCTCACGATCAAATGTGAACGTGACTTTGAATATTTCTGTGTGAAAAGTGATCGTAGAATACCCTGTCGGATTCGTACTTTGCGCAAGAATCGTTTGGAAAACTTCAAAAAGTATATGAATGACAATTTTTACTCGACTACGCTGAATTCTTACTGCTATGTGTGTGACAGAATATGATGGAGCAACAATAGTTGCGCTGTTTGAAGGAAGGAACGCCCCGCGGCGTGGAATTATACGGTGAATATCGGGTACGATCCGAGTATTGCCGGTTTTAAAGTTTGCGACACGTGTATGAACGACTTGAGACATAAACTTACGCCTCTGTCCACCGTGAATGGCTTCATTTATCCCGAGGAGGCGAATTTACCGCCTCTGTGTCCGATAACCGAACGATTGATATCACCACGATTGCCGTTTATGGCGATTCGACATGTAAGATTTTCTGAATTATCCAATAAATTACTTATAATTATGGGCAAGTCATCAACGTTCCAGTCGAAGTTGATAACATGGTGAGAGTGTTGCCTCCTTCTCTGAATGTCGATTAAGCGATCAACGTTCGAATCAAGAAAAATTTATTGAACAAAAGTAGGTACTTATTTGGCAGGATGCGTCTCGAAAAGCGTGATCAAAGAGTGGTTGAGATTTCTTATGGAAACGCCTCTGTACAAGCGACATACTTAATGTGCAAATCGATCCGGGGTACAGGGATCGACAGAGTGGCGTGCCCGATCCCATGACGAACAGTCCCGCGAAGAGTGTCATCAAGTCATCAAGTCAGACGACACTGTACCGTGGTAAGTTCATGCGAAGAGAATACAAGGTCTTCTTCGGGTGAACAAGTGATGACGCAGATTCAAAAGACACTGGTCTGGGGCGAAGATTTCATCTTGGAGATGGCGCCGGGTCAGCACGCGAAACCGCCCGTCTTGGCGTTCGACAGCGATGCGGAAGAATTATCATTTCCGTCTATTTATTACGGACAGCCACGTGAATTCAAAGTGCCAGTGACTCATTACCAGATAGCCACGAGTGAGATTTGACGTAGAGATAGGCGCGGCGTGAGATCAAATCATATTCTGTAGGATGGCCGCTAAAATAATGCGTCTTAAAGTGATGAACAGTTTTAGTGTTATGTTTACAAATAGTAGAGACTCAATTAGTGACATTACTCGCGAGCGTCTCGAGGACGTGCAGTTTTTATGGGAGCCTATGAACAGAAACGAATCATTCTTGCGCTGGGCGTTTTTTTTTCACTTAGGGGTACAGTCACGAGCATAAGTATGTATACACTCGGCTTTATTCAAAGGCGATTTTGTCCTTTATTTTTTAATGAAATTTTATATTAGTAGGAACATAGTATTTTCAAACCCATAGGTTTATTGTAGTGTCGTATTTCAACGTTGCATTCGTTATTTCGTGAAAGAATCGCAATTTAAAGTTGCCAAGTGTTGACATATTAGTGCTTGTGACTGTACTTATAAAAAATAGTTTACGACCTATTTCAGCCCTATTTTCACTTTCAACGCGCACGTGCTCGTGCAATGTTTTGTGTTTGTCGAATTAACTAAAGAGAACAACGCGACGCACGCAACGACGATTTACTGTAGTTGCATTATTAGTAGAAAATAATATTCTCAGACATTGGCGCCGCTTCTGTTGTTCACAAACTAAACTAAATTTAAGTTCATGCATCTTTTTCTTTCTATTTCATTAAGAAAAGGACAGAAGATAAATATTAGTTTAGTCCTGTCAAAGTAAGATACTCCATAGACAATTAGACGAGATTAAAAAATTGGCTATTAAAAATACGTCAATTTACGTCAAGCGCTGACTAATTTGCGGTTTAAGATCATTTATTCTCATAAGAATTACAAAAAAATTCACTTAGATGAGAATATTAAAAACTTAATTTGACAGGACTAAACTAATATTTATCTTCTGTCCTTTTCTTAATGAAATAGAAAGAAAAAGATGCCTGAATGTAAATTTAGTTGGTGAACAACAGATTCGGCGCCATTGTCCCTAAAGACTAATTAATTAACGTTGTGTTTATATTTATTAAATTATTATTTTTTTATTAAATTATCTGTACCTACTAATATTGTAAAGATGAAGAGTTTGTTTGTTTGTTTGCTTGAACGCGCTAATCTCAGGAACTACTGGTCCGATTTAAAAAATTGTTTCAGTGTTTAGGCCCCCTTATACGGAACGATCCGTCGCTTCAAATCGATCGTAACGACGAATCGACAGCGTATGTGCATTTACTTGATCGAAGACGATATCGCTTCAGATCGATCGTAACGTATGGTTCTTTGCGATCAACGATTTGATTTTTGTCTCTATTGTTCCCTTTCAAAAAAGTAGTTCCCTTTCGATCTTAACCAATCGTTCGGCTGCTTTGATGGCGATAGATCGTTGCGACGGATAGTTACGTATACACTTAGATTGCCCCTTTAGATAGCCCATTTAACGAGGAAGGTTATTTATAGGCTTATAATTTGGTTACTTATGTACCCATCATACCCACCGCTGTATCTCGTGTGTACCTAACCAGGATTGTGGGTTTGGATTGTGGATAAGGCAACCATACATAGTGTGGTTTATTTGTAAATTTATTAATGGAAATTTAAATGTTTTATTGTTCCTGAATTTTTTGTTTTCTTTAGGAAATACTTATGTTTTTTTTTTAAATAATTCTGAGTTTATTTTCAATGTACCCGAAGGTCATGTGTAAATGCATGAGATCTGTGGATTTTATAATCAAAGATTACCGACGTATCACATTTTAGCATGCTCGTTAAACTGATATTTTTCACATCAACAGATCAGCCGGTCGATTCTGTAAAAATCTCACCGTGAAAACTTAGGTGATGTGAGTTTGTTTTTGCTAGGAATTGACACTATTGACAGCTCACTCCACGCTCACTTCACCTAAGTTTGCACGGTGAGATGGTTACAGAATCGCACTGCAGACATGGGAATGCAGTTGAAAGCGCTGTAAACACATCGAGTGATATATTCATCTTACACAACAAGGAAGACGAGACAATAACAACTTCCGAATTATTTTCAGAACTAGGTAAAAAAATAAATTTACTTGATTATGGTTGTAAGGTGGGGGATTTCAGGCAAGTTCAGGCATGGTCCGGCTAAGCTCTCAATATTGTTGGTGCGGCGTGCGAGTTAAAATCCTAATAACTGAGGCGAACTGTCAGTTGCAGGGGCCGATTTCACCGTTATTGCGTAGATGAGATTAGGGAGAGGATGCAACAGAAACGACAGTTTTCATTATACACTTGTTGCGCTTAGGCTTGCGTGTTGGTGACTGGTATTCTGGTAACACCATAGAAATGTAAAAAACAGAAGAAGTGGCAAGGGGGTGTGTCTGTGTCAATGTAAAAAACAGAAGAAGTGGCAAGGGGGCGTGTCTGTGTCCACGCGTCATGAACAAAAAAACCGGGCAAGAGCGAGTCGGACTCTGTCGGACTCGCGCACCGAGAGTGCCGTACCATCGTATGTTTTTAAATTTTTATCGGCGAGGCCTATATTCGTCAGAGAATTTACTGTGCAGCAGTGCACAGTGTGCACTATTACAGTTTTATGTCAGCGCCATCTCTTGACCGATAGTGGAACTAATGTATTCTTTATTTTTCCTGTAATCTTTACATAAACTTCTATCACATAGAATTATTTCAGTTTTTTCTCTTTGCAAACTTTGGAGATAAGGGGGGAGTAACGGTATTTTTTTTATATTTTTCATCAAAAGTCGAAAATTATGCGGCCTAAAAAATTTTTTTTAAGAATATGCAAACTGCGCTCTTTCATAATTATGATACCCCACATGCCCTAGTAGCCCCACTTCGAATTTTTCAGACACCCTTTCAGTCTCAGTTGCAAAAAATATACATATATTTTTATTTCTTTCTTATTTGCAAAATAGTTGGGCAAACGTCAACTAAAACTATTCCAAATTTCAAGTTGATAGCATTAGTAGTTCTTGAGATATCCAGCTGTGACGAAAATGGTAAAGACAGACAGACAGACTGTCTGAGACTGTCTTTACCATTTTCCGTTTTACTATTTTGGTACGGAACCCTAATGAGCATGTACTAGGCAAATAGCCGTCTCCGCGAACTAGTGCGCTTTCGACCGTGATCGTGACAAAATATAAGAATGCCATGTTGTTCAGTGGTTTCTTGTGAAAACCGAAGCCAAAACCAAAACTTTGTAAATAATGGAATCACTTACCATATCAAAATATAAGTATTTTATTATATTATGTATTCGTTTTTAATTTATTGATCTTCTACTGGATGGACATTTTTAGATCATTAATTTAAAGACATTTCCATCATTAGAAGGTCAATAAGTACTAAGGCTTTCATCCCGGGAGTCTCGGACTCGAAAATTTCGTCTCGATGATTTTTTGGTATTTTCGAGACTCTAGAATAACATTTTCGGTCACGGGAATAACGAGACTTTTGAGACTTGAGACGCGGGTTACTTTTGTAATAAAATTAGGTTCTCTCCGTCTGAAACCACATTAAACGCCTATTGTTTCTTCCGTGCCCACTACAAAAATGAAAAAAACTTCAAAAAATAATTTTTAGGGTTCCGTACCCAAAGGGTAAAAACGGAACCCTATTACTAAAACTTCGCTGTCTGTCTGTCTGTCACCAGGCTGTCTCAAGAACCGCGATAGCTAGACAGTTGAAATTTTCACAAATTATGTATTTCTGTTGCCGCTATAACAACAAATACTAAAAACAAAATAAATATTTAAGGGGGGCTCCCAGGCAACAAACGCGATTTATTTGCTCTTTTTTGCTCGATATCAAAAATGGCAACAGGTAGGCACTTGAAATATTCACAAAATACTCAGTTGTATTTTAACTTTAATAATAAATAATAAATTTAAAATAAAATAAATATTTAAGGGGGGCTCCCATACAACAAACATGTTTTTTTCGGCGTTTTTGCCTTGTGGTACGGAACCCTTCGTGTGCGAGTCCGACTCGCACTTGGCCAGTTTTTTTTAATTTTTAATTTGCGTTTGTTTAATATTCAAAAAAGAAGCTCTCTGATCCTAGGTACTTTACGGCTCATGAAGGAGAGGCGCGAGATGATCCTGCAGTCTTCAGATGATGCGCTAAATTACCGGCAACTCAATAGAGGGATCTCTAAGTCCTTGAAAAGCGATCTTCGCCGCTTTAATACAGACTGTATTAAGGACGCGATAGAACGAAATAAAGGCCCCAAGGTCTTTGCTAGAGATCTGTCTATTGGGAAAAGCCAGCTTACGAAACTGAAGACCGATGATGGCAGGATCGTATCCACCAAACCTGAGCTGTTGAGAGAGATCTAGAGGTTCTATGGACAGTTATACACGTCAACAAGTGAATGAATCTGGCAAACGACCCAAGAGCTAGATTGACCCGACACTATACCGAAGACATCCCGGACGTCAGCCTATACGAGATTAGGATGGCTCTGAAGCAGCTCAAAAACAACAAGGCACCGGGTGATAACGGAATTACGTCCGAGCTCCTGAAGGCCGGCGGAAAACCCGTTCATAAGGCCCTTCAGAAGCTGTTGCAAAACACCACAGGCATGGAACTGAGGTGTGGTGATACTTTTCTTTAAGAAGGGCGACAATGCCCTTCTTAAGAATTATAGGCCCATCTCACTTCTGAGTCATGTCTACAAGCTGTTTTCGAGAGTCATCACGAACAGGTCTCGCGCGCAGGTTTGACGACTTCCAGCCTCCCGAACAAGCCGGATTCCGTAAAGGCTTTAGCACCGTAGACCACATACACACGCTGCGACAGGTTATACAGAAGACCGAAGAGTATAACCTGTCTCTCTGCTTATAGTTTGTGGACTACGAGAGAGCCTTTGATTCGATCGAGACATGGGCTGTGCTGCAGTCTCTTCAACGGTGCCAGATCGATTATCGGTACGTCGAGGTGCTGAAGTGTCTGTATGAAAACGCCACTATGTCAGTCCGACTCCAGGAGCAGACCTCGAAACCTATCCTTCGGCAGCGAGGTGTGAGACAGGGAGAAGTTATCTCTCCGAAACTGTTCACCGCTGCACTGGAGGATGTCTTCAAGGTTCTGGACTGGAAAGGGGCTGGCATTAACATCAAAGGCGAGTTCATAACTCACCTTCGGTTTGCCGACGATACCGTAGTCATGGCTGAGGCTATGGAGGACCTCAGTACAATGCTCGATAACCTCAGTAGAGCCTCCGAAAGAGTGGGTCTTAAAATGAACATGGACAAAACGAAGGTCATTACAAATGTCGAAGTAACACCCACTCTCATAAAGATCGGAGACGCTACACTCGAAGTCGTGGACGAATACAATCCAGGTCAATCGTCGAATCCGACTCGGCTGGGCAGCGTTCGGAAAGCTACGCAATATCTTCTCGTCCCACATACCGCAGTGTCTCAAGACGAAAGTCTTTGACCAGAGCGTGTTGCCAGTGATGACTTGTGGCACTGGAACGTGATCGCTCACAATGGGCCTTATAAGAAGGCTTAAAGTCACCCAAAGGGCAATGGAGAGGGCTATGCTTGGAGTTTCCCTGCGTGATCGATTCAGGAATGAGGAGATCCGCAGGAGAACCAAGGTAACCGACTTAGCCCGAAGAATTGCCAAACTTAAGTGGCAGTGGGCAGGGCACATAGCTCGCAGAACAGATGGCCGATGGGGCCGAAAGTTTCTGGGGTGGCGACCGCGTACCGGAAGACGTAGCGTTGGAAGGCCTCCTACAAGGTGGTCCGACGACCTTGTGAAGGCCGCAGGAACCCGTTGGATGCGAGAAGCACAGAACCGGTCGAAGTGGAGGTGCTTGGAGGAGGCCTATCTCCAGCAGTGGACGTCTTTCGGCTGAAAGGATGATGATGATGTTTGTTTAATAAAGTACTTGATTAAAATATCTAGTTTTGACTGCCTAATTGCATAGCCTATAAGTCAGAAACCTATTTTTCACATAGTCTCAAAAGTCTCGTTATTCCCGGGAATTTTGAGACCACATCGAGTCTCGTTTTTTTTTCCCGGAACTCAGTAATGTACTGAGACTGAACGCTCTAATAAGTACCTACCTGTAAAACGATTTTATACTTCAATGATGAACGCTTTAAAAAATGATTGAGCCTCTATTTTCCAGTCTGGCCTTTTCTCACAGTTGGTAGCAGTAACTAATATTTTTTTTTTTTTTTTTTTTTTAATACATAATGCATATTTACAATATTAAGCCTTATACTAAAGTGGTAGGTATATAATAATGGGATCGACCTGAACTAGGATAAACCTGTATTTCAGGTATCACTATGTGCAAATTAGCTTATTACAATAATATTCCAAAGATTGATAATATACATAAATAGTGGGTAACTTAGCAGACTAATGCTAGGACAATACAGAAATAAAAATAGTATTTAACTTAAAACAACCAGTAACTTTTCAGTGTCGTCATAGGACAGATTTTGCAACCAAGTTGTAATAACATTTTTGCAATGTACCGTTTTTAATGCAGACATAGACAAAATTGCGTTTACTTTATTATACAGAAATGGGCCTAGGAATATAAAAAATCTATACATAAACGAATGCCTTAATCTATAATTATCCATACAGATGTCTTTTCGTCTCTTATCAGTGACAACTCTATTATACGGCAATTTAGAGTGCTGTTTTAGTAACGCATTCATAATAAATTACTGCCGCACTGTCAGAACATTGCAAGATTTATATAAATCTTGGGTCGGGAACAGGATAGGATCGGAATGTGGATACTTTCAATACTGCTCTTTGAGCGCGCTCCAGTGGAAGTAAAACTGTTTTAGCCGCACCTCCCCATGCGGTAATACAATATGTAATTATTGATTGACACAGAGCATAGTAGACCTGTTTTATTACCTTAGAGTTGGCAAAATGACGAATTTTTTTGAAAATGAACATCAGTTTACGTACTCTGCTGCATAATAGATCTATGTGATTTTTAAATGAAAGTGTAGCATCAATAATTACTCCAAGATATTTTATATTGTTCGTATTACGGATAATTGGACAATTACATTTTGAATTTGCAAGCGTGTTACAAACGTGTGCATAAATATCTGGAATAATTATAGATGGTTTTGAGCTGCGTAAAGAAAAGCGTATGTATTTAGTTTTGTCAGCATTCAATGTCAATAAGTTATGTTGTAACCATCTATTAACTATATTGAAACCTTGCTGTGCACATAACCCAACATCTTGTAATGTATTTGCGGAGAACAGGAGTACGGTATCATCAGCATACGATATAATTTTACCCGAATTTAGTTGTAGACTGCAGAGGTCATTTATATAAATAAGAAATAAGGTTGGTCCTAATATACTTCCTTGCGGGACCCCAAAAGGGGTATTTTTTAGTTCTGAGCTGGTAATATTATCAATTTTCACACATTGACAACGGTTGTTTAAATAGTCTGCAAAAAGCTTAAGCTGCTTACCTCGAATGCCTATTTTCTCGAGCTTGTTCAATAAGATAGGAACAGAAACGGTATCAAAAGCTTTTGCTAGGTCAAGAAAAATACCAATTGAATGATTTCCTTTGTCTAGTTCTTGAGATACATAATCGGTTATATCTTGTACAGCATCAGTTGTAGATAATTTTGGTCTGAAACCAAACTGTTTATCCGAGAGGATCGCTTTAGACTCTAAGTACTTCATTAACCTAATATTAATTATTTTTTCCAGTATTTTAGATGTAGATGATAGTATAGAAATAGGTCGGTAATTTGAAGCTACTTTTTTGTCACCTCCTATATGTACTGGGACAACTAAAGCTTTTTCAGATAGTCGGGAAAAATGCCTTCAGCGAGGCATATTTGGAAAATATGAGTTAACGGCGGAACCAAAATGTGTCTGAAATTCCTTAATACAATATTTGAGATACCGTCCCATCCAACCGCACAGACTTCTTTCAGCCCCATAATAATCCTTTCGACTTCGTCTTTGTCTGTATCCAGTAAAACAAATGAAGCTAATTGCTGATAATGCGATGATACAAAGTCCCTGTTTACGTGAGTGTTGTAGTTTGAGTTATAATTACGTTTTATTTGCTCAGCAAGTTTTTGACCCACATTAGAAAAGTAACTATTAACATGATTTGCTGATGTAAGCGGCGAAGCGTGCGTTTGTAATAATTCTGCCGATGATTCATGTTGTTTTGATACAAAAGCTAGATTTTTTATATGGCGCCACAGTTTTTTATTGTCTTTTCCTGATTCTTCAAGTAAATTTCTGCTATACGTATTTTTCAACTTTTTTAGTAGATTGTTACAGAAATTTCTATATCTTTTATATGATGTTTGTAAAATGGTATTATCTGGAGAGACTTTTACCTGCATGTGAAGTTTATCCCTGTGCCGAATGCACTTTATTAGCCCGGGTGTTATCCATGGTTTTAGGTTATTGTTTTTCTTAGTTAGTTTTATGCTCGAAGTATTACTTACAATTGCATATTGCACTTTATTAATAAAGTAAGGCAAAGAAATGTTCACATCATCAGTTTTGTAAACTGGATTAAAGTCAATATGACATAATGCGTGCTCAAGGTGTTTCATATTGATTTTAGTAATGGTGTTAGTGCACTTAGATCTAGGGGTATTTACTTTTAAACTAAGCAGGACTGCTCCATGATCGGAAACTGTGGGATCTGTTACACGGGTAATGGATGAGAGGTTAGTTTTAAGCAAGGTGTGGTCTAAACAGGATCCACTCGAATGTGTTGGAAGCAAATGGGCCGGAAGCAATCCCTTGCATGCGCACATATTAAGGTAGTCTTTGGCAACTCTATTACTGTCTTCTGGGTTAATATCTATGTTCATATCACCGGTTAGTACTACATTTTTGTATAAGGATAGTTTTTGGAGTGCAACATCCAACGACGCAATAAAAGTATCGGTTTGCTTAAAAGCACACGGCCTATAAATAGCAAGGATAGCAGTTTCTAAGCCCACTTTTATCAATAATCTGCTACAGTCTTGTATCGGTGGTTCTTCTACCGATATGTTCAGACTTTGTTTGGCAAAAACAACTACCCCGTCATTTTGATTATGAACAGTCTTACTACTAAGCATTTGGTATCCTGACAGAGATGGAAGGTACTGTTGACATTTAGAAAGCCAACATTCTGTCAATACAATAATATCACATTCCGTATCCAGCCGTTTCAACAGAATGTGAAGGTTGTCCATGTTTTTATTAATACTGCGAATATTTTGCGTAAGAATAGTAAGCGATGTAGAGGGATCAGGGAGATATAGTTAACATTTTTCAATCTCGCATGATTTTGCCACTGATAATGAGACCACATCAATATCAGTAAGTAACTTATCCATAGTTTTATTTACTACTAGTATAAAATTAAAAATTTACAAGTAAATTAAAACGACTTATTGACTAATGCAGGAAATAAAAGATTAGGGGCGACGCTCTTAGGCGCCTTCATTATAATTTATAGAGTTTATGTACCTGCTTTCAGCAATTTTCTTTGCCGGACATTCCAGATCACCTGTTTTGTGGTTGCTGGGTTTTTTGAAACGCAAACATGTTGCACACTGCGATGGTTCAGCACTCTTTGGGCAATCGTTAGTCTGGTGACCTTGTTGTCCACAATGTCTACACGTGTGGGTTTCCTCCCGACAGGTCTTTGCAGCATGCCCGTACTGTTGGCATTTAAAGCACCTCGTCACAAGTGTGTAATCCTTAACTGGGCAAGAAGTCCAATTTATAAATACTCGATCCTGGTTAATAAGGGCTTTTCTTATGTTGGCAGGAACTTCTAAAATAAAATTGCACGTTGGTCCTTCTTTTTTTCCCGACTTGTGACTTAATTTTAAAGAGGATAGGACAGATTCACGAGGCAGATTAGGAAGCTTGTCGGCTAGGTTTTGCTCATATATGCACTCGTAGACTTCTTGGTCAGTTAGGGCTGAGGGTACTCCTATCACTATAATTCTAGGTCTTTTCTTGTGGGGCTCTTCAACTTTCAGGCCGGAACTACTTAGCTGTGACGAGTTTCGTAGTTTCTCTATGTCATCCTTGGTTTGAGTGCTGATGATAACTCCTCCATTTTTGGTTTTACGCAAACCTCTGACGTGCAGTTTCAGTTGTTCTGGGCATATTATTTTTTGAACCAGAGATTTTGTGTCGTCACTAGTTTTCAATTTATCATCAGGATAAATTGCGATAGAGCTGAGGTTACTGGGGCGCAAGTAGTTATTTTTGTTCATCTTCACCATATCAGCAAAGGAGGCATTTTCTGTCTTTATTGGTTGGGCGCAATTTTCTACAATGCTGTCTTGGATTGTTTTACGGAAGTTGTCCAGGCAATCCGTGAGGTCTCGTTTTTCTCTCAGTGCTTGTAGTGAGATTTGCACTTCTCTGGCCTTTTGTTTTAAGTCCTGGTAGAATAATGCCATCTGGGATACGCCATTTCCTACCCTGCGCGATAGGGAATTGATCCTCAGCTTCTGTTCGGAGTTCAGTTTTCCGTCCTGAGCAATGGAACAAACTTCATTCAGACACTTTTCGATAGTAATCATCCAGTTGCTTATTTCATTGGTGTCCAAGGTCTCAATTTCTTTTTCAGCCTTGTGGTGTTGGTCCTGTCCTGGTTGTTGGGGCGATGAAAGAGCCTGTGTCGATATCGGGGTTGGTGTTGGTTGTTGGGGCGATGTAGGAGCCGGAGTCGGTACCGGGGTCGGTGTTGGTGGAGGGCTACGTCGAATCATCGTGCTCCGATTAAAAGGGGCTGCCTTCAATATATCACTTTAAAAAATATGTTACGTAATCAGTCCATTCTTTTAACTTTTCACTATAGTATTTATTTGTGTAACACGCAAAATCACTATAACTAGGTCACTGATTATACAAGCGTAATTTATTTTATTAATATTTCGCATTGATGAGCACGTCTGCAAGCGTTGAATGCCAAGCAATGTTATTCTATGCTATCCCGAATAAATGGGTTAAGTTAGGTTAGAACTGTAACCAACCGAGCGTGAGCCTAGCGAACGCTACGTCCAAGTTGGTCACAATTACGTCACTATGTAGTAATTATAGGACCCCAAAATTGAAATTAATTGAGGTTTTTGAAAAGAGGCTCAATCATTATATTAGAATGTTCAATAATATTTTTGGGAACGCAAAATAGGAGTTATATGAGTTTTGATTAAATACATGCCTTTAGGTATATATTTAATTTATATATATTTGACTTATGTTTTTCTTTTCAGGAAAGAAAAACATAAGTTGCCCACGATGTAGAAAAACATTTGAGCATGCTCAAAAACTCATGAAAGAAGTAAAATCAATAGATAGAAAGATTGTAATGGGTATATGCGACCATTGTCGTAAAAAAGTACAAACTATTAAAAAGCCGGTTTGTGCCTGCGAGGAAATTGTAAAAAAATTCATATCTCTTAAAGGCGAACAAAAGGAAGACATTAAAAATTATGTTAAAATATGCCTCTCAAAAAGGGAACGTCTTACAGATGACATATGGCTCAATAAACCAAAAAATGTAAAGTCTCGTGCATACTCCGAGCTACAAATCAATCGAGGTTTCAACTCGTCTGCATCCAGACAGTTTTACTCAGAAAAGCATAAATCAGACATACACTTAAATATAGAAATAACAGAAATCGATTTAAAAGAAGGTACTATAAAACGAGCTGTAGCCTTTTTTCAACCTTCTGAGCATGACGCAACAACTTTTGATCACACACCGCACGAAAGGGAAAAAATAAATACAATGATTCCGAGCACTTCTTTGTTAGACTCAGGCACAACTTTTGTGGAGACATCTGTTTGTGTCAAAGAACTCCCAAGAACTTCTCTTAAAGACGGCAAACACGAGGAAGTCTTCGGAGATATACTTTCAATGGATGCTAAAGAAGCATTGAAAAGAAGACATGATCTTAGTTTGAGACAGATGAGAATTGAAAAGGATTCTGGAGTTCCATATCCTGTATCGAAGAGACCTGTTATATACGAAACCCCAAAAGTTGCTCCATGGGAGCAGAAAGGACCTGCAACTTCCAAGTATCATGTGGAATCTGAAATGGATATAACAAAACCAAAACCAACAAAAACAAAACATGATCTGGGCCATCGTAGCACTCGTGATGTAGATTATGTATCGAATAGACTATTAAAATTTGGCTCATCAAGACCTTCACAGAGAAATTTACAAGATTCCTATTCTGAGCAAAGGAAAGTCGACAAATATCACTACGATAAAATAAAACAAGAAGTGTATGATTCTGAACAAGGACCAAAGAAAGTTAAGAAACTGGAAGACTGCTATTTATTTAATGACGAAAAATTGAAATTACAACGCAGAGTAGACAAAATTAGTCACAAATCGAAACAACTAGAGCAACAAGTGGTAAAATCAAAAAGTAGACACATAGAAACTGTGGAAAAAGTTCTCAAACCCCAATTTAAGTTCTTTTTTCCTAAAGTAAAAGAAAATAAAGAAAATGAAATTAATCTCAATGTGAGTTCTTCACAACTTATAAAAGATAATCAAGAAAGATTTCGCTTACAAGCTGCAAGACTAAAGAAAAGACAAGAAGAGCAACTGCAACAAAAACTTGAACAAAACCAAAATAAAAAACTGCAAACTGAATATAAAAATAAATATGCGCAAGTTCAAAAAAGACTAACCGAAAGAGATAAATCAAAGAAGGACGTTAAGGGAAAATATAAACCGGAAGGTGGTGACAATAAAGGAGCAGAGAAAGGAGGTAAAGACTTAAAGCAGGAACATAACAACGAGATAAAATTAATAATAATAAACTAAAATGACTAGGCTAACATAAACCCACCTTACTTACCAAGAGGAACTCCTCTTGGTAAGTAAGGTGGGTTTATGTCCAACGATAAGCTAACTAGCTTACCGTTGACACATGCTATAGCAATGCAGTATCCTTGTAACTGTTCCAAAACTTAATAAATGACATGAGAAAGTCAGAGACGGTAACATATCTTAACCAACACTCGTGCTAAGTAATGGTTATTTATTTCGGCCTTAGCATTAAAAATTGAACCACAGATGAGGAGCGGAGAAAGAACAATAATAAGAATCTGAAAAAGAAGGACGTTAAAAAAACTACAAAGAGATAAACAAAAGAAAAAGAAAGATAAAAACAAGCAAAACTATTATTTAGTCTGTTTTTTTTTATCAAACGAATACTGAGTACCTATGTCTCTCGCACATTTCCGATATTGACATTGTGAGATGGGTCATTGGTCGTCTAGGTCAGAATGGCCTATTAAATGAAATATTAGGTAACCATAAGATATCTATTACATTCATTATTAGTATTCACCCGTCATTCTGACTGTCAGGACTGCGGCTCACTTTATTATTATAATTGTTCTTGTTTCTTGGCATTGAATTTCATTAAAGGTAAGTACATTCAAGTACATTGCCGGTTCCTGTCATATACTTATAACATAATCATTTCTATAACAACACACCCGTCATTCTGACCTACACCATTGGTCGGGGTGGGGCCAACGCCGTTGTTCTTGTTTTGAAATTGTTAAGGCTTGTTCATATTGAATACTTCTAACAATATTCTTCTATAACATTTATTGTAGAGAAAATTTAATTATTATTTTATGATATAAATTTGCAAACTTAGTTTATTTGTAACATAATTTTAAATATAAATAATAATAATTTTAATTTTTTTAAATGATTTATTAAGCAAATTGTATATCATTTGTTTTTCTGTAGATTGCAAAGGGCGCTTAGTACGCTTAACTACAGGAGACATGTCCGCCATGACTCACGCACAAACAATATAGTCTGGTTTACTCAAAATTTTCGGTAGGTACTTACTCGTTTGTCAAAAAAAAACATTCTACAAAAAAATGGAAGCAGACCGCTAATGGTGCGTACAGACAGACTGGTGAAACGAAACATGAAATGTATCATGCAATGAAAGAATTTGCCGTACACATTGCTGCAATGTATCATGAAAGGTAAACACACTCTGTAACAATTTCTCATAGTTTGGACGTCTTGCGCGCGCGAATTGTGCATTTCACACGCACGCTACGAGCATTACAAGCCGCGCGCGGAGCGATCCGTGATTTGTCGGTTTTTCGAACGAACACAAACAGGCGCGCAGTGTGCGCGGGGTAGTAGCGTGGACGGTCGTATGGAAAGCACGTGCACGGAGAAAAGAACATGACGACGGGCCGTGTTCGCGGCAGAATAGCGGAAACAGACACGCGAGGGAGGTTCGTAATGAATGCGCAGTAAGGGTCAGCGCACACCAAGAGCAGAGCAGAGCAGAGCATTTTCTGAGATTATTGAAAAATATATATTATGATTATTATCATACTTCGCAAAATTGAATACGTCCAAATTTGATGCTCGACTATGCTCGAGCAAGCCAACTGCGTGTTCGAGTATGCATTTGAGCAGTAGTCGACCATGTGCGAGCATTTTGCAGTTCGGTCTGCGCTGACCCTAAGGGCGCGCTACGCGTCCACGCTTGCAGCGAACATGCAATGAAAGGAAGAATGTTAAATTTCATGTTACGTTTCATCAGTCTGTACGCACCATAAGAGTCTTCTCTTACTTTAGTTAGAGGCCTGTTTTTTTTGGGACTGCTGTCGAAATAGATAGATGTGTCTTCCAATACAGGAATTTCTATTTTAAAATAATAAAATAACATTCATTTAATTCAGGCAAGACCCATATTACAAAAATAACATAAATCATCACAATGCCTACTGCCACAGAATACTCATAGCTCTGAATAAAATTGCAATGCCTAGAAATAAAATAAATTAATGAATACAAATGAAAAAAGGTCACATAAATAAAATAAAAATAAAATTTCAATGCAATTAAAATAAACGAAAATTAAAATATATATACAAATTGTCAGAATTCAAAATTAAATCAAAAGAAAAAAATATCAAATTATAAAAACAATACAACACAAGTCACTATAAACATAATATCTCAAGGTCAATCAAAATTAAGCGCACTGGCTATAAATGTCTGCTACAGCATTTTTTATTGAAGGGGCAGTAAATTCGCTCTGCGATCATCACTAGGACAGTATTGGAGCTGGCCCGCACCCTGCGCACTACATTGCGGACACAATTGATTTTCTATTGTATCGTATTATAGGATGCGCGCGGTGCTTGCGGGCCAGCATACTCGCTCTTTTCGACAAAGCCCTCCGCTCCCATTCGATGTCAGGATCCTTAAAGTCAGCTGTGACTATGTGGCCTAGATATTTAAAATGGTCCACTCTGTCTAGGGGAACACCAATGAGAAAAACTGGTGGTACATTTTTCAGGCATTTTACACCGCTGGCTCCAAAAATCATGCATTGACTCTTGCTAATATTATATTTTAGCCCATACCTACCTGCGTACTCCTCACAGACCTGTATCAGGGTCCCCAAACCGTAGACCGACGCGCTTAGCAGCACCATGTCATCAGCATAACTTAGATTGTTGACGCAAACGCCATCAACATGGCAACCAACATACCGACTGCTGAGCGCGACGATCAGCGCGTCCATGTAGAGGTTGAAAAGGGTTGGCGAGGTCAATCCGCCGTACCACTCCACACTCTAGCTGATATGGCGCTCCGACATTGCCCCCGCCCATCTGACGCTGTTGACCTGATGCGTATACCAATACTTGAAGATAGTTCACGCGGCAAAATAAAACTGTTCAGCTTATCCCAAAGGATTATCATACGCCACCAGGTCGATGGCATTCTGTGGGAGAGACAAGTCGAGGAAACACGCGTATCCTACGGATATCGTATCTATCGGATCCTACGATCCGTGTAGTATCTGACGGTACGGACGGAAAAAATCTTCGTTTTCTGTATTGATTGTATTCTGTATTATATTTTAAAGAGACGAGACTCCTCTGATTTTATAAAAGTGCTAACTTTTATACCATCGGGGGCATCCCGTTTCTTTAAAATATAATACAGATTACAATCAACTCAGAAAACGAAAATATTTTTGGGAAGAAATAAAAATCTCAACGCGAAATTTCAACAGAAGAATCGTCCCAGAGAGAAAAAGAAGCTGAATTCCAAAAAATGCTAGCTGAATATTTAAAAAAGAAAGCAGAAGCTTTAAAAAAGAAAAACGAGCTAGAGTTAGAGGCGCAAAAAGCAAAAGAAGCCGAGCGTAAAGCAAAACTTGCCGAATTAAATATGAGTAAAAACAAAATTTTAAAAGGATCCGCAAAGTCAGTTCGAAGTCAAACAAAACAAGCTGAAACGAAGATACGACCTTGTGATATTGACCCTGAGTTACTAAAGACTCATAACAGGCATCATCTAAAAAGCGGACAATGGTCATCATTCTGTCCACTTTGCCTGAATTCTGAATTAGAATTAGAAGTTTTAACCTTAGTGAACAAAAGAAATCGAACGAGAGACAAGTTATCGGATATTATTATTGGCGAAAACATCTTTAAACATAAACCACGTCTTAAGAAAACAAAAGAACCGGAAGGTGTTCCTATATTTTTTCAAAAGAATTTTCGTGCAGAATCTGACCATCAGCCCATCAAAGAACAAGTGCAAACAATTTCAAAGGAGTCAAAAACTGTACTGAAGCAGAATCGCAGTCTAGCAACTGTTTTGTCAAAAAAGGACAGGAAAGAGGTAAGTTCAGCATAATGTAGCTCAGATAGGTACTTAATACATACAGACACAGAAGGTTTCCAGATGGACTACAAGGTTGTTATGCTTTAAAAAATTGTGTTAGACGTATCGGAATTAATGACTAATTTCAAGAATATCATTGAGGTTGATTTGGTCTTTGTAGTCTAGTAACAGGCAGGGGGGCAGGTCGTAAACGTGCACTGCTGGTTATTAATCCAGCCGGTCTATTTTGTAAAAATCTCACCGTGAAAACTTTGGTGGAAGTGAACGTGAAGTTATACCCTGTCTGCCGGGTCAGCGGGATTGTCCAAAAGGGTTACCGCTGGCCCGGAACATAAAGGGCTAAGGAAGGAACACGGGTGGGTTTTAGAGTCAGACACTCCCTTCCGCTCCACCCAGAGCGGGAGGAGTCATTTGATGATTTCCCATCCGCAAAAAAAAAAAAAAAAAGTTATACCCTGTCCATTAGGTAAACTATTTTTCATCTCTCATACCTACTCGGAAAGTAGTGTTTGTTTGATCCGAATAGCGGGTGGAAAACGCTGCTTCCCACCCTTGGGCGGGAGTCTCATAGGAATTGCTTCCCTCCCTAGGGCGGGAATGAAATTTAAAAATAGAACTAAATGTAGTTAGGTAGTCAGCTTAGTCAGACATACGACACCCTTAATTGATTGTGTAAATATTTATTACTAGCTTCCGCCCGCGACTCCGTCCGCGCGGATGTCGGTCTTCGCGTGGATGGTTTATTTCTCCATTTTGAGTAACTCTGACAATGACATCTTATAAATATCTATTGGACCCAAATACGGCTAAGCCGATCCCTCAATAATTAAGGAGATCCCTCTATTGAGCTACTGCTGTTGAGCTCGCGTTCTGTAGTAAGTATTTTTTTCATAGTAATTCCGACCTTGATAAGTAGCATGTAGCAGTAAATTACTGACAATGACGAAAAGTTTGCAATAATAAAAAAGTGATCGTGACAATGCGACAGAAAGTTAATTGAGAGCTTCAGCATACACAACATTGTTAGTGAGCTCGTCCGGAATATGAACATGAAGATTTCTTGGACTGCTCACACGGAAAAGAGCTACGTAAAGTTGCCCGTGTGAAATAGTAGATTGTTATACAAGGGTCGGAAGGAATCAATTCCCATACGAGGCATTTAGACGCCCGAGCGCAGCGAGGGCGGCTATAGTCCGAGTGGGAATTGATGACTTTCACCCGCGTTAAACACTCTACTTTTCATTTCGAATTTAAGGAAAGTCAAAAATAGTAGTTTTTCTAAAATATTTATTGATAATAATTACATGAATAATAGGTACCTATTTATTAGTCTTTTTTAAATTTGAAGTATGGAACACACCACGTCACCGCCACATGAGTAGATTCTGTGTCACTTACTAGGGCCTTCTTACTTTTACCATTTTTCACAAATTAAGTACTTAGAAAACACGATAATCTTGATAAAAATTACTAAAAATTGTGTTGCGACGTGACACTTTTTAGTGCTGACCGTCCACCCAACTTTCTTATTTCGATTCAAAACTTGCATACAGCCTAATCGATACTCGCAATAAAAAAAAATTTGTAGAAACTGAATAAAAACTCTTTAAACTAACAAAATGTATTGAAATGTAAAGTGTTTGCAGAATATCCAATCTATATAATTAATTAATTATCATCATTCTCAAAAAAACTTCTGGTAAGCCTACCTAAAAAATGTTTACTGGGAATTCTGTAGTAAACTATTAGAAAGAATCAAAAACAAAATCCACAATAAATAATTGTCCATTAAATTAAAATCATTTTAAACAGCGAGCGCAATCCGAATATAAATTCAATTATAGAAGCATTTCGGCGCGAAATTCAGTAAATGAGGTACCAATAAAATTGTCTGTCTGTTATTGACATGATATTAGAAGAGATTAAAATGATATTAGAAAAGCATAAATCATTATTATAAACAATGCTTATTGTATTTATTGCTTAAAATAATTTTATTTTATTTTCAAATATCGATTACATTCATCATATTAATTACTCGAGTAATCGAAATTTAAAAAAAAATTGTTTGGAATAATCGCTTTCACACATCATTGCAATAAAAAAAAACAATAATGGTCGGCGATTTTGAACACAAATTGAGTAGTGGTAATGATTAATACGTATTATTGAACCTGTGTTTGAATATTACGTTAAAACCTGGGCATTTTCGTGTTGTTTATAATATTATCAATAACATTTGTTACATTTTAAATCCTATCTACATCTGTGTGTGTGAAATTTGTGAAAAGTAAAAATTTAAACACACACGATTGGCGCGAAACTTCGACATTAGATATCAAAAAAACTTCATTACCACTACTTATTTACCTTAAGCTCTGGATAAATTCGTCAAATAATTAAATGATGTATATTGACAGCCCCATATATGGTGAAATCAGGATGTTCGAAATCCCCAATTTTTATGTTTTTTAGCCTCGACCACAACTGACATCAAAATGGCGATTATCGTACCTATGTATGTTGAATTTATTCAAGGTAAATTATTAACTTGTGCGCTAAATATGAAAGATTTAATGGCGTTAATATATGAGCTTTTTATCCAACTCTCCTAATTAACGCACATTCATAAGATTTGATGGGTAGCATAATAAATATTTACATAATCATAGTGTCGTATGTCTGACTGAGCTGACTACCTAACTAAATTTAGTTCTATTTTTAAATTTCATTCCCGCCCTAGGGAGGGAAAGCAATTACTATGAGTCTTTCCCGCCCAAGGGTGGGAAGCAGCGTTTTCCACCCGCTATTCGGGTCAAACAAGCACTACTTTCCGAGTATGAGACATGAAAAACAACTCGCGGTAAGATCTACGCCAGCAACTCCTAGGGTCTGACCTTGAGCCTTATTTATTGTCATGGCGTAACACAAAGCTACAGGAAACTGTATTCTCTTAAATTGAAATGGAAAATTATCCACTACGGGTAATGCAACGTGTGTTCGCGGTTCTACAGAACAACGTCTATGAATAAAACCGAAAAATAAGTTTTTTTTTTTCTACGTATTTTTCCAGGATAAAAAGTATCCTATTTTATGCCCAGGATAATAAGGTATAATTATACCAAGTTTCATCGAAATCGAACCGTTAGTTTTCACGTGATGCCTGCATATACAGACAGACAGACAGACAGACAGACAGACAGACAGACAAAAATTTTTTTAATCACATTTTTGGGTTTGGTATCGATCCAGCAACACCCCCCGCTATTTATTTTTTCAATATTTTCAATGTACAGAATTGACCCTTCTACAGATTTATTATATGTATATAGATGCTACCCATCAAATCTTATGAATGTGCGTTAATTAGGAGAGTTGGATAAAAAGCTCATATGTTAACGCCATTAAATCTTTCAGATTTAGCGCACAAGTTAATAATTTACCTTGAATAAATTCAACATACATAGGTACGATAATCACCATTTTGATGTCAGTTCAGGTCGAGGCTAAAAAACATAAAAATTGGGGATTTCGAACATCCTGACTTTACCATAATTGGGCTGTGCATATACATCATTTAATTATTTGACGAATTTATCCATAGTTTAAGGTAAATAAGTAGTGGTAATGAACTTTTTTTGATATCTAATGTCGATGTTTCGCGCCAATCGTAGGTGTTTACATTTTTACTTTTCAATAATTTCACACACACAGATGTAGATAAGATTTAAAATGTGACAAATGTTATTGATAATTTGGTTTATTGCCCACTAGCAGCGCTCGCGGTTTCATCCGCGTAAGTTTCGATCTCGTGGGAATAACGGGATAAAAAACTGGCCAAGTGCGAGTCGGACTCGCATACGAAGGGTTCCGTACCACAAGGCAAAAACGCCGAAAAAAACATGTTTGTTGTATGGGAGCCCCCCTTAAATATTTATTTTATTTTAATTTTATTATTTCTTATTAAAGTTAAAATACAACTGAGTATTTTGTGAATATTTCAAGTGCCTACCTGTTGCCATTTTTGATATCGAGCAAAAAAGGGCAAATAAATCGCGTTTGTTGTATGGGGGCTCCCATACAACAAACGCGATTTTTTTGCCCTTTTTTGCCCCTTAAATATTTATTTTATTTTGTTTTTAGTATTTGTTGTTATAGCGGCAACAGAAATACATCATCTGTGAAAATTTCAACTGTCTAGCTATCGCGGTTCTTCAGATACAGCCTGGTGACAGACAGACAGACAGACGGACAGACGGACAGACAGCGAAGTCTTAGTAATAGGGTCCCGTTTTTACCCTTTGGGTACGGAACCCTAAAAACTATCATAATTATGTCCTTTCCTGGGACTCAAACTATCTCTATACCAAATTTCATCTAAATCGGTTCGGCGGTCTATGCGTGAAGAGGTAACAGACAGACAGCCACATTTACGCATTTATAATATTAAATAGTACGGATTTATGTCAATACCTTAGCCAAAATAAGGTATAAGGTAATGTAGGTCAATCTTTCCGCCAAAACGATTTTTTCCTAAAAATGGGATAATATACAACAAACTGCTAAACGGTTTACTACAAAAGAGTTCAGAAGATCAGAGGGGTCACGTAATTTCCCAGTCTTAATTTATCAGAAATACCTTTGATTTACCTACAATTTTTTGTCGGCGAGATGAGACTGCGACTAGATTTTGAACAATTTAAATTACGAGAATTGGCCTTCACATGATCATACTTACGAAGATTGAAAACAAATCGTATGCAGTCATTGAGGAAACGGTCAAGTTTGTCGAGGACATCTGCATTCAGGTCATAGTTGCACACATCACCATAATCGATGTTAGGAAAAATTAAGAGCCACACAAGCATTTTTTCGTACTCATTGGTAATTAATTTTTCAGTCGGTACAGAGCCCTTAGCGTTTCAATACCTTTCTGGCAGACCACGCCAGTTCAAAGAGCTATCAATGTGCAAGCCTAGGACAAATGGAACGATCGTACTATTGAAGAGAACTGGTGGCAAGGTTGTATCATCCATCCAGTTTACTCATACTCCGAGAATTACCGATGATGATCGCCTTACACTTATTTCGGGCTTACTGCTACGTCAAATCTATCACACCAGGTTTTCATTTGTCAATAGCTTCAGGTATTTTTGTTCAACCCTCCCTTGATAGTATAATTGCAAATCATAACACAGATGGCACACTGAAGTTCGGAATTTATAAGATTAACCTTTTGACCGCCACAGTCATGTATAGATGAAAAACTAAAATGTGCCCAGCACGCCACGGTTCGACTACATGACAGACTTTCTAGCTGAGAGCACGATTTTTATTTTTTGACGTGTGGCGGTCAAAAGGTTAATAAAAATTTAAAACAGAAGAGGAAAAAGAATACCGTCCTGAGGAACGCTAGTCTCCAAATCTCACCAGCATGATAAAGAATCCCCAACATGAACAGACTGCTGTCGTTTCTGTAGGTAAGAGGAGATCCATCCCATTGCCTCGGGAGAGATCATAACAAACCACAATGGCTAACAGGATGTCGTGACTGACGTTATTAAATGCATTCAAGAAATCGGCTAATACTATTGCAATAACTTTGGTGTCTTCCAGTCCTGCCCCTAAATCGCCAGTAAGTTTAGGAGGGCGGAAACAGTACTGTGTATGGGCCTGAAGCCCTGAACCCAGATTGAAGAGTAGCCTTCTTCCCTATGAATGAGTTACGATGAAGAAAATTGGAGAATTGTTTGTGGATGCAGGCCAGGAGCACTTAGGATGGTAAGGAAAGGATATAAATGGGGTGGGAGTCAGGAAGTGGGTAGGAAGAGAAACCTTAGGTAGTGGACGAACATAGGCTTTGAGCCACAGGGAATGGAATATTCCGGTGTATAGGAATTTTTCTTAAATGTGAGTAATCGTGGGTAGGAGATTACCCAGAATGGTTATGATCAACCACGGCATGGGTGATAGTGTCTCGTCCCACCGCTTTTGATTTAATAGATAGAATGATCTTTTTGATCTCTCCCGTTTTAACTGGTATAAAACTGAAAGGATTAATAGACGTTAGGACGTGTTAAACCAGAAATTAGGGACAGAGTTTGTTGCTTAGTTAGCGGATCTGTGGCAGCAATAGTGGAGAAATTACGGTTGAAATTGTCCAAGTCAATTTAATTAAGAAGGTCTAAATGTCGCGGTTTGCCGATACCAAGAGTTCCAAGAAATTTCCAAATATTGGCAGAAGAGAAAGAATTGATAGTATCTAGAATATGGCGGCGTTTAGCATTACATATCGCCTGATTACATCTATTTCTTGCAGCTTTAAATAGTGTCCAGTTCTCATAAGTAGATACGATCCCTTTTAGATTTACGAAACGCGCGGTCCCTACGTCACATTGCCATTATGTGTTCCTCTTGTCATCAATGGTGCAAATGGGCGTTTTAACTTCACTTTTTTGACAGGAGCATAGATGACAAAAAAGGTGATAACACAATATCATAGAATATCGCACTTTGCCGTCAGCGGAAATGGCTACTTTAAATAATTTTTTGGGTACTTTAATTTTGGGTAGGTACAAAATGTTCGAAATCCTTTGTTGCACGTTTTCAAAAAAAGTTTGCATTAACTTATTTTAGGATCCTCCTGTGCTCATGGCACTCTCGGGCTGGGCTGGGGGCCAGTGGCATTTAGCCCCAATGCCATCCTATAGTTTCGCCACTGGCACCATAGCACTCTCCTGGTCTTCTGTAGACTCTTTGCCTCTCGTCGTGCGTGTATATTGTATAGCATGAACTCTCGATACATTACTCTTGACCAGTCATCCAGAATTTCGATGCTGGCTTTCGAGTTTTGAACCATTTGTAGGGTTTCAAGTTTGCTGCAGCAAGACGCCGCCTCACTGTACAGCAGACTGGTAGAATCGCACCTTTATGACATGTTGCCGAAACATGTTTAATCAAATGTGTTAACATTTCAGATTGAGATGGAACCTGGTAAAGGTATTATACGCTACGCTTTATCTGATCGCACCTTCATTGACAAGGGTTGGACGATGCTACCTACAGAAAAAGTACTGCGGAGGGTAGATACCATATTTCGCTATTTTTAAAGCCACCTTGTTTTACAGAAACCCATTAAGGAACTTGTACTTGATTACCATGGTCAACAAGTATAAACAACCAGTGTAGTAGGTTCTTTCGATTTTCAGTACCTACATCATCATCATCTGCCTAGCCTTTTCCCAACTATGTTGGGGTCGGCTTCCAGTCTAACCGGATGCAGCTGGATAGAACCAGTATTTTACATGGAGCAACTGCCTATCTGACCATTATTATTATTTTCAGATGATTAACAACAACCAATATTTCGATTTTTTGGGTTCGGAATAAATTTTATTTAGGTAGGTAGGTGGTTCAAGTGTGTAACGCTAGATACTATTTAGGATTTTTATTTTGTTTTTAGATGAATGTTTATCGAATGCGTCCGGCACACCCCGAGTTTGACTGGTTCGAACACAACAAGAACAAACGGCTGATGACTTACGATACTGGCGAAACACTAGCCGAGTTCGATGACAACGGGCGAGGTCGCTGGTATTACAGAAATGGTCGACTGGCACTAGATTATTATGATGCCGAAGGTGGTTATCTAGTTCTATATGAACATACCTACCTAATTAGCGGGCATCGAGCTCCCCAAATCTCTTTAAGGTTGTTTCAGCTCTGTTGTTGACTAAAATAGTCAAGCGTTTCTGAAATTTATAATATCTGCTTGGATAATGTTGTATAAAGATATTAATAATAATAATAAACATTTATTTCAGAATCAAGTTCCATAGTTTGTTAGTACCAGTATAAAATGCCTTATATCTAGTGTTAGTAAATAAACTAAACTAACGGGTAATTAAATAAATTTTAAACTAAGTACACTCGCTAGAGACTTTCCCATCCCAATCTACTTCACCGCATGGAGTCGTATTAGGTATTCTAATCTTTTAACAAAATGAATTTCAGAGACAAATGCTCAGCAGCGTTTCGTCGTATACAGCAGCGGAGAGCCCGATGAGCATGGCCGCACACATCCGATTACGATACTTGCCACTTTTGACTATCTAGGCAATGGTATAGTTTTCGATCACGCTGGCAACATTCGGTAAATATTAATAACTATTCATATACGACCAAAATACCTCCACAAGAGGTGGTGCCCAGCACCCTGATTGCGTAACACACTATCAATCTCAATCTGAATCATTTGGAAGGATATTGCTAATCCATTGCTTCATTTGTTCTAAAAATTTATGAGCTCACCAACCTAAATAACGCAATGAATGAATTTATTTTTGTACTAGCTTCCGCCCGCGACTCCGTCCGCGCGGATGTCGGTCTTCGCGTGGATATTTCTCCATTTTGAGTAACTCTGACAGTGACATCTTATAAATATCTATTGGACCCAAATACGGCTAAACCTATAATAATTAAGGAGATCCCTCTATTGAGCTACTGCTGTTGAGCTCGCGTTCTGTAGTAAGTATTTTTTTCATAGTAATCCCGACCTTGATAAGTAGCATGTAGCAGTAAATTACTGACAGTGACGAAAAGTTTGCAATAATAAAAAAGTGATCGTGACAATGCGACAGAAAGTTAATTGAGAGCTTCAGCATACACAACATTGTTAGTGAGCTCGTCCGGAATATGAACATGAAGATTTCTTGGACTGCTCACACGGGAAAGAGCTACGTAAAGTTGCCCGTGTGAAAAACAACTCGCGGTAAGATCTACGCCAGCAACTCCTAGGGTCTGACCTTGAGCCTTATTTATTGTCATGGCGTAACACAAAGCTACAGGAAACTGTATTCTCTTAAATTGAAATGGAAAATTATCTACTGCGGGTAATGCAACGTGTGTTCGCGGTTCTACAGAACAACGTCTATGAATAAAACTGAAAAATAAGATTTTTTTTCTACGTATTTTTCCAGGATAAAAAATATCCCATTTTATGCCCAGGATAATAAGGTATAATTATACCAAGTTTCATCGAAATCGAACCATTAGTTTTCACGTGATGCCTGCATATACAGACAGACAGACAGACAGACAGACCGACAAAATTTTTTTAAATCACATATTTGGGTTTGGTATCGATCCAGCAACACCCCCCGCTATTTATTTTTTCAATATTTTCAATGTACAGAATTGACCCTTCTACAGATTTATTATATGTATAGAAGTCGGTTTGTAAAAACACTTTTACACGTCAATCATGTTTTTTTTTAAACTAGATGAGGTCGGCGTTTCCTATCTGACTACTCTGAGAAGAAAGGCCGAAACAAAGTCAGAGGTCACAGTCTCTTTTAAAGTCCAGACATAATCTTGGTCAAGTTATATGAAGACCATGTAGATCGATGTCTGAGATGGTCTTTTGAGGAAAGAACCACACAGATCGAGAGGACCTGTCCAGTCAGTGCAAGTGTTACGCAATTACCTCGCAGGAACCAAAACCAATAAATAACATGGAACTTGCTTAGGAATAGAACGCGATTAAATTACTGCGCGTCGCTGATTAATAACGCGCTTAGTAGCACACAAATAATTATCAGAATCACTTTTTCAGCTATAAGTAGGTATATTTATAAATATTAGTAAAAACTGGGACGATTTTTGAATTCATACAAAACGTCGAACGACTGACATCATTAATTTGTCTCCTCGAAATTTATTCTTGTTATTGCATTGTGTGGTGTGACCTAATAATTATCAACAATGGAGTCGTTCGGGGCAACAAGACGCACTTTTTCTTAAAATATTAGATTCGTTTAGATGTTCTATCTGTAGCATAACTATAAGACTCCTAAAACGCATCAAATATTCGACGATAGATGAAATGGTCTTTTATATATTAAGCTAAAATGTGGCTTGGTCAGGCTGCATACCTTTGCCCCAAGTTGTGGGCAAAAATACGCGGTAATTTGGGTATAACTACGCATGTAGGAAAAAATACACATTTGGATATAATAGAAAAAAAAAAACAAAATCCGCTGCATGTTTTTACTTTTTCTCTCTTCTATTAGTGTTTTTGCACCAATTATTTTCTCATTCGAAAACAACTGTCTCCCTTGCAGTTTTTTTAATATATTTGCGTGGAATTATGTCGCATTCTGAAACAACTAAAAACTTTGTATCAATAAAATAGCAACTTTATCAAGAAAAGAAGTATTCTGCTATTTTATTTTGGCACTGATTTAAAGAGGCAGTTGTAAATAGCGGTTTTGGTAAGTTAAAAATTATAAATGGCACGTTTAATAACTTATTCAGCAGTTAAAACTAAGCAGTAAAGTAAACAAAAATGAGTAATAAAAAATAATGAAATGGATCAGTGAATATATAATTGAGTGGGAAAATAATTAAATGGGCGGTAAAAATGAATGAATGGGCAGTTACGTGTGGGCAGTAATAAATCGGAATTTGTCGGTAATAAATCTCATTCTAAGCAATTCTATAAACAATGAGGTGGTAAAGTAGTTTTGGGTGTGTAGTCGACGGAGCCCCGCTTCGCGGGGCCCCTATTTCTGTCTACAGGGTTTAAAGGAACCTAACACGAAGGGGATGACGGGGGCTCGTTCGCTCGCTTTGCTCGCTCACTCGAGCCCCCATCATCCCCTTCGAACCTAACCTGTCCGAGTCGGGGTGCCCCAAGTCCCGAGCTCGCTTCGCTCGCTCTTGCATCCGCTATGATCTGCCGAACTATTTAGCGAACCGCCCATTCCATCATTTTTACCGCTCATTTAGTTATTGGACTGCTCAATTATTTTTAGAATTGACATTGTATGATAAAATAACAGTCTAATTGATCTTTTATTACTGTCCATGTTTTACTGTCGCAATAATTAATCAACCGCCATTAAATTAAATAACTGCTCAATATGTTTTTCAACTGATCATAATAACATCTCGAATATTTAAATAACAGCTCAAAAAATTAGTTCCCTTTTTTTTATTATTGTTATTTTAGATACTATGTAGTTTTACTTAAATTACTTGTTTTATTCGCAGACCTGTCTTGCGCATACTATTGTACATTTGGCCGTTAGAACAAAAAATCTTATTAAGTAGGTAAGTAACTGAAATTCCAGTGATGTTAGGTTAAAACGTTATTATTGAGAAAAACGTTGAATAAGTACATTTACGAGAAAAAAATAACTTGCCTATAGAAGTACGAATGCTCATCTTCCACTAACTTTACCCAGTAGAGATAAACTACGGAATTGTATGGTGTGAATAATGATACCAGCTACTACAGTTCTCCCATAAATCACATATTAAAAAATAGCCTAATTAACTAAGATAAGTTTTTTTGAATGCGATCATCGATTCCTGATAATAGGATTATTGGGTATTCTAAAAAAATAAGATGTTATGTTGATAACCATATTTAACTCATCAAAGAATTATGTTTGATAAGGGCTGATTATTCATTAGTCAGATAACTTTTATCCGAGGAATAAAAGTGGAGAATAATTCTATGATTTAATACTATTAATCAGTGCCAGTTATTAATAAGTAATTACTAAAATGTGAACATGAAGTCAAGTAAATTATTTACCGAACTAATATAATAACAATTTTTATTTGGGATCGACTTCAAAATCATATAAAGAAAGACTTAATAAATGAATCTTATTAAATTACTCTTGGCACCTTTGAAATTGAAACCAATGCAAAAATAATCATTAAAATGAGCTCTTAAACAAAAAGTTATACGCGGACATTATGTTATTATAAAAAAGTACAGACGAATTGAAAAAGTCCACCTTTTTTTAAATCAGTTAATAAACTAAATAATATAAACGTAACCATAAACCAATTAATATCCTTACCCACAAAAAATGCCGTTAAGTTGGGAGAATGAAAAAAGAAACTGGCATTACTGATAAAATATGGCGTATTTTAGGGTCCATATTGGCTCACCTAAAGTTCTTTACCCGAAATTGTTCTTCCTAATGATTTGTAATCCGAATGATCAGTCTTCCTAAAATTTTTCATCCTAAAAGTTTCATTCATACTATTTGTAGTGCTACCGGCGATGTTCATAACACTCATGTTTCCGAAAATTGTAATTAATAATATCATTAATGTAAATATATTTAAACTCTTACTGTTTTTTATCATAACGCTTTTATCCCTAAACATTTCATTACCATAATATTAGAAGATGATATTTATAGTTTTAATTTGAGGGTATTTACATAACGTACTGAGTTGTGTCTATGGAACCACTGTACTTCCACACCCGGCGCTTTTTGATAGTAGCTATTTTTTTGGATAGAATAGACTCTTTTTAGTGTATATTTGAAAACCGCAAAGTTCGCAAAATCATAGTGGCCGAGAAAAGAAATCCCAAAGTTTTTTTTTTATCCACAAAAATATGTGCTTAGGCGTAGCCGACGGAGCCCCGCTTCGCGGGGCCCTTATTTCTGTCTACAGGGTTTAAAGGAACCTAACACGAAGGGGATGACGGGGGCTCGTTCGCTCGCTTTGCTCGCTCACTCGAGCCCCCGTCATCCCCTTCGAACCTAACCTGTCCGAGTCGGGGTGCCCCAAGTCCCGAGCTCGCTTCGCTCGCTCTTGCATCCTAATTTGTCATTACAAATGTGTTACTTTTGTATATTATGTTGGTTACCGCTATAAATAAAACCTGAATAAAAAAAATCTATAAAAAGAAATCTAAACAAAAAAAAATTTTTACAAAAAAAAACAACCGACTTCCAAAAATAATACTACAAATTGAAAAATAACTTTAATTTCGGAAGTCGGTGTCTTTGGTTCCGCACTTTCGTTTATTGACACCGACTTCCGAAATTAAAGTTATTTTTCAATTTGTAGTATAATTTTTGGAAGTCGGTTGTTTTTTTTTGTAAAAAGTTTTTATTTTTCACTTTTTAGTGGGTCCGTTTGTAATTTATCTAAGTTACAATAGCCTAATGTCAACTGCTCATCACTTGTTACAAAATGTTGCTTTTCCCGATGTTGGGACGTTAATTGTTGAGGAGTTCTCCTGGTAAGAGCCAAGAGAACTCCTTAACAACCACTCACCATACGCATTGTGACGAGCATAAATTGCTTAGCAACCATTAAAGTAATCGAATCGCAACCCGTGAAGTATTTGTCATTGAGTAGTTCCAATGGCCATCTGTGGTCTTCTTCATCAGCTCCACTTTACCAAATGATGATTTCCAAGAACAAATGCTCAAGTTATTTTAAAAAATACCCAAATCGTTATAGCTTTGCCTATAAAATTTGAGGGTTTCCCTCGATTTCCATGGGATTCTCTCATCAGATTCCAACTTGATGATAATGGGACCACCACGAGAGTATACCCTTTCAAACAAAAAAAGAATTTTGAAATTTCCTACTTGTTAACCTAATAATTATAATCACGTTTAAAGACTGATTCAATAAATACCACCGTGCCACTAGCTTTATGATTGTAATGATAATTAACAATAATCTGTGATTTTGACTACAAAGTACAAAGCGTACCTAATTACCTATACTATATTAAAAAAGTATAAGTACTTATTTGTTTAATGATTAATTTATTTATCCAAACATTATTTAAATGTGACACTCTCTGTGGTGCAAACGTTAAATCGACACTTTTTTGTCTGACTATACATCGACGTTTTTATGCCTATCAAAACAGAAATATTCTTCGGGTCGAGTCTAAGCGGGTCGAGTGGACGCGGACCCGTATTTTTGTGTTCATAAAAACAAAAAATAAATATACTTCTTTTTTGATTATTTATCGATGATAGATGATGTCAAGAGTGATGTGTTAGGTATTTTTTACCCTTCCTTTATAATGAGGGATTTTCTTTTTCTTTTTTTTTTAACGCTTCCCTAGTCGCTGGATAGATGGCGCTGAACTTGGTAAGTTACTGCAAGGAACGGAAGTCACATAATTTTTTTATTAATTCACTTGGATGTAATTTTGAGATCGTAAAACGAAAGCAAACGAAACTGTCACTCAACGAGCGTATATGACGTGCCGCAATGTTTTTTTTCCAAGCGTTTTGACTTTGGCATCTAGTAACATAGTCAGTTCAACGCCATCTTCAGGGTTCTTGGGAACTATTTTTTTTTTTAAATACTGAAAAGAAAAACCTCTCATTCCGGCACAGTTTAATAACACATACCGTCATTTTATCACTGTTATTTGTATAGTACCTACTTAGCGCGCGAAATACGTAGTGACACCAAAGCGGCACGATCGGCACTAATCGGCGGGAAACAAGCCAACGGCTAGAGGCCAACAGTTGGCCGAAACTTTTTGACAAGTTTGCGCGCATTTGATGCTCTATCTAGACATTACATTATACATGTAATCAAAGATGGTGCTTTAAATTTTTTGCAAGATCGCAAACGCAACAAGCACCGTTCTGCGGCTTGACACAATAGGGCGGCGCGCTCATGCGTACTCATTATTTTCGAGGTGCCAGCAGCGCCCCGTCCTTTCAACGGTCTTAGAAAATTCGAAAAAAGGAATTTACTCACTGCGACCTTTTACCCCGAATGACTATGTACAAATACACAATTATAGAAATACTAGCTGTGTCCCGCGGTTTCACCCGCGTAAATGTCGGGATAAAAATTAGGCTATAAGTTAATCCAGGGTGTCAGCTACCTCCATGCCAAATTTTATCAAAATTGGCCCAGCCCTTTGAGCGTGAAGAAGTAACAAACATAAACACACACACACACACACACACACACACAAAATGTGATGTTATAGTCACATCATGTGATAAAGTCGTACGCCCGTTGTACACACAAGTTTTTTTTTTGCTGTGAGAAACTACGATTGTTTCATCGTGTGACAGCACGGTCACAATTTAGTACAGAAGGCAATCACATGTATGTACTTCACTTTTCATACCTACGCTCGGCGGTCGCGCTATGGTTGTCAACGGCACTCGTATCTAGTTGTTTGATTTATTGTTGAGCTTATTCTAAAATATTAAAACAATAAACATAGTATTACAATACAAAAAGTTTACAGAACAAAAACATACTTATACAATTTTACATTTGTCAATTATCACTATCGAAAATCCCTAATAACTTCAAAAAGTATTACCCTATTTACATAATTTTAAACCTAAACCTATCAAATGACACTAAAAACAACACAATATCTACACAAACAAAAAATCATGTTTTTTAACTTATAGTTGGTGGCGTGAATTTACCTTACAAAAAAATTACTTCGTTTATACTGATTCAAAATAGGAAACTACACTTCTGGACACATCTATTGGCCCACCTTGTATTTTCAGTTTCGTTTGGTCCTAGCTAAAATTTTATATTAGGTCGAGCAAAAAGTTTTTATGCAGTTTTGAACCTGGCACATTCACAATTTCATTCAATAGTCTTTTTTTGAATTTCGAACACAGAATTTAAAGAAACAAAAGACAATTTGGAGCCTGTTTGTTGATATCAAACAATCGAATACTAAGAAAACTTGGTTTTATTGGTTTACTTGGATTTAATTCTTGAAAAAGTGATTGATATCTTTGGTTTTGCAACAAACATTACTTATTCTTAACATTAAGGTGAGGTTCTATCAATAATCTATGGATACTTCACCTGAAGTCGCCGCCCAAGCTGTGGCACTTATTCAGGCCGGACACAGCCAAAGAAATGTGAGCGCTCAATTTAAGTCGATCTGCGGTCCGAAATGTTTATCGGAGGTACCTAGAGACTGGCGGCTTTGTTCGTCGCCAAGGAAGGCCACGATCTCGGGTCACAACTGAAAGGCAGGATCGATTCATCGTGACGACCAGCTTGAGAAATCGTCACCTTACCTCCATTGAGATACAAAACAAACTTCGCGACTTCCACGGAGTATCTGTGAGCGCTCGAACTGTTCGGAGAAGGTTAAAAGAACGCGATATGGTACCACACAAGCCAGCTAATGGGCCCAAACTAACGCGAGCCCACCGAACAGCGCGCATTCATTTCGCACGCAGTCATATAAATTGGACACAGCAAGATTGGAGACGTGTACTCTTTTCTGATGAGTCTAAAATTGTGTTACATGGCAATGATGGAAGGAAGAAGGTCTACCGACGTAAGGGAGAGCGTTTCGCACAATGCTGCTTTGAAGAGAGGGTTGCTTATGGCGGTGGCTCATGGACTGTCTGGGGCGGTATATCCGCGAGCGGCAAAACTCAACTTGAGGTTGTTACAGGACCACGGCTGCCAACATTAAATGCTGAAAGGTACATTCGTGAGTGCTTAGAACCTCACGTGATACCATACGCGGACTATGTGGGCCCAAATTTCCTTTTTATGCATGATAATGCAAGAGCCCATGCGGCCGGCATCGTCAGGGAATATCTTCGGGATGTGAACATCACAGTTATGGACTGGCCAGCCAGAAGCCCAGACATGAACCCCATTGAGCACATGTGGGACGAGCTAAAAAGACGTGTTAGGGCTCGTCAGCCAGATGCCCAGACGATGCAGGAGTTGAAAACTGCCATAGAAGAGGAATGGGAGATGATCCCTCAAAATTTCATAGAGCGGTTGATAAACTCTATGCCTAATCGTATGAGAGCTGTGGTAGATGCCCATGGAGGCAACACGCGTTATTAAATTAAACCTTAATTTGATAAAACATGTTTTTTATTAAAAAATCAATTGCCTTTAACAAGGCGCATATCCGACTTGTTAGGCGTAGCTCCATGTCGTATGGTATTCTGAATTCAAATTTAAAACAATACGATCGAAAAAGATGGTAAAATGTATCAGGTTTAAAACTACATCAACAGTTTTTGTTCAATCTAGCAATCATATTTCGGTAGGGGCCATCGAAACCTAAACTCTAAGGTGGGCCAATAGATGTGTCCAGAAGTGTATTATGTAATCTCGTGATCAACTTTTAATATTAATATTTCCGATTAAGACCGTCGGGTTTGGACCAAACTGTGGACCAAACTCCGTAAAGTGTCACGGTTTTATATGCATGGCCGGCCGGCCGACATTTTGAGAGAAAAAAAAATGCAAAATGGCGCAACAATAGATATGCCACGCCCCATATAAAAATATTCAATCTCCTTTAGAAGCGCCAGATCCTACCGAATATGTTAGTGAATTTGTAGCCTAAAATTGTAGTATTTCATGAATAATAATGTTCTTAAATGGTTTCTCAGCTTAAATTACAATCAGTCTGAAGGAGAGGTGCTAGATCGCACAATCGGTCCCGCTTCACACTGGCAATGGCATTCATTAAACGATCCGCCAGTCCTACAAAAAGTCATGATAGATACCCAAATGGCACACAAGGATCCTGATATACTTAAACTAGGATCAGCGAACGATACTGAAGTAACTCGACCAGATAATGAAGAAATGTTAACTATAGAGTATAAAAACTTCATCAAAGAGAAGAGCAAGAAATTATCCCAAAAATTTAAACCCTTTCAGATCAAAATGAAAGCTATGAAGATTAACGAGCATTTCTCTCTCAAAGTACTTGATCAAGCTACAGTATATCTTATTTTTAGAGATGGTTCGACTAACCTTAAGCTAAACATCGGTATGATACTAGACCACCAAGAAATCGTGGATATCAACATTGCAGAAACGGGCGAAGTTTCGAACAGTTTAAAGGTGTTCCCAGCTCGTACCGATAGCCTGGCGGGCTTACAGCGTAGTGTGGCTCACACACGGTGCTACGAGAGACAGCATGCTGAGCGAGAGCGCTGGCTGCGACCCCCGAAGCCCTGTGCTGGTGCTGATCAGCTGATTGCTGCCATCTCTCCGGCCATGCGACTTCCTTTGAGAACAGTACCCACGGGACCTTCGTCTAATAGCGGATGTAGTAGTAGAAAACCTACAAACAGTGTATGTTGTAATTCCCGTCTTCGTTTTTAGGGTTCCGTACCCAAAGGGTAAAAACGGGACCCTATTACTAAGACTTCGCTGTCTGTCCGTCTGTCCGTCTGTCCGTCTGTCCGTCTGTCCGTCTGTCCGTCTGTCTGTCACCAGGCTGTATCTCAAGAACCGCGATAGCTAGACAGTTGAAATTTTCACAGATGATGTATTTCTGTTGCCGCTATAACAACAAATACTAAAAACAAAACAAAATTAATATTTAAGGGGGGCTCCCATACAACAAACGCGATTTTTTTGCTCTTTTTTGCTCGATATCAAAAACGGCAACAGGTAGGCACTTGAAATATTCACAAAATACTCAATTGTATTTTAACTTTAATAATAAATAATAAAATTAAAATAAAATAAATATTTAAGGGGGGCTACCATACAACAAACATGTTTTTTTCGGCGTTTTTGCCTTGTGGTACGGAACCCTTCGTGTGCGAGTCCGACTCGCACTTGGCCAGTTTTTTGAATACTAGGCTATACACACTAAGACCTACTTGGACTTGTTAGAAATTTTCTTTTAATCATAGTTTTATGTTAGACTTAATTTAGATTTTAAATATTCAGAAATAATGAAGTCTTATAATTAAATATCTTATTAGTTTAAGTACTTACTTAATGTTTCTCGATAATACGTTCTAAAATAAATGAGGGTGTCGCGTTACGTCCACTACGCGTAGCGTCCGTTTATGGCCCGGCCCTATGGTATTCTTGAAGGTGATTTTTTTCTTGGAACAGTCGCGTCACAGCCGTTCTACCTAAAAGTACACTCAACGCTAGAAGTCCTTGTTATTAGAAAAATAACACACAGACCAAATTAACATTTTGTGAAGCATGGTAGGTACCACGCACATTTTTATAGGTGGTGTGTATGTATATTTATCCACGCATTTCTCCGAAACTATTAATCGGATTGTGAACAAAACTATTGTGTCTTGGGAACTGTATTTTGGATTTTTTGCCACCGACTTCCGAAATTAAAGTTTTTTCATACTATAATCCTATAATAAACTACATTATATTTACATAATTTAAAAAGCTGACAGTCTTAAAATAATAATAATAGTATGTAAGTATACAACATTATGCAAGTATACAACATTATTTTTAGTATATGCGAAAGCCGAAACACATGTCTAGTATTTTTATGTAAAGAATCTATGTACAAAATTCCAAACCTGTATCATGAAAAAAGTTATAAGTTATATATATTATAAGTATATAGCTGCTCGCGCCGCGCTGTCTTGCGCTCATTGATAATAGTACCTAGGTACCTAACCGTTCGGTGCGGAGATTGGATAACCTACTTAGTGTCGCTCGGTGTGCAATTTTTAAACTTTTTTTAAATATTTTTGGCACAAAATAAAACATGGGGTAAAAATTATTGGAATCGATTCAGTTACTTATTCTGAACAAACTATATTCAGGTTTCGCATATACTTATTAAAAACAACGTTCGGCATCAAAAAATTCGTCCGCATCGCTGTCAACAGGAAACGTGCCCAAAAAGCTGGCAGCATTGCCACACTGTATAGCAATGCTGATTCTTTGGCCAAAAACAGGCCAGCCCTCTGGTCAAGAGAAGAGTCGACTAAAATAGAAGAGAGCGAGAGAGAGACCAGACGGAACGACCATAATGCCTTGGAAGGTAGGTAGGTCTATGGTGTGGGATGCAACGTGTGTCGACACCCTTGCGCCATCCCATTTTCCAAGCACGGTGCTGTTGTGCAGGTGCGGAAAACCTCAAACGGCACAAATACTCTATCTCTTTGGAACGTATATGTTTGAGCCGTTTGGGGTTGAAACACTAGGGCCATGGGGCCCGAGTTCCCATTGACTTTTCATAATTTTGAGTTAATTTCTTTTTGGAGTCGATTTTATGTTTTATATTTTGTAATTTTTAGTGTTAAAGTATGCTTGCCTAGTACATACATACCATGCTTCACAAAATGTTAATTTGATCCGTGTGATTTTTTCTAACACAAGCACTTTTGGCGTTGAGTGTACTTTTAGGTAGAACGGCCATACGGCCGTTCTACCTAAAAGTCTGCTACTGGTCCGAGAAAAAATCACCTTCAAGAATACAACAGGGCCATAAACGGCCGTGACGCGTAGCGGACGTAACGGATACGATTTCAGAATAAATTGTTTTCTTTATTTCAAAGGACGAAATTATACTAGAAGCGAGACCCTGACGAATAAGAAGGAAATTCTTACTTATTCGCAATTCCTACGAGGTACCTTTTCTATCTTGTACCTAAATGAAAAAGGCGCACCCTCTCGCGCCGAAATCACACCAAACGAGCTGAAGACTCAGTGCTCCATACATTTGGGTTTGCGTAACTCGACAAAATGTAACGAACAGCTGTTTTTTTGCACTCGCTCTGTACCGAAGCTCACGAATCACCAGTATAATTTGGAATTCCAAATCTCCAAGAGATTCAGCGCGGACAAAGTGCCGCAAAGCGGCCGAAGTGTGATGACACGCGGGGTTGCGATAGTCGTGGAGAGGATCCGGCAGTTTCATGGGCCCCGGAACACGCCACCATCGGGATCCCAAGTAACGGTAGGAGGGGTTCACATCGGCGTCGAGACGACGATGAAATACCTAGATCTCGTCCTCGACAGCCCGTGGAACTTCGTCCAGCATTTTCGACGTTTGGCCCCCAAACTGGAACGGGCCGGGGCCGCCTTCAAGCGGCTCTTGCCCAACCTGAGGGGCCAAACGCCTCCTGCCGGAGGCTTTATGCGGGGGTCGTGCGGTCCATGGCCCTATACGGGGCCCCGGTGTGGGCGTGTTCCTATTTGAACGCGCCCCAGAAGGTGGTAGTCGTAAAGCTTATCCGGGATCTCGGGCGAGGCAGCATGCCTCTTTGCCAGTCTGCCGCCATAGGATCTGGAGGTGATAGTCCTCGCGCGCCTGTATGAGTGGCGCGCGGAGGCACTACGCCGGTGGGAAACTCCACTTCCGCGGAAAATCGTGGCGGAGCGGACGGACCTCCGGCGCGATCTCATGGCGGCATGGAAAGAGCGACTGTCACAACCCAGTGCAGGGCACGCCACGACAGTGGCGATAAGGCCCCTCTTTGAGGAGTGGCTAGAGAGGCGCCACGGTGCCCTCACCTACCGCCTGACGCAGGTCCTCACCGGACACGGATTTTTCGGGAGGTTCCTGCACATCATCAGGTGGGAGGAAACGCCCGGGTGTCACCATTGCCACGGTGGAGCACACGGTGGAGGTCTGCCCCGCTTGGGCGGAGCACCGCCGTGTCCTCGTAGAGGCGATCGGCAGCGGTGGCGACCTCTCGCGCCCGGCCCTGGTGCAAGCCATGGTCCGTAGTGAGAGGGAGTAGGAGGCAGTCACCTCCTTCTGCGAAGCAGTCATGCTAGCGAGCGAAGGAGGTGGCGGGATGGATGAGGGAGAGAGCAGATGTGTGCGAGCGACGTGTTGCGAGATGTACTGATGCGCTAATGAAGGTGGTGCTCTCCGTCTGGCTGTATCTTCGTTCACATTCTGTTAACGTTCTGTTTCCGTATGCTATAATCCTAGAACCATACTCGGCAGCTTATACTAGTACTGCCCCAAGCCCAAATGGGATAGCATCTGCGTCAATTGTTTTTGGAACCCTAAACATAGAAAATACACTGTCAATATATTTAGATAATGGTTTCACTCCCTCTGGCGATATCCCGTTTGATGTCGGCGGCTTTTATTTCAAAAGAATCATATCGGCGACTTGTACCTACTAGCGCGTGTCGGCGGGCCATCATGTCGGCGGTTGCCGACATGATGGGTTTGGTGTGTAGACTGCTTAAGCAAAACATTGTCTTCTTGTAGGACTTCAATACTTTTATTAACAGTCGTAAATCATGTTCGGTCTCGTTTCCAAAGATTACACCGTCACATTCAACTAGCATTTTCTCTAAGATCTTTTGAAACAGCTTGGCCCTTATTCACTATGACCACTTAACGGGGGGTTATCTGAATTTGCTTATTCTATGGTATTTCGGGAATAGTCCCAGTCGCCCCCACATGGATTTCCACCAGGTGGCAATTAGAAAAAATGAACGACAAAACTATGCCAAAGTAATCCCAAGCAACACATTAGCGGAAATTACATCCATAAACAAGCTATATTACAGTCAAAGGCTCTTATGTAGCTGTACTAACGGATAAGTTGATTCTTGAGACTGTATGAGGGGTGATCTCTACTCTGTTAAGCAGCACAACTGACTAATGGTTGTATAATGGAGAAAAAAACCACAAAATGCATTTTAGTAGAATTTAAAAGAACTATTGTCCAGCCTTTGGCTACGTATAATGCTACCAGCTGGTTAAGAAGACCAACGCTTGTAAACGGCTGCTTAACGCGGTAAAGTTACACCTTTTCTCAGTTGTGAGCTGTACTAGAGAATCAAATTTTGCCATTGGCTTTTTTATGGCGTACATCAATTCTATTATGATGCTAACTTAATGAGCTTAGTAGTAGCTGGGTAAAAGCATTTACTGACTGCATGAGCTGTAAATTAGTGTAGCTTTACTCTACTTTAATTCCAAAGCTTATAGTGTAAATATTAGCTATTTTACAGCCTCTAGAATGATTGAAGAGTAAACATAGGTTAGTAGTGCTATGATAACGTCAATTTTGACATAACCTCGCAACGCTAATTAATTTTCGTGCGAGAATAAAATACAATTTAAAATGAATACGGTTAAACCATGGAAAAATTGGAAAAGAACTGGTGCAGTTAAAAATAAATTTTCAAAAGTATACAATAAGCAAAGGAGCAAAGATAGTGAAAATCTCCTTCATTTATCTAGCTACAGTCACGTGCCGGTGTCGATTAAAAATGAGGGTCCCGGACACATACATTTTGTTACCAATGATCATAGTTCCGTACAATTAATGGATTTGATCAGCCAGACATATGATGATGACGGAGAAAATATTTATATGAAATACATTTTATTTAAAGAAAATATAAAAGAATGGGCAATAAAGAGACATATTGCTCAAAATGTTAATCTTATAAATATTTTATGACAAATAACCGTGAAATATTGAAGTACAATCAAAGGCTACAAAATAATCGACTTCACAGAAGTTTTAAAACTTCTTAAATGAAATCAGAGGGTGTCATCAATTTTCGATATACCTAAATAAAGCGAAACTACCCAGCGTGGACCGTATTAGAACGACAATATACCCACGAGATGTGAATTTCAAATGTGTATATATTATGCAGAAAAACGAGTTATATTTCATACCACTTTTACATACACTGTAAATAATGAATATTATACTAATATGAGATTATATATTAATACTGCTGGGTAAGGAATTGTCAATAAAAATAAAAGTAATTATATAAATTTACTGCGCTTTTTTTATTAATCACAGATTCAAGATTTGTCTTTGGTAATTCTGTGTGCTAAACCTTTAGTTGGTTATTCAAGCAGTACATATTTCTTCTTCGTCAAAATATTCTATTTCTTAATTGTTTTTTTTTTGTCTTTCTCAAAATATGTACTTAGCATTAAATAAATTTCTTCACCAATTTAGTTTTCAATTCCATCCATTTCTTTTTCAGTTTCCGTTACTTTACTGGTTTTCTTTTCTTTTCTCTTACTTTGCTGTTGAAGTGTCTAAAAGTAAAAGCATCAAATTAGGTAAAGTGATGTAAATTAATGGGAAAAAGAAGCGGAGGTGAATATTTAGCTAGGTTGGCTGATGTTTTTGATTTTCAATATCGGAATACCTTTTTACTTTATATTCTGCATTTCTAAGCAACATGACAATTTATTGGCTCGCTAGTTGGGATATCAGGCGAGAATAAATAGGATCACAAAATCAAGTGAATTACCTAATGCTCGAAATGGTTTTCTATCAAGATTAGAGATCCCTAAGACGCTGTTTTATATTCTCACTTTACTCCTTCAACCAGTCGTTAGAATAACTGAAAGCCATTGTACAGCTAGCGTACAGTTCTCAGCTGATTAATAGAATTAGTTATGGCCATTGAACAGAAAAGAGAGGGTCAAGGGAATTTAGTTAGAATTATTGCTGGATAACGATTTAACGCCATTTTAATGTAAACAAGCTGATTACATATGAAAAAAAAAAACTGATATCTGTTAAATGTTCATGATATTTGACAGCTATTTAAGTAAAAACACATTATTTTATTGTTACAAATAGATATGAATGCTCATTAAATGGAAAAAAATAGTAAAAATCCATAAATAATTCGTATACCGTATTTATTTTGTATAACATTTTTAGTAAAACTATATTATTTCCATGGCGCGTGTAATATTTGATAATATCACCTAAATATTTAACAGTAAAGTGGCACCCGCAGTACAATTTACCAATAGAGAAACAAAACAAACATGAAAAAGACTTACCTTAAATTAGAAATTATTATTTGTCAACAGAAATAGTTAGACCGCCATGACACTACGAGGTGCATTCAATAAGTACCTAGCCTCATCGCCAGAGGGCGCTGTAGTTTCAAAAGACTTTTACCACAGTGTAGCACATTCTTTTTTAATTCTTTTTTCAAATTTTCATTCCAATCCCTTCATTTGTTTTAATTTGACAACTTATGGAAGCGAACGTATCGATCGGTTTTACAAAAATGGAAAAAGAGCAATATCGTTCGGTGATTCGATTCCTATTTTTGGAAGGGAAAACGCGCATCGAAATCAAAGAGCGCTTGGATGCTGTGTACGGTGACTCTTCTCCATCGATGGCCACCGTCAAGAATTGGTTCAACGAGTTTGCACGTGGCCGTACGTCGGTTTTTGATAAACCACGTCCAGGTGCACCGAAAACAGCTGCTACGGAGGAAAACATTAAAAAAATCCATGATCTCGTATTGGCAGATCGCCGATTGAAGGTTCGGGAGCTAGCTGAGACTGTAGGCATTTCAGAAGGAACAGTGCATCATATTCTTCACGAGGAACTCGGCATGAGAAAGCTGCCGGCACGATGGGTGCCGCGTTTACTCACACCGGAAAACAAGTGCAACCGTGAGACCACATCGGAGACGTGTTTGGCGCTGTTTAAGCGGAATCCAGCGGAGTTTTTGCGTCGTTTTGTGACCGTCGATAAAACCTGGATCCACTGGTACACACCAGAGACCAAGGAGCAATCAAAACAATGGATCCAGACCGGGGAACATGCTCCAAAGAAGGCGAAAACTGTAAAATCGGCCGGAAAAGTTATGGCCACCGTTTTCTGGGATTCACAAGGTGTGATCTACATCGATTACCTCGAGAAGGGTAAAACAATTACAGGGCTTTACTATGCCGATTTATTGGGCCGATTCGACGCCGAATTAAAGAAAAAACGACCCCATCTGGCGAAGAAAAAAGTGCTGTTTCACCACGACAACGCACCGGTTCACACCTCTGCCGTTGCCATGGCCAAATTGGTCGAATTACGCTACGAATTGCTTCCCCATCCACCGTATTCTCCAGATTTGGCCCCTTGTGACTTCTTTCTGTTTCCTAATCTGAAAAAATCTCTCGCCGGGAATAGATATGGATCAAATGAGGAGGTCATCGCCATCACTGAGGCCTATTTTGCAGAGTTTAACAAAAACTATTTTTCGGACGGGTTAAAAAAGTTGGGAGCATCGCTGGGCTAAGTGTATCGAACTAAAAGGAGACTATGTTGAAAAATAAATTGCCACTTTTCCAAAATTTTCGTTTACTTTTTGTAGGCTAAGTATTTATTGAATGACCCTCGTAGTTGCACTGGACAAATAGTTTTTTGATTTCTTTGTAAATTTAACAATAGCCGTTACTAAGCCATAAACCATCTTTTGAAGAGAATTAAAGGAGCTGGATAGTGGCCTATTGACAGCTGTCTAAGCCCTTGTACAGCTTATGTACAGCTCTTAGAATGCTCAACATCTGTTAACAAGCTACTATAATGCTCAGGGCTGGTTAATTTGGGGCCAAATTTTGAATTATGAGAACTGTGTAGCCGGATATACAGCCCTTGTACAGAAAGCACAACAGACTCGAGTTTTCAAAAATTCTGTTGTCCAGTGACTATACAGCTATGTGTGCTGCTTGGGATATGTATGAATGGCAGTAGATAAAATTGTTTTGGGACGAGCCGGTCGGTGTAACAATCCGATGTTCCACAAGGAGTTTAGGGTAACCTTCCTGTTCATCATGATCCACATCGCCTTCGAGACTGAATATTTACAGGAATTAGCAAGTACTTTATTGATCATAATTTCATAGTAACATGCATTCAATAGTAGGTACTTAATAATTCCATGCTTGCATCACTGTAATAAACCACTGACCTCTATAATACAAGTACCAGTGATACAAGTGTATAATACAGGTCAGTGGTAATACTGTGTAATGCACACTGACCTTAGAGCACTGACCTCTATCATACAGCCAACTTAATGAAAATATTTTTCAGGGCACGTTTTCTACCCTAATCCATAGTCACAAACAGTCAAATAATATTTGAAACATACAAACTGAAAGAATTATAATACAGGGTGTCAGGGACTTGTATACTACAGGTCAGGGCCTTAGACACTGCTACTATACATTTAATATAGGTCAGTGGTAATCACTGACCTCTATCATACAGGGTCAGTGGTGGTAATGCACTATTGTTGTACATTTATATTTTATCTATGGCACTATTATTATATTGTAGTCTGTATTAGGTATTATCTCAGTGGTGTAGGTGTACCAAGATTGTATTGTAGTCTGTGGTGTAATGCATGGTCAGTGATTGTATGGCATTGTAAAACTGACAGCACAGACTGACAGAAACATTTTTGTACTTAGTGTTTATAATACCCTTTTTATATATATTATGAGGGTATCAGCAAAGTAAGTGAATAAGAGTCGATTTAAATTGCTTATATATCTGTGTTATACAATACTAGTATGTAAGTTATAAGACAATATTTTCTTGCCTGCAGTGAACAGCAGCTATGTCCGTGCTACGAGGAGTGCCAAGAGTTCCAGAAACTTGTGGAACTAAATGACTCCGGCTTGGTGGTCTACTGTCATAGGCGACGTAAAGAGGATGTTAGTAGATACTTATTGTAATGTCGTGTGTGTATCAATTACCTACCTATCTATAGTCCGCGCGGTATTAAATGGCCGCGCCTTAGGTCTATGAAGACGGGAGTGAGGCGGCGGGTTACCTAATGTTCGCAACGCACATGAGATTAATGACAGCAAGCGCCTCGGCCTCTCCGTCCCACCGTTCACATACCTAAGGCGCGGCCTACTAGTTCCGCGCGGACTACAGTTTTCAGGGTCCCCTATACAAAAGGTACAAACGGGACCCAATTACTAAACGCTTGGTGATGTGTACCACGTCAAAGTGGGTGTCGACTCAAAATGGGTTTAGGCAAGCATACCTTAGTTTAGCTGGTATAGATTAGGGAATGCAGAACCGGTTCTGTTTTAAAGAACCGGGATTTTCGGGACCTTCTGGCTAAAGAACCGGGATTCCCGGTACTTTCGATACTTTAAGTAAGCCTTTAAAAAATGAAGAGTTGAAACGGAGAAAGTAAAAGAAAGACGAAATGACAGGGCAAAATAAAAACATTTAAATCAAATCAAATAAAACGTTTTATTTCTTGTTTTTTTGGTAACTACGCATATTCTACCAGCAACATCTTTATTAACATTAAAACATTTTTGTACCTAATCCTAGATAATATTTATCAGAAACATTTATTTAAACATCTTCTCCAAACAAATGATTTAAATCAACATGACTCCTATTGCAATTCTGCATAGCCAAATTATAATTTAAAACTTGCGTAATATCTATAAAAAAAAGGAAACGGCACAGTGGAGTTTTAGCGTAGCATTTATCAGTCTCAATATTATTGATTAGATAATCTTAACCGAAATTTTTTAAATTGCTATTTATTAACATAATTCATCATCATCATTTCAGCCGAAAAACGTCCACTGTTGGACATAGGCCTCCCCCAAGCACCTCCACTTCGACCGGTTCTGTGCTTCTCGCATCCGTCGGGTTCCCGCGGCCTTCACAAGGTCGTCGGACCACCTTGTGGGAGGCCTTCCAAAGCTACGTCTACCGGTACGCGGTCGCCACTCCAGAACATTTCGGCCCCATCGACCATCTGTTCTGCGAGCAATGTGCCCTGCCCACTGCCACTTAAGTTTGGCAATTCTTCGGGCTATGTCGGTTACCTTGGTCCTCCTGCGGATCTCCTCATTCCTGATTCGATCACGCAGGGAAACTCCATAGCTCTCTCCATTGCACTTTGGGTGACTTTCAGCCTTCTTATAAGGCCCATTGTGAGTGACCACGTTACAGTGCCATAAGTCATCACTGGCAACACGCACTGGTCAAAGACTTTCGTGTTGAGACACTGAGGTATGTGGGACGAGAAGATATTGCGTAGCTTCCCGAGTCGGATTCGACGATCGACCTCTTTTTCGAAGTTAGACCTACCTAACTGGACAGTTTGTCCTAGGTAAACATACTCGTCCACGACTTCGAGTGTAGTGTCTCCGATCTTTATGAGAGTGGGTGTTACATGGGCAGTTGACATGACCTTCGTTTTGTCCAAGTTCATTTTAAGACCCACTCTTTCGGAGACTCTACTGAGGTCATCGAGCATTGTACTGAGGTCCTGCATAGTCTCAGCCCTGTCTCACACCTCGCTGCAAAAGGATAGGTTTCGAGGTCTGATCCTGGGAGTCGGACTGCCATAGTAGCGTTTACGTACCGACACTTCAGCACTTCGATGTACCGATAGTCGATCTGGCACCGTTGAAGAGACTGCAGCAAAGCCCATGTCTCAACCGAATCAAAGGCTTTCTCGTAGTCCACAAGCGCTAAGCAGAGAGGCAGGTTATATTCTTCGGTCTTCCGTATAACCTGTCGCAGCGTATGTATGTGGTCTACGATGCTAAAGCCTTTACGGAATCCGGCTTGTTCGGGAGGCGTCAAACCTGCGCGCGAGACGGTTCGCGATGACTCTCGAAAACAGCTTGTAGACATGGCTCAGAAGTGAGATGGGCCTATAATTCTTAAGAAAGGCATTGTCGCTCTTCTTAAAGAAAAGTATCACCACACCTCTGTTCCATGCCTGTAGTGTTTTGTCCTCAAGTATGACAGAATCAAACAGCTTCTTAAGGGCCTTAAGAACGGGTTTTCCGCCGGCCTTCAGGAGCTCGGCCGTAATTCCGTCACCACCCGGCGCCTTGTTATTTTTGAGCTGCTTCAGAGCCATCCTAATCTCGTACAGGCTGACGTCCGGGATGTCTTCGGTATAGTGTCGGGTCAATCTAGCTCTTGGGTCGTTTGCCAGATCCGTAACGGGGTTACTTGTTGACATGTATAACTGTCCATAGAACCTCTCGATCTCTCTCAACAGCTCAGGTTTGGCGGATACGATCCTGCCATCATCGGTCTTTAGTTTCGTAAGCTGGCTCTGCCCAAAAGAAGCAGTCTTGTTTGAGTCTTTTTTGCGAAGCACTGTCCACCAAAATCACAAACACAACGCAAAGCACAACATTCCGAAGACGCGATGGCCGCCACCAGCCCCTCCTGCACCCTCGTGCAGCATGCTCTTGTAGCATGCAAGCTTCTTGTGCATGCTAGGTAGCAAGTGTATTTCACGCTTTAAGCGGTCGGGCTTTATGCTATTAAATTAGAAATATTCGAAACGCGAAGTATCTTTTCCCGAAAGTACCGAAAGAACCGGGATTTGGTTTTAAAAATACCGGTTCCAAAAACGACGCAAATTTCCGGGATTTCCCGGTACTTTCGGTTCCGGGATTTCCCGGGACTATTCACTAGTATAGATTGGTACCCTCCTCAAGTTGATGGGTGGAAAATTTGAAATCGACGGCTAGCTGGATTAACAGATGCTCAAAAACTTTAGCTGGCTCGATAGTACTTAATAGAAATCAATAAACTAAGAAGATGCATCGAAATCCTGAATAAGCTTGAAACATCTTTTCTCAAACGACCATCGAATCGATTTTTCAGAATAGACAATTGTGTTCATTAATAGCGTAGTAATTTGTAGTTTTATTTTAACTATGGTGTGAGTGAGTTATATATGAGAAGAGTTATAGGGATACCTACAAAGAGTTTTTGTGAAGATGAAACAATAATTAAATGAGTGTAAAATAGCAACAATATTCCATTTTCTACTTTCATCTGCATTTGCTAGTTTCATCATAATCCATACTTAATATGCTCAAAACGTAATTACCTATACTTTATAACTAATATTAAAAACGCGAAAGTAAGTTCCTGTCTCTGTCTGTTATCTTTTCACGCCCTAACAGCTAACGATAGTCCCCTACAATCCCGTTAGTACTTACTAACAGGACTAGAGGGATAATATTCGTCCTCCACGCTGGTGAAACTGCTGGCAAAAGCTAGTATTATAACTCGCGCACCCTATAACTCAATGCAAACGCATCCTTGCAAAGAAAATCATGGACCAAAACCTTAGAAAACAAAGGCAATAAGCGAAAAAAATGTGTATATCGGTAAGCACTAGAAAATACTCATGCCTTTTCAATCTAAGGACTCAAAAATAATACAAAACAGAGCTAAAACAAGCGTTGAAAAACTACCCCGACGGAACTCATGCGGACATTCTGAAGCTGGTTGGGGAAACAGTCATTACAATGTTCAAATGTGTAATGGACTACAACTACATCATCAAGAGGCTACTTCCCAAAACGATGAAAAAACGATTTTCAAGCTCCTGTATATTTTTACACAAGCAAGGCAAAGATTACAGCCCCAACCGAAGTCTCACTGACCTATTAGCTCAACAACATGGGCAAATTGGTAGGGAGAATAATTATTTTCTCTAACGACTGATGAAGGAATGCAAAGAACTAATCGGAGCATCAACACGGGTTTGTTCGACAACAAGGCACCGCCACTTAGATACAGAGAACAGAAAAGTAGATCGCAGACGCTTTGAACAAAGGGCATTGTGTCGCGATGATATCGGCTGACCTCTCCAAAGCATTTGACTCAATCAATCACTAAGATCTCATCAAGAAATAATACGAGCGCTCTACGAGGAGCTTGTAACAACATTATCAAGATCGTAGAGAATTAACTCTTGCACAGAACCACGACGCAGATTTCGCACGACTAGAAAAACTAGTCCCTCGCGGGGTACCCCAGGGTTCGATCATCAAGCCGGTTTTATTCAACCTTTATGTTTCAGACATATCAAGACATCATCGCATAGCAGATCAAATGCTCTCACAATATGCAGACCACATGTGTATTGTTAACGCAGCCGAACGCCCCAACCACGCCACCACACGGACAGAATGGCCAGTGGACGAAATAATCGACTTTTACAAGCGATGGGGATTGAAATGTGACATTAAAAAAATTTAATGCATTATGTTCTATTGCAAGACTCCAAGAGAAAGAAACCTAAACACAGGCTACAGAAATCACATTCGATTGAAGGGAGAGTGTAGCGAGTGCAAGAAGCAAAGCAGCTGAACAAAAACCTGTCAATGAATCATTACACAAAAGAAGTTGTTGTCCTTCGCTCCGCTCTGGATTCAAAGTACGTCACTCGAGCTTAAAATATTGTTGCTCCCGAGATGGGCACTACTTTTTATCACCCTTTAAGAAAAAATAAGTGCAGCTGATGAATAAGAATAATACAGACGCCAGCACATCAAGCTACTACAATCTGTCAGATCTAATTCGTAATTAATAATTTGGCTCGTGCGCGTTTTACTTTATCATACAGCCTGTTACTTATTCATACAATGTTCGTGATGATCTCATTGGTGATTGGAACTTTTACTAACAACATCCACATTCCAAATTCAAATTACTTTTAGTCCCTAGGGTTTAAAGCGCTATTTTAGTCCCTGTTTAAGGTGAATGGGTAGTTGAGACCGCGAAATTCAAACTTTCTTACGTTTTATGCAATTTGCAGGTCAGTGGCAGGTTGTATCTTGATCAAAATATGATTCGCGACAACAACATGACCATATTTAGAGAATTATAAAATCATTAGAATCATTAATACATCTTTCTAAGTTAGATTTCTATCATTAACACTTTTCCTTAGGAGATTGGTGGTTGGTGGTAGAAAACTAACTTAGAAAGATATATTAATGATTATATCGATAATAATGTCGCGAATCATATTTTGATCAAGATACAATCTGACACTGGCCTGCAAATTGCAAAAAACGTAAGAAAGTTGAATTTCGCGGTCTACCACTATCCATTCACCTTAAGAAGAATACACTAGCTCTTTTTGAATAGCTATGTGATAAAAAAAAAAAAAAAATTATTAATGTACAGGTCGACCAAAGAATTCTCACTTCATAGGTTTTAGTCGCCGTCGAAGAACAAAATGATCGGCTGCTGTGGCGCGTATACCCCTGCTTTAGAATGTTAAAAAAAGGTAAAAGGTAAATACTATGCATGTTAAATATTGAAAATAGGCCTCGGAGTATCAACTTCCTAGCAGCCCTTCGAGCAAACCCACACCTTACCATGAGGCTAATTGAAGTATTGGACACTAGTGACATTAGTACTTAAATGGTTGGTGCCTGTATGAAGTCTGTACCTTTGATCAAGAAGGACAGGTCAACTCCGACCAAAAGCAAGGAGATGGCGGCGTATCACAAATGCCAGTTTATTACAGGACTTAAAAAGCTAATTGACAAAAAAGTAGAACACCCTGTTCTCGTTATAAGAGAAAAACGTGACCTCACAGTATGCCCTCTAAATTTCCAGTAAACATTCAAGGAAATTGCGCCTAACCAACGATGGCAGAAAAAATTTCGTTCGCTGACATGGTAAAAATTGATAAAAAATATTACTTGCGCTCTAGCTAATAGCTTAATCATGACATGGCGAAACTATGAAGGTTCCTTCTTGACTACGGAACCCTAAGAACGGGGGCGTTATTATCAGCACGGAGACAAAAGACAACATTGATAGATACGATTGATAGTTCCGGCCTGAAAGTGGAAGAAAGTAAGAGAAGACCAAAAATTGTAGTTATAGGTACCGATCGTTTTATATGATCAAGAAGTCTACAATTGCAACTATGAGCAGAATTTAGCCGAAAAACGTCCAATTTACCCCTTGAAACTTTTACGGCCTCTCTAAATTTAAAAATCACAAGTCGCGTAAAAAGGAGGAAACTATGTGTAATTTTGATTTTGAAGTAACTGATAGCATAAAAAAAGAGATAGGTACGTCTATTTACGTCAGGTAGAATCCAATGATACGGACCGACCGACCGAACGATCAGATGACCTTTAGTCAACTTTAGTTTAGTTAAGGCTCTACTAATAATATTGTCAATACAATACAATTCGAATTAAAATAAGTATAGGTCTACCAGAATCTCCTGGCCACAAAAAACAAAAAAGCTTTGTGGTTTTCATACATTTGACAACATTGGCAATGTCTAATGTATGAAAACCACAAAGTTTTTTTTTTTGCCATGAGATTCTGGTAGACGTACTTATATACTTATTTTTGAAATATCTTACATTTACATATTCGAAAAATTTTCAACGTATAGATACATTCCATTGCTCGTGACTGCACCACCTACTCTTTTTTTTCTCATCAACAGATTAGACAAGCTGAAGCGGTTGAAAGCGCTGTAAACACACCCAGAGATGTCTTTATTTTATACAATAAGAAAGACGTGAAAATAAAAACTTCTGAATTACCATCAGAAATAGGTAAAACTTTAAATTTATTTGATCATGGTGAAAGGCTCTTGTGTGTGTCAGTAATTATGTAGCCTGAAAGTTCAGTTTGGCATGGTCCCACTATCCACAGGCTCTCAATTGTTATAAAATGGTCTCAGGACTTTACAGCCAGTCAATCCATCGTAAAAACGTAGGTTGGAGTCTCATTTCCTATGAAATGTATGGAAAAAGTTTTCTGCTATTTCTTACTTTTCTAGTTCTCAAACCTCATTTGGTCCGATAGAGTTTTTATTTCTTTGTACGATTGGCATCAAAAAAGTTTTTGTGAAAACTAGCCATTTTCTTGCTGATTGTACATTTTTTCAAAACCTGTGAATGCAGATCATAAGTCTCAAAAAGTTAAGGCCGGTCTCCTAAGAATGTTTTCCTGTTGCTACAACGGTTAAGGTACCTACCTGCTCTGATTGTCCCGTCATAAAAAATCGATTATGACAGCAATAAAAAAATACCTACTTAAAACGGCGGCCACTCTTTTCAATATCAGATTCGAATTTGGGATACGCGCCAAGCAACAATAACTCAAGAATCGATTTTTAAAGCAATAATTGGTCTGAATTAAAAAAAAAAACTAAATGGTGGCCTTTTTCCTAATTTTAGAAACAGATTCAAACTTGGGATACGCGCGCAGTACTTAGCTAGTCTAATAACAAACAAAAAAACCCTTTTTCCCCGTCTGCGGCGAAGCTCAAAAGAGAGGTAAGTAGGTATTTTTTTTTTACAAAATAAATAAAATGGCATCCTCACTCGGGAGGTTATTCTGTCATTGTGATCTAGGTATGTAACTAAGAAAATGCAAGAGCGACAACGAGCTGGAAAATTAGAACATGCCGACGCGGGTAAAGATTTTCTGTGTGGTTTTACTGAATGAATGCAACAATTTACGAGAATAAAATTGTTGGAGTGCACCTGATGCTAGAAACCTTTGTCAGACAATAACAAATAACGTCAGTTTATTTTTATTTTCATTAGATATTCATTATTTATGGGGCTTTTAATAACAGTAAGAATGATGTTATTTTGTTACGATGTCTTTTTTCTACCTTTTATTTTAGTTGCCGTTTGTCGTAGTTGTGTTTTAGTTTTTAACTTTCTCTTTCATTTCAATTATTTGGGGTTAGGGATAATTTGAGAGCTGGTAGCAAACGAATTTGATACCTATGATTTGTTAAGCAGCCTACATAACATTTTAGTAGGGCTTTTAGTGTTATTGAAAGTATCAGAGTGGAACATAATTGTTTTTTCGACACACTTGCTCGTAAAGTGGCTCTAAATGAGCCGCTTTTAGGTCCATAATGCAGTGTATTAAAAACGCATGCTATTTCTTTATGTTAATCCACTAGTGCTTTATCGTCACAGATAACTATTTACTAGTCGGAGATGCGCGCTTTTTTAATCTCATCAAAGAGACTTCATGCCAAAAGAAATTCGCGGGCCATAGTTCACTTTTTTTTAAATAGTCTGTATTGTCCTTGGTCCCAAAATGAACTAATATTTATTTACCTTAAGGTGAATGCGCAGGGACCAAGGACAATTTAAGGTGAATGCGCAGTGGTAGACCGCGAAATTCAAATTTTCTTAGGTTTTTTGCAGTTGTCAGGTCAGTGTCAGGTTGTATCTTGATCAAAATATAATTTGCGACTATAACAGCCACGTCTTTACAGAATTATAATCATTAGAATCATGAATACATCTTTCTAATTTAGATTTGTTCCATAAGAACAAATCTGTAATGTCTTAGGGAACAAATCTAACTTAAAGATTCTATTCTAATGACTATAATTCTGTAAATGAATATATATTACTATAGTCGCGAATCATATTTTGATCAAGATACAACCTGATAGTGACATGTAAATTACAAAAACGTAAGAAAATTTTTATTTCGCGGTCTACCACTGCGTCATTCACCTTAAATTTTCCGTGGTCTCTTCCGAAACCAAACGGAAAAGACCCTGACTGGCGTTCTATTATTGCGGATTCTCACTGAACTTATGTATATTTCTCTATACCAATATTTTATTTATTTTAGTTCTTTCTAATTCCATACTAACTAAACTACAATTTGACATACGACAACACTACGATCAGTCTAAACATTATTTTGTTTATAATTTTTTTTCTATAGGCACTATAGGCTGTTTAGCGGTTTTGTCCTGTGCTTTTATTTACACCTGCGCGCGCATCGCTAGTGCTGGCTAAACGCAGTCAAAACGTCGTATGAAACGCGTGTGCATTGATCATTATACGCTCGGGTTCCTTATCAAATAATACCGCCTCGAGAATAATGATCAACATAGCACACATGTATCATAATGTACTATTATTCTTATTTAGGACTAGCTTCTGCCCGCGACTTCGTCCGCGTGAAATTCATACTTTCCTCTTATAATTTCGAAAATGTATGTTTATGATTTTTATCATTTATTTAGATATAAATAAGTATTCGGGCCAATTTTTTAGTTTATAGCTCAAAGAGATCAGATTTTTCAAATAAACTGCATCCCAGCAATTTTGAAAAATCGTTTGGGATGTGTTCATAACTTGACTCAAAGACCGATACCCATTTTCGAGTTAATGAAAGCAAGCAGTAGAATTGTCCACCTTCGTAGGAGTCAATTTTTTAAAAACCCTGAATCACTTTTTTTAAGTATTTTTTGTTTTATTAGTACCGAGTTTCGAGTTAAATATTTTTAACTTTATATTATTCCGACAGCGGGTTAAATATTTTTCTAATCCATCAACTTTGTCACCCCCCAAATGCTCTGTGAGGGATTTTTTAAACTAAAAGTGACAAACTTTATTATTTACTGACCCAAATATTGCCAAGTTACTAATTTATTAACCAAATGAATAAGATTTTTCATATAAACTGTATCCCCTCTTTCAATCCCCATAGGGTGGAATTTCGAAACATAATCTAGATTATTTATACCAATTTTCCAGTTAATCAAGCCTCGTAATAAAATTCTGCCCTGTGAAATTGACTACACTACCCTCTTCACCACATTAGCGGTAGATTTTCGAAAAACCCTGAACCACTTTATTATTTATTTTGGTCTTAGATAGGTACTGAGTTTCGAGTTAATTGGACCGCGCATTAAAATGTTTCCATACTAAATCTGACACCCCCAATCTCCCCTTTGGGTTAGTTTGGAATTCCAAAAAAAATCGCACTTTATAATTATTTGTGCCAAGTTTCAAGTCCAAATTTATTTGTACCATTTTTTTTGAGTTTATCAAGGCACTCATTAAAATCCCCTTATAAATCGAATTACCACTTTTTGTCCCGTTAGGGGTCAATAATTTTCGAAAACCCCATACACTTACTATTGATTCTTCATCTGCCTAGCCTTTTCCCAACTATGTTGGGGTCGGCTTCCAGTCCAACGGGATGCAGCTGAGTACCAGTATTTTACATGGAGCGACTGCCTATCTGACCTCCACAACCCAAATACGATACCCCTTGATAAGACTGGTTGTCAAACTTTCGGGCTTCTGACCACCCCTAGCTACTGTCAAAGATCCACGAATGACAGCCGGGACCAACGGCTTAGCGTGCTTTACGAGGCACGGAGAGGTCACGGTATGTAAAGATGGACACCTATCCACAGACCAACCGCGGCAAGCGTAACCAGATCGATCGATCTGTGCGGCTGTTATTATTGATTATTGTCTGTCAAAAGTATTAATACTGAGTTTCGAGTAAATCGGACCGCGCGTTAAAATTCTTCCACACAAACTTTAACACCCCAACACAAGGGGTGTTGGGGTGTTTTAATAAACAAATAATGTTAAACTTTATTACTTGCTTGGGCAAGTATTCTTGCCAAGTTTATTAACCAAATGAATAAGATTTTTCTTATAAACTGTATCCCCGTTTTTCACCCCCACAGGGGTGGAATTTCGTAAAATTGTTTGGGATGTGTTCGTTACTCGACTCAAAGATTTTTTATACCAATTTTCGAGTTAATCAAGCCACGCAGTAAAGTCTTCCCCTATAAAATTAACTTTTGACCCCGTTAGGGGTATATTTTCGAAAAACGATGATACACGTTATTTTTTATTTTCGGTCTTAAGGTGAATGCTCCAACCAGCCCGCGAAATTCAAATTTTCTTACGTTTTTTGCAATTTGCAGGCCAGTGCTAGGTTGTATGTTGATTAAAATATTATTCGCGGTTGTAAGACATATATAGGTACAGAATTATAATCATGAAAATCATCAATAAAACGCTCTAAGTTCATAAAGCTGTTAGAATTACTTTTTCTGTTTTTTTTTTTGTTCTTACACCTTTATGAAGTTGGAGGGTTGTATTGGTGATTTTGATTATTATAATTCTGTAACTACATACGTCTTACAGCCGCGAATAATATTTTAATCAACATACAACCTAGCACTGGCCTGCAAATTGCAAAAAACGCAAGAAATTTTGAATTTCGCGGGCTGGTTGGAGCATTCCCCTTAAGTATAAATACTGAGTTTCGAGTTAATCGGACCACGCGTTAAAATTCTTCCATACAAACTTTGACACCTCCCAATCCCCCTTCAGGGGGTAGTTTAGAGAAAAAAAACCAAACTTCATAATTTATTTAGATAAGTATTCGTGCCAAGTTTCATGACTATTAACTCAAGGAATAAGATTTTTCATACAAACAAAATCCCCTCTTTTCACCCCTTAAAGGTTAAATTTCCAAAAAACCCTTCTTAGTGGATATCTACTCTTCACAAAGAACACATCCCCCCAAAATTAATTTCTCTACCCAGCGGTACCGACCAGCGTTTTAGACTGTGCGTTGATATATCAGTCAGTCAGGACAAAATTTCATCCCCCTTTTCACCCCCTTAATGGATGAAATTCTAACAACACCGTTGTGTTAGCTTCCAATCATAAGCCTAGAATTATCTAGGCTATTAATAATAATAATAATATAATATAATAGGCTATTAATAATATAATAGGCTATTATTAGGTTATTAATTTTCGACGTAAAAATCACTAAATTTATTAAAATTTAGTGATTTTTACGTCGAAAATTAATGACTTTCTATACACAACTTCATCCCCCTTTTTAACCCTTTCGGGGGTGGAATTATCAAAAACGCTGAGACACGTATAAATTCATTTTCAATTGTCAGCCTAAATACAAAATTAGAAGATCCTAACTTCAAAACTATCGGACTTTCATATAAACTTCCATCCCCTATTTTAACCCTTTAGGGGTTGAATTCCCAAAAATCCTTTCTTAGTGGATACTTACTCTTCACAAAGAACACACCTTCTAAGTTTCAAGTCTCTAGGTCCAGCGGTTTGGGCTGTGCGTTGATATATCAGTCAGTCAATCAGTCAGTCAGGACTTTGAATTTTATATATACAATGTGTTGATTTGCATCCTAGTCAAATTCAAGGACGTAATTATGCTAATGATTCTCGACCCAAATCAACAATAAAATGAGTAGGTATTTTTTTATTTTATTTTCTTATTTAAGGAAATCCGTAAGTATGAACCAGCCGTATTTAAACGCGGCCCGTCTGTTACTAGCCCTATAACCGCGCTTCACACACACACAAATGCAAACCATTCATGCAATTCTCATTCGATAAATTCGTAGGTAATCAATCCCATCCTCCAATCACACTCTCCCGCGCCGCTCCTAGCCACGCCCCTTTTCCCTTTCTTGCCGCGGCGCGCTGCGCCGGCGCCGACAGTGTGTTTGAACTCGCCGACATGTTCGCGAGTGCGCTTTGCGAATTTCCGTACATCGAGACGTAGTTACAAAGTGTGATGACGGACAATTACTCAAATGCCGAGTTGGTGGAGATGGTCGCCATCAGTGGAGACAGCCTACGTGGAGCCATCCGGATGTTCGTGGAAATGTATCCCTATCGGGCACAAGACATTCACCCAGGTGATAATGCTGTGCGGGTTACATTTTGGTCGCTGGTTCCTGGAACACCAAGACGCCAACATCCTGTGGATGGACGAGTGTTTACCTAAGAGTTGAAAGTAAGTACACCACGTACTTATACTTAACTAGCACGTCTTTCCATTTCATCAAACGTAGAAAACATCATTTTTAGACTTAGTAGATCGGTACACTAACTAAGGTAGGTATTATTGCCGGCCCTAAGCCCGTTATGTAGGAAGGAAAGTTTCAAATCAACCAATTTAATCCACAAATAAAAACAAAATCATTTAATCATCTGATAACAGGTCAGTGAACTTTTCTTTGGCGCACTAGTATTACTGTCATTAGTAAGATTTCCGTATTCCAATGATGCTCAAAAATGAGTTAATTATCAAGCGAAATTTATGACAATAATGTAGGTGATTATCGAAATAAAATTAGGTAAAATTATTGCTACCGGTCATTGCACGCGCATTGGCGCGACGGGGAAAAACAGCTGCATGCATTGTCGCTGTGTGCGTAGTCGGGTGATTCTGTTTTATTTGTATTGAATTAAGGGTGTCATTCTGAAATACTGTTAAATTTCAACAACAAAAAAAAGCAGCGCTTACTAGTTATTGCCCCATAACGTACTTCAATTGATTATTTATGTATTTTATGACAACCTCCTGAACTTTGACGAGGATGCAAATCAACACATTGTATAGATTCTTGTACGTACAATTGTACATACATATAAATAACCCTACCTAACACGATTTATTAATCTAAAGGAGATGTCCGCTTTTTGTATGGACGCTGGTTTTTTATTCCGAGAAAAATCTAACCAGAATCAAACTACATCCAAATAAAAGCTACTAAAATATGGAACTTGGAACCACTGAAATAATATTTTTAGAGCCCTCCATTTAAGAGAAAAATTATAAATTATTTAATGTTAGTACATGTATATTATTTGTTGATGGCAACCCAAATGAAAGCTCCCACACACTTTGAAAATGTCATAATGACAGATAGATTCCATTCATATGTCAAACAAATATGTCTGATACGTCACATTTTCGCTCGTGCCTTTGTGTTATCTAATGATAACGTATTTTAATTTGTGCTTTGCTTTCTTTGATTTAACTGACTTGGCCTTTTCACAACGGATTCTTCTTCTTTGCACATGATTAGGATACCGATAGCTTACGAACCTTCAACCCTGACGACTTTGCTTTTTCTTAACGGTTATTTGATATTGCACGCGATTAGGACTTTGGATTTAAAACCCCGTATGTAAGTACTGTTCTTTATTTATATTTAGCTCATTAGGGGTTTTATTTGCACAACCTTTGCCTGTTTTACGACCTCTGATAGTCTGCAAAAATTAACTTTCATTTCTATCTTCAGATTATGGCTCTCTGCATAAATTGCAATATAGCAGTACATGCTATAAATCAGCACTATGAATATAACGCTTTAACATGAGCCCAGAGATAGTCTCAATAATTGAAGAATGGATGCTCAAGAGGTAATGTATTCTTTAACTTACATTATAAGTTTTTTTTTTAATAATGTGTAACCAGGCTTAATAGCTTATGTTAAAAAAGATTAAATAGCACTACTTTGCTCAAAGAAGATGCAGAAAACGATTCGGTGTTCTTAAAATATTATTTTGTTTTAGGTAACAGATGGAGATCGCATTTGCCAAGAATGCATCAACCTTTTACTAATAGAACTGAATAACAGAAACCAGCACAATATAGGTGACCAACAGCTGAGTCATCAATCAGTATGTGCATGTTGTGGCGTTTCTATCTCAAGAAGAACAGGCAGGCGCTCTCGTCCCTTACCTGTTGATCATCCTGAGCAGGCTTATATAGCTGGCATCATCAACCCCCGTCAGGTTAATATGTAAATTAAATAGTACATTGCACATAGTACATTATTGTATCTCTGATTAGTGGAACACACAATAAATTAAAACTTAATTTCAGATCCCTGCTAATGCTTGAGCATGTAACAGGAAGCGGTGCTCATGTGATGACAATAGTCTGGTATCTTGGATGCGCTCGGCATCAAAACGATATATCTCCACCTGCTCAGTTTCTCGACAATATTTTAATAAGAGAAGATATTGAAAATGAAGAAAGTTAATAAATGAATATTCAAAACCAAAAAAACGTTTTATTTCATAACAAAACTACATACATAAAATACATATTAACACTTGCATCCAATTAGCATATTTATTGTCGAAACGCTTTTCTCTCGATTTCAAATCATTAAAAAGGAATTTCAATCAGTAGATACTATTATAATTTATTCCTGCTAAGCCATCCCTGTGGAGTATGCTGAAACATGCACTTCTTGATAACCGAGGTCTTTGTAAAATATTGCAACTTGCACATGAACATTCGAAGTATAGCCATAATCATGTAGAATGCGCTTTAGTTCTAAAAGAATTATGCTACACATTCACTGAAAACATTTCTTACTAGCTTCTGCCCGCGACTTCGTTCGAGTTACGATTACATCATTTTCGCTTAGTGTTCTTTAGACCTTTTTCTTATTACGTTACTCGGCTTTTGAGGGTCGTAGCATGATGATAATGTATTCGATTGCCCTTATCCTTCCTCAAGAATTAGGCTATCAAATTCAAAAAGAATTATTCAAATCCGACTGGTAGTTCCAGAGATTAGCGCGTTCAAACAACTTTTCAGCTTTATCATTAGTATAGATTATATTACAGAGGTAAATAAATAATCTTTGTTATAAATAATATTTGTTTCGTTCACATTGTTATACTCCATAATAATATATTATATTGTAGTCTGTGATAAACTCGCAAATCAAACAATAATTTATTATTGTATTCTGTGTTGTCAGTATAATGTCAGTAATGGCAGTACCATGTGTCAATACTGTCAATTTTGACAACTTTATAATTTTTTAGGGTGCGTTCACTGTATTATCCGAGATAATTAGAAAGGTTCGTTCGTTTTAGGAGCAAATTCACACTAAAATAAAAAAATATTTTTCTCAAAATTGGAGGGTTTTAAAAATCTGTGAAATAGTTAGAACCACTTATTTTTGGGATGTCTATCCAAATATATTTAACTTATCCTGGTTAGAATTATTAAATAATAAAAAACCATTTCTGGACATCTCCTTTGATTTTTTCTGTAACACTTAATGTAGGATTTAAACCCACGGAACAACACGACGCTACTAACAAAACTTCGTGTGTCAAAATACAAAGAGTAGTTTAAGAGTTATGATGGAACAGATGAACATATATACATTAGCGTAATCCTCCTTTGGCATTGCCGTAGTCGGGTAATAAGAAAACAAAGTGGAGGCCGCTTTTCTCAATTTATTCTGTTAAAAGATTCGTATTTGAAATGCGTAGGTACTTAGCCTGAATAAACATCATTTTGAGAAATTCGTGGACAAGTTGAAATGGCGAATTATAAAAAAAACACTACACACATTATACGTTAGCACTTGGCTCGATATGGCAGCCGGACTTACTCACGAGTAACCTGTTACTAAGCATACTTAGAATTCGTGTAAACGGGTTTGCAAATTATCGTTGAAATACTGATACTGTAATGCTGAGGATCGCGTCCATACACGACGCGTCTTCAAGTTATGTGGTCTTCAGCAGTGTGGATCGCTCGGTACATGCTGCGTCCTACATCCTGCCTCGTAAATTATATTGGCCGATTTTGTCACTTTAATAATAATAATATGAACTTTAAGTTTATGCTAGGTAGGTACACACAGGTGTCTGTGTGGTGCCGGACTTAAAGAATAGCACCATTCCATACTTCCCGTGGGTGTCGTAAAAGGCGACTAAGGGAGACCGGAGAATGGGCAGCGTTGCGTTCTCTATGCATTACACCATCATACCAAACTGCGATCGCCAAACCGCCTGCCAAGCGTGGCGATTATGGTAAACCCCCCCCAAAATTGGGGGAGGCCTATGTCCAGCAGTGGACGTCTTTCGGCTAAAATGATGGTGATGATGATGATACACAGACACCCAGATTTTGACAGCTGATTTTTCGCTAGCGATTTCAAAATCTGTGTGTGGAAGTGAGTTACTGAAGTTGCCAGCGAGGCGACTAAAATCCCTGCTTGTGTCCTGTCAGCATTCGGCGGGCTAACAGTATCGGGATGAAATGAAACGCGTATTCTAACTTGCAAAATTATTATTCCTCCAGTTCAGTCTACAATACTGGGTGTAATTTTAATCACCGTTATCCTTTTAAGGGGTCATTGTACTCATCATTATGAACAACTTTTATTATGGGACCAAACCAGAAATCGCGAAAAAAAATCAGCTGTTCCCTACAATTGACGAATTACGCGAACATAAATGTAGGGAACAGCTCATTTTTTTTTCACGATTTCAGGTTTGGCTCCATAATAAAAGTTGTTGATAATGATGAGCACAATGACCCCTTAAGAGGATAACGGTGATTAAAATTACACCCTGTATTTTACATGATGACGCGCACTGTCTACAAGCTCACCCCCATTGTTTTGTAAGTTTAAAATATGAAGAAGTGTTTGTCCCATAGAACTTTAAACCTCCTCGGTTAGGCACCCGCGGTGGTTTCATGGAAACGCCATGAAGGCCATAATGTTCAAACTGCGTAAAATTTCATTGATATTTATATATTTCTGTTCCAGAAACGAAAAACATAAGTTGCCCACGATGTAGAAAAACATTTGAGCATGCTCAAAAACTCATGCAAGAAGTAAAATCAATAGATAGAAAGATTGTAATGGGTATATGCGACCATTGTCGTCAAAAAGCACAAACTATTAAAAAGCCGGTTTGTACCTGCGAAGAAATAGTAAAAAAATTCATAAGCGTTAAAGGGGAAAAGGAAGACGTTAAAAAGTATGTTAAAATATGGCTATCAAAAATGGGGCATCTTCTTAAAGATAACATAACGCTCAAAAAACCAAAACAAATAGAAACTAGTGCATACTTCGACTTACAAATCAATCGAGGTCTCAACTCACCTGCATCTAGACATGAACCTGAAATCCAGCAAATGTTTTACTCAGGAACGCATAAATCAGACATAAACTTAGAAATGAGAGAAACCAATTTAAAAGAAGGTCATATGAAACAATCTGCCTATTTTCAACCTATTGAGCATGTAGAAACAACTTTTCCTCACACACTGCACGAAAGTGAAAAAATAAATGCAATGATTCCGAGCACTTTGTTGGAAGACTCGGACACAACTTTGGTGAAAACATATGCTAAAGAACTTCCAAAAACTGCTCTTCAAGACCGCAAACAAGAGGAAGTCTTCGAAGATATACCTTTGATAGATGCTAAAGAAGCATTGAAAAGAAGACATGATCTTAGCTTGAGGCAGATGATGAGGCTTGAAAAGGATTCTAGAGTTCCATATTTTGTCTCGAAAAGACCTGATATATACGAAACCCCAAAGATTACTCCATGGGCGCGGAAAGACCCAACAGCAAAATATCAAGTGGAATCTGAAATGACTATTATAATGCCAACACTAAAACAAGATCGTCTCCCTCGTGAAACTCACGAGTTTCTAGATCACGATCTAGACAATGAATCTAACAGAGAGGTAAAATTTAGATCAATGAGACCCTTACAAGATTCTTATTATAAGCCAAAAATTGGCGACAAATATCACCACGATAGAGTAAAACAAGGATTGCATGATTCTGGAGAAGGACGAAAAACAGTAAAAAAACTGGAAGACCACTATATTACGGATGAAGAATTAAAATTACAACGCAGTGTAGACAAAATTAGTCACAAACCGAAAAAACCATACCAACACGTGACAAAATCAAAAAGTTCGTTAAAACTACAAGATGAAGAAAAAAAAAGACAGGCTGTTGATGATGAAAAATATGCGGAAGATCAAAAAAGAGACCCTGTTGAAGATAAAAAATATGCGGAAGATCAAAAAAGAGACGTTGTTGAAGATAAAGTATATGCGGAAGATCAAAAAAGACAGGTTGTTGAAGATAAAAAATATGTGGTAGATCAAAAAAGAGAGGCTGTGGAAGATAAAATATATGCGGAAGATCAAAAAAGACAGCAGGATAAAGCTAAAAGAGATAAAACCAAAGAAGATACTTTTGTTGTGAAAGATCAAAAAAGAGAGGCAGTTGAAGATAAAATATATGCGGAAGATCAAAAAAGACAGGTTGTTGAAGATAAAAAATATGTTGTAGATCAAAAAAGAGAGGCTGTTGAAGATAAAACATATGTGAAAGATCAAAAAAGAGAGGCTGTTGAAGATAAAATGTATGCGGAAGATCAAAAAAGACAGCAGGATAAAGCTCAAAGAGATAAAACCAAAGAAGATACTTTTGTTGTGAAAGATCAAAAAAGAGAGGCAGTTGAAGATAAAATATATGCGGAAGATCAAAAAATACAGTTTGTTGAACATAAAAAATATGTGGTAGATCAAAAAAGAGAGGCTGTTGAAGATAAAAAATATGTGAAAGATCAAAAAAGAGAGGCTGTTGAAGATAAAATATATGCGGAAGATCAAAAAAGACAGCAGGATAAAGCTCAAAGAGATAAAACCAAAGAAGATACTTTTGTTGTGAAAGATCAAAAAAGAGAGGCTGTTGAAGATAAAATATATGCGGAAGATCAAAAAAGACAGCAGGATAAAGCTAAAAGAGATAAAACCAAAGAAGATACTTTTGATAAAAATGAAGAGTTTGAGCAAAAAGGCAGAATATCAAAAGTATCTGGGATTGCTAAAAAAGAAAAAAAGCCAGAACCTGATAGAATTCACGAAGAATTGGACAAAGCAAAAAAAGGCACAACATCAAAACCTGATCAAGGAGATGAAATGGCTGAATTATTGCAGAAAGATAAAAAAAAATTGAAGTCTAAACCTGAACAAGAAGATAAAATCGCTGAATTATTACAGAAAGCTAAAAAAGATTTGGAGTCTAAACCTGAAAAAACAAAAATTGACGTTAAGGGAAAATCTGAACTGAAAGAAAAGGGGGACGATGAAATAATAGATCAAAGGGAAAAAGATCTGAAGGAAAAACCCAAACAAAAAAGTAAAGATGAAGATCTGTTAATGAAGCCTATAAAAGACCAAAAGAAACGCGAAACGAGAGATAAAGATGATGAAACAACAGAGAAGGGTAAAAAATACCTTAAAGAAAAACCTGAATTAATTGATAAAGGTACAAAATACTTAAAGTCAGGAATAGAACAAAAAGATAAAATAAGTGTGCCTAAAAAGGACTTAAAGTCAAAATCTCAGCAAAATTATAAAGTTGTGGAGAAAGAACAAAATACAAAAACGGAAAAAGAATTACAAAATGAAAAACTAAAAAGAAAACAAGAAGATAAAGATCATAAAGAAAGATTGAAACAAATAGAAAAATTACGGAAAGAAAAAGAAACCTTTACGCAACAAGCCGCCAAAGGAAGAGAAGGACTAATGAAAGAAACGATGTCCACTAAAAAGAAACTGGATTCCTCTGCAGAGATAAAAGTGTCTATGTCAAAAAAACAAAAAGCAATAAATAAGGGAGGAAAAGATGAGAAGAAGCCCACTAATAAGAAACGGGATTCCTCTGCAGAGATAAAAGTGTCTATGTCAAAAATACAAAAATCAATAAATAAGGGAGGAAAAGATGAGTCCGCTAATAAACAAGAGATTTTTGTGAAGAAACAAGAGGAAAAGAAAGAAAAAGAAGGAAAGCAAAAAGAGCTTAAAGTCAAACAGTCAAAACAAGAACCTGAATTTAAAAAATTACAAGCTCTACATTTAAAAGAAAAAGAAAAAGCCTTAATAAAGAAAAAACAGCAAGAATATGAGGCAAAAGCAGCTTTAAAACCTCAGGAAGAAGCTGCTCTTAAAGCAAAAACTGGGGAAGTAAAACTAGCTAATATCAAGGTTAAATCAGGATTCTCCAAAGATGATCACATTTCAGGATTAATTCGAATAAAACAAGTTGCTAGATTAAAGCCTTCTGAAATCGACAGTGCGTTAATAAAAAAACATGTATGCCATCACGAGACAAGAAGGTCACGCTGGCCACTTTGTCTTGATTCAGAATTAGAATTAGACGTTTTAAGCTTAGATAAGAAAATAAATCTACCAAAAGAAATAATAACAGATATTGTAATAGGCGAAAAAATCTTTAAAATTAAGCGTCATCTTGAGAAAACTAAAGAACCGGAAGTTAATCCTATATTATACCGAAATATTTTTTTTCCTGATTCTGACCTACCGCCCAGAGAAATTGTGCAATTAATTTCACAGGAGGCAGAACCTGTCCAGAAAAAGATTTTGTCAAAAAAGGATGCGAAAGAGGTATGTGCACCATTACGTAACTTTTTCTTATGCACGGTGAATAATTGTCTTATGCCAGTTTCCAGCGACTCGCTGGCGATTTCAGAATTTGAAACAGATTACAGATTTCGAAATCGTTATCGAACCGTCGTTGCGTGTTATGCAACAGTCACACTAACAGCCTACTTCCTACTCCACTTGACGAGTAGAGTAGGAAGTAGGTAGTGAGGCAAGGAGGCAAAGTACGATTGACTGTAGGCACATAGCAGGAGTTAACTCTACATATATTTCGGGCACAACATATCCCGAGTTTTCCATACGCTTTCTCCATGTGGAAAAGTAATTATAAAGTCAAATAGATAGTTTAACAACGTTTATTGCACGGTAAGTCATAGAACAGTGAAATGACAGTTTTTAACAAAGACAATCATAATTTGTAAGTAAACTATAACAAGTATTTAATGTTTACTATTCCAACATCCTCCCTATAACTCAACCCCATCTTTGAAGCACAATAAGCCAGTTTTGGGCATGGCGTTGCTTTAGTAAGTGCATCAGCTTCCATCATGTCCGTTTGAATGTATTCCACACCAATGACTCCTCAAGCAACTTCATCACGAGCAAAATGGTGCCTCACATCAATATAAATATGCTTCGACCTGGAATGGCAAGCAAGGAACCTGAAAGTTTTATAGAACTTTGTTTATCGCTGTAAATGATCATTGCCTCATTCTTCAGTAGAGGCCAAAAACTTTCTTGAAATTGTTTCAGCCACAAAGACTCTTGTACAAAAGACGACAAAGACATATACAGGGTGAATTTTTCAAGTGGGCGTTGATGGCCAAATCCGAAACTATGAGGAATAGCGAAAAGTACTCAAAGGAGTCGCGGGCTCGATTTTGATGAAAACTAAAACTGCATCATTGAATTTTTAAAAAATCAATATTTCTAGCCAGAAATCGCACCCTTTGATTTTGATTAAAAAAACACACACTGCAAACTTAAGGAAAATGTTGGATTTTAATAAACTGCTTCTTATTTTAAAAAATGATGCTCAATACACCCGTAGCGCAGTCACCTTCACAACTTTATACCATTACAACCTAGGTCTAAGGGATTCCCTTCGATGTCTGTCTGTTTGCCGCTGCCACGAAGACTGTTCAGATATATACATATATATTCTTTACTAGTCAAAATATCAGCTTCATCCAACTGCTCAGAGGGGTGAGACAGGGGGATATGATATACCCGAAACTGTTGACCAATGCGTTGGAGGACGTCAACGAGACGCTGGATTAGACTGGACAGGGTATCAAGGTGAACGGCGAGTACATCTCACACCTTCACTTTGCCGATGAAATCGTCATAATGGCAGTCGCTGGAACAGTTAGACCAGATGCTGCGCGGCCTAAATGGAGCCTCTTTGCGCGTTGGCCTCGGCATGAATTTGGACAAGACAAAAATGATGTACAGTTGCCAGCACATCAACTTACCCCACTTTGACCTTGAACGCGTTATGAGCAACAACAGCGAGAATCGTGCGAAAGAGATATATAGCTTTTTGTCTGTCCTTACTTGTAATGTTTCGTGCTGCAGTGCATACAGTCGGTGACCAACATTATCTTAGTCAAGTATCGGCATATCTTGTTAAGCCATTTTAATCATTATCTTCTTGTCGTTAAAGTTGAAAAGCTTTTAAGTAACTCGGCAAAAACAAGTGGGTATATTAAAAAAAAACTATAAGTCTTCAAATGAGTAGGTCGAAGTAAAAGTTTACTTCGTGGGGTAGATGGATCCTAAATTAATCTAAGTGACAAAAGGCAGTCTACCTACGCCTAAACAGCGACTGCGGCGCACAAACATTTCTAAAACGTTTGAAGTAAATCGTGAAAAGCATTTTTAATGAATTTGGTGAAATCAAAGCGTCATGTCGCAACTTAATGACTATACAAAACATTGCTGGCTGGATGTTGTCTATAATATTAGTCAGTATTTGGAGATTCTGCGTGACGTCATGCTGCCGACTGTGCGAATTGCTTATCTATCCTAACACGGATATTTACTTCGTGCAAGATAACTAACTGCCCGATCCACCGTGCAGGCATTGTGAAGAATTGGTTAGCTGCTCAAGAAGGTTTAACTATTATTTACTGGCCATCTAAAACTCCCGATTTGAACCATACTTATAGAAAACCTATGGGGTCAAATCTTTTTAAATTGGGACAAATCCGAAGTGCGAAATAAAAACAATTTGGCTGAGATCGTGTTATCGACATGGGAGCACATGAGAGGAAAATATTTGTGTTGGAACATGGTGTGCGGTATGCGTAGCCGCTTACACAAGCTAAAGAAGAAGACGGCGCGCCACTCCGCTACTAACTAATCTACTTATAAGTATTTTAAAACACACTATGTAAGTAAATGCTCAATTGAATGAATGCTAAACCATTAATGGCTAATGTTGCAGATTATGTGGTGATGTTATTGTTATAAATGGAAATGCATTTTTCTATTTAAATAACATGTTGATTCACTACACATAATTATACTTAGCTATAAATCTGTAAAACATAACAACAACAACAATCGATAACAAACTTCCAAGCATTAGCAATGACTTTTTTTAAATGTTTATAAATGGTTAGGTTTGGATATGATATTATAAAATGTAATAATTTTGAACTATGAGCATTTACTTACTTTATCTTACTTTAATGAAATAATAAACATTTTTATTACTAGCAATGATTTTGTTTCATTTCTATACAAACTACCCATTTAAAAAGATATTTCCCAACTTCATTCGTTAAAAAAAAAAAGAAAAAAAAACATAATAATTAAAAACAAAACATTGCTAACAAAAAGCTGTATCTATGTTTCTCCGGGTTTCGAACGCAGATAACGATGAATTTCGAGCTGCCTTAGTGACCATGAGACCAACCGAACTCTTGTAATATGTTTTGAAATTCGACCTTAGTTGGGATGATACGCGCAATATTCTAAAGAATTTAAACCATATGGCACATTTTCATAAAGTTCATTATCGCACAATCACAACCAGCTACACACATCAAAAGTGTCTAGGGATCAAGCATTTTTATGCGGATTTCTTGAGATTGAGATGTGGCTTTGTAATAAATTTATGATTTTATAAATTTATATGGATCCTTTTTGGTGCATTTCATAATTTGAATCAGGAACTGTGAATCAAATTCGAGTAAAAGATGAAAATCAGCTGTCAATATTTTCCCTATAAAAACATACAACGCATTGAAGACATTATTAGTGCTACTGTTTCCCTACTACTGATTAAAACCAACGTTATTATGGAGCGGCGACGTCATTTAAGCAGGGAAGAAATGCTCAGAGCCGTGGGAATGATAGAAGCTGGTTCCCGGCAACGTACTGTGGCTTTAGCTCTGAATACAAGTCAGAGTGTTATCAGTCGACTTTGGACACGTTACCGAAGCACTGGTACCGTGGCTGAGCGCCATGGAGGACGGTATCGCTGCACCACACGGAGACAAGACCGATACATTCAAATCTTAACTCGAAGACCTCCAACAATAACCGCCATGATGTTAGCCGTGAGGCTTCATCACTCTTCAGGGAACTTAATTAGCGACCAAACAGTCAGAAACCGCTTGCATGAAGTGAACCTTCATTCCCGAAGACCGCTACGGGTACCACCTATAGCAATGCACAATCGTAGGATTCGATATCAATGGGCTCTTGAACACAGAAATTGGGCAGAAGAACAATGGCGTTTCGTGTGCTTTTCTGATGAGTCTCGTTTTGGTATGAGCCCGGATACAAGACGTATACGACACTGGAGAACCCCTGGACGCCAACAGCGATTAAAATCCTGCCAGGAAGTCCATCCTTATAGTGGTGGAACCATCATGGTATGGGCGGGTATTTGGATCGGCGGAAGAACTGAGTTGATTTGGATCAGAGGCAACCTCAACGCTCAAATTTATGCTGAGACGATTGTATCAGACGTCATCGTTCCTCTACAAGTGCAAATCGGTCCCTTATTTCAGTTAATGCATGATAATGCACGACCGCACACCGCAAGAGTTGTAAGACAGACTCTCGCCGCAGCTAACATCAATGTCCTGCCCTGGCCTGCTCAGTCGCCAGACTTGAACCCGATTGAGCATGCATGGGATATGCTACAGAGAAGAGCTCTGCCGAATATGGAGGGTATCCAGTCGCAAGAAGACCTTTTTTTGTTGTTGCAACGAACATGGGCGGCCATTCCACAGCGTGATTTGGATGAACTCATTTTGAGTATGCCAAACCGATGTTCTTGTGTTGTTAGTGTTTGCGGTAGAAACACGGATTATTAATTGTTTAAGTTACCCAATAAAATTTTAAAGAAAACTGTTATTTCAGTCTTTTTTTCGAACTTTTGTGTTAGTGGTTCAAATGTCAAAAATCCCTTTATTAGGAAAATGGCAAATTTCTTTATTAATGCAAAGGTGACTTGGTTTATCGTTACTGTGACAAACGAAAACACTTTATTTGATGAATCCTTAAAGAAAATTTTTATTAATATCAATCAGGAGAAAAGTTATTGCAAAAATATATGTTGATCCCTAGACACTTTTGATGTGTGTATTTAGATAATGAATCATGGAATTTAGATATTAACAGTAGACAACTTTAAAATGTTACTGATGCGCGATATTTCTTTTTATTCATCCACCCTCGCCTTGGTTTTTTTTAGTAGTCGTGAACATGATAATTGGCTGCCAATTATTAGTATGCGCAACCATTGGGTGATTTTAGAAACGTTGAAAACTCCACCAATCATACCAAGGATACTTTCTTTCTAACACTATACAGCGCGTCGTAGTTATAGATATGTATAGAGTTTACATTGATGTGCTGCAGTCTGTACAATTCACACGTCTAGCCGAGTCCAATGCACATCGAAAGTTTGCTTTTTGAAGTTGTGAACGAGTATGACTACCGTGAGGAAATCCAGCTTGGGGAAACACAACTTTGAGAAAGAAGTTGGGTTGGGCAGAGTTTGGAAAACTTCTTTAAGTCTTCTCATCACCTATCCTGCAATGTTTGAAGACAAAGGTATACTACAGACATACTGTGCCGAAACGCCTACAAATTCAAGGTCTCGGAGTTTCTTTGAAGGATAAAATCATGAAAAAAGTTATCTGGAAAAGAACCGGAATAACGGACATAGCTTGCAGAGTAAGTAAACTGCGTAGTGGCAGTGGGATGGCCATGTTTTACGAAGGACCGATGGCAGCATCGACAAGCATAGAGTGGGACGCTCCCCAGCTAGATGGACCGACGACCTTAAGAAGGTGGCTGGGACAGACTGGATGCGGAAGGTGGAGGACAGGGTGTTGCAGCGCAGCCGGGGAGAGGCCTATGTCCAGCAGTGGATTGAGATAGGCTGAGTTGATTGATGAGATTATGAACTATCGAAAAATAATGAGGTAAATTGTAAATGGTATGTTGCAATTCCCAATTTTTTGATAGTTTATAATCTCGCGAGGTAGATTATAGGTAAACTAACGCTGTTCATATTATACGGTGGCAGATAACTTAATAATTAACAATTAAACAAAATCATTTATTTGCGTACATAAGGTACAGAAGGTTCTTAAAGATATATTGATCTCTTATTCTGCCATTAATTTCGGCGTGCAAATTTTACATAAATATTAATTATACAGGGTTATTTGAAAAACACCAAAAACATCTTAAGAGGTCATTGTACTCATCATTGTGAACAACTTTTACTATGGGACCAAATCTGATTTTTTTTCGGTGTTTTTCAAATAACCCTGTATAAAGAAAAAATAATTAATTTGAATAGTGCATGCATTCAATAAATTAAAAGTAAGTAAATTGTATTAAATTCATTCTAATTTGGAAACGTGATATGCCGTAATTGCAGCGTTTCTAGATATCTCGCAGCTAATACGCCTCAGAGAGTAGACAAAACTGTTCATTTTACCGCAAACGTCATTAACATGGCTTTTCCAAGAGCAAAATTTATCTAAAGATTTTCCAAGAAATTTAACTGATTTAGTTTCTGTCAGGGCGTTTCCTTTATAATGCTACATTTAGATTCAATGGTTTTGACCGGTAGGTGTGAAATTGCATAAATTTTGTTTTAGTAATGTTGACCTTTATTTTAGTTCATAGGTATTTTTATCGTTGCCTTTTAATATAATTGTGGTATCGTCCGCAAATAGTACACATTTATGATTCAAGATATTTACAAAATCATTAATGTAAAGCAAGAACAGTGACCTCAAATACTGCCTTGAGGCACGCCGTACCTATTTAACAAAAAAAAGGAAGACTAAGATAACTCTCGCGTTTTAGATTGATCATTATAGTTTGACACTTCCACTGCCTGTACTCGATCACTTAGATAATTATGACTTCAGCAAGTCGTATGCTTTTCCTCTGACTACGTATCTGGAAACTTTTTCTAACAACCGTTCTTGACTGACATGATCAAATGTCCCTATAGAGCACTGAAACAGGAATTTTATGGTCAATAGATTCCTTAATTGATTTTATTAAATGAAAGACTGCTAAAGATGTGCTTCTATTCTTGCGAAAACCATTTTGTTCATCCTTTATAATTTGGTGTTTTTCAATAAAGATAAATTGATTAATTGATTTACGAAATACATTCTCAAATTTTTTAGAAAATATGTATTAGTGCAACGGGCCTGTAATTGTCCATTTGTGTTTTATTTCCTTTTTTATTAATGTTTTCACATGTTTTCACTACTGAACTCTTAATAAATCAGGGAATATTCCCTGTTCTAGTGAAAGGTTAATAAAGGTCGTATAGGTTGTAAACGTGTGCTATGTATGACCTTTAAGGTCATAGCACACGTATCAAACCGGAAAGGGATCGGCACCGTATCAACTCGAGCCGTTCACTATTCTTTGTATGAAACTCCCTACTGCAACGCACACTAATCGGGATCGTAACGTAATCGCCTCACCTCGGGACAAGCTCACGAACCGCGATCCGGTGCGTTACGGCACAAAATACAGGTTACGGCTCGTCGTACCCGAGCTTACGTCTCTTTGTCCACCCCTGCCCCTCTCACCCCTTCGGCCTGCCTGCTGCATAATCAACCAGGCGGTCGGCGAGCCGTAAGCGTGGCGTCGCCTAGCCGTAGTAGCCGAGTTGACGTATCTGAGCTTATAATCCGCTTTGGTTACGTGCTTACGTTAGGTTGACGCCTGTTTGACGGCGCGGCGAGGCGAAAGGCGATACGGTGCCGATCCCTTTCCGATTTGATAGGTGTGCTATGCTTTAGTCGTGCTTAGGAGTGCTAATGTGCACTGTTGTTGTTGGAAGTGCGCAAAGTTATTATTATACTGTCATTTTATAGGCACTGGCCGCTTATAACATTCTTAAAATTTTGAATTAATTTTAAAAATCTGACGTTTCGAAAATTGACGTTTATTAAACTCAAAGTTTTTTTACAAGTAATTTATTTTAATAGGTATCTACTTTTATTCATTCTTGAATTATTTTATTTCTCGTGAAGTGCTTTTTATCATCAATAATTAACCATGTCAAAAAAGAAACAAGCAGAACCAGTAAGTAAAGGGATACCAAGAAAAGAAAGTGGGAGAACCTAATGTTGTGACGCAACTTGGGAGAGGCCTAATGTGCAGTCAGTCCAGCGGTGAGCTAGTATGGGCTGACTTGACTAATTGATAGACCAAATAATTGTGGTGCTTTCTACTTTTTTAGCACGACGACGGGCCGAAATAGGAGATTCATACTTTAAAGTGGGGTCTCAGTGGGGTAACTACAGTCGGAGTTTTAATTAGCTCCAGTAAAGTGACAGCTTATGTGTTAACTTTTTAACGAAATTTACATAATCATGTGACAAAAGAATCGATTCATTTAATTAACATTCAGTTCAAAATCGATCATTGTTAAATTGATTTTATAAAAAACGAATATTTAATAAGTAAGTCCTTTTTTTGGGTGGGATATTATCAAATAACTTCTCTCGCTCTGGGCGGAGCAGGAGCGCGTGTCAGACTTTTACTGACTAAAACCCACCCGTGTTCCTTCAGTTGCCTGTGCCAGGTACACGGTAACTCTTTCGAACAACCCACGACCCTGGCAGGCACGGGCCCTAGCGGACCCCATCAATCAGTGCGACATCTCTTTGAGGCGCGCGTGGAACACAACGCGCCGTCAACCAGGGCCTGGTCCTTACAGGACGGGAAGTTACCCATTGCTCGCCGTCCCCAAGTCACCAATCGGCTCTTGGCGACGCCCAGGGCGTCCCCTGCAGCGACTAGGGGAGTGAGGGCGCAAAGATTGCCTTTCCCTCACGCGTTCCGCCTCCTCCTTCGCGAGCATTACTGCTTCGCAGAAGGAGGTGACGGCTTCCCATGCGCTCTCGCTCCGTACCATGGCCTATAGACCAGGGCCGACCGCGAGAGATTGCCGCCGTGAGGGTGCGGGGTGGTGCTCCACCGTATGCTCCACCGTATCCTCCGGGCAATCCACACAATGGTGACACCTGGGCGGTTCCTCCCACTTTATCTGGAACAGGAACCTCCCGAAACAGCCATGTCCGGTGAGGACCTGCGTTAGGCGGAAGGACAGGACGAAAAAGCAGAAGGATTTTTCAGGAAAAAGAGGTAATCTGTTGCAGCAAGGTCCAAGAAGTATGGTGGTATGGTTTCTCCGTAGTAAGGATTATTTTGAGGCTTAGTTTCAATCGTCTTTTCATAATGAAAATGAATTCTCAAGCTATAACCGCATTATGTCCTAATAAATACCTACGATTTGTACATAGATTTGTTAACTTTGACGTTTGAGATAGGCAACTAAAGTTAAAACGAACGCATTGTCAGTAAACAAAAAGTTTTTTTTTCTTTTGCCTGTACTGTCCCACAGCTGGGCAAAGGCCCCCCCCCCCCCATTTTCTTCCACATATCCTTGTGCTGTGCCTTCTCCGTCCAATCGGTTAGGAACCAGCTGTGTGACGACTTTGGCCCAAGTATGGATGTATCCTTTATGCGTCACCCGCCCAGTCCCAATTTAGCCTAGCAGACTTGCCGCCAACATCGGCGATACCTGTCTTGGAGCGTATTGTGGTGTAGCGAATTTGGTCGGTGAATTTAGTGTTTAAAATACCAAAAATACGACTGAGTAATTTAATTGTATTGTGACAAGGAGTCCGCACTTTTTTTCTTTACTTGAAAATCGTCGAAGCGAAGATCGTCGTTTCACTTAGCTGGAGAGTGCTTGGGGTTCCTTATAGCCGTTCCACACGCTGCGATGCGGCGCCGCACGGCAAAGATTTTTCCGAATCGGCGGGCACACAAGCAGCCCGTATGCCCGCCGATTCGTCGAAATCTTTGCCGTGCGGCGCTGCACCGCACCGTGTGAAACGGCTCTTACGTTTGCCGATTCGCAGTTTCCACTCAAGGACACGTTTACCCGATGATCATCGGTTCTACGGCTAATATGGACGGCCCATTGCCACTTCTGCTTGCTTATTCTGTGTGCTATTTCGCCAATTTAGGTTTTTTCCGTATCACTTCGTTCCGGATTCAATCAATCAGTATAATTATCCAAGTTCTGCCAGGCTTTTAGTTAGAAGTTTGATGACCCTGACTGAACCGTACAGAAAAATCAACTGGGCCGTCCAGGAACTGCTACAAGTCATGCATCTATTCAGTGGCAGTGTGGCTTTAAGAAAACCTCTCTTCGAAACTAAAGAGGATACGGTAACTAACGAGCAAAATGGTTTTATAGTTCACAAAATGGTTTTATAGTCACTCTTTTTAAAGAAAATAACGACCACACTCCTTCTTCCGGTTAGGACAGAATTTTCTCCCACAAGTTGTAATCCCACTCGCCAGGGGTTTAACATTTTTTTCAGTTGTTTTAGAGCCGCTCGATTTCGTCTTTGTTGACTTATGGCAGGTATTACGTAAAATGGCGGCTAAGGTGACTCTGGAATTTTCGGGATTCGTGTGATGGATACAATTTGCCGTAGAAGATTTCGACTTAAAAGGATCCCGCTTCGAAATGGCGATGTTCCTCTCTCACACCAGTGAAAGCCGCGTGCGGCTTTATGATCAGCATTCATTTGAAAGCGCTTTGTGCTATGAAATCCCTCCCTGCGCTCGGTAATTTTAAATATGTGATGGATTTATGCTGCATATTCATTGGAAACAGATCCGGTTAGACTGGAAGCCGACCCCTCCCCCCCCCTAAATAGCTGGGAAAAGGCTAAGCAGATCATGATTAATTGGAAACAAATTGAGAAACATTTTATTCATTACATACATATTATATACTTACATTACAAGTTCATACAACATTTAATTGTTTTTACATGTATTTTTTTTCCTTTTCTGTCAACTTAATATGTAATATGAATGTAAATTGTGGAGATAAATAAACATAATTTTTTATTTGCGCAACTTTTGTTTGCTTACCGTGAATATGGAACACTTCCACGTTTCCAGCAACATGTTTCCTCCCGCAACACATGAAGGGCTATAGGTATAGGTCCGTGGCATATCCACCTGCCCGCAATTTTCATTGTTTTTCAAAATGGCGGCCACACATGAAACCTATTTATATAATAGCTGACGTCAATGCAAACAGAAAATAATAAGTACAGAGTAATAACATTTGAGAGTGATTAATGTATGCAACAAGTTGTACCTACGCAAGTTCAAAAAAAATATGGACATGACCAACTTAACGGTAATATCTTGGAAATTAAACGTGACGCTTTACGGGGTTTGGTCCAAGTTTGGTCCTATTATGTTTTCTGTTTTTGTATGAAGTTATAGGAAGTTTACTGGGTAACCTACTGGGTACTTAAATGTGTTATAATTTCAGGACATGGAACCTGCAAAAGGTGTTTTACGCTACGCTTTGTCTGATCGCACCTTCATTGACAAGGGTTGGACGATGCTACCTACAGAAAAAGTAGTGCGCAAGGTAAATGCATAATTATTTCGAAATTTTCAAAACCCACTCAATGTTCAGCAAAAAATGAAATTGGGAAAACTGTTAAACTTGTTAGGAACTTGGTACCTGGTCTACTTAATCACCTTGGTCGACAACTAGTGATGCTTCTGCGCCTATTCACCTTCGCTCGTTAGGAATAAGCTAACTAGTAACAACGGGTTGTAATACTCCCTGGCCGCACCACAGTAAAATATTCAAAAACATGGTTTTATCCAAGGAATGGAAAAAATGGATCTTTTCCATGGTACAACCGTCCGCACATCAGTAGTAAGTAACACTTTGATCTTGAGCTGACCTAGCGTAGTACGGAATTTCAATAGAATAAAGAGGCCAGCTTACCATTACTGGTTTAGTTACCAATTATGTGCGGCCTACTGTACCCACTATGCAACCACATCGCGTCATTAAAAATCTTCTTGTTCAGTTAATTGTTCCTATGATTTTCACCGATGTTTGTAACCTTACTGTGGTCACCAACAAGGGCGGATGCAAGATTTATTTCTGGGGGGCACATGGGCCAGACCACAGATATAGATATACCTAGATAACGCAAGTATCACGAACTGTATGAAAACCAAGCGCGCCATTTTTTGACTACCTACTATGACGTCACAAGCTCGCGCTCTCGCTCACACTTACCCAGCCAGCAGTACAAAGGACTGAGCGCGAAAGGGGCGGCTTACGATTTGTAATCATAAGTTGGTGCAATTTTTGGCACGCGAAGTAGTTACTCTTGTGTTATCTAGGTACAGTCGAGAGGAGAATGTGTGAATTTAATACGCGTTTTTAATAGTGAGCTTTCATAAAGTTGTCGCCATTTTGGATTTTCATTTTGACTTCACTCTCGGCGCGGTTGGTCTGTGGATGGGAGACCATCTTTACATACCGAGACCCCTCCGTGCCTCGGAAAGCACGTTAAAGCCGTTGGGCCCGGCTGTCATTCGTAGATCTTTCGACGGGTAGTCAGAAGCTCGAAAGTCTGACAACCAGTCTTACCAAGGGGTAAGTATCGTATGTATAACTTTACTGGGTTCTGGACGTCAGATAGGCAGTCGCTTCTTGTAAAATACTGGTATTCAGCTGCATCCGGTTAGACTGGAAGCCGACCCAACATAGTTGGGTAAAGACTAGGCAGTTAACGGCTTTAGCAGCCTCGAAAACCATGAAAACGATACCCAATACCTACCCATGATAAAAAATTTGAATGTTTTCACCGCCGTCATCTTCGATTTTAATTTTGACCTCACTATCGGCTTTAGTACCCACGAAAACTATCTCCGGAGAGTCACATTTACGTGACGATTTCTACCAGTCAACTCCTACATGATAAAAAAATTTGAAAGTTTTCACCGCCGTCATCTTGGATTTCAATTTTGACCTCACTATCGGCTTTAGTATCCGCGAAAACTATCTCCGGAGAGTCGCATTTACGTGACGATTTCTACCAGTCAACTCCTACCGCAAGACGCGGTAAAGAATTTCGTCCCAATATTCGTGGGCACCTTATGAAATTTATATCTTACCGTGAAAACTTAGGTGGAGTGATTTTGAAGTGTGTATAGTCAATTTCCCTAATTAATTAATCCCTAGCATCAGGTGGAATGACAGCTCATTTCACCTTCACCTTCACCTAAGTTTTCACGGTGAGATTTTAACGGAATGGATCGGCAGTTCCTCTTGGTCGTTTCCTATGGAAAAGAGCCGTCGAGAAACTACACGGTTAGGTAGGTACTCTTATTAAAATGATTGGCTTTTACAATATTTCTAAATTACAGTGTTTAAAGGTATGGAAGGAGAGTGTAGGCTTATCAACAAGCTATTAAGTATTCAAGTATTTGGTGGTACTTGACAAAGTAGAAATGGTCAACAAATCGACGATATAGGTAACTTTACATTGTTGAATGTTCTACTGTTCAAAGCTTATGTGTATTAAGGCACTTTTTGTTTTTAGATGAATGTTTATCGAATGCGTCCGGCACACCCCGAGTTTGACTGGTTCGAACACAACAAGAACAAACGGCTGATGACTTACGACACTGGCGAAAGACTAGCCGAGTTCGATGACAACGGGCGAGGTCGCTGGTATTACAGAAATGGTCGACTGGCACTAGATTATTATGATGCCGAAGGTGGTTATCTAGTTTTATATGAACATACCTACCTAATTAGAGAGCATCGAGTTTCAAGATGTTTACGTAGTGAGAGGCACTATCCCGAACTCCCCAAATGTCTTTGAGGTTGTTACATCTCTGTTGTTGACTGAAATAGTCAAGCGTTTCTGAAAGTTATAATATCGGTTTGTATAATGTTGTATGAAGGTATTATTCTAATATTTTTACAATATTAATTTCAGAGACAAATGCTCAGCAGCGTTTCGTAATATACAGCAGCGGAGAGCCCGATGAGCGTGGCCGCTCACATCCTATTACGATACTTGCCACGTTTGACTATCTAGGCAATGGTATAGTTTTCGATCATACTGGCAAGATACGGTAAATATTAATAACATAAATTTTGCTGATAGAAGACCAAAGTAGGTACAGTAGCCCGCAAGTCAGTGCTGACGAAACCAGTATAAGCTGGCCTCTTTCTATTGAAACTACGCTACGCTATTGGTCCAAGATTCCGGGGCCCCCAGACGTTACTTATTTTCTGAGTAACAAAATGTGTGGGATAGAGAGTTGTGTTAGTATGCCTACTTTGAATGTACGCATACTTGCTAGCTTGACTAGATATTGGGTACTGAAGGAACGTAAAAACATTATTGACTTTTCTTAGTCGGAGTGTTCATTTTTAAGTAACTATATATTATTATTACAGAATATTGATAGTACCTATATAATACTTGCCGTAAGCAAAATACGCGCATTGACGTGGAGTTGCGGACACCAGCCAGTATTACCTTTTACCTACCTAATACTGCCAGACACTTCCCGTCGGCGGTAATTGCAGCTCTACGCTTTAAAGCTCGAAAAAAAAAACCGTCATCTTCTTTAGAATCAGCCAGACCAACCCGAGGAGCTAAACATTCTAGAGACAATAAGAAGAATGAGCGCGAGCGTGATAATTTTGGGGTGTTGTGGGATCTACTTCCTAGTGGTCCATCCCGGGCAACGGCACTACAGGCTTGCCTGTGGTACGGCTGAACGATCCTACATAGCGGTGGTAGGCTCCGCTTGAAGCCGCCTGGCTCGCGACCACCATTCCACCGGAGTCCGGCGACAAGCAGCTTGCTGTGTTCCGTCGGTGTGTGGGACTGCCAGTGCCTTTGGGGGAGAAGGCGGCTGCCCCGCCAACTCGCGAAAAATCCCGGAATGCACCACCGTGCCAGCCGGCGACTGGATGGGAGGACCCGGTGGTCATATCCGGGGGGGTTCGGGCGTCCCCGCAGTCTTCAAATGAGTTCCCCATAGGTTAGGTTAGCTCTAGTGTTCCACTTGGTTCACTGAGCAGTGCCTCGACAAGTCGACTTTTTTCCCCAACAACTCTACTCAAAATGACCAAAGCAAAGATGAATAAGGTTAAACAACGGCTGCACTTCCTCCCACTAAACGTACACCTCACTAATATCAGGGGGTTGCACTCGAATCTCGATCCGGTCCATCACCACCTTGAGACCGAGAAGCCGCACCTGTTTTTCCTGACGGAGACGAAGATAGCAACCCCGTCGGATATGGCGTACCCCAACTACCCGGGTTACTCTCTTGAACACAAGTTCAAGAAGCAAGCTGGGGTCTGTGTGTACGTCCGCGATGACATTTGTTGTCGTCGTCTCCGTTGCTTTGAGAAATCGGGTTTTACTGCCATATGGCTACTTGTGGACACAGGCGTGGAGAAATCTCTCTACATCGGCGTCTACCGATCGCACAGAGGTGACCAGGAGTCAACGGCGCTCTTTAATTTCCTCGTGGAGTCGACTGACGTAGCCCAGCAACGGTACCCAACAGCGAAGTTCATTTTTCTGGGGGACTTTAACGCCCATCATAAAGAGTGGTTGTTCCCGTTCCAGAAAGCTGACCATGCTGGCTTAGAGAGGCGCGCAAGTTTGCTTTAACGCTAGATCTAACCCAGATGGTGAATGTGGCAACGCGGGTACCGGATGTCGACGGCCATACTCCCAATTGCTGGGGCCTTCTGCTGGCAACTGATCCAGACAGTCATTCAGTATCAGTCTCAGCCCCGCTGGGAACGTCTGAACACTGCCTGGTGAAATCCATATCGACTTGCTCTCCTCCAGATGAGAGTCCTAGAGGCAGGATTGGGTGAGAGGATGTGTGTGCAAACCGATGTTGCCATTTATCTCCAAAACTACTAGTCCGATTTTGATGCGGTTTTCAGTGATGGGTTTGGATTTGATTGGTGCATGTTCTTAGATAGTTGTTAAGGTGACAACTCACCAGGGGGCGCTGCAGTAAAAATTTGTTTGTACAAGCTTTGCCATTTATCTCCAAAACTACTAGTCCGATTTTAATGCGGTTTTCATATCTTCTCTTCTCTTTATGTGTATAATGAACCTATGCTCTTTAAATAGTTTGAAATTATCCCGCGACGGTACGGAGACGAGTTATTTTAACTTTACTAAAATTTACCTGCGCCTGATTATTTTGTGTCAGCAAAATTTTTGTATATTTTTGTATTTTTTCTGTTACCGTCAGGATGGCTGGACCAAACAAGATATGTACATGAGACTATGTGCACTGTTCAAAACCTAATTGCTACTATTTACTACCTATAATGAAATATTTGCTACCTTTGCGTTAAGAAATATAATTATGAAAGAAATAAAGTAGTCAGCCATTCTGACGTCAGGTTGGCTGACCACTTTGAAGTTCTCATAGTTTTAGCGTTGTATTAACCGCTTCGTTAATGTAAATACTTACTACTTACCTATTTGCTACCTTAACATATATGTTTTACACAACTTTAAGAAATTCCTATAAAAAGTTATTAATAAAAGCCATTAAAACGCAGGCATACATCAATTATTTACGTCTTTTCTTCTCAGAATAATTGCTAACAATATTATATTATTTGTCTGTGTGGTGCCGGACTTAAAGAATTGCACCACCCCTTACTTCCCGTGGGTGTTGTAAAAGGCGACTAAGGGTCTTACCGGAGAATGGGCAGCAGCGTTCTCTATTTATTCCACCATCATACCTACCATACTGCGATCGCCAACCCGCCTGCCAAGCGTGGCGATTATGGCAAACCCCCCCCAAAATTGGGGGAGGCCTATGTCCAGCAGTGGACGTCTATCGGCTGAAACGACGAATATTATATTGCTAGCAATATTGCTATCATTATTTATTTTCTGAGAAGAAAAGTCGTAAATAATTGATGTACAGGCGTTTTAATGGCTTCTATTAATAACTTTTTATAGGAACTTCTTAAAGTTGTGTAAGACATATATGTTAAGGTAGCAAATAGGTAGTAAATTTTTTTAAATTTATTTCAACACAGTTACATAGTACATGTATTTCACAAATCTTCTGCCAAACTGCAGGACAGTTTGTCGGCAGTGTTCTCGTGGACACAATCCTTTTTTTTTTTCTTCTCATTATTAAAGCAAAGCGACATCTTAAAAATTTAGGTTCTAGCGCTAGGGACACAGACCCAAATAGTGCTTACGCAAGATATTTACATTAACAACGCGGTTAATACAACGGTAAAACTATGCAGCCAACCTGACGTCAGAATGGCTGACCACTTTATTTCTTTGATATATTTCTTAACGCAAAGGTAGCAAATATTTCATTATAGGTAGTGAATGGTAGCAATTAGGCATTGAACAGTGCACATAGTCTCATGTACTATCCACGCCAAAAGTCCATGGGCATTTTACAAACTAATTGCTTAACGTTTAGTTTAACTTACGACCTTCTTTTAATGAGTAATTTGACACACACACTCGCAAATTACTCGAATAATCACGCTTTTGAATATAGTTCCGTGTCATGTTCGTCTTGTTCACATAATTCGTAAAACTTTATGAGTATACCCACAGAAATCTAAATAAATAAATTAGGTATGGAAGACAGAGGCAGGTAACTTACGGCTCATTCACCGCGACTAATAGAATGTTGTGCGTTCTTGGTTGGTTTTTGACATTGTGGGTTAGTGACGTGTGTTTAATCTATTAGCTGTGTAATAGTTCATTTTGAAATGTAAGCTTTGAGATGAAAGCGGATATTATCGCGCAGCGTAAAAGTGGACTTAATATTATATCACAAATATTTGATGAAACCGGACTGACTGTGAGTATTATGATTTAATTATTTTATCTAACATTTAGCTAGTTAAAGTAGGTATAACTTGTGATCCTAGTAATTATTTTTTTAATCGTATTTACTATAAGGTCTAAATAGAAGAAAAAAAATATATTTCCATAACTTTATTTATTTATTTTTGGTATGATGAAACATTAAGTATAATTATAATATAATTACTTTGTAACATTTCTATTTTCAAAATAATTTTGTTTCAAAATAGTAATATTATTTTATAATTTTGCTAGTAGCCTAACTTAAGTATTCCATTTTTGTTTTAGAGAAATTATCTACTGTGAGTCGGAGGGTCAAAGGAAGAGGGTAAGCCTTCACTTGCCAGTCGAAAGCGTAGTGGAAGGCCCCAGCTGGTCAGTGAATATAAAACAAGTGGTTTAAACCAACGAGATATTTTGCCAAATTATTCATGTACGTTTGCCCCGCACGGCCCCCCAGAATTTGCGATTTAGGTGTGCACCAATGCAATGTACTCGCCTCTAGGAGTATATGTACCGGTTTCTTTTTCAATGTACCTCTGTACTTTTAAAGAAATATGCAAAAAAAGGGGGCCGTGCCAGCCAAACGTTTTCAGCACGGCCCCCGTGTAACTTGAAAAATATATAGCGTATTAAAAAGTTTCATAAACTCAAGGAATGTACTTTAATAGCACGTTCTATGTACCGTAACAGATATTGTGAATTCGTAATAACAAATAATATATAGATGTGGATAGGGGGCCGTGCTGAAAAAAAAGAAATAAGAAAATATCTAAAAAAGACAAAACAACCTTAGCCAAAAACTATTAAAAAGTAATTCATGTTTGGCAAGTAACATATGTACCGCATTGGTTTCTCATACAACTTGCTAAATTAAAAAAATAAACGAATTTTAGTTTATTCAGCACGGCCCTCTATAGTTGCCTATATCTTTTTAAATATGACATGTTTGTTTACAAAATTCGACTTCCTGAATTATGTGTAGGAGTACATTCGTACCAAATAAATTGCGATTATGGAGTATTAGTACTCTAAAAGTTAAATTGGATCAAAAATATCCTAACATACAACTGAAGGGGTGACCATGTTTCCACGTGAGAATGGATAAAAAAACTTCTGCATAAATTGAGTAAATCTTTAATAAAATAAAGGTTTATTTTATTAAAGATTTACTCAATTTATGCAGAAGCTTTTTTAAAAATAAAGGTTTATTTTATTAAAGATTTACTCAATTTATGCAGAAGCTTTTTTAACCATTCTCACGTGAAATCATGGTATTCGCATCGTATTCGTATTAACGATAACTTTATTAGTAGTAAGTAGGTCGCAAATCGGACAAAACAACAAGTGTCGCTAAGACTAAATAGCTCAAAAGGCTTAAAAAAATCACAGATATATTTGCAATAAATCACACGGATTGATGTACGGTACAATACAATAAAATTACAGTTTCGTTACATTTCACAGTATTAGTTACGTTTACCCATGGAATAATCGCAGAAAAACTATGTGTCACTAACACTACAGAGCTTAAAAGGCTTAAAAAATCACAGATACATTTCCAACAAATCACACATTGAACCTTACCTACATTACAATAATATTACTTACATTAATCACATTAATTATTTGGAATAATCACAGGCAACTAATTTAACCTACGTAATCACAGTAGTGTTTCAAGCAACTGTAATAATTAGAATATTGTTATTATTTTTACATAATTATAAAACATCAAAGATCACTCGCTAAAACGTAAGTAAGGGTGTGTACGAATATTGAATCTACTGTACTGTTGTTAATTTTCAAGGCCAAATCATCGTAACATAGCCATTGCTCATGGCTAAGCGTATGGCACTTATAATGGCCCAGATTCCCCATTGAATTCCCTACATATTCAATAGCACCAACGACTTCATAAAGAACGTCGGTCACGACCCATACATGCTATGACCTGACTATAAAGTATCGCGACCTTTGATGGCATTTGGTTTAATTGGTTCACCTATTTATAATAATCAATATTAAATTGAAAATATATTTTTAGAAAGCGGAAGAAAATAGATTTTTGCATTTATTTGTTCTTAGGGAGATTAGAATTTGACAAGTCGGAAACGCGACAGCCATACTGCAATTATGCTAATCATTGTTAGTTACGCGTTTTGTATCACCCACAGTCCCTGTGGGTGATACAAAACGATAAGTGATAAGTGATACAATCCCTTCTTCTGTGCGAAGAATATCAAACATTGACAGTTTTGCTTGATGAAAATAATTATTTCAGACTTATTAATATTATAGGTATATAATAATAAAGGTCCGTAATACGGAACGGAGTAACGCGGGAGTAGCTTTGACAGCTGCCGGGATGTCAATTGGGTGTCAATATGTCATACGTTTCGTTCCATATGTTAGAAGCATTAAATGTATTTGAGAATTTGGCCTAGTAATTGATGTAACTGTTATTACCCATGAAATAACAATATTCTAAGAATAAAAACGACAATAAACGTAATCTTAAATAAAAATCTGATTAAAAAAATCTTAAATGCTTGAATGCTGGTGCTAAAACGAAACGTGTACCCCGTATAGGACAGAACGTATTCAGGTGCGTTTAAAACTAATAAAAATGTCGTACGGAAGAAAGGTTTTTTTTAATATTCTTATTTATTTTATTCCGGGTTTTAATAAATAATTGAATACATGTAAATTAATGCTCACTTAGCTGACTATTTTTTGACGTATAACTCGTTACGGGTCTCATCCGAATTTGGTCAGGTCAATTATGGCCATTGTTCTTTGGTTTTTAATATTAATAGTGACCGGAATATTACACAAAACCATTGCGTCTGTTCCATTTATTATATATTTTGTAATTTATAGCTTGAAATGACAGTTCCATCGCAATCATTTTTACAAATTTGAGAAGTAGTTTCGATAGCAAGTGACTCTTCTAATGCAAAAATGCCAAACATGTTGATTACGTTAATATTCAAAGGTATAAAAGGTCTTATCATTTTTACACAATATTGGCATTCTTCTTTTGTGCAAGCTTTTTTAAACTGAGCACTGTAAAGTAAGTTGGCAAACATTTCTTCAAACAAATTAGCAACATTGCATTCACAATCTGTTATTTTCTTTACATGCGATGGCCGGTCAAAATATTCGTGACAATTGTAATTTCTCATTTCATATACCGTGACTTTGTCAACTTTTTCGTTTAACATGAGATTTAGATAGTCCCGAAGTTCTTTCGAAGGTCTTTTGGCTCAATTTCCATTTTGAAATTAGAAAACGACTTTAAGCCAATTGCAATCAAAAACATTATTGCAACAAAACCGCATGTGTTAACCACAGATGAATTTTGGACCTAACATGGTCCCCATTTTTTATAAATTTTATATCGTTATGTGGTTTTACATCAACGGCCTCGTCTGCTTGACCTCTCCAATTTTCTACAAATGTTGGTTTATAGCTAAATATTGAATCTTGAACAAATTGTCGTTTTGGTTTTTGTTGTTTTTTACTTGTGCGTTTTTTCGACCTGCGATTTGTTCTTTTTACTGTTGGGTTCTACATGAAATTGACTCGATGCAATATTTAGCTCTCCTTTTAAGTAATTAATATGTCTTTGCAAGAAAACGTCAACTCTGTATTTTGTTATTTTAGATTTCAGCAGCAAGTCGTCGTTTCAGCCGATAGACGTCCACTGCTGGACATAGGCCTCCCCCAATTTGGGGGGGGGGGGGTTTGCCATAATCGCCACGCTTGGCAGGCGGGTTGGCGATCGCAGTATGGTATGATGGTGGAATAAATAGAGAACGCTGCTGCCCATTCTCCGGTAAGACCCTTAGTCGCCTTTTACGACACCCACGGGAAGTAAGGGGTGGTGCAATTCTTTAAGTCCGGCACCACACAGACAGTAGCAAGTCTCATAATTTCATTAATATAGGTATAGAATATATGTACTGTCTTACCTAATTTATGGAACCATGGTCACCCCATCAGTTGTATGTTAGGATATTTTTGATCCAATTTATCTTTTAGAGTACTAATACACCATAATCGCAATTTATTTGGAACGAATGTACTCCTATACATAATTCAGGTAGTCGAATTTTGTAAACAAACATGTCATATTTAAAAAGATATAGGCAACTATAGAGGGCCGTGCTGAATAAACTCAAATTCGTTTATTTTTTTAATTTAGCAAGTTGTATAAGAAACCAATGCGGTACATATGTTACTTGCCAAACATGAATTACTTTTTAATAGTTTTTGGCTAAGGTTGTTTTGTCTTTTTTAGATATTTTCTTATTTCTTTTTTTTTCATCACGGCCCCCTATCCACATCTATATATTATTTGTTATTACGAATTCACAATATCTGTTACGGTACATAGAACGTGCTATTAAAGTACATTCCTTGAGTTTATGAAACTTTTTAATACGCTATATATTTTTCAAGTTACACGGGGGCCGTGCTGAAAACGTTTGGCTGGCACGGCCCCCTTTTTTTGCATATTTCTTTAAAAGTACAGAGGTACATTGAAAAAGAAACCGGTACATATACTCCTAGAGGCGAGTACATTGCATTGGTGCACACCTAAATCGCAAATTCTGGGGGGCCGTGCGGGGCAAACGTACATAATTATTCGACACGTCTTCACGAAGCGTTCGCCGTGCAAACGAAACCCAGCTCAAAAACTATATTTGATTGGAAATCATAAACAAGAACGTTTACATTTTGCGATAAGATACAGCGATGATAGATACAGTGATGGGAAGGATGGAATGAGAGATCTGATGAACAGTTGAAGTTGCATTCATGGAAATATGCAGATATTATTATGTTTAAATAATAGAGGATCCCTGCGCCAGGGTTTACTTGATAGCATTGATAATAATGGGGGTTTTTCGAAGTATTAAGTTATAAATTACAAATTGATTTTAGTAATATTAAAATAATATTGTGTCATATCCGTAATAAGGATTATTTTGAGGTTTAGTTTCAATCTTCTTTTCATAATGAAAATGAATACTTAAGCTATAACCTCAATAAGTCCTAATAAGTACGATTTGTTAACTTTGATGTTTGAGATAGTGCACTGATAGTATAAAAAAAGTAGTACCACAGTAATTTAATTGTATTGTGATATATGTATTGTGAAGGATTCCGCACTTTTTTTTATTTACGTGCGTAGATTTGCTAGTCGTGGTTTGTTGGAGTGACGGTAGTAATTATAGCACAATATTATTATATTACTAAGATACAATATTTAAAGTCTAATGATCGTAGTTCACTGATTACCTGCTTTACTTCAATTAATTGTTCTTTATGAGAAAATAAACTGTTTTAACTAAAAATGTATTTCTAAAATTATAACGAATAAACATTTTTAAATCACTTCAGTATACCTAAAACATTTTATTTTTATTTTTAATCCCATATAACTTAAGCTTATCAATATAATAATAAAAATATTATAATTATTACATTATTATTCTCGTTTATTAATCTATCGAATAATAAAAAAAACGAGACAGATAATTGTTGAAAAAAAAAAAGTCTCATCACGAGATTTGAACCCAGACCTCTGCGTTTTCTAATCCAATACGTAAAGTCACTAGCTATATGTGCTCGCTGTGATGAAGTCAATTTAGCAATCCTATGAACCCACCAAGGTCATATGATTACGTACCCTGTATGTAAAAGCGGCGATATATTTTTGTTTCGTTCGATCACTTACACACACAGATGTAGGTACGGGCCTGTGGCGCGCCGGCGCGCGGTGGTCTTCACAGCAAAAACGCTCTTATCGCGCTTAAGGAGTTCTGTTGCATACTGTACCTACATATCTCGTTTGGTCCAGCCATCCTGACGGTAACAGATTGTCTACAAAAACTTTTGCTGACACAAAATAATCAGGCGCAGGAAAATTTTAATAACGTTAAAATAAATAAAACCACTGATTAATAATGATATTTTTCAACACGTACACAATAAACACTATTCGTACAACAGTTTTTATTAAAAAACAGTGGCGTTTATCTTTCCTGAGTATACCTACTACTTTGTGGCTCTGCCACAATCAATGTTAATTTTATCATTATCTAATGCACGTACAGCGATAACGGTAGGACGTACATTAGGTACGTTTGACGTACCTACATCCATTTTAAGATATAATTGATTGGTTTCTGAAATGGTGGTTCTGCGGCAGAGCATGACACAAGTTTTGAAGCTGTGTTAAAAAGCCATCTAATTATCAGACCTTTAAATTGTGTCTGGGGGATGTTTGGCCGCTAGGATTGGTCTGGTTGCTTACAAATAGTATTGGAATAGTTTCCTGAGATATGATGAGTAGGTATCATATACTGGCTGACTTTAATTACCCGTGGTCGCATGCCTCCATAACATGACCCATATGGTCGCCTATGGTCACCTAAAATTATAATGACATGCGACCACAGCTTAACCGTGACTGTTAGGTAATGTTGATCATAGACTGTAGGTACTACGCTAGGCCAGCTCAAAGCCAAAATGTTACCACCGACGCGCGGTCCACTGTACCTACCAAATTACGTTGGTGAATATGAATTTTAGCATAATTATGATTGTAGCTTATACATACATATATTTCTGCACCCAATAATGCAGGTATTTAAATTGTTTCTCAGCCTTAAATATAACCAGACTGAAGGGGTGGTGCTTGATCGCGGAATCGGTCCCGTTTCACACTGGAAATGGCATACATTAAACGATCCGCCAGTCCTACAGCAAGTCATGATAGATACCCAAATGGCACACAAGGATCCTTATATTCTTAAACTTGGATCAGCAGCAGATAAGGCAACTCGACCAGATAATGAAGAAATGTTAGCCATAGAATTTGATAACTTCATCAAAGAGAAAAGCAAGAAGTTATCCCAAAAATTTAAACCCTTTCAGATCAAGATGAAAGCTTTGAAGATTAACGAACATTTCTCTCTGAAAGTATTAGACCAAGCTACAGTATATCTCATTTTTAGAGATGGTTCAACTAACCTTAAGCTTAATATCGGTATGATACTAGACCACCAAGAAATCGTGGATACCGACACTGCTGAAGTGGGCGAAGTTTCGAACAGTTTAGAGCGGTTCCCAGCTCGCACCGATAGCCTGGCGGGCTTACAGCGCAGTGTGGCTCACGCACGGCGCTACGAGAGACAGCAAATTGAGCGAGAGCGACGACTGCGGCCCGCGGAGCCCTGTGCTAGTGCTGATCAGCTGACTGCTGCCGCCTCCCCGCCTTTGCGACTTCCTTTTAGAACAGTACCCACGGCATCATCTACTAGTACTGGATATTGTAGTAGAAAACCTAGAAACAATTTGTATTACAATACCCGTCTTCTTTAAATAATGTACTTGGAGTTGTTAACAATTTTTTTATCGTATATTTTGTTATTTATTTAGGTTTAAAAAAATAATTATTGTTAGCCTTAACATAAATATTTCTATTTTTTTTTTGTATACTATTACATTTTTATTCTGATATTATAATTAATATTTAGTCAGTATTTAAAGGCATTTTGATTTCTTTTGTAGCGGCGCACGGTCTTAGGGGTAGCCTTGCGATCGCCGATGCTAAAAGTAGCTTGTCTGGTCCACAGCAGACAAGCTACTTTTAGCATCGGCGACCGGCGATTTAGCAGCTTTTTAGAAGCTAGCTGCACTGCTGCTTGCTTTATTGATAAAGCGAAAATATCAATCGCTCCGAAGACGGTATTGGTTACATCCAATAACTAGTTCACGTCTTACTTTTGGAGAGCGTCATTCATTATTGTGTCATACTTTCTAGCGGTGACATGACTTTGTACGAACTTCAGTCTAATTTATAAAATATGTACGACAAATGGTCTAGGTCAGAATGACGGGTGTACTGTCGCAGAAATGAATATGTTGTATATGAAAGGAATGTACCTGCAATGTACCTGAATGTACCTTTAATGAAATTTAATGTACCTCAAAGAAACAAGAACAATTATAATAATAAAGTGAGCCGCAGTCCTGACAGTCAGAATGACGGGTGAATACTGATAATGAATGTAATAGTTCGTCTTTTATTGTGACACACCGACCTATCTAGGTATCCAACACAAGAAGTGTCCAACAACAATAAAATTCGTTCCTTTATTTATTCCGTTTCTTTCGAATTGCATGAAATTGATATGTCTGTTTTTCTGTGTGTAATAGAAGGGTTTTAATTAACATGGAATCTTCACGACGGTACAGCATATTTTACTCCAGAAGGATGTTGTGTTAAAGCAGTTTTTCGCCCGTGGTCCCTTCTCGTAGTCCCTGGAGGGACCACGGAGCTTTTTTTCTTCGTGGTCCCTATAATACTGGAAAATTCCGTGGTCCCTTCTTGTATTCCCTGGAATCCACGGAGCTTTTTTCTTCGTGTTCCCTAAAAGATATCTAGGTACCTACACAATACTGCTGAATTCAATTTATACCTAGGTAAGTCAGATAAAAATTCTTTGGTAGGCATTTTGTTGGTACAGATACCAGCACATCAAGCTACCCGAAACTGTCAAAGGAGATGGCATTTTTTGGCATTACTAATTTTGGAAAGCTACAGAATTCAAAGCTATTTAAAAAAAAAAGCGCTTATTTTTATGTACTGATAGCCAGATTAACTTTATTATTGACAATGGGGATAAAATCTTGATAAATATGAGTAGCTAACTTGATTTGATCGAACACAGAGCGGCCGGATACAAGGTTTTTTATTATTTTTTGACTGACTTCAAAAAAAGGAGGTTTTACACCGCATTATATTGTAGTCTTTGTTTCAACCTCCTTACCCTAAATATGAACACCCACTAAAACCCATAAACATGACTCTTTAGAAGATGACATTTCACGTCATGTTATTTATTTTACTTCGACAATTTCACAAGTCACATTAATAGATAAAAATACTAAATGTACAAGTCACAATCGCTCGCTCGCTACTGTTTTGTGCTGGTGTAAATGTTTTGTGCTCCCAAAGTTTTACGTGGATCTTTTCAACGACCTGGCTTGCTTTTGGATTTCGAAGACTCCTACGTTTCTGAACAACCGTTGCGAGACTTGGGCCTATATGTGTTTGTGTGTTTAACATTACGAGTCAACGTGATGTCAACCACGGACCGCTGCCTAAACTATAACTATACTATCTACCTTCTTGTACCGTTGGGCACCGACAGGTTCCAGTAATCACCAATTACGAACTGATTCGGACAGAGAACGAGGCGTATATAAAGTGATTCGAGAATGGAATGGTACTTGGCATGGGCACGGCATCAAGATAGCCTGTCTCCCCCTGCACCTTTCTTAGATAATATATTGCTAATATATGACGAATAAAATATTATGATTAAATACCTACCTACTGGTTTTTTATTGTACCTACAATAATCCTGTCATCCTTAGGTAATTACCATTAAGAATATGATATGCTTAGATTCCGATAAGTGAGTCTTTAAAGTCTCCTGAGTTTTCTGTGACTACCTACTATGTTTAATTAAAACTGACAGAGTACACTTAGGCTGCGTTTCCACCAGAGATGAGCGATAATGCGTAGGTTAAAACTAACCAATAACAACGCTAACTTAGTTCAAGCTATGAAAATGAAGCGATGTTATTGGTTTGTTTCACACACATCCCTCGCTACGCATCCTCGCACATTTCTGGTGGAAACGCAGCCTTAACCTTTTGAACGCCAATGTCGGCTATAGCCGACATGAGCAAGCGTGCCCTGTGCGCCAACGACGGCTATACTCGACAAAAAACAGGTCGCAGAAAAATACAAAATAAACCTATTAAATCATTACTTTTATGTATTTTATTGATACACCTTGAAATTAAGATTTTCGGGCTTGGCGTACAGGGCATAGGAATACCGATATGGCGTGGCGGTGAAAAGGACTGCCATTAGGTCTATATAATAATATGATCAGTGAGTAAATCTTTGAATTAAACAAACTTCAACAACTAGTTATCATTTTTCAAGTCATTACAAAGCATAATATGTTATGCATACAATAAACATTTATGCGTTAAAATAGTAATAGAGGTAAAATAACCTAAAATGAATGCACTTAACCTCACTTTTACAAAGATTAAGATTTCTCTTGAACCCCATTGTTATTATTATATTGGAAGCACCCTGTCAGCCTTTAAATTAAACAATTACAATATTAACTAGAAAGAATATAATTTTCATTTCCTATGACATCTTTCTAAAATGACAATCTACAAGAAGTTGAAGCACACTTCTATTTAATATATGTCACAGACAATTTTATCTATAACACTCCCCCTCACGAAGATGACCTCTCGGTCTGAGTGACTCCTACTCCCATCATTTTTAATAACTTTAACAACCTTGGTTGTGGCAGCGCCTTTGTTAAAATATCTGCCTCCATATTTTCTGTGTCCTTATAACGAATTGTCACTAATTTCTTTTCGATACATTCTCTTATAAAATGTTCTTTTATGTTAATGTGTTTTGACCTTTTTCCGGTAATCATATTGTTTGCTAATTTTTGTGCAGCCATATTATCATTGTAAATCAGGACTGTTTGTTGTGGCACTCCAATGTCTTCTAGCAGGTGTCTCAAATGCAAAGCTTCCTTCGTTGCTTCTGTCATTGCCATGTATTCGGCTTCAGCCGTTGACAATGCAACCACTCTCTGTTTCTTTGTCTCGTAACTAACTAGACCACCACCATACTTAAAAATATAACCGGTATATGATCGGCGATCGATAGTGCATGCCGCCCAGTCTGCGTCGGCCATACCCGTAAGAACCGTTGACGTTCCTGCTTTCTTGTATCGTATACATATGTTTTTCGTTCCTTTTAGGTAACGTATGACTCTTTTTGCTGCTTGCCAGTGACTTTGGCCATAACAGTTGTTGTACTGGCTTAAATAACTTACTGCAAACATTATGTCTGGTCTTGTTGCGACAGCTAGGTACATTAATGAACCAATCAATTTTTGATATGGAAAGTTGTCCTTCTCATCATTCTCATTTTTCTCTAACTTCAGAGCTGGCTCCATGGGCGTAGACACGGGTTTACATTCTCCCATGTTAAATTTTTCTATCAAATTATCAATATATGTTTCTTGGGATAGCGTAATCTCTCCCCCTACATGGGTGAATCGTATGCCCAAGCAGTGATGAAGAGGACCCATATCTCTCAATTCAAACGCTTTTTCCAACTTGGATTTGACTTCCTTGTATATTTTTTCTGATTTGTATGCCAGAATCAAATCGTCGACATAGATGTTGACAAACAGTTTTTCGCCTCCTTTTTCAAATATATACAAACAAGGATCCGCTGTAGCATTTCTAAAACCAATTTCCAATAATTTTCTATGTAATTTTAAATACCATTGCCTTCCTGCCTGTTTTAATCCGTATATAGCTTTATTTAGTTGACATATTCCATTATTTTTATATTTATTTATATCTATTAGCATTTCTCTTGCTTTTCTCAACAACTCTTTGTCTTTTCCGTGTGATATAATCAATCTTAAATATTTATCAAGATTTTTTGGCTTCTTCATATAAATTTTTTCGTCTATATCACCGTTTAAAAATGCTGTACAGACATCCAGCTGACTTAGTTTCATATTATTTTCTATCGCATATGCAATCAATAGTCTTATTGTACTCATTTTTGCTACTGGTGCAAATGTTTCAGTGTAGTCAATTCCTTCTCTCTGGTTGAACCCACGAGCTACTAGTCGTGCCTTTCGTCTGTCTATTTCTCCAAGTGCATTGTATTTATATTTTAGAATCAGTTTATTATCTATCAAATTTTTACTTTCATCCTTGTGTACAATTTTCCAAGTATTATTTTTTAGGTGAGATTCAATTTCACTTATTATTGCATCTTCCCATTCATCACTATTCTCATCTATATCACAGAGGAATAATTGTTCAGCATCCATCTCATAGTCCTTCTGCCAAACTGGTGGTTTTCTCTGTCGCTTTTCATTACTTGAAGTAGTCGCTTCAATTTTATTATCTGTACACATTTCTTGCCTGTCTTCATTGTCTATTTCGTCTGTTTCTGTAGTTGCATCAACAAATATATCATTACCGTCTAGTTCTATATCTGATCCATTAATTTCATGTCTATTTGAGTCATCATTTTCTTCTTCTGGAAAAAGTACAACTTCTATTTCTTTTTTATCAACTACATCTCCTTTTTGATCTTCTTTTGTCTCATTTTCGTAGAACATTTTATCCAGTACTTTGACATCTCTACTTATTATTATCTTGTCTGTTTTCGGATTAAAGATACGGAACGCTTTGTGATTTTCCGAATAACCTACAAATATACCAGCAGTCGATCTGGCTTCAAATTTTCCGTTTCGTTTTCCCTTTTTTAGAACAAACGCCTTAGTCCCGAAAATGTGGAAATGCCTTACAGATGGAACTCTGTTCACCCACTTTTCAAATGGAGTCTCATTATTAATACTGTTGCAAGGACTACGGTTTGCCAAGTAGTTAGCTGTATTAATGGCTTCGGCCCAAAAAACTTCTTCCATATTAGCGTCAATTAACATGCATCAAGCAATGTTCTATTTTTTCTCTCTGCCAACCCATTTTGTTCTGGTGTATATGGTGCAGATAGCCTTCTTTTGATGCCATTGTCTTTTAAGTATTTGTCGAATTCACGGTTTATGTATTCCGTCCCGTTGTCACTTTGTAAACAAATTATCTTTTGTTTGGTAAACCTTTCTGCCTCATTTTTAAATTCTTTAAATTTTGATAGAGCTTCATTCTTAGTTTTCATTGTATATACTCTTGTATATCTTGAATAATCATCAGTAAATGTGATGAAATATTTGGAACCTGCTTTCGATAGTTGTCTCATGGGACCACATACATCTGTATACACTATTTGTAATTTTTCATTCGTTCTTTCTTCATTTTTGGGTGTAGTAAATGGTAATTTTGTTGCTTTGCCTTTAGCACACACTTCACAATCTTTAACTGTATCATTTTTATTAAATTCCAATCCTTCCATGTTCTTTTTATCTAGAGCTATTCGCATTTGCCCCTCATTGAGATGAGCTAGTTTTCTATGCCATTGCTGCATTTTATTTGCTTCGCAGAGTCTAGCTTTTTCTTGTAAGCTTTCTTTAACGTAATACAAACCGTCTTCATTTCTTTCTGCTCTTAATAGTATTTGACCATTATACTTTACTGTTGCGTTTTTCTGTTTAAATAAAACTGTTGCACCTTTGTCTGTAATTTTTCCTACTGACAGTAGGTTTGTAGTTAGTGATGGTACATATAAAGCTTCGGTCAGTTGCAGATCAGGTCTTTCCTTGATGTTAAGTTTCGCTGAACCACGGCCTTCAATTTGTGCTGTACAGTTCTCTGATGCTAACTTTAACGATTTGCTCTCATTCTTATCAATATTTCGGAATCTTTCTAATTCATATGTCATATGTGACGTGCAACCACTGTCAAGACACCACATGTTTTGTTTTTCTTTATTATCATTTGTATTTAGACATGTTTCTTCAGAACAACATATATTTGAAATACTTTTGTTGAATCTTTTTGGGGCTGACTGTACTACTTTTGACCAGCACTCATTGGCTTTATGTCCTTTCTTTTTGCATTTATAACATTCAACAATAAAATTTATATTTCTTCTGCGCTGTCTACTATATAGCGCTTCTTGTTCAGAATTTTGTTCACTTGTACTAGCCATATTTCTTCTTGCTTCAGCTTCCTCGATAATTTTTATCTTTAAGTTTTCAGGACTTGGTAGATCATCCCTGGATTCTATAGCAATTCGAAAGTTTTCAAAAGATTGAGACAAACTATAGAGCATCATGATGCTAAGTAGATCTTTATTAATTTCTATATCCATATCTGCAAGCTTATCGACGATGTCCATAAACTTGTTCAAATGATCCACTATGTTATCGTCTTCTTTCATTTTTCTCAAGATTAATTCCTTCAAAAGACTTGCCTTTCGTGCAGGACCTTTGCTGGAATAAATACCCTCGAGTCTGTCCCAGACATCTTTGCTAGTTTGACAGTTCTTGACTTGTTTTAGTTCGCTCGGTGAGATGATCAGGAATAATTCTGCTAGTGCCAAGACATCTTTTTCTAAATATTTATTTAGTTCGTCACCTTCACTTGTAGGCTTTTTTATTGTCGCAGAGACGTAATTCCATAGGCCCCTTTTTAATAGAAGGGCTTTTGCGTGTATTCGCCATGTGTCATAATTTTCCCTTTTCAGTGGTTCAATATTTATGTGACTCATTATTACTCACATTTGTCCTGGGCCCATAACCTATTATATTGGAAGCACCCTGTCAGCCTTTAAATTAAACAATTACAATATTAACTAGAAAGAATATAATTTTCATTTCCTATGACATCTTTCTAAAATGACAATCTACAAGAAGTTGAAGCACACTTCTATTTAATATATGTCACAGACAATTTTATCTATAACAGTTATTATTTTTTATTTATTTTTTTAACAAAAGCACTTAATATTCCCTTTCAAACCATGCCACTTTTATTTTTGTAGTAACTAAAAAAGTTGAATGCCAGCGTTCTATGAACTTCTGCCATTCTCCTTTTCCCAATCAACTTTGAACCTTATGCTTTACCGATAAAGTTAAAAATCTATTAAAGAAATTTGACAAATTTGTAGTAGCTTGATGTGCTTGGCGTCTGTACAATACTTGATAAAAAATTAAAATTAATTAATTAAGCTTTATTTTTTTTTTTTTTTTGAGTGTAATAATAAAGATTACAACTTAATTTATGTTTCTATAGAGACTAAAAAGAACAAAAAAATATGTACGTTGGGCGGCATCAATTGGGTACCCCAGTTGTATTAAAATTTTCGTACAACTGGGGTACCCAATTGATGCAGCCCACTGTACCTAACTCAGTAGGTACCTACTTAAAAAAATGTACTCAAAAATGTCAATGACTGCATTTCAAAAAGATATTTGAAATGCAGTACTATTTAATTTGGCAGTATATATTTCTTGAAGGAACCACGGGCAAAAAAATACTCGTGGTCCCTTCCAGGGACTAAGGGACCGGGACCACGGGCGACAAAGGGTTAAAGCAAGCCTCGTATCCACTAGGCAACATTTGGCGCGCGACATGTTGCACAACATGTCGCTCAACAGGTTGAAAGTTAGCGCGGAACTTTTGTTTAGCAACGTTGTCTGTCTATGCTTGATCAGTCGTCGACAACATGTTGCCAGAGGAACTAGTGTTGATTTCAGCAGCAATGGTTATAATTTTATCGAAAAATGCATCAAAAAGACACAAAGAAAATGTATTCAGTGATCTCCGTGTGGTTGATGGATCTTTTACGAATATTACCCGAATGAGCACTCGTTCGTTACACCACACGGACATTTCTGCGCGTCACGTCTCCACTCAACAACATTTGATGCTCAACTGCATGTTGCACGGAAATAAACAACAAGTCGCGAGTCATATTGCGCGCCAGCTGGCAACGTCGCGCGCTGTTGTGCAACGGTGCCGAACATGTTGAGCGTCACGTGTTGCGCGTCAATTGTTGCCTAATGGATACGAGGCTTAATAAATTTTCAGTAAGATTCCAACGCAATGTGCGAAGACATTGTTGGCGTTGGCTGTTGTGCACATGTAGTGACCTTGGACATGGTATCAAAATGAGAAATGGAGCGACCTGCATAATTTTAGATGAAATACTATTTACTTCTAAGTCGTCTGACATTGAAATTGATATCCTACATAGTAGTAATAAAAATATTTTGTTAATTATGTGATTTTTGATTTCATGAACCGTTTTAAACTCCTTTAATCCTACTAGGTATTTATTACTGAGCAGTGCACTATTTTACTAAATTATAAAACCGAGGCCGAACTACTCGATACAATAGCTCTTTTAGTGTGCTTTATGTTATGATCGTATTTCTCAGTAGGTATTCATTCCCGTTAGACGAAGTTTAACTATTCTATAATAGGTACCACTGTAATTAGATATCGGAACAAATAAACAAGTAAAATTGTGCATTGAGTGGCGTGGGTCATCCTGCAGCTTCGCCCTCGATGCGGCTGGCTATAAGTCCTGCGGAGGCGCGTTGCCAGTCAGTGGATACAGCATTCGCAACAGGGTCGGTTAGTAATAATCAATAATGTCTCATTTAGAGCTGTATCCATTAACTTAGAGTGGGCTGATCGGCTCCATACTGAACAGGCCTGCGGAAAAACAAAGCGCGAAACCAGTTGTTCGCAGGACTTGAGCAGATGCCCCCCATCTGGTGTATGTTAGGCGACAGAGTAAGTGATTTCTGGGATGCACTTTCTGTTTGACATTTTCGCAGTTTCTCCGGAAGATATGGCACCTATCCAAAGTGATGCCAAGATACTTTGGGTGAGTACTGTAGCCAATGTAGGTGATTGGAACCCCTTGCCATGAGATATTTGGTGTTCGTCCCGCTTTTCTGTTACGAACGTGGAATGCACATGACGGCGTTTTAGAGGAATTTCAGGGCGTTGCTGAGAGGGCGGTGGAAAGGTTGTTTTCAATCTCCTCAAAGTCAGTGGCTTGGCAAGAGGTCGTCTGCGTACAGAAAGAGGGTTGTGTTTGTGGGCATAATGATCAACCGGTGACGGTTGATCATTAGTGTAGATCAAATGTTAAACAGCAGGGGGGCCCAGTACACTGATTGCACTAGGCATTAGGTACTTAATTGCTATGTGTGCTCACTATTATTTTATTTTTAGTGGTAGGTACTAGGTCAAATAAGAAAAATATTGATTCATAAATTCCCTTTATTCTGTTCAAAAGGCCCGTGGCTAAATAATAACAGCCGCACAGGCCGATCGATCAGGTTAAGCTACGCTTGCCGCGGTTGGTCTGTGGATGGGTGACCATCTTTACATACCGTGACCCCTCCGTGCCTCGGAAAGCACGTTAAGCCGTTGGTCCCGGCTGTCAATCGTGGATCTTTGACAGTCGTTACGGGTATAGTCAGAAGCCCGAAAGTCTGACAACCAGTCTTTCCAAGGGGTATCATATTACCCAGTAACTGGGTTGTGGAGGTCAGATAGGCAGTCGGGGTTGGGTCTTATATCGAGTCGCCTGAATCTGAGTTAACTGTAGATATGGGAGGGTTTAGGGGGTTCGTACTAAGCGATAAAATGTATTTTTTGCTGCCGGAGACGCGCCAAAATATTTTAATTATTATTTAAAAAATCTTGGGAAATCTTACAAATGCTTAAGAAGGAACGTAATTTTGATACATTTCGTAGCGATTTCGATACTGCGTTTATCGAAATGCGTGAAAAGAAACCATTTTGCCCGCGTTCCGAATTGAGTCAAAAGCGATTATATCGCGAATCCAACCAAAAATAGTCACAAAATATTTAAAGGACTATTGAGTACTATTGTGAGTATTGTGACGTTGCGCGTTGGTCGGATTCGCATTATAATCGCTTTTGACGCAATTCGGAAAGCGGGGTTTGTTTACATTGACAAATACCTACTTTTGTTTGGCGTTCGTTTTGTCATTCCGTTGCTCTCGAGTTTATGTGAATTTTATATTTTGCTATGATTATTAGCTCCCCGCACGTAACCAAAGCACACAGACTTGTGTTGGTTAGGTTAAGTTAGATAGCGCGAACCGAGCGAGCGAAGCGAGTTGTGTAGGTTAGGTTAGGTTAGAACGGTGACCACTTAGCGCGAGCCGAGCATGTGAGTGAACTTAGCAGATCATTGTCCAGCAGATCAAAAATAAATATGAGTTCTTTTCGCATGCAGCTGAGTTCTACAGTTCCTGATACTTTTTAGAAATAGTTCTGGCGTTTTTACGTTAAAAAAGTCAATTGGAAAAATGATCTGCCAACTTCCCGTAGCAGATCATTTTGCAGCAGATCAAAAATAAATGTGAGTTCTTCTCGCATGCGGCTGAGTTCTACAGTTCCTGATACTTTTTAGAAATAGCTCTGGCGTTTTTACGTTAAAAAAGTCAATTGGCAAAATGATCTGCCAACTTCCCGTAGCAGATCATTTTGCAGCAGATCAAAAATAAATGTGAGTTCTTCTCGCATGCGGCTGAGTTCTACAGTTCCTGATACTTTTCAGGAATAGTTCTGAACTCTAGATTGCAGTTCCTTATGAACCTGTAAAAAACGAAAGAGTTTTAGGTTTCAAGAATTGTTTGAAACGATAAAAATCGTATTTTTCGACTTTTTAACCGTTCTGACATGATCTGCTGGCACTTGGACGTGAGTTCTGGACTCGAATCGAGTTCCTTATTGCAGTTCTGATATGAACCTGTAAAAAACGAAAGAGTTCTATACTTTCACAATAATCTGAATCGATGAAAATGTTATTTTTCGACTTTTTCTTTTTGACATGATCTGCTGGCACTGGAACGTGAGTTCTGGACTCGAATCGAGTTCCTTATTGCAGTTCTGATATGAACCTGTAAAACACGAAAGAGTTCTAGCTTTCAGGATTGTTTGAAACGATAAAAATAGTATTTTTCGATATTTTTAACTTTCTAACATGATCTGCTGGCACTGGAACGTGAGTTCTGGACTCGAAGCGAGTTCCTTATTGCAGTTCTAATACGAATCTGTGAAAAACGAAAGAGTTCTAGCCTTTCGTAATAATCTGAATCGATGAAAATGGTATTTTTCGACTTTTTCTTTTTGTCATGATCTGCTGGCACTCAAACGTGAGTTCTGGAGTCGAATCGAGTTCTAGATTGCAGTTCTGATATGAACCTGTAAAACACGAAAGAGTTCTAGCTTTCAGGATTGTTTGAAACGATAAAAATAGTATTTTTCGATTTTTTTTACTTTCTGACATGATCTGGCGGCACTGGAACGTGAGTTCTGGACTCCAATCGAGTTCCTTATTGCAGTTCTAGTACGAATGTGTGAAAAACGAAAGAGTTCTAGCCTTTCACAATAATCTGAATCGATGAAAATGTTATTTTGCGACTTTTTCTTTTTGACATGATCTGCTGGCACTGGAACGTGAGTTCTGGACTCGAATCAAGTTCCTTATTGCAGTTCTGATATGAACCTGTAAAACACGAAAGAGTTCTAGCTTTCAGGATTGTTTGAAACGATAAAAATAGTATTTTTCGATTTTTTTTACTTTCTGACATGATCTGGCGGCACTGGAACGTGAGTTCTGGACTCCAATCGAGTTCCTTATTGCAGTTCTAGTACGAATGTGTGAAAAACGAAAGAGTTCTAGCCTTTCACAATAATCTGAATCGATGAAAATGTTATTTTGCGACTTTTTCTTTTTGACATGATCTGCTGGCACTGGAACGTGAGTTCTGGGGGCCTAAAAAGGCCACTTTGGGAGAATCATAAAAGGAATTCATTATGAATGATATTAAAAGTCGTAAAATGGTCACAATCTGACAATTCATAATATTGTTTGTGTACAATTCGTAACACGCAATTCATCTATTTGACAATTTTGTATGGAGATTCGTAAAATGGTCCACAAAATAGGAATTGCTTTAATGTCAAATAATGGAATCGTAAGAAGTTAGTCAAAAGCAACATTTCACAAATCGGATTGGAGGCTTTGTGAAGAAATAATGTTATAATAGCAGATTTAGCCCTATATGAAAACTTTCTGGAGCACGCGCGGGTTACGACGACCCTTCTAGATCGCCGACAAAATGCCGCTCTTCGGAAAATGGACATAGCGTTCGAAATGCCGGATCTCGAATTTGTTGGCATAGACAGGCTAAATAAGTGTGTGTCGTGACCTCATCTATGAGCTGGAGCCGTAAATATGTACTTACCCGCCGCGATGGCATAAGTACCTACTATCCCCAAGGCAAGTAAAAGCATTGTTTTGTGATAAAAGTAAGTAGGGTGTTTTTCAACACTTTTAACTAAGTAGTTCCAGATAGACACTATCATCTATTATTATAGAGGTTCAGGGACTTACCCTGTACGCCCTCCGTGAAATGCATACAATCTTCTATTCACATTTTAGGTGTACAATAGGTACATCTCTGCCTAACCCTTCAGGGATATATATGTGTGATATTGTTATAGTATCATACTTTACTTCAATTTAATTAAGTAGTACATATAAGAGGACCCGTAGAAGAGTATACCATATTATACATTTTACTAAAATAAAACAATAGTGATATGAAAAATATTTTATTAAATTATTAACAATTCTCATCTTAAATTATTAAAAAACTAATACAAACATTAATTAGGTTTTTTTTCATTCATTCAGGTTTTCGACTCTGATTAGTGTCGATTCTAGCTGCGGAGGGCAAACTATGTGTCCTTTTTATGGAATCACCATCCACTTAAGACCCACTTGGAACAACTCCGCCAGGCTGAAAAGGAAAATTTGTGGATTTTAGTAAGTCAAATCATCATCATCATCTGTCTAGCCTTCTCTCAACTATGTACTATGTTGGGGTTTGCTTCCAGTCTAACCGGATGCAGCTGAATACCAGTATTTTACATGGAGCGACTGCCTATCTGAACTCTACAACCCAGTTACTGGGTAATACAATACCACTTGGTAAGACTGGTTGTCAGACTTTACGGCTTCTGACTACCCCGTCATTGTTTAATTTGAGTACTATTATAATAATAAAATAATTATGTTTCAGGTGACGCAGGCTATCCCTTAAAATCAACATTGAAGACACCACAAGTGGACACAGAGCCCGATACCTTTTTCCCTTTATGCAAAGTTTTTGTGTTATTTAAATGTTAAAATATAGTACTTATGTTTTCCTTTTTTATTTCTTTATAATTTTAATAGATGAATGACTTAATTTTTTTATTGCATGTACAAAATATTCATACTTTACCTCTATGGGATACCAATAAAAAATAGTCTTTCGACTGCACCAGCAAGCTGTACTATTACTTTACTATATCAGCTGTAGCATGTTGCATCTCCACCAGAGGTAAAACTCTCCGAGCTTCATCTAGTGCAGCCAGAGGACGACCTAAAAAACGTAATAAAAATACCATAATATAATCATTATCAATAGTCATCATGTCTTAGTCGCAATATGAATAGCTGTAGGGTTAGAAAAATCCACTCACTGCGGTATCTTGCTTGCCGAGTTCGACGAGGCAGAGGCACTGTTGTAGCATCAGCAGGGCTAGGGTTTGGTGCTGACGCACGAGTCTGGACAAAACACGGGGCTGCAGTAATCTCGAAAAAGGGCTCAACACCGACAGCGCTTCCACTTTGACTGTAGAAAATCGAGCAGATTGTTCCATTGTACCTATCTCAGACACTAGCTGCACGTCTTTCCATTCCTACAAAAAATTACGTACATTTGAATACATTTGCACAGAATTTTATTTAAGTAATGATTTAAGTCAAACAATTATACACTTACTTTGTATTAAAAACGATCTTACTCGCACGAAATACTAGTTTTAAACTACACACATTATGATTGTTTATGTTGATGTTGATGTTTGATTCAGTTTGACGTTGAGGCGGGAGAAACGAAGGGTGCGTTCCGAGTTGGGATGTAATCCATTTGAGCGGGCTTAAAAACTAAAGACTAACAAGTCGCTCTAAATCGTAGCGATGCGATTAAACTCACCTAAATCGTAAACAATTTAGAAATTAGTGCGGTCGGGACATTCCAATTGCACTAAATCGGAATCTAACTGTTCTAACTTCAATTACATCTTTCGGTTTCCTACAAATACCTAGTGTACTTAACGCTTAATTCGGAATGCGGCCTAAAAATACGCGTTGCCAGTTTATTGTTTCTAACTTCCCTTTTCAGGGCTTATCTGCGGACTTTTTAACAGTTATGAGTATATTATAACGTAATAACATTTAAACTGTAGAAATAAAAAATAAAAAACTAATTTGATCAATAAAAACTGTAAACGAAACTTTACCGATAAAATTACGGTCTTTATTTTTTTCATGCGGTAATATTTACACCAAATATGATTCTGTTTGAAATTGAATTCTATAGGATTCAGCTATTATGTGTCACCATTTTACGAAAAATAGAGGAATTGCTACTGATCTACTGGGAATTCAGGAAATTACTCGTTTTTTGAGGAATTGCTTGAAGTGGCCTTTTTAGGCCCCCTGGACTCGAATCGAGTTCCTTATTGCAGTTCTGATATGAACCTGTAAAACACGAAAGAGTTCTAGCTTTCAGGATTGTTTGAAACGATAAAAATAGTATTTTTCGATATTTTTAACTTTCTAACATGATCTGCTGGCACTGGAACGTGAGTTCTGGACTCGAATCGAGTTCCTTATTGCAGTTCTAATACGAATCTGCACGCGTAGCATGAGCACCGGTTTGTCGACAGAAGAGTAGACAAAGATGACGTTCCGTGTAGACAGTACGACGGCAAAGTAGAAAGAGTCAACTGCACTTTTTACGAAATTCACTGTTTTACTTAATTTGACTCAGAATTCTTTGTTTTGTTATACAATTTTTTTTGTTATTGATTCTTAATTTTTACTGATATTAAGTCACATTATAAGGAGGGGTCCGTGGCCAAATAATAACAGCCGCACAAGTTGATTGATCGGGTTAAGCTACGCTTGCCGCGGTTGGTCCGTGGATGGGTGACCATCTTTACATACCGAGACCCCTCCGTGCCTCGGAAAGCACGTTAAGCCATTGGTCCCGGCTGTCATTCGTGGATCTTTGACAGTGGAATTTTGGGAGTTTTTTTTTTTTTTTTGTGGGATTTTGTAGATAACCGTATATACTTTGTTGCCGTCGAGTAGAAAGTTTTCTACTGTCTTTAGCGATTACAAAATCCCTTAGACAACTGACAGTTGTCAGTGTGATTTTGACATTTGGGATAGAAAACTTTCTTCTGAAATAGTCTACATAAAAAAGGACCTAGACAAAGATCGTTAGAAACTAAAGACAAAATGACAGATAGTAGAAAGATTTCTAGGCGGTATGTCAAAAATGAAGAAAAGAAATGTCACTTTGTATAGAAAGCAATGTGTCTTCTCTTTGTAGAGATAGAAGTGTTCATGCTACGCGTGCTGTGAAAAACGAAAGAGTTCTAGCCTTTCGTAATAATCTGAATCGATGAAAATGGTATTTTTCGACTTTTTCTTTTTGTCATGATCTGCTGGCACTCAAACGTGAGTTCTGGACTCGAATCGAGTTCTAGATTGCAGTTCTGATATGAACCTGTAAAACACGAAAGAGTTCTAGCTTTCAGGATTGTTTGAAACGATAAAAATAGTATTTTTCGATTTTTTTTACTTTCTGACATGATCTGGCGGCACCGGAACGTGAGTTCTGGACTCCAATCGAGTTCCTTATTGCAGTTCTAGTACGAATGTGTGAAAAACGAAAGAGTTCTAGCCTTTCACAATAATCTGAATCGATGAAAATTGTATTTTTCGACTTTTTCTTTTTGACATGATATGCTGGCACTCGAACGTGAGTTCTGGACTCGAATCGAGTTCTAGATTGCAGTTCTGATATGAACCTGTAAAACACGAAAGAGATCTAACTTTCAGGATTGTTTGAAACGATAAAAATAGTATTTTACGATTTTTTAAACTTTCTGACATGATCTGCTGGCACTGGAACATGAGTTCTGGACTCGAATCGTGTTCCATATTGCAGTTCTAATACGAATCTGTGAAAAACGAAAGAGTTCTAGTCTTTCACAATAATCTGAATCGGTGAAAATGTAATTTTTTGACTTTTTCTTTTTGACATGATCTGCTGGCACTAAACCGTGAGTTCTGGACTCAAATCGTGTTCTAGATTGCAGTTGTTGCAAAGTTGGAAGCAGGCGGGGCCCATTTGAGTTTGAAAATATAATAAAAGAATGGTAGCAGATCATGTCAGAAAGACAAAAAAAACGTAAAATACAATTTTTTTCGTTTCAAACAATCCTGAAAGCTAGAACTCTTTCGTGTTTTACAGGTTCATATCAGAACTGCAATCTAGAACTCGATTCGAGTCCAGAACTCACGTTCGAGTTCCAGCAGATCATGTCAGAAAGTAAAAAAAATCGAAAAATACTATTTTTATCGTTTCAAACAATCCTGAAAGCTAGAACTCTTTCCTTTTATACAGTTTCATATTAGAACTGCAATCTAGAATTCGATTCGAGTCCAGAACTCACGTTCGACTGCCAGCAGATCATGTCAAAAAGAAAAAGTCGAAAAATACCATTTTCATCAATTCAGATTATTGTGAGAGGCTAGAACTCTTTCGTTTTTCACAAATTCGTACCAGAACTGCAATAAAGAACTCGATTCGAGTTCAGAACTCACATTCCAGTGCCAGCAGATCATGTCAGAAAGTTAAAAAAATCGAAAAATACTATTTTTATCGTTTCAAACAATCCTGAAAGCTAGAACTCTTTCGTGTTTTACAGGTTCATATCAGAACTGCAATAAGGGACTCCATTCGAGTCCAGAACTCACGTTCCAGTGCCAGCAGATCATGTCAGAAAGTTAAAAAAATCGAAAAATACTATTTTTATCGTTTCAAACAATCCTGAAAGCTAGAACTCTTTCGTTTTTTACAGGTTCATATCAGAACTGCAATCTAGAACTCGATTCGAGTCCAGAACTCACGTTCGAGTTCCAGCAGATCATGCCAAAAAGTTAAAAAAAAAAAAAACTATTTTTATCATTTCAAACAATCCTGAAAGCTAGAACTCTTTCGTTTTTTACATGTTCATATCAGAACTGCAATCTAGAACTCGATTTGAGTCCAGAACTCACGTTCAAGTGCCAGCAGATCATGTCAAAAAGAAAAAGTCGAAAAATAACATTTTCACCGATTCAGATTATTGTGAAAGACTAGAACTCTTTCGTTTTTCACAGATTCGTATTAGAACTGCAATATGGAACACGATTCGAGTCCAGAACTCATGTACCAGTGCCAGCAGATCATGTCAGAAAGTTTAAAAAATCGTAAAATACTATTTTTATCGTTTCAAACAATCCTGAAAGTTAGATCTCTTTCGTGTTTTACAGGTTCATATCAGAACTGCAATCTAGAACTCGATTCGAGTCCAGAACTCACGTTCGAGTGCCAGCAGATCATGTCAAAAAGAAAAAGTCGAAAAATACCATTTTCATCGATTCAGATTATTGTGAAAGGCTAGAACTCTTTCGTTTTTCACACATTCGTACTAGAACTGCAATAAGGAACTCGATTGGAGTCCAGAACTCACGTTCCAGTGCCAGCAGATCATGTCAGAAAGTAAAAAAAATTGAAAAATACTATTTTTATCGTTTCAAACTATCCTGAAAGCTATAACTCTTTCCTTTTATACAGGTTCATATCAGAACTGCAATCTAGAACTCGATTCGAGTCCAGAACTCACGTTCGACTGCCAGTAGATCATGTCAAAAAGTAAAAGTCGAAAAATACCATTTTCATCGATTCAGATTATTGTAAAAGGCTAGAACTCTTTCGTTTTTCACAAATTCGTACCAGAAGTGCAATAAAGAACTCGATTCGAGTCCAGAACTCACGTTCCAGTGCCAGCAGATCATGTCAGAAAGTTAAAAAAATCGTAAAATACTATTTTTATCGTTTCAAACAATCCTGAAAGCTAGAACTCTTTCGTGTTTTACAGGTTCATATCAGAACTGCAATCTAGAACTCGATTCGAGTCCAGAACTCACGTTCCAGTGCCAGCAGATCATGTCAAAAAGAAAAAGTCGAAAAATAACATTTTCATCGATTCAGATTATTGTGAAAGTATAGAACTCTTTCGTTTTTTACAGGTTCATATCAGAACTGCAATAAGGAACTCGATTCAAGTCCAGAACTCACGTCCAAGTGCCAGCAGATCGTGTCAGAACGGTTAAAAAGTCGAAAAATACGAGTTTTATCGTTTCAAACAATTCTTGAAACCTAAAACTCCTTCGTTTTTTACAGGTTCATAAGGAACTGCAATCTAGAGTTCAGAACTATTCCTGAAAAGTATCAGGAACTGTAGAAATCAGCCGCATGCGAGAAGAACTCACATTTATTTTTGATCTGCTGCAAAATGATCTGCTACGGGAAGTTAGCAGATCATTTTGCCAATTGACTTTTTTAACGTAAAAACGCCAGAACTATTTCTAAAAAGTATCAGGAACTGTAGAACTCAGCCGCATGCGAGAAGAACTCACATTTATTTTTGATCTGCTGCAAAATGATCTGCTACGGGAAGTTGGCAGATCATTTTTCCAATTGACTTTTTTACCGTAAAAACGCCAGAACTATTTCTAAAAAGTATCAGGAACTGTAGAACTCAGCTGCATGTGAAAAGAACTCATATTTATTTTTGATCTGCTGGACAATGATCTGCTAAGTTCACTCACATGAGCCGAGCGAGCGCAGCGAGCGTGCCGCGGCAGCGGCCGGCGAAGCGCCAGAAAGTAACTACCTCCCCGTACCCTAATGAGTGACAGATCCTACCCAGAGCACACAGACTTGTGTTGGTTAGGTTAGAAGGTTTTGTTCAAAGTGGAATAATTTGGGAATAATAGAAAAACTCCGAATCTCCGGCAGGGCAGGAGTGGGGGGGGTGAAACAGGGCGCCCCCCCCCCAACCCCCCTCCACCCCTCCCATCTTCGTACGGAGGCGACTTGATATAAGACTTTAACCAAAGGCTAGGCAGATGATGATTCTGTTCAAAAGGGTTATTTATTTTCCTAGTGCGACGCCGCGCCGTCGGTTTCTTTTTTCTATTCGATATTCACTCTCCAAATATTTAGTGCTCGTCACACATCTACAAAAGAATTAGATAAATAATAAAAATAAGTGTTTTATGGGCACTGAATTACAAAACAATGTTGAAAAAGCTCGTCTAGTAGTAACCATAGAGTATAGTAACTAAAAGTAGGAACTTATTTATTTTGACGTTACAGACGTTCAATAGTCGTTTTGCTGTTGTCAATTAGCACGCCATGGTATGAAGTTCTATACAAAAAACAAGGTGAACAGTTTTTCTAAACGTCAGCGTAGCAGCTAATAAGACGTCATAGTACAAAAAAGGAATACAGTTCTGCTTTAAGAGGTGATGGTAAGCCCCCAGTGCCCCAGGGCCTTAGCAGACCTCAAACAGTCAGATGTCACAGTCAGATCTATGTCTGTGCACACCTTTACTTGAAAGAAAGAACAATGCAAGATCCATAAATAAATATATTTTGGCTGTGTTGATCTGTGCAATGTCATATCTGTGCATGTGGTGCATATCTGTAAATGCGTTGTCAAACTTACAAACAGAAGAACGTGTGCCATTTTGTATTGGTTGCGTTCACGTTGCGTTCTTCGCACTTCGCACCATAATTACCTACTTATTCTGTGCTTCGCACTACGATTTGATATAATTACCTACCCGTTTAATTTAATATCACTATGGAAGTATTTAGCAGAGAGTAAGTTAATAAAAGTTTACTTAAAATGATTATTGTGCTAAATATACAATACCTACTTGATAAAAACAAATTGTCTTTCGTGCAGTGAACAGCAGCTATGTCCATGCTACGAGGAGTGCCAAGAGTTCCAGAAACTTGGGGAACTAAAGGACTCCGGCTTGGTGGTCTACTGTCATAGACCACGTATTGAGAATGTTAGTACTCGATTCTTTATTAACATATTTATTGAAATCAAACAACCCGGTTGGGAAGTCGCGACGCCCCCGTTAGGGGGCGTGGCGAGCGGCGTCAGGGCTTCGCCCCCCGGCCGCGGAAGCCATACGGCAGTCCGCTAATACAGGCCTATCACCAGATGCGCCACAAGGGCTGGCGGTTTTTGTACGCGCGTTTTAAAAACGCGCGTCCATGTGAGTGGATGCATATAGTGTATCCGTAGGCGCGCCGCGACGCTGTATCACAGCGCCGCTTTCTTCACGATACCTCGGCGGTCTGTCCCCGCCAGGTGCGACCCCCAGTTACCTGGGGGAGGCCCGGCGAGAAACTACCTGCAACGAAGATGCCGACTCGACGCTTCTACGGAGTATAGGTATGTTGCCTCCGCCCGCCCCGCTTCCAGAGCTAGCCGGTCACGGTCCGGGCTAAGGGGCAGTCGTGTGTGTGTGAGCGGTATTGTGCTGTGTGACACCGCTCAGTGTCTACGTGATCGCAGCCCGCACTGCGCGTTCACGTGTGAGTATGGCGTCTGTTTAGTAGTGTATGACTGCGTTCGTTACGTAGCGTGCCTATATTAACCTAGCACACGCTACGCGACGAGTGTGTGTTGTGTTAGGTGGAGTGCTATTGTTTCGGGTGAGCCGCGTGTAACCTGGATGCGGCTCACTCAAGGCGTCAATCCGGTGCGATGGGGTCGTCGTCCGCTACCAGGTCGCGGGGCAAGGGTCTCGCGTTAGGGGGGCGCGCGTGCCAGAGCGCGATGTCCTTGACATGGGGCCAAGCAGACGCGTCGGCACGCGTGAACATTCCTTTCGCGAGGCGCCGCCCAAACTCATCCAGGCTCTCAATCCCGAGGTCCCTCTGGATGATGTTGTTCCTCACATAGCGAGGGGCAAAGTGTCCGCAGCGCGAGGCTCTGTTGCGCGCGGAGCAGCTTGCGGTTCGTCTCGCTAGTGAGGGCGAACCATGCCGGAGCGGCGTACGTCAAGATTGGGCGCACGTACAACTTGTACACGCCCAACTTGACGCGCGCCGGGAGGCGGGACGAGAGCACTGGTTTGAGCAGGTTGCGGGCTACCCTACCCCGTGCGGTGACCGAGCGGACGTGAGGCCCCCTCGAGAGCCGACGGTCGATGGTGACCCCCAGGTACTTGACCCGGGGCGACCACGCGACGTCGGCTCCTTGAAGCTTCAAGGGAGACGGGAGGGGCGCTGATCCGGTGATCATCGCCTGCGTCTTACCCACGTTCACCGACAGCCGCCACTTGGACAACCAGTCGGGAAGGAGTTCTAGGGCGCACTGCATTTTGACCGCCGCGTATTTCGCATTAAGCGAAGTGGTTATGTACGCGGCGTCGTCAGCATACAGCGCGAGCGTCGCATCCTGTGTCGTGGGGATGTCGTCCGTGTATCGTGAGTAATAACACGCCGGCGAGACGCAGCTACCCTGCGGCACACCCGCCACGATGGGGTGCGCGCTGGACAGCGCTCCGTCGACCACCACCCTGAAGGTCCTGTGGGACAGAAAAGAGGAGACCACCTGCACGACGCGACGGGGCGCGGCTGACGTGGCCAGTTTATATATCAGGCCCTCGTGCCATACACGGTCGAAGGCCTTCTCCATGTCGAGGAATACTGCGACTGCGTACTCCTTTCTGTTGTGAGCAGCTGTAAGGTGGTGCTGTACCCTCGACAGCTGGAACGTCGTGCTATGTTCCGCCCGAAAACCAAATTGTTCCGGACGTGGCGAGATATGCGGCTGGAGGTGTCGCAGCAGGAGTGCTTCGAACACCTTGGAGACCGTCGGCAACAGAGTGATCGGCCGATAGCTCTCCGGCTTCAGGATATCCTTCCCCGCCTTGGGCAGCATTATGACACGCCCCTCCTTCCAAGAGACCGGAAAGGCCCCCGTGCGCAGCACCGCCATAAACAGGCGCGCCAGCGCTACTACCATACGGTAGGGCAGGCGGCGCAGCACTGCGTTCGTGATGCCATCGGCACCGGGGGCCTTCCTCGGCTTCGTCCTAAGGATGGCGCGTCTGACTGCGCCCGGCGAGAAGAAGTCGGGGTCCTCATCGGGAGCTATCGGCGCTGCGAAATAGTCTCCCAGGTATTTCTCGACTGCTGCGACATGGTCGGTGTCGCCGGTCGGGTTGGGGCGGAACTGACGCTCCAGGTGTTCGGCGAAGACCTCCGCCCGGTCCTCCGCTACGTATTTAAGCGCCTCGTCGCTGTTTAGCAGCGGTCGCACCGGGGCTGGGGTATTCGTCAGCTGGCGGCACAACTTGTGCAAAGACGGCCAGCTGTCAGCGGCTGCGTCTATTCGATCATCCCAGTCCGCGGTGGTGTGCGCCTGTGACTCGGCCTTCACCTTTTCCGCGAGACGGTTGAGCTGCGTCTTCATGGTGGGACATCTAGTTTGTTGCCACTGCTTGCGTAGGCGCCTCTTCTCGGCGATCATCGAGTTGATGCGCGCCGGCAGGGGCGGCAATAGCACTCTCCCCTGTCCTCACCAGACACGGAAGTTTCGGGAGGTTCCTGCACATCATTAGGCGGGAGGAAACGCCCGGGTGTCACCATTGCCAGGATCGCTCAGAGGACACGGTGGAGCACACGGTGGAGGTCTGCCTCCCGTCCCAGCCGCCGCGGGAGACCTGCGGGCGGAAAGTAATGGGTAGCTCACCGTCCGATCAGGACCAGGCCCATGCCGGACGGCGCGTACGTTTTCCACACGCGCCTCAAAGATATGTCAGTATCGAGCGGGCCCCTTAGGGCCGAAGCCTGCTGGGTCAGCGGTATTGTCCGAAAGGGTTACCGCTGGCCCGGAACATAAAGGGCTAAGGAAGGAACACGGGTGGGTTTTAGTCAGTAAGAGTCTGACTCTCCCTTCCGCTCCACCCAGAGCGGGAGGAGTCATTTGACGATTCACCATCGGCAAAAAAAAAAGTGGAATTCTCTTCCATATTAATGGAGTATGAGACTATTGAGTCTCATACTCATTGAAGTTTAAACAATCAAGACTAATATGTGTTCTCATGACAGACAGCCTGTACTACGTGATTAGCAGAGAATTCTTGAATAAGGTTTTCTTGCACTGCAACCTCAAGCCATACGTTCTGTTCAAGATGTTCAGGACAGACAGGATTTTATTTTATTTCTTATTTTTTTTTTTTGTTTACCTCATTAATTAATATTATTAAAATAAGTTAATAAAAAAACAACTTGATCCATTATTTCTTGAATAACAATTTACATTTTTCATAAAAACCTAATAAAATAGATAATTAAATAGTAATAATAGATTATTAGATAATTGGAATTTCGCGGGTTACCAAAGCATCCCTCATAAACTCATCGCTTTTCACATCAACAGATACGCCAAGCTGAAGCGGTTGAAAGCGCTGGAAACACATCCAGAGATGTATTTATTTTATACAATAAGAAAAACGTGAAAATAACAACTTCTGAATTAACATCAGAAATAGGTAAAACTTTATTCATTTCAATCATAATGACATCGCTTCGTAGTTAAGACATCAATTACACATAAATTACTTGATTCATATACATTGTCAAATTAAATTAGCTAGCAAAACTCTGCGCGATGGGTATCGATATCTAAAGGCACACGTATCAAATCGGAAAGGGATCGGCACCGTATAGCCTTTCGCTTCGCCGCGCCCGCAAACAAGCGTCAACCTAACGTAAGCACGTAACCAAAGCGGATCAGAAGCTCCGATACGTCGACTCGGCTACGGCTAGGCGACGCCACGCTTACGGCTCGCCGACCGCTGGTTGATGGTGCAGCAGGCAGGCCGGAGGGGTGAGAGGGGCAAGGGTGGACGACGGTGGAGAGACGTAAGCGCGGGAACGACGGGCCGTAAGCGCGGGGACGACGAGCCGTAACGCACGCACCGCGGTTCGTGAGCTTGTCCCGAGGCGCGGCGATTACTTTACGATTCCGATTAGTTTGCGTTGCAGTATGGAGTTTTATACAAAGAATACTAAACGGCTCGAGTTGATACGGTGCCTATCCCTTCCCGGTTTGATACGTGTGCTAATAAAAAAATAAATAAAATAAAAAGTATTTAATTCAGACTATTTAAATGTCCATATTTTGTTAGTATTACATTATCTTAAAACTATGTTAGTCATGAGGAGATCAAAATAAAAAATAAAAATGTATTGACGTAATTAATCGGAACAAATTATAATCGAAAATAAATAAATAAATAAATTAAAGTTAATAGTTGATTTAAATGAAAACTTGAAATACTCGTAAATAATTTAAAATAAATTAAAATTAAAATTAAATTGAAATGAATAGTTTTTTTTTTTTTTTTTTTATGGACTAAAATGAAAATAAAATTGCAAAAAAACTGATTAAATTGAAATAATTCAAAGGACTCTAGGTTACATGCAGCCTGATGAGCCTTCCTACAACTGCCGAATTTGGTCTGTCTGCAATCATCCTTAGGATTCCGTTGCTACTCCCTCGAATGCGACGAATTAATGAGGCTGACTTTTTGCGCATTATAGCATAAAAGTCACTCACCCTCGCGTCGGCAAACATGCCCGAGGCACTGCAAAATCGAGGTAGTCGCACCAGAATCCTAAAGGCGTTGTTATATTGCACTCTGAGAGCATTGTAGGCCCGCTGCGTGTAGTTGGTCCATAGGGCGCTGGTGTAAAAGCTTTGGCAATAGGCTCTGAACAGAGTTAACTTTACCTGTGCCGTACACCTCGCAAACCTATGCACCAACATGTTAGCGCGCACCGACAATGCTCTCCGCTCTCTCTCAATATCTGCGTCATCATGCAGGGTTTCGGTCACAACATGCCCTAGATACCTAAACCGAGAGACCCGACTCAAAGATACCCCGTTGAGATAGACTGGTGGTATATGCTCTGGTTGTTTATTATTACCTCTGATGAGCATATACTCACTTTTTCCAACGTTGTACTTTAAGCCGTGACCCTCAGCATAGGCCTCACAGATACATAACAGCTTCCTTAGACCTCCGACAGATGGACTCAGCAACACCATGTCACAGTATAAAGATCATACAGTATTTCGACTTCATACAAACGGACGAAACGCGAGCTATACCTACGCGCCTCGACCTCGGCATGCGCTCGGCATGCAGACAGTCGCGACTGTGCCGCAGTGACGAACGGACGGTGTGTTGTTTTTTTAACAATAACCGCGCGATTTTTTCACTAAAAATAAGTTCAAGTACATATTCAATAGGCTATATTGTGCTACAATAAGATTATACTATGATCAGATATACGGACTACAATAAAATTAATTCGCAAACTTTTTTGATTGTACCCAACGAAGATTTTGTGGAATTTATACAAAAATGGAGGAAATATTCCGAACTTAGCTGCAGGTATCTATAGGTACCAAGTAAAAGAAACTCCTTTTTCTCCACCTTGTCCATGTTTCCCAAAACAATTTTTAGTTAAGCTTTATATTAGAATGCGAATTTTTTATACTTTAAAATTTAATAATAAAGCATTTCGTGCGTCTCAGTCGAGGCGCAAATATTTTTCGGTCGCAAATTTATAAAATTTGTTATTCAAACATAGACATGGTTTTTTAATTAAATCTACCAAACATAAAACAACACGCATTTTTATTAAACACTTCCTATTCAATTCACAAAGTATTTTATTTGTTTATATGTATGTATAAAAAAAGTAAGTATATTTATTTATTTATTTTATTATTTATGTACACAGTAAAATACAATAACAAAACTAAATGGAAACACAAAGTAGGCAAATGTAATTAAAATGCTGGAGGCGCCAGCCCTATCGCATGTATACGTACCGCGCGGCTGTAGGCATTTATTTCAAGGTTACGGCCGAGTTACAATACTGTATGATCTTTATACTGTGACCATGTCGTCCGCGTAACTGATATTATTGACGCAAACGTTATCTATATGACATCCGACATGGCTGTCGCTGAGCTCACCTATCAGCTGATTGACGTACAGATTAAAAAGTCTTGGAGAGGTCAGTCCCCCTTGCCTCACTCCACACTTAAGTGAATATTCTTCAGAATATACGTTTCCCCACTTGACAAAGTTTTTTTGGTGGTTATACCAAAAAGACAATATTTTAGTTAGTTCAGCGGGAGCCCCGACCTCCCCAAGCTTAGTCCAGAGCTTATTATAATCGACCAGGTCGAAGGCCTTCGAAAGGTCAAGAAAGCAAGCATATATGGGTGTTTTCCTCTCAACATAGTAAGCGACTGTGTGCTTTAGTGTCAATATAGCACTTTCAGTTGACAGAGTCTCACGAAATCCAAACTGGGCATCGTGTAGGTTAATAAACTTGCTGAGCTGAGCATCCAGAAGACCATCGAAGACCTTCGCCAAGACAGTAGCCAGGGATATAGGTCTATAATTATTCTTATCAGTTACATCACCAGTGACATTCTTTGCTACAGGCACAACAATAGTTTCAGTCATCTTAGAAGGTAAGTACGAGTGACGTATGCAGAAAGTAAAGAACATGGCCAGTGCTCTAAATAAATGTTTACCCGCTTGCTGCAGGTGTTCAATGCTGAGTCCGTCACTACCCGGAGATTTACCACGTTTCATGTTCTGAATAATATTTTTCACCTCTTTAGCAGAAAACCCAATCGGGTTCTCACAGACAGTGACGGCCTCAACATCCGCGGCAACAGAGCTGTCGGCAAGCGGTGACTCAACTTTAAAATGATTTTTAAATAGATTTGCTATATCTCTAGGCTCACTACACTCGCCTACAGTGACTGGCCTACTGACCCTACCGTTCATCCTCTTAGTACCCTTCCAGAAAGCTCGAAAGTTTTTATCCCTAACATGTGAGGCTAATAGATCCATTTTAAGCTGGTCTTGGTGGTTTTGACAGAATTTCAGTCTAGATTTAAATATTTTCCGTGTACAATACATGTTATCATAAACAGGCCCACTTTCGGGTTTACGATGCTCTAGATACGTTTGATATGCCTGCCTAGCCTGACTATGAGCTTCTCTCACGTGTTTATTCCACCCAACTACCGGTTTGCCCTTTTTAAACTTTCTCACAAAACTCTGAATTCGACCGTATATACATATATATATATATATTTTTTTTTAATATGTACTTAATGAAAAAATTAACAAACGCACTAGTCGCTCCTACGATTTTCGAATGTTCCCCTCGATTTCACTGGGATGTCAACATCAGATCCTAGTTTCCTTATCATGGGACCATCCTTGGCATATCTCCTTTCCAACAAAAAAAGAATAATCAAAATCGGTTCATAAACGACGAAGTTATCCGCGAACATACTTAAAAAAAAAATATATATATATATGTATATACGGTCGAATTCAGAAAGCTCCGCCTTTTTTGAAGTCGGTTAATAAAACAAAAGAAAACAGATTTTCGCAACACAAACTTCTATCACGAGAGAGTGAATCCTTCAGTGCCAATTCGAAACGAATAAAGTAACCAGAGGGTAGGATTGCTAACCATACTCTAATAAGTATACGAGTAAGTGTACCCTTTTCGCGTAGGCATACTTTATAATCTAAAAAAGCATTTGGGTAGGTACGCTAAAATACTCATATTTATATTGACTCTGACTTGAATTTAATGTCCCTGTCACTTCAGCATTCACTGAGAGAGATTTTTTTCGATTACCGACACCCTGGGGACGTACCCAGGGCCCCGTGATCCATGAGACCCTCTATTAGACTCATTGCCTCTTACAGGTAAGCGGCGGGAAGAGAGAAACAGGGTTTCATTTGAAATTGATAATAACTGAGCTCATCAATTTGAACTCAGAATTAGAATGACTACGAACAATTATATAAAAAAAATCCGCCTAAAGGATTCTACGACAACTCGACCTCATTCAAGTCGACCCGGACAACTCGACTCGGCCAACTCGACCCTGCGACAATTCAACCCACGGATAACTCGACCCGGACAACTCGGCCCCTAAAACTCGACCTACAACTTGACCCCGACACCTCGAACCCCGTGAAATCGACCCCGACAACTCGACCCCGTCCTGAGGTTGAATTGTCACGAAGTCGAGTTGTCTCGGGATCAAGTTGTCATAATACGTTAAACATATCCACTAACTTATCGACGAAAGTTACGAATAACGTGGCTTAATAATCAAAGCCTTTAGTTAATACAACAGCTGTCACACGTTTTTTCGATAGAAAGGCAGTGCCAATAGGCTCGCGAGTAAAGTGGCTGTGACATAAGAACGGACATAAATACAGACGGACAGGTCGCAATCATAAGGGTTCCCATTTTCTCATTTGCCTATGGTACCCTAAAACCACCATTAGTGAATTAATTTCTTTCGAATACACTGTGACTTCATTTCCTTTTGTTTTGATTTATAATGACAAAATAATACACTGTCACGTGAGCAAAGCCGCGGGCACAGCTATAAGCTTAGAAATGGAAAATTTTTAATATTTTATTGAAACTTCAAAACTTCCATAATTAAGTTACATTAATATTTTATACTGCTTCCAGAAAAAGAAAATATAAGTTGCCCACGTTGCAGAAAAACGTTTGAGCATGCTCAAGAACTCATGCAAGAAGTAAAATCTATAGATAGGAAGCTGGTATTGGGTATGTGCGACCATTGTCGTAAAAAAGCACAAAAAGCACAAGGAAGTAAAAAACCGTTTTGTGTCTACGACAAAATTGCGAAGAAATTTATATCCGTTAAAGGTGAACAAAAGGAAGACACAAAAAAATCTTTTAAAACATTGCCATTAAAAATGGGGTATCTCCTTAAAGATACAATTGTCAACAATGAAAACCAAACTGCTCACGTCGACTTTCAAGTCAATCGAGGTCTCAACTCGCCTGCATCTAGGCATGAGCCTGAATTCCAACAAATGTTCTCACAGACACATTTTGAATCAGATGATACAGAACTGGGCAAAACCAATCTAAAAGAAGGTTATGTAGAACCAACTGTTGCCTTTATTCAACCTATTGAACCGGTGATAACATCTTCTGCTCACAAACTGCACGAAGGTGTAAATATAAATACAATAATTCCGGGCACTTCGTCGGTAGACTCCGTGACAACTTTTGTAGAGACATCTGTAGGTCTTAAAGAACTCCCAAGACCTTCACTTAAAGATCGCAAACAAGGGGAAATCTTCGAAGATAGACCTTCAATGGATGCTAAAGAAGCATTGAAAAGAAGACACGATCTTAGCTTGAGACAGATGATGAGACTTGAAAAGGATTCTGAGGATCCATATTCAGTATCGAAAAGGCCTGATATATACGAAATCCCAAAGGTGGCTCCATGGACGCAGAAAGAACCAACTTCGAAATATTATGTGGAGTCTGAAATGGATATGAAAATACCAACACTAAAACATGATCGTGGACCCCGTGGCCTTCGTGGCATTCGTAATCTAGACTATGTACCGAACAGAGACGTAAAATTTAGATCAACAAGAGCTTCACAAGATTCTTTTATTGCGCCAAAGAAATCCGACAAATATCACCACGATAAAATAAAACAAGGATTGTATGATTCTGAAGCAGAACCAAAGAAAGTTAAAAAACTGGAAGGCCGCTATATTGTGGATGAAGAATTAAAATTACAACGCTGTGTAGACAAAATTAGTCACAAAACTAAAAAGCCAGAGCAACACGTGGTAAAATCAAAAAGTGGACCCATTGATAGTATGAGAAACGTTCTAGAACACCAATATAGGTTTTTTTTTTCCACGAGCGAAGGAAAAGGAAGAAAAAAAAATAATAATCGATGTAAGTTCATCACAACTCATTAAATATACTCAAGAAAAGTTCCGCTTACAAGCTGAAAGAGAAAAGAAAAGACAAGAAGCGGAGCGCCAAAAAAAACTTGAACAAGCCCAAAAGAAAAAACTTGTCCCAGAAGAAAAAAGAAAGTTGATTGAAGAACAAAAAAAATATGAGAAAGAGCAAAGAAAATTAAAGGAAGAGCAAATAAAATTAGAGGAAGAGCAAAGAAAATTAGAGGAAGAGCAAAGAAAATTAGAGAAAGAGCAAAAAAAACTAGCCGAACAAAAATACAGTAAAAACGAACATAAGGTAAAAGACAAAATATCAAAAGTATCTATGGTTGCTAAAAAAGACAAAATACCAAAAGTATCTACGGTTGCTAAAAAAGACAAAATACCAAAAGTATCTATGGTTGCTAAAAAAGACAAAATATCAAAAATACCTATGGTTGCTAAAAAAGACAAAATACCAAAAGTATCCATGGTTGCTAAAAAAGACAAAATATCAAAAGTATCTATGGTTGCTAAAAAAGACAAAATATCAAAAGTACCTATGGTTGCTAAAAAAGACAAAATATCAAAAGTATCTATGGTTGCTAAAAAATACAAAATACCAAAATTATCTATGGTTGCTAAAAAAGACAAAGTATCTAAAGTATCTATGGTTGCTAAAAAAGAGAAAATATCAAAAGTATCTATGGTTGCTAAAAAAGACAAAATATCAAAACTATCTATGGTTGCTAAAAAAGATGTAATGCCAAAATCAGATCATAGAGAAAAAACTGATGGAGTATCAGATAAAAGTAGTAAAGACTTACAGTCGGGAACAGAACAAGAAGATACAGAAGAAGCTCAAATAGTGTTAAAGGCAACATATGAACAGGAAGATAAAAGTGTGGCGAAAGAACAAAAGATTAAACCTGAAAAAGAAAAAGAAGCACGAAAAGCTCAGGCTGCTAAAGAGTTAGATGCGCTTTCTAAGAAAGGAAAGGACTCTAAAAAGACACGAGATGATGCGATAAAAGTGTATATGTCAAACATACAACAATCATTAAAAAAAGAATCGTCTGGGAAACAGGAGGCCTTTCAAAGAAAACTTGGGAAAGGAAAAGAATCAGAAGGCAAAACTTTAAAAAAAGAACCGTCCATGACTCTGGGAGAAATATCTGAATTACAAAAAATACATGCTGAACATTTAAGAGAAAAAGAAAAAGAAAAAGCCCTAAATAGGAAAAAACAGCTAGAATATGAGGCAAAAGTAGCAAAAGCAAAGGAAGAAGCTGAGCGTAACGCACAAAAAGTTCCATTAGAAAAGAAACGTATAAAAATTCAAAAAGAACACTCTGGTGCAAATTTAGAATTAGTTAAATTAAAGCAAGCTGTGAAGATGGGCCCTTCCGTATATATTGAACCTAGGTTAATAAGGATTCATAAATACAATCACCAGCAAAGCGGAAAAAAGCCATCACGGTGTCAACTTTGCGCTAATTCTGATTTGGAATTAGAAATTTTAAGCTTGGATAACAAAACAAATCTAACGACAGACAAAACAGATATAATCATTGGCGAAAAAATATTTAAATATAAGCCGCGTCGGGAGAAAATTCAAGAACCGGAATGTGTTCCTATATTATTTCAAAAGGAATTTTGTGTGGAACCTGAGCAGCAGCTTAAGCATGTAGAGCAAATTATTCCACAGGAGGCGATTCCTGAACAGAAAGAATTTCAAATACCTAAGGTAAGTGCAGCCTTGTTTGCGTTGACATACCTAGTTAACTAAACTACATAATATGTTTCGCCGACAGACGCGATCCTCGAAAATAAATGACAGCACAGTAAGTTTTTCGAGAATATCTATGACTTCTTAGTCGTTTTAAATGTAGTATTTTAGTGTATTATCACTGACCTGTATTATACAAGTACGTTGGACTGCACACTATCGATGACAGAATGGAGACATTTGATTTTCGCCATTTTGGCGCTGATAGCAACGTGAAGGGACCGTGGAACTAATATTAGAGATGGGATATATCCTTCGATAAAGAAATACTTTTATGAACTTTATCGATCGTTATAACCACTGGAGAAAAATATCGAATCATTCCCAGTTATTTTTTTTAAGCTTCATTTTTAAGTAATAGAATAATTGCTCTGCACAGGTTAACTGAAAATTCATTAGGGCGGTCAGATCGCAAGCTATAAACTAGTGGATAGTGTCCTAGTGAAGTTATAGCGCATGACGGTCAGATCAGTGAGCTTTAAATATAAGAATAGGCTTAAAACTTAGCCTAAAAACTACTATGGTTGAGCTAATATCTCCTTTTTTTTTATTGTTGAGAAATGCATTACGCATCCCCTCTCCTCTCCGCTCGAGGGGACGAGTCGGGGTATGAGGGACTCCTGTCGGAATGACACCGACAGTATACCCACTAAAACAGCGGTGTTCCCACATCGCCGTGATGGGAGGGCCATGGGAAACCGGCTCAGCCTTTACTTCCACAACCCTCCCGGCGCATGCCCGCCTAGTTGGCGGGTCCCGCATGGGTGGGGGGCATGCGGGAATGGCCATAACACCTGGCCATTCCCGTCCGAAACTGGTGGAGGCCTGTGCAATACAGGCGAGGGTGCCCCCGCACCTGCTGGCCTCCACCTGGGAGGAGCCGCGTCACGATCGTCCACCCGCGCGCGCTCCTCCGCCTCCTTCTGGGACATGACGTGTTCACAGAAGGAGGCGACTGCCGCCCAGGACCTCTCGTCCCTCAGCATGGCGTTAACCAAACCGGGGAGTGAGAGGTCCGGTCCGTTCACCGCGATGACACTGCGGCGCGGCCCGGACCACGACGGGCACACCTCGGTGCTGCGCCGCGTCCTCCGCCGCGCCAAGGTCGTGGCATGACGGCGTCTCCTCCCGTCCGATTCGGTGCAGGTACGATCCGAAACAACCGTGTCCAGACAGCAACTGCACCAGACGGAAGGAGAGGAACCCATATGCGACCGCTCGAGCCAGTCTCGCAGGACTGGCCCAATCGCGTCGAGGGCTCGGTGGCCGAAGGCTGTGATGGCGAGGTCCCCCGTCCAATGGACGATGATGGCGTCCCTCGCCTCCCGCCGGACGGCTTCCCGCTCTTCCGGGGCTGGGCGTTCTCCTCTCGCCCTCCGCCCCGCCGTTCATTCATATACTCTGGCGAGCACTCACGCCTCCAGGCTAGCGCCACCCGCTGGGCTATGGCCCTTTGGGGTGCGCGCAAGGCGGCGGCGTTCTCCCAAACCCAGGACTCGAAGACCCAGAACTGCAAGAGCAGTCGCAAAGGGCTTGGAGGCTGACTTTTTCCCCTTCTTCCCTCCCTTCCCTTTTCTTCTCCTGACCACTTCCGTCCACGACTGGTTGGACGGGGTGGTGGAGGGAAGAAAAGCGTCGTCCTCCTGCGAGGGGCGCTGCTGGAGTAGCAGACGACCCAGACTCTTCCTCCGCGCTTGTGGTGGGGGTTTGAGGAGCCAAATTGGTCCTCTTGCCTTTGCCTTTGCCCTTGGAGGGCTCCAGGGCCTGGGGCTGCGCACCCGATGCTGGGCCTACTAGAGGCACAGGTTCCGGCTCTCTCGGTGGTGGACTCTTATCCGTCCCTAGCAGCGGATGATGACAACCTTTCGGATTATATCCTCAAGGTTGGAAGGGGAGGAGGAGGAGCCTCCTACCACCGAAACTGGGGCAGGTTGGGCAGGCCGGGCCGTGGCCTCAGCCAGCTTCTGGTGTAGCTGGCTGACCTCCGCCTACAGGCGATCCACCTTCACCTGCAGCTGCCGCGTCTCGTCCGTGGCCGTCCGCTTCACCACCTCTAAAATAATGCTGTGCAAACTGGCGGCCCGGCATTTGAGGGCCTTCTGAAAGGTCCCCTTCAAGTTGGAGGACTTTAAAGCGACCTCCGGGACCTTCTGCTTGTCCTCCTGTGCCATGCGCTCCAGTTCCGCCAGGGAGTGGTCAGCATATAGTACACTGGATGCACCATAGCCAGCCCTCGACCGGGCGATTTGCGCCTGGCGCTCCGTGGCAGCGACCCTCTCCTCCAGGTCTTGCTGGAGTTGCGCCCTTTTTGCCAGGTTTAGCTGGCGCTTTGCGTCTACCAGGCCCACATCGTGGGTAGAAGCCGCATTAGAAGTCGAAGCCTTTTTGGACTTCGACTTCTTACTTCCGGCCGAATCCGAGGAGCCCTCGGAGCCGAGCCTCAGATAGGCCCTCTTCCGCTTGAAGCGGTCGTTTTCGGCCGCCGACGTATCCATATTGGAGTCGTCGGAGTCCGACAACTCGTCTGGGGGCTTACTCTCCAAACTAATTTTAATTCTAATGAAATGCCAATATGATTTCAATGTTAATTTTACAGTCACGTGATTCGGTACTCTTGAAAACAATATTGACACCATTGAAATGAAATTGAAATTGCTCCGCCATTATTTTGTTACACATGAAGTTAGCTATGTTACGGGCTGCAATAGTGTTTTTCAACTCTTTACGAAAAACCGGTAATAGGGCTTTAAAATGCTTTATCGTTTAAATAAAATAACATAATAACGGCTAATAAATAAATATGATATAAATAGTTCTTTAATTGATTAATTATAAAGTATTAAATTAATTTGGGCGTAAGAAAATGAATAAAATCATAAAATTAACCATGACTGGCTTTATGGGGTAGGATCGTTGTCTACACTACTTACCAAAAAAAAACGACTGCGTGTAAGTTCTCCAATTTCAAACAGTCAAGTGGTTTTAGAAGTGAATTCGAACTGCAAGTTTGTTTGTTTATGACAATATTCTTCGCGTTTGGTTATTTTTAGTAAGAAATAATTACTGTCCGCTAAGTTACTTAACTAATTAGTATTAGGTACAGTTTTATACAAATGCTACCAAGTAAATAGATATACAACTTCTCTATAGAGTAAGTAAGTAATGTTTTTGTGACGAACGCCGAACGTGTTTATGTGAATAGTGAACATGACTGAGTTTACCAGTGAAGTGATAAATAAGTTAGAAATTGTAAAAGTGATAGTTAAATAAAATAGGATAGTTAAGACCCAAAAGTAGGTACCTAGCGTGGGCGTCGATATGTGCTACTACTGTTTTACTGAGTAAGATTTTGAATTTCTAATTAAATTTTAAGTGTTTGTATTGTTCTAATTAGCTTTCTAACTGGTTTTTATTAATAGTTTTCGTATTAGAATCTGATATAGAATTTTTGATCATTTTAATGTAAGAAGAAAAATGATAGAATAATATAATTACGTAACTTCAAAACGAGGTTTTTTGTTTATAGGAATATTTGCGAGATTTTAGTGTCTAAAACTAAAACTAATATTCTAGTTTGAATTATGTAAATCGGTCTACGGGTTTTAGAGATAGAAAGAATTTTGTATAATGAAAACATGCCGAAGTCCGATTTTCGTAAGCTAATGTTCTAAAAAGTTTTTATTGTATAGAGATAGTATAAAAATGTTGTTATGTAATACGAAAGAGGAGTCAGGCCATTGCTCACTCCGTAATTTGCTTTAAATTCGTATTCATTCATAGAAAACGCTTTGTCCGTATAAGGGTCTGCGCAGACGACGGACTTTTGTCCGCGGACTTTTTGTCCGCGGACATAGATCGCTTACAATTGTCGCGTACTTTTAATCCCTCATTTGCATTACTCGATACAGTTGTAAGCGATCTATTTTAGCGGATAAAAAAGTCCGCGGACAAAAGTCCGTCGTCTGCGCAGGCCTTAACGCATCATCCGACGCTCATCTCGTCTTTGTTTCAGTTGTTTTTAATGGGAATTACGTAAAACACTATATACTACTGCTTATCGTGCCATATTCTAATCTTATAACCCACAAAAAACCACTTAAAACGCAAAACAATTTCTAAAAAGTTAAAGTTTTTTTATTGGAAAAATCACTATTAACAAACTATCCCAACGCAATATTGACGCAATACACAGCTGTCAAAATACACTCAAGAGTACCGATTACCCCACGCCAAGCCCGTTCCCAATTCCACTTAGTTCCCCAAAATGGACACCCAATCTAAAAATCAATATGGATACGTCGGCGGCCGAAAACGACCGCCTCAAGCGGAAGAGGGCCTATCTGAGGCTCGGGTCCAAGGGCTCCTCGGAGTCGGCCAGAAGTAAGGCGAAGAAGAAGTCGAAGTCCAAAAAGGCTTCGACTGAGCAAGAAATATTTTACGATTTGTTGTTTTACATGATTTTAAAGACAAATACAGTAAAATACTTTTGCTTATATATGGTAAGTGATTCCATGAGATACGAAGTATTTATTTTGACTTCGGTTTTTACAGGAAACCACTGAACAACTCGGCATTTTTATATTTTATCACGATCACGGTCGAAATCTCACTAGTTCGCGGAGACGGCCATTTGCCCAGTTCAGGCCCATGTTGCGCATGGCGCGTGGACACAGACATGCCCCCATGACTCTTCTCCTGTTTTTTACATTTCTATGATCTATACAGTATTGTGATTGTGACTCGGTTCCTGTTCTAGAAATAATTACCTACAGCCGCGCGGTACGAAACACGCGATAGGGCTGCTCGCCTACAGTATTTTAATTTCATCAACCTACTTGAGTTTCTTTTTATTAGTTTTGTGATTGTATAGGTACCTATGTATTATATTTTTTATTTAATAAAATGAAATTCGTTGTGAATTAAATAAGAAGAGTTCAATAAAAATACATGTTAGTTTTTACCCGACTGCGCCAGAAGGAGGGTTATATGTTTTTGGAGTGTATGTATGTATGTATATTTCTTTGGCACGCTCTGTAGCCTAAACGGCTTGATCGATTTCAGCTTGAGAGGTTAGATTCGTCTTAATTGTGAGAGTGACAATAAGTATATCAAAATTGAAAAAAATTAAAATGGCCGATTTTTGGCGCTTAAGGAGCAGATCTTTTTTTAGGATATAAGGAATTTTTTTAAAGTAATTTTCTTTTTGAAGGTTATTTTTTAATTTTTCCATCAATTGCACTGTTTCTTCATTTACATTTAGCTGCATTTCATCTTCTTTGCTCAACATAGGTACTTTTTTTTCAGTTCCTCTATAACATCTTTTAATTTTTTAATTTTTATTTCTAGTCTTTTATTTTTTTATGATATATTTTTTAGTTTTCTTAGTCTTCTAGCCGATACATTTTTCAAACGGTGAATTATTTTCCTCATTTTGTGCTTTCGCGGCGTTTCAATTATTTCGTTTATCTCTTCGTCGGTTTCCACAGCATCCACATCCATATTTTCTTCCACTGAAAGCTCAACCTGCTCTTCAGAATAACGGTTGTCCTGAAAAAGTTACAATTTATTGTAGTCAAAACAGCTCTTTACAATCTAAAAACTAAGTTGAAAATAACATCCAGTACACAATGTAGTTTGAGTTGATATATAAACTTGTTGGTGATGATGAGAAGGATGTTGGAAAGAAGAACAATGAGAATGCATTTGACCATTACCATTACCTATAATTTGATAATATTAATTACCGCATAAAATGATTACTTACAATAAGCATTCGAATTGCTTCATTGGTCAAATAAACACGGCCACATTCGCTTTTTGGACCTATTTTCTCTTAAACACGGAAGTGCTTAGAACAAATGAGAGAAGATTTAGTAGGTAGCCAGTCAGTCTCTTTTCTCAGCAATCGGATTATTTCCATCCATTTATCACGACGTGTTGCATCTTTAGGCACCCTGCAACGTTGTTATTATTAAAAAAATATTTAAAATCACTTATTCCAAAAATTAAAATAAACTCCCACAAATGTGGGAAACTAAAACTAAGTTTTTAGTGGTAACACTGAACCTAATTTACAAAATCCAACATTTTATTTATTTTTATTGCGTTTTTACGTTGATATAAACACAGAAACAATAAACTTAGGTGTGGAAAGTAATTCCGGTTAATTTATTGTGTTTTTGTTGTGACCTCAAATCGCACTCTTTATCTACACATTTTCCCATTTCGGCGGTAATTTTATGACGCGTGTCACTCGGTTAACTTCGGTTGGCGTCACACAGAGCACTGAAGTGACGTTAGCTACGCATATGGCTGTGGCTATATGTCCAGTGGCAACGCCTTGGCACGGTAATTACTAATCTAGTGTAACATATTATATCAATGGTCACGTCAGTATGAATTTAACGCGAGAAAATTTTCGTAGGTACAATGATTTTTTATGACTTTCGATGTCATTTCTCTCTGTCGGTCCCTCATGTCTGAGGATTATGGTCAGCTTCGGAGTTGCATCTGGAGCGGATGATCCGTCTCCGCCGGTTTCTGTCCAGCGCATCCCTTACCACCGTGTAAAATTTAGTGGACGATGATTCCTTCACCTGATCGGTCCATCGTGTTGGTGAACGACCGCACGATCGTTTGCCTTGGGTGTTCCCAACCACAATCAGTTTTTCCAAACTTTCATCGCCTCTGCGCACTATGTGGCCGAAATAGGAGAGAATGCGTTGCTGGCATATGGTCGACAAGCGGGTTTTTATTCGAAGGTGGATTAAGATTGATGCATTGGTGCGTTTGGCAGTCCACGGTATTCTCAGCATTCGTCTCCAGCACCACATCTCAAATGCATCAATCCTTTGTCTTTCTCGGGCCAAAATTGTCCACGTTTCTACTCCATACAGGAAAATAGGGAATACTAGGGCTGACATCAATCTGACCTTGGTTTTGATACCAATTCCTCTCTTCTTCCAAATGTTGCTTAAACGGGTCATAGCATCTTTGGCCATCCCGATACGCCTTTTTATCTCGGGGACACAGCTAGCATCATTGCAGATTTGCGAGCCAAGGTAGATGTAGTGGTCGACGATGTTAATGCTAAGAATGTTGCAGGTGACATTTGTAAGCTTCCGGCTCGGTCCAGAATCATTACCTTGGTTTTCGCTCTATTCGCTCGATGTCATTTAAGTCAACAAGAAAGTTATGATTGACTTCGATTGACCTTTCACGGTGAAGCCCCATCTCGTGCCACTGTTTACAACTGGTTTAATGAGTTTAAACGTGTTCGCACTAATCTCACCGATGATTTGCGTGAGGGACGGCCTTCTACGGCGACGACTGAAGATAACATCAGTGTTGTGCGGCGTATGATAGAGACTGACAAAAGAGTGACTTATCAGCAGTTTCGAACAAGCTTAGGCATCGGTATGAGTCAAGTGCACAAAATCCTCCATGAACATTTAGCGGTCAGGAAGCTTTGTGCCCGGTGGATACCTCATAATTTGACAGAGGCCCAAAAACTCCTTCGTGTCGATTGGTGGCGTAAAATGGTTAAAGATTTGGAGGTGACTCAAATGCTGTGTTCGACATACTTACGGGTGACGAAAGCTGGATTTATTGTTATGATCCTGAAACTAAGAGACAGTCTGGTGTGTGTTTCCTTCCGAGGAGTTGCCAACTAAATTGAAGAGAGGTCGAAGCGTGGGAAAAAAGATGGTGGCCTCGTTCTTCGGAAGGACATTACATCATTGCTCAACAATTGTTTTAGAGGATCGAATAACGGTTACTGCAGAGTGGTACACTAACAATTGTTTGCCACTTGTCTTGGAAAAAGTTCGGCAGAAACGACCTCGCAGCAGGATCCTCCTTCACCACGACTACGCCTCGTCGCACACCACCAAGCAAACAATCGACTACTTGGCGACGTCAGACGCGGAATTACTGGGTCACCCGCCCTATAGCCCCGACCTCGCACCTTGCGATTTTTATTTATTTCCGAAAATAAAAGAAAAACTTAGAGGAAAACGTTTTATGGACGCCGAGGAAGCAGTGGCTACGTTTCAAAATGCCGTACAAGAGACCCCTAAGGACGAGTGGGCAAAGTGCTTTTCTCAGTGGTTCCATCAGATTAGGGCATTCAGTCTCGATGCATTATTAGGTCCCGGGAAAAAAACGAGACTCCATGTGGTCTCGAAATTCCCGGGGAAAACGTGACTTTTGAGACTATTTCAAAATTAGGTTTCTTACTAATAGGCTATGCAATTAGGCAGTCAAAACAAGATATTTTAATCAAGTAAGTACTGTTGCGCGCCACAATTAATGCCTAGTACATGGCGACAGTAGTTACCACTAGCGCCATCTAGTATCGAGTAGCGGAACTAGTTGTCAAGACCCTTCTAGAAATTTCGATGCGAGAACTTTCTGGAACATTCCCGAACTTTCGACATCTGGTCGATCGGGGCCTGTATGTACTCGAACATTCTAGATGTTTCTACAATGGAAGGTTCTAGAACTCTCTTTGGCGCTATATAAGGCCGAGACGCGCCACGACCGACACAGTTTGGATAAAGCGATCGAAGTGAAAGCATCGAAGCGATATTCAAGTGCGACTTAAAGCGATCAGTAGTGCAATTGTGTTTTGTAATTAGTGTGTTTGAGTTGTAATTAGTGTTGATTATTAAAGTGTCATTTTTTTGGTTATTAAATCGGCAGTTTTAATTGTCACGAACCCGAAGCTCGTAACAATTGGTGTCAGAAGAGGGGATTAAAAATCATGCCGGTTTTACCCAAAGACGACACGGAGGGTATCCGTACCCGGAGTCAACGCCAGCAAGAGACGGACCAGAGGCGATTTGGTGGAGCTACGCCGCAGGGGTCGGAGGGCCAGCTACCGACCATGGAGGCCGGCCCGTCCGCAGCAGCTCCAGCATCAGCAGCACCAGATTTGGCTGCTCTGATGATGATGCTGCAGGAGCAGGCCCGCAGACAGGAGGAACAGGCTCGTCGGTTGGAGGAACAGCTCCAGCGGGACAAGGAGGAACAGGCCCGTCGACAGGAGGAACAGGCTCGCCGTCAGGAGGAGCAGGCTCGCCGGTTGGAAGAACAGCTCCAGCGCGATAAGGAGGAACAGTCCCGCCGTCAAGAGGAACAGGCCCATCGATTGGAAGAACAGCTCAAACAAGATAAGGAGGAGCAGGTGCGTCGCCAGGAAGAGCAGATGCGCCTCATGAAGGACCTTCACGCAACCTTCGGGAAAGACATGAAGGAGGTGAAGGAGAAGGTTGCCCAGCATGACAACCGCCTGTCAGAAGCTGAAACTCAGATCAGCAAGTTTAATAACGTCATTGCTGATGTGAAGCAGGAGTTGGGTAATCTTAAACTTGGGGATGGAATCGCAGCTCCCGTAGCTACAACACCTTCTCTACGTGGATTCAAAGTGCCACCGTTCGACGGAACTTCTTCCTGGTCGGCCTACAAAATCCAGTTTGAGGCTGTCATGAAGGCGAACGGATGGAATAAAAGCCAGGCCATGACTGCTCTCACCCTAGGCCTGCGCGACCAGGCCTTAACTGTCCTGGAAGCTCTCGGTAAGGAAGTGACTTACGAGCAGCTCCTCGAGGCATTGGAGGCTCGGTATGGCGACGCTCACCTGGAACACGTATTTCGTGCGCAGCTCAAGGATCGCGTGCAACGCAGTAGCGAAAACCTGCAGCAGTGGGCCCTTGAAGTGGAGAAGCTGGTTCGCAAAGCTTACCAGTCCGTACCTGCGCTTATTGATGGGAACCTGGTGCAGGCATTCATCGATGGCATCCGCGACCTTGAAGTTAGAGCTTCTGTGCGGCTCGGTCACCATGGGACGCTTAAGGACGCTTTGGCCCATGCACTGGAGGTGGAAGCTGTGCGGCAGGATCATCGTTCCCATCGCGTCAGGGAGGTTGCAGCGGCTACAGTTCGCGACCGCAATAAAGGATACAGCCCCAGGTGCTACGGCTGTGGGGAAAGGGGCCACCTTCGATCCAGTTGCCCTAAGCGAACTGCAGAAAGAGAAGACGGCCGATCTCCAGAGGGCAGTGCGGCTAACAGCACCGCCCAGCACCAGCAGCAGGGAAACGAGTAATAGCCAGGACTGCGGGGCGGGTGCTGGCTGATGTTCAAAGAGCCCCAAGGGTTTCGATCACACAAACCCATGACGGGAACAGCCTAATCATCAAGGGCGAGGTCAACGGAACGCCGTGTAAACTGACCATAGACACTGGAGCTTCTCGCACGGTTGTCAGTTCCCAACTTACAAGTCGGTCCCTTGGGGACCCCGCATACAACCGGGAACGCATTAATTTGGTAACAGCCACCGGTCAGCGCATACCCGTCCATGGAGAGAAGAAAATGGAATTGACGCTAGGCAACAGAATCTACCTGCATAATGTCATCGTGGCTGATATAATGGACGATTGCATCCTGGGCCTAGACTTTATGAGGAAGAATTGTTGCGAGATTGACGTCAAGCAAGGTGTTTTGAAATGTGGAGAAGAGGAACTTTTCATGGAAGGGGCGTTGCCTGGGAATGTGTACAGCCTTAAGAAGATTGTTCTTCCGCCGAGATCGGAAACGATTGTGCCGGTTAGTCTTCCTCGGAATCCTGGGCAAACTCATCGTTGTGTACTCGTGGAAAGGGTAGACAATGACCTTCCATGGAAAGTGGCACGGACTTTGGTCAGAGCCACTGACATCTCAGGGGTACGTGTGCTGAACCTTTGTGATCAGGAACAGATTATAGAAAAAGGCACACTTGTTGGTACTTGCGAGGAAGTGGATTGGTTGCGTCGATGCCAACATCTATCAACTGGGACCCTCAGCAAGGATACACAAACAAAAGTGACCACACTTTTAGAAGACTGCCGCAGCGCTTTGTCCCAAAATGAAATGGTCAAGGCGAAGAAGATGTTATTCAAGTTCGCCGATGTTTTCTCGTCAAACGAGGCTGACATCGGGAAGACTGGCATAGTTCAACACAAAATAAACACAGGAGAAGAATTGCCTATCCGTCAGCGGCCAAGGAGATTGCCGGTAGCACGTGAAAAGGAAGTGGAAACCATGATTGAGGGAATGGTGAAGGATGGTGTTATTGAACCTTCATCTAGTCCATGGTGTTCACCTGTAGTGCTGGTAAGAAAGAAGGACGGCAGCATGCGGTTTTGTGTTGACTATCGTCGTCTGAACGACGTTACAAAGAAGGACAGCTATCCTTTGCCAAGAATTGATGACACGCTGGACATGCTTACTGGAGTAAAGTGGTTTAGCACGCTGGACCTGAAAAGTGGCTACTGGCAAGTTGAAATTGATCCTAACGACAAGGAGAAAACTGCATTCTCGACAGGAAAGGGTCTGTGGCAATTTAAAGTTATGCCGTTTGGATTGTGCAATGCTCCGGCAACATTTGAGAGGTTGATGGAACTTGTACTTACCGGACTAATTGGCGATGCCTGCCTGGTCTACCTGGATGACATCATCATCGTAGGCCGCACGTTTGAAGAACACCTTCAAAACCTGGAACGCGTGCTCATGAAGATCCAGAGTGCCAACCTCAAGTTAAGTCCGAAGAAGTGTTCACTATTCAAACGACAAGTTAGCTTTTTGGGATATGTAGTGTCTGAAGAAGGTATCCGCACGGATCCAGAGAAAATCGCCGCTGTCAAGGATTGGCCGATTCCAAAAGACAAGACGCAGGTCAGAGCATTTCTGGGTTTGTGCTCCTATTATCGGCGATTTGTCAAGAACTTTGCAGATATAGCCAAACCCCTGCATAAGCTAACCGAGGAGAAGCGACATTTCTGCTGGGACGAAAGTTGCGACATCGCATTCCAGGAGCTAAAGGACCGTCTGTGCAAAACACCTATTTTGGGGTATCCTGATGCGGGCAAGGAATTTATAGTTGACACAGACGCAAGTGACATAGGACTTGGCGGTGTGTTGTCTCAGCGGAACGGCGATCAAGAGGTTGTGGTAGCATACTTCAGCAAGTCATTGTCGAAACCTGAAAGGAACTATTGTGTTACGAGACGAGAACTGCTTGCTGTGGTAAAGTCATTGCAGCACTTTAGCAAATATCTTCTGGGGCGGAAATTCCACCTACGAACTGACCACGCTGCACTGAAATGGCTATTGCAGTTCAAAAATCCAGAAGGACAAGTTGCGAGATGGATTGAACTACTGCAGGAATACAACTTCGAGGTCGAACATCGCAGCGGGAAATCTCATGGCAACGCAGATGCATTGTCAAGAAGACCTTGTCCTGAAGACTGCAAGCATTGTACTAGGCAAGAAAGTAAAGAAGTCGTACCTGTGAGGATGCTCAAGACAGACCTCAGTAACGAGTGGAAGGAAAGCCTACAACGTGCACAGCAGGAAGATTCGGACATCAAGCCGATTCTGGAGTGGATGAAGGCCAGAGCTCCTAAGCCCAGGTGGAGCGACGTCTCAGCAATGGGTTCGGCCACAAAAAGCTATTGGGCCCAATGGGACAGCTTGGTGATTCAGGATGGAGTCCTGTGCCGTAAATGGGAAAACGCTCGAGGAGACAGCTGTCATTTGCAAATGGTTGTCCCTAAAGCTCAAGTACCGAATGTTCTACAGCTGTACCATAATGGTTGTTCAGGAGGCCATCTGGGAGTAAAACGGACTCTACTGAAGATACGAGAACGGTTTTACTGGGTCCACTGTCGGGACGATGTCGAGGACTGGTGTCGCAAATGTACAAGTTGTGCTGCTGTAAAGGGACCTCAGACTCGTAGTAGAGGTGCATTGAAATTGTACAACGTTGGTGCACCATGGGAAAGGATAGCCCTTGACGTTGCGGGGCCGTTTCCGGTAAGTGAAAGTGGTAACAAGTATTTCATGGTTGTGATGGATTACTTCACTAAGTGGCCGGAAGTCTTCGCCATTCCAAACCAAGAAGCTTCAACAGTTGCAGATAAACTGGTTCATGAAGTCTTCTGCCGTTTTGGAGTACCCTTGGAGATTCACAGCGATCAGGGAAGGAATTTTGAGTCCCAAATATTCCAGGAAACTTGTCGAGTTATGGGTACTCATAAAACAAGAACAACTTCTTACCACCCACAATCGGATGGAATGGTGGAACGATTTAATCAGACCTTGGAGAGATACCTAGCAAAAGTTGTGGAAAATCGGCAACGAGATTGGGACAAGCACATACAACCGTTTTTGTTGTCATATCGAAGCGCTGTTCACGAAAGCACATCGGTGACACCAGCTTTCGCAAACTTTGGAAGGGAATTACGGCTGCCTGCAGACCTGATCACCGGAATACCACCCGATGCCCCACGAAGTATAACCGATTATGCGAATGACTTGCGAAACAAAATGAATGACATTTATGAGCACGTCAGACAATCGGGCCAGCAAATGTCTGAAAAGATGAAAACCCGTTATGACCGTAAAATGAACAATAAAGGGTTCGACGAAGGTTCACTAGTGTGGTTGCACAATCCAGTCCGCAGCAAAGGGAAATCACCTAAGCTTCAAGCTAAATGGGACGGACCGTACCGGATTGTGACAAAGATCAATGACGTAACCTACCGGATACAGAAAGGTGCAAGGGGTACTCCTAAGATCGTCCACGTGGATCGACTGGCGCGTTATTATGGGGCCGATAATGCTCGGGACGAGCATGTCTTAGGAGGGGGCAGTGTTGCGCGCCACAATTAATGCCTAGTACATGGCGACAGTAGTTACCACTAGCGCCATCTAGTATCGAGTAGCGGAACTAGTTGTCAAGACCCTTCTAGAAATTTCGATGCGAGAACTTTCTGGAACATTCCCGAACTTTCGACATCTGGTCGATCGGGGCCTGTATGTACTCGAACATTCTAGATGTTTCTACAATGGAAGGTTCTAGAACTCTCTTTGGCGCTATATAAGGCCGAGACGCGCCACGACCGACACAGTTTGGATAAAGCGATCGAAGTGAAAGCATCGAAGCGATATTCAAGTGCGACTTAAAGCGATCAGTAGTGCAATTGTGTTTTGTAATTAGTGTGTTTGAGTTGTAATTAGTGTTGATTATTAAAGTGTCATTTTTTTGGTTATTAAATCGGCAGTTTTAATTGTCACGAACCCGAAGCTCGTAACAGTACTTTATTAAACAAATGCAAATTAAAAAAATTAAAATTATATGTTGAAGTTTTTTTCATTTTTGTAGTGGGCACGTAAGAAACAGAGCACCTAATTTTATTACAAAAGTAAAGTTAGAAAAAGCTCTCTCTGCTTCTGCGCTAGTGGGGGGAACAGATATTAAATAATTGTAGCAATAATTTAGGTATTTCCCTCTGTCGCCCCAAAGAGAGCTTTTTCTAAGTGCAAGGTTGTTTGTTGCAAGTCATGGATAGACATGGAAGTTATATTCTGTCCTTTGTCTTCTTGGGGGTTTAACAAATTATTAAGCTCACATTCCAACTATTCTTCTGTAGTTAAACTTGTGAGCTCCGCAATCTTCGCGTCATTTAAAAACTGGTATTTGCGGTAAAATTGTCAGATTTGTTAGTTGTGGATTTATTTAAATATTTGGTACAATCCTTTTAAAGACACTGCAATTTCGTCGTTGCTTAATGTTTGACAGGCTGTTGCGTCAAGCTTTTTTCAAAAAACTGAGAAGGACTATTCAAGTATTGTAAGACATTCGCTCAATCAGTCTATTTTCTTTAATACGGATGCGCAATGAATTGGCGAGACTTAAGCACAATAAACTTTGTTGTAAGTCTAATTTCTTTAGGTAAAAATTTAGTGCAGTATTCGCTGTTAAAAGAGTAGCGTCTCGTCTACACAGTGCTTCTAAGGTCACTTTCATATCTAGTAAATTTGAGATTGCTCCAATACTCAAATTACCACCTCCCTCCCTCCCTTCCTCTCTTTTGTTACTCTAATACAGTGAACTCTATTCCGGATCCTACATCAATCAAAGCTTTTCGAATGCATATCTTTATTTTAAGAAATCGGTCAAGCATTTCAGCTAAACTGGACCATCTCGTCTTGCAATCAATTATTAATTTTAGCTCTCTGTGGAACTCTCTCCTACGTATTTTCTTAGTACAATTTGTTTTGTCGGTGATTTTCTGAACAACTTTGCTACTTTTCGGATTTTATTAATCACAAGTTCATAAATTACTTCTTCATGTTTTCGCGGCTGCTGCTCTCAATTATTTCAAAACTTCCACGTTCATCTTTTTCATCATTATCCACATTTTCTCATCATCTTCATCGTTTATATTCTGTGACAATTTTGTATTTCACCTTCTTTTATTTTTATTCATACAACGTTTTTTTAACAAATCTACACAAACAGTAGGCCCTCCTACTGTTTCTGTTTCTGTCCTTTTAACCTTTTAATTTATACTGCTCAAGTCTCAAAAGTGTCGCTATTCCCGTGACTGATTGAGTTAGTCTCGAGTCTCAAAAATACCAAAAAATCGTCAAGACTCTCGAAATTTTCGAGGCCAAGAATCCCGGGATGAAAGCCTTACACCAGATGCAGCGATGCATTGATGTAAATGGACACTATTTTGAAAAGATATGTATAATGAAACTAATAACTTGCTAGTTTGTTCAGTTTTTGATTTTCTAAGAACTTTCAGTGTCACCCTCGTATATTATATTTGTAATCACCATTTAAAACCTTTTCAATTTTCCCTTCAATTTTTTTTTGAAGACAATATGTCGCCAAAAATCGGCCATTTTATTGTTTTTCAATTTTAATACCTATAGGTACTTATTGTCACTCATAATTAAGGCCGCTATCCCACTGGCGTTTTACGAGCGTTGGCGCTTTTCAACGTCTGCGCAGCGCCAACGTTGCGCAGACGCGACATTAACGTCGCGAGTTTCTAGCATATCGCAGCATGTGTGCGACGTTAACGTTGCGTTCAGCAGATGTAGGTACCGCTTGCCACTAGAAACTCGCGACGTCAACGTCACGTCTGCGCAGCGTTGGCGCTGCGCAGACGTTAGAGAAGCGCCAACGCTCGTAAAACGCTAGTGGGATAGCGGCCTAAGATGAAAAGTGGATCCATATTATACAAGACCCATTTCGAAATTACTTCGTTAATACAGCACAAGAATGCCAATGCCACCATGGCATTTTTCAATGAGAACAAACCTTCAGAGATAACAAAACAAAATAAAACAAAAAAAAAACCACAGACAACAAAAAAAAAAGTAATACGGTGCCTCAGCTCTAAACGTGTATTTGGCACGAAATCATGGCTTCGCACGCAAATCAAGTGTCAAAAACTGCCGCCGTAATTAAAAGGGGCGCAAATGAGGAAAGGGAATAGAGGGAAATGAGCCTTAATGGATGGCGCCTTTTTTGTTTAGTAAGGTCTATTTTTCTTTAAATTTTTGGCCGATATTCGTCCTTTTCGCTTACTGCGGCAGAAAAGCCGTTTATAAACCCGGAGGATCAACTAATATAGTAGATTATACAACGAGTGAAAAAAAGGGAATTTAATTCGAGGGACTAAGTTGGATCCCGAGAGCAGCGAAGGATTCTAGAATAGAATCCCGAGCGTAGCGAGGATTCTAGATTAAAATCCCGAGCGGAGCAAGGACCGAGATGAATTATTTTTTTTACGAGTTGTGTACCTACTCTACTTTTTACCATTGACTGCGAGAAAATAAATAGTAGTATAGTATTTATCACACTTTATTTTATAATCGGTAATAAGAGAACAAAGGGTTAATTTAAAAACATTCAAAATTAATAGAGAATTTGGAACAGTTTTCGAAATTCAGTGCAATGTTGCAAAAAATGTCGTTTAGAGTTAGACCTATTAGCCTTTCAACCGTCGATATTTAATAGAAAAAAATCTGGAATTGTGTGATGGATTTACTGAAATGTGTTAACTTTTCAGACTGAGAAGGAACAAGGTAAAGGAGTTACACGCTACGCTTTATCTGATCGTAACTTCATTGAAAAGGGTTGGACGATGCTACCTACGGAAAAAGTAGTGCGAAAGGTATACAATGCTTATTACTTATGACCTGCCGTTTTTGGAAGAAACATACTCTAAAAATGTATGTAGCTTTCTTCAACTTGAAAAACATTTAGCGAAGGCAACTTATCTGAGGCGGGGTACTAAACTGTAGAGTTCCGTCACAAAATACAGATAGGTAGTACAGAAGGCAATCACATGTATGTACTTCACTTTTCATACCTACGCTCGGCGGTCGCGCTAGGGTTGTCAACTTTGGCTTATGCACAAAAAACTATCGTGGTAGTGGCACTCGTATCAAGTTGTTTGGTTAATTGTTGAGCTTATTCTATAATATTAAAACAAAACAATAAACATAGTACACAATACAAAAAGTTTACAGAACAAAACATAAAATTTTACATTTGTCAGTTTTTACTAGGTACCTATCAAAAATCCCTAAAAAACGGATTACTCTATAATTTACACAATTTATTTTGCGCTATCCGTTTTAGACCTAAACCTATCAAATGACACTAAAAACAACACAATATCTACACAAACAAAAAATCATGTTTTTAACTTACGTAATAGTTGGTGGCGTGAATGCCTTACAAAAAAGTTAAGTACTTCGTTTATACTGATTCAAAATAGGAAACTATTATACAGGGTTATTGGTAACACATTAACAGCCTCTTAAGAGGTCATTGTACTCATCATTATGAAAACTTTTACTATGGGACCAAATCCGAAATCGCGAAAAAAAATCGGCTGTTCCCTACATTTATGTTCGTACAACTCTTCAAAATGTAGGGAACAGCTGATTTTTTTTCGCGTTTTCAGGTTTGGTCCCATCGTAAAAGTTGTTCATAATGATGAGTACAATGACCTCTTAAGAGGTTGTTAATGTTTTACCAATAACTCTGTATAAATCGAGCTTAGATAGCCATTTTTTGCTGCTCTATTTTTGCACTTCATAGACACGTGTTGACGTGTCTCAAGCGGATGGCACCCGGCCGCGTCGCTCTACTCCCAATCACTTGGAGATAACGTCCGTGAGCGGTGTCTATGTGTGCGTTGCTCGAGCGCACTTTGTATGTAGAATTGTAGATTGCCTTCTGTACCAGAGAGTATATTTTGTGGTTCCGTCCCCTAACTCTTGCAGCCTACTTTTCTGTATGAGTCGATAAAAGTAACTCTTATTTCTATGAATGGTTTTAGTGCGAGATCCGGTAATAGAAATCACACTAATGTTATACAGGCGAAAGTTTGTGAGTGTGTGTGTTTATAATTATGTTTGTTACTTCTTCACGCTCAAACGGCTAGCCTAATTTTGAAAAAAAAAATTCTGGAGGTAGTACTTTTTAATCCCGATATTCCCACGGGATCGACACTTATGCGGGTGAAACCGCGGGTCGCAGTTAGTAATAATATATACCCTCATCTGTTATGATGACGACGAAGATTATAAGTTAGATAACACAAAATATACATTGATAAATCGCAAATGGGTTGTCTAGTTAAATCGTGTACAGATGCTGTTAAATAATATAAGTTCCAATTAACTTTTTTCGATCATCTTTCCCGATTTGTTATTCATAAATATCGAGCAATAGCTGAAAGAATATGTCACAAGGCATTGGAAAAATGGGTTAGGGAGCAACTCGTCCCACTTCGATACTGAGATAAGCACCCTAATTGCGTAACACATATCAATCGCATCTGAATTATTTTGAAAGTTATTGTTAATCCATTGCTTCATATATTCGAAAAATTTGTCTGCTCAACACGACGTAAAAAACGCAATGAATGTTGTCGAACTGTCAAAATGAAAGCCATTACTACTGTTAGTGTGTTACGTAATTACCCCGCAGGGACCACCTTTCCAAAGAACAATGGCAGCCACCCATACATTGATTTAGCTGAGATTAAATTCTCGCGTCTTTTAATGAAAAATATCTTGTTTAACTCTGCGTCAAATTCTGAATTAGTTTGTGCAAGAATTTTTGTTCGAGAAGGCCGAGAATAATAGAAATTCAGTCATGAACTTTTGTAGGTTATGTCTATGGTAATTCCAATTCGAGGAAGTAAAAGGGCAATATTCCTAAATCAAATTATTTTTTCCTGTCCCTTGACCGTTCATCCTTCCTTCAGGGGAATATCACAGTCCGGGACAAGTTAAAATTAAAGAAACCGGAAAACCATCGAGAGCAACACAAAGCACAAAGCGTAAGCGTCGTGTAATCTGTGGTAGTAATACCAATACCTTTTGGAATGGGCGACTAGAATCAATTCTATTTTTCCAATGATATTTTAGTAAACAGATATGTTATGAGCGCGCAAATCGTGAAGACTAGAAAACGTCCTAATTGGGACGTATTGCCTTTAGTCTGTGTCACGCACGTCTACGAGTGAGACGGTGCGCGCAGCTACGTAATTACCATCCAAAATGCCATCTTGTGTATTTAGAAAGTGTACCAATTATGATACCAAAGTTAATAAAACACAAGGGATCTCATACCACACGAAAGTACACAATATACTTCGATATATTATATTTCAATTATTTTCCTAATATTCTGATATTTGGAGGTTAGGAAAAAGAAAGAGATGGAAAATACATTTTTTGTCATAAGAACGACAAGGATGCGAGCACTCCGGACATAGAATAAAAGTACAGATGCGAATATTAGGCAGTAAAGTCATATTTACAGCAGAGTTCTAGTTTCCCTTTTAATAACTTTTCTTTATAATTTTGTTTGATATATTTAATTATAAATTAAACATATCATAATATGTAGGAAAAGAAAATATTAATAGCTTATCGTTACCATAGTATGTCACAGATAGTGTTAAAATAAACCTACCATTGAGATTAAAATTAAATCTTTTCGAAGGTGTATGATTATTTTTACAATAGGCATGACGAATGATTTTCAAATCCTGTTCCGTAATGTACGTACACATTTACTATTTACGAAAACACCTATATTTCGGTAATAAACTAAAGTTTAACGAAGTTTGAAGCCATTTTTCTAATATTTTTTCAATAGGGCGCGAAAACAGCTCACAGTGTCATGGCGTCGGATCCGACGTCACGCCTAGGTAAATATCAAATGTTGTCAGTATACTATCTATAGTGTACTCTGTGAACCACAGTGATGTTTACATAGGCGTGACGTCATGCGCTGTGATTGGTGTTTCAGTCAAAATGGCCGACTGCAGTATTTTAATCGTTTATTTTAGTGAAAATTCGATTAATCTCAAGTTTTTAAATTAAACTAAATCACTGTTTTAAATCCTTTTAATATGTATTTTCCCCTAACATCATTAAATTTTTGATTAAGTATTTGATACTGTCGTCACGCCTATTGTATTTCTTTCTTTTTAAAACGTGTTTTATTTTTCACCTACCTACCTTTTAATAGTGTTTATTCGTTGCATAGGCACAAATCCCGACTACAGATTCTGTAGTACGCGGTTTGTACTTTCTGCCTAGTTAATTTGTTAGTCTATGATGCCAGCGTGCGGTGATTGGTAGCCCGAATAATGTTTGTTTACATTCATGCGCAATTGACAACATCTAGCTGTCACTTTTTTTCTTATTGGTTTTATCAAGCTATCCTTTTTCTATGCTTTATACTTGTAGTGAAATGTAAAATGAATGAAAAGTGTGTGTGTGCTGCCTCTCGGCGCGGAACACTTTTTTCTGTTGTTTTGTAAGTGTATAACATATCTGTTTATTAGAATATCATTGTATTTTTCGTAATTTTTGACGTTCAAAAGTGCCTTTTAAGTGCCTACTTGAAATAAATGTTTTGACTTTGACTTTGACATAGATAAAAATACTAAATGTACTACTCATGTCACACGACTTTACACGACGTGTAATGTCGTGTGACATGAGTATCGCTACCACAGATCACTACAACGATACAACCTATTATGTTTTTAGATTTGGGATAATAGCCTTTTTGCCAGTCATTAATTGAAAGTAATTAATTTATTGTTACACTACAATATTTTTACCTCCTTGCAAGGAATACTTCCACTTAGAAATAACAGTATTGTTAATTTACTCCGTTTAATTACAGTAACAAACGAAAACTGAATACAATACATTAATACTGTACACTTGGCAGAATAAATATAAAATGGCAACACTAATAGTCAATGAAAAAATCAAATAGCTTTTCATTCAAAATATTTTTTTTATCCGGCCTTAACTAGTTAATGTGATACTTTGAAAAAACGTAGAAAAATAATGGAACTGCCTTCGTATATAAGTCACTTGTAGACGCTCAAATTAAATTCAGCTAAGATTTCGCCATTGTTCTTTGATAATAGACAGCTGGGCCCACTTTAGTTTAGGTATTGGGACGATTGCACTACTGAAAATTCTCTAGGGGTTTATTAGTCCCAATAAAGTGATAGTGGCTGTAGGCCTGTAGCAAGCGGGAGCCCGGGTGTCACCATTGTGTGGATCGCCCGGAGGACACGGTGGACCATACGGTGGAGATCTGCCCAGCTTGGGCAGAGCTCCGCCGAGTCCTACCGGAGGCGATCGGCGGCGGCGATCTCTCGCGTCCGGCTCTAGTCCGGGCCATGGTACGGAGCCAGAGTGCATGGGAGGCTGTCGCCTCCTTCTGCGAAACAGTGATGCTCGCGAAGGAGGAGGCGGAGCGCGTAAGGGAGAGGTAATCCTTGCGCCCTCACGCCCCTAGCCGCCGCAGGAGACGCCCTGGGCGTCGGGAATCCATAGCCGATTTCCGGCCACCGTAGGCGCGGGCTTGCGGACGGGGGTAGCTCGCCGTCCGGTAAGGACCAGGCCCGGGTCGACGGCGCGTTGTGTTCCACGCGCGCCTCAAGGAGATGTCAGCACCAACTGACGGGGTCCGGTAGGGCCGATGCCCGCCAGGGTCGCGGGTTGTTCGAAAGAGATACCGTGACCCCTGGCACAGGCAACTGAAGGAACACGGGTGGGTTTTAGTCAGTAAGAGTCTGACACTCCCTTCCGCTCCGCCCAGAGCGGGAGGGGTCATTTGAAAAAAAAAAAAGGCCTGTACCAAAGGGAAATAAAACATACTTAACTGACAGTTAATTGATCTCATTCATTTTATATAATCATACTAATCTGGACCATTTTTTAATCAATAATTAAAAAATATCATTCATAACAAAACATATCAAAGCACACTTTTTTTTCTCAAAACCAAAATAGAAAAGTCTAAAAAAATTCTTAAGGCGAAATGTGTCCCAGAGAAGATGTTTTGACGCATTTCGGCTGCACGCAAAATCAATTTTTGTCCTTAAAAACTACAATTTTGGTTTATTTTTTTTCATGGTTTATAAAATTGAAGATTTTCTTTAGTGAATTATGGGGGCCAAAACACGATTGACATAATTTGGCTCGATACAAAAAAATCGCAAAGTTTCCTCAAAATTAGCATTTTTTATGAGAAAAAACGGTTTTATTCGATTGTAAATAAAGCAATTTCAATAAAATTTCGTCTATACGTTCACCATGAAAGACACTAGGGGATTATGGGTTTATTTTAATGTAACAGAGCAAATAGAATTTTAAAAGAAATATTTATAAAAAGCGGGCGCGCAGGTCTGACATCCCACCGCTCCCCGCAGTCCCGTCAGTCGGCCGCAGCGCGTCTTAGAGAGCACCCGTGTACAACTTTATTGCGCCCGTTGTCGCCGACTACTCAAGCGAACATTGAAGTGTAAAGTGATACCTTAGTCACAAAAATGGTAAATAAACGTAATAAAATAAAAAAATATTCAGGACTGAAGCTCAAGAAGCTGAAATTGATGAACCTGAATAGGTAAGTTTTTTATTTATTATCCTAAAAAATACCAATTTTGACATTTGACATTGGCGTACTAACTCGTGTTTATTGTACAAGCACACAACTTTCATTTTGAAAGTCCCTTTACACAATATGCCGTGGTTGCGGCGGCGCCGCGATGCCTCTGTATTGGTTTCCCTTGGATTTGTATGAACCCCCACACACGGCGCCGCGGCGGCGAGCGAGTTTTGATAGGTCTTATCAAAACTCGCCGCCGCCGCCGCGCGGCGCCGCCGTGTGGGGTTCATACAAATCCAAGAGTGACTGATGCAGCGGCGCCACTGCTGCTGCAGCTGCGGCATAATGTGTAAACGGCCTAATAAAGATAGATAATTATGGTCTAAAACTTTCATGTAGGTACCCCAATATCTTTATTTTTATAAACATATTATGGTTTATTATTATGTTTTTACAGAACTCGTATCAACACTGAGTCTGACATTGCGGAGTTGCCAGCTGACTCACAAGGAATGAGTAAAGCCGTCACACAACCACAATTACCAGAAACATCTGATGGGGCACTAGTACAACTTCAAACAGTATCACCCAAGTTTTTTGAGTAAGCTCGCTTTCTTATCTACTTATGCTCTATTATTATTATACCGGAGTTTCGCGGCCGAGTTTCGCTAGCTAATTTAATTTGACCCTGTGTACTAGAGAAAGCCTTTGAAAATACGAAGTGTTTTTTTTTATATCCCATAACTCTAGGGGGTCACTGTACTCATCATTATGAACAACTTTTACTATAGGACCGAACCTAAAATCGCGGAAAAATAAAATCAGCTGTTATTTTTATATTCGCATAACTCGTCAAAATGTAGGGAACACCTGATTTTATTACGCGATTTCGGGTTTGGACCTATAGTAAAAGTTGTTCATAATGATGAGTACAATGACCCCCTATAGTTATGAGATATCAAAAAAACACGTTGCATAATTTGTCTGTTAGACGTCATGAATAGGACTGAAAACCGGTTTTTATCAAAAATCGTTTTTTTTAGGTATTTTTATATATTGGGAATGGAACTTCAAGAAAACCGGTTCTAGATAAAACCGATTTTTAACACGTCATGTGTATTTTTTTTATTACTTATATTTCTCTTGGCACATTGAGTGTATACTTTATTCTTATAGGTAGGTTACAAGTTACCCAGCTTGTAGCGGAAACGCACCACCACTACGAAGTTAGTTGTTGAACTGAATAGGTCAATTTCAATTTCATTTCATCTTGTATTGTTACAAATATTTCCAATATTTCAGCACCCATGAAAAACTATTGGATACTGACGATACAGGAATGGTATCACCACAACAGCTACCAGAAATATCTGATGCGGCACATGTGAACCTTCAGTCGGTGTCAATCACACCACCACCATATGATGTTGCAGAGTAAGTTTACTCTCCAGTGAAATTGAAGTTTTGTTTTGGTTTAGGCGTGAAAAGGTAACATACAGACAGACAGACAGAGTTACTTTCGAATTTATAATATTAGTATGGATACAAAACCGGCATCGATTTTGTAGTACTGCTATTCATCACATTTACACGCTTTTTTATTTCAAAATGTTTCAGCGCCCAAGAAGACCTGCCCTATCAAGTGGAAAATGAGTGTGCGACAAAGTCTGTCAAAGAAATCACCGGTCGCAGAATTGTTAACGTAGTACATTTTTTTAATCAACTGCAACAGCAAGAACACGTCCCTCTTTTTCAGTGTGATTTCAGCTGCTTGGTTTTAGAAACAGAAAAGCGCACCGGTCTGGTTTCATATTTCAATTTTAAATGCAGGATGTGCAAGAAAATTTTCAAGGTGTGTACTGATGACTTGGACATGGTTAATAGTGTAGATGTTAACACTGCAGCAGTCTCAGGTATAGTATCCTCTGGGATTGGATACTCTCAATTCGAAGAAACTATGGCTGCCATGGACATTCCTATTTTTCGAGAAAAATATTACTCGAAAATTCAAGATAGCATTTTCAATGAATGGGAGGCTACAGCAGTAGAGGCGATGGAACGAGCTGCTGCTGTAGAACGTGAAGCAGCAATTCAAGAAGGGAGAGTTGTCAATGGCATACCTGTGATTGATGTGTTTGCGGATGGTGCATGGTGCAAACGTTCTTATGGGAATAACTATAAAGCAATGTCTGGTGTTGCTGCTATTGTGGGGCGAAAATTTGGAGAAGTTCTTTTTATTGGCGTCAAAAACAAATACTGTGTAATATGTGCAAGGGCAGAGAAACGTCAGGAAAAACCCAAAAATCACGTATGTTATAAAAATTATGAAGGCTCGTCCAGCGGAATGGAAGCAACGATCGTATGCGAGGGTTTCAAGGAATCCATCAATATGTATGGGCTTATATATGGCAACATTGTGGCTGATGGTGATTCTGCAACGTATGCTAAAATATTGGCATCAAATCCTTATTCAGACTATGTAGTGTCTAAAATAGAATGCCGAAACCACGTTCTGCGAAATATGTGTAACAAGCTGCGTTCACTAGGCAAAGACACAAAATACCCAAAAGTGCAGAGAAAACATATTACCGACGAAAAAGTTATGAGCATGAGAAAAGTCGTCACGACTTCAATCAAACATAATAAAAATAATCCCAAGGACATCGCTATAAAACAAATTCACGAAGACATCACCAATTCTTTGAACCACGCGTACGGGGACCACAGACGTTGCAAAGATTATTGTTGCAATAAAGATAAAATTATTTTGTCTTCAACTGTGGCTGAGCTTGAAAACTCAACTTTTTGGTTTCGACTAAAAGTAATTTTAAATTCGGTGGCAGCAAAATCTCGGAGTCTTCTGGAAGACGTTGACACCAATGCTGTTGAGAGATTCAACAGCGTAGTTGCCAAATTTGTTGGAGGCAAAAGAATTAATTTTGCTTCTCGACGATCATATCAAGCGAGATGCTCGGCTGCAGTTGTTTCCTACAACACCAAAAGACCTCTTTACACCCTTCACAAAAAAATATTGGGAATGAGCCCTAGGGGCAGCTTGCAAAAGCTAGAAGCAAGGAGAGCGCAAAAAAGAAAGCGAGCCAATGCTGTGAAAAGAAAAAAAAATAGGGTTAAGCTATTCGAGAAACAAAATGATTACGGTGAAAAAGTAGCTGCGCCGGACATGTCTGCCGATGAGTACAGTGCAGCGTCTGCAGATTTTATGACAAATCTGAAGACACTGGTAAATGATCGGGAGGGTATACAAAAACGAACCACACAGCAACGCGAAAGCACTGAATGGTTGCAAATCAGAAGATTGATGATAACGGCCTCAAATTTTGGAGTAATAATAAAGAGACAAAAAAATTTTGCTACCCTGGTGAATAACATTTTGTACAAATCTAATATTTCATCCGTCGCATCAGTGGCCCATGGACTCAAAAATGAAAAATTTGCGCTTCAACAACTGAGCAGTCAAGAAAATTTACAGATTGAGGACTGTGGACTTTTTGTGGACAAAGAATTTCCTTACATTGGTGCCACACCGGACGGAGTCGTTGGAGAAAACAGTATCGTTGAGGTCAAATGCCCAGTAGCTGCTTTTAGAAACGGCATAGAAAACGCTATCAAACAAAACAAGGTCCAAATTCTAAAGTACAACAAAAAGAATACTCAAGTTACTATAAATAAAAACAGTAACTGGTACTATCAGGCTCAAGGACAGCTACGAGTGACGGGCAAGCAGCGATGCATTTTCGGGATATGGGGAGGAGAAGATGAAAAAATGGAAATTGTATACATCCAAAAAGATGACGACTTTTGGAAAAATAAAATGGAGCCAAAACTTGTCAACTTTTATCACACACACATTCTTCCAGAGTTGGTAGATTCTCGCCGAAACCGTGGTATGCCTTTGAGAGGCTCTGAAAAATAATTTGGAGCAGATAGAGAACTCGTTATAGAACCCCGCTACACAACACAACATGAATGATACACCCCCTATATTATTTTTTAATATATACAAAAGCTGTTATACTTACCTGTTTTTTCATTTCTACAGGGTATTTTTTTTATCAATATCCAAATTTTGACAGGGTGTTCTACCCATGAATATGAACAACTTTTACTATGGGACCAAAAATTCTGAAATCACGAAAAAAAGTCAGCTGATGGAACTTTTGTAAGAAACAGCTGATTTTTTTGTAATTTCAAAGTTGGTCCCATAGTGAAAGTTGTTCATATACATGGGCAGCACACCCTATGAAAATTTGGGTAGTGATAAAAAAATTATCCTGTGTAAGAACCGGTTTTTGGTAAAACCGGTTTGGATTCTACCTCTCATAGTAGACACCTTACGAAAATTTGAGTAGTGATAAAAAAATTATCCTTTGTAAGAACCGGTTTTTGGTAAAACCGGTTTGGTTTCTATCTCTCATACTAGTACCACAAAATACAGAGAGTACAAAAGGCAATTTACATACAAAGTGCGCTCGAGCAACGCACACATAGACACCGCTCACGAACGCTTTATCTCGGACGGGTTGGGAGTAGTGCGGGTGCGAGTGCCATTCGCCTGAGACACGCGTCTGTGAAGTGCAAAAATCGAGCAACAAAAAAATGCCTATCTAAGCTCTTTTTATATAATAGTTTCCTATTTTGAATCAGTATAAACGAAGTAACTTTTTTGTATGGTAAATTCACGCCACCAACTATCACGTAAGTGAAAACATGATTTTTGTTTATGTAGATATTGTGATGTTTTTAGTGTCATTTGATAGGTTTAGGTCTAAAACGGATAGGGCAAAATAAATTGTGTAAATAGGGTAATCCGTTGGTGCATACACTAGTGCTTTCATTATTATATCTAATACTATAAATATAGTGCTATAAATAAATATAAAATAATATTGTAATTACCTAATTACAATACTACATACACACTACACTACTACACTGTACTTGTACTATGTATATTATGTACTCAGTATATACTTTGAGAAAATAAATAGGTACATTTCCATAAATACCTACTGCGCAATTAGTAACAACTAAAACTGCTAGTTGTCGCTATAGTCCGACTACGCTCTGTATTTTGTGGTCCGACCGCCCGTATGCGCGACCCTCTGCAGAAGTATTTTGGTTCACGAGAGAGGGTCGCGCTTACAGCGGTCGGACTATAGCTTGTCGGCCGAGTGCGGCAGAGCGCGGGGCCCCGCGCGCTTCTTACCCGTCCGCGTCTGCTTCACCCCCTCAAAACCTACGTGAGTACGATACCATTTCGCCTTAAAACAAATACCATGTCCTATACTAATTTCATTGTCAATCAATTCTCGAAGGATTCTTTTCCGTCGTTTTTGCGTTTGAATGGTCACAAAGTTTTTGTTTTTTTATTATATGCGGTATTTTTTAATATAGCATATTTTTATTTTTTTAATGGCGAGAAGTGTGTTACGCTTAGGTACACTATTTTTAATTTCAAAAATAAATCTGAACTGTATTTCAAAGCGAAAATCATTTCCTTAGGCTCCAAAAATCGTGTATAAAGTTTATTAAAACCAAATCTAAGATAGCTTCGGACAGATTTCCAAGAGGAGCTCGCGCGTATATTTGTAAATCATCTGCATAAAGGTGGTAGGAAGAAATTAGTTCGTCGGAGATTGAGTTAATAAAAACTGCGAAAAGTAAAGGGGAAAGAACGCCACCCTGTGGTACACCGGCAGAAGTATTACTCCAGGAAGACAATGTCTCTCCGATGCAAATACGTTGCCGGCGACCGAACAGGTAACTACGAAACCAGTCAACAACCGATGAGAGCATAGAATACCAAGCAAAACATCGCAATCAACAGTATTAAAAGCATTACTGAAATCTAGTACAGCTAAGACCGTTAGATTACCGCTTTCCATGGCTGACCTTATATCATCCGTAATATTCAGAAGCGCTGTGGTGGTACTATGACCAGGACAGAAGCCAGACTGGAAAGGGTTAAGGAGATTATTTTTGGAGAGGAAAGTGTTTATTTGATCGTGGATTAACCGTTCAAGGACTTTGGATAGAAAGGGTAAGACGGATATTGGACGATATTCAGAAAAGGATAACGGATTAGCTTTTTTAGGTAATGGAATTATTTGAGCATCTTTCCATGAACATGGAAAGACACCACTAGATGCAGAAAAGTTGAGGATATGGCCAATGACGGGAAGGATTACATCCAGCACAGGGACTAACATATTACGGTCTTCTGCTTCGTTATATTCAGCACCAGCTGAAGTTTCCACAATGTATCGGACCACAACGCATTTTTGTGGTTAACTTCAATGCGAATCATATTATTAAGTACGGTCCTTACGTACCTCTCCACTTGCCCGTTCGCGTGGTGCATCCCTGGTGTTATGTGGTGTAGATCGCAGCCCAATTCGTTTATCCACGTCTTGAACTCGCTTGACTCGAACATCCGTCCTTTGTCCGTGATCACTAATATAAGTACACCAAAGAGTGACACTGGCGCCGATTCTGTTGTTCACAAACTAAACTAAATTTAAGTTCAAGCATCTTCTGGACTAGGAGTCCTTGTAGGTGGAAGATGATTAATACGACCGTGGCGTATACGATAACGTGATGTGCTTATTGAATAACGCGATCTACAATGCTTACCGCGATCTGAACAACCCGACAAATAACGGCGACGACTGTGTAATTTGCGGTACAATGAAATAAGTACGTGAACGGTGGCGGCGGTATCGTCCAGAGTCACGACGTCTTCCAGAAGACAACTGAGTACTAATGCTTCTATGTCGCGAGCGAGATCGTGAATCGTCGGTATTATAATCGCGAGAAACTTGCCTAGAACGACCGCGTGAATTATCAGGTACGCGGGGTCGAGTCCGGACAGGCGTACCACTCCGTGAGTAACGAGATCTAGCACCAGATTTATTTCTAACCATTATTAAAACAAAAACAAAATCACTCACAGGTCAAACAAAACAAAGACACACGTTTTACGCACTATACAGTACAAGTTATGAAAACGGTTTTAACAATGTAAGGATGATCTGTTTATTGTGTGGGCTACGTTCTTTATCCCACTTCCGATATTGGGTCAGAAGTGGTATAAGGATTAAAGAAAACCAAGTGAGAGGTTAACCTAACATTTATTTATTTACAACAATTGTATTTAATCTACGAAAAATCAAATATAAACAGAATAGCACCGAACACAGTAAATAGATGAAAAATAGCACCCAAGGAAATGGTTCACGTGACCTATGCGGAGACGACCGTATAGTATACCTAGCAGCGATCCGACCACCCTCAGCGGCAACGAAAGAAAAAGGACAGCTCGGAGATATCGCGACGCCCCCGTCAGGGGGCGTGGCGAGCGGTTCCGGGGCTTCGCCCCCCGGCCGCGGAGGCCATGCGGTGGCCTGCAAAAACAGGCCCCTCCCTCGGTCGGCTACATTGGCCTGCGGCAAATGTTAGGCACGCGTATTGTTACGCGCGCCTATGTGAGTGATTGCATGATGTTTTTCTGTAGGCGCGCCGCGACGCTGTCTCACAGCGCCGCTTTCTTCACGACACCTCGGCGGTCTGTCCCCGCCAGGTGAGACCCCCAGTTACCTGGGGGAGGCCCGGCGGAGGACGACCAGCGACAGAGGTGCCGACTCGACGCTCCTACAGAATTAGGTGTATTGCTCCCGCCCGTCCCGCTTCCAGAGCTAGCCGGGCACGGTCCGGGCTAAGGAGCAGTCGTGTGTGTGTGGGCGGTATTGTTTTGTGTAACACCGCCCAGTGTCTGCGCGTACCGCGGCCCGCGCTGCGCGTACGCGCGTGAGTTTAGGCGTCTGATGAGTAGTGGGTGTCTGCGTTCGCCGCGTGACGTGCCTATATTAACCTAGCACACGCCACGCGACGAGTGTATGTAGTGTGTGTGGAGTACTATTGAGTCGAGTGAGCCGCGTGTAACCTGGGTGCGGCTCACTCGAGGCGTCAATCCGGTGAGATGGGGTCGTCGTCCGCTACCAGGTCGCGGGGCAGGGGTCTCGCGTCGGGGGGGCGCGCGTGCCAGGGCGCAATGTCCTGGACATGCGGCCAGGCGGATGCGTCGGCACGCGCGAACATTCCCGTCGCGAGGCGCCGCACAAACTCGTCCAGGCTCTCAATCCCGAGGTCCCGTTCAAGGACATCGTTCCTCACGTAGCGAGGAGCAGCAACAATGGTCCGCAGCGCCAGACTCTGCTGCGCGCGGAGCAGCTTTCGGCTCGACTCGCACGTGAGGGCGAACCATGCCGGGGCGGCGTACGTCAATATTGGGCGCACGTACAGCTTGTACACGCCCAATTTGACGCGCGCCGGTATTCGGGACGAGAGCACCGGTTTAAGGAGGTTGCGGGCGACCCTACCTTTTGCGGCGACCGAGCGGACGTGTGGCCCCATCGTGAGCCGACGATCAATGGTTACCCCCAGGTACTTGACCCGGGGCGACCACTTGATGTCGGCTCCCTGCAGCTTCAAGGGTGGTGGGAGGGGCGCAAAGCCGGTGACCATGGCCTGCGTCTTACCCACGTTAACCGACAGCCGCCACCTGGACAGCCATTCAGGCAGCAGGTCGAGCGCGCGCTGCATCTTGACGGCCGCGTACTTCGCATTAAGCGATGTAGTAATGTACGCGGCGTCGTCGGCGTACAGCGCGAGCATAGCGTCCGAGGTGGTGGGGATGTCGTCGGTGTAACGTGAGTAACACGCCGGCGACACGCAGCTGCCCTGCGGCACACCCGCGAGCACCGGGCGGGCGCTAGAGAGCGCCCCGTCGACCACCACCCTAAATGTCCTGTTGGAGAGAAAAGTAGAGACCACCATAACGACGCGACGGGGCGCGCCTGAAGTGGCCAGCTTATATATCAGGCCGTCGTGCCACACGCGGTCGAAGGCCTTCTCCATGTCAAGGAATACTGCCACCGAGTACTCCTTCCTGTTGAGCGCAGCTGTGAAGTGGTGCAGTACCCTTGACAGCTGGAGCGTCGTGCTGTGCTCCGCCCGAAACCCAAACTGCTTCGAGCGTGGCGCGATGTGGGGCTGGAGATGTCGCAGCAGGAGTGCTTCGAACACCTTGGAGACTGTCGGCAACAGGGTGATCGGCCGATAGCTCTCCGGCTTCAGGATGTCTTTTCCCGCCTTGGGCAGCATAATGACGCGCCCCTCCTTCCACGAGGCGGGAAAGGCCCCCGTGCGCAGTATCCCCGTGAACAGGCGCGCCAGCGCCGCTACCATACGGTACGGCAGGTGGCGCAGCACTGCGTTGGTGATACCGTCAGCACCGGGGGCCTTTCTAGGCTTCGTCTTTAGGATGGCGCGTCGGACCGCGCCCGGCGAGAAAAAGACTGGGTCTTCATCGGGAGCTATCGGCGTTGCGAAGTAGTCTCCCAGGTGTTGCTCGACTGCTGCGACATGGTCGGTGTCGCTGGTCGGGTTCGGGCGGAATTGACGCTCCAGGTGGTCGGCGAAGACCTCCGCCCGGTCCTCTGCTACATACCTTAGCGCCCCGTCGCTGTTGAGCAGGGGCCGCACCGGAGCTGGGGTGTTCGTCAGCTGGCCGCAGAGCTTGTATACTGACGGCCAGCTGTCCGCCGTGGCGTCTAACCTGTCCTCCCAGCCCGCGGTGGTAAGCGCCTGTAACTTGGCCTTAACCTTCTCCGCGAGACGGTTGAGCACCCTCTTTTGTGCCGGGCATCTTGATTGTTGCCACTGCTTGCGAATGCGCCTCTTCTCGGCGATCATTGCGCTTATGTGCGCCGGCAGGGGCGGCAGTAGCCCTCTCCCCTGCGGCTGCGTGCTTGTCGCCGATTCTAAGGCGCTCTTTATGCAAGCAGTGACGTCATCCGCGGTCTTGTCAACGTCCGCGGAGGTAGCGATAGGCCGAGTCGGCGTGGTGGCCTCTACTTTTTCCTCGAACTTTGTCCAGTCCGTGACTCGACGTGGCGCTATGGGCTTCAGTCGGGTCGGCGTTCCCGATAAGACGACGAGTACAGGTTGGTGGTCCGACTGTAACTCGTCGTCTATCACTTGTTGTGTGATCTGGCTGCTTAGCCCCCGGTGGACTACGATGTCCAGCACGTCCGGCATATACCGCGCAGTGTCTGGGTAATGCGTCGGTGTCTCTGGGCCGGACACCGTATAGCCGAGGGCTTCCGAGTCCGCGAAGAGCCGTCTCCCCTCGGTGTTCGTAGAGTAGGAGTTCCACGCCGGGTGCTTGCAGTTCAAGTCGCCGGCGAGGATGGTGGCGCGTGTGGTGTCTACAAGCAGGGCCCGCAGCTCAGTAAGGTCCAAGTGAGCCGCGGGCGGCTTGTAGCAGGCGTAGATGTTGATGTCCTCGCCGGCTACGTGTAGCTGCACACCCAGGGCGTAGAAGCTCCTGAGCGACGGCAAGGGGAGTTCCTGGTGGACGACTCTTCGCCTCACTAGCACCGCCAGACCACGATACCTGGTGTTAGTATCAGCCGACCTTTCGTCCTTCCTATATAAGTGATACCCTGGGACCCTGACCCTATCTTCGGGCCCTAGTAGGGTCTCACTTATAAGCGCCACGTCGATGTCCTGTTCCCTCAGGAGATGGCGGAGGGGGGCGACCTTTCCCTTAAGGCCGCGGGCGTTCCAATGAATCACCCTTAATGGCCTAGCCATGGTACAGAGTAAGCAACGTGGCCAGGCCATCAAGGATGACCGTCTCGATATCTTGACCCTGCCTGATGGCCTTGATCAGGTCCATCAACAACTTGATGGCGCAGGTCGTAAACTCCTTCTTGGTCTCGGTCTTGGACTCAACATTTTTGTTAGCGCTGGTGGCGCCGCGGCTCGCCTTCTGAGCGAACTGTTGTGGTTCCGCGATTTGCCGCGGCGCTGCGCCGGCGCTAGTTGTAGCGTCGGCCTTCAATACGACCTGCGCCCCGCTTGAGGCAGGGTCGGCCTTAGGGATATCTCCCTGGGTCGCCGGAGGGGGGGGTTGGGACTCCTTCTTCTTCCCCTTCCCTTTACCCCCGCGCCTCTTCCTCCTCCGCTTCGAGGAGGCGGCTTGGCCTTTTTCAGTGGGCCCGTTAGCTGCCGCCATAAGCGTGGCGCTGTGGGCCTCCTGCTCCACCATTTGCGGCCTCTCAGTGGCCGCTGGTGGCCGGCGCGCAGTGGTGGTTATGGCGGCAGTCCCCGCTCGCTTGTTCCGCGTCTCCGCCTGGAAGACGGGGCACTTATTATTGCACGCGGGGTGCGGGCCACCGCAGTTGACGCAGGTGGCCGGCTCCTCGCGTGGGCGCGGGCAGTCTCGTGCCACGTGCTCCCCGCCGCATCGGACACAAGCGAGCGGCCGGTGGCACTGGTGCGAGCTGTGCCGGAACTTTTGGCACCGGTGGCATTGAGCGGGCCCACGCTTCCCTCGCCAAGCCTCGATCTTGACACCCCGCATGTACATAAATACGGTGGTGTCATAGATGGCCCGGACGTCTGGAGTCTTCTTCAGTATTGCGTGGAACACGCAGCCGGGTCTTCCTTGTGCGCCCTTAATGTGGCGCACGTACTCCGGCTGGTATCCCAACGTCCGGAGCTCCTCCTCGATCTCCTGGGGGTCTGTGTCGGCAGGTAACCCCCTGATCGCAATCTTCAAGTTTCGCTCCGCTGGCAGCGAATAAGCGAACCATGACACGCCGCTGTCTTTTTCCAGGCCAGTCAGGTAGCGCTGGACCAGCCGGTACTCGTCTTCGGTGTCCGGGGTAAAGCGAACCCCGGTCCCGTACGGACGAGCGTTGGGCGGCCGGCCCAGCTTGGCGGCGATGGCCCGGAAGTGAGCGGCCCAGTTTGGCAGCTTCTCCACCACCAGCGGAGGGTACTTCAGCTTTTTCTCCTTTTTCTTCCCCGACGGCTGCTTCGACGTCGTCGTCGACGCCGTGGCGTCGGGGGCGGCGTCAGGGGGTGCATTGTTAGCAGAGGGGGCAGGGGGTAGATTGTGCAAACTTACCCCTGCCTGTGTTGGTGCCGGTGATAGCGGCGGCGGCGGCGGAGTGCGCCGCGCCGCATCTGCGAAGGTGGGCGAGGCGGGTGCGCCCCGACCCCGCGGCGCGCGTTCGCGCTGTGGCCGCGGCGGGTCGAGACAGTACCGCTTCGCCTCTTCCTCGGCGGCGGTCTCGTCCGGGCTCCTGGGGCGCCGCTGGGGTCTGGGCTCGAGTGAGAACTCAAAACCGAAACCCAGCGGCGGCGGTAACGGCGTCTGCGGCAGGGAAGCTGCTCCGCCCTCGGTGGGCCAACGCCCGGATCGCGGGGACGTGTCTCGCGACACGCTATCGCGACCGGACGCGGCCGAGCCCACCGACACTAGCGACATGCTCGACCCCGCGTGAGAGGAGCATGCCGACAGCATCGCCGGGGAGTCGAAGGCGGAGGCCCTCGGGGGCGCTGGTGAATCCAGCGCCTGCAACATCTGAGGAGCCGGCCGCTCCCGCTCAGCCAAAGCCGGCCCCGCCAGCGAGAAGCGGGGGCCGGGTGCGGCGATGCGGGGAGCTGGCACGGCTTGTTGTGCGGGCGCCGCTGCCAGCGCAGCCCCGGAGGGCGCGGGCGGCGACACGAAGCTTGGCGGCGCGGCGGAGCGCGCCGGGGGTGCGCGGGAACGCGCGGGTGGCGGGGTGGTAGTACGCGCTGTCGGCGCGGGCTGCGCCGGCGGCGCGGCGGCACGCGTAGTTGACGCGCCGGCGCGCGCGGGCGCTGCTGTTCGCACAGCAGGCGCGGTCGCACGCGCAGGCGCGGGTACGCGCGCGGGTGGTGCAGCGGCGCGCGCTTGGGGCGCGCGGCCTTGGTTCGCGGCGGGCCCCGGTGCTTGTATAGGCACCGGGCGGAACGCGCTTGGGCGGATCGGGACCGCATGCTGACGGCTCGTCGACGGCGTCGGCGCACCGCGCGCAGGCGCCGACGTCGCCGGTGGGCCGGCGGCTGCAGCGGTCTCCTTTCCCCCCCCTCTTCCTCTCCGCTCCTCTTCCTTCTTCTTCTCCTTATCGCGGCTGGGTCCGGCCGGCGGCGCACCGGACGACGCCTTGCCAATGTTTGGCATGGACGTCGCCCGATCCAACGCCGGGCGTGACTCCTCGGACCCGGCGTCGCGGCCCAGAGAGCCGCGCGCGCCGGGTTTCGGCATCACGGTGGGGTGGTCACCCGCGACCGCTACGGCGGAGGGTCCGCCGGGCAGCGGGGTGGGCTCCCCCTGTGTTTGTCCGAGTGGCGAACGGTTACTCGAACAAACACAAGATGAGCGGGTTAAAATGGTACGGTCCGCACGGGTCACAAACTGGCACTCGCGAGGTAAGAACCAGCTGTGTTCGACCACAAGCCAATCCGAAAAAGGACAGAAATGAGCGAGTCAGCCTTTATATGTATAGGGGTGATCGGGTTGCTGGTAGGGTTGCCGGTAAGGTTGCCAGCTTATGGTAAATTTTTTGTGCAATATCTCATATTGGCGACGCGACATGGCGACATTGAGGTCCAGTTTGGTCACCAGTGTGACCATCTTTGAAATGGCAAATCTGCCACAGACTGGGCAAAAAATCTGCCACACTTGGCGCCAAAATTGCTAAAAATATGCCTTCAGGGAAACGGAAAAAAAGACGCAACGAATTCAATCAACAAAAATATTTAACAATTTTCATATGCATTATTATACCTATACACTACTTACTCTGCGTATCCGCATTTGCCACCAAATTTTCGTGATTTTCGGTGTAGGTATAGATTTTGACGATATCTTTTTGATCATGTTTTTAGTTGGTTTAAAGGAGACACAGTCTCCGTGTTCCTTAATCCCCTCTTTTGTTGTATTCTCTTCATAATTAATGATTCGTTACTCAGAACCGCACACGATACGCATCAAAAGAGAATGAGGAAAATTAAAAGTTGACTGGAAACCAAATCAATAAAGAAGATAAGAATAATGAACACTATTCCAGTTTTATTACAGTTCATGATCATAAGACGCACTTGTTTAAAAACAGAATAAGCGGGAAATCCCCTAGAATTTGGCCATACAAAAGTTGCCAGTTCGATAAAATCATTTGTAATCTAATTACATATAAAATCTAATGTAATTTACTTGACTTTTAAAAAAGGTGAATTCATTGAAAATTCAAATTAAGTAATGTGAATTTACTTGAAATCTTTTAAATCTGCCGAAATCTGCCACTTTTGTAAATCTTCAGCATGATCTGCCACAGACAAAATTTAGGAGCCAAATCTGCCAAAATTGCAGAAATCTGCCACAAATGGTCACACTGTTGGTCACTTGACTACATTTTAACGTGCCTCTTGCTGACCCCTTGTGACCTATCTACACCTTTTTACACTTATAATATCATTGATATTATCACGCATCCCGAGTTCCCGAGGCGAGCGACGCCTGCAACCAAGGCAACGGGTGCGAAGGCTGCGCCCTGCATGCGTAGCGCCCTAGGCCCTGAGCGCGACTGCGCCGCAATCGTCAAAAGTCAAAACCAGTTGACAATTTTTCATAATGTGACCATTTTGTAAATAATGAAAATAGTGTTTTTAGTTTATTTTTTAAGTGCGTGTTTATACAGGGCGTCCCACGGCTATGCCACATGTAGGGAAAGTACCTTGAATATTGTAGATGAAACATTTCACTGAAAGAAAGCATTATTTTAATTTAAAAAACAATTTGAACTGCATTTATAGATTTTTAAATAATTACATGGTTGAACCGGGAATCGAGCCGCTACACGAAAAAAAAAATTACCACAGGGTATTTTTTTTTTTTCGTGTAGTGGGTTCGATTGAATTAATAATAGCGGGTTTGTTTTTTAAATTAAAATAATGTCTAAATAATGTCTTCTTTCAGTAAAATGTTCCTCTACAATATTCAAGGTACTTTCCCTCCCTGTGGCATAGCCGTGAGACGCCCTGTATAGTTTATTTTTATATTCTTAAGGTAAGTTTTACTGTGAGTTTAAGTGTTTTCACTCTCTCCTAAATCTACAATAAAATAAATAGGACGCTCTCCATTTACCATCTTAGCAAAACTCAGTGTAAAATGAACGTTGAGAACTGGCTCCAGGAATTAAGTTATGTTGCTACGGAAAAACTTTTGGCTGTCCCAGTATAACTTGCTAGTTTGAATACTAATATATGCCATGTGTGTATATTTATGTACATCACCATTCTGTGCATTCAGATCTTCACCTTCTCACGCAGGCCGCCACCAAACACACCTCGCATCCACACCCTCATACAAACGCGCACACACCGTATAACACACACACATAAATACTAACCCTAAAATAAGTTTTAATCAATAGTGCATACTGTATATTTTTTTTTTTTCTCTTTGCTTTTGTAACTTACCGCATTTGTGTGCGAGTGCATAATCCGATTTGAATGTAACTGCTTCTGTAGGGGTGGAGACCCGGTGTCCTGAAATACAGGCCTTACGCCTAGCTTAGGCACCAGTCTCCCACAGTATAATTTAAACTATTATGTATTGTTCTTGATCTTTTGATGTACTTATATATTGTGGTCAGAAATAAAGCATTATCTTATCTTATCTTAAATTGTAACCACCCATCTTTCACAAAATCTTGAGGAAGATGGGCAAGCGCTATGCGCGTGCGTGGAGTGGCGCGCGCAACGCTTCTCTGTCACTCTCCACGCTCCGCTGCAACTTAACATCTAAAATTTTAGCAACCATGGTATGAACGTGACAAACTTTTGCTAAGCCAACATACTACTGTTGGATAGGGAATAAAATAACTTTACGTGTCATAAAAAAGTAGATGAAATAACTGATATTAATAACGCTTACTCATCTGTTTACACCTAGTAACTTCATAGTTGTGTTGAGGAGAAAGTAGACAACCTATATTATTCCAATTCCTTATGTCATATTCTTTCTGCTAATGCTCGACTTTTACGAATAACAAATCGGGAAAGATTTTCGAAAAGAGTTAATTAGAATGTAGGTAAGTTATTAAACAGTATCGGTACAAAAGTTAACTAGGCAACCCATTTGCGATTTATCAATGTATATCTAACTTATAATTTTCGTCATCGTCAAGTAACAGATGAGGTTTTATATTTCTATTACCGGATTAAGATCCGGAATTTAACCTATCCGAGGCGGGGTCGTATTTCACGTAAGCCCCAGGTAGCTGAAACCCATGCTACTGTGCTTATTTCGCTATTTTTAAAACTAACACCGCACGCATTGAAGTAAACAGGTAGTTCAAAGCTTGTGTAACGCTATTATTTATCTTTTTATTTTAGATGAATGTTTATCGAATGCGTCCTGCACATCCCGAGTTTGACTGGTTCGAACACAACAAGAACAAAGGGCTGATGAATTACGACACAGGCGAAAGACTAGCCGAGTTCGATGACAACGGACGAGGTCGCTGGTATTACAGAAATGGTCGATTGGCACTAGATTATTATGATGCCGAAGGTGATTATTGTTCTAGTTCTACATATTTGAATTTATTTAGCGGGCTTAGAGTTTCAATATATTTACGTAGTGAGAGGCACTATCCCGAACTCCCCTTCCGCCTTTGGGGTTGTTACAACTCTGTTGTTGACTCGTCTAGCATTGCTGAATGTTATAATATCTGTTTGGATAATGTTTTGAGAAGGATTTAATCTAATCTTTTTACAATATGAATTTCAGAGACACATGTTCAGCAGCGTTTCGTCGTATACAGTAGCGGAGAGCCCGATGAGCGTGGCCGCACACATCCTATTACGATACTTGCCACTTTTGACTATCTAGGCAATGGTATAGTTTTCGATCATGCTGGCAAGATACGGTTAATATTAGTAGCATATTTTTATTCATACGAGACCGAAGCAACAAAAGTAGGTAAACTACTTTAGTGAATACTCATGACGTAACTGTGCGTTTACTTCGCAACTATCAACGACTCATCGCAATATATTTCGCATATTGCTAATGATGATCATCATCATCTGCTTAGCCTTTTCTCAACTATGTTGGGGTCGGCTTCCAGTCTAACCGGTTGCAGCTGAATACCAATATTTTACAGAGAGCCACAGCTCATCTGACCAGTTTCTGAGCATTACGATACCCCTTGGTAAGACTGGTCGTCAGACTTTCGGGCTTCTGATGACCTTCTTGGCATGCTATTGACGATCCAATCTGTCAATTATCATTGTTCGCATCTCTGTGCAAGTTTGCAACTTGTAACGTTTGGGTTTTTCGACAATGCTTCTACGGGAAATGTTGCATTATCATTAAATGATCGACTCTACTAGGTACATTTAAAATTTTTAAATGTACCTAGTAGAGTCGATACTTAGCTTAGGTCGATGCTTAGCTTCGTTAGTCTTACCAATTTTTTTTTCTTAATTGTTTCTCAGCCTTAAATACAATCAAACTGAAGGAGTAGTGCTTGATCGCGGAATTGGTCCCGTTTCACACTGGCAATGGCATTCATTAAACGATCCGCCAGTCCTACAGCAAGTCATGATAGATACCCAAATTGCACTCAAGGATCCCAATATTCTCAAACTTGGAACACCAGCTGACGATACGACCCGACAAGATAATGAAGAAATGTTAGCCATAGAATTTGATAACTTCATCAAAGAGAAAAGCAAGAAGTTATCACAAAAATTCAAACCCTTTCAGATCAGAATGAAAGCTTTGAAAATTAACGAAAATTTCTCTCTGAAAGTATTAGATCAAGCTACAGTATATCTTATTTTTAGAGATGGTTCAACTAATCTTAAGCTTAACATCGGTATGATACTAGACCACCATGAAATCGTAGATACTGATACTGCTGAAGTGGGCGAAGTTTCAAACAATTTAGAGCGGTTCCCAGCTCGTACCGATAGCCTCGCGGGCTTACAGCGCAGTGTGATTCACGCACAGCGCTACGAGAGTAAGCACGCTGAGCGAGAGCGCCGGCTGCGGCCCCCGGAGCCCTGTGCTAGTGTAGATCAGCTGACTGCTGCCGCGTCCCGGGGGCCCATGCGACTTCCTTTGAGATCTTCGTCTAGTACCGCATTTAGTAGTAAAAAACCTACAAATAATTTATATTATGATACCCGTCTTCGTTGTTGAATACTTTACTTCGACTTGTTAGAAGTTTTATTTTTAGTAAGTATATTTTATGATTTTATGTTATTTAAATTTAAAACATCCGGAAATAGCTTAATCTAATTATAATTATTTGTATGAGTACTTAATATTTCTCAATAAGTTTGTAAATGAATATATATAAGATTTCAGAATAAATAATTGTTTTTGTGACAAAGCAACCCACCATGGCATCCCAGTGAAGTATGGCCCTTTTCTATCGTGTCTTACTATGGTCATCTTATAGCCCAGGATATTTGGCCAAAGCTATGAAATTTTTCATAATCAGCTGAATTTTGGTACCTCCATATGTAAGTTCGGTAGTCCCAGAGAGTTTTTGAGCAAGCATATGCAAGGCAAAAAATAGATAGCTGAGTAGGTAAGTCCGGCACGCTGACCTCTATCATACAAGTACGCTGGACTAACGATACTCTACGAAATGACAGTTGTTTTTTGTGCCGATTCAAAGCGCCCCGCTCGAAGCCTCCAGGAACTAAAATTTAAACGTTCTTTCAAATGGACGCTGAGTTGTTTGGTTTCGTCTTTGATGATTTAGGTCTAAATCGTGGAAAACTACTTTTTTGTGTATTTTGTGTTTACTACGTGATATTAAAAACTCGCTATCAAAAAGGCAGCGGAATAACCTTTCACAAGTAAGTGAATTTCATGACTATAAATGTTTCGATTGTTTGTGTGAGCATTTTTAATACCTACTAAGTATTTTATATTTAGAATATGTTTTTATTAATACTTATTTCATCAGTTAAGTGTAATTATGGCTCAGTTTTCACATATTATATTGAATACAATAATTTGAATAGGGTTGTAAATGTTCCATGTCGATAATGTGTCGATAATTTTCGTCAGACAATTAATAATTTTAAATTTACGTCTTTCAAATAGTCAGTAATCAATAATCAGTTTTACCTTAATTAAATGCCTACTTAATTTCAGATTTCCCACCAACTCAACTAAGCAGGGCTGAAAACCATGAAAATGGAAAATTGGAGTCCTAAATCTAATTATCATCTTTGTAGCAATTTCACTGCGGACGGTTTCGTTTTTAACACTCTACACCGTGTACGCTCTTCTCCATACGAACACTACCTTTTGGAAGACTAGAATCAATTCTATTTTATTGTATTTTTGACGTTCAAAAGTGCCTATGTACCTACCTATTTGAAATAAATTATTGACATTAAAAAGTGTCACAAGCTATTTGGTATACAGGCAGCTAACATGCAACTACTTTTAAACAATGATGTGGGTGTGCTGAGTAGTCAATTCTTTTGAACCACTCTATTAAGAATGCCATAACATGAAAAAGTTATAACGCACAAAATAAAACTAAATATTGGCAGTGTAGTGGAAAGATGAATATTGTTGCCTGTATACCAAATAGCTTGTTCGACCGTAACTATTTAAAATAAATTATTTGACTTTGACTTGGTTATTTTTTGTGTGATTTTTTTTCCATTAGTATGCACGCTATCCAAATATTCAATACTGAAAATGGAATCCCTCTCCTTTCCGCTAGTACCTAATGACTACATGGTAATGTAATGTTACAAGGTTCACTTTTGGCATTCAATTTGATTGAATTTGTATGGACGCTGTTTGTTGCTTTTTTGTTTACATGGTTAAATTCTTCCAAATTGAACACCAAAAGTGACTATCACGAAGAATACAACTGCCATTTGATTTACTAGGTTAGAGCGAAATGGCAACATAGTTCAATACTTCACATTGCGAACTAATGTGACCCCAGCTCAGCTTCTAAAACTAGTGTAGTTGAGCCAGGAGATATTAGCTCAAGCATAGTAGTTTTTAGGCAAAGTTTTAAGCCTATCTTCATATTTAAACCTCGCTGATCTGACCGTCATGCGCTATAACTTTACTAGGACACGCCTCTAGTTTATAGCTTGCGATCTGACCACGCCATAATGAATTTACAGATAACCTTTGCAGAGCAATTATTCTATTACTTAAAAATGAAGCATAAAAATAACAGACTGATCCTATATTTTTCACTTAAGTATGTACGAGTACTTAATAAATTACTCTCAGTGGTTAATATAACGATCGATAAAGTTCATGTATTTTTTTATCGTAGGATATATCCCATGTCTAATATTAGTTCCACGGTACCTTCACGTTGCTATCAGCGCCAAAATGGCGAAAATCAAATGTCTTCATTCTGTCATCGATAGCACAAAATACAGAGAGTAAAGAAGGCAATCACATATATGTACAGACGCCAGCACATCAAGCTACCCGAAACTGTCAGATTTTCCCAATCAACTATGAATCTTATGCTTTAGTGATAAAGTTGAAAATCCATTAAAGAAATTTGACAGATTGTAGTAACTTGATGTGCTGGCGTCTGTACATACTTCACTTTTCATACCTATGCTCGGCGGTCGCGCTATGGTTGTCAACTTTGGCTTATGCACAAAAAACTATCGTGGTAGTGGCACTCGTATCAAGTTGTTTGATATATTGTTGAATTTATTTTACAATATTAAAACAAAACAATAAACATAGTATTACAATACAAAAAGTTTACAGAACAAAAACGAATAAAATTTTACATTTGTCAATTTTCACTATCGAAAATCCCTAATAGGTAACTTAAAACGGATTACCCTATTTACACAATTTATTTTGCCCTATCCGTTTTAGACCTAAACCCTTAGATTAAAAAATGTCCAGATTCCGTGTTCGAAACAAAACGCAACGTTTTAAGTGAAGCCACTTTTTTATATATGTGTGAGTGAGCGCCACGGTCGGGAGTGTATTACGTATCGTAATTGCGTTTGTGTGCAATGTGCGTGTAATACCAGTGGCAGAGATTTACCCTAAATGTGGGAGATTTTCAGTATTTTACGTTTAGCGTAAAATATATCCATGATTTTTTATTATTACGGTTGTTGAGTTTCAACGTTATTTCTTTAATTTGTGTAATTTGTCATGTGCGACTTTATCAGAAATTATTATGTTACGACTTTTTGTGATATTTGCTTGTAAGTTAGTTAAATGTTTGTTGTTTTGGTGTACTTAAATAGGTAGTAAGCAGAAATAGCACAAACGGTAACTGTTAAATAGCACAAACTTACAAATAATGGGTAAAAAAAAATATGCCCCTGGCAACATTTAACAAATATGGCGTGACAGTAATGTCAAGTTATACTTTTTGTTTACATAAATTTAGAATGCGGTAACAAAGAAATACAAAGTTTAATTGAATACTTACTTGTGAAATGATATATAGTGGCACATTCCTTTTTATTTAGTGTGATTTCTACACCATTTCACAACACAAACCTTCATTTTAAAATGTCAAAACACGGACTCGTGACGTAATTTACGCGGGGAGCGTTACTAGGCGACTGACGTATGGATCGTACGACGCGGGACATTTGTCCCCCGTGTTTTTGGCTTCAATTCTCAGTGGCCTACTATCCATCTGGACATTTTTTAATCTAAGCCTAAACCTATCAAATGACACCAAAAACAACACAATATCTACACAAACAAAAAATCATGTTTTCAACTTGATTGACTTGAAACGAAAAATATCTTGGATTAAGGGTAGACGAAAAACTAACTTGGAAATTACACATCGACCATCTCAGAAATAAATTAACATCCTTTTTAGGAGCATTACGGAAAGTAGCAAACTGTATTCCAAATAAAGTGCGCACATTAATTTATAACTCGTTAGTCAAATCGTATTTAGAATATTTAATTGAGATAAGATGAGATATGATGAATATTTAATTAGTTACTGCTGCGGTTCCCCGCAGCAGTAACAAATTTAAATCCACTTCAAAGAATTCAAAATAAAATAATTAAAACTCTGTTCCATTATCATTAGGTATCTCACTACAACAAAGACTATATATGAAAAAACTAAACTATTAAATTAGACAGCTATACATTTACTACACTTGCATTCTTATTAAAAACATAACTAAAATTTCAGTACAAACTAACATACAAATAAAGAAAAAAACAATGTCATATAACCTGAGAAATAGATATAAAAACAAACTTGAAGTCATCAGTGCACGCACTAATTACGGTAGAAAGACCATACTATTTGAAGGAGCACGGCTGTTCAACGAATTGCCAGACTAAATAAAAGAGTGCGAGAACGTGAATACATTTAAAAATAAGCTTATGAAATAATGTATCCATTATAACTTCCAATACTCTGGAGGAAAGTGTATTGTACTGTATTGTCATACCACTTTGTATCTCAGTATAAGCGGACTGTAAGTTCTTATCTATATCTATACATATAATAAATCTGTAGAAGGGTCAATTCTGTACATTGAAAATATTGAAAAAATAAATAGCGGGGGGTGTTGCTGGATCGATACCAAACCCAAATATGTGATTAAAAAAATTTTTGTCTGTCTGTCTGTCAGTCTGTCTGTCTGTCTGTCTGTATATGCAGGCATCACGTGAAAACTAACGGTTCGATTTCGATGAAACTTGGTATAATTATACCTTATTATCCTGGGCATAAAATAGGATACTTTTTATCCTGGAAAAATACGTAGAAAAAAAATCTTATTTTTCGGTTTTATTCATAGACGTTGTTCTGTAGAACCGCGAACACACGTTGCATTACCCGTAGTGGATAATTTTCCATTTCAATTTAAGAGAATACAGTTTCATGTAGCTTTGTGTTACGCCATGACAATAAATAAGGCTCAAGGTCAGACCCTAGGAGTTGCTGGCGTAGATCTTACCGCGAGTTGTTTTTCACACGGGCAACTTTACGTAGCTCTTTCCCGTGTGAGCAGACCAAGAAATCTTCATGTTCATATTCCGGACGAGCTCACTAACAATGTTGTGTATGCTGAAGCTCTCAATTAACTTTCTGTCGCATTGTCACGATCACTTTTTTATTATTGCAAACTTTTCGTCACTGTCAGTAATTTACTGCTACATGCTACTTATCAAGGTCGGAATTACTATGAAAAAAATACTTACTACAGAACGCGAGCTCAACAGCAGTAGCTCAATAGAGGGATATCCTTAATTATTATAGGCTTAGCCGTATTTGGGTCCAATAGATATTTATAAGATGTCATTGCTAGAGTTACTCAAAATGGAGAAATAAACCATCCACGCGAAGACCGACATCCGCGCGGACGGAGTCGCGGGCGGAAGCTAGTGAGAAATAAATTTCTTTATACCGAACTTACGTAATAGTTGGTGGCGTGAATTTACCTTACAAAAAAGTTACTTCGTTTAATACTGATTTAAAATACGAAACTATTGTGTAAATCGAGCTATAGCCATTTTTTGTTGCTCCATTTTTGCACTTCACAAACGCGTGTCTCAAGCGGATGGCACTCGCGCTCGCACTAGTCCCAACCAGTCCGAGGTAACGTCTCCGTGAGCGGTGTCTATGTGTGCGTTGCTCGAGTGAACTTTGTACCTATGTAGATTGCCTTCTGTACTCTCTGTATTTTGTGTCGATAGTATGCAGTCCAGCCACCGACTACAATATAATGTGAGTCCAGCGTACTTGTATAATACAAGTTAGTTTTCCGGCATCGGCATGATGAAAGAACACCAAAAATATATTTGAAAAGTTTATACTTAGGTAGAAATACATAAACACAAACCAGAAAAGGAGAAAAAGATCTACAACACTACGAAAAAAACTGAACAAGACGATTTTTCAGGACGATTATCTGAAATAAACCACAACAACAACAAACAATTTACAGAAGCTGTAAAGCCGTGTTTCTATCCAGCGGGGCCCCGCGAGCTTGGCTCATAAAACTAGTAGCAATGCTTTGTTTGTTCAATGTACAATGCGATTCAAATAAGAATAGGAACGTCAATGACCTCTATCTGTCAAATGTTGTTTGAAAAGTACGGTGTGCAAAGAAAACTTATTTGCGTATCAATAACTTTTTTTTTGTTTAACCGAATCTTAGATACAATTACCGGCACGTAACTTGGCAAGAGATTTTCGTAGTGGGGGAAGTTCGCGCATATAAAAATGTATGAAATTGTGCGTGCGCAAACTTCCCCCACTACAAAAACTCTTGCCAAGTTACGTGCCGGCAACTATAAATCAAAGTGGAAAAAAACATCAAAAAATTAGTCATAATTAGTTTTTTTTTTTAATTATGTTACTTTCTTTCTTATCTTGAGGGGCCCGTGGCTAAATAATAACAGCCGCACAGGTCGATCGATCAGGTTAAGCTACGCTTGCCGCGGTTGGTCTGTGGATGGGTGACCATCTTTACATACCGTGACCCCTCCGTGCCTCGGAAAGCACGTTAAGCCGTTGGTCCCGGCTGTCATTTGTGGATCTTTGACAGTCGTAACGGGTAGTCAGAAGCCCGAAAGTCTGACAACCAGTCTTACCAAGGGATATCGTATTACCCAGTAACTGGGTTGTGGAGGTCAGATAGGCAGTCGCTCCATGTAAAATACTGGTATTCAGCTGAATCCGGTTAGACTGGAAGCCGACCCCAACATAGTTGGGAAAAGGCTAGGCAGATGATGATGACTTTCTTTCTTATTTTCATTGTTCATTCACCAGAAAGTAAAGAAGATGCCAGCCGCCATCTTGTCGTTGTTGAGTCGTTGTCGTTGTTACATGCTCTGTGGTTGTTGGTGTGCTTCTTCGTGAGACTGAGTGCTTGTGGAGTGTTACTGATTCTTTCGTTAATTCTGTATGTTACGTGGTTGTTTCCTGTTAAATTTGTTATTGTTGTTATTTGTTGACGATGACCACTCAAACAGTGATGCAGACATGAGCGGAATTGAAAAAAAAAATGTTTTCTTAAATAATTAATGTTATTAAAAAAATATCTTGTTTTGCTCACCCTACCCAATTTATTCGATTTGACAGCTATGACGTCACAACATGGCGCTAAGTCGATCCTATTCTTATTTGAAACGCATTGTAACTCATGAATTTATCAACAAGGCCCAATGTACAGACGCCAGCACATCAAGCTACTACAATCTGTCAAATTTCTTTCATAGATTTTCAACTTTATTGATAAAGCATTAAGGTTCAAAGTTGATTTTTAAAATTAGACAGTTTTGGGGAGCTTGATGTGCTGGCATCTGTACCTCGATCGTTTTGATAGAAATTACGATAAATCGCCTCATCCATGCTATGGCAGCTTGGAACATCACACAGAACACTATTACTCCTAGCGCCCCTAGCGAACAAATAGTCAAACGAAAAATACTGTGATACCATATTAAAATATATAATGATGATATCGGGAGATGGTGTGGCGAACAAACACATACATAAAATAATTGTCTCAAAATATTGGACATTAAACAACAATAATAAAAATTAAGCCTAAACCAAGTCTACAGTGATTTGTTAAACGGTTCTGAAAGGTGTTTTTTTTTTTCATTTAAATAATGGGAATTTGTTATGGCACTGATTTAAAGAGGCAGTTGTAAATAGCGGTTTTGGTAAGTTAAAAATTATAAATGGCACGTTTAATAACTTGTTCAGCAGTTAAAACTAAGCAGTAAAGTAAACAAAAATGAGTAATAAAAAATAATGAAATGGATCAGTGAATATATAATTGAGTGGGAAAATAATTAAATGGGCGGTAAAAATTATTGAACGAGCAGTTACGTGTGGGCAGTAATAAATCGGAATTTGTCGGTAATAAATCTCATTCTAAGCAATTCTATAAACAATGAGGTGGTAAAGTAGTTTTGGGTGTGTAGTCGACGGAGCCCCGCTTCGCGGGGCCCCTATTTCTGTCTACATGGTTTAAAGGAACCTAACACGAAGGGGATGACGGGGGCTCGTTCGCTCGCTTTGCTCGCTCACTCGAGCCCCCGTCATCCCCTTCGAACCTAACCTGTCCGAGTCGGGGTGCCCCAAGTCCCGAGCTCGCTTCGCTCGCTCTTGCATCCGCTATGATCTGCCGAACTATTTAGCGAACCGCCCATTCCATCATTTTTACCGCTCATTTAGTTATTGGACTGCTCAATTATTTTTAGAATTGACATTGTATGATAAAATAACAGTCTAATTGATCTTTTATTACTGTCCATGTTTTACTGTCGCAATAATTAATCAACCGCCATTAAATTAAATAACTGCTCAATATGTTTTTCAACTGATCATAATAACATCTCTAATATTTAAATAACAGCTCAAAAAATTAGTTCCCATTTTTTATTGTTGCATTGGTAACACTTTAATTGAAATGTCTGTCAGCCGCGAGTGTCAGTTTCAGTTTCGGATTTTGCTTTTGCAATAAAATTAAATTCTGGTTGTTTCGCTAGTGAACTTGCACTATTTATAGTTTGGACCCATAATATTATTATAGTGAATAGTGAACTGAACACTGAGTGCACTTCCATCATGTCTTAAAACTCTTGTTGTGTACCTGGATGTCTAGTGACTAGGAAAGAAAAGTGCTGATTCTCAGCCTACATGATTTTGATTTTACTAGGTTAGTAAATGTTTAATATGTATGTATTTCTGTGTTTTTTATAAGAATAAACAGTTTGTTTAACTATAATATTCCGAGTTACTTTTCATTCATACTCCTATTCCTAATGCAGGTAAAAATCTGGAATTTTTACATTTTCGTATAAATTATTATTTACTACTACTTAGTGTGTTTTTAATAATTATGTAATTGTTAAAAAAACAATACAATAATTTATACGACAATGTAAAAATTCCAACACAATTAATATAATAGAGCTCCATCTACCGTCTATATCCGTGACTATTACTAGAGCTCCATCTACCATCTTCAGCCGTAACTAATAGTTTTGGATACTCGCGAACTAGATGGCGAATTGTGCTGTCAACACAAAATTAAGAGAGCTTCCTGTCTATTACACCGCATTATATTGTAGTCTTTGGCCTCATCTATCCAGCGGGGCCCTCGGCAATATTGCGCTCGTAATACATAAAAAAAATATACATATTAATCGCGTCTACTCCTAATGTACTCGCGCTCGATTCATGTATGAAATTAAAGGAATTTTTGATAGAGCAGGAGAAATTCAGCATGAAAGTTTTGTCTTTCCAGCAGGGCCCTTTATAATTAGAATATACGAATAGAAAGAGCGTATCATTTTTATTTATTACCAATGTATGTACCTCAAAGTTCTTCACGTTTTACAAAATTGTAAATACCTAGGACAAACAGTCCTGTTAGGTAGGTCCAACTTCGAGAAAGAGGTCAATCGTTTCGGGAAGCTAAGCAATATCTTCCTGTCTTACATACCGCAGTGTCTCTAGACAAAACTCTTTGACCAGTGAGTGTTGCCAGTGATGCCTTGTGGCACTGAAACGTAGGTAGGTACTCCCCCACAATGGGCCTCCTTAAAAGGCTGAAAGTCACCGAAAAATGAAGAGGGCTATGTTTGGAGTTTCAAGAGGTAGGTACGCCGGAGAATCAAGGTAACCGACATAGCCCGGAGGGTGGGTGGGATGCCGAAAGCGTCAGAGGTGCGGGGTGTTTCGGCACATTCTTGTAGAAACTATTCCAAACGCGTACGAAATTTTTTTGCTGGTTATAAAAAAGTCATTTATCTTTTAAACTTAAAAAGCCTGGGCTATTATTAGAGAAGGACACACTTAGACACTCTACATTTCAGTTTTCTCTTTCAGGGCCTTAAGTCTGCTATTACGATAGTGTCAGAATGGTCTATCATTGATTTCATAATTTGTGATTTTGACAAGTTTGATAGTCTACTAATATAATGGCGTCATTATGAGTTGACCCTACATTTTTTTGGCGCGTTAAATAATATGATGGAATATATTGCGAGTATTCTTTTTGCTTTTTTTTTTATTATTACGAAACGTCTCAAAAACAGTTACGTTCTCAGTCTTTTTTTTTTAAATACTATTGTTGTAACCAATTAATTAAGGTTCTGGACTGGAAAGGAGCTGGCATCAACATCAATGGCGAGTACATAACTCACCTTCGGTTTGCCGACGACATCGTAGTCATGGCTGAGACTATGGAGGACCTCAGTACAATGCTCGATGACCTCAGTAGAGCCTCCGAAAGAGTGAGTCTTAAAATGAACATGGACAAAACGAAGGTCATGTCAAATGCCCGTGTAACACCCACTCTCATAAAAATCGGAGACGCTACACTCGAAGTCGTGGACGAGTACGTTTACCTAGGACAAACTGTCCAGTTAGGTAGGTCTAACGAGAAAGAGGTCAATCGACGAATCCGACTCGGCTGGGCAGCGTTCGGGAAACTACGCAATATCTTCTCGTCCCACATACCGCAGTGTCTCAAGAGGAAAGTCTTTGACTAGTGTGTGTTGCCAGTGATGACTCATGGAACTGGAACGTGGTCGCTCACAATGGGCCTTATAAGAAGGCTAAAAGTCACCCAAAGGGCAATGGAGAGGGCTATGCTTGAAGTTTCCCTGCGTGATCGAATCAGGAATGAGGAGATCCGCAGGAGAACCAAGGTAACCGACATAGCCCGAAGAATTGCCAAACTTAAGTGGCAGTGGGCAGGGCACATTGCTCGCAGAACAGATGGCCGATGGGGCCGAAAGGTTCTGGAGTGGCGACCGCGTACCGGAAGACGTAGCGTTGGAAGGCCTCCCACAAGGTGGACCGATGACCTTGTGAAGGCCGCAGGAACCCGTTGGATGCGGGAAGCACAGGACCGGTCGAAGTGGAGGTGCTTGGGGGAGGCCTATGTCCAGCAGTGGACGTCTTTCGGCTGAAATGATGAACCAATTAATTACTGAATTTCACCAGCTTCATTCGATTTTAATAGTAATTAAATATTGTGTAGTGATCTTTACTGAAAAGAATGAGCTTGGCGCTCAAAGCCGCAAATAAGATTTTGAATTGGCGACACTTGTTTCTGTAGAATAGCTTGTCTCTGACCAAGGGGCACGGCTTTGCTTTTGGACTATTTCTGATTACTACCTATTACGTTAACCTTGGCTCTTCTATTTTGGACATTGATTTAAAGATAGAGATTTGGACTCGAAAAAATAGATTAATATTACTTTACAATACATAATCAAATCGATCAAATACTCATACAAGTTGAATCGATTTAACGTGAGTATCGAGTACCGAGTCGTATGGTTATTCACTAGTTACGTCGCGATGACAAATGTCAAAACGGGCCTTTTATTTTTTGACAACTTTAGTGAATTTTATTGAATTTGTATGGACGCTGTTTGTTGCTTTTTTGTTTACATGGTTCAATTCTTCCAAATTGAAAACCAAATGCGACTATCACGAAGAATACAACTTCCATTTGATTTACTAGGTTAGAGCGAAATGGCAACATAATAATAATACCTAGCTCAATAGTTCTTAGTTCACATTGCAAACTAATGTGACCCCAGCTCAGCTAGTAAAACTAGTGTAGTTGAGCCAGGAGATATTAGCTCAACCATAGTACTTTTTAGCCTATCCTCATATTTAAAGCCCACTGATTTTACTTAAAAATAAAGCATAAAATAACTGAGAGTGATTCGATATTATATAAATTTCTCTTAGTGGTTATATCGATCGATAAAGTTCATAAAAATATATCTTTATCGAAGGATATATCCTATCTCTAATATTTATTGATTTATTTTATTAATTTACTTATTTAAACTTTTCGCACAAAAAGGTACAAATGCAGACTTAATGCCTTAGGCATTCTCTACCAGTCAACCAAGGGTGGTGAAGAAATTGGATGGCAGGTGCTTTGGTTGAGAGGAACTCTCATCAGATTCCAACTTGATGATAATGGGACCACCTCGAGAGTATACCCTTTCAAATAAAAAAAGAACTTAAGGAATCGGTAATCGGTCTTCGAGTAATCGGTGAACAATCACAAGGTAGCTACTGTAAACTGTTGAAGAGTTCCCTTAACTGTCCTTCGTCTTCATCATCAGACCCCTAATGACAGTCACAACCCATCTAGGTGTAAAGTTCACATCAATACAAGTTAATCAAGCCCAAACACAAGGTAACTGCTGTAAATCTTTGAGGAGTCCCCTCGACAGTCTTTCGGCTCCATCATCAGATCGACTCCAGGCCTTCATTAAACTGTAGTGCTTTAAAATAATTAATGAAAAAATTAACAAACGCACTTGTCGCTCCTACGATTTTCGAATGTTCCCCTCGATTTCACTGGGATACCATCATCAGATCCTGGTTTCCTTATCATGGGACCACCCTTGGCATATCTCCTTTCCAAAAAAAAAGAATAATCAAAATCGGTTCATAAACGACGAAGTTATCCGCGAACACACATAAAAAAAATGAACGGTCGAATTGCGAAACCTCCTCCTTTTTTGAAGTCGGTTAAAAACGAAAACGTACGCGAATATTTGACGTGTGCTCGTTTGCACTGCATTATATTGTAGTCTGTGGCAAGAACAATTTCCGACTGATGACACGCTAGACGACACGACTTTTAAGCCCCGCCTACTTGAACACGACTTTTGTTTGGTCATTCCTTTAGCGCAGTTACATTTCCTGATATTACTTATTCTTTATTCCTTACTTTTAAGGGGCACAATTGAAAACAACTTTTATAAAGCGGGCCGCGTACGTGGCGTAGGGACACGCGGACTGTTGTCCACTGCCGGTTAGCGTGAGGTCACGGTCACGGGCAGGGGTGTATGGTATGCTCCACATCGCTGCGCGCTTAAAGGGAAATTCGCACTCGTCTTGTTAAGCCCTTGTTAGGGTCATGCTCATAATAATGAGAGGTTTTTCTTTTCAGTATTTAAAAAAAAAAATAGTTCCCAAGAACCCTGAAGATGGCGTTGAACTGACTATGTTACTAGATGCCAAAGTCAAAACGCTTGGAAAAAAAACATTGCGTCACGTCATATATGCTCGTTGAATGACAGTTTCGTTTGCTTTCGTTTTACGATCTTAAAATTACATCCAAGTGAATTAATAAAAAAATTATGTAACTTCCGTTCCTTGCAGTAACTTACCAAGTTCAGCGCCATCTATCCAGCGACTAGGGAAGCGTTAAAAAAAAAAGAAAAAAAATCCCTCATTGTTTTCGTGACAAAGTAAAGGAAACAGCTGCCTCACCATGGCGTCTCAGTGAGGTACGGCCGTTGTCTATCGTATCCTACTTTTCAAGTAAATATTTTGTCGTCTTAACAGTGAAGGACACATTACAGTTCAGTTTTCCCTTTCAAGACCGACTTTTCGGTGGTGCTTGTAAGCATTAGTTTTATTATATAATAAGTACTAATTCCATGCATTGCACAGCACTTTATGTATCTAATTAATCTGTGGTTATTATGTCATGTCATTATTTTAATGTCATACATGTCAATCTGTTGGGGGTATATACATGTTTTGTTCAATAGAAATACGCAGTGTTTTTTAAAATGTTTAAAGTGTAATAAATTTAATTATTAGGACATATTTAATTATAAATATTTGTAAATAATTCCCCTGTAATATAATTACTAAAATGGTTAGTGGATATGAAATTTCTAAAATATTGCATAGTTAGTGGAGTTACAACGAAACAACAAATTAGCTTTTATCAACTTTATGATTCAGAGTTATCAAGACGATCCCAGTTGTTATGTTGGTTCCTTCCCCAAGGACTTCAGTTATGGGCCTTTCGAACAAAATGGAGAGGGCGACAGTACTTCATTACAAGAAGATCACAAGCCACGAATTCTTCTAATGGGACTTAGAAGGTAGGTATTTTCACAAGAAGCCATAAGCACCCATGGATATAAACCGCCCCTAAGACGACCCATTGACCAAAATAATGGCGCAACCAAAGGGCTCAACTCACCAAATTCGTGAGACTGATATGCACACATCAGTAGAACACTGATCATAATTTATTATGATAGAAATACTTAAATACTTAGGCTTACTTTTACCATTGTCTAGAAATTATTTAATTCATACCTACAAACTATTAATTGCTTGCAAGTTCTTATAAGAATCCCATAACTATCATAAATATCTCAAAAATCAGAGTCTAACAAAGCAATATCATGCTTGGATTTATAATTTTCAAACAAGCCATTACATGTCTCTAATTATTTTCTTACAATTTTAGATCAGGAAAGTCATCAATTCAGAAAGTGGTTTTTCACAAAATGTCACCAAATGAAACATTATTCTTGGAGTCAACAAATAAAATAGTTAAAGATGACATAAATAACAGTAGTTTTGTACAGTTTCAAATCTGGGACTTTCCGGGCCAGATTGATTTTTTTGATGCAACCTTTGATTCTGACACAATATTTGGTGGCTGTGGTGCCTTGGTATTTGTGATAGATGCTCAGGTGGGTGTTGTTTCTATTTAATTAAAGCAATTTATGAAATGAAGTCTCAGATATACAATTGAATATGAGTACACTATCTTTTTCAGGATGACTACCAAGATGCTCTTGAAAAGTTACAGCTCACAGTCACAAAAGCATATAGAGTGAACAGTAACATAAAATTTGAAGTATTTATACATAAAGTAAGTACAGCCAGTCAATATTATTCATTGTATCTACTTATGTGATTAAGGGCTGATTTTTCAATAGTCAGATAACTTATGACAGATTGACATATTTTTTTTCCCAAAAACTATCCAACCGCAGTACATATTCCTCAGATAAAAATTATCTACTATTGAAAAATCAGGTCTTAGTTACATAACAACATCTGTGTATTTCAATTATCTGGGACAAATATTAGATTAAGCATGACTAATTTAGGAGCAGTTGGTCTGTTTTAGGTGTATGTTTATATTAGAATTTGAATAAACATACTTGATACTAGAAAGTTTAATGCAATAAGAACCTAGTTCAGTTTCCATTATGACTTGTGTTAGGATATTAATAATAATATAATATTTTTGAATGTTTTTATATTTTTTTTATACTAATATTTAAAAATATAATTTATATGTAGATATTTGGTTTAATAAAGGAGTATAATAACATTAAAGGTTTATTCACAAAAAATACACATATTCCGTGTTCCTCATACTTTGTTATCTATTTTGTAAATATTTGTAACTTTTATTAAATACTAGCTGACCTGCCACAGAATAAAAAAAAGCCGATCCATACAAAATGTTTGAGAAAATCTCTTTTTTTTTTCTTTGTTAATTTTTCCCATGTTTTAATAGTTGTACTGCTATTCAGGGTGGAGACAAATCCAACTAACCATATCATCATTAAAATCGGTCTTGTGGTTCTTGAGTTACTTTATGAAAATGGTGTAACAAACCCAACCTTCTTTTTTATAAATAGATTTAAAGCATGCATTTTGCATTTGAATGCTGAGCGAGGGCCGTTTTGCGTAGATGTGACGCCTATTTTCTCCCACTTTTTCTTTTTTTTTGTTTATTTCTTTATGTATAAACGTCATAATGGTGGGACCAACTGTTGTAATTGAAAGATTCTACCAGGTATATTTAGTACCCATTTAGTACTATTTTGTACCTGTCCTGAAATTTTTGTACCTCACACGGCATAATCGGAATTTCGCGATAACACTGGTCTCGCCATTATGATGCGTCATAATGACGAGACCATGCCTATGGGGCTGATGGTGGGCCATTAATCACGTGAGGCTCGAAAGGGGTCCATAACAAATCACGAAATATCACAAGGGGGGAGGGGGTAGTAATATATCACGAGTATTAACCCTTGAACCGCTTGAGTCGCATTTATGCGACACATATTTCCGTGCCCCTACCGCTCGTGTCGTATTTCTGCGACAGAGAACATGCATGATTTTTGCGTTCTATTCAACGATTGCTCATCCTTATTGTAGATATTATTTTATCGATTTAGGTATTCAGCTGCATCCGGTTTGACTGGAAGCCGACTCCAACATGGTTGGGAAAAGGCTAGGCAGATGATGATGATTATTTTATCGATTTGTAGCCGTGCGCTAGGGGCACGGCAATTGATATTTAGCCAAACGCTTAAAAGGTTAATTTTTTCGTGAAACTCACTAATGAGACACAATTACTTTTTCTATTGTTACCGATCTCTAGGAGATTTCTTGACAGATGAAGTGTGCTAGTATTCTTAAATAATTGGGTCAGTCTGAAAACACCTTACCTACCAGACAAATACCTTTAATGTATAGTATGGATTACAAATGGGTTGGTGACACTTCTGTCTCATAGGAATAATTTATAAACGAAATTTTCTGTTTCTGGGTAACTTAAAAAGTAGTAGAATTTTAGTATCTTTATTAATTTCAGGTTGATGGTCTCAATGACGATTACAAGATGGAATCCCAAAGAGATATTCACCATCGAGCAACTGAGGACCTGGCTGAAGCTGGATTGGAACATGTTCACTTGTCGTTTCACCTGACCTCCATATACGATCACTCCATATTTGAAGCATTCAGTAAAGTAGTACAAAAGCTGATTCCACAGCTACCAACCCTAGAAAACCTTCTGAACATCCTCATATCTGTAAGTAGAGGGAAAATTATGAAAAATATAATATATAAAACTGTTATGACCGTGACAAAGACTACCACACAACCAAAAACAATGTTTATTGCTTTTAACTAAGCTATATCCAGATTCCAGACTACCTCACAACCAGAGGGGTATGCCGAACGGGATGAGGGGGGGGGGGGAAGAACCATAAACAAGTAAACCTAATATATTATGTAAATACACCTATCTTTTTTTTCAGAACTCAGGCATAGAGAAAGCATTCCTTTTTGATGTGGTGTCCAAAATTTACATTGCAACAGACAGCTCTCCAGTGGATATGCAGAGTTATGAATTGTGCTGTGATATGATTGATGTTGTTATTGATATTTCTTGTATATATGGGTAATGTTTTTTTTTTATTTACATGATGTATCTGCTATTATCACTTCAAAACATGTCCCTGAATGTATCCTGGACCTTGAAACTGAAAAAAGACTTCAATATAAAACCTTTCAGTCTCTTACTAACATGTCACCAAGTGTGGTGGTGCATTCTATTTAATGCTACCCCATAAGTATGTCATCTTTCTTAGTGTACCTACCTATTCTAAATTATTGGAATAACTGGAATTGTGCCCAAATTATTGTTGTTGTTTCAGCATGGTGGATGAAACAGAAGTGAACACATTCAACAGTCAAAGCTCAAGTTTAATAAAACTGAACAATGGTACTGTTTTATACTTGCGTGAGGTCAATAAATTCCTTGCACTTGTTTGTATTCTGCGCGAAGAAAACTTTCAAAAACAAGGTGATCTAATTTTTCTATTACCTAGTGCCACTTTTTATCTCTTCCTCTCAACATATTTTTATAGCTATCTAGTATTTAAACGATCGAATACAAATTCAAACTAAGGGTGTCAAAAATACTGATTATGGCGTACTGAAATACCTACTAAATGGGCGAAAGACAAAGGGCGAACACAAATACTGACGGCGACGTAAAAATACGAATTTGATGTACGAGTTATTCAGAACGCATTTTAATCGTAACTCTCCTATTATTCAGCGGGATTGTCCGAAAGGGTTACCGCTACCCCGGAACATAACGGGCTAAGGAAGGAACACGGGTGGGTTTTAGTCAGTAAGAGTCTGACACTCCCTTCCGCTCCATCCAGAGCGGGAGGAGTCATTTGATGACTTCCCATCCGAAAAAAATCCACCAAAAAAAAAACTCCTATTATAAATTAAGAAATTATTAAAATGTGCTTGTAATCAATATAATTTATTACTTACACCTACTTACCTGCCACTCTAATCAATTTATATATAAGTACCTAGGTAAAGTTATTTGTGTTCTTATTCGCTCGCTCTAGCATCCTATGTCGACGGAGCCCCGCGAACGGGGCTCTTATTTCTGTGTAAAGGGTTTATAGTAAGCAAACCTAACCTCGGGGTGCCCCTCGCTCGCTCCGACGCGACGGTCCGACCGCGCCTTAGAGTAAGAAAGCTATAGAGCATCGGGTAGCGTGGCCACACATGAGACAAAAAACTAACCTAACTAACATGAGCTACATAAGTAGCTGCCTTCAAAAAACTGGCACGCACTGAGAGACGGATAGTATAGCTTTATCCTTTTCTGTTACTTATAATGACTCAATACTTTATCCCTTTCTTGTGGAAATGAAATGGAGCTACCCGCCGTCTATACTTTTCTTTGTCTGAGGACCGCACCCATGTAACCGATGTCACCCGAAGTACGCACGAAGCGCCCGTCCACCGCACTTAGTTACTCAGTATTTTTTTCGCCCGATTTAGTACTTCAATTTTAATTCGGACCCTTGGAATTTTAGTTGCTAGCTTAGATTAACTGTTTACCAGTGCTCGTAGCTCATTTTACGTATTTTAATCAATTCATAATATCGCCAGTTAAGTAAATTTTTCGCAAACATAATTAACGCCGCCGCGCCGCTCGGTATCAGTCGTTCATATATTATTTATTCGCCCAGTTAATAATTCCTCTTTTTATAGTCAAAATACTGTGACTTTTTGCGCAGCTTCAATGCGTTAAAAACGCGTTTGCTACGAATCACCAACACCAACTTCAAGCTGTGTCAGAATGTATGAAAGAACAATGCTAAGCTTTCACCGCTAATGTCAAGCATCATGCAAGAGCGCAGCTGTACTTAGACATCCTCGACGGTCCCCGTTTAAGGACAGTTATGCGCTTAGTAAAATACGGTTACGAAAGTACAACGCGGTCACATTAACTCGACGCATCTCTGGAATGCGAGGCCCGCATTCCTTAGCTCGCCCAGCAAGTGTTAGGCCTTTGTCTTTGTTAACGATACGTCGTTTCAGCCGATAGACGTCCACTGCTGGACATAGGCCTCCCTCAATTTTGGGGGGGGTTTGCCATAATCGCCACGCTTGGCAGGCGGGTTGGCGATCGCAGTATGGTATGTATGATGGTGGAATAAATAGAGAACGCTGCTGCCCATTCTCCGGTACGACCCTTAGTCGCCTTTTACGACACCCACGGGAAGTAAGGGGTGGTGTAATTCTTTAAGTCCGGACTTAAAGAATTGCACCACCCCTTAACGATACGCGCATCGATAATTTGGCTAGTTTTCTGTTGTTGTTTTAATAAATTATATTTTTATTAGGTATATTTAGGTATATTACCAAAAAACCAAAATGACGTCATCAACGCCAAGCGTCGAGTTAATGTGACCGCGTTGTAGAGTAAAATCCATTTTAATTTCAGGCGTGATAGACTACAATTTCCTGTGCTTCCGTGACGCAATAACACAGGTGTTTGAGTTACGCAACAAATGTCAGAATGCAATTTCGTCTAGAGCAGCATCAGATACCCCTGAACCTATACCCAACGGCGCAGCTGACTCAACAGAAAGTGCTTCCGACCGTTCACAAACTCATTTACCATAGCATATCAACGTGACGCTTATTTTTGCAAACTTAAAATATAATAATAATAATATGTATAACTATAATTTTAATTATCATTAAGAATGTGAATAAAAGAGCATATTATGTTACATGGTACTTGTTTATATCATTATTAAATTATTGGCCCTCGATCGACGTGTATGTCCTGTGTCGACGTGTACCTAGACTACCCTACGAATATTCAAAGTCACATGCATTATTTTTTTTAACCCATAACATTAACATTGCCCTTAACCAAGGGAACATACCTCCCACTGTGGGAGGAATGTCAGGTATGTTCCCTTTCATGTGGGAGTCCCACCTAATATTTTCAATGTACTGCCCAAAAACTAGAATTATATTAGGTACCTATGGTCACACCATAAAAAGCCGTCCAGGTTCAGAATGTCCAATTCCCAAAATGTCCAATTCCCGAAATGACCAATTCCCAAAATGTGCAAGCTTTGCTAATGTGTTAAAGTTCAATAAGATAAAACCAAATAGAACGCTATTTTTTTACATTTTTCTTCAAAACTTGATAACTATGCGGCCTAAAAAGAAAAGAAAATGTGTTTCCCTCTTAACAATATGTGCATATTATGAAGACTCGCACTTTATGTATATCACAGAGTACTTTTTGATAGACTGAAAATGTATATTATTATCCCTAATTAATTTGAAGCCAGAGTCAAGAAGCCGTTAGTCAAGCCAAGTCATAACGACAGATAGATATGTTAATAGGTATCATCTTTAACACGCGTTGCGTATCATTTTTCGTCATATACTTGCTGTAAACCGAGTACCTGACCTTAGAGCATTTAGGTTAAATGCTCTAAGTACCTGACTGATCGGTACCGAGCTTTAATTTTGGTGATTAAAATCGCCTAAATACACGATGTGAAAAAAAGTCGCACCTCTAGTGCCAATCTGTTAAATGTCAATGTCATGTCATCACGGGAAAATAACACTTTGTAATGTAGGTATCTTTTGTTTGTGCTTTGATAATCTATTTGAGCTTATGGTTGTACTTTGAAAATAATTTATTTTCTCTGCAGTACGTAGTGTTATTGATCCTGAAACTGTACAACGTCTTTATCGATATTGGAAGATTTTGGTAAGTGCTGTATTAGTTCGCTTAAAACACTCAAATAAATTCCGTACATATCAACATGTTTGAACCATAGGTTCTTAGAGAAAACTTAATTAAAATTGCGAAATCTTAGGTCGCCTGATGTTTGATCATTTAAATGGCATTAGTCTAAACATACAATTATGTCGGCTGATTGTGGATTCTACATACATAGAACTGTATACGAAATTACGAATTTGTGCTATCGAACAAAGGATGAATAAGTGTTTCGGTTTACCCGCAATTTAATTGATTCTGTTCATTATTCACCCAATCACAAAAGTACTGACAGTAAAGTTAGCACTGTATTCAAATTATACTAAGACAATTTTATTATCTGAAGATTGTTGTCTCCATATTATTAAAAGACTACCTGCCTAACCAGAAATGACTAAGATATTTTCGGGAATTCCAGGAACATCTTAAAACTTGATTCCTTAGTTACAGAAAGAGACCGAGTGAGGTGGTGCATTCCGTAGTGAGGCTAAAAACTTTAAAATCATACTAAATAAGTGTTGTATACAAACCAACTTTCACTTCCTAATGAACTGTTTGTTTGGTATGGTATATTAACATAGAGCTGAAAGTAAGAAGTTTTCAAGGAAATCAATATTTAAAATATTGGTCCATTTTAAATACTAACTTCTATACTTATAAACTTTTAAGTAATGAAAGGGTTAGACATTATCTAATAAATCTACTGAAGTACAAAGAAAGATTTAGTTGAGACTAGCTGCGCCCCGCGGTTTCACCCGCGTAAGTGTCGATCCTGTGGGAATATCGGGATAAAAATTATCCTATGTTCTTTCTTGGGATGCAATCTATCTATCTGCCAAATTTTATGGAAATCTGTTCAGTGGTTTAAGAGTGACAAGGTAACATACAGACGACAGAGTTACTTAACTCGAATTTATAATATTAGTATGGATATTGAGTATTGTATCTTGTAAAATATAATACATAGGTTGTATTTAGGTACTTAATAATAATAAGAACTAAAGAAGTAACAAAGTATTGCGTTGGTTTTTGTGCAAGTGTTCATTATCATGATGTAAATGAATATACAAAATAAATGAATACTGTGACAGCTTTAAAATAATATTTTTTTTAGGGTTCCATAGTAAAACAAGGAACCCTTAACCTGTGACTCGTAAAAAAAATCCGAATCCATCTGTCTGTCTGTCCATCCGCTGTTTACTTAGCTCAGAGACCTTTGATACAAAAAGCAGTATTTTGACATAGTTTGTAAATAAAAAAACCTCCCTTACAGATAAAGTGGGGATGATTTTTTCCTAATCTATTCCATTGTGTGTCATTGGTTTGGTCTTTGATAATTATTGTGGGTTATAATGTACATTTTATGATTCAGGAATCCATTTTTGAAATATTAAACTTTAAAGTGGTCAGTTTTACCATTGTTTTTGGATATGTGAAAATGTGTATTCACAATAGTAGTGTATATGCATAACAAAGTTAAAAGGAAAACTATCCATCCAACTTATAAAATGCATATAAGTAAAAATTATGTGAAACTTCCATCTGCTGATCTTGTTCTTTCCTATCTGTCAAAGTGGCAGCAAAAACTAAACGTTAACGGGGCGACGTCATCGGGGTCTCTAGTTAAGATGGGCGTGCCTCAAGGCTCAATTCTTGGCCCTTTCTTATTTTTAGTTTATATTGTCAGATATCATTTTATTCGCTGATGACACTTACCTTATTTTTAAAATAGATAGAAAAGGTACGGAAGTCTTACATGTTAACGATAGTCTGGCTGTTCTTTCGAAATGGTTTGCAGCTAATAATCTATTACTTAATGCGAACAAAACCAAATGTCTTAAGTTCTCATTACCAAATGTACCTCAAGTGGGTCTGAATTTAGAATTCGATGGCAAAAGACTAGATGCTGTTACGGAAACTGTATTTCTAGGAATTACTTTAGATTCAAAATTACAATGGGGCGCACACATCAGAGCTCTCTCAAGTAGATTAAGTTCAGCTGCATATGCAGTAAGAAAAATAAGGCAGTTGACAGATATAGCCACAGCTAGGTTAGTATACTTTGCTTATTTCCACAGTATTGTGTCTTATGGTGTTCTGCTGTGGGGATCGGCAGCTGACGTAGATTCAATTTTCATTTTACAGAAGAGGGCAATCCGCGCAAATTCATTTTTCACTTTTTAGTTGTACCGTAGAGGGCCCGTGGCTAAATAATACCAGCCGCACAGGTCGATCGATCAGGTTAAGCTACGCTTGCCGCGGTTGGTCTGTGGATGGGTGACCATCTTTACATACCGAGACCCCTCCGTGCCTCGGAAAGCACGTTAAGCCGTTGGTCCCGGCTGTCATTCTTGGATCTTTGACAGTCGATACGGGTAGTCAGAAGCCCGAAAGTCTGACAACCAGTCTTACCAAGGGGTATTACATTACCCAGTAGCTGGGTTGTGGAGGTCAGATAGGCAGTCGCTCCATGTAAAATACTGGTATTCAGCTGCATCCGGTTAGACTGGAAGCCGACCCCAACATAGTTGGGAAAAGGCTAGGCAGATGATGACTTTTTAGTTGTACCTACCTACCCCACACAAATTCAATTAACACTAGTGCAGTGAAGAATTGAAGACCGACTACATGACTAAAAGAATCATCAAAATTCACATAGAAATGCCAAAGATGCAGTAATTTATGCATATAACTTCGCACATAAGAATAATTGCCTAATGTGTTTGGTGCATCGTTTGCCAAATGGAATTGGCCGAAAGTAGAGGTCATTTGCTATCTCTTGAGGCCCAGTAACTCACTCCTTGTTACACCGGTCTTTTTATTATGACTTTTTAATTTTTATTTAGAAAAATACAAGAACTCTGTATTTAAGCTTAACTGTGAAAAAAAGTTGTGAGTATAGCCTTCAAATTTCATTTTAATTCTTATGTTTACTCTGGTATGGTTCTATGAAATTCAAAATTACTTGCTAATAACATCTAGTTCCTTTTTAATAACTCACAAAGTTTTAAAAAAAAGAAAAAATATACTTAACACATTGAAGGACACTGAACGAGACACAATAGAAGTTTTATTGTTACTACGTCGAGGGGCGTTAAGTGTCCCGCAAAGTGTTAACACTCAACTTTAAATTGCTGTAAAAAAAAACTAATAGCGATCGGGATATTCGAATTCTTTTAAAAAGTTTTCTAGTTTGTCCCCTTTCCAACGGTGTGCAATATACCAAAAAAAACTTTTAATAACTTCAGTAATTCGCTAAATGTGTAATCGAGACACATCAGGCTGATATTCGATATTACGGTAAGAACACTAGTTTTCACATAAATAACATTCTTTATGTAGGTAGATAGTGTTATCTCCCTCTTGCGCAGTCTCTTATCTCTTTCTAGGGATCTGACTTTCCTCGAACTTGAAATAAAAAATAAACTTTTCTAAGTACCTAATTTAAAAAAAAACCAAAGCAGAAATACGTTTACACACCACTACAGTCGAGATAAGACGAAGATGTCGCGGGTGTGTACGCAATAGTGGAGGACAATTTGAACAAAATTTATAATTAGGTACTTTTAAATAAAAGTTTATTTTTATTTCAAGTTCGAGGAAAGTTAGTACCCTAGAAAGAGATAAGAGACTGCGCAAGAGGGAGATAACACTATCCACCTACTTAAAGAATGTTATTTATGTGAAAACAAGTGTTCTTACCGTAATATCGAATATCAGCCAGATGTGTCTCGATTTCATATTTAGCGAATTACTGAAGTTATTAAAAGTTTTTTTTTGATATATTGCACACCGTTGGAAAGGGGACAAACTAGAGAACTTTTTAAAAGAATTCGAAGATCCCGATCGCTATTAATTTTTTTTTTACAGCAATTTAAAGTTGTTCCTTTTTTCAAAAACTTTGTGAGTTATTAAAAAGGAACTAGATGTTATTATCAAGTAACTTTGAATTTCATAGAACCATACAAGAGTAAACATAAGAATTAAAATGAAATTTTAAGGCTATACTCATAATTTTTTTTTTTAATTTAAGGTTTTTGTATTTTTCTAAATAAAAATTAAAAAGTCATAATAAAAAAACCGGTGTAACAACGAATGAGTTACTGGGCCTTAAGAGATAGCAAATGACCTCTTCTTTCGGCCAATTCCATTTGGCAAACGATGCACCAAACACCCTGTATAAATACTAAAACCTTCCTGAAAGTATGTAAATCACATTAATGAAAGAATTATCAAAATTGGTTCGTTAGTTTTGAGAAAATCGTGGACATACAAACAACAACAACAATAGTGTACCTATTGTTGTTGTTAAAAAAAATCAAGATCGTCCAATTTTAAAAACAAAAATAAGATACCTACATTAGAGAGTATTATACACTTCTGGACACATCTATTGGCCCACCTTAGAGTTTAGGTTTCGATGGCCATGGCCCCGTACCGAAATATGATTGCTAGATTGAACAAAAACTGTTGATGCAGTTTTAAACCTGATACATTTTACCATCTTTTTCGATCGTATTGTTTTAAATTTGAATTCAGAATACCATACGACATGGAGCTACGCCTAACAAGTCGGATATGCGCCTTGTTAAAGGCAATTGATTTTTGAATAAAAAACATGTTTTATCAAATAAAGGTTTAATTTAATAACGCGTGTTGCCTCCATGGGCATCTACCACAGCTCTCATACGATTAGGCATAGAGTTTATCAACCGCTCTATGAAATTTTGAGGGATCATCTCCCATTCCTCTTCTATGGCAGTTTTCAACTCCTGCATCGTCTGGGCAACTGGCTGACGAGCCCTAACACGTCTTTTTAGCTCGTCCCACATGTGCTCAATGGGGTTCATGTCTGGGCTTCTGGCTGGCCAGTCCATAACTGTGATGTTCACATCCCGAAAATATTCCCTGACGATGCCGGCCGCATGGGCTCTTGCATTATCATGCATAAAAAGGAAATTTGGGCCCACATAGTCGGCGTATGGTATCACGTGAGGTTCTAAGCACTCACGAATGTACCTTTCAGCATTTAATGTTGGCAGCCGTGGTCCTGTAACAACCTCAAGTTGAGTTTTGCCGCTCGCGGATATACCGCCTAGATATGAGCGCCGCGCCGGCGCGCCGCCTTCGCCGTGAGTCCATGTCGACGCGCCGTCGCCGAGTGCAGCACGCGGCGCGCCGTCACGACGAGTTGCAACTTGCTTTCTCGCTCACACGCGCGGCTCGACCGCATTAGTTCGCCTAGTCGCTTCGCAACACTCGTCGCTCACGCAGTCGAGTCGAATATTTTACCGAGTAAGCTGGTGGAGGAGGTGGTCAGCGCTCTGTTCCCTTCACGGGGGAGCACACCCCCCCGCCCATGGCTCCTCCAATTGCGGTGCCCGAAGCGGACCACGCGGACGACGACGACATCCCTGAAGTGACCGGGGTAGAACTGAGAGCGGCGGTAGGAAGGCTGAAGACCAAAAATACCGCCCCAGGACCCGACGGCTTGCCAGGTAGAAAGAAAGGAACGGGCCGGGCCGCCTTCAAGCGGCTCTTGCCCAACCTGAGGGGGCCAAACGCCTCCTGCCGGAGGCTTTACGTGGGGGTCGTGCAGTCCATGGCCCTATATGGGGCCCCTGTGTGGGCGCGTTCACTGCGGCGGCGAGCCGCCCCCTACCTGAACCTGCTAATCCGGGGCTACCGCACGATCTCGGGCGAGGCGGCAAGCCTCCTTGCCGGACTGCCGCCATGGGATCTGGAGGCGATAGTCCTCGCGCGCCTGTATGAGGGGCGCGCGGAGGCACTACGCCGGGGGGAAACTCCGCTTCCGCGGCAAATCGCAGCGGAGCGGACGGATCTCCGGCGCGATCTCATGGCGGCATGGAAAGAGCGACTGTCGCAGCCCAGCGCAGGGCACGCCGCGAAAGCGGCGATAAGACCCCTCTTTGAGGAGTGGCTAGAGAGGCGCCACGGCGCCCTCACCTACCGCCTGACGCAGGTCCTCACTGGACACGAAAGTTTCGGGAGGTTCCTGCACATCATCAGGCGGGAGGTAACGCCCGGGTGTCACTATTGCCAGGATCGCCCAGAGGACACGGTGGATGTCTGCCCCGCTTGGGCGGAGCACCGCCGTGTCCTCGTAGAGGCAATCGGCAGCTGCGGCGACCTCTCGCGTCCGGCCCTGGTACAAGCCATGGTCCGGGGCGAGAGGGAGTGGGAGGCAATCACCTCCTACTGCGAAGCAGTCATGCTAGCGAAGGAGGTGGCGGGACGGTTCAGGAAAAGCCTCCCGTCTCAGCCGCCGCGGGGGACGCCCCAGGTGTCGGGAGCCGCGTGACGAGTCCCCGGCCACCGTAGGCGCGGGCCTGCGGGCGGAGAGTAATGGGTAGCTCACCGTCCGATCAGGACCAGGCCCGTGCCGGACGGCGCGTACGTGTTCCACGCGCGCCTCAAAGAGATGTCAGCATCCAGGAGGGGCCCTCTTAGGACCGAAGCCTGACGAGTCAGCGGGACTGTCCGAAAAGGTTACCGCTGGCCCGGACCATAAAGGGCTAAGGAAGGAACACAGGTGGATTTTAGTCAGTAAGAGTCTGACACGGGAGTGTCAGACTCTTACTGACTAAGTATTTTGAGTTGAAGACTCAGTATTTTGAGTTGAAGAGAAACAGAGATTTTTAATCATATAATGCTGAACAATGCACGTTTTTTTTTTTGGATGGGAAATCATGAAATGACTCCTCCCGCTCTGGGTGGAGCGGAATCCCTTCCGCTCCACCCAGAGCGGGAGGAGTCATTTTTGTTGTTCAGCATTATATGATTAAAAATCTCTGTTTCTCTTCAACTCAAAATACTGAAATGATTATTTTTCAGTAAACGTGATCTCCAATTATTATTTAGAAGACTGTAAAATTGTAATTAACAAATACGTTCCTTTATAACGTGTTTTTTGGTAAGACCATATTGGTTTTCTTTATTTATTTTTAAGAAATTTCTCCCTGAAAAAAAAAACTAAGGCCCACGGCCGACCATGCCGCGCTGCCGCGACGCCGCCGCCGCTGTGGAAATTTTCAGTCCACGCCGCCGCCGTGGAATTGGCCATCGGCGCTCATATCTAATACCGCCCCAGACACTCCATGAGCCACCGCCATAAGCAACCCTCTCTTCAAAGCAGCATTGTGCGAAACGCTCTCCCTTACATCGGTAGACCTTCTTCCTTCCATCATTGCCATGTAACACAATTTTAGACTCATCAGAAAAGAGTACACGGCTCCAATCTTGCTGTGTCCAATTTAAATGACTGCGTGCGAAATGAAGGCGCGCTGTTCGGTGGGCTCGCGTAAGTTTGGGCCCATTAGCTGGCTTGTGTGGTACCATATCGCGTTCTTTTAACCTTCTCCGAACAGTTCGAGCGCTCACAGATACTCCGTGGAAGTCGCGAAGTTGGTTTTGTATCTCAATGGAGGTAAGGTGACGATTTCTCAAGCTGGTCGTCACGATGAATCGATTCTGCCTTTCAGTTGTGACCCGAGATCGTGGCCTTCCTTGGCGACGAACAAAGCCGCCAGTCTCTAGGTACCTCCGGTAAACATTTCGGACCGCAGATCGACTTAAATTAAGTTGAGCACTCACGTTTCTTTGGCTGTGTCCGGCCTGAATAAGTGCCACAGCTTGGGCGGCGACTTCAGGTGAAGTATCCATAGATTATTGATAGAACCTCACCTTAATGTTAAGAATAAGTAATGTTTGTTGCAAAACCAAAGATATCAATCACTTTTTCAAGAATTAAATCCCAGTAAACCAATAAAACCAAGTTTTCTTAGTATTCGATTGTTTGATATCAACAAACAGGCTCCAAATTGTCTTTTGTTTCTTTAAATTCTGTGTTCGTAATTCGCGTGGGAACCCGGGTTCTCAAACTAGTTCGAGCTTTTACGCCGACTGCGCCAGAAGGAGGGTTATGTTTTTCGAGTGTATGTATGTAGGTTAGGTATATTTCTTTGGCAAGCTCTGTAGCCTAAACGGCTTGATCGATTTCAGCTTGAGAGGTGCCGTTAGATTCGTCTTAGTCGTGAGAGTGACACTGGCTATATCAAAATTGAGTAAAAAAAACTAAAATGGCCTATTTTTGGCGCCATATTATGTCTTAAAAACATTTTTTTTTTCTCAAAACTTATCGAGTGGGGTATCAAAACAAAGGATTTTAAAAGGTGATTATTACAAGAATATATACAACTTATATGGTTAAAAGTAATTCGAAGTGACAAATCGTAAAAAACACGTACTATCGGCAAACGATAGGCATGCTCACTTAAGAAAATATTTCTGCGAAAGCGCAGCTAGTGACAAACCACGCCCCTTCCTGGTTTCGCCCAATTAGAGACAATATGCATTTGTGTGAGTAAAGGGCGTGTAACAAAATTTCAAAGTCATTAGCCAGAGTGCGGCAGTGCCAATTTGCATCTCGCTAATTGTTGACGCTTCCCTTATATTACTATCGCCATTTCATTTTACGACCTGTTTGTTTCTATCGGACTGATTGCCTGCCTATCTGTGACTCTACTTGTATACCGGACTGTAATCGAAGGCCTCTTTTTGACCCTAGCTCTTATCCTGGACTTTATGTGTATTGTGCCTACTGTGGACTGTGACTAACTTTGTCGTTAACCATGACGACCCGAAACCTGATTCAAGAAGAAAGAAATAAAATGATTGTCTTTCAAAGACAAGGGTTGAATATATCCCAAATTGCAGTGGAGTTGAACCTGCAAGTAAGTTATGTTTTTTGTATAAAGATAAAGAGAGAGATATAAATAAAGTGATAGTAATATTATTATTTCCTAGTTTGCATTTTTCCGGATCCTAACTTCGTAACTAATATTATAAATGCGAAAGTGGGTTTGTTTGTTACGCCGTTTAAATCCGTTCGGCATTTGAAGCGTCAAACCGTAACAAACAAACAAACTCACTTTCGCACTTATAAGTTTAGTTAGGATTAGATTAGTTAGGAATTAATACATAAAATCACTGACTTTTAATTTCCTATACTTTTATATTTCTTTGTTGCTGTTAATGTTGTGAGTTTAATTCTAATGGCATCGTGTGCTATAATGTTGTATTGCTGTGTAAAGAATGCAAAAAATACCTCTAATATAAAAAATACAAACTTTTTACACCAAATTAATGATAAATAACAATAATATCTATAATATAGTGTGTTGATTAACGAAAGGCATTCCCGCTAAACCGCAACAATATAGTAGCAGTAGTATTTTTTTTTATTTTAGCATGTGTGGATGCTAATCCACAAAAAAAAAAAAAATCGCGATATAAAATCAGATGTTCCCTATATTTTGATGAGTTATCTATTATATAAAGTTCAAAGTCTTGACTGACTGAAATATCAACGCACAGCCTAAACCGCTGGTTCTAGAGACATGCAATTCGGACGGTGTGTTCTTTGTGAAGAGTAGGTATCCTCTAAGAAAGGGTTTTTCGAACTTATACCCTAAGAGGGTGAATGGGGAAAGAGTGAGATTTAACGCGGACGAAGTCGCGGGCGAACATAAATGTAGGGAACAGCAGATTTTTTCGTATTTTTTTTTTTTTCATGAATAGACGCTATACTATTACGGGTTCACGGGAACGCCTTTTGTAATTAAAATACTGTATATAAAAATAATAAAATTATAATAACATTCAGATGATAAAAATATTAATAATTATAGTAATGCAGTCAAATAAGTTTGTTCTTTTTATTTCATTTTGCTTTCAAAGACCTTACTGGAACCTTTTGTGACCAGATAATAAATCAATTAACACCTAAACAATGGTGCTTTATCTCACATAGTCATGGACGCATTTTATTTTAAAAACTATTTCTAGAGGCTTAACGTGATTATTATATTAAATTTAAATCAAAGTTGATTCTTTTTCAGCCAAGCACATTTATTTTATTATTATTTTTACATTTAGTAAAGAGTAAATAAAAATATATAATCATACTACTGCAAATAGAAAATAATTGACAATAATTATGTCAATTTTTGTAAGTAGATAGCAAATACCAAAATACTTTAAAAAAATAGCATACATACTTTTAAATACCAACAATCTAGTGCTAGGCCGAAAAGAAATAGTAGTAATTTGATTTAAATTTATTAAAATAATCATGGAAAACCTCTATAAACGCCACGTTGCCAGCCCGCGCGTGATAAACGCTCCTAAATAGTAGAGTTAAAGCACAAATTTGCTTGGGAGAGTTTCATATAATGTTGGAATTTACGCGTGCCATTTTTCTTACCCATATAATTATACAAGATGTAATTGCAATAACTGAAAAACTCGGGGTCATTGTACTCATTATTATGAACAACTTTTACTATATAAAAATCAGCTGTTCCCTACGTTTGTGTTAGCATACATAACTCGTCAAAATCTATGGAACAGCTGATTTTTTTTTTTCGCTAAATGTTGTTCGTAATGATGAGTACAATGACTACTTAAGAGGTTTTCAGTTATTGCCTTTACACCTTGGATATTAAAATATAGAGAAGAATGTTAATACCCAAATTAGATATAGAAAGGTTAAGAGTTTATATAACATGAAGTCAATCCTCATGCAAACATTATTTAATTACTTATAATTTTTTTTTCCTATACACTTCCTATATTAAGTTAAAAATCGATGCTAATTGTATTTTATTTGCCAGAGAACAACGGTGCGCCGCTGGGTGAAAAAATATGAAGAAGGAGAAACAACAGAACGCGTTCGTGCACCTCGAGGCTATAAACGAAGATGAACTTAATATGATAACCACATACCAAGAGAACCCTTTCACCCCCACTGGCAGTTTCGCACAGAATTATGAAGTTTCGATGCAAACTATTAGAAACGAGTTGCATCGAGCTGGAGTCCATCACAGACGGCCCATGGCATATTTTCCGATGAAAAGTGCTTTAAGTCGAGTCAACAAGGTCGTCGGAATTTATGGCGTATAAATAACACGAGATAACAATACCAAAAATAGAGTTTCAAGTTTTTGTTGTAATAACAATTTTTAGATCCGTAGTAAGTACCGCCGCGCCCCTGCATTCGCAACACACTGTTTGTTTACTTAGGTATCTAGTGCTTTCTCAGCGTAGAGTTGTTCACATTTAGAGCGATCAATTTAAGTATTCTTAATTAAGTAGTTTATGAAAAAAGAATTTATGAATTATTAAAAGTCATAACATAAAACAAAAATTGTTATTTATGATGTTAGTATTATAGTCCAGCGAGGTTAATAGCGTTTTACAAATAACACTGTCATGCTGCCTTTCTTGGTGAATTTGTTGTTTTATGTTTTTTTGTCATATTTTTGTTAATTATTAAGATAAGGAAACACTCGATATACGACACGATTTGAGACGGCTATTTCTCTCTATGTTATGTTCTCTAAAAATATTGTGTAACAAAACTAGAAAAATACTGATTTAAGATTGTTCACTTAGAAAAATGCTGAAAAAAAAAATAGAAAATGCTGTAATTACCTATAATTACACTGTATTGTATTGTTACACTTAGTTCTGTATTTTCTGTTGTTTCTTATAATTTCTGTAGTGTATACGAACATTGGTAATTGGTTGTGTTGTCTGTTTGTCATTGTTGTTTTGATTTCATAATAAGATCTTTACAATACCTATTAATGTAGATAAATACAGTTTGACAATGATATTATAAGTAAAGAGTCTTTTTACTTATAATATATGCATGCATTTTGATGTTAATTTCTGTGTATGTTTTTGTAATAATTTGTTAATTTCGGGATAAATCTTTAATGTTACCTTTTGAATATTTGAAAAATTCTATTAAAAATAAATGTATCAAATTATATTGTTTTTTTTTTCAAAAACAGCAAATTCTTAAAATTTATCTCAAGTAGATTCTAACTAACTGTTTATTATTTCACACATATTACAGCCGACAATTTGACTCGAACAAAAAGCTCTTACTATACATCTTTCATTATCATTCTTTTATAAGATTTAAATATCAACCTAAACAAAAAAAAAACATGTCACTAGTAGGTACCCAACATTTTATTTACTCTCACTGCTGCCAACGCGCAAATTATAGTTTAGTTTAATTACTTGATAACCTTCTGAATTTTAAAGTGGCGTAGGAACTAAATCATTGTTATATTTGTCAAAAAAAACTTGTCATAGGTAGGTTGCAATGCTGGCAACGCGCCTGTCGAGTTGATTCTTGCTGAAAAGCATAAATTGTCAACCTTTGATTATAGCATCAATTAAAGAAAAGCAAAGTGTTGGTTTAATTAAAATCCAGTCTTTAACGTTCTGAAAATTTTGGACCTGTCCTCTGTTATGCCGTTTGTGATCCACCCAAAACGGTAAGCACATCTTGCACTGCATGCCTCGGGCATTTTAATTAGAAAAATACTTTGTTCGTAAAATCTCGTTATATTTACAATCAAATCAAAGGTGTGATAAATTAATAGGTAAAACGAATATTACAACTGTAAAAATAATTAAACCAAAACAAGAACAACTGCAAAACATTTGAGATAATAAAATTGGTTATCTTTTCGCCAACGTATGGTCGTAGCGTAGGCCCTTGTATTAAGCCATCCTATTGTTTAACCGGGTTTCCAGACATTCTCACTCAAAAATAATGGGATGAAGATAATGAACTTATTTTAATTGTTTTATTGCTCCATGTTTTCATTGAAATAGCACAATTACAGTAATATTTGAACCAATACTTGGCGGAGTTCATACTGTTATCAGAGCTTTATGTTTATAGCTGCCGCAACTTTTGCGACTGCAATAAAAATAAGTTCATCGTCTAAGTCCCATTGTTATTTAGTGGGAATGTCTGGAAGTCCGGTTAAACAATAGGCCGGCTTAATAAAAGGGCCATACGTTGGAATTGCGGTAAAAGTTGCGGCAGCTATAAACAAAAAGCTTTGATAAGATAGTGTGAACTGCGCCAAGTATTAGTTTAGAATTATTACTGTAATTGTGCTATTTAAATCAAAACATAGAGCAACAAAAAAAAGATACCAAAATATGTTGTCAATTTCTAATAAAATTACGTAACTTGCTTCTTTCTTGTCATATGTATTCCCAAGTATAAGTATTAAGTAAATAACTATATAGAAATATAGTTATTTACTTTTCAATAGCACTGCACAAGTAAAAAGAATACCTCAATGCAGTGTCGGTCAACACACCTAGTGCATTCGCTCCGATTTGTATGGCGGCATCGCATAGGATATGGTGAAAATTGGGAAGGCAGTAAGTGTTCATAAATAACGTAAATTTATAGCCCCGATACAGAGAGTAACATAGGTGGAAGTAATAGATATAAATTGTAATTAGAGATGGGCGGGTGGGTAAAAAACGGGAAGGTAAAAATTGGAAGGAAAGGTTAAAAAAGGTAAAAAAGAATAAATACCCTTTTTTACCGGGTATTAATAAAAAATACCGGGTAAAAAATGAGTGCTGTCTTTATTATTTAAATGGCTTTGTCATAAAATGTATACTGTCTTTATATTATTTAATTGGCTTAGTCATCAATACTACGATCTATCATGTTAATTTTGACCTTGAGCATTGAAGTTAAATATTGATTTTAAATAAAACGAAGTTAAATATCATTTAAATATTTAATCTACATAAATTTTCAAATAAAATAAAGTGTTTAAAATAAAAATATTGAGTACCTACTGTACTGATTGCACATGTTTTAAAGTTAACTAAATGCTGCACACTATCTTTAAGCATATATAGATAAGTAACATATATTATGTATAAACAATCGTGAAAACATTTCAAAACAAGTAAATGAGTAAAAATGCTTAGATTTTTCGTTTAAAGTCTATCCACAGTGTATGTTCCACCAGGCTGAAAGGTGATCCAGAAATCAATACTGCCTTTGCTAGTTTTACTGTCAGCCTTTCGATGTCTTCCACTTCCGTTGATTGCCTTTGTGATGACGATGATGGCTGATTCAGACTGTGATAACTATTTCCTGAATCCAGCGAACCAACATGGGGCGCTGGGTGCGACGATGTCGTTGTTATAACAGGAGCGTTAGTAGTATTGGCGATATTTACGTCAGTTTGATTCTTCAGATCATTTTTAGCAACAGTTGGGCACTTATCACATTTGACTAAATTACTAAATAACTTATCACATTTGGCTAAATGCTGTATCCACAAGCAGGAATAGCGCCACCAGTGATTCGCAGAGCGGTGGCAAGCTCCAGCGAAAGAGCCAAATAGTCTCCGACACACGAAACCCTTTTACGACAACATCCTTGTGCCAAACAGTTTTTTAAAGTGTGTCGTCCCACTCACTGGCGAACCATCACAAGAGAGACTGAAGCTGTGGCGAGACAGTGCTTCCTTACCCAAACCGTTCGTTCCACCCGCTGAAGACCTCCCACCTGGACATGATAACTCATGTCCACTTCCAGGTTACCTTCTTAGTCTTTAAACAGACTCCGGACCCAGGTTGGCCGAAGCAAGGAAAACCTGTTCAGGTGGAGATTCATAGACGACTCCGCCTTGGAGTGTAAATGTGGTGCTGTTCCACAAACGCTGGGACGTGTCCTGCGTATTCCGTCAGTTGCACGTTACAGGAACTGGTGGACGCTGGTGATGACGCCAAACAAGTAGCCGAATTCTAGGCCGAGTCCAGTTAGATTGCTATCGACACGATAAGAAGAAAACTAAATGACCTCCCATTTTGTTGACGTTTGCTATTTTATATTTATGATCACAATACTTGCAAATTACTGATATAACAGGACCCACACTATAGTGTTTCCGAATTTCATTGCGTTTCTTTGAGTGTTTGGTCAACTGGACCCACTCCTTCTGCCTTTTCCCATTATATAAACAAAAAATAGTGAATTTAATGTTGTTAATAATAAGTACAAAACACATTTAACACATTATATTTAGTAAATATTAATTTTGACATAGTATTTCTTGACGGTTTTTAGTTCGATCCCGGATACCGATGTTAAAAATTTCAAATTAAAAAAAAACGTTAGAAAATAACACGTGGGTCAAGTTTACTTATAAGTCCAAAATTTACTATAATTATTATTTAAAGTAAAGTGATATACCTACACAATTTCGTGAATGTCGAAATGTGATTCTATTTGGCTACTTTAGTAGACAGTGTGCGTTCTATATTTTATATATCTACAATATAATATTGTACTATGAATTAAAATTGAGTTACCTTCTTTTAGAGTATTCTATGAACAAAACTTCCCACATATCCGTTGAAAAAAACTGAATATAAATCGTAAGTCAGTCATACTCAAACGTTAGACACACGAAAACAGAAACGAAGCGCGACTGCGCGGCGCGTGCTCAACAAAACGGCGGAGCTCTAGCCAGTTAACGAAATTCTCTTGTTCTAATGAGAAACAATGTCCGCGTATGTTGTGCTGACGACGGTCTCAAATAAAAATAAATTATAAAATTCTGTATGTCAAAGTATATATTAAAAAATACAATAATTAGTTTCAATTAAACTGATTTTAATTTCTACCCGGTATAAATTAAAAATGGGAAGGTAAAAATGGGTATAAATGGGTATTTACCCAAAGTCTGGGTTTTTACCGGGTATATTCCCATCTCTAATTGTAATAGTTTGACATTTCTTATTCCAAATTATTCTATTTTTGTGGAAAGTTGATATTAATTTCAATAATACATTTTCTAAACTAAACAGAAGGTATGCATTATCAATAATACATTTTCTAAAATAAACAGAAGGTATGAGTATTAAAATTACTTCTTGTCAATAACAAAATAAGAGTTCATTAAAAATTGATTCAGAGCTCACGCTGGCAATGCCCATTAAGAAAATCGTCTCACAAACAATTTAGTGAGCACAGCACGCTCCTAGTGTGAGTGTCACACTTCTATACATCATTATACTAATACGCACACGACTAAAATACGGTTCGCGCATCCTATTGGTCAAAACGCATGCATTGTGCGATCGAGTCGTAAACCGTGCTATGCGATTATCGACTTTGAGGTGAGCTTGCGGAACTTTGGTCGATAGTACCAAGAGCTAAATAGTCTGCGAAATCTTTCACATTTGTAAACTAAAAAGCTGGAAATAAAAAAAGTAATTTGAATTCGAAAATATAATAAAAATAGTATGGGTCCCGCCTGCTTCCAACTTTTATTTAATTTAAAAAGGGCTTGTTTTTAGCTTTCAGTTTTTTACCGCAGTCGGGTTTTTTATTTTTTTCTAGTAAAAATAATTCTTCTTCATCCATATTATATTTTGACAAACACTGGACACGACAAAACGCAGAATGCGGCCGCGCTCGACTCCAGACAGGCAGATCGCGCGCGTTCCCGCACCCGCGCCGCTCCCCGCTCCGCACTGCCAGTCTGGCCAAGCACACATTATTATGTGTGCTTGGCCTTGACCAAAGAGATTTAAGATAGGTACAATAGAGGGGCCATGCAAAGAAATGTCTTAGAAAAACTGTGATCCCATGTCTCAGTGCCGCCATCTGGTAAGATATAGCATAATTAGAGCGGCAATTTATTCAATTAGGTTCAGCTATCGCCCGGTAGATGGCCAGTGTTGCCAGATACGATTTTCAATTCATCGATTAAAAATCGGATCGGTGGTGCCTGAAAAATCTAATATAAATCAAATCAGTTAGATAAATATCGAAAACTAAACAAATTAGGCAAAAATTGAACGAAACGGAAAACGGAACGCGCGCCCCTCGCGCCAGTGCCCAGTCCGCTGCCCAAACGCATACTGCGTAGACGCATATTTATCATCCTACCGCGCAAGTCGCCACGTGCCTCCCTCGTGCCGCCATTGTAACGCGAAAGAATAATTATTAAGGGTCTTCGTTCCCAATGTTTTAAAAAAAATTAAAGTGTAAACTAATTTTGTGCCTATATCACAAATAAATACTCTATCTCTAAAAGGTAGTTTCCCTAAGATAACCTCCCTCACACATTTAAATAAATATTATAGATAACAAAATCGATATACAACATCACATCTCTGAAAGGCAGTCCGACTTTTAATTCTTCTAATAATTATTACCCTCTTTTATAAAATCAATTAACACATTGAAGGACACTGAACGAGACACAATAGAAGTTTTATTGTTATTACGTCGATAGGCGTTAAGTGTCCCGCAAAGTGTTAAACATGGATCGATTTTAAACTGAATGTTACTTGAATGAATCGATTATTTTGTCACACCACTATATTAATTTTGTTAAAAAGTGGTAACACTGAAGCTGTCATTTTACCCAACTATAGTAAAGCTACTCAGCAATAGATGGCGTTTAATACAAAATAAACAAATTTTCTAGATCTTTTTATGAAAATTATTTAATTCTAATTACTGAGTAAATATAGATAATACATACGAAAATAAACTGAATTTAGGTCCAGTTGTTTTACCATAACGAGACTTGCAGTAACGTAATGCGCAACTCGGCATATTTCCATACAAAATATTTTTCTTTTGTTGGACACGAATGCGTCAATGCGACTTGACGCGCAGGCGTACAATACTAGACTGAGAGACTTGTTACGCCTAGGTCACAAGTACCGGGACACTGTTTTGTTCGCAATGTCCCGTCTATTGTAAATACTTTAACCCTAGAAAGATAACCATATTTTGACGGCCACAAAAGATAACCATGCGCTTCGGAGGCGCACGATATATTATTGTTTTTTTTTTAAATGAAATACCTATTTATTGTTTTTTTTTACTTAATTGTTTTAATATGTGGTTAATGAACTAATAATAAAAAACTTTTTTTAGTTAAATATTTTATATATTTTAATCATTAAACTTAAATCAAAAAACCTCTAGAAAAATATCAACAAAATTAGCAGTCTTCAGTTTACAGGAACATAGTATCAAAAAATAATATCTTTTTTCATAAAACTAATTATATTATTTCTTACTAACTAATCAACTAAAAAAAAAATCAGTCAAAACTATAATCATTTAGTTCAAATTTGGTTTGATAGGCATTCAAAACAAACATCATTTTTATGTTCGCCGCAAACTGTTTTCTTGCATTTGGCGCAAGTCATCTTAGACATTCTTTTTTTTTTATTAGTGCAAAAGGTGCAGTACCGTCTTTTCTTGGCAGGAGGTTCTTCATCATTATCAGTATCGTTCTGCACAACCGGTTTCGGAAGAATATTTGCGATGTTATCTCGCACATGCTTTGGCAAAGTAGGAGCTTCCAGTCTTTCCTTCATCCACGATTCTGATAACTGGGGATTCTGATAAGTTCCAGGACTTATATCATCTTCATTTTGTGTATCATTCAATTGTTGTGGCACCTCATCATCGATAAACTCGTCTTCGAAATCACTCTGTATGTCATCGTCACTCAAATGATCTTCTATCTCACTGTCACTTTCTTGTTCTCCTTCATGCTCGTTCTCTTCCTCTCCAGCGATCAACCTAGATATTGCATCATCAGTTAGTGTTCTCCGGCTCGTCATGATGAAGGCGAAAAGATTTCATGCTAAAAAAGAGAAATAAACAGTTATTATAAACATTTTATGTAAGTATAAAAAAATCCTTACTTTCACTAAATGTCACACAAAAGATAACCATGCGCCTTTGGAGCGCAACACTTAGTCGTAACTGCAAAACTATGGTACTTACCGCGTAAAAACGGCCGTCCCGCGACGATGTGCACTGTCCACTGAGCTAACTTAGAAGGACAGGTAGATACGCGCGCTTATTAGAAAGAGACAGCGATTTCAAACCAACGCGGGCGCCTCTGAGGCGTAGGTTATCTTTCTAGGGTTAAATGTCTTTGGCCTTGACACTAAGATATTTCTTACGATCGTGAATTCGTGACGAAACATCGGATTTCAAATAATACTGGGGGCCGTGTATCTCTTCTTGATAAGAAATTTTAGAAAAAAAAACATGTTTTTCCGCAAATTACGATTCACAATATCACTGGCATGCGCATTACAAGAAGTCGAAGGCCACTGGCGCGCACAAACATTATCATGTTTATGCGTGCACGCCGCTTTCGCAAATTTGCAAATGCGAATATATTATTTAGAGTAGTAGATATACGGTTGAAAGTACATCGTATGAGTAAGTATTTTTCAAACAGCTAGTTAAGCCTGACCTTGTGGTTTAAATAATACGCAACAGGCAACGTATGGCGCCAACGGTCCTCTCGGCTAGTCGTAAATATTCGTCACACGACACACCCATTCCTAGACTAATAAGGTGGCTGTATTTTGTTACGTCGCTATAATATACTGCAGATAATTTGGTCTTGTCTTAAATGTTAATGTTCAGTTTTAAATGCGCATTATAAATAGCTATCAGCCACACCTCCAATATCACACACACATACACAATCAGCCTATAATGTTCCCACTGCTGGGACACGACTTCCCCTCTGTGAGAGGGAGTAGGCCATAATCCACCACGCGGACCCATTGCTGATTGGTGGATGTCACATGTCTTCGTATTTTTAGTTCTAAGCTAGGACATGCTGGTTTCCTTACGATGATTTCCTTCCCCGTTTTGAGAGCAGTGGTGATGACATTAAGGCGAAAGAGCCAGGATAGCCCGCAAAATTCTATTTTTTTTACGTTTTTTGCAATTTGCTGGTCAGTATTAAGACGTACGTTTTCGCGGCCGTAACAAATATGTATTTACAGAATTATAATCATTAAAGTCATGAACACAACTCTAAGACAAGTAATCCCCAAGAATTACTATTTCATGAAATCTTGACATTTGGGGATTATACTAACTTAACAAGTTGTATTACTGATTGTAATGATTAATTATAATTATGTAAAAACATATTTGTTAGGACCGCGAATCAACATACAACTTAATACTGACCAGCAAATTGCAAAAAACGTAAGAAAATTTGAATTTCGCGGGCTACCTTAGCTCTTCCCCCTTAAATACACAAAGTAAAGTGCCTGTCTGGGTTCGAACTCACGACCTACAAACTCGTAAGTCGGGGTCGTTAATATTGGGTCACCACTGCTCCCAGTTTTAAATGCGCAAGTTTATTTCCGAAGTTGTACCTTACATTATAAAAGGCTGGTATTTAATACTTTAACTGTAAATCCCCTTTTTTCATTCAAAATATTCGAAATTACCACCAAAAATACTGAATTGCACACTAAATTTGCTCATCAAATAAATCAATTATACTATACTGTTAGATCTTTAAAGCTTAACTATTTTACTGTAAAAGTAAATCATAGTGGCCGAGAAAAAAAACCCCAAGTTTTTTTTTTTTTTACAAAAGTATGTGGTTAGACGTAGTCGACGGAGTTCCGCTTCGCGGGGCCCCTATTTCTGTCTACAGGGTTTAAAGGAACCTAACACCTACACCTTCGAACCTAACCTGTCCGAGTCGGGGTGCCCCAAGTCCCGAGCTCGCTTCTCTCGCTCTTGCATCCTAAGTTGTCATTACAAATGTGTTACTTTTGTACATTATGTTGGTTTAATGTGTAGTGTAGTTAACTTGTAGTACAGTCATTCATTTGATATGCAGTAAATTTTGTTTGCTTAAATTTCTAAGTAGAGGTGCAGTTAAAAATTCCCCATTATAAAATAGCCTTCAGCCACACCTCCAATATACACATACGTATTGGAAATAGGAGCCTAAACTAAATGTGAGCTTCCTGTTTGAATGTCAAGAATTTATATACCTACCTACCTATCAAAACAATATTTTATAGATAGCACGTTCGTCATGTTATATTACTTATATAACACTTTTTTATTGATTTTATTTTTATCTAATTAGATACAACTGATAGATCCCAGATTGGCATTACATTGAAAAGTTGTCCCCTATGAACTAAACATGGAATGTCTAATTTATAAAGGACTAGCAGCGCCCCGCGGTGTCACCCGCATAAGTTTCTACCCCGTGGGGATATCGGGATAAAAAGTATCATATGTATAATTCCTGGTTATAAACGGTCTTTGTGTCAAATTTCATCCAAATCCGTTCAGCCGTTTGTGCTTGAAGAAGTAACGAACATACAAACACACTCACAAACTTTCGCCTTTATAATATTAGTTCTTAATTCCTAAGCAGGTAACCTAGTATTGAATGATGCACCTCCCCAAGGTATTTCCGTCGCCACCCAGTAGGTATGGTATTATAGGACTGCGTGGCCAAGTCTGGCCTATACAGGGTGTGGCGTAAATAGTGGTCCACCGTTAAGGAGTCGATATACCAGATAATTTACTATAACATATTAAAATTTTAACCATTTTTACCCAAGGGTTCCGAAATTTTTTATTTTTTTTATTGTTTATTGACGAAATTTCTACCTGTCGGCGACGAGACCCTATCTGAGCACAGGGGCGCAAGTAGTGCCGGGACCGCTATGCAAAAAGTAATGTGAAATATTGTGTTATTAGATTCATAACTTTAAAAGTGATTTATTTCGTGTTTTCTATGTTTCTAATTAGTTATTTAAGTTGGATTTGTTATTAGCTTTTGTAGTTCAAACCAACAAGACTGTTTTTGAAAGGATTCTTATAAGAATAATTTTGTTCAAGCAAATTTACGTAACTTGAAAACTCACTTTTTTGTTTGTGGACGGATTTTTATAATTTTTGTTTTAAAGGATAGGTTTAGTCATAAAACCATGTATACCGTTTGAATTATGCAAATCGGACAATTAGTTTAGGAATTATAAAGGATTTTGTATAGTGAAAATGTGTCGACTCACGAATTTTTACAGTTATTGTTCTAGGATATTTTTATTGTTTATAGTTAAGTGTTAAATTGATGTTTAATTAGCATAAGGGTTACATAAGGAATGATAAATAACAAAAAGCTGTATGGAATTATTATAAAAGGTTTATAAAATAAAGGCTCAAAGATTTCGGCTTAGAGAAAATTACACGCAAAAGAGACCTAAAAATGCATGGTTCTCAATAAGGTAACGTAGGCCGGCCTCGCCGGGTATAAATTAAGCGACATTTGGTCGCAGAATTCAGTCACAGCTCAGCCTTCGAAGAGGCAACAACAACTAGAACAAGCCGAAATCTACAAGCAAGAATTCAAGAAAATCCTGCAGTTTTATTTCACCGCCTCTTCGCTGCCCATCTCTCCGAGTTGTACCCACTACAACGGTACGCATTCAGGGGTGCGTGGTGACGTGTGAACACCAGCAAGTACATAGGGAACATACGTCAAAAACGTGGGAGACTGTCCCAGGTACGGCCGTTAGATACTGGTCGTGTCAACGGTCGCTACCGCAACACTACCTTTTGTTACAAATTTGGTTGTGGTTTTAACAAAAACCATTATTTTTTAATTTTGATTTCTGTTACTTGCTGTTGAATACAGAACTATCGTGTAAAATAATGGTTTTTTAATATCAATTTAGAAAAAGTTAGTTCTTTTCTATTTTAACCCTAATTTTTAACATAATCGTGCAAACTCAAGAGCGATTTTTGTATAAAAAAATACACTACTAAAATGGTTAAAATTGTAATATGTTATACTAAATTATCTGGTATATCGAATCCTTAACGGTGGACCACTATTTACGCCACACCCTGTATATTTTAACCTTATCTCCAGATTAAATACCACATAAATGCCAATAGGACATATCAAAGCATTCAGCAAAGGATTTTTTATAGGTCAAGTTAAAGGTTACCGATCCATCTGCCCACATGCTGAAAAATGATAGCAATATCTACTACAATAGCAATGTCTACTTTAATTAAATTTGTAGGAATAAAGGGGGCCAATAATGCAAGAAGTGGTAATGTTATTAAATAATATCGAAAATGCAGAAGTTAATACGATTTTACAAGATTATGTGATTGCTGGTGGCGTATAATAAGTAGTTCCGCATTCTAGATCAACAGCTAGCAAGATAAAATTACTATAGGCCGACAGCTTTTATTTCTGGAATTATAGGCCGACCGCTTAACTGATACGTTGCCTGAGGTAGCTGCGCGGTGCGGGAGAGGTGATAAAGTTGTGTGTCACAAGTTGACGAATCACTGAGCTCTCGCATCACGTCACCACACCCCTCCCGCACCGCCCTGCTGCCTCAGGCAACGTCTTATTTAAACGTTCGGCCTATATCCCCCAGAAATAAAAGCTGTGCTGTTTGCTGTGCTGTTTGGATCGTTGCAAGTAATTTTACTTGCGAGTGACAACGTGGATGACAACTTGTCTTGTGATGATGGATGATCTTGGAATCCAAAGAAAGAATCTAAATCGTAACTAATTTTATATTGAACTTAGAAATATTCACTTCTTGGCTATACCAGTTTGCCAAAAGATGTATTATAAAACAGGTTGTTTCTGAGACAAGCCTTCATTGACCAAAATATTCAAACACAACGTACATAATAGGGGACAATAATAATGAACAGCATAGGATCATCTTGGCTAACGCAACACGTTTCGTCTCTGATAAACAAGCATTGTTTTTGTTTACGACATTATTTCGGTCACATGTGAGATGTGGATGTGACTAACACCTAGGTGTGCTCTGTACAATAAGTATACAGACGCGAACTGAACCGCTGCGACAGATAGTAGAACATGTTGTTGTTTACATTCCTAGAGTTGAGTAAGTACCTACTTTATGTAGCAGTAAACAAACTATTGACTTACCTTTTGTTTTAAATGAGCAAATAATCAGTAATATAATAATAATAATCAATCCGGTCTGAAGTATATTTTTAATTAAGCACCTGGCTCTATCATTCTTTACGAACTATTTTAAAAATTAAGGTCATGTAAATAGGATTATACCTATTACTGCCTAGTTATGCTATGAACTGTCTTCGGCTTCATGATACATCCAGACTCCGGGCTGCTAACAAGATTCCTAATGGAAAAACCCAATAATAGGTACTTCACCGACCGAACCCTGAACCTCATGCTCAGCAGCATTAGGTATCGGTATTTGCCCCTGGATGCCACTAGACCAACGAGGCAGTCTTAGAAATACGAATTCATGTTATATTATATCTGGGGGCCTAAAAAGGCCACTTTGGCAGAATCGTAAAAGGATAATATTGTGAACCATAATATGGCGAAGACAGTCCGTGCTTTTCTTTTTTCGCTGCACGACGCGTAGGTATAATCAAAGAAATTGTGATTGGATTTGGGTTGGATTGATTGGTATTATAAACAGCCAAAAAAAAAATAACTGAAAAATCCTTCACCAATGGGATTTGATACGATTAACTTAACAGTTAACTGCCCATTATGATTCATAATATTATCCTTTTATGAATCTGCCAAAGTCGCTTTTAAAGGCCCCCTGATCCGACAGATGTTGGCCTGTCCTTTTAATTATTCAAATACCTAATAATCCCATAAAAAGGACGTTTATTTTTCCCGAATTGAAAATTTTCCGAGTAACATTCTAAATTTTTCTTTGCATAATAACCTAATTCAAACTATCCATAAGTACTAATGTGTTTCTGTCTGTCTGTCTGTTACCTCATCACACTTAAATTTGGTTATACCGCTAAACCGATTTAGATGAAATTTGGTAGGTATAGATATAGTTTGACTCCCGGGAAAGGACATAGGATGGTTTTTACCCGATATTCCCACGGGATAAACACACATGCGGGTGAAGCCGCGGGGCGCTGCTAGTACATAATTAAGTAGGTATATGTATAAAAAATTCAAACTAAAAAAACTTTTTTTAAAACAAGCTTTTATTTACATTCTCTAAAAAGAATAAAATAAACTTTTCCTTTAAAACTTTTACTGTCAACTTATAACGTCATTAGGTACTCATTACACAATTTATATGATACTGGCTGACCCGGCGAACTTCGTACCGCCCCGCCATCGCCATCGCCAGCCGCTTCGCCCCCGCTTTTTAAATCTCTGATATCTTCTAAGATATTCATTTACATAAATAATAATAATATATAGCCTATGACACTCACAAATTATGTGACTTTCTATTGGTACTTAAAAGAATTTTCAAAATCAGTTCAGTAGATCCAGAGATAAGTACCCCACCTCACAAACTTTACCTCTTTATAATATTAGTACCTATAGATAAAAGCTTGTCGCGAGATTTAACTACTCGTATTTACTTAGTTCGAACATTTAAAAACAATCAGATCAAGTTATTTAATTTACTGGTTTATCTACACAGGTAAATATCGCGACAAGCTTTTATATCATACTAGCTTCCGCCCGCGACTTCGCCCGCGAGGTATGTCGATGGTTTTCATCGACATACCTCGCGGGCGAAGTCGCGTTCGGAAGCTAGTGTAGCGTATCCTATGGCCTTCCCCGGGATGCAATCTATCTCTCTGCCAAATTTTATCGAAATCCATTCAGTGGTTTAGGCGTGAAAAGGTAACATGCAGACATTGCTTGATTGTGGATAAATTGCGTAATGACGTTAAAAGTTTATAGTAAAGGTTTTAAAGGAAAAGTTTATTTTATTCTTTTTAGCGAATTTAAATAAAAACTTGTTTTTAAAAACTTTTTTACTTTTTAGTTATTGCTGAACAGGTTTCTCAGTCTGTTCATCTCAATAAACGCATCATTGTTGCAAGGTCGTTTGCCGGTTAATTTCGACTCTTCAATAAGGAGACCTTCTATACAACAGGGTTCGCCCCGGTGCCCTGAGTAGTACGTTCACGACATCACGTTACACCCTGATGCCATGAACCCATGCGGGTTTGATTTTGGAGTTATCCTTCTCCTAGACAGGTTGCAAACCAATGCTGTTGACACCTATCTCGCCAAATTACACAAGTCAAAGTTAACAAACCGATGCTACAGACTCGAACAATTCGACCTCAATAATTATAATCGAGGACTCCAAAAACCCCCAGTACACCAACATTTTAGACGGATTGGAGCAACAGAGTTTAACTCGCTTTCGTATTCTCAGCAAGTCATTTCATTTGATACCCATATTGTAGGAAAGCATAAAAAACTTAGTCCGCCATCTCTAGAAGTCCGCCATATTGGATTGGATTAGAGTGACGTCACTTTATTTTTCGAGTTATTCTCAGCAAGCCCTTTCATTTGATACCTATAATGTAGGAATGCATTAAAAATAACTAGTCAACCATCTTGGTTGTTCCGCCATGTTGGATTTAGAATGACGTCACACAGATAACCATGTATTGTCATCCAAACTAAACATGTATACAAAATTTCAGCTCAATCGGTTGAAGATATCTGCTTCAAAATTGAGTTGCAAGATTCCACCCGTAGTTACATACATGCATTGCAAGTTAAATAAAATCTTGTAAAAATAGCCAAATGGAGCCGCTCACCAACAGTATTTAATTTTATATAAATAGATAGATAAATATTTATAGTTATTCACTTTCACGTACACAAGTTATGACATATTATGTAGGTAACATTACCATCAGATGAACGGTAGTCTCATTACAGTCATTACGCCCTACCAATCTACCTTATTGGGCATCTTGTTCATGTCGGCAACATCTACAAATAATTTCCTTTATCATTGCGTGTTCGTAAACTTGGAGGTAAAGTAAGTAACTTTCGTAACAGCGATGGCGCGACATCACGCCATGTCGCGCGATCGACCCAGCGCTGGCGTTCGTGCAGTGCGGGCCTGCGGCGTGCGTTCTCAGTAAAAGCAAACCGAACGTTCGAAGCACATGGCCGGTGGTGTGAGTTGTATGACTGATATTGTGCGGTATCATATCAACAACAGCTGAGCTACGTCACGCGACGTCAGCCCATGGTCGGCTCTCGGACGCTCTCGCATCGGCCCACACACACCAGCCAGCCACTCACAGGCAGTTTACTGGTAGAGTCGGCGCGAGAAATACGTGTCGAAATCGTACCTGTGTTCGGATTTGTGTACGAAAATTACAGCTGACTGTATTTTGTTTATAATTTACATAAGAAACGTTTTGTGTCTTGGAAAGTTGACAGTGAAGTATACACCTCTTCAGCTATTCCTGCTAAGGTACGTTTTTTTTTGCTAAACTAGGTATCATTGATTTGATTTTGCTTTCATAACGTTGTATTGTTTAATGGATTTATGATGCACGTGTCTATGCAATTTCAGTATTGGCGTGTAGATTTGAACCTGCTTTATTTTTATTGTTTTGTTTAATCGAATTACCAATTACGACTTCTGACTGTAAACTGAACTAATATCACCTGTTGTTTCAAAATTGCTCATCACCTCATTGATAAATTGTAAGTACTAAACTTATTTGGTTAAACTTTGCTTCTGATCTAAATCCTGGTTGACAGATTCGTATTCCACTCAAGAACCTAGCAAGAACACGAATCACTAGTATTTACCTTATTGCAGTTATTGCTGTTGCACTGTATTTGTAGTCTACTATTGGTTTTGAAATGTTTATTACACATAGGCCTTCATGCTTTTATAATCTTCATGTTTTCACTTTGCTTGCCGGTTAAGAGAGTAAACATTCCCCACATTTTTTTTAAATTATTATTTATATTTAGTACGTGACCTTTGAGTAATTATTCTATAATACGTGTGACACCTTTCAGATAGCTACTTTTTGTTTCAATCATAAAGTCGTTTAAAATTCAAAATAACTCCAATATTTTCAGTGAACAACAAAGCTATGGGGTGTTTGTTGAAATCAAGTAATGTATGGTCATCAGATAATGACTGCTGTTAGAGTCGACATTGTTTTTCTCTTAGCGGATTGCATATTTACCCATGTGACTCATAATAATACTTAGAACGGAATATAAACTTGGAAGACATTGCTTATTACCCGTGTTGTTGTCCACTGTCTAGTAGAAGCGCAAACAGTGCGCGAATAGATCCTTCACCTTGATGATCTTGGCTTTGAAACTCGTTTCCTTACGACCTCCTTTACACCAGTCTTTTGGAGAATCCAGGCCTTAACTGTACTGAATGTTCAACACCGGTTGTTACCTATTTTGTTTAATACTGCGTGGATTTTCCATTCTTCTACGTATTTATTTGCGTAACAAACATAAATACACTTAGTAGGTATCACCTTTTGTGTTACATAATATAAAAACACTAAAATGCAGATTTGATCAAGTCGTACATATAAATAAGACGCATTTCCTACGTAAGTCTATCGATAATTAAATTATCGCAGTTGTGATAAACATTTATAGTAGTTACCACTTTTTTTAAATTCTTTTCCCTGCCCTTCCAACTATTTGCAACTTGCAACTGGCTATTTTTTGTCTCCACAGTTTCCACACAAAATAATTTGCTTTTTTGCAAACAATTGTAGGAAAGGAGGACAATGTTTGCCCACATGATTCAAGCGTCGTCACATGATTAATTATGGACTTTTATGGAATCGATTTAGTGACGCCGTATCATCGTATCATCAACTTCATGTCTTCTTAACCGAAAGATCCTCTTCCGGTCAAACTTCTCTCTATGCCATAGGTACACCTTCTTGTTTACGAAAACGTTCTAGTTTCATACCATCACTATCTTACGTGATGGCCTTGTAGTAACACGCTTATTATGTCACAAGTGATATACACACATTACACACCAAAAACAAATTTACCTATATATCAGGTATTGTTATTTTGTCATATTATCTTTATCTAACATACATCAGTCGACAGTCAAAAACGTAGTTCTGATACGATAACATTCACTGTCTGGCATTCAACGTGTAAAAGCTTTCAAATATTTCTCAGCCACAAAATCCATACTATACTAATATTATAAATTTCATGCGAAAGTGTGTCTGTCTGTTACCACCGCTAAACCGATTTAGATGAAATTTGGTACAAAGATAGTTTGAGTCCCGGGAAAGGACAGGATAGTTTTTATCCCAATATTCCCAAGGAATCGACACTAATGCAGGTGAAACCGCGGGGCTAGAGATTGCTATGATTGATTGATATGTGGGTATTTGGTCCTGTTAAATAAACACGAGTGTTATGTCGGTAGCTCCACGTGAAGCGTTGTGGTATGCTCGACCGGCTAACAGATAAGGTTTCATAAACAGTTGTTTGTTCCTCAGTCGCGTTGGATATGTTTTTCCTCACGTTCACATTAGGTTGTAATTGAATGAACTATATGTCAGTTTGCATAACCCGTGCCTGCTAATGACGTTCGAGACTTCGAGTAGAGTCAGCAACTTCAGTTGTTTCAAATTAGGTTGTCGGACTACAAAAAGAGAGAGATAAAAGGACATCAAACACCAAAAGGTGGTGAACTGATGACACGAATAATAGATTTATGCCAAACAAAAGAAGTTACAGTTTTCAATATGGATAAAAAAACACAATTTAATATGAACTGAAACGAGCAACTATACAGGAAGTGGTGACAGTGGTTGGACATGTAACCCAAAAAAATTATGACAACAGTTGGTACAGAACAATAGAGCTGATTAATGATGAATCAAAAGGCAATACAGTAGAGATTCAGCGAAATATAGAACGAAGAATTTCAATAACACTTAATTTGCTAAAACGCTTTGAATATTGATGATCAGTATAGAATTAAGGACGCCTTTACGTATCTGACAAAAATAAGCCGTTTTTCGGTGCATTTTGCGGCAAAATGAGACGAAACCAAATGTAACTAATAATTACCACAGATAGATTACTCTTTCATCTCCAAATGGTAGCCATTTTTATTCGAAAATGTTGGTTTATAATATAGTAAAAAATAATTTCCGTTGCCTCTTCACACAAAATCGACGATATCGTGCTGTCTTTGGGGTCATTTTTCTTCTGTTTAATAACATAAACATATTTATTTTAAAATATTTTATGTAAGCAGACATGTTCAACTCAAAAAGGTAGCCAAAAGAACTATCAAAATGTTAAAAATAAGCTCAGAAAAAAATAAAAATCGGAGTCTATTTTTTCACATATTTAGCTGTAATACGTGAATCTTATTGGATTGAAATAAGGGTTATTTTACTGGTCACTGTCTCGGTTTATTGCACAAAAATTTGTAATGAAATATTAGTCTGCGCTCGGCCGCCGTTGTGAGTGGACTCTGTGTCGGTTGTAAGCAGCAGCTTGTGCTAAAAGAAGATCGCTGTACGGATACAAAATATTTGACACACAAAACTTGATACTTCACGCATTCTGTATGTACCTATTACCCAAGGAAAGATTTGATTCTCAGTCTTATAATTTTTCTAGAAGTAAGTAGGGTTTATAAATTCATATTTCGTTCCGGACTTGCTGGAGTGACCTGCACAGCAGGTGTACTTCGAAGACTATTCCGGTCTGATCCCCTGAAGACTTACAATATTTCATGATGGGTGTCAATTTCGTGGTTTTCGAGGGTGCTGAAACCGATGGTGAGGTCCAAATGAGAATCCAAGATGGCGGATGTGAAAAATGTTACAATTTTTCATGATGGGTGTCAATTTCGTGGTTTTCGAGGGTGCTGAAACCGACGGTGGAGTCAAAATAAAAATCCAAGATGGCGGATGTGACAAATGTTACAATTTTTCATGATGGGTGTCAATTTCGTGGTTTTCGAGGGTGCTGAAACCGATGGTTGGGTCAAAATAAAAATCCAAGATGGCGGATGTGAAAAGTTTTATAATTTTTCATGATGGGTGTCAATTTCGTGGTTTTCGAGGGTGCTGAAACCGATGGTGGGGTCAAAATAAAAATCCAAGATGGCGGATGTGAAAAATGTTATAATTTTTCATGATGGGTGTCAATTTCGTGGTTTTCGAGGGTGCTAAAACCGACGGTGGGGTCAAAATGAAAATCCAAGATGGCGGATGTGAAAAATGTTACAATTTTTCATGATGGGTGTCAATTTCGTGGTTTTCGAGGGTGCTGAAACCGACGGTGGGGTCAAAATGAAAATCTAAGATGGCGGATGTGAAAAATGTTACAATTTTTCATGATGGGTGTCAATTTCGTGGTTTTCGAGGGTGCTGAAACCGATGGTGGGGTCAAAATAAAAATCCATGATGGCGGATGTGAAAAATGTTACAATTTTTCATGATGGGTGTCAATTTCGTGGTTTTCGAGGGTGCTGAAACCGATGGTGGGGTCAAAATAAAAATCCAAGATGGCGGATGTGAAAAATGTTACAATTTTTCATGATGGGTGTCAATTTCGTGATTTTCGAGGGTGCTGAAACCGATGGTGGGGTCAAAATAAAAATCCAAGATGGCCGATGTGAAAAATGTTACAATTTTTCATGATGGGTGTCAATTTCGTGGTTTTCGAGGGTGCTGAAACCGATGGTGGGGTCAAAATAAAAATCCAACCATCGGTTTCAGCACCCTCGAAAACCACGAAATTGACACCCATCATGAAAAATTATAAAATTTTTCACATCCGCCATCTTGGATTTTTATTTTGACCCCACCGTCGGTTTCAGCACCCTCGAAAACCACGAAATTGACACCCATCATGAAAAATTGTAACATTTTTCACATCCGCCATCTTGGATTCTCATTTTGACCTCACCATCGGTTTCAGCACCCTCGAAAACCACGAAATTGACACCCATCATGAAAATATTGTAACACTTTTCACATCCGCCATCTTGGATTTTCATTTTGACCTCACCATCGGTTTCAGCACCCTCGAAAACCACGAAATTGACACACATCATGAAAAATTGTAACATTTTTCACATCTGCCATCTGTAAAATTATTAAAAAGGGTTCAAACCGGGTGCGGTGACTTGACAAAGACGAAAATGTCGTTGTTCCTCAATACTAACATACACGTATCCGTTATTACGAACTTATGTATTTCAATAAACCCTGTACTTATTTTTGTTGCTGACGATCCTTCAGGATCAAAAACAAAAGAAAAAGCGGTTCAAACCGGTATGAGAAAGTTTTTAGTGGATAAGACAGAGATTAAAACAGAAGACGATCTAGGAGGGGATCGAGGCGGGGGGGGGGGGTGGAGGGGGGGTTCAGGGGATCAGAACGGAATAATTCGAGCTGAGTCAGGTGTGCCGAGTATGGGCTCGTTTTCTTAGTTATGTTGAGACCTTACCTCCGGACTTGATGGAGTGACCTGCAGGTGTACTTCGAAGACTCCTACTGGAACTAACAGCCGAGCAGATCTAGGTGTGCCGAGTATGGGCTCGTTTTCTTAGTTATGTTGAGACCTTACCTCCGGACTTGATGGAGTGACCTGCAGGTGTACTACGAAGACTGCTACTGGAACTAATAGCCGAGCTGAGCTAGGTGTGCCGAGTATGGGCTCGTTTTCTTAGTTATGTTGAGACCTTACCTCCGGACTTGATGGAGTGACCTGCAGGTGTACTTCGAAGACTGCTACTGGAACTAATAGCCGAGCTGATCTAGGTGTGCCGAGTATGGGCTCGTTTTCTTAGTTATGTTGAGACCTTACCTCCGGACTTGATGGAGTGACCTGCAGGTGTACTTCGAAGACTGCTACTGGAACTAATAGCCGAGCTGAGCTAGGTGTGCCAAGTTTGGGCTTCTTTTGTTAGTTTTGTTGAGACCTTAAGAATAGGTAGGCAGGCACTAAGCCGGGTCTAGTCTAGGCAGATGCGGTCACTAATCGGAAACATAAAACAAAAGTACTTATCTAAAAAAAAAGATTACAGCCGCCATCTTGGATTTTCATTTTGACTTTGTTTTCGGCTCCAGCACCCTCGAAAACTATGAAAACGACACCCATGATAAAAAATTACAGCCGCCATCTTGGATTTTCATTTTGACCTCACTATCTGCTTTAGCGCCCTTGAAAACCATAAATACGACACCCATGATAAAAATAAAAAATAAATTACAGCCGCCATCTTAGATTTTCATTTTGACCAAATTATTGGCTCCAACACCCTCGAAAACCATGAAAACGACACCCATGATGAAAAATATAAAAAAAAAATACAGCCGCCATCTTGGATTTTCATTTTGACCTCACTATCGGCTTTAGCGCCCTTGAAAACCATAAAAACGACCACCCATGATAAAAAAATTAAAGCCGCCATCTTGGATTTTCATTTGGACATCACTATCGGTTTTAGCACCCTTGAAAACCATAAAAACGACACCCATGATGAAAAATTAAAAAAAACTACAACCACCATCTTGGATTTTCATTTTTATCTCACTATTGGCGATCTCAATATCCGTCACTTTGCACGGCCAAAAATGTAATTGACAGGCTTATGGTGATTTATCGAGGTAGCCACTGCTAATATGCCTTTATGCAATGCACGACACTGCTTAGTACGTTATCCTAATTGCGTAACACACTTGGAATGGCAATCCATTCCGATTTGACAGTTCAACAATATCCATTGCGTTGTTTTTGTTTTACGAATTTTTTAAATATTTATGAAGCAACTAGCTGTGCCCCGCGGTTTCACCCGCATAAGTTTCGATCCCGTGGGAATATCGGATAAAAAGTAGCCTATATGTGTCAGCTACCTCTATACAAAATTTTAAAGCCGACCCCAACATAGTTGGGAAAAGGCTAGGCAGATGATGATGACCTCTATACAAAATTTTATCAAAATTGGTGAAGCCGTTTGAGCGTGAAGAACAAACATATAAACATACACACACACTCACAAACTTTCGCTTTTATAATATTAGCGTGATGAATATTGTAGCATTTGTACTGTTTGCCTTGTAGGGTGTGTGCCAAATACACGTATTTTCTTTCCAGTTTTCGAGAACCTACTTGCATTTGATACCATAGCAAATTTATTATATAAAATACGAAATAAACCGAATAAAACAAGCTTGTTTTATATTTGTTTTCAATAAGCTCGTCCGCAAATTGTTAATACATAGGTACTTTGGCAACTTGTACTTGATTAATCACTGTCCAGTGAAATTAAGTAAATAGCATTCTACTTATATGAACACTTCACATTACCTACAAACTGTTTGAAAACAAATCACCGTAAACTTAAAAAAAATGCATGGCAAAAATAAAATAAAATTAGGCTCAAGTATCAAGTCGTGTCAATTTACTCATAATTTCACCGCTTCGCGCATGTCGCTGTGTGTGTGAGCCGTGCACGTGTAGTAGTAAGACTCAATACCTAAAATTGAAGCGCGTCATTTCGTAAACGCGTCCTTAAACAAGTTCAACCTTGGCGCGGTGGCTGTCGTACGGCTTTATATCGGAACATAGCCGTTTAATAGCTGTATTTAATGGGTTCCGGGAAACCATATTATTGAAACAAAACGTTTTAACCCTTAGAATAATTCCGATAAATAAAAATTAAAAAAATAGGTCGAAATACAAATAGGTACCTACTTAATCGAATTTGTGCAAAAAAAAATTTAACCTAACTGAACTCTGAACGTATGATTAACCAATAAAGTGTGTCAAACAGTTTAAAGTAATTAAGTACTTTACATTTTCCAACACAACGGTTCCAACCGTCAAATTGGTCGGTTACGAATCCCGTTTTCCGTGTAGAGGTGCGTGACCCTAACGACAATGGAAGTGTGCTGCTTATCTCTGTAGACATTGAACTTGAAGCCCTTGGAACTAAGAATAAGTTCAGCTGTCATTCAGCTCTCCTTGGACACCTGCCACTTTGTCTCATGCATTAGTTGGTGTACTGTACGCTGTCCATCTAAAAAGATATTTTTGTTTACCATGTTCATGTTCAACACTGCTAAATACCTACTTTATTCACGTTTCTGTCTATACCCAAGGTTAACTTCTCCTTTTGTAACACATTGTAATTTAATCGATTAAATACTTACATATTTAAAACATTTCACGATTTTTATTAATTAAACAAATTATGTTAATATCATCATCATCATCATTTCAGCCGAAAGAAAGACGTCCACTGCTGGACATAGGGGGGGGGGTTTGCCATAATCACCACGCTTGGCAGGCGGGTTGGCGATATGTTAATATTCAGCATTTTAAATCTGATAAGTAGGTTAATAAATAAGGATGCAAAGCAACTAATTTCCTCGATTTTTTCACGATTTTTATTAATTAAACAAATTATGTTAATATCATCATCATCATCATCATTTCAGCCGAAAGAAAGACGTCCACTTCTGGACTTAAGGGGGGGGGGGGTTTGCCATAATCGCCACGCTTGGCAGGCGGGTTGGCGATATGTTAATATACAGCATTTTAAATCTCATAAGTAGGTTAATAAATAAGGATGCAAAGCAACTAATTTCCATCGAAGTAAGATATCTTTTCAGGCAACGCATCACGTATTATATGCTTCCTCCAACCTTTGAAGAGGGCAATTCCCTATAATTTTCACCATCCGGCATCTAACCTTCGCAAACTGGCTACCGGCGACAGCGTCACTCTGAAATCACTATTTATACCAAGCGGGTATCACCTGCTAGTTACATCCTCAATCATTGAGTAAAGCCGGGCAAAGTCCGCGATACCTTAATATAATCAAACATATCAGTTTGACTTTGACTTAATGGCTAAGTATATTATTTAAATTACTTTGCATACCGTACCCTGGTATCTCTCATTGATTGTGGTGACTAATTTAGTACTTAATGTTATGGCTATAATTATTTCATATAGTTATACATTCTTGCCAACTTTTCCTTTAGGACATATACACATGATGTTATGACGATATGTCTTGCTATTCTTAAAAATTAGTCATTGTAAGCAGATACCGGGGGCATAGTCCCCGGCGCGTGGTTGCTTCGCGCGCCTCGACTACGAACACTCTAGTCCAAGCACGCTGTCATCGCGTGCTGTCTGCTTCTATCAGATAAAAAATACAAATCGCACACCAACGTGAAACAGCTGTTAGGTAACTCCTCCCAGCAGTGAATGAAATGTTGAACATTTCGTTAAATATTCTAATTTCTCAATCCATATTTCAAATGCGTACGGAAGAACTACTACTTCAATAAACTAAGAATACCGTGTCAGTCAGCGACCTCAATCTCTATCAATAGTGTCTACAAAATCATTATTATACACGATGATTGGTAGTTTTGAATCTTGTGTGTCGAGCATGCAACATTGGGTAACATCCTGCGTGTGCAGTGATGCCTAGTTGTAGTACCTACATGAACCCAACAACCCGCCTCATATCTGCTCTAGTAATACTTGCGCTATTTATGTCCATGTATGTACCAACTTCGTTGTAAACCATTCCAGTTACATTGAGATTTATAAGTAGGTAGGTACGACGTGTACGCAGAATTGTGACGAGAATGTAACAGACTTTTCTTGATGCGATCTAAATCTAGAATCGACGTAATGGATAGTAGACTAGACAGTGAGACTATAAAAGAAAACTATTGGAGGCGTGCTTGTTTCACAATCAAACTGAAACTTATCTACAACATAAGGTGATTTGAAATAGGTACTCGATTACGTATAAATAAGGGAATTATCTGTGTCTACATATTTAGACCGGATAAGATCGTTTTATTCTATTGGAAATATTATATTCTAGTAGTCTATGAATGTCGTTCAATTTATTGTTATATCGCTGCTATACATATTATACGTAATAATGATTTCCTTTTGAATAAACTGCATATTTGGGACAGGAAAAGGACATCATAAACTAAAATGATATAGCAGTGTGCTCATACGCTGGTCACTCGCTTCCTATCTCCATTTAATTCATGATTTTGTCACGTTATAATTAACACATTGTTATTTCTATTGTTTCAGGAAGCCTAATGTTTTTTGATCTCAGCCCCAAGATGGGGTAATTTATAAGACATTATCTAAGTGAGTTAGAGTACCGTGTTTATTGAGTGAAGTGAACAATATAGTTGAACCAGAGACTGACAAATCAGCAGCCATGTATTCTATGAACTATATTGGCAAGTTCATTGCGAACTTTCGCGAGTTCTACAATGAGATCAACGGCGCGACGTTGACCGGCGCCATCGACGTGGTGGTGGTCGAGCAGCCGGATGGCAGCTACACGTGCTCGCCCTTCCATGTGCGCTTTGGGAAGCTTGGCGTCCTACGCTCCAGATTCAAAGTGGTAAGATACTGTCTTGACGATTTCCTAAACAGAATCGGCCTTATTACAAAACAAGATTTATCTTTAGACCCAGGTTTAAACTATCCAGCCATTTTTAAATTTCGAACTATATTCCGACGAAGCTAAAGTTCTTATTACAAAAACTGACGTTAAACCCGAGTCTAAGTTGTCAATTTTGCATTAAGAAATTTACATTTGTCGGAATAAAGTTCAAAATAGAGTAACTGGCTCGAAGGTTTAGGCTAGGTCTAAAATTAGATCTCGTTTTGTAATAAGACGGTTTAAGACCTATCTGCCAGTAAAGCAGTTACTCTCTTCCACAGTACAATTCTTGGACTTCTGTGAAATAAATAGTGTCATTTTTTTGCTTGCTCCCAGAGTCGTGTGAGGAACTGAGGACTTTAATATAATAGGTGCTTCCCGTTATTTCAAAATGTTTAACAGTGTGTAGGTACGTCATTTTCCGTCATATATTTTAGTAAAAGATCCTATTGACTCAAGTGGAGACTGCAAGATTAATAGTGTCTACTAGACGTCATTTTCTGTCATACACTTTAGTTAAAGATCTTATTGACTCAAATGGAGGCTGCAAGAGTGCGTCGCGTAATTATTACAAATATCTACATAATTATAGCAAGAACCACAACTGAGATGTGAATTAATTGTGCTTTTTGGTTCTCCTTGTGCGCACGCTGAAAGTGATGTATCAGCTGTTTTATGAGCGACTGTAAAGGTAAATAAATGCCTACGTATACGTAAATGACTTCCAAGTCTTATGCTGTTATATTTGCATTAGCTTTTGCGCGCGGCTTTGCCCTCTTATAGATCGGAAATTATCCCACGGGTACGTATCTACCTACTACCGGGATACACAGTATCCTATGTCCGTATCCATACCCAGGTCATAGTCTACCTGTGTGTCCAATTGCATCTACATCAGTTTATCCGTTAATGCGTGAAAGTTAATAAACAGACGTGAGTTACCTGCGCACATTATAATACTATTATAATATAGAAGTGAAGTGGTACTGGTGAAAACTATTTGGATCGTTTTTGCGTCACGGTGGAAAAAGCAAGCCGCACGTTGAATGTAAATGCCCACGCGAAGAGTTTAGACTTGTTTGGCCTTCAAATCAGTCATCCAACTAAAACATCTCCAATACTTGCGACACGTAGCGACACGCCACACCTCTATGTATTCTGTCTGTATAATATAGCAGGTACTAAACTATAATGTTTTTTGCAATATGTCGCGGGTTATTTCAAAAACATTTGCATTTATATATGGCTGTGTATTCACTATTTATCATACGTAAGTGTTTCAATAGCGTGTTGGGATTATCCGAGTTCATCTGTGTTAATGTAAACAACCAGTTCAACCAGTTACAAATGTTATTAAAGTGTGTTGGAGTACATGCCTTGCCTCTCTAATACATAAGTAGGTAAGTAACGATCATTCAAAATGACAAGTCAATTTTTTATTCGCAAACTCTTGAAAGTCGCAGCAAAAAGTTGCTAGCCGAAATGTTGGCTCAAGTCGTCAATCATCTACGATGTTAAAGTAATATAATTTTTAAAGTTATTAAATATACATTTTGGACTGGTCGTGAACTGGTGACAGTCGAAAAGCGGTTCTCCAAGATGTCGAGATCGAGAGTAAGACTATAAAAAAAGGAAATGTAAAGCGGGGGACAAAGACAAAAGAACGGAAAGGAAAGTTTCAGTTTTTTTTCACAGTTCATTAGTCAGTCACATTATCTATCTTGGACGTCCTCCAGTCGCTAGTTCAATAGCGACAATTATTACTGAACTGCAAAACCGAACTTCAAGTCTCATTCTTTGGTAATAATTTAATCAGGTGATTCATAATATTGTGATGGACAATTTCAGCTTTCGTGAGTGGTACGTCACGTAATATATTCCTCCAACAAATTTATTTTAATCTAGCTGTAGACAGAGCGTCCACATTCTTTGTCGATGCTCTCTCAGTTTACGCTCAATGCACGCGTCTGCGTCTAGATCATTCGCTGATAATACACGTACAAACCAAACCATTTGCAGTTACTAGTTAGCAAATAATATTTAATATCAAACAACATTTCTAAATAACTTGTTTGCTGACACGTCACAGTAAAAATAACGAAAAGCATTAAAGGTTTAAGATAATGTATTTTAAATTTATGTGTAGATAATGAATTAATGACGTTGTAAGCTGCAGAAGATAACTTCTACGTATCAAACGATCGATAACCATTATTAATAAAGTCGTTAGTATCTTTATAATATTTTTAGTACATTGTTTAGTGGTGAATTAGGGTACATTGCCAAAATGAGCTGAAGAATCTGCGTCTTACTCGTTTCGGGTGAAAATTGGAATAATGCCAAAGTAGGATACAATTCTCACCAAGAGTCTGAAGAATATTATTTTGGCACAAATATTTTCTTCATCCGGGGCACCTGTTAATTTTTGAAACGGGACAAAACTTTTATTGTCTCACTTCCATTATATTCTGAAATCATTACGTTAATTATCTACAAGTTTTTTATTCAATTAACTTTTATCTCTGGATTCCGGACACGACTTAGACAACATGCCAATTATTTTAGGTGAATGTTATATCAAGCGTATTTATTTAAAATCTCACTCGATTTACAGCTCAACTACAAATGAAAAACTTGTATTTTTAGCTAACAGTAGTAGAATCTAAACATTTCAAGTTCATGAGTTGTCCCACATCGTATAAAAGATTTTTGGCTCACTAGTTTCGCAGACCACTTGAGTTTTAACTTGTTATTTTTGGTTGTGAAACATTACAAATAAAATAGCACGAAAAAAAACTGATGTAATGAAAACCACTAAGCACATAATGCGGTAATTAATTGAGACTATAACCATGAATTTGATGAACAGGTGGATCTAGAACTGAACGGTGAGCCGTTGGACATTCACATGAAGCTCGGAGAGTCGGGCGAGGCTTTCTTCGTGGAAGAAGTGGGTGAGAACGAGGCCGAGTGTTCGGCGCACCTGGCCACCTCGCCTATCCCAGCGGCGCGCTTCGAAGACTTGTACGAGCCGCGACGACGAAACTCGCTCTCCGTAGTTGAACCCGACCATGGACAAGCCTCTGATTATACGAAGAGAAGGTATTCATAACACTTCTGCGCATAATACAGTTAATAAACCATAATTCAAATAATGGCATAGTTTCTTCTTAAATATTTATTTATGTAAGACTAATCACAGCATAGCATGTTCGTACAACGTCAAATGTTATTTATGCTCAGAATGGAAAGTGACAGTTTGTTAAATATCACACACAATTACATTGCGTGCAAATTGTTGGAAAGCGAATTTCCCAATGCATTTGCATTATTCACACCGACGATTATGATAATAATTACACTTGAACTATAAAATTAGGTACCTACTCACTTAGCCACACTTTATTATTGACGCCATTAGATTATCATAAAAGCATAACAATACTGTTTTTGTTCCACAGATACACAGCTGACGGGCAATCAATGCAGAAACCTGACTTAAGTAAGATAACTAAAAATACTACCAAAGAGGACAACACAAATATCGACCACGATGCTTTATTTGAAATGGATGGTCTCGACGAGGCGACTGACAAGATGGACAGGGCACCCCGGACATTTGCAGCCACTCAGCTCGGCGGGGCCGAGAGCGAGGCGCACCAGGTTGTGCAGAAGATCAGCGCTCACAACGACTTCCGGCCCATCGAGGCCGCGCCCTCCAACCAGGACGAAGTCAAACCGAACGGCGGAAATGGAAAAAAGAAGAAGAAGACTAGAAAAGCAAGTTCAAAGAAGCACCAAAGAAAGTCTTCGACTAGTTCTATTTCCAGCCAGTCGGACCGCGCGGGCTCAGAGCAGCGCGCCACGCAGCCCGCGCCCATTCCTAACGTCACCGACATCAACTTCTTTAGTGACAGCGAGGTTCATGTTGCAACACTTAGGTAACTATTACACCATGTTACATTATTGATCTCGTCTCATTCGCGCGATTCACGAAAGTTGAAATCTTTTGAGTGTCCAGTAAGATTTATTCCACCATGCCCGTTTTTGAGCGAGTCGCCTCATTTCAGTGAAGAGATGTCCAACCTCAAGCTGAACGGCGACAACCGCATCCCGCTGGCGTTGTCCGACACAGCGTTTGAGGTGCACGCCGCCCCCAGAAACGCGTAATAATCAATAATGAATAACATCCGTTCACTCACACGCTTGCAATAAGCACGACCCAGTTCATCGTATTCTTATTGTTAGTTCAATAGTTTCTGTTCATACCTAAACGAATTGTATCTCCTACTGAGACCAATCAACGTTGTAGTTAGTGTAAGTTGTACGAAATCACTCGCTTGCCGTAAAGTTATACAGTTAGCGTAGTGCACCGCTCAATACCTAACAATATTATCTCGCGTTATGTCTGCATTAAATATTTATGTTCGCACTTTGTCGTGTCGTGCTTACTACTCCGCCACCACAACAGACATTATGTATATTCTTTAAATCACTTTATATTTTTCTTAAAGTATTATAGTGGTAGTAGAAACTTGTATTCTTTGTGTTGCTATTTAAAACAAATAATTATACATATTTTTATTCCAAAAAGATAATATTATCTGATCAAAGCATAGCAATAAATAAGTAATAACGTATTTTCGTCGCATTGTGTCAATACGGGCGATATAAATCAAAGGATTTAATTTAAGATATGAGTCAGGATGGAGATGAGTCACTAACTCGTAATTAAATGGGTATCCTAAAGTCTAAAATACATTCCTCTGTATCCAAGTCCCTCGTGTACAATAATGATTATTTAATAATTGGATGGCCTCGATTTGCACTTACGTGTTAACGTTCTTATAACAGGGCGATGCTTGGCTAATTAATAGCAGAATCCAAATTGAAAACTTATCTTATTTACGGCCAGAATTTATTTTAATTCCTTGCCTAGTTGCCTACACATCCGGCATGTTTCCTGACTATAGAGCGTTTGTAAGTAGCGAGGTTATGTTAGAGCCTCTTCGATCTGCAAGTGGGCTGCAACTGGTGGTGAAACCTTGTTATTTTTGGTGCACAGAGGTTCGCGCAGCGGCACGCCGGTGCAGTCGGACACGGAGGTGGAGCTGGCGGGGCGGCAGGGGGACAAGTCGTCGCAGTCGTGGCGCTGGGGCGAGCTGCCCGAGCCGCCCGTGCGCGGCCCCGACTCGCCGCCCGCGGCACACGCGGACGTGAGCCCGCCGCCCGCGTCGCCGGCCGAGCCGCTGAGCTCGGACGAGGAGCGGCCCAGCCGGCGCGGCGTGCTGAGCGGCATGTTCCGCTTCATGTCTCCGCGCGACGCCGACGTGCCCACCGAGGGCGTCTACCTAGACGATCTGGACCGAGGCCAGGTCGACCCTGATCTCTATTTCCCGAAGCACCACACTGACAGATATCGATCTGGTGAGATCATTTGTAAGTTTTATATCTGTGGCTTGGGACAAGCAGTGCCAAGAGCGTTTTTGGCGTATAAAGTTTTTGCGCTACAAAAACTGTATATAATATAATTAAGTAAATGGTTTTGAATTATATAAACACATCTCACATCCACAAAAAAAAAATGAAATTTGAATATTAACCAAACAATGACTCCTGCTACTCTTGAACCAAGCTGCGAAAATCGTCACTTTAGTATTATCACGTCAGATCCCGTTGGTCCTCACAATGCTGTAACAAGCCCTCGTTGTCCAGGCGCAGCAGGTGGCCCCCACCCCACCTCGGGCCCCACAGAGGAGGAGTACGAGTCCGGTAACGGTCCGTCCCTGCCGCAGTCACCCGCCTCGCTACCGCCTACTTTGGACTCCGATGACGATGAGAAGCTTCTAGCCAAGTAAGAATATACCCATCTGATAAAGAATTATAGATTTCGACTGTGGAAATGGAGTTTAATACGTGTGTTTTCTTGCAGAGGTCAAGTTGGCGTGTACGTGCAAGAAGAGCGCGTTTCACGGGCGCTTTCGTTCGAAGAGTTCTGTGAGCGCGGCGGAGCGCTGGCGGCCGAGGGCCGGCTGGTGGTGCGGCTGGGCGGCCGCGCCATGCCGTGGCGCAGCGCGGGCCCGCTGCTGCTGTCGCTACTCGCCTACAGGCGCCCGCTGCCCAACGTGAGTTACTACTCAACTACTGTGGAAATACTCAAATACTAATAGTTGATGTTCTGGAATCCCAAAGTCCAAAGTTTCCAAAACAATCTATTGCAACCATAAATTTTACAATACAACCATCTCTTTTCTACTTGCAGCGTGTACTCGAATCCTTAGAGAAGAACGAAAAGGACGAGCCTCAATCGCGTGCATCGGACAGCACGGCCAAGCCGCGCGGCTACTCGTGGTGGAGCTGGCGCCGCTCTACGTCAGACGCCAAGCAGTGAGTTACACTATGTTATACTTTAGATAAGTGTCCCGTTCACATTGGAAGGGCCAAGATAAGAGTCTTCATCTTATGACATTTTGTTCGAACGCTAATGCCAAGCAGAAACATCATACTCGGGAAAATTTGACACACTGTGACACTGCGTCAGTTTGGCGTTTCATACGACTTTCAAGAACTTCGAATTTACGGACAAGTTAAAAGTTGCTTATCGTTTCAAGCCGACAGGACAAACTATTATATGAAACTTATCTTACTTCATAATTTAACATCACCTGCATATTTCAGCACCGAATCTTCGCCTCCCAAAGATGACGTCATGCCAAAAGAAACCGTGGCACAAATTGAGATGGCAACGGAACCTAAATCTATGACCATTCATGAGCCACTCGAGGGGACGCAGAACTCCGTGGATGAGAAACCAGATGAAGCCAGAGAATTAGATATTGTTGAAGAGATGGACCCCAGAGAGTTTCTTGAAGACGGGCCGCAATCACTGCCACAGATTATCGAAACTCAAGATCAAGGTAACTTTTGCAATACATTCAACATTTTTTTCAAGCCTACTTTTTTATGATACATTCTATCTTTATGATTTTGCTGTTCACAGTGGACCGACATGATCACAGCTCGTCTGATTCCGATCAAGATGGTCAAGTCAAGAGGCCTGGTCGCAGACACTCATCCTTTAGAAAAACTTTACGACTATCTTCGGAACAAATTGTAAGTTCACTATACTCTAATATATCAATGTAGAAATAAAATTCATGCCTGATATTTTCAAAATTCTAATGTATTGTTCTTCTTCTTCGTGTCGCTGGCACGACTGTATTTTAGACCTTGTTGGCCCAAAACTTCCACTTCCACGGCATTGTCGGTAGCAGCGCAGAGGTCACTTGACTGCATGTTTTGGGACACAGAGGGCAGGATATCTGATTTATTATGTTTGTTTTACAGAAAAACCTCAACCTCCGCGAAGGCATGAATGAAATGGTATTCAGTGTGACAACAGCGTATCAGGGCACGACGCGGTGCAAATGTAATGTGTTTAAGTGGCGATACGACGACAAGATTGTCATCTCAGATATCGACGGGACAATCACCAAGTATGACGCATTTTCTAATAATATTTTTAACACTAAAAATAAAATAAAAAGTAAAATAAACTAAAAATAAAAAGTAAGGAAAAATATTCTAGATTAGATAAAGTTAATAATATTATAATAATATTAAATGATTCCTTGTTCAGATCTGATGTGCTGGGACACATCTTCCCACTGGTGGGAAAGGATTGGGCGCAGTCAGGAGTTGCTCAACTATTTACTAAGATCAAGAATAATGGCTACCAGTTACTGTACTTATCTGCGAGAGCTATCGGACAAGCGAGGGTGCGTACTACAAAAAGTTATTGTCAGAAGATAATTTTATTTTACTGTGTTGTTAGTCTTTGACATTATTCCTGCTCATCTCTCTATATAAGGTGTAAAAAAATTAACCTTACAAACTTTAAGAGGTGCTTTAGACCATTGGACTGAACAACTTTCACAATGGGACCAACTCTGAAATCACGAAAAAAAAATCCGCTGTTTGCATTTTGATCAAGTAGGTAATGAACTTTTGTATTAAACAGTGGATTTTTTTTCGTGATTTCAGTGTTGGTCTCATAGTGAAAGTTGTTCAGTCCAATGGTCTAAAGCACCTATTAAAGTTTGTAAGGTTAATTTTTTTACACCTTATATACATAAAATTCAAAATCCTGACTGACTGATATATGAACGCACAGCCTAAACTGCTGGTCATAGAGACATGAAATTTGGAGGGTGTGTTCTGGTTTTTCGAAATTCCACCCCTAAGAGGGTGAATGGGGACAGGGTAGAAAATTTACGCGGACGAAGTCGCGGACAGAAGCTTGTCATTTATCAAAGAACAAAGTAACATTGTGTGGCGTCCAGACAAGTTAGAATTGCGCAAAATAGTGTCAGTCAACTGGACGACCTTACTGCTATACAGCACCTTTAATTCGTAGCAGTAATGAATACGGTTGATTTTATAGTTAAACTAGCTGCACCCCGCGGTTTCACCCGCATAAGTCTTAATCCCGTGGGAAGGTATCCTATGTGTTACTCTGATGTTTAAGCTGTATTATTATAAAGTTTAATTATTGTCATGTGATAAAACCTTATTGGCAAATCTCAAATGTTAACAGACCATTTCTGCGATCCCTAACTTTCTCAATAAATAATAATGAAACCTCTTTCGCTAGGTAACTCGCGAGTACCTCCGCTCAATCAGACAGGGTGAGGTGTGTCTGCCGGACGGTCCGCTACTCCTCAACCCCACGTCACTATTGCGCGCTTTCCATCGAGAAGTCATCGAGAAGAAGCCTGAAGAGTTCAAGATCCAGTGCCTCGCCGATATCAAGGCGCTGTTCCCGCAAGGCTCGAACCCCTTCTATGCGGGCTATGGCAACAGAGTTAATGTGAGTGTCAAATTATGGAAGACACATCAGAAGGCTAGCCCCCATAAAAACGTTCCAAATCTCATCTCAGCGACAGTCAATTGACACTTGACAAAAATGTATGGAAATTAAGGGTCTTTTTGAAAGATTGAGACAGAGATTAAAAGGCGGACGTTCTTAAAAATACGGGAATGCCCCTCTAAAATATTGTCTTATATACAGATATAGATATACCTAGATAACGCAAGAGTAACTACTTCGCGTGCCAAAAATTGCACCAACTTATGATTACAAATCGTAAACCGCCCCTTTCGCGCTCAGTCCTTTGTACTGCTGGCTGGGTAAGTGTGAGCGAGAGCGCGAGCTTGTGACGTCATAGTAGGTAGTCAAAAAATGGCACGGTTGGTTTTCATACAGTTCATGATACTTGCGTTATCTAGGTATATCTATATCTGTGATTGAGACAGATTAGAAGGCAGACGTTCTTAAAAATACGGGAATGCCCCTCTGAAATATTGTCTTATATAATCATTGACACTTCCGCACTCTTCTTGGGGACTACTCACATTTTTTATTAAGATAAGTACAGGAAATAATAAAAGTTTTTTTTTTATCTGCAGGACGTATGCGCATATCAAGCAGTTGGCATTCCGATCGTGAGAATTTTCACTATCAATTATAAGGGTGAACTAAAACATGAACTGACTCAGACATTCCAATCCACGTAAGTATGCTATCACTAAATAAGCTTTCCGTCACGTTCTGTTTCACGTTGCCTAGTCACTAACACTATATTTTACTCACTGTACTGAGTATTATATTTTTATTTCAGTTACAACGTGCAAAGTGACATGGTCGATGATTTCTTCCCACCACAGAAAACTGAAATAGTTATTAGCTAGCGCGAGGTTTAGGTGTCTAAATTATATAAGTAGTTATGAGATTAGCGAGCACACGATATTAAGCCGGTAAGCCGAATGGAATGACTTTTAAGGCTTGATCACGTTTACGGTCACACCTCATTCATTTTCAAAAACAAAATTAATACCATGTAACCAAATTTTTCTATAACGCCTTAATTAGCTGAATACTAAAATGTTACTGACAAATAACTAGCAATCATCGACATGTCATCTGTCTTGTCTTGTTTTCTGTGTTGGTTGTTTTGTTTATAATATTATGTTCATGATGCTGTGGATTCTTCTGGGTTTTTTTTTTAATAATAATCTTTCATTTTCTCGCACAAAATTCTTCTAACTCCGTAATATTTCATCACCATGCATAAACAAATCCGTCAGGAAACAAAAAATCACGTCAAAAATGGATGATCATTGTGTTTGTCTAGCAATATCAGTACCTATGTGTAAATGCGCTAAATGTATGTGAATGTAAAATAACTACACTTCTACCTTGATCTTATTGAAGACTCTTTGATATTATTGTTACTTTCACACTGAACCAGTGAACAATTAAGAAATTGTATCACTCTTTTTATTGATTCTTTGAGCATGGAAACAATTTCACTATTGTATCTTTGAATGTAACAACTGCCAGCAGTTTTTCACTACCTACTACAATCGCCAATGAGGATAATTGTGGGTCCCTATAGGATAGGGGAACAAGAAGCATTTTGCGATTAAACGGGAAGTTCTTATCCGGGTATCCAATTGAGAACTTAAGTGACGGCAAATTAAATATTTTATTGTTCTTCATAAGAACTGCTGAATCCTTCTAGTATTTGCGCAAGTATGATTGTAACAACACGACTATTTCCTCTGCAGATATTCGCACATGTCGGTGCTGGTGGACCAGGTGTTCCCGCCGGCGCAGTGCGAGCCCAGCGACGAGTTCTCGCAGACCGTGTTCTGGCGCGAGCCGCTCCAAGATGTCCAGTTGCCTCCCATATCCCCACCGCCACCCAAAAATCATTGATCAAATGATTACCTACTTTCTACGCATCTACAATATCTTTTCCAACTCTAAACTATATCGCTTCTTTTATTCCTATTTTGAACGTAAGATGCAAATCAACGTGCCTAACTCGGTTTTGCTTGCCACGGAGTAGAAGGAAAGGCAAATACTTGAAACTTGGTTATTCCATAATTTAACTAGAGTGTCGCGTAGACTTAGCTGGAATGATAGTTTCATTTGGGCTGCTTTAGATATAGGATATTTAGTTTCTTACGCCGCCGTTAGTGAAAATATAGAGATAAATAAAATGTAGTGAATACCAAAAACATTATGAAATGCTTAACTTGTAGTTTCTCGTGTGTGTTACGTACGTTTAATTGTTGTACTGTGATGTGTCTAGCGGAATATTGTTTTGGAAAGTCTTTATTTACCTTTTGCAGTAATGTATGACTTGATGAGGGTGATTAATATGATTTACAATTAATTCTCTGCAAAGACTGTGTATACATGATGGTAAATGGTTTGCAGGTTTAGGTTACAAGGAATCAAGTTAAGTTTTGGTTTCGTCGATTATGTAAGCTGTGATGTCGTCGACTGATAACGATGCTTTATTTTTATACTGTGATTACCTATTTGTACGTGCTAAGTTATATTTGTGTTAAAGCAATACACATTCGTAAAATGCAGAGGCTTAGCTTCTGATAGATTTATTATATTCTTTGTAATCAACACCTCTAATGATTTTGAAACATTGATTTGTAATAGTTAATATTATGTCGAATTAGAATTTGGTATATTTTTTAAAATAATTTATTGTTGTTTCTGTAATTGTTTCAATAAATATTTTCAGAAATAACTAAATATTGTTTTAATAGTCTTGTTTATTTCAGTCGTAATTATAATTATCTGTGCCAATAATTGGGTGCATGGCATAGCACCGGCTTATCACCACGTTCTAATCATGTTCACGTGTACATGAACTATGCACGTGCGCGACCACATGCTTAATCTTCGCTTTGTCTACAGGTTGTCGGCCAACAAAGACATTAAAATATTTGAACCTATCTTAAATCTCTTTATCGGCCAATCGATTAAGATCCTGCCAACGGCCTCTGGCCTCTGCGGCCCAAATAGCCTCTGCATACCGGTTAAAAGGTTAGACCTTTTAACCGGTATGCATGTACACACCATAAGATTACCCAGGAGTCTCATTGCTAAATAGGTCAATTTACAACACTGGAGCTATCAGGGGTAATAATTATATAAACTGGTTGACTTCTTGATAAAACTTACAACACTCTAAATGTCTAAAGTTAAGCGCGCATTACAGCCACAGCGGCCAGCAGCGTGCCTTACACCGCATTATATTGTAGTCTTTGAGCGTGCCGCATTGCCGCAGAGTACTTTTTAATAAACTCTCATTGAAAAATTGCGCCAAACCACATGAGTCGCGTCAAATTCAAATGTCGAATTTCAATTCGAACTGTATCCAATCCAATAAGGCTTCCGCACATTTAGGCTGCCTGTCCAACGGAGCGGAGCGAGGCAGCGGAGCGGAGAAAGGGAAAAATATTAACCAAGCGTTCCCGCACCCGCGCCGCTCTTCACCCTGCGCTGCCAGTCTGGCCAAAGCACTAAGAGGTTTAAAAAAAAATTAAAACTTGACTACCTACCTTTTGACGCGGTAGGGCGAATCTAACGATTTAAATCTTTATCGCTGTCATCATTTTCAGTGCGGTCACAGCTCACAGAGAGCCCTCAGTAATATAGAGCTGTTACAACCATGGAAGTAGTTTGTACTTTCATAATTTGTATGACCATGATTATGCAAAAAACCCGTCAAGAGCGAGTCGGACTCGCGCACCGAGGGTTCCGTATTGTGAAACGTGAAATGTTTTTAAATTTTCTTCGGTGAGGATATTAGTCAGAGAATTCTAACACTACGATGTAGAATTTTGTAGTTTTAGGTCCACTACAAAATTCTATCATACATATATTTTCATCAGCGAGGCCTATATTTGTCAGAGATTTTTAACACTATGCACTGCGGTGTAGAATATTGCATTTTTATGTGAACGTTATCTCTTGACCGATAGTGGAATTAATGTAACTTTTGTTGATGATTTCTGAAAAAGTGTGATATTTAGAGACTTCGTTTTATTTTTCCTGTAATCTTTACATAAACTTCTATCACATAGAATTATTTAAGATTTTTCTCTTTGCCAACTTCGGAGATAAGGGGGGGGGGGGGTTTTAATTTTTCATCAAAAGTCGAAAATTATGCGGCCTAAAAAAAAGAAAAAAAAAAGGAGAATGTGCAAACTGCGCTCTTTCATATGATACCCCACATGCCCTAGTAGCCCACTTCGAATTTTTCTGATCCAAAAATAATATAATATGTATTTTTTTATTTCTTGCTTATTTGCAAAATAGTTGAGCAAACGTCGTCTAAAACTATTCCAAATTTCAAGTTGATAGCATTAGTAGTTCTTGAGATATCCAGCTGTGGCAGACAGACAGACTGAGTCTCACCGTAAGGGTTCCGTTTTACCATTTTGGTATGGAACCCTAAAAACGAACTATAAGTCAATTTTGATCGGTGAACCGGAACGCGTGGTCGCGACGACAGAGGGCGCTTTCCGGTTTTCCGAACAATAAGTGACCTAGGTACGCGACAATTGCTTTTACAGAGGAAGCAACAATCATATAAAAAATAGGGCTCATAAACGAAAATCAGTATCACATTCATCTGTATTTCTATGGTTTCAACTAGAATTGGTTTTCTTTTCCTAGTAAAAGCTTGCTAGCTGATTAAAAGAAAAATAGCGGAGAGATCAAATTTTTTATTTAACTTTATTTGGAATTATTTCTCCATTATCGTAGGTATATAGTTACCTACGTCAAGCATAAATCTCAAGTAGGTAGGTACACAAACAGCCAGACCAGTGTATCTAGGGCACAGACTATATCTGTGATCTAGGGTCATATAAGATTATTTCCGTTTTGGACAGCGGGAACATGCAGCGAGGCAGCCAACGTTATTTTACTGCGTCAACCGGACAACTGTGGCGAAAAATTATAGGAGCGCGTCCAGGGGTACTATTACCTACTACGTACAGTACGGTCGATGAATCATGCCCGGTTCGAACTTTCAGAAGGTAAAAAAAGAGGAGGTTTCTCAATTCGACCGTATATATATTTTTATTATAAACTAGCTGACCCGGCAAACGTTGTTTTGCCATTTGCCATATAAATTATTTCTAGCTGCCCGGCGCTACTTCGTTTGCATGGATCATGCATCCTACCCCTTACCCTACCCTACTCCTACACTAATACTACACTACTCCTATTAACCTACTTATACCCTACTCCTACACTACTCCTAACCTACTCCCATCATCATCATCATTTCAGCCGAAAGACGTCCACTGCTGGACATAGGCCTCCCCCAAGCACCTCCACTTCGACCGGTCCTGTGCTTCCCGCATCCAACGGGTTCCTACTCCCATAGATCATCATCATCTGCCTAGCCTTTTCCCAACTATGTTGGGGTCGGCTTCCAGTCTAACCGGATGCAGCTGAATACCAGTATTTTACATGGAGCGACTGCCTATCTGACCTCCACAACCCAGTTACTGGGTAATACGATACCCTTGGTAAGACTGGTTGTCAGACTCCCATAGATATATTAAATTTTTCTCTGCGTAAGAACCATCCTCGTACTTCAAGGAATATTCTAAAAAAAGAATTAGCGAAATCGGTTCAACTGTTCTCGAGATTTGCGCTTAGGAATCTTCTTTAATATAAAAATGAATCGCTGAATGTCATTTTTAGGGTTCCATTGCCAAATGGCAAAAAACGGAACCCTTATAGATTCGTCATGTCTGTCTGTCTGTCCGTCCGTATGTCACAGCCAAAAAACAATAAAGGGGTTCCCCATACTTAGAACTGAGACTCAAAAAAATTGTTTTCCATCAATCCCATATGTGTCGGGTATCTATGGATAGGTCTTCAAAAATGATATTGAGGTTTCTAATATCATCATGTTTTTCTAAACTGAATAGTTTGCGCGAGGGACACTTCCAAAGTGGTAAAATGAGTGTCTACAAAAATAATCGTTTTCTTGCCATAATCGCCACGCTTGGCAGGCGGGTTGGCGATCGCAGTATAGTATGGTGGTGGAATGCATAGAGAACGGTGCTGCCCATTCTCCGGTACGACCCTTAGTCGCCTTTTACGACACCCACGGGAAGTATGGGATGGTGCTATTCTTTAAGTCAGACACCACACAGACTACCAAACAGACAGACTACCACACATCAACTCAAATATAAAAATAAAACATTTAATGTCATAAACATAAACCTTATGCATAAACCCGGATGTTACGGAACCCTCGGTGCGCGAGTCCGACTCGCTCCGGGTTTTTATATTATAGAAGATAAAAATTATTTTCTGTAATTTTACACTAACAATATTATTAACAGTGATCCCTCTAGTTTTTTCCTGACTATAATGTGCCTTTTTCACCTGGATGCTGCTGCACCCAGTACGGAAATACAAATTACTTTATTGAGGTTAAAAACGTACCTAATGAACATGAAAGTTCAATAGCCAACCCAGTCTTTAATTCTAAGTTTTTATAGAAGAAATGAAGCAGGTAATTAATATGTAACATATTTATTATATTTTTGTAGTCTTAAATACTATGATTCATCTTCTTCCATGGCCTTTTCTTCTTCCTCATCGTCATCACCATCACTGTCATCATCATCATCAGCAATATCCAGGTCTTTGTGGAAACCTTTCCCTTTAGTCCAGTGGCACTTTATGACAACTTTAAACTTAGCCAATTGGATTCCCAAGAGTTTTAATATGCTTGCCTGCTCTGGTGTTAATGGAGCTCCTTTTTTGCAAACCTAAAAAAAAAATTTGGCCAATTATTGTTAGTAACTAAAGTCTGTTTCTGTTAAGGGTCCCTATCAGTTTCGCGGACAAAAAACAGAAAAATCAGTTTTTTTCAGCGCAAATTTCTCAATATCCTTAAGTTATCTAGTTTTTTTTTTAATACACAAGTATTTATCACCTATCTATCTAGTAAGTGTACGAAATTAGGTTTTGATAACTACTTAATCAAATGAAAGGGCTTAATTAGCACATTTCAAAAATATAATTATTACTGAAATAAGCACCAAAATAATTAAATAAAAAATAAGTTTAAAAACTAAAACCCGACTACTGAAAAGGATGGAACAAGAAAGTACTTTACCATGGTTGCATGCTACCACAGCTTTAAGGATGTTAGTACAGCGGTACACAACCACGGGAAGGTACTTTCTTGTTTCATCCTTTTCAATAGTCAGATTTTAGGCTTTAAACTTATTTTTGATTTTAAAATCTTTATAAAAGTTCTTTTTTTACCTAACTGTAGCAGAGCCCAAAAGGAGGGTAATGTTTTTGGTTTGTATGTATGTTTGTCTGTTTGGTAGTTCCCTCCTAGAAATACTGTTTCTTATTGGTAAGCACATCACTTGAGAATGGCTGGACAGACCTGGGTGTTTTTTTTTTTTTTTTAATAAATATTTGTATACATTCAAATAAGGTTTTTAGGGAAAGAATAATTGGAATAGCTGTTGTCCGAAAAGTTTGAAAAACCAAAACTGTTTTGACAGGATGTCCATCCGGGTAAGCTAGTAAATAATAAAACCAATTTGAGTGTGAAAGAATGATCTAAGGGAAAGTTGTGTTATCCCCTACTCTACTTCATAATGAGTACTCTTATTTTGCATAAAAACTGCCTCTATAATCTTCACAAGTTAAAAAGTGATTGTTGCTACTACATAGTTTCACATACCTGATATTCTTTGATAAGATTTACAACACCTCTTTCTAGCGATGTGGGCAGACCTAGTCGCCTTAAATGAGGTTCTATTGTGTGGGAGAAGTCTGCAAGGGGGCCTTCTGGGAGTATCACATCTTTAGTAGCTACGAATCCTGCACGAGCATATTCTGCATCACGGAATTCATTGAACCATTCCAAAACCTCAGGTACATCCTTGTTTGTCATCAGTAAGCCACATTGACCCTTTAATCTCTTAGACAGCTGTAAAGTGATAACAAAATGTTTCAAAAAGAATTTCATTTGAATATCCAAACATGATGCAACATTATTAACTTAAGATGAAAATTTACCAGATTCAATTGCTCTTCTACTTCATCACTCTTCGTCCTTCCAAGTGCAACAGCCATGACTTTATTTTTACCAAAAAAGAATCTAGAGTCTTTCCACTCATTGCGCAAGTCTTTCAATTTTGTGTTGCGCATGTTATCAACAGTGAATAGAAATATGTGTTCATATTTAGACAGGGAATTCCTTATTTCTTCTATTATTTTCTGTTTATTTAGTAGTCCTTTCTTGTTTGTTTTTGTCAGAGAAACTGTAATTTAAATGTGTTTATATGAAATGAAGAAATGTTAAATTAAAACTATTCTAAATAAATGGGAATAGGCTTGTTTCCTATATATGGGATTAAAACATAAACTGGCGCATAGGTACACCTCTACCTAACCCTTCAGGGAATACAGGCGTGATGTTATGATATGTTTCAAAATAAATGATCCGAATATGTTTACAGAACAGAATGTATTGTATAATTTTCTAGTTACAAGTATTACACAAATCTTATTGTCATACGAAAACTCGAGTATCGTTAACACACGAGTTTTTGTTTTGCTAAAAATATTCAAATTTAAAATAAGCCAGCATGGTAATTCAAATGTATTTATTTTAGGTTATTTCTTACCTTTCTTATCCCTCTTTGATTTCGGCATTTTGCAGTTTTATTTTATAGCGACTTCCTTTTACATGTATTGATATAAACTAAATATAACTTTGAAAAAACTTTTATAGGCAGTAAATTACCACCACTTCAGCTTAGATAACCTCAAATACAATACAAATTAGACAAATAATAGGACTGTTTTACACTAAATAAAACAGTTATTATGTGCTGAAAGAAAGACACAGCGTCAGTATGAAGAAGCTGTCTATGATTCTGGCTTCTAGGAGCATAAATATTGAAAAACATACCTGATTCTCTATGGATTTATGTTGATGTTACCTTCCATCTCCGGCAGGGGGCGCCACCGTTAGATCCGGCGTCCGACCGTTGAGGTTTTCATAGTGTCTTCACTCACCAGCAAGGGCCTTGCTCTGACGCTGTGTCTTTCTTTCAGCACATAATAACTGTTTTATTTAGTGTAAAACAGTCCTATTATATGCCTAGCAGAAAGACACAGCGTCAGTATGAAGACTTGTTTGATATCTGCTGGTGAAGGTAACTATAAACGCTATGTGAAGTAAATAAATGTGTTTAAAGAATTAAAGAAATTTGTTTCAGATTACACATTAATATTTAATATCAATTACCCAAAACAGTAAAGTAATATAAATTACTACTGAATATAATCATTTAAAAACACAACAAACAATTTGGTAACTTCCCAACTTGAACAATCAACTTGTTATTGAAAACCTGAGAAGTTTAATCGTAACAAATCTTCCTCTTCATTATTTGAATTTTTAATTATTTCTCTGCAGTAAAACTTCCTGAAGGTCTTATCACTCTTCCAGTTTCCTCTGGCTAATATATCATCCACAGGTACATTTTCCCACCACCCTTTGGATGCTACGGCAGCTCGAATGCTTCCTGGGGAAGCTTCCAGATTTACATCTTTAAATATAGATTTAATCCAACCCGCTATGATAGTTCTTGTAGCTGGTTTTATTTCGCCTTTTATTGAAACAAATAGACTTGTAATGTTACTATTAAGGCGTCTTTGTTGTGAAGTTTGAATTAATTGTTTAATATGTCTTAAGGGACATATATTAGCATCTGGATGCATTAATAAAGACCATCCGGACTGTCTATATTTACTTGAATCTGTTTTTGATCCAAACTTGGGCCATAATAAACACTTTTCTTCTTCTTCTATGAAGTTGTTTTGAGATATATCCAATAAGGTAAGGTCATGTATCCTTCTGCCTGAAGCTAACAGTAAAATAATTGCAGTTCTTCTTGAAATATCAAAAAGTGAATTTGTGCTTGGGACTGTCTTCAACCAATTGAATAACAATTTTGTGTCCCAAATAGGGGATTTTGAAGACTGAGGTTTTGCTAATGTTATGGCTTTTAAAACTTGTTGAATAAAGAAATTTTTTGAAAGACCCTCTGCATTTGAAGCACAAAAGGTAGAAACAGCTGATTTGTGTAGTAAAATTGTGTTAACTGAAAAATTTCTTTTTAAATGCAGATCTGCTAAAAATCTTGCAACATCTTTACCATCTGGATTTTTGTGATTAATGTTATTTAGGGCACAAAACGATAGCCACCTTTTTATAGGGGCTTTGTAAGTATTTAGAGTGCTTTTGCGCCAGCTATTACTCAATAAACTGATCTCGTCCCTACTCCAGTTTGCTACTTGGTCTGACCACCCCCAATTTTCCAAGCCTGGAGGGACAACTTGTCCACTTGTGGGGGACAGAACCCCGTCGATCGATCTATTAGGTTCTTCCGCAGATCTGATATCGGTAATGGATTTGACAGGGACCTGGCTTGAAGATCGCTCAGCCAAAAGCACTGATCCCACTGTGGTGCTATTACTATGTATGTTCCTTTGGCCCTGTTCAGATGGTCCAGCACCCGAGGGATTAGGTTGGGAGGGGGAAACACCCATCCCAACTGGAAGTCCCAATCTTGACTGAAGGCGTCGCAAAAAATTGCTGACCCATCTGTTGAGTCCCAAGTTACGTATTGTGGGACAACTGCGGTTTCTTTTGACGCAAACAGGTCTACGTCTGGAACGCCCCATCTTTTGAATATAACGTTCTTGGCTTGGGATTGTAGTTGCCATTCGGGAAGAGGCTTTCCTCTCGAGAGGCGGTCTGCAATCCCGTTTAACCTCCCCGGGAGGTATGATGCCGACAGCGTTATGTTGTGCTGCTCGGTTAGGTGTAGGAGTTTGTTTGTTAGGCCCAACAGGGCTAAGGACCGGGTTCCCCCCTCGTTCCTTATGTAAGCTATGAGGGTCCGATTGTCTGACTGCAATAGGACATGTGCGTCCTTCATGTGTGCACCTTGTCTGACTAAGGCTGCATACACCGCAAACATCTCCTTCACATTGGAATGCCATTTTTGTTGGTGGCAATTCCATTTGCCTGACAACATGATGTTGTTCAGGTGAGCTCCCCAGCCCGCGTCCGCCGCGTCTGTGGTGAGAAAGTGGGTAATCTTGGGGCTGTGCATTGTTCTTGCACCTTTGCCTACGTTTTTTACCCACCATTGCAACTCTCGAGTCACTAGAGGTGGTAACCCCCTCTTTTGTCTGCATCCCCTGAATGATTTCAGAAAAATCTGAGTTCGGCGACAATGAAGGCGACCATTTGGAGTTACTAAGTTCGCGAAATTTAGTACACCCAGCAATTGTTGCGTTACTCGGAGACAAGACTCTTTCTTTTGCAATAGGCTTGTTGTTAATTGTTCTATTTTTTGTACCTTTTTTACCGGAAGAGAAATTAGTTTTGTTTTTGTATTCCATACTATGCCCAAATATTCTATTTGCTGAGTTGGGGTGAGAAAGGATTTTTGATAGTTTACATGCCAACCCAACTTTACTAGAGTATCTACAGCTATTTTGGTGTGTTCTATGAGTTGTGTCTGATTTTGACTGGCTATCAAAAAATCGTCCAAATAAACTATTATTCTTATGTTTTGTCTCCGAAGGATTTCCGCAATCCAATTGGTCACCGATGCGAAAGTGTGAGGAGCTGATGAGAGACCGAAAGGCAAGGCTGTTAACTGTAATATTTCGCCTCCATATATTATGCGCAGAAAACGCCTGTGAGTTTCCTTTATGCTCAAGTGAAAATATGCTTGATGGAGGTCGATCTTTGTCATCCAGTCCCTGTCTTGTAGGAACTGAATTACATCCAGTCGAGAAATTAACTGGAAATGCCGAGTCGAAACATGTAAATTTAGACTCTTTAAATTGATTATAGGGCGTATTCCCCCATCTGGTTTTTTGACTAAAAACATTTTGGAGTGAAAGCCGGGTGTCAACATTTTTGGTTTTTCCAAAATGCCTGCGTCCTTTAGCTGATCTATAGCTTCTGTCATCTTCTTGGATGGTTTTGTTGCAAACTTGTTTATTATTCTTTTGTAAGGGTAATGTAAAGGAGGTTTTTCTAAAAATGGTATGCGACTCTCCGCTATTATTTTTTGGATATATTGACTGGCCCCCAGTTGTTTCCATGCCTGAACATGGAATTTTAGGCAACCTCCCTTGAATACTCTGCTTTGGTTGTCACTTATCTTTAACATTGGGGGTGTCTTGGGAGCCTGTACGGCGAAAGGAATGCTTTTTATTATAATTATTCTTAGATTTTTTGTCCGAGTTATACTTATTTTTCTTATTAAAATTAGTTTTGTAAGATGGCCTGTGATTTTTATTGTTTACCTGACTGTTATTAATAAGTTTCTTCTTATCTTTTAAATAACTTGGCATGTTAAGCCATACCTGGGAGCCTCCTAGGGAATCAACAAGAGGGATGAGCGCTTCTCTATTGAAGAGATGCTCTGCACTAGGTGGAATGTTTTGTAACGCTACTTTAAGATTGATGTTACTAACTTCTTTTAGAATGCGTTCGCGTCTGACCTCGATACATTCTGCTCGCTTGCCACATATGACTTGCATACAGGATTCCATATTTTTGTATGAAGGAGACGTTGGACCAAATTTATCAGACAACTTATTAAATAGAGTGTCTGCATTGAGCTCTGTATCAGAACTAGCAGCCCAATTGACGACCTCCTGCAGACCACTTTTTAAAAGTTGTCTATTTTCCAAGACAGCATTTGACAACCCCGCTAACAATTGTTCTGTACTAGCTAAATAATCCGTGCCTTTATTAAGATGGCACAGCTCCTCGTTTAATTTTAAACCTATAAAGCCTGGTGTTGCTATATGTGTTTGCAAGTCCTTCTTATAACGAATACCCTTCCAGGCCTGTGAATTAAATTGTTGAAGATTGTTCAACTCTGCTAATTTTGCTGGATCGGCTACGGGTACAATTTTAGATTCGTCAAGACTTATTTTTAAATCTCCCAAACACACGTTATTATTATTAGGTGGCTTACACAACATTGGTGGTTTATTTAAAAATTGATTACAATTATTAGAATTTACGGAATCGTAACGGCCGCCATTATTATAGTTTGTACTAATAGCCGTGAAAATTTGCGGCATTTGAGCTACGCAATCTGATAGGTACGTAACCTGGTTTATGAGGGTATCCATACGAGGATCCGAACAGGTTCCGACCTGTTTGGACCTACGCCGCTTAGACCTTTTGTTAGGTGGTGGCGAGGCAAAACCTTCCTCGTCTTCCGAAGACGAGGAACTGCTTTGTGGTGAGCTTGAGCTCACAGCTCTTCGCCCTCCATCCGGAGCAGCGATTTGAGCTACGGGTTCAGGAACGGAATCCTCGCCGCTCATAATAGAAGGTAACTACTTACCGACTCGCCGTCGAATATACAACACCAACACTGCACTAAAACTTAGCACTATTTTCGAACCGAGAACAATAAGTTTTTGTCAGTTTTCAACTTGAGAAAAAACTTTGCTCCTACCACGACAAAAATCATAAACGCTATGAAAACCTCAACGGTCGGACGCCGGATCTAACGGTGGCGCCCCCTGCCGGAGATGGAAGGTAACATCAACATAAATCCATAGAGAATCAGGTATGTTTTTCAATATTTATGCTCCTAGAAGCCAGAATCATAGACAGCTTCTTCATACTGACGCTGTGTCTTTCTGCTAGGCATATAATAACTCAAATTATAACGCGTGACAGTTGTGACAGTCAGACATTGCGCGGCAGCAAGGTAACTTCTCTTCTTAGTCTGTGGCAGCAGCACAAAAGTACTCTGACATTGACACTATTGCCCGTCTGCGTTCCGAGTTGGGAAATAATCGATGTGAGCGTGACAAGTGACAACGCCGACCATGCTTTAGAATAATAATATCACCATGAACGCTATCAAAAATGACAGAGTGTGTATGAGGATGATTGTGTTTTGTTTTGAGTTGCATCCAACTAACGTGGCATTTTCGAAATTCTGCTTCTGGCTTACAGTCGTCACCTAACCAAAGAAGAAGAAATGTGGTGTTTATACAAAGAAATACTGTAATAATATCGTTTTTACACTGAGTAAGCACTGTGAGCGCGTTAAGGAGCGTTCCGAATTGTTGACAGCTCTCAGCTGTCATAATCGTAATTATCTCAATCGGAACGCATGTGAGATGATGTGAGCTGTGACCGATTATAGCTCATTCGGAATGCGGCCTTTGTATGGAGAATGGATAGTGGTAGACCGCGAAATTCAAATTTGGTTAAAATTTCCATTGTGGGCCAGCGATTTATGGGGCGGGGCGGGGGGAGGGCAGGGGGGGGAGGGGGGGAAACCCCCCTGCACCATCCCTACCCCGCGGAACCCCATGGTTATGGAGATATCCATGGTTAAAGTTTTTAGGTTAGGTTAGGTTAGAATAGCACTATTTAGTCAAATTGGGGGGAAAGCTTCCCTCTCCCCCCCCCCAGTTTGCCCCTGTACCATCTCCACCCCTCGGAACCCCATGGTTATGGAGATGTCCATGATTAAATTTTATTTTTGTATCCTATGTCGACGGAGCCCCGCTTCGCGGGGCCCCTATTTCTGCGTAAAGGGTTTAAAGTAACCTAACTAACCGAACCTCGGGGTGCCCTTCGCTCGCTCTTGCATCCTATGTCGACGGAGCCCCGCTTCGCGGGGCCCCTATTTCTGCGTAAAGGGTTTAAAGTAACCTAACTAACCGAACCTCGGGGTGCCCTTCGTTCGCGCTTGCATCCTATGTCACAGCGGGCGAGGGTTGCTCTCCCTCCGTGCCTCCGGTTTTTTATATACACAGACGAAAACGGAAGCACAGGGCTCCGGAGACGCCATGGTAGTCAAAACAATCTCGATTGCAAGGGCAACAAACGATGCTGCTTGACTGACACTGACGGCTAACAAATGACGCTATAAAACAAAATGGCGTCGCTTTACGTTTCGTTCCACAGAGTAAAAACTTAAATTCGTTATTTTTTGTGTAAAAAAGTCAATGTAATTGCATAATACAGCACGGTTATTGTGCAATTAATTACACACCAAATTTAATATGTGATTAAGTAAAAATAAAATTATATTTAAGTAAAAAATATGACATAAAATTGAATAAGATACACGTCTACTGTCAACGGAACGTTAAATGTCAACTTTGACGTCTACCATGACAATTTATCCAACCCAAAGACTACAATATAATGCGGTGTAACTACAATATAATGCGGTGTAATAGACAGGAAGCTCTCTTCATTTTGTGTTGACAGCACAATTCGCCATCTAGGAGTCAAGTATTTAGTTATTTTAGTTACAGCGGAAGATGGTAGATGGAGCTCTATTAATAGTCACCGATATAGATGGTAGATGGAGCTCTGAATGAATGAATGAATTGCACCGATCCCAGCGTGGTTAAACCAGACTCGATTAATCGAATGAACCCCAAGATTCGCACTAGCTCCTGTAGCCTCATGTTCATGGTGCTACAGCGACCATTGCATATCAAGGAATAGACCGGGGGGCGCGGTAATGGTAGGGAAGACGTGCCCGTAGGATAGGTAAGGATTTAAGAGCCTACCGGATATGCATCCTAGAGCAAGCATTGGACTAGTGGAGAGATGGGTAATTATTGTCTGTGGATGGGCATCTTTTATCGACCTTGCCGCCAGGTTGGTTCAGGTCTAGCTTCCTCGGTGTGTCTTTTGGCGGGCTTCTCCTGCTTTCTCGGTTCTTTTGTATGTCATTGCTCTGCTGTGTTGTGTTAGATGTTGCTGTTTTCAATGACTTCGTCGGAAGTTTCGCTACTATCCGTTTCCAGTTTTTTGTAAATTTCACTAGCAGCTATCTTGATCTTACTTCTATCTTCCGCTGTATCCATCGAAAAATTGATTCACTTGTCGAAGTACTTCATGTCCTGTTTTAGATTGTCGTTCCATGTGTAAATAGGTCGGCCGACCTTCTTGGATTTGGCCTTGTACTGCATTGCTGCATGCAGTAGGTGTGGTTTGCGGCGCCTGTAGACATCCTGTGGTTCTTGATGCGTTTGGTTACTGTTTTTCCGTCTAAGATTTCATGCATTTTCTTTTGTCTTGGTTTATTCCTAGAGTGGTTAATCAAGTCTCTCATGATAACTCGCTCATATCTTCTGAGTCTTGACCTGTTAGCTTTGGTAAATGCCGATACTTTCAGACCATTGTATCATGCACGGTACGATCACCATTCGGTACATGAGTCTGGCTAATTTCCAGTCCATATTTGAGTTATCTATGAATGGTAGTAACGATTTGGCGTTTTTCATGGCCTGTTTGCAACGTTTTTTTATAGTACTTTTTCTGCTTAATGTAGATGTAATGTATGTACCTAGGTATTTAATTTCATCACTTGTGGGTGTACTTATTCCATTAAGGGTCACGTGGGCCGTTATCTGTGTAGCTATGGGGTCCCTAATTAGTATTTTTGCTTTTGTTTCATTTATTTGGAGGCCTAAACTATCTAGTAGGGGTTTTATATGGTATAGGATACCTTCTAACCTTTCTAGGTCATCTGAAATGAAGATAAAGTCATCCGCAAATGATAGTACTAGGGGGAGTGAGATTTCACGATCCTGGTCGAGTTTTATTAAGTGGGTTTCCTCGTCGAGGGTTCTAAGGACTTCGTCGATGACCAGTGTAAATAGGCGAGGGGACAGAGGGCAACCTTGTTTGACTCCCTTACCTTTAATAATCCAACTGCTTTGCTGGCCACACCATTTGATGGATGTTCGTTCATTCAAGCACACCTTAATTATCTTGTTGGTCAGCGATTTGTTGGTTCGTTGTAATAGGATATCCCTCAGTGCATTGAGTACATAAGTTCTTTTACCTGCTCGCCATTCTTCGTCCAAGACCCTTTTAAGCGTAAATATATGGTCGTCTGTTGATCTATTGTTTAAAAAGGCCGCTTGATAGCTTCCCAGTTCCGTTATTGTTTCGTCTAGTTTTTTTTAGTACGTAGGAGGCGTAAATTCTGTAACCCGTGTTGCATATCGATATGCGGCGATATTCATTCGCATTTTTAGTGTTATTGTTTTTTTGAATTGGTACTTGTACGGTCTCCAGTCACGTGCTTCGTTCTGTGTCCAAGCTTTGTTCATGTGTTTGGTGACGGCACAGTGACGGCTTCTTGTAATATTTCTGGCATTGCTTTGTAAAGCTCGATAACCACTTGGTCAGTTCCGGGGGCTGTCCCGTTCCGCATTTTATTAATGATTCCCATTACGTCATCCGCAATGAGTCCATCACACTGTGCTTCGGTTATCGGATTTTTTATATTAACTGTTGGTATAAGATGGCCCTCGGATTTTTTAATATTTGCTCCCATTTGGTCATCGGTATATAGGTAGATCTTTTTCGACGTTTTGCTTGAAGTTTGTTTCTACTGTAAAAAAGTATAGCATCGGCATGCGTTTTGTAGGGTGGTTTTTCCCCAATCCATTGAGGCAGGCTCTGCATGCTTTTTGCTCTTCCTGATATTTGACCTTTTGAAGTGTTGCCTGACATTCTTTTACTAAGTTGTGCCTATTTGGATTATCAGGTTGCCTACTTTGGAGGAACTTAGCTTTTTGTAGTTTAGCAAGAGCTAGTCGATGATTTCTGGATAGAACTGGCTGAAGAATCAGAGTTTCCTGGGCAGCCGCTTTTAATACTTCCGTTATGGTATTCCAGGGTATTTCGATGTTTTTGTCGGCTGAGTTGATTCCGAAATCTTTTAGTTTTTTTTGTTATGCAATCTTGGTATTTTGTTTTCGTGAATTTACTATTGAGGGCGGCATAATAGCACTGTTTATAGTTGAAATCTTTGGCTGCAATTGTTGGTTCCTTCGCGGCTTGCTGTTGTCTTTGTGCATTAATGTGTTTGGTGTTTTAATTTTTGTTTGAAGTTCGGTTTATTCTTAGCAGACCCCAGATTATTTTATGGTCGGATGTGCCCCTAGCAGCCCATTCGCCTTTAATACATTTGAACAGCTTTTCTGTTGCGTGTGGCGTTATAATGTGATCCAATTGGGATTTCTGAGTGCCCTTTGACCATGTTATCCTGCATGATGATCTCGCTTTTGTCGTTTCTATTTGCAGTTTTTCCCTGTTGGCTATATCCATTAAAATTTCCCCGTTGTGGTTAGAGAAGTCTTAGAGAACTCATGGTGTAGGTTTTGGTGGATCAGTCCTTTGCGTTGCGAACTTTTTGTGTCATGTCGACCAATATGAACGTTGAAGTCGCCAAGAATTATCAAGGTACATTTCCTTGGTTTTGTCTGATCAAGTTTAATAAGCCTGTGAAGGATCTGTTTGCTATAGATGTACAACTGTTGATGTGAGAATTGATTATATACAGGTGAGCAGGTTTATCGTTTCCCCTGTTACTTTAAGAGTAGCTGACATCGCGTCTGTATCCTTTTTCTGTTAACTAATTCAATCTTTTCTGATTAGAATTGCAAGTCCCCGGTGTGTTTTACCTGAGGTTCCATAGAGGTGCCATTCGTAGTGTGTAGAGTTGTATGCTCCAGTGTTCATACCTGTTTCTTCTATGCAGGCTGCATGCATGCCCCTAATTGAGAGTTCAGCGTCAATTTTATCTTTTTTGGCCGGTTTTGAGGCCCCACGGACGTTCCAGGTTGCAATACGCAAGTCTGGGCAAGTATATTTTATTGCGCTAGACGGCTGGTTTCTAAGTATTGTGAACCCAGTGGCATCTGCGAGTACATCTGATATCTGTGTATACATTGATGTTTGTTGTTCATACTGTGTTAATGGGCTAGCTAATTGGGGGCTGTTCGTTTGGGACTGGTTGACTCTTCACGTGTGTTGAACTGGTTAGTTAAGTTATGCTGTGTTGTTTTGACGTTGTTTAATTTTTGCATAAGATCGGATCGGATCTTTGAGTTGTTTGGTTGCTATTGTAATGTTCGTCGTCGGTCATGACTCAGCTATCATAGTGCTGGTCCTTGTAGCGGATCTGTATGTTGCCGGGTACTGGTTCGCCGGTAGGTGAATACACTAGTGTGTGTCTTGTATCCGTGTGCACGTGCAGATTTACAAGATAGAACTCGGACGCGGCGATTAAGATATCCTCTCCTCCCCAGAACGTCTTGTTAAACTGCATGGTTATGTATTTTTTATCCTTTGTTCCTGGGAGAGATTGCTGTTAGGGAGAAATTCTTGTATATTATTTAAAAGTGCTAGGCGAATTCTGTCGTTATTTCGATTCTCCATTACATAATATGAAGCTAATTCCCGGCGTACTGACACGTGATCGAAGGTTAAACCCATTAAATTATTTATTTGATGGGCTATAGCCCTAAATAAGCAATTGCCGTCTTTTGTCATACGCACAATTATACCCATTTTTAAAGAAAAAAGCCTTTTGTTTTTATGGTATTACAAGACCTTCTCAGCAAAACATGTGCTGTGTGGGTTTTTGAGAAACAATAAGGCTGACAGGGGACGCCTCAAATTTATGAGCTATTTTTGTTACTTAACTTAACCTTTTTTTTTCCCCTTCGAGCCCAATTTTGCACACGTGTTCAGGACTTGACTTACAGGCTGGGAATTAGAAGTTTTGCTCAAGGCAGTTTTGGTAATTTAGTACTATGTTAAATAAGGAAAAGCGTGGAGAACGAATTCTAGAGCGATTTTGTATTTTAGGCTAGTGTAATAGAGTGTACTAGTTTATCCCTCGCTCCTAGATATAATATGAAAACATTTCCCTCAAGCCTATTTATAACTTGCTATGATGTTAAATTCACGCGTGGCTTCAAAAATACAAATTAAGAAAACAAAGCGCAGCCGGATACAGCTTCTAATGGAGATCCCTGAAATAAACGGAAAGATCTCACCAAATTGGCCCGCTGAGAACTTGTCGTCACCAATGTCTTCGGCTGGAAGGCCTAGGCCTCGGGCTTGTATCTCAGGAACACACGTACTTACGCCACTTCACTAACGTTTTAATACCCACAAATACCACACACGATACACCAACCGAATTTCGAATTTGAGTTTAAAGCTGAGAGTTACGCCCGTTTAGTTAGAGCCACGTGCAACGCACGTTGCATCAAGTATAAACAAAGGCTGGACAGGACACGTCTGTCCCCTTCGGCGGTCACTATCCGACCCCGATATAGATGGTAGATGGAGCTCTATGATATTATTATTGTGTTGGAAATTTTTACATTGTCGTATAAATTATTGTTTACTACCTATTAATGTTTTTTTAACAATTACATAATTATTAAAAACACACTTAATGTAGTAGTAAACAATAATTTATACGACAATGTAAAAATTCCAGATTTTTAACTGCATTAGGAATAGGAGTATGAATGAATGTACTCGGAATATTAAAGACAAGAACAAACTGTTTATTCTTATAAAAAACACACAATTACATACAAATTAAACATTTACTAACATATTAAAATCAAAATCATGTAGGCTGAGAATGAGCACTTTTCTTTCCTAGTCACTAGACATCCAGGTACACAACAAGAGTTTTGAGACATGATGGAACTGCACTCAGTGTTCAGTTCAGTATTCACAATAATAATATTATGGGTCCAAACTATAAATAGTGCCTATGCTCACTAGCGAAACAACCAGAATTTAATTTTATTGCAAAAGCAAAATCCGAAACTGACACTCGCGCTGACAGACATTTCAATTAAAGTGTTACCAATGCCACAATAACAAATTCCCATTGTTTAAATGAAAAAAAAAACACCTTTCAGAACCGTTTAACAAATCACTATAGACTTGTTACACTTTGTTTAGGCTTAATTTTTATTTTTGTTGTTTAATGTCCAATATTTTGAGACAATTATTTTATGTATGTGTTTGTTCGTCACAACATCTCCCGGTATCATCACTAAATATTTTTATATTGTATCACAGTATTTTCGTTTGCTACTTGGTCGCTAGGGGCGCTAGGAGTAATAGTGTTCTGTGTGATGTTCCAAGCTGCCATAGCATGATCCAACCTAAAAATTTGCAAATGGCGTGATGTTTTCCAATTTGTATGGAAACTTTGAAAAATTATATCTCGTAAACCGTGAGTGTCCGCAACTTGAAAATTTGTGAAAAGATTTCTATTTATGAGTACTATCTACAAAAAAAAATATGAACTTTCAAATCATTGGCCCACAATGGAAAGTTTATCCGAAATCTACATTAGAAAGATATATTAGTGATTCTAATGATTATAATTTTCTAAATATATGTACCTGTTATTGTCGAGAATCATATTTTGATCAAGATACAATCTGACACTGACCTGCAAATTGCAAATAACAGGTGCACAGACTAAGAAGAGAAGTTACCTTGTAGGTGACAGCCAAGCATAACCAAGAATCGTATGTACAAAAACCATGGAATTAGTATTCAAGGACGTTTAAAGGTCATACGAAATTGGTTTCAAACCACTGCACACTGTCTACACTGTTTTAAACTTAGGTTTGAAACCACCGTTTCAAACCGTGTTTTACCTCAAAAGGTTACATGCTCTGTGTTACCTCTTTGGAAAATGAGGCCAATGGCAATAGAAGACTTCATAGACTAGTAATGTTGCTGTGTTGCCCATAGATAGAGAAATTATCTGGGTTAAAAATATCATTTTAGGCGATTTTTCAGAGTCTCAAATGCCATTGGCAAAGACCTTATACGTATAAGGTCTTTGGCCATTGGAGCATTGCGACCACCGACCACAGAATAATTGCAGCAGACAATCAGGTAGCAAATTTTTAGACTAGTGAGCGGCAAATTTTTAGACTAGTGAAGAACGGTTGCGTGATCCATGCAATAACCCCGGACCCCAATAAAAAAAAAATGTGTGTAGGGTCTATTTAAATTATTGGAACGCACTATTACACTATATTATTTTTAGGAAATCAAACTAGGAAATCGGCAGATGTAACCGCAGTTAGAACAGATTGGATCCGATTTAGTGTAAATTGGAGGTCCAACCGCTCTGCTTCTTATGCCTCCTCTACACGTAGACAGATTCATCAGCAGATGGCCATCTGCGAATGCCTCCGCCGACGTGTAGACGGGGTAATTTGCTAGTCTGTGGTAGGTATTTGACGTCGGCAGAGGCTAAATACCTACCACAGACTAGCAAATTACCCCGTCTACACTGGCCATCTGCTGATGATTCTGTCTACGTGTAGAGGAGGCTTTATGTTGTCTACGATCTAGGAAAGTGTTATCACGGCGCTACGATATAAAACGACTAGTCGGACTAATCTTAACAAAATTAATAGATGCATGGGGAAATGCCCTATCCTTATTATTAAAAACGACAAAAATTACGAATGCGTCGTCTGTCCGATTTAGAATCCAAGTTAGTGTAGTGTGATCACTAGCTTCCGACTTCCTAGTTAGTGTTCCTAGTTAGATTTCTTAAAAATTGGATAGTGTAATAAGCGCAGTAAAAGTATATCACAAACAGGAAATATGGGTAAAATATATAAAAACAATCGGGTCGCGAGCGAGGCGTTTATATTCGCATTCCTTCGTCACAGAACACTGTTAACCTATCCTTTGTCCACTATCGGGTATCAGGTGTATGCTCTCTATTGCCGCGTATAAGGGCACGTTCACACACATTCTATAAAGGCCGTGTTACAAACTTTATAAGCTGGTACACGCTTAGCACTTGAAGAAAACTACCGAACTCTGTATACGCACAAACCTGTGGATCACTGACCTCTATCATACAATATAGGTCAGTGCTGTGGATGCATCGCAATTGCTTACCGCTGCTTGCGCAGAAAATTCAACCAAAAAGAGACATTCAAGCACTGACCTCTATCATACAAGCGTACTTGTATTATACAGGTCAGTGCATTCAAGCATCGGATCAGCATGACAGATCGGCGGCAAGCTTGTATTTTAGATGGCTTGGCAAGCTTATGAAGCTGGCAAGAGAGTTAAAAATGTTAATGAGCGAAAGTGGAGTTTCTTCTTCTATTTTTAGCTTATTCATTAGATAGAGACGACTTTGTGTTCATAATTATTTAGCAGGCACAGCAGCTTCTGTAGTCATTCAAGGTATGGCGTCAGCAGCAGAATTTCAAACAGTTTCAGGAAACTTTTATAAACAGTAATGTACCTTGCGAAGTTGCAACAAACATAGTTTTATAAAACTGCTTAGGACAATCTCTAATTTAATCATTCAAAAAATTCGCGCCAGAACACTGACTTCCTGTAACCACTTAAAGTGACCTATTATGTTCATTCCACGTATTAAACTATGTATCCATCTCTCTTTTTTGCCGTAAGCGAGAAAGAGTGCACAATAAAGTCGATGATAACTAAGTGATCGAGAATACGTCGCATCGTGCTACGCTTCCTTCATAGTAATCCAAGATGGCCGACTCGTAATGTGAACCCTGTTCCGTTTTTGTTTCCCCTCTGGCCCCGCTGCCGTCAGTGTAGTATATCGTTCACCGCAAGACAAAAACCGATATTGTGTTGTAATTTGCTGGTTTAATTACTTTTTTTCCCTTCCAACAAGTAAGTGCATTAAAATTATATTAAGTGAATGCAATTTTATGTGTCTCTCACAAAGTGTCGATGTCTAAAAATCGTTTTCTCACAAATCTGTGACTGTGACGCATGGAAGGAGTGCCCCTTGTGGTGCAGCAGCCATTTTGCCCGAGCCGGCGACACGATTTCGCGGTGCGGTTAGACATAATTCTAAATTTTTGTAATCGGGATTTATGTTCGACACAACGGATTTACTTTTATTACGTATATTGTAATTTGTAAGGTGTATTAAGACGTTTACAACGAGATCGGCCGCGTAAGTTGGTTTTTTAGCTCTTTTTACATTTTCTTCATACGTGACTGAATTATATTTTTGGATTATTATCCAGGATCAAGGAGATTGATTGTAAACTGATGCTGTGATATCTATTTTATACGATAATCTATTTAGTCCCGTTTGGAGTGCGTGGGCATGTCAAACGTTGGCGTATTCTTAAAGGGAACTGCGATCTCGATAGTGCGTCGTAATTTTGCCGTGCGTAGTCATACTGTTATCTTGGTCAATTCAATAACTATGTAATGTCATTGGACATTGGAGGTAGTCCCAGTACGTATTTAGAGGTAATTACGGCCTCCTACATAAACTTGGATGACATTCCCTTCACCACTTCTCTCGAGTGATATTAATTTAAATTACGTTGTGTAACTTGGTATAGGTTGTAATTAGGTAAGTATTTGATCTAACGTTAATGTCATTACCTTCAATTTACTTACATCGCTTTTCAGATAGATAGGCACGTGCGTGACATTGAGTCGACAGCACAATGCTCTCGTGTATGTGATACTAGATATATAACGTACATAAGTTATTATTACAAGGCTTATGTTAATCATTAAGTTAATAGTTTTCCTCATCCTTAGAATGTTAGACTTGTGAATGCCTCTTTCAGCAGTTTAATTTTCTACTCCTGCATTTACTTAGTTGCTTGGGGTATATTAGTCATACTCATAGCAATGCTTCTGTACTGTCTGTAAAAGAAAACTGAAGTATAAAAATATTAGCTACCCTCCTAGCGCTCATATGCTAAATGAATCTACAGCTAAGTACATTTGGCTAGACTCATACATAACTTGGCATCTTAGTGGTGATCGAGGTTTTATCTATGGCATAAATGTGCAGGAGTCAGATCTCTAGTGATATTTCGCCATGCCAATTCTAAATCTGTACTAAGCTACTGCTATTTTGAATAAATCTCCCGTAAGATGTCAGTTGTAACTGCCATATTTGTCATGACACATTGCCCTTCAAAGATTGACATCATGCTCAATAATGAGTGATACGTAGGTACATATAATATTTCATCAGAAGGTAAGAGTAACTAACTACTAGGGTTCTCTGTAAATGGTAATAATGTGTTTAAATTTTAACTCTTTATATTTTTGTTGTGATTTAAAACATCATTTTTAGTTTAGCAAAACTGTATCAAATTTCTTCATCAGAATTTCAACCGAAGCCTTCATAAAAGCAACCGGCTCTGTACTTGGTAGGAAAATAATACTTTAATTACATATTAAATGATTAAGTATTACATCAGCTATCAGCAAATATATAAAAATGGGTGCCTACAGTGGTAGTGGGTGAGGAGGAGGCATTCCAGGGGTCATGACCCCACCTTACTTAATCGTAAGAATTTGGCACTTTAAGTATGTTGCTGCAGCCTCTTCTATGGAGTGATAAGTAAAATTTTCACAGCTACCTAGGTATTTCATTATATTAAAAATAATAAGATTTATTACTTTTTAACTTTATAAGATTAAATACAAGTAATCGGAAAAGTCCATGTTTTGCAGTGTTGTTGAAAATATTTAAGGGGTTCAGTCAAGGACTGCAGCAGAATACATACATGCCTAAAAAGAAAAATTTTTTTTAAAGGACCTAATAGTTTCCTTTGTGGTCTGCTATGAAGAAAGAAACAACATCAAAATATTACATGATGATTGTATGTTACCTTTACTTACAAAAAATGCAATTCTTGTAAATTAGGAGCTAACTATTATATTAAATTGTTAAATGTCTATCTCATGACCTGTCAGAATTTTGTTGTGGGTATTTTTTGTATGTCTCATTAAAAGTATGTTCCCCTCTTACTTTTTAAAAACGCACTTATTTAAGAAGTACCTATATGATATGATCATTTGTTTGGCATTTTATAATGGCATAGTAACTGGAGAGTCGCGTAAAAAGCTATAGGTAGGTAGATAAGGGTAGCGTGAGGTAGGCGCCGGGCGGACGGGCGCGGTGCAGGAGGGGCGTACGCGAGGGTGAGGGGTGTGTGCAATCGTCGCGCTAGTCGTATTTCGTCTGGAGTGTTTATCCCGCGTCGCCGGATCAATACTGTTGGCGCAGTGGCGGTGACCAAGCGGCGGCGCGGCGACACGGCGCGTGCCTAGCCTGCTAGTAGCTCGAGTCTGTGAGATGCTGTCAAACCGAGCGGACGACGCGTCGATGTCGCGTTTGGCGTGAGAGGCGCTCTTTGAGCTTCGTTGAATTTTCATATTGCGCTAGGTGCGCTCGCGAGCCTCTGCTAAGGTGCGACTTCCATCCATCCATGATGACAAATACCCTATAAGCGATTCGCTTCGGTGAAAGTGACGCCTAACGATTAGTCTTTCTGATGAAATTTAACTCACAGTGAATCGTCATTGGCTGTCGATTCAAATAGTTTATTCGTGATTCATACTTCATTGCAGGGGCATCAGTGAAATCATCCTCTCCCATCGTCCACGATGTCCGTCGACAAGGAGGAACTGGTGCAACGCGCCAAGCTGGCGGAGCAGGCTGAACGATATGACGACATGGCGGCCGCGATGAAAGAAGTCACGGAGACCGGCGTCGAGCTGAGCAACGAGGAAAGAAACCTGCTTTCCGTTGCTTACAAAAACGTGGTGGGCGCTCGACGATCGTCATGGCGCGTCATCTCCTCCATTGAACAGAAAACCGAAGGTTCGGAAAGAAAACAACAGATGGCAAAAGAATATAGGGTTAAAGTAGAAAAGGAGCTCAGAGAAATCTGCTACGACGTTTTGGTAAGAATCCTTCTTGATTACTTATGTTTTTTAGGATTCTACTGTTAACTGAGGCTAAGTCCCTTGTTACCGTGTTTGTTCATTAGATCGTGGAATTTATTCCAAACTAAGTAAGATTAACGTCAGTTGCCGCCATCCTACGCGTATGACGTCATGATATTTGCGCCTCGCCAATTTGAGGGGTGATGCAAGTGAACAGTAGCCGTGGTCATTTCCTCCGCAGTCATAACGTTTTCGTTAATCATGGGCGTTATAATGTTGGTTAGCACGTGAGAGCATGCAGGGCGCGGTGCGGAGTTTTCGCGGGCGGGGAGGGTGGGGTGACGTATTGCGCCGCGTCATTGCGCGCGCTGCTATCCCGTTTTCGTTCGTTGCCCTGTCTTCAAATCTCATGAATTCACATTCTGCAAATAAATTTTTTACTCTTTAATTATTACGATTTCAAGGTCTCTAATTAAAAAAATATTGATGGATTTTACAATTAGGATTTATAAGATTTTTTTTTGTTTCAGGGTTTACTTGACAAACACCTTATTCCTAAAGCTAGTAATCCAGAAAGTAAAGTATTTTACCTTAAAATGAAGGGTGACTACTATAGGTACCTCGCAGAAGTGGCCACAGGAGAAACCAGAAATTGTAAGTACTTACACTAATAAGACTCAAGTTGTATATGATTAAAATTACATCAATGATTATTAGGCTTTAATTTATCAGATTTATTATGTAATAGTTTCAGTAAGTTAACATAACTTTACCTTACAGCTGTTGTAGAGGATTCACAGAAAGCATACCAAGACGCTTTCGAGATCAGCAAGGCGAAAATGCAGCCCACACACCCAATAAGGCTGGGTCTGGCGTTAAATTTCTCCGTCTTCTATTATGAGATATTAAATTCACCAGACAAAGCGTGTCAGCTCGCCAAACAGGTCATTATTAGTGTCAGTTACGCATAGGCTCTGTGCTGGCTGGCACGAGAGGGAAGTGCAGGCTAGGCATATTAATGTACTCGCTTGTCCCCAGCCGTCGTGGAGGACTCGCAGAAGGCCTACCAGGAAGCATTCGACATTGCTAAAGCCAAAATGCAACCGACCCACCCCATCAGACTCGGCCTTGCGCTCAACTTTTCCGTGTTCTATTACGAGATAATCAACTCCCCTGCGCGAGCGTGCCACTTAGCTAAACAGGTTTTTTTAATCAAAGAAAAAAATTTGTGTGTGATGACACAATTATAATTTACTAACTGTCAAGTTTCTTGCTAGTGCATTCTTCTCGTACAATTTGCATGAAGATAAAAGTAATTCAAAATTAGAAATAATGATAGATTAAAAAGAACCACTAATAATATATTAGCATGGCCGTGTGTAAAGCAATTAACCCTTAATCCTCGATCCAGCCAGCATCAGAGTGTTATTTATAACTCTTGTATACAGAGTTAATCTTCCCATAGAGGGAATGATAGAAAATTTCTTGTATGAATATTTTGATCTTGTTTCCCCTTTGAATAGATAAGAATTAACATTGATAATTGTTTTCGCAGGCGTTCGATGACGCGATCGCCGAATTAGACACACTGAATGAAGACTCGTACAAAGACTCGACATTGATCATGCAGTTGCTGCGAGACAACCTGACGCTGTGGACGTCAGACACGCAGGGCGATGGCGACGAGCCCGCCGAGGGCGGCGACAACTAATATCGCGCCGCGCTCACTCCCAGCACACGCATTTGTTCTCATTGGTGTTTTATAAGAAAACGAGTAACATTCGAGAACGCCGCGCGGCGCGGGTCCTCCGCCGCTGATGCGAGCCGTCGCTTGTAAAAAAATGTTAAAAATGTCGTTCGCAGCGGACCTTCACGTTCCGTCTAAAATTAAATGTTATGTGTCATCTTTGACGGTTTTGTATTTCTGTATTTACACTGGATTACAGATATCGAGCTGACCCGATGAATATAAATATTTATAACTTAAGTTATTAAAATTACGGTTTCTTAAGTTAAAAGTGTTTTCCTTTCTTTAGAGAATAAAACGTAACAGCCTGGTCGGCCCCAAATTAACATTCCTTTCGCCGCATGTCCGCAGTGAAATGGAGATCATGATGGTGAATATTGTTTTAAAATTATGCTATTAGTTATTTAAAATTTGTTGAAGTGCTCCCAAAACTGACCCTATGAAATCTAGATTTTCGTAAAATATAAATCCACCTGTATAATGGCTGTATCAAATTAGGGCACAAAAAACTTGTTAGTGTCTTTCGTGGTTTTTGTGATGTCCTGTCTAACATTTTCAATATTACCAAAGGAAGTCTTTTATTGTTGACATTAACCATTTTGTTGTGCCCCTCAATGATTATAAATAGCATTCTGAATTTTCAGGCATTTATTAGCGAAATAGTTTTGTGATGGCCAATATTGTAACATTTCTGCTGCATTTTATCAGCCATTAAATCTATTATATTTTTCATGTTTTCACCAATAAACTTTTGTATTAAATACAATTTTTAGTTTTAGAACCAATATTTAAATAAACCGCCACCTAACCCCAAAAAGATGTTTGTCTAAAATTTCTTGAAATTATGTGAAAAGCCCTTGTTTAGATAAATGAAAGGGTAAACACACGAAAGATACACAGATCGACGTGTCCCAAGTTGAAAAACTTACGACAGCACAGAAGGTGGAGCTTAGAGGTGAAGCTTGCAGTGGCAGGATCCTGAAAAATAATTGGGTCGATAAATTATTAAGCATAGTGAGTTATGGTTAAATGGCTCTCTGAAAAGCTAGTTGAAAGTTCTTTAGAACTTTTACAAAAAACACTAAATCTAAAAACAGAATTGGTTGAAAAGTATAAAATTACATTAAAGAGATAGGGGGCTAAATAGGTGGTGGTTCTCACAGAGAGCAGCTGCTGCCCTCGTCGGAGAGGTCAACAATGAAGTTTTTAGGGTGCCGTGCCAAAATGGTAAAAAGGAACTCACCCATATGGTGCAACTGTCAGTCACAGCTGGATATCTCTCAAGAACTACCTACTAATCCTATCAACTTGAAATTTGGAATAGCGTTAGATGACGTTTGCCCAACTGTTTTGCAAATAAGAAAGAATTTTTTCGGGCTGGGCGAAAAATTCGAAGTGGGGCTACTAGGGCATGTAGGGCATCATAGGAAAGAGCGCAGCATGCACACATTCTTAACATTTTTCCTTTTTTTTAGGCCGCATGGTTTAAAATGTAAAAAAATACCGTTCCCCTTGTTTCCGAAGTTTGCATAGAGAAAAATCTGAAATTATTCTGTGATAGAAGATGTAAAGATTACAGGAGAAATAAAATGATGTCTTTATATAGCACACTCGGAAATCAACAAAAAAAAAGTTGCATTAGTTCCACTATCGGTCAAGAGATGGCGCTGACCTTAAACTGCAATATTCTACTCCGCAGCGTGTACTGTTAAAATTCTCTAACGAATATAGAGGCCTCGCCGATGAAAATTTAAAAACATGACGGTACGGAAGGATGTGTATTCTCATCCTCTGTGCGCGAGTCCGACTCGCTCTTGACCGGTTTTTTTTACCGACTATATAAAAAAACCGGGCAAGAGCGAGTCGGACTCGCTCACCGAGGGTTCCGTAACATCCGGGTTTATGCATAAGGTTTATGTTTATGAAATTAAATGTTTTTTTTTATTTTTGAGTTGATTGAATGAATGGTAAATTGCGGTTTACGATTTATGACGTATTAAAAAAAAACTACTTACTAGATCTCGTTCAAACCAATTTTCGGTGGTAGTTTACATGGTAATGTACATCATATATTTTTTTCAGTTTTATCATTCTCTTATTTTAGAAGTTACAGGGGGGGGGACACACATTTTACCACTTTGGAAGTGTCTCTCGCGCAAACTATTCAGTTTAGAAAAAAATTATATTAGGAACCTCAATATCATTTTTGAAGACCTACCCATAGATACCCCACACGTATGGGTTTGATGAAAAAAAAAATTTGAGTTTCGGTTCTAAGTATGGGGAACCCTAAAATTTATTATTTTTTTACTATTTTTGTGTGAAAATCTTAATGCGGTTCACAGAATACATCTACTTACCAAGTTTCAACAGTATAGTTCTTATAGTTTCGGTGAAAAGTGGCTGTGACATACGGACGGACAGACAGACAGACAGACATGACGAATCTATAAGGGTTCCGTTTTTGCCATTTGGCTACGGAACCCTAAAAAGGAGGTTATCAATTCGACACCATGTAGATATGTAATATTATTGGAACTGCATTACATTTAGGGCTTCCAAACAAATATACAAAATTTTATAGATGTATCTATGTACGTATGTACCTATGTATGTTTGTCCACGCATTTTCGGCGACTTAACCTTTTGAATGTCTTAAGTTACACAGTTCGACATAAGCAATTGTCTTTCTATTGTCTCTAATTACGGCATTCGATGAGTTAATCGGATCGTGACCATTTTTTAGGGTTCCGTAGTTCCCTAAGGAACCCGTTCCCGTTCGTAGGAACCCTCTTATAGTTTCGTCATGTCCGTCTGCCTGTCTGCCCGAGGTTTTGCTAAGAGACTGTTAGTACTAGAAAGCTGTAATTTTGTAGGAGTGCGTATATCAATTACGCCGACAAAGTGGTAAAATAAAAATTTGGAAAATATTTTTTTTTAGGGTAGCTCAATGTGAAGTGGGGATGAATATTTTTTTCATCGTCTACCCCGTCTATTACCACGTCTATTACTTGGGGGTTGCTAAAATTATTTTTCGATTTAATGCTCCATTTACGAAATATTAAACGTTAAAGTGCAAATTTTTGTTCCAGTAGGACGTCCCCCCCCCTCTAAAACCTAAACTGCTGGCTTGAAAAATCTGGAAAAATTTACGATGATAGTGCATTTCATTAACTTTAAAGGAAAACTATAATTAGTTTAGCGGTAATATAAGTCGTTGAACTTGGGTGTTGGAAAATTTTGTACCAAATACAAAATCCTTAGCATTAATCCTTTAAAGTGACTAAGATGAAGTAGTTGCTTGTTTATAACGGGTAAAGACGCATTGAAAAACAAAATATATATTTAAAAAAAAAAAATTTTTATATTTTTTTTATATTCAGAATAAAGAACAACAGAATCGTACTACATTGTGATAACGGGCTACTACGGAACTCTACACTGTGCGTGGCCCGACACGCACTTGGCGGGTTTTTTTTTATTGGCTTACATTTATTTCAATTTAGGGAACAGTGCAAGTTTCATCAAAATCGATTCAGTAATTTTCAAGATATGGACCAATAGGTACGTGTAAGTGTGACGGCCTGGCTTATTATAATAATAATAATAATTCATTTATTTCAGGCATCGCAGGCCCATAGATAAATACCTTAACCTAAACATACATGACGGAGGAGGCACCTCCGTAGTGTTTTTAAAAGGTGTGACGTCAGCATTGCTGACGTCACGATTGTTGACTTCCTGATGATGACTCATGTTTGGGTCCTCGAAAGAAAACTTCACAAGTAGTAGGTAAACTTCGTATATTCAACGGGCAGCGTAACGACGTCCCAGAGAGGTCCGTACTGTACGACGGCTCGAACACGAATGACCGAGCGCCGACAGTGCGGCCGTATTTATAGGGCTCGGCGCACGTGCACGTGTTTCTTAAGTTTCTAGGTTAAGTATTGAAATTACACTATGAGAAATAATAACATGCTGCTTAACGTTAATTTAACATCATAATAAACTCAAAGTAATCAATTGACGATTTATGAACTAATTTTAGGACAATCAGATTATTAATCTTAATTATTCTCGTTGTTAGCGCCGATACGGCCATACTGACAGGCGGTGCGCGCTCTGCACCAGCCTCGTTGATTCTCGTAAGTTGTTGTGGATTCTCGTAGAGTCTCGTAGGTCCTCGTAGAGTCTCGTAGGCTCTCGTAGTCTCATAGGTTCTCGTAGTCTCGTAGGTTCTCGTAGAGTCTCGTAGGTTGTTCGTCAAATCTCATTGACCTGCAAGAATAGAAAGAACTTCTCTGAGTAGTGCATCTGTAAGCAACTTGCGTTGTCTATCTTAGTTGCTGCATAAACACAACTATTATGTGAGTTTGAGAATATCAATGCTAGTTAGTAGGTTCTCGGAGATTTTACTGTAGGGTTCTCGGAGGTTCTCGTAGAGTTCTCGGAGGTTCTCGTAGAGTTCTCGGAGGTTCTCGTAGGGTTCTCGGAGGTTCTCGTAGGGTTCTCGGAGGTTCTCGTAGAGTTCTCGGAGGTTCTCGAAGAGTTCTCGGAGGTTCTCGTCGGATTATTTGGAATTATTGAATTGAGTTACTTACCATTTATACTGATGGGTTATCTTCACCCTGTAGGTCGTGGCTTGGCTGTGTTTGTAGTTATTGTCGTGAGGTCGATGGACTGGGCTCAGTTGTTTCAGCAGCAGGATCTTGGTGAGTAGGTGATTCATTTCCCGCCGATACGGTCAACTGATCACCAGGTTGTGGAGCACGGCGCAGCTGATCATGGGCAACCTTGCGGGGTCGTCCTCTGCCCACAACTTTCTTTATCAAATACCGGTCATTTTCCAGTATCCTGCTGACTTCATACGGCTCGCTGAACTTAAGGTCAAGCGAGGTTTGGTTGCGGGGATTATTCTTAACCAATACGTAATCTCCTCTTTGGAAATGATGGATTTTGGCTTTATGTAAGTTGAAGCGTTGTCTGTCTTGTTCGCTGGAACGGATCATTTTCTGTTGTACTTGTTGAGTAAGCGCTTCAATATCAACGGTTTCGTTGTCAATATCCACCAAGTTGAGAAGCTCAGGAGGTACGCAGTGCTTTCGTTGTGTAATAAGTGTCAGTGGTGCAACACCGGTGACTCGATGAGTTGTACAGTTCATTGCCAGTTGAAGTTCTTCAAGTACGGTGTGCCATTGCTCTGTTTCGTAGTTTTTAATCATTACTAATGCATTCTTGAGGGTTGCAACGACCCTTTCAACTTGGCCATTCGCTCGGCTGACTCCTGGAGCGATAGCATGGATATTTATTCCAACATTGTCACAGTACTCTTTGAACTCGCCAAGGAACTCTCTTCCTCCATCGACTATGATTTGGACCGGTGCGCCAAATAGATGCACAGTACGTTTTAGAGCAGCCAATGTACTGTGTGGGTTTTTGTTGGTACTGAAGTACAGTAAAACGTACTTCGAGAAAGCGTCAATGGTGACTATGACGTACTGCTGATCATCTGGAGTGCCCAGCTTCCCTGTTATGTCCATATGAATAACTTGGAAGGCAGTCATCGGTTTTTGTATCGGGTGTAATTGGGCTTGAATGGCCCCGGATCTTCCTTTGGATGTTCGGCATATAACGCAGTTATCCACAAATCTTCGTACAGTAGAACTCATTTTGTTGAACCAATAAGTTTCTCGTATTTTCTGCAGTGTCTTTTCCCAGCCGGGGTGTTTTAATGCAGTGTGAAAAGAGTTTATAATGCTCCATTGAAAAGACTTGGGAACGACTGTACTGAGCTGCTGACCGAAGGTAGGATCATTGACGTTCTTCTTTAAGATGTTGTCCTCCAACACATAATCTTCTACTTGGTTATTATCACTGAGGCTGTTCATTATTGGTCGTAGTTCAGCGTCCCGTCGCTGTTTAATTTTTAGCCAGTTCAGGTCTTTTGTCATAACATTGACTGCAAACTCAACTGGGTTTCTACTGAAAAAGTCAGCGTGTTGGAGACGTTCGCCTTTACGGTACTCTACCTCGAAGTCGTAGTTTTGTAAGAACGCCCACCAGCGATGAATCCTTGGCAATAGATCCTTTTTGTGTTTTGACGCTTTTAACGCGTTGCAATCTGTTATCACGGTGAATTTTCGACCATATAGATACTGGCGAAAGTGTTTTATAGCGCGTACCACTGCTAGTGTCTCCAGCTCATAGGAGTGGTAGCGACTTTCAGCCTCTGTGATCCTCATGCTCATAAAGGCGACTGCATGTTGACGTCCATCGATGACCTGTACCAGTACTGCACCAAATCCAAGGCTGCTTGCATCCGTGTATAGTTGGATGGGCGCTTCTTCTCGGAATAATGTAAGTACTGGAGCAGACGTTAGGCATTCGATGATTGTGTTACGAGCTTTTTCGTGTTTGTCTGTCCATGTCCATTTTACTCCTTGTTTTGTTAGTTCGTACAAAGGTACCATTACACGAGAGAAGTCAGGAATATACTTCCTGAAATATCCAGCTAGACCATTGAATTGCCTGACTTGCTTGACAGTTTTGGGTACTGGAGCTTTGACGAGGGCCTCTACTTTTCGTGGACTCGGTCGTACTTGGCCATCAGAAACTACGTTTCCGAGATATTCAATGGACCGTTTGAAGAAACTGCACTTGTCTGCGTTGATAGAAAATCCCGAGTCTTGCAGTGCTATGAGGATTCGCTCCAGGTGCGAGATACCCTCAGAGAAATCTGTGCATTTGCTTAACACGTCATCTACGTAGACTTGTGCAGCTGATCCCAGCAATGATGTCAGAGCTCTGTTGATGCATCGTTGGTAAACCGAACAAGCATTGCTCAAACCGAATGGCATGGTGAGGTATTCATATAATCCATCTGGTGTGACGAAGGCGGTCTTCTCTCTGGAGGTCTCACCGATGGGAATCTGGTGGAAGCCAGCTGCCATATCAAGGCTTGTGTAGAAATAACCATTTGCCAACTGGTCAATTTGATCGGATATCAATGGCAGTGGGTAATGGTCACGTAGAGTATTCGAGTTTAGTTCTCGAAAGTCCACACAAAGCCGATCGTCACCATTCTTCTTCTTGACTAAGATGATGGGGCTTGAGTAGGGAGATTTGCTTTCACGAATTATTTTATGTTCCAGAAGTTCTTGGATTATGGTGCGAACCTTCTCTCGTTCCACTGGACTGAGGCGATATCGATATGGTCTTCTTTCGACGAATTTATCAGGGTTTTTAAGTCTGATTTCAAGCTCGCCGGTGTTGACCCGAGTCTTAGGATATCCACGAATAAATAGGTGTTCGTATTTATTTAGAAGACGACGTAGCTGCACGACTTCGTCTTCATTGGTTAGGTCACAGTCCAAGTTGTTGAAGAGAGAAGAACTCGTACTCACATGATTGACGAGCGTTTTATGGATTAGCTTCGTCCCGTTGGATGTAATTATCACACTTAGATTAGTGTCATGGATCAGGTTCATGCCCACTAAAATGTCTGTTGACATTTCATAGTCGGGCAATACGTAAAACTCCAGTTCTACACTGATTGTATCTACGACGCATACAGTTGTAAGTTTGGTTAATGATAGTGCGGGGAATTGACCAATCCCTTTCAAATAATTGACTACTGGTCTCCTTTGACCAGGTAAAGCTGCAGCAATAGATTCTTTGATGATTGAGCACTCCGCCCCGCTGTCAAAGACAGCTTGCAAAATTTTTTCACCTATTTTGATGATGATAGGAGCCAGCTTATTGCTTGCTACGCAGTTCACGTTTGAAGTTAGTGAACGTTCGCGTTTGAAGCATGTTTCGTAAGTGTGGCCTGGTTTCTTGCAATAGGTACAGGCAGGTGTGGCTGCTGTCTTCGAATCCTTATTGTTGCTAGCTTCAGGTTTAGACTCCGAAGGTTTGAATCTGCAGTCGTTAGTGTTGTGGTTTGTCTTCTTACATATGCGGCAGCTTGATGTAGATGGCGTATTGTCCGAAAAACGTGGACGTTTATTATATGTAGTGGAACTGGCGCTTGGGTGACTACGCTTCTTCCGAATGGATGTTGCAACCGAGATGAGCTCAGGTACAGTGGTTGCCCTGGCATTCAATAGTTCGATACGCAAGCGCTCGTCATTTACGCATCCAATCACTGCTTCCACAGCATGTTCGTTTCCCAGTTTGTCTTTGGTAACTCTTCGCCACAAGATCCAAGCACGTGACAAGAACTCCGCAATGTCTTTTGTTGAGTCGTAAACATGTTCTCTAAACATGATGATGTCCCGGGAGTATCTATTTTCGGGTTCGAACGTGGTGATGAGATTTTTCCGCAATTCTTCCCACGTTGTAGTGGTGACCATCCAATCATCAATCCACATTTTTGCACGTCCTTTTAACAGGCTGCAGACTTTCATACGTACATCGAAATCATTTAGATTGTACGCTTCAATCGCTTGATCTATATGCTGGCACCATTCTCGTACACCAACGTGGGTGTCCGGATCAAATGATGGTAAATAGACGTCCTTGATTCTTATTTTTGCTTCGGTAGGTGTAGCACATAAGCGCTCCGACATTTTCTGCATCGTTTCCATCATTTGCATCAGGAATTGTGGTGGTATCCCTCCCATCTGCATTCCATAGTGAGGGTACGCTTGCAGTCTTGATTGTGGTACCGCTTCGAATGGTGTATTGTTAACCAGCACAGGTTCCTGCTGCTGAGTGTTGGTTGGTTCCAGTTGATCAGGTGGTGAACGAGCTGATGAGGAAGCAGCTTGGGTAGGAGATCCTTGCGATCCCACTTCTGATGACGGAGGAGGCACCTCCGTAGTGTTTTTAAAAGGTGTGACGTCAGCATTGCTGACGTCACGATTGTTGACTTCCTGATGATGACTCATGTTTGGGTCCTCGAAAGAAAACTTCACAAGTAGTAGGTAAACTTCGTATATTCAACGGGCAGCGTAACGACGTCCCAGAGAGGTCCGTACTGTACGACGGCTCGAACACGAATGACCGAGCGCCGACAGTGCGGCCGTATTTATAGGGCTCGGCGCACGTGCACGTGTTTCTTAAGTTTCTAGGTTAAGTATTGAAATTACACTATGAGAAATAATAACATGCTGCTTAACGTTAATTTAACATCATAATAAACTCAAAGTAATCAATTGACGATTTATGAACTAATTTTAGGACAATCAGATTATTAATCTTAATTATTCTCGTTGTTAGCGCCGATATACATATTTTAATAAAATTATCTAGTGTGCACAAAGTGATGATTGTGTCAGCGTCGTGTTGCGCTGCGTGGTGTCGCGTAACCTTCCACGAAAACGTCGGTACGCTACACCTTTCGGCCAAAACAGCTCTTCCTTCATGAAGGTTTCCAGGTACTGAGTTGGAACCCGCACCACAAACGATTTGAAGTTTATGTTGTGGCGCGATTCCAACTTCTCTACTCTCAAGGTCCACTTGGTCTTGCTTCTGATGTAATCCACGATGTCTTGAGCCACCGTGGAGTGATGCAGACGGGATACGTACAGCTGCGTGGACGGTGTTGCAGGACGCAGCAACATATTCGGTCCCACCGGTGCAGAACCACATTGATTACGGCAAGTGAGCTTCCTACGCTACGCGTTCGTTATTGATACGAGCTACGGGTGTAGTGTCAAAGGGAAAAAAACAACCTAAAACCTGGGTCAAATTCTAGTGCAATATTTACAACAAAACTATTAACCTCATAATACAAACAAATATTCCAGTTTTTACTTAAACTAAAAATTATGAAATAAAAAAGTAATTTATAAAAATTAAACCGACTTCAAAAAGAAATTAACTCAAAATTATGAAAGGCTTAGGTTTAAGCAATCACCAGATATAAAGAAATATAACGCCCAAAAAATCGTAAGTACTTACCAGAATTTAATCCCCATTTTAATATGAAATTATCACCAATAAACGTAAAGTCTGATATCCTAAAAAAGGCAAGTATCTTCAGGATAATCGCTGAGCTACCAAAAAGGTCACGCATGCACCAAATATGTAGGTACTCGAATTTTATTTAAAAATTTCATCCAAATATGTTACACAATTTTATCCTAATAAAGTAAATTAATATACAAAAATCATTGTTTACCCAAAAAATATAAATGAAGTTCTAAAGGTTCACCGATTCTACCGTAAAATGTTTACTACAGGCTGAGCTTCTTAGAGCTTTCAATAAAATAACGGCCACAATAAAAATAGTAGATTATGCACCGAGGGGCTAAAGTTGTGTCTTATGTCACGGGCGTCATATTGAATCTCGAGCGCAATGAAGGATTCGGGGCTTAACTCCCGAGCGCAGCGAGGGAGTTAAGAGTTTAACTCACGAGCGAAGCGAGGGAGTTAATACAAGAATCCTGAATGCAGCGAGGGATTCAAGCTAGCCCAAGGCAAAGACACCTTTAGCCCAGAGGAGGATACTCTACTTTTTACACCTACTGTGAGAAAATAATAGCCATAGTACGAAAATTCGCGCCTTTAATGCGTCTACCAATAAGTAGCCAAGACACGATCCATTCGATTTTCAAAAAAAAAGTCTCTTCTACGGTTTTGTCGTGTGTGTCTATTGATATCACTCTCATGGAAGTGGCGTTTGTGTAAACTAAGCTTTATACAGGGCTGGTAGAACGGTTTTGGATGATTGGCTGTATGCATTTTGAATTTAGAACGTCATTGGAGACGCTCGTGAAAATAGAGTATTTTTGATAAAATGTGATAAATCGACTGATAGATACTGATAGATATGTGTGACTGACTGATAGATAGATTTTATTATTTATTTATTTATTCACAAAATCCACAGCAATCTTAGCGCAGTTTACTTAAAATAAATTAACTAATGTTACAGCCAATTACTATTACGGTATTACGGCGCGGTACGGTATTTGTTATTATTAATGCCAGTTTTAATGTTATTCCATTCCTTTTAAAAAATGGTTCGTAGTTATCTAATTATTCCTACAATATTATGTCTTCGAAAACATGGCAACGATATGAAGAAGCAGTCGTTATGATTTTGTAGGAAATCGAGAATATCATCCACGCGTAGTAAGGGTTTCGAGAATAGCTTTCCTCTTTCTGGCACCAAAGGGTGTTTGTTAGTACTATACTGCCAATTTAGCTGAGCATGTGAGATTCCAAATTCAAATCACATTATTGACCAGCGGGTCATAATGAAATCCAGTACAAAATTATTGACCGGCTGTGCCCCCGGCCACTAATGACTCACTTTAGGTTAAGGTTGCTTGACATATAATTTGACATTTTCGAGCAGGTGGTGTGAAAAATACTTTATAAACCACATGTTTTATTTCTACATACCTACAAATAAACTTAAAACTTAATAAGGCTTTAATAAGGCTTAGTGTAATTTTAAAATTTTAATGAAGAGTGGATCTTCAAAAAACTTAATCTTAGTGATAAATGAGTCTTCAAACAACCAACATTAAAACAGTCATTTGTATAGTCATAATTATTTAAAAATATTAATGAAGAATCAGTCTTCAAATAACATAACATCACACTCCTTCATAAACATAAAATACAATTATTATTTTCGGTAGTTATAATCATTTTAAAATCTGCCGCGACACTCAACTAATTTGCCATCAATATAATATACTTGGTTATTTGCATACATTTTATGGCAAACGTAGTGATATATTTGGGTAGTAATGCCACAAAACTTTGGTAGTTAAAATTTGGTGCACGTGTGGCCTTTTTGGGTTATGAAAAATTTTTGTAGTGCAGGCATGACTTAAATAGCCCGAAAGATTTCGGTACAGGTTTCATTTATTAGTACATATTATATTTTTTTTGGATGAGGCTGTTTAGGGTAACGATTGTTTTTTTTGGTGGTCATTCAATTTCATCCCATTATGAAATAACCTATGAAATAAATTATGAATTGACTGACCTCTTTCTCGAAGTGAAACCTACCCAAAACTGGACAGTTTGTCCTTGGTAAACATACTCGACTTCGAGTGTAGCGTCTTCGATCTTTATGAGAGTGGGTGTTACATGGGCATTTGACATGAACTTCGTTTTGTCCATGTGCTGCATTCAGAGGCTCTACTGAGGTCATCGAGCATTGTATTGAGGTCCTCCACAGTTTGTCATGACTACGATATCGGCGGCAAACCGAAGGTGAGTTATGTACTCGCCATTGATGTTAATGCCAGCCCCCTGTTCGGTCCAGAACCTTGAAGACAGCAGTGCAGCAGTGAACAATTTCGGAGAGATAACGTCTCCCTGTCTCACACTTCGCTGCAAAAGGATGGGTTTCGAGGTCTGGTCCTGGAGTCGGACTGACATAGTGGCGTTTTCGTACAGACACTTCAGCATCTCGATGTATCGATAGTCGATCTGGCACCGTTGAAGAGACTGCAGTACACAGCCCATGTCTCGATCCTTAGACAAAGAAAAGTATAGACGGCGGGTATCTCCATTTCATTTCCACAAGAAAGGGATAAAGTATTGAGTTATTATAAGTAACAGAAAAGGATAAAGCTATACTATTTCCGTCTCTCAGTGCGTGACAGTTTTTTCAAGGCAGCTACTCATGTAGCCTATGTTAGTTAAGTTAGTTTTTTGTCTCATGTGCGGCCACGCCACCCGATGCTCTATAGCTTTCTTACTCTAAGTCTCGATCGAATCAAAGGCTTTCTCGTAGTCCACAATCGCTAAGCGAGAGGCAGGTCATACTCTTCGGTCTGCTGTATGACCTGTCGCAGGTCGCAGCGTATGTATGTGGTCAAATACCTACCACAGACTAGCAAATTACCCCGTCTACACACGTCTGCGGAGGCATTCGCAGATGGCCATCTGCTGATGAATCTGTCTTCGTGTAGAGAAGGCTTTAGACATCGGCAGAGGCATCTGCCACCTATCCGTTTGTTGTCGGTTTTTGTGGCACGGAACAAAGGGTTTCAGCCCGAGCGCCCGGCGTGTGTTCACACGTCTGCTGATGCATCAGTCAGTATTATCGTAGTCGTGAATGAGAGTGCACGCGTGCTTCTTGCAGTTTTTTTTCTCGTTTATCTATTAATCTCGCTCGCTGAAATGGCTAATATGAGCACAGACTAAACATTTCAATTCCTTGAGTTGTATCAAAGAGAAAACTGCATGTGGAATCCGAAAAATAAGTACTTACTACAAAAATAAAAATGTTGTAAGTTTAGACCTATAAATAGAATTAATTGCTTAAAATAATTTAATTATTTCAATATTTTTTTTTACAAAAAATTAAAATAATTTAATTATTTCAATTAATTGATTATGTTGAGGCTACTGTAAATTGGATACTGTAGGTAATTGCAAATTGGACATCGAACAGAGTCTAAGTAGGTAATTTTTATTTCGGTTGGCATTAAAACAAATATCTACATGACATGACGTACTACTTTAATAAAAAAAACGACGGGTCGCACCCCGGGAGTGCCGGCAGAAGTTAAAACTTAAATATTAACGTTGTGCATTTTTGATATTTTGGAATTTTTATGAATTTTCGATCAGGTCACGTGTCCTGACGCGAGTTTAACATTTTTTGTCCATTACAAAAAAAGTGTAGGTACAACGCCGCTAAAGAAGTTTTCACTTCAAAAATTAAATCCCCGACGCGTAATGTCGTAAAAAATATGAAAATTATTAGGTACATACCTACCTACTACAATATTTTGATCTTGATGCATGAGACTTTTTGGTACGACTGGTTCAATCTCTTTTAACTTTTTTATTTTATTTTAACAGTTGAAAGATGACAGATGTCAACCGTGCCGTCTTTCACATCTGTCTGTCTGTCTGCCTGTCTGTGCCTGTCTGTGCCTGTCTGTGCCTGTCTGTCTGTCTGTCTGTCTGTCTGTCTGTCTGTAATTTGATCCTGTATACTTGTTTTCAATTTTTAACCGGCACGGTTGACATCTGTCATCTTTCAACACGTTAAAATAAAATAAAAAAGTTAAAAGAGATTGAACCAGTCGTACCAAACATGCATCAAGATCAAAATATTGTAGTAGGTATGTACCTAATAATTTTCATATTTTTTACGACATTACGCGTCGGGGATTTAATTTTTGAAGTGAAAACTTCTTTAGCGGCGTTGTACCTACACTTTTTTTGTAATGGATAAAAATGTTAAGCTCGCGTCAGGACACGTGACCTGATCGAAAATTCATAAAAATTCCAAAATATCAAAAATGCACAACGTTAATATTTAAGTTTTCACTTCTGCCGGCACTCCCGGGGTGCAACCCGTCGTTTTTTTTATTTAGTACGTCATGTCATGTAGATATTTAAGTTGTTTTAATGCCAACCGAAATAAAATTTACCTACTTAGACTCTGTTAGATATCCAATTTGCAATTACAGTATCCAATTTACAGTAGCCCCAACATAATCAATTAATAGAAATAATTAAATTATTTTAATTAATTGTAAAAAAAATTGAAATAATTAAATTATTTTAATTAATTGTATCTATAGGTCTAAACTTACAACATTTTTATTTTTGTAGTATTTATTTTTCGGATTCCACATGCAGTTTTCTCTTTGATACAACTCAAGGAATTGAAATGTTTAGTCTGTGCTCATATTAGCCATTTCAGCGAGCGAGATTAATAGATAAACGAGAAAAAAAACTGCAAGAAGCACGCGTGCACTCTCATTCACGACTACGATAATACTGATGCATCAGCAGACGTGTGGACACACGCCGGGCGCTCGGGCTGAAACCCTTTGTTCCGTGCCACAAAAACCGACAACAAACGGATAGGTGGCAGACTCTGCCGATGTCTAAAGCCTTCTCTACACGAAGACAGATTCATCAGCAGATGGCCATCTGCGAATGCCTCCGCCGACGTGTGTAGACGAGTAATTTGCTAGTCTGTGGTAGGTATTTGACGTCAAATACCTACAGCTCAAAAACAAGAAGGCGCCGCCGGCCGGGTGATGACGGAATTACGGCAGAGCTCTGAAGGCAGGCGGAAGACCCGTTCTTAAGGCCCTTCAGAAGCTGTTCGGTTCCGTTATAATCGAGGGTAAAACACCAGGCATGGAACAGAGGTGTGGTGATACTTTTCTTTAAGAAGGGCAATATTTATTTATTTAATACTTCACGCACATAAATGTATAGAGGCAGGATGCCATTCTTAAGAATTATAGGCCCGTCTCACTCCTGAGCCATGTCTACAAGCTGTTTACGAGAGTCATCACGAACCGTCTCGTGCGCAGGTTTGACGACTTCCAGCCTACCGAACAAGCCGGATTCCGTAAAGGCTTTAGCACCGACCACATACATACGCTGCGACCTGCGACAGGTCATACAGCAGACCGAAGAGTATAACCTGCCTCTCGCTTAGCGATTGTGGACTACGAGAAAGCCTTTGATTCGATCGTGACATGGGCTGTGTACTGCAGTCTTTTCAACGGTGCCAGATCGACTATCGATACATCGAGATGCTGAAGTGTCTGTACGAAAACGCCACTATGTCAGTCCGACTCCAGGACCAGACCTCGAAACCTATCCTTTTGCAGCGAAGTGTGAGACAGGGAGACGTTATCTCTCCGAAATTGTTCACGAACCCGAAGCTCGTAACAATTGGTGTCAGAAAAGGGGATTAAAAATCATGCCGGTTTTACCCAAAGACGACACGGAAGGTATCCGTATCCGGAGTCAACGCCAGCAAGAGACGGACCAGAGGCGATTTGGTGGAGCTACGCCACAGAGGTCGGAGGGCCAGCTACCGACCATGGAGGCCGGCCCGTCCGCAGCAGCTCCAGCATCAGCAGCACCAGATTTGGCTGCTCTGATGATGATGCTGCAGGAGCAGGCTCGCCGACAGGAGGAACAGGCTCGTCGGTTGGAGGAACAGCTCCAGCGGGACAAAGAGGAACAGGCTCGCCGACAGGAGGAACAGGCTCGTCGGCTGGAAGAACAGCTCCAGCGTGATAAAGAGGAATAGGGCCGCCGACAGGAGGAGCAGACGCGCTGCCAGGAAGAACAGATGCTCCTTATAAAGGACCTTCACGCTACCTTCGGGAAAGACATGAAGGATAAGGTTGCTCAATATGACAACCGACTTTACGGGTCAGCTAATAATTAATACAAGCTGGGAGTACCTCCACGCGGTGCCCACGACCGTGGAATTTGATGCTTTGAGAGGTTAAGGAAAAAGGAAAAGAAAAAACAATTCATAACCACACTGGTACCACACTGGCGGATCATCGCGCAGTAATGCTCGCATGTTCTGGCGCGCGAATACAGTATGTCCCTAAATACAAATCCTGCATAAATAATCAACAACTTATTAAATGTTTCGATGAAATTCAGTGGGAACAATCACAGGATATAAAATGTCCTATAACCCTATATAACTTCATACATACCCAGTTCAAAGAATGTTATAAAAAATCAGAATATAAAATTAAAGTTAAATGTAGCTCATCGCGAAGTAAAAATGAATGGATGAATAAAAAAATAATCAAAGCCTGTGAACATCGGGATAAATTATTTATGAAGTGGATAAAAGACTAATAACGTAGTCTTAAAACAAAAATATAATAAATCAAGAAACTATGCAAACACCTTAATACTGTTGCGCGTCACAATTAATGCCTAGTACATGGCGACAGTAGTTACCACTAGCGCCATCTAGTATCGAGTAGCGGAACTAGTAGTCAAGACCCTTCTAGAAATTTCGATGCGAGAACTTTCTAGAACATTCCCGAACTATCGACATCTGGTCGATCGGGGCCTGTATGTACTCGAACATTCTAGATGTTTCTACAATGGAAGGTTCTAGAACTCTCTTTGGCGCTATATAAGGCCGAGACGCGCCACGACCGACACATTTTGGATTCAGCGATCGAAGCGAAAACATCAAGCGATATTCAAGTGCGACTTAGAGCGATCAGTAGTGCGATTGTGTTTTGTAATTAGTGTGTTTGTGTTTTGTAATTAGCGTTGTTAATTAAAGTGTCAATTTTTGGTTATTAAATCGGCAGTTTTTATTGTCACGAACCTGAAGCTCGTAACAATACATAAAACTAAAAACAACAACATAAAATTAAAAATTTTATCAAATAAGAGCAATATTAGACAATGTGGCAAATTCTTAATCGAATTACAGGAAGAATAAAACATTCTATTGATGATGCTATTCAGAATCTACAGATATTGCTAATAATTTTGCACACACTTTCGATAAAAGCGTGAAACTAATTATTCCTAAGTGCTCGAAATCATTGTTAAATAAAACAAACTACACAACTCCAGCTAATGTTTCTATGCGTATAAAGCCTGCAGAGCCTAACTCAGTAAAAAAAAAATTATGTCTTTGAATAATAATAAAGCACCAGGAATAGATGGAATTAGAACCATAGATATAAAATTGTTGTGTACGACAATCACCGCAGTAATTTCTAACCTAATTAATCTCAGCATACAAACAGGCAAGTATCCATCGACACTTAAAACAGGGGATTGTCAGACCGATTCACAAAAAAGGAAGCAAGTTGGATTACAATAACTACAGACGTATTACTATATTGCCTACTATTGATAAAATAATAGAAAAATACATTTGTAAACAAATACCTACACGAATTTTATGAAAAAAAAAAATACTAACTGACAAACAATACGGCTTTCAACCAAAAAAGAATACCACTCAACTTTTATCAACGTTCACAGATAGTATTCATAAACATTTAGATGAAAAACAGCACGTTTTGGTAGTATTTATAGACTACAGCAAAGCTTTCGATACGCTCAGACACGAGCGGCTACTGGAGTGTCTTAAGGACAGCGGAATTACAGACAAACTACATGATTGGTGCGGAAACTATCTTGATGACAGAAAATAGATGGTCAAAGTCAGTGACGCGACTTGTGATCCAGTCATCGTAACGGAAGGAACGGCACAAGGCTCGGTCCTTGGACCGCTGCACTACCTCACTTATGTAAAAAGCCTTGCCATAAAAAAGTGCGAGATCTATCAGTTCGCCGACGACACCTGCCTTGTTGCTGCTGGACGGAGTGTTAGTGATGCCCAAAGGCAACTACAAGAGGACTTTGACTTGTTGACTAAATGGTCTCATGACGCTGGTCTAGTATTAAACGCTAGTGAGACCAAATTGATGTACATCAGTTCCAGTCAAAATAGTTAGAAGCTTTTTCTTGCCTAAACTAACAGCCCACTGTCATGAGTGTTTGCATGACAATTGCACCAATAAAGTAGCCAACCCTTGCAGCTGTGACTCCATAGATCTCGTAGATAGCCAAACATACCTAGGACTTACCATTGATAGCAGACTTAATTGGAAGGAGCACATTAACGGGGTGTGCGATAAATTGAGATGTATGCTAGCTAAATTCTCTATTATAAAAAGCAAAATTCCATACCAAACTCTGTTAATGCTTTACAAAGCCCTGGTCGAATCAACGATATCATATGGTCTTTCGAGTTATGGTAGGACATATAAGACACACCTTGATCAAATTTACGCAATCCAACTACGTATATTAAAAGCAATTGTCCCGCATAACATTAAGAAAAAATACAAAAATGACTACCACTAATTATTTGAATTCCGCAAGATAATACCAATACATGAGAAAACTAAATTTGCACTGCTAAAAGAAGAATTTTTTAATGAAAATCTAAAGAAAACAAAAAACGTTATTAATAGTAATGAAATTAGGACTCGTAGCGTCATCAATGCTCAGCTGTTACTTCCAAAGTAGGTACACAAATCTACACGGCAAGAGAACATTAAAGTATATAATACCTTACCTTATTAATCAACTACCTATATCATTGAGGGACAAAATTACTCAGGAAAACCTATAATACAAATTAAAACATTTTTTTTTTACAAAATATACATACCTAATGTATATTTTGTAAAAAAATGTTGTTTTAATTTGTATTATAGGTTTTCCTGGTGGTTCCGTTTTTACCCTTTGGGTACGGAACCCTAAAAACCATCATTCGAAAAGGGACCTGACATGCAAATCCTACCAGTTGGTACCAAGTTAGTCAAAAGCTTAAAAGGGTTTTCAACATTGAATTATTGTAATTATGTAACAACCTGTGTCTTTTTAACCAACTTCAAAAAAAGGAGGAGGTTATCTATTCGCTTGATTTATTTTTGTATGGTTTTTACCTCAGAACTCCGTTATTTATAAGCCGATTTGCATTTTTTTTTTATTAGAAGGGATAAGTATACTTTCAGTTTGGTCCTATAGAAATTTTATCAATATCGGTTCAGTAGTTTGGTTTTTAAGCCAAAATTACTGGTAAAAATTTAAGTTTTAATCTTATTCGGTTACCATCTTGAATTATTGTAGGTAGGTAATTAGGTTTCAATTTTGTTTTATTTTCTTAAAATTGTTAAAAACGCTTCAATATCTACATATGCATTTATTAGGTAGGTACCTACTGTTGCCGACCATATCTAGAACTTTATCAAAACTTTTTCTTTTTTACGATTTCGTGATTCCGGTTAGACTTTATTGAAAAAATCGACCATATTCAATGATAAATTGGTTACGTTTTTTTTAAGAAAGTAGGTATAATATGATTAATAGATGTTAGAAGACAGTGGGCCCAAAAAAAACTAACTATCTCCTTTAAAAATAATTTTGACACAACTAAATTCGAATTTGACAATCGGGCCTCCACTGGTAGTTGTTTGCCCTACCCCGTTTTTAGGGTTCCGTAGTCAACTAGGAACCCTTATAGTTTCGCCATGTCTGTCTGTCCGTCCGTCTGTCTGTCTGTCCGTCCTCGCTTAATCTCTGTGACCGTTAGAACTAGAAAGCTGAAATTTTGTAGGAGTACGTATATCAGTTACGCCGACAAAGTGGTAAAATAAAATTTTGGAAAATATTTTTTTTTAGGGTAGCTCCCCTACATGTGAAGTGGGGATGAATATTTTTTTTATCATCTACCCCATCGTGTGGGGTATCGCTGAATAGGTCTTCTAAAATGGCTTAGGGGTTGCTAAAATTATTTTTTGATTTAATGCTCCATTTACGAAATATTAAAGTTTAAAGTGCAAATTTTTGTTCCAGTAGGGCGTCTTCCCCCCTCTAAAAGCTAAACTACTGGCTTGAAAAATCTGGAAAAATTCTCGATGATAGTGCATTTCATGAACTTTAAAGGAAAAGTATAGCGGTTAAGATAACTTTATTAGTTTAGCAGTAGTAGTCGTTGAACTTGGGTGTTGGATAATTTTGTACCAAATACAAAATCCTTAGCATTAATCCTTTAAAGTGACTAAGATGAAGTAGTTGCTTGTTTATAATGGGTAAAGACTTGCATTGAAAACCAAAATATCTTTTTTTTTTTTACCTATTCAGAATAAAGAACAACAGAATCGTACTACATTGTGATAACGGGCTACTACGGAACCGTACACTGTGCGTGGCCCGACACGCACTTGGCCGGTTTTTTTTTAGAGCCGGAGGCGGCGCAGTTGGCGCAGCCTCGACGTGTTTTCTAAGGAAATTCTCACTTTTTTGTATGGAAAATATGAAAAATAAATAACATGTTGAGTTTTGGGGTTTATAAGGGTTTCGTAAAAGGGGTCGAAATTTTCATTATTTTTGCAATAGAACACACCATTTTCGAGATAGAAGCAAAAGAAAACAAAAAAAACCGGCCAAGTGCGTATCGGGCCACGCACAGTGTAGGGTTCCGTAGTAGCCCGTTATCACAATATAAGTAGTAGGTACGATTCTGTTATTCTTTATTCTGAATATAAGTAATGGTAAATATATCAGGTGGTTATAATAACAATATTACTTTACTTACTCCTAAACTAATAAAGTTATCTTAACCGGTATAATTTTCCTTTAAAGGTCATGAAATGCACTATCATTGTGAATTTCTCCAGATTTTACAGAAGGACATGACGAAACTATAAGGGTTTCTTGTCAGAACTAAGGAACCCTAAAAAGGACACAGTAGGTACCGTTTTTGCACAGGACCTGAAGCCGAGGTGTTCCAGTGTCACATTTTAGTTCATGACAACTAATTTTATTCCATAGCTTTTTAATCACGATTAAAAACAGTCAGATTGGTGATTAACGTCAAATTCAGAATAGGTAGCAAAATTGCCATTTTCAACAATAATTTATAATTGATTTTCAATAGATTACTAACTCAGTGCCATCTTAGTGCTGTCAAACTAAAATAAGTTTCTATACTTAGTTAAAAGTTGTGTCAACTTGTGTCACTTTAGTCAATTTCAGAATGGAAATTGTCGTTTGACAGGAATAAACTAAGTCTTGGTAATTTTTAGTCTTGTATAAGAGGCATTTGTGACAAGAGGCAATAATTAAGGGTCTATTAAAAAGTAAAAAATTGCGACAGAAAGCAAAACATACAAAAAATCTGAAGTCAGGGGAGAATTTCTCAAAAATGTGTTAAAAACGCTAAAATAACTCTTATAAATAATCGCAAACCATACTACGGGTGTGCTTTAGGAAGCTCTAGGAGAGAGAATTCCAAAATTCTCTTTTCATCATCTCTCGTCATTTCATGGTGTCCACCCTGTAGGTACGTATCTACTACTACTAGCTGAGTAACGAATCTTTAACAAGTTCAGTGTCAGTCTAATAATAAGATCATAAGAAAGATTAAAGTCGGTTAATGTTATGCGCAATACTGATAGTTATTTACTTTACGGAAATATTAAGCTTGGTTGGTGTTAATAGCACTTGACCGGTTATTGAACTTTAAAAAAATAAAATATGTACCTCCTACCTATTGGAAGTAGGTACATTTGCAATTACGTACCTACGTTACTGATCTGCTAACCATGTGTGTCATGTCATGTTTTGTCCATGTTCATTTTAAGAACCACTTTGGTCTGGACTCAGGAGTTAGTGTAAAATATTATACACACATCAAAAAAGTCTAAGCAACACGCATCATTTACAGACTGCATGTTTTATTAATTGATACTTTATTTTTTTCTTAACAAAACAAACATACCGGAAACATACCTATTTTATACCTAGGGGCCTAAAAAGGCCACTTTGGAGAATCATAAAAGAATAACATAATGGACACTTAACTGTTAAGTTAATCGTATCAAATCCCATTGGTGAAGCATTTATCAGTTATTTTTTTTGTCTGTGCTAAAATACCAATCAATCCAATCCAAATCCAATCCCAAACTCAACAGCAAAAGATTATACCTACGTAAGGCAACGAAAAAAAAAACACGGGTTGTCTTCGCCGTATTACGATTCATAATGTTATGCTTTTATGATTCTCTAAAGTGGCCTTTTTAGGCTTCTAGGTATAAAATAGGTATGTTTCTACTACTTACTACTGGCTTATACTGGCTGATTTTAAAAATAGAAACTATTCGATTGTGTTTTGTTTTCATTAAAATAAAAGCTAATTATTTTTTCCCGATTTCTTGTGTTTTCGTTGCTTGATTTTAGTATTTATCTCACATCCATGGTATTCTGTCTCAACCCATGCTGAAAATGTTAGCCCACCATCAGAAAAGAAAGGATAAGGATGGTTTCGTATTTTATCATTTTGAGATAAAATATCTTTTTTGAAAAAATTGAGTGGAGAGTCATTTTTAGGGTTCCGTAGTTTCTACAAGGAACCCTTATAGTTTCGTCATGTCCGTCCGTCTGTCTGTCTGTCTGTCTGGCCGAGGTTTTGCTAAGAGACCGTTAGTACTAGAAAGCTGTATTTTTGTAGAAGTGTGTATATCAATTACGCCGACAAAGTGATAAAATAAAATTTTGGATAAGGGTAAGTAGCTCCCCTACATGTAAAGTGGGGATGAATATTTTTTTCGTCGTCTACCTCATCGTGTGGGGTATCGTTAAATAGGTCTTTTAAAATGACTTGGGGGTTGCTAAAATTATTTTTCGATTTAATGCTCCGTTTCTGAAATATTAAATTTTAAAGTGCTTTTAAAATTTTTGTTCCAATAGGGCGTCTCCCCCCTCTAAAAGCTAAATTTCTGGTTTGAAAAATCTGGAAAAATTTACGATGATAGTGCATTTCATGAACTTTAAAGGAAAACTATAGCGGTTAAGATAACTTTATTATTCTAGCAGTAATAGTAATAGTATAGTCGTTGAACTTGGGTGTTCCATAATTTTGTACCAAATACAAAATCCTTATTAGCATTAATCCTATATAGTAACTAAGATGAAGTAGTTGCTTGTTTATGACAGGTAAAGACTAGCATTAAAAAACAAAATAAAATAAAAAAAACTGGCCAAGTGCGAGTTGGACTCGCACACGAAGGGTTCTGTACCACAAGGCAAAAACGCCGAAAAAAACATGTTTGTTGTATGGGAGCCCCTCTAAATATTTAATTTATTTTAATTTTATTATTTATTATCACAGTTAAAATACAACTGAGTATTTTGTGAATATTTCAAGTGCCTACCTGTTGCCATTTTTGATATCGAGCTAAAAAGGCCAAAAAAATCGCGTTTGTTGTATGGGAGCCTCCCTTAAATATTTATTTTATTTTGTTTTTAGTATTTGTTGTTATAGCGGCAACAGAAATACATAATTTGTAAAAATTTCAACTGTCTACCTATCGCGGTTCTTGAGATACAGCCTGGTGACAGACAGACAGACGGACAGACAGCGAAGTCTTAATAATAGGGTTCCATTTTTACCCTTTGGGTACGGAACCCTAAAAAGCCATAATAAATTATCATAATACTGTTTCACAATACTGCCGCTAGATGGCGCTGTACCAACGGGTTATGCTTTCATTCGAGTAGGTACATAAAGAAGTCACAAACGAACTTTGTTTAATTTTCGAATTACAATAATTTTGTGAATTGAAATAATAACTTGGCAGCAATCGTACTCTTATTTTTTAGCTTTACAAGGAATAAAGTGGTTCTTTTTAGTTAATGTCTAATCTGTTTAAATAATTATCTTCGAAAATCAATATTTTGTTGTGTTTAGTATCGCTATTCGATAACAGATGGCGTTGTGCCGTGACGTCACTTTTGTAAATCGCGTTGTTAAGATTTTCTTGCACCTCTGTGGTTACATTATGCGTTAAAGTTTTGTTTGACTCTGGACACCCTTGTCATTTAATGTTATTGTGATAACTTGATAAGTCATAAGTTTATTTCATAACAAAATACATTGTGTTGAAAATATTACAGTGATGATAAATAAAATAGGTAATATTAACCAACAAAAAGAAAAAAATACATTAAGTGCGTTCAAATTTAAAATTCAGTACGCGATTACGCATTCAAAATGGAACAATACAGTAATCTAAATATAATATGTAAATAAATCTTAATATCTTTACCATTACATATATTCAGAATAAAGAACAACAGAATCGTACTATATTGTGATAACGGGCTACTACGGAACCCTACACTGTGCGTGGCCCGACACGCACTTGGCCGGTTTTTACGTCATGGAGCGACGCCATTTGACTGCTGATGAAATGCAGAGAGCTGTAGGAATGCTACAAGCACGAGGAAATCAGTTTCAGGCATTTCGGCACTTTGGTGTCCATAGGAAAAAAAAAGTAAAATATACTGTTATTGAGCTGCATCCGGATAGAGTGGAAGCCGACCCCAACATAGTTGGGAAAAGGGCTAGGCAGATGATGGTGTCCATAGGCGCGTGATTTGTCGTCTTTGGCAGCCTTACGTTAATACAGAGGATCCTGCTGAGCAGCACCCAGGACGTGGAAGGAGTACCTACAACTGCTCGACAGGACCGATACATACAACTGACTGCAAGACGTCAGCCGATGTTAACCGCCCGGGAGATACCTAGGTTTAAAGCTACAATTCTCAAGCAGTGCCCAACTAGCAAAATAATCCTGGAATGCGATTTTACAATGCTACATGGACTTATAAAGCTCCGAAGAAGGTTTTGGTGGTTGCTACTACGCTTTTAACAGCATAAATACATGCTGTTTTTACTCAAGTACGTTGTATCCTATAATTTTTACTTATATTCGTATATAGGATCATATTTCCTGACAAATATAGGATCAAGACTCCTATAAAAGCATGAAATAAGAGTAATTACACTCAAGAGTAATTACTCCGGTAAGTCAGACTTAAATGCGCCTTTAAGATAACATCTGCGGGCCATTTAAATCTTAATACTCCTGTAGGAGCATGTACCAGGAAGACATGCACTGAGGAGCAATTGCTCTTGTTATTTTTACTTATAGCCTCATATAAGCTAATATTTTGTGGCCAATATAAGTAAATTAAAGTTAAATTACTGTAAGTCATTTATGTATCTGGTTTCGTTTAACATAAGCTTAGAAGTAACTGTTAAATGGATTTCATATCCACGTTTTAAAAATAATTAATCACCAAGATTATAACAGCAGTCGGTAGGATAAAATGTTCTCTATATTTTTTTTTTAGATTTATCGTATGCCGTTTTAAACCTAGACATATTTATATAGGCATTCCACAGTAGTGTTATTGTCTAAGTAATCTCAAACAATCCTGGTTAAAACCCTTAAGAATCCACTTTTCCTTGTAACGACCAGTACAGTAATCGGTAACAATGGCGAATCTTCTTCGGTTTTGAGATAACCCAATATAGAACCAATATACTTATATTGGTACTATGTCACACTTGGAAATGCTAAAAATACTTATTTTAGCACTATGTCACACTTGGAAATGCTTACTAAGAAAATGTCAGCTGCCTTCATAATATTAATTTAATATTAATTAATACTAAAATGTAAATAAGCAAATTTCAAGAGGCGCTTTAAAATTGTTATCAAAACCATGATAGATTTCACAGAAAATTCATGTTCCCCTACGAATAAGCTATAAGACTAACAATTTGACAACAATAACATTTTGTTTTTCTACTATGGTTGACATTAATAAATTCTGATTCATATAAATACTTATCCTCAAGATGTTAAAAATATTTTTTTACAGAGCACAACAACGTCCGATAAACTCACTTCGACTGTTCACAATATATGAGCTTAAGTAAGCATTTCTAGGCGCTTATTAATCTACTTTTTTACTATAACTTACTTATATTGAGATTAACAGGAGTATTTGCATTGACGTAATTCAATTACAGGAGCAATATAGGCGTATATGGCATTTCAGCGGTCTAATATAAATACGTTATAAGTAAAAGTAGACTTATAAAGTGGGCCCTTTTCCCGACTTATATGTGGATATAAGTCTCATATAGTCCTCGATAAATGATGGTTCTAGGATAGTATAAAAACCACTTTTTGCTAGTTGGGTGGTTAGCCACCAAAACGTGAGAAATAGGCCTCATGAATACGGCCTATGAGCACGACGCCCAATTAGGTGCCCACCTATACCTACGCGATGGGAATCGCGCCCGTCGAAACGAATGGTGTAATATCATTTGGCATGGCCCCAGGACCAATGGGATAAAATTTTATTTTACGATGAGTCCCGGTTTGGATTTAGGCCTGATTCGAGAAGGGTAAGAGTGTATTGTCGTCCCAGAAACGCTGAACGGCTGAGATGCGTCCAGAAAGTGCACACTTACAGTGACTCCACAGAGATGGTATGGGCGGGTATTAAGAAGAACAGACGAACTGGGGGCCTAAAAAGGCCACTTTGGAGAATCATAAAAGGATAACGCGTTCGCACACAGCTCGGAGAACCAGAGAGTACTTGACAATGAAAACATCCGGGTATTGCCGTGACCTGCACAATCCCATCGAGCACGCATGGGACATGCTCCAGAGACGTGCTACAGAACCTGGACTGAGTGTTGACAACCCAACAACTGAAAGACTTTTTAAAATTCGATTGGGAGCGATTGCCGCAGGATCAGATAAACAATCTTTCAAAATTCAATACCAAATCGTTGCCGACAAGTTTTAAACAACAGAGACGGTCACACTTTGTAACGAATTACCTACCAAATATTGTAGGTAATAAAAAAAAAATGTCGTTATTTAATTTTGTAAAACATGAAAAGTTTAATTTCGTTTTTAACTTTATTTTAGGTATACTAAGTATGTTACGGTACACATATTGTTAATTATTGTGAATTGAATGAAGGATTTGGTTGCTTTTGTCACTAATGCATCAGAAAATGCTTAATTATTATATAAAAAAGAAATATAAATACATTACATCGTTCAAAACCGTACATGTTGCTTAGACTTTTTTGATGTGTGGAGTTACTTAGGTACGTAGGTAGGTAGGTCATTAATTAACTAAATACCTACCTACTGACCGTTTGCAAATGAGTAACGAAATACTTCCGTATTAAAATCAATAACGTGGCCTACAAAATGGTTATGGTACCAGTAGTTAGAGTTTGTTGCATGACATCACCCGGGGAGGTTTCGAGGGGGCGAACGGGCGAGACAGAACCACCCCACTCGCCCTCTAGTTGCGCTTATTTGCGGAGTGCATTACATTGTCTGGCTACTACATACCTGCTTGCGATGATATAGGTCCTACTTGAGCGGCTAGCTTCATATTCTGTAAGCTAATCGTTAAATCAATTAGTTTCGCTTCACATGTGTAGAAACAAAAATAGTAAGCAAGTAATAGGTATTCGTAGGGGTATCTTCCCCAATTTTTATGATTATGAATAAGTAGGAATGTACGAGTATAATAGTCTAAATCCTTTAATAAAACGAAAACGAAGTGGCTTAAAAATTTATTAAGTATAAAACAGTAAAAAAATACTTAACAATAATGTCTAGGTACTCCCTTTTAAAATTGTGCCAATATTTGGCGAGAGAATTTTTCTTATATATTTACTTAGCAATTATGGTTGGTAGGTAGGTCCATAATATAGCAATAGAATACAACATCTAATATTGTCATTTTGGTATTCTAAAGGGTTCATGGTTGAATTTTTCAGCTTTATACCATGCTGTGGTCTTTATCAAAATCAATCAATACTTTTGGAATAGGACCATTAGGAAAGCACATTAGGTACCTATACCTAGTTGTTGTTGTGAGGTTATCCTAATTTTTACATGAGGAAAAGTTTCACTGATTTAGGTTATTACCTAGATATGTTTGACCAGCTCTGATTGTAATTTGTAGGTATGCGTGTTACTTAATTTTCGACGATTTTGTATGGCATTTACCCGCTATGGCACTTTTAACACTAGCTATGTCCTTTCACTTGCACTATACTCGCTGCATAGCAAACCATCTAGTTTGTTATGTTAATCCTTGGTATCCCTAAATACCACAACTTTTCACTTACATTCAAATGCAACCTTGTTTAAATGCTACGTACACAGCGCTTAAAATATATTACCTCATTTAGAATTTTCAGCTTTAGAAACGTTTCCATAATATTCTCGTATATCACACATTGTCTGTGTTGGTATAAGTTCCGAAAGAAAACGACTTCCTCACTCGCGGCAGTAAAGTTATACTGAGTAGTGGCCGAACTAAAGTTGAAATAATGAATATACTGCTGGTTGCTACATTCACAGTTGTCATATCCTCATTTTGAGCTAAGGAAGTTTCATTACCTTGCATTGATTTGGAGTAAATATTATAAGCAGTTACACAGGACCGAGGAGTACACAGCACAATGTAAACCATAATAAGCCAGAGAGATAATTTCAATGCTGCGATTGATTCGAAACATTCAATCTGTGACATAATTTTCTTTATCCTCAACTTAATGATGACTAGAACACCAGCAATACACATAATAATAAGAGGTAAGAACGAATTAAAAACAGCAAGAATTGAGTACATATGCAGACGTTGACTAGTGTCGACTATGGTGCATAGGACAACATCCCGGTCGTGGTGCACTGTTGTGGCTAAAACAAACTCCGGAACACTTAATGAAATAGCCAACACCCAAACAAACACTGATGGTTGCGTCACTGAGATTCTTCGATCAGTCAGCCTGTAATCTAGGTTCATAGTTCTTGGTGGAGTTGAAGAGTCACTACTTGTCACTAAACTGTGACGTGAAGATCTTATTTCTTCATCTTCATCCTGGTCGATTCGTTTGATTCGTTTTGCGATAGCCTTTTCTTCAATGTTTATGGTGGCGAGTGAATGTAGTGCAATAGTAGCCACTAAATAAGATGATGCAGTCGAGGCAAACACGTTCAGTCCTCGATAGGCTACGCAGCCATGGTCACCAAAAAGCCACGATCTGGTATTGTAGGACCACAACTCGGGTCCTATTGACGCTCCGAGTATGAGGTCGGCTAGAGCCAACTGTATAATGATAGTCAGCAAACCTGAAAAGAAAACCAACACCATCAGAAACCACCACATGAATGATAAATAATTAGTTTACATACTTATCAGTACAAGAGGCCATCACAAACAAGACAATTAACTCGTCAATGAGCCTAATGGATTAAACTGCAGGGACAAGTTATATCTTTATGCTTCGAATTTGAACTTAAACGGACGGATATGGACTGACTAAGTGACTATACACCGAGCAAAGAAGGATTATTGGTGTTATAGCAAGCATTCAAAAAACAGGATATTACTGAGAACATATTAACATGACTCCAACGCAGTTAATAATGAGTTAGATTATAGTTATAACTAAAGAAAGTTGGCCTTCCTTACTATATGAACCGGCCTGGAATGATCTAAAAAGGTATTATGGAACAAGTTTTTGTTTACCACTCCGTGAGGTTTTGAAGAGCGCGGCGAGCACCGAGCAGTTGGCGAGGGCGGCAGCGCCGGCGACGCACGCGACGTACGCGGCGAGCGCGAGCGGCGGGAGGAGCGGCTCGGAGTGCGCGAGCTCCGACATGGCGTCGGCCGTCCGGGACTGTATCGGGATCAATGACTCGCGCTTTGCGGCGCTGCGTCACCCGCGTTCTCAGCCGTCCCTCGGAGTTTTTTTTTTCAGTAGTGATTCACCGCTGTCCGAACATGTGCAGCACACGAGGGCGCGCGAAATTACTTAACTATTCGAGGTATTTATTGTCCCTACTTAGTTCCACAGACTGCGATGCACAATTTCTTATTCTAAGTTTATCTAACTGGCCTATACCGGTCGTCACCTAAAGTACGTATGTTGCTCGCCTACCAAGTGTGCAAATAACGTAATAAAAGGGCTGGGTACGCGTGCTATAAGTTCATTATTATTCTGCGTTCGCAGTTGTACCGGCGCGGGGCGCCCGCATCGAGGACGAGGAGTCCATCGTCCTAAGCATAACGCAAAAATTCTTGGCTTTAATTTCATAAATTATAATCAAAATGTAGACACTGTTCCATTTCGTGATGCCTAATGTACCTAATTGGTAATCATTCTTAATATAATATACAGATAGGAATACAACACAATAAATATGCGTATCTTCCTTGGTATTCCCGCAAGCTCCTTTGTTTTGGAGCTAGTACACCTACTATGTTGTCATCAAGTGTACCTATGTATACCTACCGCCTCTTGTAAGATGTCTTTGATGATCACACAATCCTGTACTTATCTACTTAATAAAGCGATAAAATAGGTACATACTTAATATTTTTGGAATGTTATTATTGTCATTAACTACCTATTTAAAAGAATTTTTAATCATATTCATAACTGCTAACAAGCACAGGCGCCGACTCTATAGGTTCGGGGGGTGCCGAAGCCCCTCAATGATATCATCAGCAATTCAGCAGTTCTGTGAGCCCCCAATATTTTAGTGGGATGTACAGCACACAGCCTGTGTGGTGCTGGACTTAAAGAATACCACCACCCCATACTTCCCGTGGGTGTCGTAAAAGGCGACTAAGGGTCTAACCGGAGAATGGGCAGCAGCGTTCTCTATGCATTCCACCACCATACCATACTGCGATCGCCAACCCGCCTGCCAAGCGTGGCGATTATGGCAACCCCCCCCCCCCCCCTTTTGGGGGAGGCATATGTCCAGCAGTGGACGTGTTTCGGCTGAAATGATGATGATGATGAAGTGATATTTTTAGGGACATACAAACAAGATTGTACGAGATGTGTGCGAGCGACGTGTTGCGAGATGTACTGGTGCTCTAATAAAGGTGGTGCTCTCCGTCTGGCTGTATCTTCGTTCACATTCTGTTAACGTTCTGTTTCCATATGCTATAATCCTAGAACCATACTCGGCAGCTAAGGGTCTAAGGGTCTAACCGGAGAATGGGCAGCAGCGTTCTCTATGCATTCCACCACCATACCATACTGCGATCGCCAACCCGCCTGCCAAGCGTGGCGATTATGGCAAACCCTCCCCATTTTGGGAGAGGCCTATGTCCAGCAGTGGACGTCTTTCGGCTGAAATGATGATGATGATGTACAGGATATATCAGAAAGATGAGGTAAAATTTAAGGGTGTGATTCAGACTATCAAACTGAACAACTTTCTCCATGGGACCAACTTCGTAAATCGTAATCGTGAAAAAATTACTCTGTCTAACAAAATTCTGGTGTATTTTAGGTAAGTCCAGTGGTGTAATCTACCATGAAACAGACTTAAAAACATAGCTGTTCTCAACGCCTATCAAACTGTTTTGGACAGTATGGACCTCTGGTTAACATTTGCTATATTTTAAAGCGTTAGACCTGGGCCATCCCTACGGCCTCGCGGTCCTAGGGCCCGAGGAGTATCATGCCTTCAGCAACTTTCTTCGGCTCACGAAAAAATTTAGGACCATTTTGATCCTGTATGCATGGCCAAAATGGTCCTAAATTTTTTCGCATGCATTGCATACGTAAATAGAGTTAAAATAGAGTTCGCTTCGCTCGCTATGTGCCTACCTAACATTTTCTTGATTCTTCGGCTTTTCTGCATTGGTCAACAAAGTAACTCCTATTTTTGTATGAATTGATAAAAGAAAACCTAACTCATCCGAGGTGCTAAAATTTTCGAGTTCGCTTCGCTTGCTCTTGCATCCTAGATTCTGAGACAAAAACCCACGACAAAATTGTCAATACGTAAACGCGTGGCATGCAATTTTCTGCATGCATCCCAATATTTTTATTTAGTTGAAGCCCCTGCTAACAAGAGGAGGCTCCTTGGCAAGTCAACCTCCATTTATCTAATATGCAGTTCTAAAACTGCCGATTCTCTAATGATTCATATCAATCTGAATTTAGAGCGTGCTACTATCACGTATTACTTTCCTAAATCTAGCACTTGCAGAGGGCATTGCATGTTTGTATCTACATTATATGCAGCTTTGTTTTGAAAACTCCTGGCCTGGCAACAGACAGAGGACGAACAATCGTGCATGGTAGCCAATGGTAGGTATTGGTGACGCACTAATAAATGAATACGCATTCTTTAGTAGGTAAGTACCTATTAATTATAATAATGCCTACTAAGTAATGAGTATGCATATAAGCATATAATCTTGTTAGTATTACTTAGGTGCTCTTGTTGTTCCTGTAATCAATAAGACCAAGACCTACACTTTCCATTAACAACCTCGTTGAGAAGCTATGGCGAACAAAAGGGTGAAGCTCTATCCCCCCAAGTTCCCCAAAATTATTTTCCGTACATTCATTCCCAACGTCCCCAAAATATAAAATTAAATTATTTGTAAAGATTACACTTGACGAATCCTCGTACTGGCGTATCCAAAAGTGAAGTAGAATAAAATTAGATGATTTAGAGGTTATCTATGTAGCAGTACAGGCTGGTTATAATTGCCGGTGTGTTCCATTCGAACGTTCAAGAAAGTGTCAAATATTCTAATAAGGTATTTTTGTTTAGTAGAGGCAGTGCTAGAAATAACATGATATTGTAAAATTGATTGTAAAGGGGTTCCTTCTATCTGGCAGAATATTGATGCTCCAAAATTGATTTAGCGTAACACACTACGCACAATCGAATATTTTTAAGGCATAAATATTATTTAACATAATTATTGTTTGGATTATCCTAAACGTTGAAAACGTCTTCTCCTAAAAGTTGCTTTCTTCAAATCACGTTTATACGCTACAACTACACTCTATAACGAAGCAAATGTATTAACAGTCAGACAGCTTTTTAAACTATTAACAGTTATAAAAAATATTCCTATATAGACGTTTCTACAGCTAAGAGTGCAGTGAAACAAATCCGGTAAAAACATCTTTTGCCCAGAATTTCTTGGATTTCAGAGCAACCAGATTATATAATAAAGTTAACTAAATTCTTGCAATTGTTAATTTGTCTAAGATAGTATGTAAAAAGAAGCTTACATATTGGGTCTTAGAACTCGATTATAAAGAAACTGAAAAACTGCTTACAATCTTATCCTACTCTAACGTTTTCATAAAATACATACCATACCACCATCCCTTCACGAACACATTCATATACACATCCACCTTTATACGCACACACATGCAACTACACCATCTTACTCTCACACACACATACACACAACACCAAACCACGACACCTTCCACTTCACACTCAAACTTCACACGCTAACAACACACGCATTTTTATTTTTCCTTCGTATTTTTTAGTACCTTTTTAGGGTTCCGTAGTCAACTAGGAACCCTTATAGTTTCGTCATGTCTGTCTGTCCGTCCGTCTGTCTGTCCGTCCTCGCTTAATCTCTGTGACCGTTAGCACTAGAAAGCTGAAATTTGGTACCAATATGTAGTACATATATCACGCCGACAAAGTGGTAAAATAAAATTTTGGAAAATATTTTTTTTGAGGGTAGCTACCCTCAAAAAAAAAAAAACCACGATGATAGTGCATTTCATGAACTTTAAAGGAAAAGTATAGCGGTTAAGATAACTTTATTAGTTTAGCGGTAATAGTCGTTGAACTTGGCTGTTGGATAATTTTGTACCAAATACAAAATCCTTAGCATTAAACTCAAACTCAAAACATTTATTTCAATTAAACCAATTACAGGCACTTTTGAATTGTCAAGGGGTCGGTCAGTCAGAAAGATGAAGCTAGTTGCCCATTCCAAAGCGTAGGTACCTATGGAGAAGAACGGGCAAGAAACTCCATGGACACTCTTTTAAATCAAAATAATATGGTTACAAAGTCTTGTTTACATCATTCCTGTCAAAAATTATACATCAATCTTTTAAAGTGACTAAGATGAAGTAGTACGTACTTGTACTTGTAAAAGTACTTGTTTATAACGGGTAAAGACTTGCATTGAAAAACAAAATATGAAAATTTTTATTTTTTTATTTTATTTTTTTTATATTCAGACTATAGAACAACAGAATCGTACTACATTGTGATAACGGGCTACTACGGAACCCTACACTGTGCGTGGCCCGACACGCACTTGGCCGGTTTTTTTTGTTATTTTTGTTTTCTTTTTTTGTCCATGTCTTACGTGCAATTATTTGTGAAAATTCCAATCTCGGCGAGGGGGGCCAGGAGTCCATAGCACAGAGTATCCTAGTTTGGATTCCTGACTCCCACAAGTTCTAGTGCCTACAATATTTTTGTAACACCTCTATTTTACTGTAATTGTAATTTGTGGGATAAATAAAAAAAAAACATTTATATGTCCGAATTTACAATGGCATACTTTTAAGATGGTAGGATTTTATTTTGGGTAATTTCACTTGGCATACTATGAAGATAACAGTATTATTTTTTAACGAATATTGTTACTACAGTGTATTTTTCCATGGTATTTGAATGAACTATAAAAATAATGATTTCTATAAGCGATCTCGGGACTTGGGGCACCCCGACTTGGGTTAGGTTAGGTTCCTTTAAACCCTGTGTAGACAGAAATGGGGCGAAGCGGGGCTCCGTCGACTACCTCTTATTTATTATTGCTTGTAAACCAACTTAGACCCTAATTATGGTTAAAATAATGGTTAGGTTAAAACTATGACCCCTTCACACGAACTCACGTATACCAAAAGACGATTCTGGCTGTGAACTTTCTGCGATATGATGGTTCTACTTTTTAATTATTATGGATATGTAATTTATACCTATTAAAGATAGATGATTCTGACTTACAAAATTATGAGTTTTGAATGTATGTTAAATGAGTGTATGCCAAACGATTTTCTGCGAAATTAAGTTTATGCTTTATTACGCTGTTATGCAAAATAATATTATGACATAAAATGTTCTGCAATAAAGGGGGGGACCCATTGTAAAGTCGTAAATATATTTTATCCAAGTCAAAGCTTTTTAATTATATTGTGAAGCTCCTACCCGGCGCCTCCACAAGACTTGTGAAACTCCAGATGGATGGATGGATCCTCATTCTTACCATTTACTGTAGAAGGTGGATTTTTTTGTATGAGACAAATTGTTTGTGGACACTTTTCTCCACCTTGTTTCTCAACCAATATAACCTTTAGGGCATTGACTTATATATTACTTTGCCTTTAGGGCATTGACTTAGTTATCTTTAAAATGGTACCTATATTGCTAACGTTTTATTGGTGTGTATTTTTGTCTCTGCTGCAGAAGCATTGATGTTCCGTCTGGTCACCATTGAACCCCGCGCTGCTGTTTTTGCGTTATAGTTTTTTAAGCATATTGTATATGCATAACAGTCTGTGTAGGTAGGCTGAAGCAGACTACATCTTCACTTCAGTGACGCCAAGCGTTGCGATGGCCGGCCACCCGGTTGCTAATACGTGGTTCCAAAGTTACAATCCAACATGGTCTGTATGCTGAAAAAGATTTTGAGTGTAGCTAGACATTCTTATGTCATTTCTTGAAGGAAATAAGGTGTTGATGCATCTACGCGTCATCTACGAAGCGCTCCTCGCTATGCGTCGTCTGTGCTGCGTATAATATAAGTAACATCTACGCGGTGATTCGGCCTACACTGGCTAAACACCCAGTGTGAAGTCACCCGTGTTGGGTCTTAATTACGGCTGCTTGACGGCTTCGTTTTAGGTAGGTACTTTTATGATCATACCTATATTTGGGGTTGTGACAATCGCAAGCCTAAAGAATTGTTAATTTAGAGTTCTTGACGGTTTAAGGAGGTTTAATAATAAGCTATACCTCTCTACATTTAATTACGTTACAACGTTTGTTCTCGCGTTTATAAGACACAAATTAAATATTTCAAAAATCTAATTAGGCTCGCCCGGTATAATGCTGGTGCACCTGGTAGACCTCTGCATAACTCTTAGGGGAAAACGGGATGTTATGTTAGGTATGAAACCTAATTACTTCTTAATATAAATAGGTAGGTAACGTATATGAATAAACTCACACGTTGATCAATAATTTCATGACTCAGTCGACCCTTTTCTGATAAACAGAATGCGGGCTGTCTTCTGCATATCAGCGAAAGCATGATAAGATATGGAGAACTTGAGTTATGTAGCTTAAAAAGACGGGTCCTAAGACTAATTAATTTTGTACATTACGAATTAAGGAAAAATAATTGCTGCGACGTTTTTGTCATAGTTTGGTAGGTTTACATAGAATGAAGTATAATGACTTTGACAAAGATATATGTTTACTTATAACTCATATCATAGTGTACCTACTATGAATGGGTCAGGAACGCGCGTGGCAGCGGCGAGCGCGACCGACTGGCCGCGTCCCTCACTCGATATTGTTCATTTGTTTTGATTAGCGGAAGCCGCTGACTGTCGGCGAGCTCGAGTGATGGATGACTCGCGACAATGCTCCTCAGGGGACGCGTGTGGGCGGTGCCTTGACAGCCAAAATCTGCACTTTCCTTCGACTTTCTCTTGGAGGTGCGAAAGGTGTTCACTTCATTCGGGGGCTCGCAATGCTTATTCGGTAGCTGGCGCCTCATAAGTGTACGCGTTCTAATCGCGCGCAACGACGGTCGGTCCCTCTCGTCGCACGGTGCATCGCGCGTGCCTCAGATATTCAAAGCACCTGCATGCCACTTCCGAATTGGCGTTTATAAGCAGTGTGCCAATTGTGAAGAAGTAACTTATCGTGTTGTTGCTGGACAGCAATGTGAGGCAGTCATGGCCTTAACAAGTGTAGTGTTAGTAGCGCTGCTGTGCGTGGTCCGCGGCGGTGCGCCTGCGCGGTTTCCCGTGAGTAAGCTCGCAGCGAGGGCGGGCGGCGCGTTCATATCTTATTTATTGATTTATTGCACTAGGTACCTTATATGTGTTTCGTTTTCCTTTATTATGTATCATATGGATGCTGGTTGCCTATTTCTGGTTGTGTATGCACAAATGTTCAATATATTTAGTGTGACACAAAATTGTATTAAATGGGCCATCACAGTCTGGAAATTAAAATTCAACCCCGATTTTTTTATTGCACTCATCAAAATTCGTATTTTATATTTAAAAAATAATACGAAGCATGCGCCCCGATTTATGGTATTCATGATATTCAGCTGCATCCGGTTAGACTGGAAGCCGACCCCAACATAGTTGGGAAAAGGCTAGGCTGATGTTGATGATGCGCCAAGATTTGAAAAGAGTTTAATCCTGAAAGGAGCAATAGCTAAGTAGCTTCAAAATTATTAAGTTACATTTACATAGGTACATTGATTTTAACGCACCAACGTATCTACCAATAGAGAAAATAGTAAAAGGAATAAAAATGTAATTACTTATTTGTGATATGACATACATAGTGTATTTTATTTAGGTATAATTATACCTAAATAAAATACACTATGTATGTCATTGTTTTATATTAGTGGAATTCCACTAATATAAAATAACCAAAAAAGGCTAAAACAGCGCTCCTTTAAACTACCTAGTAGACTGTAACATCGAACGATAGATTAAGGGCAGACAATGCTTACGGTCCACCAATCAGTCTTATTTTATATTTCTTAATGATTTTATAGCTTGGCTCTTAACTACAATTCCGAAAAGTGTGTGGGCAAAAGATAACAAACAACATTTCAGAGTAGGTGTATCTTTATGTTTTAAATTTTATGACTTCTCTACATTTTGTGGTTCAGCGATCAAGATCAGTGTTTTTCAAGGGAAATTCGCTGCGACTATTAACCCAATAGTCGCAGCGAATATTCTTTGAAAAACATTCGTAGTTTTATTTAAACCGAACTTTCCTGGAGTTTTTCAAGCCATTTTCCTTGAAAAACATTCGTAGTTTCGAGATTTGTACAGAAAATAAAGTATTAATTAAAAGGATAATTAAATCTCCACTCATGAAAAAATCTGTCATGTTTTATTTCCAAAATAATGTGTAACTTTTCAATAAAATAATTGGAAACGTCAGAAAATTGGAGAAATTGATCTCAGTGGTCACTTTCAACGATAATTACGGGCAATATACGATAATAAGTTTTGGAAATATGCAAAAGTTGTGTGCGGCGTGTAATAACTGTCCCACTGTGTAGCTACAGCATGCTTGACACGCTTTTGTTAGCTCTGTCTATTACCACTTCTTGTATGTTGTCTGTGTATGTTTACTTATGGTCAAATCATCTTTTATTAGAATTACTAGAATAATAATCATATAAGTCCAAATACAATATGTAAAAAAACCTGTCCGATCAGAGGGTATTATGTATCGTGATATGATTCGTTTTTTTTTATAGAACATAAAAAAAAACTATCCGTCAAAAAATAAAATGGGACTTTAAATTTAAATAACTTTTTTATGTTTATTAATAAATTTTTTCGGTAATTATGTTATTGCGGTACCTGTGTGTCCCTTTCGAACCAGACAGGCTTCTTATTACATATTGTATATTCCCTAGGTACAGGACCTATAATATGATTTCTGGAAAAATAAAACCTCAGTTTATCAGACTAGATTAAGCGAAATAACGGTTAGAAATTACACCTAGATAGCTACGGCTTCGTAGAAAATGTATTTAGGGAAAGACATATTTATTTGGCCCTTGCTACGCAGACAGCCAACCTACACCCTTACGCGTGTTATCCTACATGATATGATAATGAGGAATATAGGGAAGCCAAGGAAGATAAAAAAGGTCCATTTTAATAAGGAATGATCGAACCTATTATAACAACATCAGGCTGCAAATAAGCGTTTCTCAAACAGCTCTAAATGGCTGGCCATTAGAAGGGTTACCCACGGTAGGATAAACTAACAATATGGTTTAGTAGTCTACGTAGGTAAATCTGAACAACCCTCACCATGAAGAATATTATATACACGAGGGAAAATTCGCAATATTAATATTGGTCGGGGCTCGGCATACAGTTTTGATTTATAGGGAACGTGCGAAGGCGGCAAGGTCTGAATGGATCTCAAATTGATTAATGGAGTACAATTCTTCATGATATGACAGCAGGAACCTCATATTCCTTTACATGATACGTGATTTTGTATTAAAATATTAAGCCTATTCATCACGATTCAGGTTACGTATCTTTATCTGAAAATATAGAAGCAGGTAGAGGTAGGTGCCATTCTCGTATCTTTATTTGTTTTGTCATTTAATAGCTTGTCCATGTAGACGAATAGATCTCTAAAACAGCTTTTAGTTTGTAAAATAACAAGAGAGGGCTGAGCACACGATTTCACTATCTTTTGTTAGTAGTTTCTGTGTCTCTATATGTGGAACTTTGCCTGCGCTGATAGTTCTTACGCTACTTTTCAGCCCTCCATTATGTAACGAGACGTCAATAACGGGTTACCTACAATGCACATTTTCCGGATCTATTAAAACTTTCACCAAATTATGGTACATTAACGACGGCTTACGATACGATTTTATTTTGACAATTATATTACGTAATAAAAATGCAGGTGTTTCGCGTACTGGATCACGTACAAAGTTACACAACGCTAACGTCAAGTAAAGTTTTTCAATCGCACTCGATGAATCACAGCGTGTCTTTATTGTGGCCCGGCGTCGCGACGTGCTCGCAGCCTCCGTGTAATTGAGATCGATACCAGTAACTTTCATCATCGGTACATACCGACGTAACACTCACAATTGAATGCCAAAATTAAAGTAATTACCGGCTCCATTATACCCTGCGTCTTATTCAAAGCCGCTAATAGTTCACCGGAAGGCGCATTGTCTCGCGTAGAAGAAAAAGAAAAACAAATAGTTTTACTTTCCCCTTTACTTCGCTTGCATCCGCTAATATCGAGCCTACACTTAGCTGACTCATGTGGACTTGATTTCGGTTTCGCTGTTCTCCATCAGTTTGACTGACATGCTAAAATTTACTACACAAACATAGATATAACAATAAACTACAGTAACAACTTGCAGTTTCATTGAGGCAGTCGCTTGATTGGCCGGTATCATCAATCATTATAATTGTGAAAACAATGAAACCAGACCAGCAGATACTTAACAAAAGCTTTTCGCCGATAACTTATCTTGTCTTGACTTTTACACTAATGTGTTCCTGGTAATGTCAGGGACCAGGATGTTGCTTGATAAGTGTCAGACACGTTGTTGCTTTGTTTCGATGATCAAATAAAATGTCTAATGACATTATAATGGATACAGTAATTTTTAACCGCGGGCGATCAGTGTCAACAAGAGAATTAGAAGCGATCGTTGACCCAGTTGGTGTTAACTGACGGATTAACATGCATACGTTGTTGTATTGAAAACGAGAACCGTGAAACCGATTAACCATAACCTAACTTGAGTTAGTGAACTTGAAGTAGATGAATATTTTACTTGTGTGCGAGACAGACGTCTAAACAAGGCCTGTTTTATAATTGCGATTACTTAACGAGGCTAATAAAAGTGTGGTCTAGTAATTAATGAGAGCAATAAAAGTAGTGTGAGAGCGTGGAGCAGGCGACATGGTCGTGACAATGGAGCGCGCGCCCACCAGACGATGGCATGCTCCTTGCCTCCTCGACCTACTTCGTTACCGCATTTATCACCGCCTTGTTCGGATAATTTCGATGTTCCTGATACCCAAATTGATTGTATTGTTGTAATATACTCTCTAAATAATCCGGAAGCTGAGTAATCCTCAATGAATGATAGGTCTAGTCATTCCGGTGGGCGGCACCTAGTTATATGTAGTTTGGCTTATTGTTAGACATTGCGTTTTGTCACAATGGCTGACATTAATTTCGTTTATTATAGGGTTTCACTTTTTAATCATATGTATTTATATAAAAAAGCACTGTCACACTTAGTTGAAGATATTTTTTCGAAATAATTGCTACTAAAATGGCGTAAAGCCTTATTCATCTTTCGTAGCATTCAGTAGGTAGACATTGACAGAGACACGGCTGCCTATTTTCGACAGATGGATGTATGAATGAACTTTTCTCGTCTATTGATTAACCTGACCGAAAGACATCAGACAGTGAGTTCATCGTTCTCTCCGAGCTACGAAGGGTTCTCCACGCGTAGAACATTCGCATCCAAAAATCGATCGGTCTACGGGACAGACATTGGCTATCGCACCCTCTCAGCAGCGAGCATAGCTGCATAATTTCAGAACACGTTCACATAAAGCTTAACCTGTAATTTTAGATACCTACATCAAGTTATAGATAACTATTACATAAGCTATGTTATGCCACATAACTATTAATGATGGCTTAACAGTTAGCAGTACCCTGTGCTTATGACCGATCTATTGCATAAGCATGGTAACAGGTTGTTGTCGACCATCGTAGGTACAGTAATGGTTAATTATCATGGTTGAATCACTTTAGCTGTTTATGTATTGATTTCACGTTTTATTTGTTTATTCATTATTCACAAGCCGGTTAAAGTGAACCTCGTCAGAACATGGCCGGGTGGCGACAGGGTACGGCCCGTTTACTCATGCGAGTGAACGATCCATCCTGAGCGCCTGGGGCAGTTAGGTTGCTCATTTTGCTTGAATATATTTATAATGTAACACTACTCAACACTGAAAAAATATCTGAATTGGTTCATATCTTTTCATGTTGAGGTTGACTATATAATATGACTAAATAATAAATATGTATCTGTAGGCATTTTATTTTGATATCACGTCTAGAAGCGGAGTAAAGCAAGTTTCCCAAGCTTAGTGAGGCAAAAATTAAAGTATTCGTAGGTCCGGACATAAAAAAGCTGATTGAAGATTCATCTTTTACCCTTAACCATATCGAAAAACAAGCATTGAACACTTTTATTGACAATTTTTTTTCTTGGTAACAACAAATCCGCCGACTTTCGAGAAAGAATAAAACTGGTGTTGGACTGCTCGCATAAAATATTTCCTTCTTTCACATTTGGACTTGTTTCCCGAAAATATGGGTTCAGTTAGCGATGAACATGGGGAACGCTTTCATCTGCAATCGTATAGATAATGTTATCCTTTTATGATTCTGCCAAAGTGGCCTCTTAGGCCCTCTGATGTCAGCTTTCAGGCATTTCAGTCTTCGTAAGCTTACTTACGTTAGGTACGATAAAAGCTTGTTTGTGCTTGCAAAAGGTATTTTGACAGCGAAATAACGAAGATCGAAATATATTTATTAATCATTAGAATTCTAGTACATCAGTGGTAAGTAGATTGTTGGCAACTATGGAATTTATCTGACAATTTATTTATCTATTTCGATATTCGGTAAATTACATTACCGAGTGTACCTACCTAGTGGTACTTTACACGATATGTCAACTCCAATATTGTACTCGTAAATCTAGAATTAATCAAAAACAAAAGCGAACGAATATTCTTTTTAACGTGTTGGTAGATTTTTTAATTTAATAACTAGCTTCTGCCCGCGACTTTGTAAGCGTGAAAGTTCGTACTTGCCTCTAAAAATTTCGAAAATGTAAGTTTATGATCTTATCATTTATTTATATAAATAAGTATTCGGGCCAATTTTTAAGTTTATAGATCAAAGGGTTTTGTATTTTTCAAATAAACTGTGTCCCCGCTTTTCACCCCCACAGGGGTGGAATTTTGAAAAATCGTTTGGGATGTGTTCATAACTTGACTCAAAAAGCAATTTTCCACAAAAACAACCATTTTTGAGTTAATGGAAGCAAGCAGTAAATCCAACCCTTAAACTTTATTATCCTTTTCCACCTTGGTAGGAGTGGATTTTTGAAAAACCCTAAAACACACTTTTTTATTTTTAACCGCCTTCAAAAAAAGATGAGGTTCTCAGTTTTTTTGGAATCTTTTTTTTTATTAATGTTGCCGATTACTCGAAGACGGCTAGACCGATTTGAAAAATTTTTTTTTTTTTGGGATCCTGGAGAAATCGAAGGAACTCTTCAAATATTATAGGCACACCCATAGCGATTTTGGGTATTTTTTATAGTAACTCGTGCATTAGCTCTCGAAAAGCACTATTTGGTGAAGTGGAACTGATAATGAAGACCACAGATGGCCACAGGAACTACTCAATAATAAGTATTTCACCGTTCACGGGTTGCGATTCGATTACTTTAACATGGTTGCTAAGCAATTTATGCTCGTCACAATGCGAATGGTGAAATGGAGCTGATGGTGGAGAACTCCTCAACAATTAATGTATCTGCATCGGAAAAAGCAATATTTTGGTAAAGGCGATGCCAAGTTGACATTAGGCTATTGTAACTTAGATAAATTATAAACAGACCCACTAAAAAGTAAGAAATAAAAACTTAAAAAAAACCTGCTTCCAAAAAAAAACACTACAAAGTGAAATATAACTTTAATTTCGGAAGTCGGTGGCAAAAAACTAAAATACAGATCCAAAGACACCGACTTCCGAAATGAAAGTTATTTTTCCCTTTGTAGTGTTTTTTTTATGTCTATAAAGTTTATAAACCAAATAAATAAGATTTTTCATATAAACTGTATTCCCTCTTTTTATCCCCATAGGGATGGAATTTTGAAAAATCGTCTGGGGTGTTTCTACGACTTGACGTAAGGATTATTTATACCAATTTTCCAGGTAATCAAGCCACGTAATAAAATACTCCCCTGTGAAATTGACTACCCGTTAGGGGTAGATTATCGAAAAACCCTGATAGGTTATTCTTTATTTTTGGTCATAAGTATAAATACTGAGTTTCGAGTTAATCGCACTGCGCGTTAAAATTCTTCCTTACAAATTTTGAAACCCCCCAATCCCCCTATACGGAGTAGTTTAGAAAAACAAAAAATTACAAACTTCATAATTTACTTAGATAAGTATTCGTGCCGAGTTTCAAGGTTATTAACTTAAGGAATAAGATTTTTCATACAAACAAAATCCCCCCTTTTCACCTCCTTAAACGCTGAATTTCCAAAAACCCCTTAGTGGGTACCTACTCTTCACAAAGAACACGCCCTCCATAATTCATATCTCTAGGACCAGCGGTTGAGGCTGTGCGTAATTGATATCTCGGTCAGGTCATTGAATTTTTATATAAAATAGATTATATAAGAATTAAAAACAAAATTTCGTCCCCCCTTTCACCCCCTTAAGGGTTGAAGTTCTAACAACACTGTTGCGTTACCTTCCAACCATAAGCCTAGGTAATAAATTTAGTGATTTTTTCTTCTAAAATTAAGGACCGTCCATACACAACTTCATCCCCCTTTTCAACCCTACGGGGGTAGAATTATCAAAAACGTTGAGATACGTATAAATTAATTTTCAATCCTCAGCCTAAACACAAAATTTGAAGATCCTAACTTCAAAACTGACGAACTTTCATATAAACTTCCATCCCCTATTTCACCCCTTTAGGGGTAGAATTCCCAAAAATCCTTTCTTAGTGGATACTTACTCTCCACAAAGAACACAGCCTCCAAGTTTCATGTCTCTAGGACCAGCGGCTTGGGCTGTGTGTTGATATATCAACAATCAGTCAGTCAGTCAGTTTACCATTTTATATATATAGATAAACTCAAAAGGATATTACGATGAAATCCACTTAGGTTCTGAGAAAAAAAGTAATTTAAAAAATAAAAAAACCCGACTGCGAAACTGAAAAGCTACAAACAAGCCCATTTTAAATTAAATAAAAGTTGGAAGCAGGCGGGACCCATTTGAATTTGAAAATATAATAAAAATGGTATGGGTCCCGCCTGCTTCCAACTTTTATTTAATTTAAAATGGGCTTGTTTGTAGCTTTTCAGTTTCGCAGTCGGGTTTTTTTATTTTTTAAATTACTTTTTTTATTTCCAGATTTTTAGTTTACAAATGTGAAAGATTTCGCAAACGATTTATTTCTTGGTACGTGTTTTATACGATTTTTCACTTCGAATTACTTTTAACCATATAAGTTATTTATATTTTTGTAATCACCTTTTAAAACCCTTTATTTTGATACCCCACTCGATAGGATACGAGAAAAAAAAAATTTTTTTGAAGACATATTGCGCCAAAAATCGGCCATTTTCATTTTTTTTCAATTTTGATATACCCAGTGTCACTCTCACAATTAAGACGAATCTAACGGCACCTCTCAAGCTGAAATCGATCAAGCCGTTTAGGCTACAGAGCGTGCCAAAGAAATATACATACATACATACATACATACATACATACATACACTCGAAAAACATAACCCTCCTTCTGACGCAGTCGGGTAAAAAACCTTTTACTGCTCTAATAATCTAACATGTTAGGTATACACACCACCTAAATGGAAAACCGGAATATTATAAAGTTTAAACGAAATTTTGATTTCAACATGAACAACAAGTCTGACTGGTTTTCCAGGAACAAATCGGAGAAATGTACCTTCTATAAAAAATGCAGGCGACGCGAGAAAGAATGTCGAGGGTCGCTGACTGTAGTATTTATTTAGCGCATATACAACACAGTACACTTGCTACGTAGCACGGACCGCAGCAGGCGACCTTTTTACAAGGAAAGAACCGTGTCACACTTAAAGTTTACAGAAAAGTAGTACCAAGGGTACATCATACATACATACATCCAACTACCTGAAAAATTACAGTAAAGTTACAATATTTACTTAATTAATTTACGCAAATTCGTAGCCTATATGCCTTGTAATATTTATTCTGTGCTATTGAGCAGTAAGGTGCTACAAAAAAAAAATTAACGTTATTTTCTGTAAATTAGAAACACAGATTAGAAACTATAAAGAAAATCATAAACAGACGGCATTTGTGTCAGCATGATCTATTTTTACCCGACTGCGGCGAAGCCCAAAAGGAGGGTTATGTGTTTTTTCGTAGCTTGTACGCCGTAGCAACAAGAAATTCGCCAGAACGCCAGTCAGTCAAAGATGGCCCTGGTTGTTAAAATAACGACGTTATAGCATCATAAAAAAAAAACTCGACTGCGGTAAAAAACTTAAGTTAAAAGAAACTGAAAAGCTAAAAACAAGCCCATTTTAAATTAAATAAAAGTTGGAAGCAGGCGGGACCCATACCATTTTTATTATATTTTCAAATTCAAATGGGTCCCACCTGCTTCCAAATTTTATTTTATTTAAAATGGGCTTGTTTTTAGCTTTTCAGTTTCTTTTAACTTTAGTTTTTTACCGCAGTCGAGTTTTTTTATTTTTTTAAATAACTTTTTTTATTTCCAGCTTTTTAGTTTACAAATGTGAAAGATTTCGCAGACGATTTAGTTCTTGGTAGGTGTTTTTTGCAATTTGTCACTTCGAATTGCTTTTAAGTACTTATATATGTTGTATAAATATTTTTGTAATCACCTTTTAAAACCCTTTATTTTGATACCCCACTCGAAAGGTTTTGAAAAAAAAAAAAATTTAATATGGCGTCCAGTAGTCGCCATATTGAATTTTCACTAACGTCATGTCTTTAGTGACACTCGCCAGACTAAGAGGAATCGATTAAAGTGTGAATCATAAAAATCGGCCCAGGCGTTTGGTCTGTATAGTGCTTCAAAGGAACATACATACATACATAGGCTGATGAACACATTACCACTCCTTTGCGTCGCGCAGTCGGGTAATAAAAGAAGAATGGTTTATTATTTTAACAAGTATATACCTAAACAACTAGTGATTGGGTCCACCTTTTATACAATTAAACCTGTGTTAGAAAACTCCGCACTTATAAACTACCTGAAATAAGTATCTACTATTCACTTGATTTTTATATATTTTCTGTTTCAGGATTTATTCCCGCTGCACGGCTGGTGGACGAATGCGGAGCGCGTACAAGACAGCCCCGACGTCCAAGTCGTTTACTTGCCAGCATTATTGCCAAGAGAGGCTCAACTCGCCTCCGACAAGCCCACAGATGACGTCCCGCTGCCCTACAGCTTCGACGCGTTTGGAAGGTAACTACTACGTGATGTTCTATTGTTACACTGTTTCTTCTCCAATCAGGGGTACAGCCGATTATTGAGATTGTATTTGGAATTCTCACAAAAGTTATTAAGAGTCCTATTAACCGTTTTTCCCAGAAAATTTGACGGAAAAGCAAATACAACAATTAAGTACTTACTGACAAAAATACTATTTTTCTTTGCTGAAGAAAATATTCAGACTAAGTCTATAGTATAAGTAAGTACATTGATTTTATTTTACAAAGCTACATTTATAGTACGCGACTACGCGAAACGTGCTCGTGCAATGTAGACGCCTATTGAAGAAAAACTGGTTTTATTGCATGAGCTAACTGACTGACCTTGAGATAGCCTTATTGTTCTAAAAGTGTGTTAGACTTGTTCGAGCGATCAATCAATCTTGTCGTATCGGAGAAAGCGTATGTAAATGCATTGATACATTAGATGACTAATAAGTGATGAGATCTAATCAGGGTTTTCTAAAAACAATATCTATGTATGTATCTAAGCTTAATTTATTTTTAGAAATTTTGAGCTACAGTTGGTACCAAATCGTCGTCTGCTTTCGCCTGAGTTTCGGGTATGGTCCGACCAGGGTCAGGAGGCCACGCTGTCGGCCGTGGATCCTTCGTGCCATTTCCAGCACTCCGGTCCTAACGCAGTTGCGGCGTTCTCCGCCTGCAGAGATCACGCTCTCGTAAGTACAAATATTTGTATTGAACAGTTGAACTCTCCTTGTTATAAACACAAAAAAATGTGCATTTTTATTAACTCTGCTCTGTGCTTTTAATTTTGGTGTCTTTAACCGTAAACCCAAAAGATTAATACAGCATTAGAAGGTACAGAGCCAGTACACTTGTGAATATACTATTACCGAGTAGGATTTTTTTTTTTTGGATGGGAAATCATCAAATGACTCCTCCCGCTCTGGGTGGAGCGGAAGGGAGTGTCAGACTCTTACTGACTAAAACCCATCCGTGTTCCTTCCTTAGCCCTTTATGTTCCGGGCCATTGGTAACCCTTTCGGACAATCCCGCTGAACCGAGTAGAATCAGATAGCGAATTAAATACATCTTTCGTTTCTTGTTTTCAGCACGGTTTGATTGTTGTGGACAATTCCACCTACGAAGTGCGACCCTTGCCTCTGGGCAGTGGGCGGGCGGAGAACGGCAGCGGTCGAACAGCGCACGTGATACGTCGCGCACCGCCGCCCACGCCGCCCGGCGACGACGCGCGTGTTCTGCGGCCGCGCGTGCGCAGGCCGCGCGCCTATCCGCCACGCCACAAGCCTGGACCGCCCAACTATACCATCGAGATAGCCTTGTTCCTTGACGAAGCTGCCTACAAAATTTTCTATCCTTACCTCAACTATAGCGAGTCGGAATTACGTGATATGCTCTTGGCGTACATAAATGGTGTAAGTCCCGTTGTTCATTTGGTTCGTGTTGAATATTTTTCTGTTCATTAATTGAATTTTATGTGTTCGTTAGAACCACCTAAAAATATAGCTACTGTCAAATGTTTTCTCCGTATTCCAGGTGCAAGCTCTGTACCAGCATTCTTCTCTGGGCACTCACATCCAGCTGTCTCTTGTGCGTTTGACGTTTCTGCGGTCGCAGCCATCCTCTCTACCCGCGCACGCGGAGCGAGGACGTCTACTTGACACCTTCTGTGCGTACCAGCGATCGCTGAATGTAGAAGATGACGACGATCCTCAGCATTGGGACATGGCGTTGCTGCTCTCGGGGTAACTATAGACAAAAACTTATTGTAGCCGAGTGAGTAGGAAATTTTGATTTCCTTAAATCATTAATGAGTGTTTTAATTTCAAACATTATAAAGACAATAATGCAGACGTGCTTGACATAATTATTAAAAAAGTTCAGCCCACTAATCGTGCTGCAGTAAAAAACTGATGAGTCTACTATTGTATTTAAATGTTAATCAAACATGTGCATCACTGACGGAAACGTGCAAATATGAACTCGTGACTTAAAATTTCTCGTGGTTCAGTTTGTTTTGTGGTTTCGGACACGATTCATTGATATTTTGCAAAAGCTTTGTGATTCACTCTTTGCAAAACAATCATATTTTAAATATTGTACAATACCACTTCGGAAAGCTAATTACCATTGTTGGTGTAAGACTTTAAGTCAACAGACTCTTGTCAGATTCCGTTGGGGTTGTTGGCATTATTTGGGATCGCCTGACTCTTTTTTCTTTATCGCACAAGTCATCAGTATGAGAGCTGACGAAAGGAAAGAAAATTAGTCTGGGTCGCTATGGATACAGCGACCAAAACTTATCACCATATCCGGAGGGATACGGTGAAGAGGATACTATGGTTATATAAATATAGCGATCATCTCAGGACCTTCTACCTTAGACACCTTCCTGTATTTAAGATTGATCATTTTATTATGTCTGTAATACGATGTTGGGATGAAGATTTACACATACATACAATGCACGCACATGATGGAAGGCAGAAACTACTGAAAGCCACCTGCTACGATACTTTTGCCTCGATTACGATCACACATCTGATCATACACGCACACCGTTTGCGAGTAGGTACCTACTGTGCACCTGGCCTTTCTGAAGAACATTACCAATAAGGGCGTTTCCACTCAAATCTGCCTTGTAAAATACCTACCTTTCGTTAATCGCCTTTAATTCATCCTCTCAACATGACCAAAGTAAACCGTCGAAGTACTCTTTAAAAATTTTTTCAAGTTACATCTTCTTAATTTTTTCGTTTTTTAGATTTATGATTATATACTCAGAATCGCACCAACACATGACGTCTAAAGACAAAGCGGTTACTTTTCTTATTCCAGGTTGGACTTCTACTCTGAGGAAGGCGGTCGTCGGAATGGGGTGACCATGGGGCTGGCACCGGTGGGCGGCGTGTGCTTGCCGGCGCACGCGTGCGTGGTATCGGAGTTCGGCACGTCTGACCTCCTTGGCCGCCCCTACCCTTCTGCTGGCTTCACCTCCGTTTATATCCTCGCGCACGAGATTGGACACAAGTCTGTCATAGCTCGCTTACTTTCCTACTACACCATATTGGTCTATATTCCCGTTAACTACGGCGCTGTCATACGTTCAGCATCATCACTGTATGATGACCATTATTCCTTCCACTTTAAGCTTGGTAAAAGTGTTTGGCAGATTTCGCTCTTGAACCAGCAAGTTTCATGAGGTCATTTAACTTGGAATCGATTCCGTTCCAGTAGTTTGTGGAATGGTTATAATGCGGGCGTTGTAAAACGGTTAATTTCTTTGTATATTTTGTAGTAAATGAAGAATGAAATTATAATGTTACTGTAGAATTTACCCATAGAAGCCAAAAGGAGCCAAATTAGGCAAATTGGGTACAATTCTGTGAGGTTATTGTTCACCTTTATTGTTCTTCTAGACTTTCTTCAATGTAAATGTTTTTTAATCAATAATTCTGAATAACTTTATTCTTCCAGCCTGGGCATGCACCACGACGGCACAGGCAACAACTGCGCTCGCGACGGCTACATCATGTCTCCCTCACGAGGCACCAACGGCGAGGCCTCCTGGTCCACATGCAGTGCTCGAGTTGTGGCCGATTTGCAGTATAGTTCCTTGTTTGTTATTACCGTAATACTTAGGCTGCCATGGATAACTGTACATTTAGCCACTTTCATGTGAAACTGCTCTTATGATTTTTGCAGTTTCATGTTCTCAGAGAAGGTACTCCACTATACTCCATGCTCAGTAGCGGCCCTAGGGCGGTGCGAGCGGTGCGACGACACCGGGCGCCTTCATGGGAGAGGCGCTGAAATCAACCGAAATGCGACCACCAGTCATTGATGATAGTAACTTACTATAACGATCGAACTTACGATCGTCCACAAGCAAGCAAAAGCAAGCAACTGCTTATGCATATATCATAGGAAAATGGTACCTACATAGAGGGGCGCCACGTTAAGATTTTGCACCACCTAAAAAAAGTCCTAGGGCCGCCATCCATGCATCTCTTTCCGATCCGTTTATGAAGCTGGAACCATCTGGAAGAAAATAATGATTACCTGTACTGTTTCGTTAGACAACATTTTGAAATATCCTCGTAATTTCACGTAAACCCAATAATTGAACGTGATGATTGCTGTAGTAATAACGGAAAGGTTGCGCAGACTGCTACCACGTTTAGGGTGTTTGCATGTTTGTTTCGTAATAATGTTAACTGTTTAAGGTTACTGATAATTTGGGTGCTATTCACATCGACACTAGATTTGCAACACAAGCAATCACAGAAAGAGAATTAAAAAAAAAACATTTAATAATTTTGTAAAAAATATTAAAACTTGAATTGTCTTATTAATTTGTGTGTAGATGGGCGACCTGCTTGTTTGATGGTTCTGATGACTTAGACGTGCCTAGCGAACTCCAGCATGAAAGATTTGGAGGAGCACCTGGCGCCATTTGGAGTGCCAAGAAGCAGTGTGAGGTGAGTCACGGAACATTGGTCATCAACAAATTATAGGCAAACCCAGATAACAGCTACACCGGGCCGCAGCGCAACGCATTTTCATACAAAAACTAGCAGTGCCGGCTTTAGTGTGCGTTGATTCATAGACAATGAACGAAAATATATGAGGATTGATGTGCTAAGGCAATGGTGCAGTTTAAAAGATGTGGTGACAAAAATTTAAAAGGGTATGCTCAGATGGTTTGGTTGGTCATATTGAGACGATGAATGAAAGGCAACCAACAATAGGTATTTACGAGGCAGACGTGAGTGAAAACGCTAGGAGGGAAAAAGAAAAAAGGGAGGAGAAGGTCAGGATTCGCAACCGGCGAGCGTGAATGACGTAACGTAAACGAGGCAATTTGCAATTGTCTGTGTGGTGCCGGACTTAAAGAATAGCACCACCCCATACTTCCCGTGGGTGTCGTAAGAGACGACTAAGGGGCGTACCGGAGAATGGGCAGCAGCGTTCTCTATGCATTCCACCACCATACCATACTGCAATCGCCAACCCGCCTGCCAAGCGTGGCGATTATGGCGGACGTCTTTCGGCTGAAATGATGATGATGATGATGAAACGAGGCAAAAGTATCATAGTAGGTGGCGTTCTGTAGTTTTTGTCTAAATGGGAAGAAAGCATGAAGGCGTTATAAATATCAATCAATCAATCAAAACGTTTATTTCGGATAATAACCCATATTTTGTTAGTAGATACAATATTTTAAAACTATGTTAGTACACGTAATATTATTATATCAAAATTAAATTAAAATTAAACGAAAAATTTAATTAGAATTAAATAAAAATTATCTTGTCATTAAAATCAAAGTTAAAATAAATATTAAAATCAAAATCAAAATTACAAATCCAAATTAAAATCAAAATTACAATAAAAATTAAGTACGTACAATAATAATAAAAATAAAAATCAAGTCAATTAAATCAAAAATTCAAATTACAATTAAAATATACAGTTGTAAGAGGGTTTGTGTGTGGAGATGAGACCAAACTCACAATAGGCAAATAAACAAAGACTTTTATTTGTTTCTGAAGGAAAGTTACATAAAACACTAAGACTAAATTAACAAAATAACAAGAAGTGAATAATAATTTATAATTGAACTATATCGGCTAGCTACGTAATCCGTAAGTAATCGTATCTACGTAATCCGTATCCGTAATCCGTAATACGTAATACGTAATCCGTCGTATATCGTAAGAAAGCTGCGCAGACCGCTAGCGATACTGACACAACAATCATACGATACACGACTGGAGTCCCAGATGCGGCAAGAGGCGGAGTAGGCGTGACCGACCTAAGTCGATGCGGAGCGTACAACCGGAGCGTGCCGACCTGAGACTCGCGTTCCTAGTCTCTGCAGGGCCTTTTATAGCTGCTCGCGGCCACGGCGGGGACGCGTAGCGCGGGGAGGAGGATCATACGGCGCGGGAGCAGCGATGCCGCGTTGGTATGTTCGTCGCGTTACAGTCTCCCCCTCTGGTCCCGAAGACGTCCCGGCGAGGAGACCAGTTGCTGTTCTGGTGTCTGCCTGCTTCTTTGGTCAGCCTTGTTCAATAAACGGCTGGCATATTCCACGGGATGCTCGGCTGGGCCCTCCCCCTGCACCAAGACAGCACCGATGGCATCGATGTTGGGACCAAATAGCTGCTGGCTGTGTGGGGATAGTGTTACTTCAGCACTATTAATATTTGATTGCGCATCCCGGAACAATGACCCGACAAACCTCGGCGAGTAGCCAGTTAGCTTGGGTTCTGGTCGCGAGGGCGATTGCGGCGGCGTACAGTACTCAATTAATGGAGGTGGTCCATACGAATCTGCCATGTTACATTCCTCAGGAACATGTGTAGTTTGGGACGGCGTCGTGGGCAACGGGCTAAGCAATGGTTCCAGAGACGTCATTTTGGCTAACTTAGCAAACACTGACTTGCTTTTCTCGGGTTCTGTATGCACCGTGGAAACGGATGCATCAAGTTCTTCCTCATTGTAGAGCTCGTACTTCTTGCCAGGCTCATCCAAGAAGTGGAATAATAACTGCGGCAGGTTGAGCACGATGCCTGCATCTTGGATGAAATCTACTCCTAGGAGCGTTCGGTTATCGTGTGACTCAGGCAACACGATAAAGTTTGTGGGGATATTCCGACCACATAATGTTGCTGTCACTGCAGCTGACTTACTACTAAATAAGTTAAAAAAAATTATAATAGCAAAAGTGGGTAGAAGAAAAAAAAAATCTAAATAATATTAAACTATCATAGAAAGCCCCACGTTGGGCGCCAATTGTAAGAGGGTTTGTGTGTGGAGATGAGACCAAACTCACAATAGGCAAATAAACAAAGACTTTTATTTGTTTCTGAAGGAAAGTTACATAAAACACTAAGACTAAATTAACAAAATAACAAGAAGTGAATAATAATTTATAATTGAACTATATCGGCTAGCTACGTAATCCCTACGGGCGTCGTATATCGTAAGAAAGTTGCGCAGACCGCTAGCGATACTGACACAACAATCATACGATACACGACTGGAGTCCCAGATGCGGCAAGAGGCGGAGTAGGCGTGACCGACCTAAGTCGATGCGGAGCGTACAACCGGAGCGTGCCGACCTGAGACTCGCGTTCCTAGTCTCTGCAGGGCCTTTTATAGCTGCTCGCGGCCACGGCGGGGACGCGTAGCGCGGGGAGGAGGATCATACGGCGCGGGAGCAGCGATGCCGCGTTGGTATGTTCGTCGCGTTACAAAATCAAATTATATTAAAATTAAATAACAAACATAAAAACAACATATTAAAATTTAATAAAATTAACATGTGTCTATAAGTGATGAAGGAAGACTTTTGCAATGCGTTGCGTTGCGGTGCGGCCCGGCCCAATTTGCGCTAGCCTTAAATGTTCATTTGTTAAGAATGAGTAGTCACTAACTCGTCTTTACTTCGTACATGACACTGTGAGAAATGGCTATCGTATAGTTGAAGTTTGAATTGAACAGCACTCAGTCCATAAATGTGACTGCGTTTTATTTGGTAAAGAATATTTAGTTCTGAACTGATTTATGAATATTTTTTTCATGTGCAAGATCCTGCTGCGTGACGCCGATGCTGCACCATCTCCGAGCGGTCCCACGGGCGAGCATTGCGCTCAGCTGGCATGCCGCACGCCGCACCGCGCAGGATACTACTATGCTGGACCCGCGCTGCCCGGCACGCCCTGCGGAATGCATATGGTCAGATTTTTGTATCAATTATGCAATGCTGAATTATTTAAGGTTATTAAACTACACAACAATCAAAAATAGTTCTTAAAACAAAAAAAAAAAAGAATTATCAAAATCGGACTACTCTGTAAACAGTTATACTTAAAAAAAAAATATTTACACGATTTTTCGTCGGTTAAAAAACGAAGAGCGTAAATGACTGTTGTCGTAATGGCGCCCAACAAGGTTTTGGAGCGTTCTGCGGGACCCTGTTGGGCGCCATTACAACGTTTACTCCACATTGTCTTTATTCCCGACTGTGTACTTTATACTAAATGGGCTTTAGATTGCACTTATCGAGGTTTATACAATAAAGTATTTAATGGTTTTGCCTTCAGAATTGTAGCATCCCATAAACGAGGGGCCTGAACAGAAAAGGCTTGTCGAAAAATTTTGTAAAATGCTTTGGCATTTTAAGCTTTAAATTACCCGATGATCTCAAAAACTTCGTGTGGGAGTCGCAAATATACTGAAAACGTTTTTTAAGATAGAGAGGGGTGGAAGGGGAAAAGAGCATATTATACAATAGGGACAGAATTCACAGAATATGAGCATTCCTGCGAAGGCGAATTGCTAACCACTTGAGCTTCACACAAAATTCGGAAACATGGTCATATTTGCGCAAACCGAATATGAACCTTATACAGACATTTTGAAGCCGCTCAAGTTTATCGAGTTGGTCTTGGGTAAGGTCAAGATAGCTGGCATCAGCATACTCAAGAATGGGTAGAAGAAGTGATTGTGCAAGCGCAATCTTGGTGGCTGTTGGTACAAAATTACGCAGTCTCTTCAAAGATATAGCGGATGCAAATAGCTTGTGGCTAACTTCCTGTAGTTGGGCAGTCCAAGAGTAGTCAATGAATATCCCCAAGTTATTAACTATTTCGCTGAAGGGAATAATAGAGTTATCAAAAGAAACTTATTTAGGTATTTGTTAGGTTTATTAATGCATGATCTCATAAACTAATTCCACCAGTAGTTTATCATGCTTATTTTATTTAAACTTTGATATCTATACTGTAAAATAACTGACCGATGCTTCAGTGGTGTCAAGGTGGCGAGTGTGTCCCTGCGTCCGCTCTGCCAACATCGAGCACGCCTCCACCGAAGCTTGGAGCTGGCGATACCGCCATGTCCGCCGCATGGAGTCCATGGAGGGAGGCCAACTGCCAATCTGGCTGTTCCGAGCGAAGTCGAGGCTTCCGCGAGCGGCGTCGAGTGTGCACGAAGCCAACGAGCAACGCTTGCCAAGGGGCGTCCTATGATGTTGCACTTTGTGACGATACCAAGGTTCTTTAAATTTAACTGTTTTTTTACTTTTCTTTCTAGAAATATTTTGGGGACGACAAGAACGGGTAAAGACTAAACCCTTTTCCGTTTCCGTTCTATTTCTGTCAATCGTTTAAAGATAACAAAGACAGAATCATGTTTTAAACATATTTAGCGTTAAACGCATTTAGATTGATTTGTGGTGCAAGCGGGCCTAAGTGAGAGATACCGTTCGCATAGAGACAGAAGATCATTAATAAATGCACGTTAAAATTATTCACTTTGATCCAGGTTTGCGGAAAGAAGACCCGTGTAGGATCGAGTGAACTGGCATCACGCAAGTGTGCAGAGTATGCAGCTCTTCTGCCTGAATTAGACCCTCGTGGAGGAGGCCTGCAGGCGCCGCATGACCCTAGTGAGTCATCTTCACGTTTTGTTGGCAAATTGCACTTAATGTGTTAAATAGAAGAAAGGAATTAATTCGGCATCGTGTTTTTGTCTACCAAATCTTGTTTTGCACTTTACCAGCTCGTATGTGGATGGGATGCGCAGTTTTCTGCCGACGTGCTTCAGGAGGCGGCTTTTACGCACCACGTGTTGAACTCAACGATGCTGGCAGAGACCCTTACTTCCCGGACGGCACCTGGTGTCACAATGATGGAAATCAAGACTACTACTGCTTGCAGCATCACTGTCTGCCCGAGGTAAGAAATGCCTCACAAGAAATGATCACATTTGTAATCAGAGTCTTTCCAAGGGGTAGGTATCGTGTTACCCAGTAACTGAGTAAAATTAAGCTGCATCTGGTGAGACTAGAAGCCAACCCCAAAAATAGTTGGAAAAAGGTTAGGTAGATGATAACATTTCTAATCAGAGCCTTCCGGATGGGTCGAGAGGAACTCAGGAGATTTATATGATACAATTTTCAAATGATGGCAGTAAGTTTGTAGAATAGCCATTACGAAATGATCATTAACCGTAACTACACAACCTTGAACCGTCATGAGTAGTGATGTAGGTAACTCTACTCGTGAATCTAGATTTTTTATGCTTTGCCACGCCCTCACACGGCGAGTAAAGGTATCAAGTCATCTTGTACCTACACTGTAGGGTAGAATATCTTCGAAACTACTCTCCTCGTAGTTTCTGCCTAACGTGATAGATGGCGCTGCTTGTATGTCTTCCCGAGATACTATGCGAAGCATAACACTCACCTCCATTGTTTGAAGTTTGAGATAAAATTGATAAGCTGTGTTATACGGAAAATCGTCATTTCCATAGCTTATCAGTTACACAGATTTAGTTCCTGTATATTTTTATTGTATTATCTAATAGTACTGGGCCAAGGTAGTGATATTCCATTGGTTTTTATTAAATAAATAAACTACTTTAAACAGATAATCGTGTTGTAGAGCGTGCGTAGCAATTCCGGAAAGCCTCCTCTCGTACGCTCCGATCGTGGTTTTCAGAACTTCGGTCTACTTTTCGCGTACTACTATCTTACTTCTAAAGCACGTAAAATGCTAAAGTTTTTTTTTTAAATATTCATACAAAACGTAGAGAGTACATTGACCTGCTAAGCGTGCACCAGCAGCCTTAAGCTAGATTTATATTATTACAAGTACCTACATAAAAATATGAATGCTCCATAAGTGGGAAGGTACCTATCTTCAGGTACAACAGTGGCAGGTACTTTGCATGTGTTGAATTGTTCAAAGTACTTACAACTCCATATTCGTGCCCACCACATAATTAAGGATCATTAAGAACCTATTACAAGAGCGAGGCCCTAAACATTGTTACCAGACTCTATAAAAGGTACAAAACATTTAGTTAATTTTATAGCGCATTGTCTTGATATATAAATAGGCTAATAAGCACATAAACGGCACCAGGCAGGGGTAATCTCGTTGTTTGTCAACAGTGCCGCGTCATCTCACGTGATTGTTCTCTAATAAAGTACATTACACTAATAATATAGACAAGCAGGTATGCTATGACATACGTACAGTCATCAAGAAATGTAAATTTGAGGCATTTTTCTAAAGGTAGGGATACAGATACACAAAAAGATGATGTGGTGCTAACCTTCTAAATTCACATTTTTTTAGGGAGTTAATTAATAGGAAGTTAATCGCTAACTGCAAAAAACTTGTCAAGACCAATACCCGTACCAACTTAATTAAAAACCGGCCAAGTGCGTGTCGGACCACGCACAGTGTAGGGTTTCGTAGTAGCCCGTTATCACAATATAGTACGATTCTGTTGTTCTTTATTCTGAATATTAAAAAAACATATTAAAAAAAAAACATATTTTGTTTTTCAATGCAAGTCTTTACCCGTTATAAACAAGCAACTACTTCATCTTAGTCACTTTAAAGGATTAATGGTAAGGATTTTGTATTTGGTACAAAATTATCGAAAACTCAACGACGAAAAAATTCAACGACTATTACTGCTAAACTGATAAAGTTATCTTAACCGCTTTAATTTTCCTTTAAAGTTCATGAAATGCACCATCATCGTGAATTTTTCCAGATTTTTCAAGCCAGCAGTTTAGGTTTTAGAGGGGGGGGGAGGGACACGCCCTACTGGAACAAGAATTTGCACTTTAAAGTTTAATATTTCGTAAATGGAGCATTAAATCGAAAAATAATTTTAGCAACCCCCAAGTCATTTTAGAAGACCTATTCATTGATACCCCACACGATGGGGTAGACAACGAAAAAAATATTCATCCTCACTTCACATGTAGGGGAGCTACCCTAAAAAAATATTTTCCAAAATTTTATTTTACCACTTTGTCGGCGTGATTGATATACATATTGGTATCAAATTTCAGCTTTCTAGTGCTAACGGTCACAGAGATTAAGCGAGGACGGACAGACGGACGGACAGACAGACATGGCGAAACTAGTTCCTAGTTGACTACGGAACCCTAAAAACGTTCAAAATCTAGGTGCAATCTCATCACAGCAACAATTAGTGTCAAAAACTTGTTAAAAATGTAGGGAAATTAGAGATATTTTTGACAGATTGAGACTGAAATCAGACTACTTATGAACGTTCTCAAAATTACGGGAATTGCCTCTCGGATGTTTTGGCAACTTTGAGGTTTATTATATCTACTCCTTATTCGGTGGCTACAAATGTCAGTGCCTGAGAAGGCGAACTCAGATTTAATCAGTTCTTTTTCTTAAAATTGTGTACTCGTGCTATAAAATAGCAACTTGCATGACATTTACACAACCATTAGGTATGCATTATGCACGCTAACCATGTATTTCGCATTCTAAAGAATACCAGCGGTGCTCTGCCTACGCGTAGCGTATGCGTTGCGTCTTCATAATATGCGTAGCATCTACGCGGCTTCCACGTAGCGCTGCCGTAGCATCTATGCGGCGTCTACTTAAGGCCCACGCGTCCGACTTACGGCGGCGTCTACGAAAATACTCCACAACTTGAGCCTGGACTTTATTATAAGATAATATTTTGTATGCGCCTGCGTCAGACGATAACTCATTATGTAGTACTTAGTGTTGTTTGGCCGTCAAACATACGCCTTGTTCCGATTTTCTTCCGTGCGTCATAGAAATTCAAAGATATTTGCTCATTTAGAGTAAATTATGGGCCTAATTAGTCATGGTTTATCTAGACGTTTAAATTAGGACTATGACAAATTACGGAAGTTATTCTGCAAAATTTGACGTTGGAACATTTTAAAAACATGTTGACTTTTGATAAATGTCACAAATAAGCACGTGCTTAGAACCACTCGTCAGGCAGGGATCAGTCAAATGACTTAAGTAGTTGATCTGTTAAGATTGTCGGTAAATGTAGATACTTTCCTAATTGTATGATGCTCTACCGTATAATTTATGTCTGACAACTAATTTCATGTCGTAAGCATATGCGGAGAACACGCATGTAGTGCATTAGAACCTAGATAAACCTCAAACGGAAGCGGGCGAGGTTAAGCATTGTACTCTATCAAGGCTGTCGCTGATTGACGACAGTTTACGTTACCTGTAGGTCAATATTATTATATTCTCTCCACTGTCGATATCTCCCAAGAAGTTCCGCAAACATGCTAATTATCTCACCAAGCTCTGGCTTCATGGATCAGTAACTTCTTTAAACATAGTCCAAAATACCAAAATAGCGTAATTATAGCATATTTGAACCAATCTCATTTAATAGCACCCATTGTTTTCCATATTCTCAAATTCGTAACATAACAAAAAATATTAGATCTAATGCAGAAATAATTATAATACCTATTATTTTTAAAACATAACATTTTTAATAGCATTGCAACCAAGTTTAGGATAATGTCAAAGCCAAATCTGTATATTGTTATAATCATCAGCAGTTTCTACCAGCACCAATGGGAGAACTGTGCGTAAGCTCAGATTTTACAATCAGCGTAGGGCCCAGTAGAGACCCCTAAGGGCTTCTAGATCAAGGTCTTGAAGGTGTTTACGAAGCATGTGTTTTTCTTTGGCTGGAATTTACAAAGATAAAGTTGTACCTGTAAAATCGAGAGCTGATCCAATTGATTGGCTTCATATAAATTGATCGTTTTGCTATCCCATGCAATAAGAAGCCTCAAAAAGGAAAGGACATCAATAATAGTTTTTCGAGCAAAAGGTACCTCTCTGACTACTTTTGCCCATATTTATAATAGTGATTAGACCTTAGAGAAATGCGTATTTTACACGAGAATTTACAGAACACTTCAAATAAAATTTATATAATTTTCACATTTCAAGGATTGTAAAAAGATAAACAAAGCTAGTCGCATCTGGCTTCCATGTGTTGTTGTCTGGCGTATGTATGTTCTTTAGATTTTATTTTAATGTGATCGCTTCGAAGAAAGGGAGCTTATAAATAGAGTTCAATAATAAAAATTAAGATAAGCTAATAAATATTTTAATTGGCTGTGAGTCATCGTGATCTCGTAGCCGGTACTTTATTTCTCAAGTGCCCGCAGTTTTCTCACGACAGATTTCGACCGTTTGATAATATGAGTTTTATCATATCACTGTTGATATGATAAAACTCATATTATCATCCTTATTTGAATAAGACTTGTCGGTGAACGTGGAAATCTTATATATCATGATGCTTTATTCAAATACATACATGATTTATCACTAGCCTTAGTTTAAACTCCTGTCGTAACCTCGAGATTTAGGGTGTTTGCAATATAAAATAAGATCTCTTAGATGATAAAACACACAAGTTTTCTGGGTAGGTAATACAATAATGTTAAACGAAGCACATTAGTTGGGTATATTTACGAAAACAAGAAAAATAAAATAAACGAAGTGTAAAATATACGCCTGCCATTTGTTAAAGTGAGTGTAATTGTTCCAATTAATCGAATTCCTATCTTATTTGTAATGGGAACTTCAGAATATAAATACAAGTTAAGAGTTTCTGGGTTTAAATTGACATAAATTGTTATCGGGAGACGTCGTCATCATCGTCATCATTTCAGCCGAAAGACGTCCTCAGCTGGACTTAGGCCTGACCCAAGCACCTTCACTTCGACTGGTTTTGTGCTTCACATAGCGCGGTAGCGTCTCCAAACTTCATGAGAGTGGGTGTTACATGGGCAACGGAAGCGTAGTGTAGAAAGAATAATCATTTGAAAATATTTCTAGGTAAAACATTCATTATAGGAATCCACACAAAGGGCAGTTTAGGAGGAATATCAGATAAATGGACCGCAAAACCGCATATATCTATGAAGTGTTTACATGCAAATTACAAATTTCCGCGTTACTGCCATTATTATTATGTAATAAGGTTATTGCTGTAAAGTAAAACAACCGTGACGAAGGTTGCAAAATAAATTGTACCAAAAAAGACCATCGATTGTCTAGATTTTAAGCTATGTAGCCGAAACCCATTAACTTCCGAATAAAGTCAACTTATTTAATGGAATCGAAATTAGAAGTTACGTATACCTATATACACATGACATGAAGACACTGCTTTACCTCTCCTTATGTTTTTTCTACAGAATTTCAAGATGACAGCACAGTATCACATCTGGGAACTTCCAAGCGAGGACGTGACTGGCCCGTTTAACGCGCGAGCCTTGTCCACTCCTGATGATGAGGCAGCGGCAGCAGCGATCCGCGCCTATCTGTCCCTGGACAACTCCGGGGTGCCCATCGTCAGGTCCGCGCTACCACCACAAATGCCAGAGGAACCAGAAAGCAACTGGGAAGTAGTTGATTACGTGGACATACCCAACCAGAAACTGAAAAGAAAGAGAAACCCGAGAACGCATTCGCCTGATAAATAGAGTTGTTGCATTTTGGAACGGAGGTTATCATGTCGCATAAAGGAATGGCATGTTAAGATGCCAACTTTAGGTAAAAGTTTATTTTGTAAGGATGTCTTTGTCTTGAGGACAATCAATATAATAAGTCACTACCTCCGCAAATAGCATCGTCTGCTGATTGCCAGTAATTATTTTAAGAAAAGTATAAGTAGGTATATAGTTCAGAGTAGAGATACCCCTTGAAAACAACATTCAATTAAAATCAATAATTAAAATAATTAAACCTTCGGTAGAGCAACATTGCAAGACAGATATGTAGGTATAGTTGTAAGAACCATAATCTTGCCAAAATGTAGTGTTTTAGGTCCTATTTACTTTAGGTTAGAATTTGGTGCATCGAGTGCCTTGCTGAAGCATTTATTAGGATTTACAGTATTAGTAAGAGTATTAGAAGAATTATTTATAAGTAACTGCAAAAGTGTTTGTTGGGTGCATGATTTTGAGGTCATGTACCTACCTTGTACCATGGCACTATGTGACTGTAACTTACAGAAAGTGAATAAATAAGTTTCAGTAGACAGTAACATGATTTTAAAATTGAATTTACTTATTACCAGGATTACGACCATTTTATTTATGGAACAAAACTACTTATTCGTCATTCTAAAAGTTGAGGGTAGGTAAATAATAATGTAAGAAATAAAATATTTTTAGTGATCGATAATAAAATACTAGTCTTTCTAAATATGAACAGGCCAACTGTTTTGTATTTTTTAAATCATAGAGTAAGAAGTTTTAGTCTTGTTTCCATTAAAAAAAATCCTGTGTCGCAGTAGGTAACGCAGGAAGTTAATTTTGGTATTTCCATCGCGTTTTGGTTTTTTGAATAAACACCTTCAGTCTATTTATGATAGTTTTATTTGTGTAGCTATTTTCAGGTTTTCATTGCTTTCTCCTGTACCTAAATAATTAAATTCTAATGTAAGTACCTACTAATGTTTTTGAAGTTGAAGCAAGCAATCAAATAAATCGACTCATCATTTAGTTTTACGATCTTTTTATATGCGTTTAAAAGGCTTAAATCAATCATTCGTACGCTGCAGCTTTATTTGATTAGGTAGTTTTTTTTTTTTGGAATTATTTAAATGTATTCAGTGCCTAGTATTGTCCTATGAGATTGATAGTTTATACTCCGAAATAAATTGAACATTAAGCACACAAGTACACATTGTATGCTGCTAAGCTATGTATCCTCATACATTAGTGTCAGAGCTTATACGTGGCCTAGCTTCGCTGAGTCTGCCGTGATGAAGTGGCTTCAGGGTTCGCATGCATGATGCGCTGTGTACACTGTAATGCATGGTAAGCAACTCAGGTAATGCGACTTTTATGATATTTGCCAACGGTAATTGTTTCGTGACTGCTTCAATGAACTTTTTGAGGTAAATGTGTACCAAAAAATCAGTTCTTTTACCAATTTAATTTTTAGAAGTAGACCTAGAGTTTTATTAAGACATCTCTAAAGTAAGTATAAGTAATATTCAGTGTTATTTTATCTGCACATGATGTGAGAACGTTGACTACAAAATAAATAATTCATTGAATCGCATACAATTACATACAATCGGTTTGTTGCACTTCGAATGCATACTCTGTATGCCTATTGTGTGACCTGTTTACATACGTACATACATAAAGTGCCCTTATATACGGTATTTGCTCAGTTTTCTTGCACAGCGCAGCCTAATGCTAAAAAGCAAACAATTTCAGTTCGTGACGTCACAAAAAGACGTGATCGTCGATCACTACAATAAAAATGTCATCGTTTGTAATGAAGGCGGCTATAATATCTTCTTAGCCATTTTATTATGATAATAACTTGGTATGAAGACGTAACGATGGGCGTGTCCTCCATTATCCCATGTAATTGACGAAACACCACACGAGTGTATGGGGCGCCCACTCCATAGGAACTAAACAATGTGACAAAAGGCTTTGTGAAAACGGATGAACGATTTGCACACAATACGTGTCCGTAATTCTGTGTAAATTCATATAGGGACGTTGCCAAAATGCATTAATATTAAAACCACGTGTCAATTAGACGTGATGCTAGGCCAACCTACTAGTAGGTTCCTTTACCTCGTGTCGCAAAAACAGATTGATTTCTGAGCATTGAGCAATGCGTAGGATACCTTGATGTCCATTCAGATTTTATCAAAAATTTCTATCGGAAAACCCATTCAGTACCTAAATAAATGAAGAATCATTTATTTACTGAATGGGTGTCCGGTAAAAACTAGTTTTATAATTTATCTAGCAGACTAGTTCGAATCAATTAGATTATCCATCGTCCATCCATACTGAGTAGGCAATGGGCCAATTTATGTGCCCTGCACAAGAAGGACGGCGGCATTCGTCCCATCGCCGTTGGGCGCACCTACAGGCGTACAGCAGCCAAAATATGCTGTAAGCTATACAGCGAATCGCTAATAGCTAAGTTTCAGCCCCTGCAGTTTGGTTTTGGCTCGAAAGGGGGCTATGAGGCTGCCGTGCATGCCCTTTCCAAAAAAATCCTTTGCTATTTTAAAGTCCAACAAATGTGAGGTAAAGGCGTATCCTTTAGCTAAGGCCGCTTTCTTGTCTTGTCGGTGCGGGAGCAGTGCGCCTATATTTTAATGTGCGTGTTCTAATTGGCGCGGTATGTTCGGGAGCGGAGAGGCATCGTTTCGTTTTACAGCGTCTCGGGATGCGTGTCCAGGCGCCGCTCGACATTTACCTACCGCTTACCTACCTTAAAGTAATCAGCAATCTGTCATCAGCAGTCACACATTCTCTAAACCTTGTATTTTGCTTTGTTAAAAACTTACGAAGACCCTGGAGTCAACAAATTCAAAAGCTCTTCGTAAGTTTTTTTTGACATTCATCAATAAAAAAATTTCGTCATCTTGGGAAAGTTCTTGAGCCGCAACAAAAAGTCGACAATTAATATTTTTTTCGAATGAGAATGAAACCAATAACGTTTTCTTTTTTTACGTAGGCGAGAAATATAATAATACGCCAAAATATATTCAGCACTCGAAGACGACATCTTCGGTACTGCAGGATTTTATACCAAGACTATACCGCGATTGTTCTCAAAAAAGTGGCTCTGTAACCTGTCAGGCAGTTTTTTAGTGGAAATGTGTGATTTTTAAAATGCTTTTTATTAAATTCTACACAATATTATACCTTTTTACACAGAGGCTGAGTAATATTAAGAAACCCGAAGTGATATTCTTACAACAAAATAAAATTGTAACATCTGTTTCTCACTAACCTGCCATGTCCAAACTCAAAGAGTCACACTTCGAATAAACATTAAAAAAATATTTAAAATATGGGTTCAAAATTATTAAAATACTAGTCTGTATATTAATAAATTTAACTTTTTTTACACGGTACATTAATAATGTACATAATTTGCGAGTTATTCGCGTTCAAATTGTGTCCGGAGTGATTTTCTCCATAACTTGTGCTTGCACACTAACGCGCAACACAGAAATACTAGGTATTACTTACTCAACATCCCACCCCCGCGCAAAACGACCAAGCAGTATCGGACTACCCGCTGCCAAGGAAAGAAGTGTAGAAATTTGCGCTATTTTTTTAGAAATAACGTTGAATCGCTTAAATCCGAGTTTGTAACAGGTATGTTTCTATAATCTGACTTTAATATACTTAGATATTTATTTGCGGTTTAACTACTTTGCGAGTATAAACGTTAGATTATGTAATTTACTGCCTTTTACCCGACTGCGGCGAAGCCCAAAAGGAGGGTTATGTGTTTAACCTGTATGTATGTATGTCCGTTTCTTTGTTCCCTCGTAACTTCTAAACGAATGAACGGATTTTGATAAATTATACGTCTTTAGATTTGTCTTGGTAGCGCGAGTGTCACTGGGTATATCAAAATTGAAAAAATATAAAATAGCCGATTTTTGGCGCAATATTGTCTTAAAAAAAAAATATTTTTCTCGAAACCTATCGATTGGGGTATCAAAATAAAGGGTTTTTAAAGGTGATTACAAAAATATAAACAACTTATATGGTTAAAAGTAATTCGAAGTGACAAATCGTAAAAAATACGTACCTACCAAGAGCTAAATCGTCTGCGAAATCTTTCAAATTTGTAAACTAAAAAGGTGGAAATAAAAAACAAGTAAAGGTTTTTTTTATTACATTTTCAGTTTCAAAATGTAATCAAAAAATGGTATGGGTCCCGCCTGCTTCCAACTTTTATTTAATTTAAAATGGCCTTGTTTTTAGCTTTTCAGTTTAATTTAACTTATTTTTTTACCGCAGTCGGGTTTTTTAGTTTTTTTAATTACTTGTTTTTTTACTATTTTATAAATATAAACTCCAAAAAAATCACCGTTTTGTTGTTATCACATCAAAACCATATTTTTTTTCACTAACCTGGGTTATTTTACACTTTAATATTTTTTTTTTTTTTTAAGTATCTAATTTCTTAAACAATGACATGTACATTTACTGTATAAAGTATTATATTATTTTAATTATTGTGAATGTGAGGACTATGTGGGTCATTGTTTTCATTTTAATCATGGTCTGGCAGATTGAGTAGTTTATGCGGCCTACCCAAATGTCCTGTCTTTGGTATTGTTCGTCGAATCGTTGAGCTCCTTAAGTTCTGAGTTGAGCTGCACGGTTACTGACAAATGCGTGCACTGACTGGACAGGTCCACTCAATCTGTGTGGTTCTTTCCTCAAAAGATCATTTCAGACACTAATCTACATGGTCCTCAAAGATTATGTCCGGATTTTTTTTAATATACACATTGACATTGATGAATTTTATTTAGACAATGACATGAATATTTACTTTGTGAAGTATTTTTTTTTTCATTTAATTATTGTGAATGTGAGGACTATGTGGGTCATTTTTATCTGTTTTCCTTCTTAGTTTTAATCATGATCTGGCAGTTTGAGTAATTTACGCGGCCTAGCCAAATGTCCTTTCTTTGGTATTGTTCGTCGAATCGTTGAGCTCCTCAATTTCTGAGTTGAGCTCCTCAATTTCTGAGTTGAGCTGCACGATTTTTGACAAATGCGTGCACTGTTTGGACAGGTCCGCTCAATCTGTGTGGTTCTTTCCTCAAAAGACCATTTCAGTTATCAATCTACATGGTCTTCACACGATCTGACCAAGATTTTGTCTGGACTTTAAAAGAGACTGTGACCTCTGAGTTTGTTTCGGCCTTTCTTCTCAGAGTAGTCAGATAGGAAACGCCGACCACATCTAGTTTAAAAAATATGATGACGTGTAAAAGTGTTTGTAAAAACCTACTTACAGAAAATAAATCATTTATCATTGGGACTATTTCCAGGTTAAAGAGACTTTGCCTGTTATTGTTTAATAAAACGGTCTCACTAGAAAAATCAAGTTACTATTTGGTGTGAATACCTACTAAGCATATTTACCTAATATTTACTATAATGATAAAAAAAAGTTATGTTAATTCGATAAAGTTAATTAGGACATTTTTATTATTTTGTCACAAAATGCATCCAAATTCTTGGTGCATTTAGGGTTTTATTCTAACCTATTTGTTTATTTTTCAAAGGTAAAACGCCAAAAACTAAAAAAAAAAGAAGTTATCTTAGATAGGAAAAGTAAACTTGAAAAAAAAAAGATACGAACCTCATTACCAGTAGTTTTTTGAATAGCAGTATTTTGCCTATTTATGTGAAATTTTTATTGCCATGAAACAATTCAACATAAGAGAAATACCCAGAACATATTTTTAATAAAAAAAAAACCGGGCAAGAGCGAGTCGGACTCGCGCACCGAGGGGTTCCATACCATCATAATATGTTTTTAAATTTTCACCGCGGCGAGGCCTTTATTCATCAGAGAATTTTAACACTGTGCACTGCGGTGTAGAATATTGCAGTTTTATGTCAGCGCCATCTCTTGACCGATAGTGGAACTAATGTAACTTTTATTGATGATTTCTGAAAAAATATGCTATTTAGAGACTTCGTTTTATTTTTCCTGTTATCTTTAAATAAACTTCTATCACAGAATAATTTCAGATTTTTCTGTTTACAAACTTCGGAGATAAGGGGGGGAACGGTATTTTTTTTACAATTTTCATCAAAAGTCGAAAACTATGCGGCCTAAAAAAAAGAAAAAATGTTTGAGAATGTGCAAACAGCGCTCTTTCATATGATACCCCACAAGCCCTAGTAGCCCCACTTCGAATTTTTCAGACCTCCTTTCAGTCCCTGTTGCAAAAAATATACGTATATTTTTATTTATTTCTTATTTGCAAAATAGTTGGGCAAACATCATCTAAAACTATTCCAAATTTCAAGTTGATAGCATTAGCAGTTCTTGAGATATCCAGCTGTGACAGACAGACAGACAGACTTAGTCTTACCATAAGGGTTCCGTTTTAACCATTTTGGTACGGAACCCTAATAAACAATAATTGATACAATTGATAAGTTGATAAATTTATTCGAGCGGTGCCACTTTTTTGAGAACGACCCACCGATAGGTGAGTAGCTGAAAGCAACGTTCGTTACAGACCTTAGGCGGAATATACAGAAACGGCGTACGGTGAAAAATAAGCAGGCGTGGAACAGATAAGGCACGGACGCGATTTAAATTTTATCAAAGAGGCGAAAAGACGCCACAACTAGTCATTATACAGGCTGACTTTATCGTGATAGCATGTCTTCCTCTTCAGACGACGAAGCTACGTTAGCTTTGCTGCAACTCATTAATGTTCAGAGACACCGAAGATATTGGATGCCTGTTGCACCGACATTGAATCCTATTTCTCTCCATTTTTTATCTTGTATTTTTTTATTACTATACTCCGGCTTAGTATGGTCGTAAAGAGCTGTATATTGTTCAGTTATCTCGCAGACCTCTACATCCAAGTCACTACGTCACGCATTTTTCTGCTCCTACTGTTTAACAAAACGTCGTGCTGCTTGCGCGCCACTCCAGTCGCGATTGCTAGCGACGCGGAACAGACGACGAAACGACGTGCCTGCGCCGCGCCGCCACAACGTTTCGCCTACCTACATTTTGCATTGAAACGTTTTGAAGCGGCAAGATGCCTGCGCCGCGCCTTCACCTTACGCCGTTTATGTGTGATTCGCGCCTTACAGATCTCGCACAGCTCCCTCACCTACAAGTCAGAAAGCGGCCTTGCTCTGTGAATAGGGACACTTTGTTGGCTGAAGTCAAAAAGGAACTACCCGAAATTTATGGTTTTCTGTGGCAATGTTACAGGTACCTTTCCAAAATCTTATACAAGGATAATGTTCTGGAATCTGCAGTTGGATGCCAACAAGATGACCCTCTCGTGCCAGTCATTTTCAGTTTGGGTATTCATCCAATTATACAGAAACTAAATTCAAAATTTAACGCGTGTTATTTAGACGATTGAACGCTAGGAGGTGATGTAGACACTGTTTAGAAAGATCTACAACAACTCAAACAGGAATTTAAATCTATTGGCTTGGTTCTTAATCCTTCAAAATAAAAGTTCACTGCACCTCCTAGGTTCCCCAATTTTAGAAGACAGTTTTACTCCATTCATCGACGAAAAAATTAAAAATTTCCGACAGACTCTCCAAAATAATTTAGGTACATTCGGAATTCACCCTGATTATATACGAGTACTGTTGTTTTGGCCCAAATTTTATCTATTTTCTACGCTCTTCCCCTTTATGGAAGCAGCCACACCTCTTGGACAAAATTGACCAAATTATTCGCAGCAAACTAACATGCATTCTAAATGTGGCCTTGGACGACCGACCGCGACGAGCGTGGTTGCAAGCCACACTACTCATCCGTTTCGGTGGCCTCGGCGTCCGCAAAATTAACAGTATTAGCTTAGCGGCGCGTTCCCGTCTTCTGTCTACAGCACTGAAAAGTTGACCGGGAAAATTTTTGCCCCCTGCCTGATTGACTGTGAAGTGCCGTGCTCGACCGATGCGGTGAACGCCTGGAAAGACACAGATCGGCCTGTAAACCCATCTTCCCAGAGACAGTGGGATGTGCCGCTCTGCAGGTTGGTACGGAATAATCTTATCAATACGTCCACCAATTCTGCTGAGCGTGCCCGCCTGCTGGCTGTGGATGAGTGGGAGTGGGGGCTCTGGCTTCAAGCACTCCCGTCACCCAACATAAGCACTATGCTGGGTGACACCACTTTCCGGCTCGCTATCTGTCTGCGTTTGGACGCTCCTTGCGGGGGCCCCGCATCGCTGTCAGTACAGTGAAGCTGTTGACTGCCTCGCCACCACGCCACACCATGGCCACCATGCAGTAGCAGCGCAGGCCGGATAGCACGGCACGCCAGCATTGATAATATCATCCGACGTGCTCTTGTCAGCTGTTTTGGAACCCAACGGCCTGTCGCGCGACGATGGAAAGAGACCAGACGGAATGACCATAATGCCCTGGAAGTTAGGCAGACCTTTGGTGTGTGATGCCACATGGGTTGACACCCTTGCGCCATCCCATCTTCCTAGCACGGTGGGCTGTACCGGAGCGGCAGCTGCAGGTGCAGCAAACCTCAAACGACGAAAATATTCCAACCTGATTGGGAGTTATATGTTCGAGCCGTTTGGGGTAGAAACACTAGGGCCATTGGGTCCGTCCGAGTGCTCACTTGGTTTTTCGAGATTTCGCCAAGCGCTTAGTCGACTCTTCATGTGACCAGAAGGCTGGACTATTTCTTGGCCACAGAATTAGCATCGCCATACAGTATGGCAATGTGGCAATGCTGCCAGCCTTTTGGGCACTGTTCCTGTTGACAGCGATGCGGACGAATTTTTTAATGTCCTATGATTCTTTTGCTTATTTTTTCATTAAATGTACATATTATTATTTTAAATGTTAGCTTATATTATGTAAATATTTACCACTATTGACCACTTAGTAATAAAGTACTTTTTTTTTACCTAAATCATTAGTTTTCTGTGATCCGTTTACGTAATAAGTACATAATTTTAAAACCCACTGCACCAGTGATCAGATCGTGAGAATCGTTTTATTAATAAAACTCTACGTCTGGTTGCCTGAATAATATCCAGGTAACGGGTAGGAGTACTGAAACAAAAATATTATTACTTATAGATATTTTTTGCCAGAATGTTGTCAATGCAAAAGAATGCAGATCAAATTCGTTATGATTTTATTCTATACATTCTCCAGTAGGTATAGAAGAGAATATCTAACGACAAGAATCAATTTAGGAAAGAACAAGCCTAAGTTTTTTAAATGTTCACTGTAGGTACTCGAGTAGCCTAACTTATTCAAGTTTATTAGTAGTCGAGTATCTACTTATCATTACTAACATAGCTAACCAAATATGCTTTCGGTAATATATCCTTCAATTGATTTGTCTTCTGTCCGTGACTCCGTGGTCGTGCATATAATAATATCTTTGTGCTTCAAATTTGAACGCCAAATTGCTATTCTGTTAGCGCCAAGAGATAAATTTTGTTAGTCCGCCTAGCAGATTTAGTAGATTTCAACAGACGTATTAAGAATTGATTATGAAATAGATATATGTTGAATATTTATGTAGTAGGAGGTACCTTGAAAAGCTTGGACTATGGAACTTGGACACAAGGAAGTTTGCGTCAAAGAATGTTATTCCCCCTACTTTCCGCAAAGACCAGGAAAATCTAGCACAAACTTAAAACCTCCTATAGGTATGATCATAACGTCTTGCGATTTGTTTCAAATGGATGGGACCTTTTGACCTCGATCTGCGAGAAGCGAGAATCGCGTTCTCGTGATTTTGAAGACTAAGTAGAATAAATGTTAAATGATTTTATTTCTTTAAGTAGGCTACAACACTTTTACACGTCAATCATATTTTAAAACTAGATGAGGTCGGCGATTCCTATCTAACTACTTGAGGAAGAAAGTACGAAATAATACCATGTCGATCGGTGTCTGAAACGATCTTTTGAGGAAATAACCACACATATTGAGAGGACCTGTCCAGTCAGTGCGCGTTCGGCAATCGGGTCTGAGTTCAGCTGCATAAATGCATAATTATCTACTGACATGTGTCAGTAATTATGCAGTTGAACTCAGAACCGATTCGACAAACAATACAAAGAAAGGATATTAGGGTAGGCCGCATAAATTACTCGAAACTGCCAAACCACGATTAAAAGTAACTGAGAAAAAGAATACCCACATAGTCTTCACATGCACAATAATTTAAAAAATAAATGAATATTAACTTTACAAAGTAAATATTCATGTCATTGTATGTAAAATGGCATAGAGAAAAAAAATGCCAAAAAAAATCAAGATCCACTGTCTAAATTTATTGGGGCAGCTCAATCCCAAGCCTTTTTGTCCTCATATAGTCTTTAACAGTATAAAAGGCTTTCTGGCATGTTTCCGCTTATTAAAGCTTAGTTCTTGAACAAGGCTCTGACTAGGAAGTTTATTATAAAAACGTAGGTATTCATTGGCATCTAAACAAGCCACCTATTTTCTTGACCCTGATTGTAGGAACAACAAATTTATGTTTGTTCCTAGTATTTATATTATGGATATCAAGTGTATTTTTTAAACAGATTAATATTTTTATCTTCATAGAAAAGATTTTCATGATAGGTAGGTACTAAGAAGTCATGCTCACGGTGATCTTTTTACAGAATAGCACCGCTGGGATCGTTTTTGCTTCACAGTTCCGCCTAGAAGCCATATAACACCTTTTCTAAATAAACACTCCATTCTTAGAATGAAATCACGTCGCAAGTTACACTTAGCGTGTCTAATGTTTGGTGTTATTAAGCATAAAGAGCCAGCTTATCTGTACAAAAAACTGAGCGATCGCTAGTAGGAGAGAACAAGACGGCCCCCTTCAGAGGCAGTTTCAGGTATGCCGCATCCAAATGCTGGAACAACATTCCCCCGCCGATAAGGAATCTAAAAATACTTGGTACCTTTAGAAGTCGATTGCGGCAGTATCTGATTGACTCTCAGAAAAAACTGGGCTTGACCGTCACAAACACGTCCATAATATAGCGGATGGCTGGGGCTCTGCTCCACACGACATGTTTGTCTACACGTTATCCTGTGGACAAAGATTTAGACAACTGTGTAAAACGAAACGCATATAACATAGGTATTACAATAGAAAATGTATTATATTAAGCAAATTATGCTATACTCACTGTACATAATTATTATAAAACCATAACATAACAATTTATTATTATACACCAACATAATATAAACACGTACACATACACGCTAAAAACATAAACTAATCATTCATTACATAACATAATATTATTACCTACACTATCAAGTAATCAAGTAATCCAGTAGACACTACACAAATATTTAATAAGTTTAAAGAATCATGTCCATTCTTGACCTGAAAATTTTCGAACGCGTCTAGTGATGTAAAATATCTTAAAAAATTGCATTTTTTTTGCTTATTTCGTATCACTTAATTGAATTTTCAAATGAAGCCAGGAAAAAACACAATTTATATTATGTTTATCATTCTCAAAATACTTTTGGAAACGGAACGTGTTTTACACACGTTCCATTTTAAGTGTACAGTTGACAGGTTACGCGTAAAACGGACTTCTTTAGCCGCAACGAATGACAGGCTGCCGCTGTGACAGTGTGATTGTGTGCATTTGTTTGACGTTTCATAATGTACTGTGCGATTTTGGATTTTCTGATCCCCTTACAACTTTAGCATTTTCCATGGACTTCGATACCTACCACTTACGATTACTTTGGCCTGTGTTACACGGATACCGATTTAGTGCTTTTCATTGGTATCTAAGTTATCGTTAACACTCTTGTTGGAAAGTGTTGTGGAGCCTTCTACGAGATTGCTTTGTATAAACTGCAACATAAGTGGTAATACGCTTCGGCGTTATCGGGCGCTTCAGCTTGATAGCAGAGTCATCTCGCTAATTATCACTTGGATATCTCCAGTAATAGTAAGTATAATAATATTCAAGTACCTAACGATTTAGTATCCAGTCAACGGAGGCTAGCATATTGTTTTATAAAAAAGAATTGATATTTAGAAGTGGTAAAGTATATTTTTTCAAGTTACACGAAAAATATAACTAGTACTACCTACTAGAAATAGGTGACGCCCCTAAGACGGCCCACTGACCGAATGTGTTAGTTAAATCTAGATTTTCCCCAAGTTTTAGCTAGAGTGGTTCTTTTAGACAGCTGTATAAAAGAAAAAAATGTAAAAATACAAATTAAATATACATACTTATTTCCATTGTAGGCTTTAAAATCTCATAATTTACGAAGACACTGAATATCTAATGACCCTTTGTGTATAACCCTATCTACCACACAAACACACTTTCCTCACTTACTTCACCACTACATCATTCTTCACACACAGACCTCTATTTCACCACTCATATTAACACACATACCCACATCCATACCTCATATCTTCAAACTCACCAACAAACCCTAGCACTCTCTAATGGTACTTACTAAGACGAATTATTTAATTAATTAATAGTGAATGTGATAGTGATTTAGTAGTCCTCAGATAAAAATTAAAATGTCAATAGCTGAAAACTATCCCCTGAGATACAGGTTCCTGCCTAGTTTAGCAGCAAGGGTCAATACTATGTGCACCTTATTATGATCACCACAAAATGTTGAAGTACCTACTTGTCATGTACCTACCTATTTGTATAATTGTAACTTTTAACGGTGAGAAATAAACAATTTTTATTTTATTTGTTTTTCAGATAACGGAAGAAGATTACATTTGTGAAGCGTGCTTTGATGTATCCATGCAGACTATTAATGCTCAGATTCATGGAAAAAATGAGTGTGATCCATCTGTTGGTTCATCTCGACGTGGTCATGCTCAAGTATGCCCCGTTTGTGGTCGACCATTGCTCAATCGCCAAAGTGACCACATTCTCAAAGAAAACCCATCAAGCCTCACAATAAGGATGATTAACTTAATGCATGATCACAGGCATGAAACCAACATTGTGGCTCCAGTGGCATTTTTAGATGAAGTGGTTGTACGAGAAGATAGTGAATAAATGATAATAAATCAAATCCTGCGGTGCTATTCTGTAAAACTCTCACCGTTAAATCTTAGGTGAAGTGAGCGTGGAGTGAGCTGTCAATACTGTCAATTCCTAGCATCATGTGGAATGACAGCTCACTTTAAGCTCACTTCACCTAAGTTATCACGGTGAGATTTTTACAGAATCGACCGGCTGTTTTTTATTTAATTTCCCTGTCCTCGCCAAACACATTTCGTTTTCTTTTCGTTGTCTGGTCCGCTTTGACGGCGACGACAGATTTTGACCGATACCTACTTCAATGAACTGTAAGTAGGTACCTAAATTGCTCAAACTTGCACAAAGTGTAGTAAACAAGGATAGCATAACATCATACGAAGTCTTTAGAACTCAGCATGGGCGGGTTATTACGAGAATAATAACTACTGTGTGCGACCGCGCTCCAATTTGATGATGATGATTTGATGATATTACATTGAAGAGGGATTTATTTCTTAGTGATTGTAACTCTCAGATTAAGAAACAATTAAACAATTTGATTTTAATTATCGTACAGTTTTTGAGGTTATAACAGCTGTCAAACCTTATCTGACAGCTGCTATAACCTCAAAATCTTATTTACTTAATAACATTTTTCCCTGGCCTCTAAATGAAATGATAATAAATTATTGTGTTATTATGAACAATAATTGTTTTTATACAACACTAGTTGTAGGTAGACGCGACCTGTAAAACAAATCAAGTGACAGGTCAATCAATGTATGGAAAGTGGGCATGATTCTTTCAAAATCTTTCTTTCTGTGTCGGTTTTAAAAGCAAGTCAACTGCGGGTACAATTACCCCCTTTATAATATACGCGCCGCACTATGTAGGTACCATTTTGTTGAAACTTAGATGTGTCTTCTCGACATCCGTATGTCACTAACGGGATGCAGCAGAATACCAGCGTCAGGTATTGTACCTGGCATATGCTGAGCTGGACTCCCATTTGGTGCAACCATGAGACACACAGCGCCCAGTAGTGATCGACCGCTAATCCGCTCTAGATGTCATACAACATGAGCTAGGTGTCTATTGTTCAATTTATCTTTTTAATCTTTGTTTTTTTTTTCACCTGTTTTTAACCCCGACGCAAAAACCACGGGGTGTTATAAGTTTGTCGTGTGTGTGTGTGTGTGTGTCTGTGGCATAGTAGCTCCCGAACGGATGAACCGATTTTGATTTTGTTTTTTTTGTTTGAAAGGTGAATTAGTCGGGAGTGTTCTTAGCTATGTTTGATGAAAATCGGTCCAAGATGGCCGCCGCCACAAAATGGCGGATTACATATTTTTTCACAACTCCCTTAATATGGGTATCAAATAAAAGGGCTTGAGTAGTAGAATACTATACACTATGATAAATTTCAAATCCAAGACGGCCGCCACCACAAAGTGGCGAATTACATTTTTTTTCACAACTCCCTCAATATGGGTATCAAATGAAAGGGCTTGACTTGTAGAATACTATACGCTATTACAAATGTCAAATCCAAGATGGCCGCCACCACAAATTGGCGAATTATATATTTTTTTTAACAGCTCCTTCAATATAGGTATCAAATGCAAGGGCTTGACAAGTAGAATAATGTACACTATATTGAAAGGGAATGAGGAATATTAACTAACGAAATGAAAACTAAAACCTTGAAAATATTTTTGTGTCTGATCAATGCTCTAGAATGATGAGGAAAGTGGAGTGATGACTGGTACCTACGACCACTGAGTTTGACTATTTTTATTACGAATGGAATTATCCTACTTAAAAAGCGTAGGTATTTCTACATCAGATAGTGTCGCAGTCCCATTTTATAAACTAGATCTGAATAAACTAGATCTGAAATACCTAAGATGTCTAATAGCTATGAAATACTTGAGAAAAAGGATATAATAAAACAAAAAAATCTGTTAGTCTTAAAAAAAATTCCTTAATTAACTATAAATTAATACCTAATTATTTTTTGACGGATAAAAAACCTGATTAAACATTTAAACACCTGAATTTTAAAACGCAAGAAAAAACAAAGAAATGAAATACAAAAATTAAGGAGTCCCTACAAAAAGCATGAAATAAAAAATAAAAAACCCCCGACACAAAAATAAAATTAAATTAAATGTAAATAATTGGAAAAGGATCGAATAATATAAAAACCCCCAACTTAAAGAATCTAGGTAACGAGACTAATAAATTCATATGGAAGTCGGGGACCGTTCTGTGGAACACCTTCTATGCTAAGAGGTCCCCCGACTGGTTTATCCCCGGTGGTTTATCACGGAAAAATAATATTTTTAATGTAATGTAAAACTAAGGTTTTTTTGGAATTTTTCCGTTACTTGTGCTACATGACATTGCTTATTGCCAAATTTCGGGATTCTAGGTCATCGGGAAGTACCGGTTTTGATACCGGAACATAAACGCCCGAACCTTTTGATTGCGTCGACTTAGAATTAAGATTTGTTTACTGCTTCAAGGGATTGCAGCCCTGTATTTGATATTAATTTCAACTTGATAACTCCACGCGTTCCTGAGAAAAACGGTTTTGACCGACGGACAACGAAATGATCTTTTTTTTTCCGGTTGGGAAATCATCAAATGTCTCCTCCCGCTCTGGGTAGAGCGGAAGGGAGTGTCAGACTCTTAATGACTAAAACCCACCCACGTTCCTTCCTTAGCCCTTTTTGTTCCGGGGTAGCGGTAACCCTTTCGGACAATCCCGCTGCCCCGGCAGGCTTGGCAGGCAGGGCCGGACGCGAGAGGTCGCTGCCGCTGCCGATCGCCTCTACGAGGACACGGCGGTACTCTGCCCAAGCGGGGCAGACCTCCACCGTGTGCACCACCGTGTCCTCTGGGCGATCCTGGCAGAGGTGACACCCGGACGTTTCCTCCCGCCTGATGATGTGCAGGAACCTCCCGAAACTTCCGTGTCCGGTGAGGACCTGCGTCAGGCGGTAGGTGAGGGCGCCGTGGCGCCTCTCTAGCCACTCCTCGAAGAGGGGTCTTATCGCCGCTATCGCGGCGTGCCCTGCGCTGGGTTGCGATAGTCGCTCTTTCCATGCCGCCATGAGATCGCGCTGGACATCCGTCCGCTCCGCTGCGATTTGCCGCGGAAGCGGAGTTTCCCCCCGGCGTAGTGGCTCCGCCCGCCACTCATACAGGCGCGCGAGGATTATCGCCTCCGCCTCGCGTGGCGGCAGTCCGGCAAGGAGGCTTGCCACCTCGCCCGAGATCGTGCAGTAGCCCCGGATTAGCCTAACGGCTACCACCTTCTGGGGCGCGTTCAGGTAGTGGGCGGCTCGCCGCCGCAGTGAACGCGCCCACACCGGGTTCCCATATAGGGCCATGGACCGCAGGACCCCCGCGTAAAGCCTCCGGCAGGAGGCGTTTGGCCCCCTCAGGTTTGGCAAGAGCCGCTTGAAGGCGGCCCCGGCCCGTTCCAGTTTGGGGGCCAAACGTCGGAAATTCTCGACGAAGTTCCACCGGCTGTCGAGGACGAGACCCAGGTATTTCATCGTCGTCTCAACGTCGATGTGAACCCCTCCTACCGTTAGTTGGGATCCTGATGGTGGCGCGTTCCGGGGCCCATGAAATGACATGGCCTCGGACTTGTGCAATGCCACCTCGAGACCCAACTGCCGGATCCTCTCCACGACTATCGCAACCCCGCGTGTCATCGCGTCGGCCGCCGCCTGATGCGACCGACAAACCAGCAAACCACGCTGACGCCATCAGGGAGGTCGGCCCGCCCAGTCGTAGCCGATGTCCCACAGGAGCGGCCCTACAACCGATCCCTGCGGGACACCGCACGACATCACTCGCCGGTTCCACTCCCCATCGCGACCGGGGTAGATGACGGCTCTGTCCGTCAGATACGCCTCGACTATTTGACGGAGGTAGGGCGGCACCCGGTGATACCGGAGTGCCTCTACAATACAGCTCCAGGGCAGGGTGTTGAACGCGTTGGCGATGTCGAGTGACACCGTCACGACGACCCCACCCCGGGACACCACGTCCCCAGTCGTGAAGGCTCTCACGCGCATGATGGCGTCCACCGTCGAGCGCCCCTTGCGGAAGCCAAACTGACTGTCCGCAAGATTCGGCCCCGTCCTCACCAGGTGCCCGACGAGGCGGCCCGCAATCACTCTTTCAAAGAGCTTGCCAATCTCGTCGAGCAGCACGGTGGGCCGGTATGCGGACGGAGAGTCCGCAGGGCGCCCTGACTTCCGAATGAGGACCAGCTTCCCCGTCCTCCAACGGAGTGGAAACTGGCCTCTCTCCAAACATGCGCTTAAGAACCCTCGAGGCCAGGACCCAGGCTTTACCTGGCAAGCCGTCGGGTCCTGGGGCGGTATTTTTGGCCTTCAGCCTTCCTACCGCCGCTCTCAGTTCTACCCCGGTCACTTCAGGGATGTCGTCGTCGTCCACGTGGTCCGCTTCGGGCACCATGAAGTGATCTTATATGGGTTTCGTTTTTCCTTTTGAGGTACGGAACCCTAAAAAAAGGTATCACTCAGTCAAATTCATTTTCCCTTCTAGATTTTTATAACGATTGCGATCTGTCCAACAGGTTCGTCGTCGGTTCTATTACTTAGGTACTCTGTTTCTAATTGTGCATTTTTTTAAACTGATACTCCTTTTATATCTAATCGTCGTCGCCCTTCTCAATTATTAGGGTTCCGTAGTTCCTACAAGGAACCATTATAGGTTCGTCATGTCCGTCTGTCTGTTCGTCTGTCCGAGGTTTTTCTAAGAGACCGTTAGTACTAGAAAGCTGTAATTTTGTGGGAGTGCGTATATCAATTACGCCGACAAAGTGGTAAAATAAAATTTTGGAAAATATTTTTTTTTAGGGTAGCTCCCCTACATGTGAAGTGGGGATGAATATTTTTTTCGTCGTCTACCCCATCGTGTAGGGTATCGTTGAATAGGTCTTCTAAAATGACTTGGGGGCTGCTAAAATTATTTTTCAATTTAATGCTCCATTTACGAAATATTAAAGTTTAAAGTGCAAATTTTTGTTCCTTCTTCCAAAACCTAAACTGCTGGCTTGAAAAATCTGGAAAAAATCACGATGATAGTGCATTTCATGAACTTTAAAGAAAAAGTATAGCGGTTAAGATTAATTTATTAGTTTAGCAGTAATAGTCGTTGAACTTGGGTGTTGGATAATTTTGTACCAAATACAAAATCCTTAGCATTAATCCTTTAAAGTGACTAAGATGAAGTAGTTACTTGTTTATAACGGATAAAGACTTGCAATGAAAAGCGAAATATGTTTTTTTTTACCTATTTAGAACACAGAACGACAGAATCGTACTACATTGTGATAACGGGCTACTACGGAACCCTACACTGTGTGTGGCCCGACACGCTCTTGGCCGGTTTTTTCTTAACCACGATATTCCTCTACCAGGGTCGACACTTCGGCCACAATACTGAAAAATAAACGTTTCCAGGAACTTCCTCTTATTGTTGTTGTAATAAATAATCAATATCTATAAAGATTCACTAATACAAGGAAAGTTTACGCCACCTTGAAATAAAATTACCCTTTGTTCGAGATAAAACTGACACTTCAGAACCGACTATAAATATATTGCTGACTTTAATAAATATTATTCAGACTTTTATGATAAACCTTACTCAGCACCTATATAGTAAATCAACTATTCATAACTAATAAGCCAAATAAGGAATCCTTACTCTTCTAGAAATAATCGACTCTTTGAGTTAGATGTCTCTTTATTAGTGGTTTTAATGGGAATCATAACACTTGGTTTTAGTAGATTTTTATTATTATTTTTCTTTTTTTATTATTTATCCTTTTGATAGATTCTTATTTTGTAAATGTGAGGACTTTGTAGGCCTTATAGACTTTAGATCTGTAGACCATTTTCTATTTTATCAAGTACTTGGTACTTGTTGACAGGCCTGCGCTGTCCTCCCATACCTACTGTAATCTGGAAACATTGTAAAAGCCTATTATTTTTAAAAAGAGTAACCATGGAGTTTCTTGCCGGTTCTTCTCCATAGGAAACGACCAATTGGAACCGTGCACCTAGCTTCTGACGTTTTATAAGTGCCCATTTAGGTTTATGTTAAATAAAACATTTTGATTTTGATGACGACATTCATGAAAATTATCAAGTTTGTCAATTAATTGCATCTTTATGTACAAACTCTCCAGAACTGATTCTGCTTATATGTAGATCTAAATATACTGTGTAATTTTCAATGGGCATTCTTACTATTCTGAGAAATATACAGGGTTATTGGTAAAACATTAACAACCTCTTAACCTACTCATCATTATGAACAACTTTTACTATGGGTCCAAACATGAAATCGCGAAAAAAATCAGCTGTTCCCTGCATTTATTTGTTTTACAATTTATGTACACACAGTAAAATAAGTACATAGGGATATGAAATAACTGTAATTTGAGTACAAAGGTACTGTAGAGGTCTGCACTGGACCTCTACGGTTTCTACTTTATAATTAAAACACCGTAGACTTGAAATTCTTGTATTGATAAAAGGAACCTTGCAGCTTTACAGAAAATATATGAATGACTCCATAAAAAAACACAATGTTAACGTTGCTGTCATCACAATTTGAATGCTAGAATGGAATATTACATCTAGCCAGATCTTTCTGCTAAAGGCCGGAACACACAAGACACTACATGAGCTACGCCCACCCTTGAATAAAAGTATCCGCATAATTCAAACACCGAACAAGACTTTTATTCATACCATTCGAACATTCAAACTCTTCCTACCTATCCCTATACAGAAAAATGACCTAACGCCGGAGATTGACAGGATGAGGACCATCTCCTGCAAGAGAAAGGTTAAAGTCAGGACGAACGAACCGCGTTCGATAGGTGCCAGGACAATTTATAAGTGCCAATGTGCACTAACACAAACTAACGTCGTCATGCCTGAACCTCATCACACCAAAACCGACGGAAAAGATGCGACTGGCCTCCTAGGAAAACAATTGATGTGAAAATTCACATCAGCCTAGATGAGGCTTAAAAAAAAAATTAAAAGATCTTAACTTCAAACTCTTTTACCCCATCGGACGGTATGAGCCAGAGGGAGGGAAAAGTTTAAGAGGCCAGGGTTCATATAAAAAGTCTAACACATGCCCATACTCCAGAGGGAAAATTCAAAATTCACTCCATCATCATCTAATAACAACTCAATGAAACATCAACAACAAAACTGTGGGTGCTCAAACATAAGCTGAACCAATTGTGTCAACTCAACACACTTTGCAAAGGCTATGCCCCGTTAGCAAAGTTGGTTTCAACTTAAGCTGAGTGTCTGTCACCCCCCCTGTAGGAGTGACCACAGTTTACTAAACCATTATCCTCCCATAACTCGCATCATAATATTATCTGGAGCATGTTCATTCTATCCCGGCCTATTCGAATTTGGAAAACATAGACGATGTCGATATATTCACTCCCTCAGGCCTCTTGGAGTTGAGAGGCAAGGCACCTCACACTCCCGGCCGCTTAGAGGTGGAGGCATTGCGCCTCACAGACCTCTGAGAGTTGAGAGGTAATGCACCTCACACTCCCGGCCGCGTCCGATATTCTCTTCCCAGCATATGAAACATACACAAGAAAACATGTTAATAAAATGTAACATACTAATAATTAAAATAATGTCTTATTAATGTTTACATCTGACATATTATTATTTACAATGACATGACAAGTGTCAACCCAAAAAAATCAAAAGTTTAAGTCATAACAAGAAAAGTTTTTAATCAATTTTAAAATGTTTCTATCTTTATACTTCCATTTAATAAATTTATGCTCTAAAAAAGAAAACTTCGTTATAAAATGATAATTATTTTTACCCGACTGCGTCAGAAGGAGGGTTATGTTTTTAGAAGATGATTTTATAAATTTACAAATAGTTGAAAAACATTTTGGAATGGAGTTTTTAGTTCTAGCTTTTTTGATAAAAGGGATTCTTTTCTTAATGTGTATTTTTCTTGCAAATGGGATTCTTTTCTTAATTCGTGCTTTTCTTACATGGATTGTTGCACATTGTGAAATACTATTATTATTATTAATGACAAAATCACTAATATTGAAGACTGCAACTCCATCTGTAGAAAAATTAAATGAGTCTAAAAGTTGCACAGAATTGTCTTTCACCTCTATGTCTTCATCTCCGACTGCATCCAACTTTAAATCACCTTCAACTAACCCCGTTTTACTATCCACCTTACTATTGTCAACTGACAAAACGATGTTTTGTGCCTTGTCCTTTGTAGTCGAAAAATCGAAATGGTCATCCTCCTTTATTTTTGAATTATTAAACGAAAAATTATTCTCAGTAAATTGATCAATAGCGATGTTATTTGTAATGATTTGTACATCGTGATCATGATGCTCTTCCTGCGGCTCTGAAACATAACTCGATATATCAATAACTGGAATGAACTGACCCGATTCGTTACTTTCTTCCTCGTGTTCATTCTCGAACACTTCCATCAGCTCCTTCTCATCCTCTGCATGGCTGCTCTCTTGGCTGCTGCGCTCGTCATCATCTTCTTCATCTCCATCCACTGCTACGCTGCTTTCTAGGCAGCTTTGTTCATCTTGTAGTGGGTCATCTTCTCTTCCACTAAATAATAGAGAAGTATCATCATCTACATATATAACATCGTCTTGTCCGCATTCTTCAGACGGATCTTTTAAAATCTCCTCTTTCTGTGCTTTATAAAATGCTCTGTGACATCTGCACGGAAGCTCCTCTCGAAAGACATCGCACATATCATCAAAAGTAATACTTTCGTGATACTTAAAATTGTATAACGCTAGGGCTGCGCCCTGAAGGTAAACTCTCATTATCAGCGCCCAATCATTCTCACGCCAATTATTGTAGGCGGCAACTACCTTGTATTGACTAATAAATTCCTCTAGGCAACAGTTGAAGCCCGTGAAAAATTGAGCCATTTTACACTCTTTACAAAAAAATATATTCAACCACTTAGCTTTGTCTTCCTCGGCGACGATTCTGCGCCCGTTCTATACTCACTGCTTACTGCTTTTACTGCTTGGCTTTGCGAGAGGTCTCGCTTTTTATATATTATGTGCGCAACTTTAGCGCTTTATATTCGCTGAAAAAAAATGACGCGGGGTGCGTACTTCAAATAAGCGCTTATTCGCTTAGGAGTTCGGGGGTTCGGGCCTCCACCAAATGTAGAGGTCTGCACTGGACCTCTACGGTTTCTACTTTATAATTAAAACACCGTAGACTTGAAATTCTTGTATTGATAAAAGGAACCTTGCAGCTTTACAGAAAATATATGAATGACTCCATAAAAAAACACAATGTTAACGTTGCTGTCATCACAATTTGAATGCTAGAATGGAATATTACATCTAGCCAGATCTTTCTGCTAAAGGCCGGAACACACAAGACACTACAGTACTGCTTATTTATGTTCGTTTATCTCGTCAAAATGTAAATTTCAGGTTTGTTCCCATAGCAAAAGTTGTTCATAATAATGAGTACGATGACTTCTTAAGAGGTTGTTAACGTTTTACCAATATCCCTTTAGTGTTGTCAAGTAAAATTGCGTCCACTAGAAGATTTTCAAAGGATCCGGCATTTCAAAATTGTAATACCTAATAACCTAACTAATTACGGAAATTAACAAATTTGAAAAGTTTCTCCATATTCTGTTAGTAGACAAGTGCTACTACTCTATAAAAGACTTAGTATCAGACAAATCACTGCTCCAATACAGTGTCCCTCAGTCATGATGCGTTCAGTAGCCCACTGTATGTGTACAGCTACTCTAATTCGTTCCGTTTTATTTTTATATTTTTCTTAAACATTTGTAACAATAATGTAAGTAAACTTAATTTATTATGTATCTAACTATTGTATGCCCTAAGGGCGGGACATAGCTGATCACATCTAATTATTTAAGACCTGTATTATGTACTTACCTATGATCCACAATAAAGTTATTGATTGATTTATTGATTAACTGTAATATCCGTTTTTGGCCTTTAGGAACCGGACCCTACGCGTACAGGTACTGTCAGTGTGTTTATTTTCCAAACGAGTCGCCATATGACCTAACGCAACACGCCGTATAAAAAGGTTAAAGTAGGTAAAAAACTGTTGAAGTAGGTAATGAAACTCATTATTCGCTAACCTGTAAGCTAATTGTTGCAACAACTCTGATTACCCTCTTCACGCTACTTCCGCTGCAAAACTTTGAACGGCTGCGTTAGATCTAAAACTCAGTATAAACTACGTAGTAGGTATTTAGAAAGACTTTGTATGCAGTCTAATAGACCTCATCAAAAATAACTTAACGGGATCGTTAGAAGAACTAATGCGTACACCAATTATAATGGGCAATGGAAACTATGTTGACAATGCTACAACCTTGATGAATTCATACTGCAAAAATCCCGTTTTCCTCATAGCAATCACCAAGCAAGGAAAGACATTTGAGAGCAGTCGTGGCCCAGGAGTATCGGCCACGACTATAGGTCGGACTGGGTTCCACACAGGAGCTTTACTTTACGTAATTTATTTCATCACCACAGCAGGGCTAGCATGGCCGGATACATTTTATCCACGGGGAGAGGAGAAAATACTATTCCCCTCTGTCAATTTTGTCCACCCTCCGAGCATGGCGACATGGGTGGATAAACTATTCACGGTGGCAGTAAGCACGAGACATTTTTATAGTACAATTAATTATATTTTCTCCAAGAGATATACTTAAACCCACCATCTAAAGACGAGGACAAATTTCTCCCTTTGTTATGTCAAAATATCTGTAGTTTTTCTCTTCCACTAGTCGCCATGCTATAGACGGGGGGTGAGTATCCACGTCTAATGTCAAAAAGTTATATAATTCTCTTTCCCCCTGTTGCCGTGCTTTGGCAGGTGGATAAAATAATTTTATCCCTTGTCAGTGGAAATAACCGGTGGAGAAAAGTTTTATTCCCAGCCCATGCTAGCCCTGCTGGGGGTCTAAAAAGGCCACTTTGGCAGAATCATAAAAGGATAACATAATGGACAGTTAAAAGTTAAGATAATCGTATGAAATCACATTGGTGAAGCATTTTTCAGTTATTTTTTTTTTTGTCTGTGCTAAAATACCAATCAATCCGATCCAAATCCAATCTCTTTGATTATACAGTGCAGCGAAAAAAAGAAAAACACGGACTGTCTTCGCCATATACGATTCATAATGTTATCCTTTTATGATTCTCCAAAGTGGCCTTTTAAGGCCCCCAGTTCTCAAAACGGTGAACCAAAACATCATAAGGAAACCGGCATGTCTTAAAATCGAAATTCGAAGACATATATATGTATATGTGACATCACCAAGCCGCACTGGGCCCGCGTGGTGTAAACGGTCCTGAACACAGGCCCCCTCTCGCCGTCCCAGCTCTCTGAGTCCCAGCAGTGACAACATTATGGACTGATTATGCTAAACTTTCTGCAAATAAACGATTCTTAATCTTACTTTAAGCAAAGAAAGAGTTAAAGAAGTAAGTAAGACTGAAATTTAAAAAACGATAATCTTAGATACGCTTGCCTCGTGCATTTGGAATAGAATTGAACATGTAAAGGACGATGTACAGACGCCAGCACATCAAACTACCCGAAACTGTCAAATTTTCCCAATCAACTATGAACCTTAAGCTTTAGCGATAAAGTTGAAAATCAATTAAAGAAATTTGACAGACTGTAGTAGCTTGATGTGCTGGCGTCTGTACATAGATGATATATTTATTTTCACGTTGAAAAAACTCGCTTCGTCGATAGGTAGGTACCTAACATGTCTTGTCACAGTATCGTTATCGGTATCACTGGTGAAACACGCAAGTTGTTATGCAGGTTCCGTGTAACTATGCTAACAAGGTAATTTAGTGCAGTTTTCCTTATTTCAAAGAAATGTGAGGACAAGCCGGACAGATTATAGCAGACCACGTGTTTCTTTACAAGTCACCTTACCACTCATGGTTACAATGGAACTCAAATTTTAAAGATAGTGGTTTACCGTATGTTCGACTTAGTCCCGGAGAACGCCGTAAATTAGGAGAAGTTAGAAAACTTTAATCAATCAACTCAGCCTATCGCAGTCCACTGCTGGACATCGGCATAGGACATGACATGACAACGCGGTAAGAAGCGGACACGTATAGTGAAAAAAGTCATTCAATAACATTGTGACGTAGGCGAAGAATAAGAAAAAGTCCATAAATCATTCCAAAGAAGGATTTTCCCAGACAGAATAACAAGACTCCGAACGAGGCAAAAACATTTTTATTCAACGGCTTGTTCAGGCAATTAACGAATTACCTGATGTTTTGACTTGGCGACTCTACCTACTTTATGATTATGTGCTCATTACATAATTATGAGCACATAATCTATATATATATATCTATTTATACATATTATAAATTAAAGTCGCTTTTCGTGTCTGTCTGTGTGACTGCGTTGTTCTTCTAAACTACGCAGCAGATTTTGATGCAGTTTTCAACATCATTTAGAGAATTTATTTCGGAAGGTTTATGTATATAAAACTAACAAATGATAAAGAAATCTCGATGTTTTGTCATGTCGTAAAAACTATGCGAAGCAGGGGCGGCTCGCTAGTAGATATAATAATTTATAAAGCACAAACAACTGCAGTACCTACAATAGAGCTTTTTTATATAAACTCGGATGATAAATCATTTATGTTTTTTTTTTTAGTTGTAAAGGACATAATATTTTATTTAATGCATTCAATTATGTTACGTGCATGTTTTTGGCCTCGGTACCTACTTATTTTCTGATGTAATAAATATGAAATGTTTTAAAAGTCAAGATGGTATGGCTCAAACAGCTACGTCATGATAATCTGCTTACTTAAGTGAGTGAAAGTAATGCGCCTGTATCCGGGAAGAAATCTAACATCATTACATGGATTTATTATGACATATACCTGTATGTATTTTAATAATGATTAGAAAATCTCGAAGCTTGTAGCAGTGCAGAACTAGTGACTGGATAATATATGAACATCAATAAATGGTAAGTATTCAGCTTCGAATACATTGGTCTTTAGTAACTGCAAGTTATCAGTCAGGACTCCATTTTTGATTTTTTTTATTTTGCCATTGTCATCCACTGCCGGGTATATTTATAGTCTCCATGTAGAATTAACGTACCTAAGTTTCGATCTTTCGAGACCCTTTATGAGATGCTTATAATATAATTAGGTGAACTGAATGATCATTTATTTTTATATTATTATTTAGACAGGGTGACCATCTATTATCCATTAGGTAGTTAAGATGCGGAAAATTCGTAAAAGACCTCGCCACGGCATCACGGGACGTGCCGTGGCCATTATTGAACACAAAAAGCAGAATATCTGTGACTGTTAGTGTGATACCTAATTACATAATAAAGAAACTGCAACCAAAGTTTTATACTCATCGGAAACGTGGTGACTCTATCGTAGGCATATATGGACGATGGACAAATTCGAAAAATGGTGTTCTGTCATGTCCGCTTTGTGCTCGGAGTTTCTCGGCCAGAGTTGGATATTCTATTCTCATGAGAGCACATGAAAGAGCACAATATCTGACTTCTCAATCACCGTTAAAATAATCATCGAATGTAGTCGCTGTCGCCCAATTCGGCTAGAAGGCATCATTATCATTATAAAGTATGCGAAAAAATGATGAAAACGACTATGGAAAGAGATCGCTTTTTAAGTAGCAAAAAGGTGCAGATTTGGCAGATATTTTCCATATAAAATGGCTAAGCCTGAATAATTTATTTTATTTAATTTATTTAACCATTTATGTACACACATAATTATATAAACAGACACGAAAAAAACAGAACAGAAAAATAGGTACAAAGGTGATGCTTATTTCATAAGAAATCTCTTCCAGCATACCTGCGATAGGACAATAAATAGAGAGATGTAGACAGCGTGCGAAAGAGTAAAGGAGACAAAAAAATAACACATAAAATCTAAAAACAATACACTTAATAAAACTGAACAATAGTATTATAAGAATATACTTACTTACATACATACAAATAAACATACATACTTCCAGAATAAATATCACTAAAATTTAAAAAAATAAAATGCAATCAAAATAATAAATACATACACAACTATGATAAAGTGGAAAGATAGTGTTCCTTAACTTTTCTTTTAAAAAGTGCAACAGTTTGGCAGTCCCTAATTTCAGGCGGTAGTGAATTCCACAGCCGCACTGCGTGCACTGTGAAGGAGTAGGAGTAGAAGTCGGTGGAATGGGGAGGGGACTTAAGAAGGTTTTTAAGATGCGACCTGCAAGGCGCATCTGAAGGACGGGCGTAGGAAAAGCGCTCCCGCAGATAGGATGGTGTTTTAGGATTGTGAAGGAGATTGAATAGCAAGCACAATATCCGAGAGTTCCTGCGAAGTCGAATGGGGAGCCACTTGAGGATCTTGCGAAAGTTGGAGACATGATCATACTTTTTAAGGTTAAAAACAAAACGAATACAGATATTTTGCAAACGCTCAAGTTTATTTAAAAGCTCCTCGGTGGCATCCAAATAACAGGCATCGGCGTAATCAATAATGGGCTGAATGAGGGTTTGAGCAAGAGAGATTTTGGTGTTCAAGGGCAAGAAGCCCTGGAGACATTTCAACGAATGGAACGTGTAGTGCACTTTGCGACTGACTTGTTGATAATATAATTATGTAAAAATATTTGGTGATTTTCATTTGTACGAGTAATAACAATATTTAATCTTAGTAACACCTACCTATAACACGTTCAACACGGCAAGCTTCAACAGAGTGTGCTCGTCTGTGCGTTACGGCGCGGCCGCTGTAGGTATATCCCGTACCAAAGGTTTCTGATATGCGTTTCGGCCGGTTTATTTCCCGTACCACTATCAACTTTTGAAATCCTCTTTCTCCGTGAAGAAACCGAATTTTGACATGGTTCTTTCTAAAATACGTAGATAATTGCCGGGTTAAAGGCAAAACCCTTTATATCACTTTGAAGCCGCCCAAAAATCCCTCAAGAAACTTATAAGTTATGAGCGAAAATAAAAATAAATACGGAAAAAATACAATCCGTACCGCGCACATTGATCTCCAGTTTACGGCGTTGTTTTTGGGCAGTAGTGATAGGCCAACCAACCTGTCATAACCGGAATAAAAAATATTTAGAAAGAAAGAAAATATATTATTTGTTTACACAATAATAAATATATATAATTACAATAGAAAATGTTGTTCCTTCCCTGTGAAAAACTCATCACGATGTATTTTGATGCGAAATTCGCTATTATTCATAAAATGTTTTGTTGTTAATAAATGTCGGGATATACCTAATAAAGATGTTGAATATCGCACTAAAATACATTATAACTACAAAATAATATGTATAATGTATTTTAATTATTTTATTTTATTTTAACCTTCGAAATTGGAGGTTTAAGAAAATAAATACACTTAGTAGGCAAAATAATTACTTTTTAATATTATACATAAATGAAAACAAAACCAATATAAATTATTTTTTTAACATATCTCTTTAATCTCTACGGGCTAAAAGTGATTTGAATTTGGAATGTGGATATTGTTAGTAAAAGTTCCAACCACCAAAGAGATCAATCACGAACATTGTATGAACAGGCTCCATGATAAATTAAAACGCGAGAGCCAAATAAAAAAAAAAGTTAGTGAAAAAATAAAAAACGCGCGAATAGCATTCTGCCTTCGTTCGTAATTGTTTACTCAAATTAGGATTTTACTTAGTTGTATAAAAAATTTGTATGTCTTCGTCAAGTAATTGTATGTAAATAAATAAACGTACTATTCTTGTTAATAAGTTGTACTTATTCATTTTTTATTTAGAGGGTGATAGAAAGTAGAGTGTCAATCTCAGGAGCAAAACTATTTTAAGCTCGAGTGACGTACTTCGAATCCCTCGCTGCGCTCTGCATTCAAAGAAATACTCTCGCCTTCAAAATAGTTGTTTGCTCCCTTGGCAAAAAATCTACTATTCTTCCGCACAGGTAAGGTAGAATAAATAAACTAAATATTAATATATCTAGAACAAAAAAAACATAATATAAACTACCTTTTGCTTTTCGGTATCTTAACTTTTCTTTTACTTTTTAAAATGCGTGCGCACGTCACTACGGGGTGGTGCATGCGTACGGGTTATATTTTTCCGTATAGCATCGAATCTTAACCTGTTGGCTACCTTAGAAATTACAGCTCTCTACTACTCTTTAGATTATATCTATTTTGTCATCCTCTATGTCTGCCACAGCCCAGGAAAATTGCTTTAAGTACTATTTTCCTTGCCATGTGCTTGTGCTAGTTGTTGACTCCTTGAAACTTTTGCGGTAAAATGAGCAAAATATTGTTTTTGTTCAACATTTCCAAAGCATTACGTAACCATGGTATTTATTTTTGTGATAATTTATAAAATGCAATAACAACTAAATGGAAGCACAAAGCACTGAGGTAATATTTTTATCAGTCATCAAGTGCAAATGTAATTGGACAGAAAGTGACCTTATCCCACGCAGTAGTAAAACCAAATCCGTCCCGACGTTATGTTATGTTAAGGAAAATTTTCTTACTTTAAATAACCATTACTTCAACAGGTGACACGTCTTCCTAAATCTGTATTGTCTTCTTTTTGACGCTTCACGTAACTAGTCATACTCATATGGTCGCGTTGAAATGGTAATTACTAAAGGGTTGACTAAAAGAGCTAGTATTTCCAAAGGAAACAATTATCTATATTATTAAACCATAACCTTATTTCATGGTTTGCCTGTTTGTAAAGATTTAATGTACGAAAAACAATAAGTATTGATTATGACGTAGTTGCATGAATATTCGTAACATATAAACCTACGCGACGCGACGTATAGTGAGACGATTACGCACAGTAAGGCTAAAAAAGGGGGAAAAACGTACGTCATTGACATTTTCATAACCCTTACAAATAGAGATAGGAGACATTAAGGAAATTGTATTCGTGGCATATTGGTTTATGGGTGAATGGACACATTGGCTTTAGAAACGAACATGTCGTGTTAAAATTATGCTTCAAGCAAAGTTCCACTTCATCTTCAGCTTGGATTTATTTCTGAACGAGCGCACAATTCAATGCCTTATGCCATATTTGGGCTTGTGATATATTACGCGAGGTGACTGAACGACTACCTACCGTCTGACCTCTGTTACCTTTGTACAATTATGTAGAAAATAAATTTTACAATAATTGGTATACAGTTTGCTTGTTAGCATAGTTAGCAGCGAAAGACAATTGTGGATTGTACCACTGTTATGCAATAAAAACGTATTACTTCAAATTCTCCTTGGGTCCTTTTTATATTAGTTGTAGGACTTGTAGATAAGTCGAAATCAATCAACAATCAATTATGGAACATTTGATTCGTGTGTTTTGAAACCGTTTTGGAACTATCCCAAGCGCAATATCATTTGTCAAAACAGTTATTAGTTTGAAACGCCTAACAAAAATATTTATTAGAAACACTAGAGAGGAAATTGGCACATTAGTTAAATATAATATTGAAACTAAATATTGGAAGCGAGAAAGATATTAACTAATATTTTCTTTCAATTTAATTTAAGTTTACTTTAAACGTTTGAACAATTTCAAGTATATGTATATGTATTACCGGCCGGCCTTCCTCTCCTCGGTCCACAGTACCTACCGATAAATTAACCAGGAACATTTTATCTTCCTCACTGGTCGATTTTGAAGTACTGTGTTTGATCGATGCGTTGAACGCTTGGAAAATGGCTTGTCCCAATACGGTTTTGCCCGACAACCCGTCCTCCCAGAGACGGTGGGACGTGCCGCTCTGCAGTATTATACGGAATACCCTTCACGTCACATAATACTGTTGAGCGTGTCCGTCTGCTGGCTGTGGGAGAATGGGAGTCAGGTTTTGGCTTCTGGCGCACCCGTCATCCACCATAGGCACTATGATGGATGAAGACACATACACACACCTTACTCATGGTTTCGGCTCGCTACGTGTCTCCGCTTGGGCGCACCTTGTGTTGCTCCGCATCGGTGTCGCTGCGGTGAAGCTGTCGACAGTCTCGGGCACCATGGCCTGTCCTGCTGCGGGAGCGCAGGTCGCATAGCACGGCACGCCAGCATCAACGATCTTATTAGTCGAGCCCTTGTCACCACCGGCGTACCAGCGTTATTAGAACCAAACGGCTTGGTACGTGACGATGGGAAGACTCCAGACGGCATGACGTTGTTGCCTTAGAAGGTGGGTAGGTCTCTGGTGTGGGATGCAACCTGTGTCAATACTCTTGCGCCATCTCATGTTCCTAGCACGGCGGGCTGTTGTGGCGCCGCTGCTGCGGCTGCTGATACCCTCAAGCGGCACCTTCTTACTTACCCTTACAGCTTTGAGCTGTTTGAGGTCGAAACGCTCGGGTCACGGGGCCGAGTGCGCGTCTCCTTTTTAAAGAAATTTCTCGCCGGCTGATTGACACTTCAGGTGACCAAATCTTTGGCCAAAGAACGACCTGGCCTGCGAATGACAATGTAATTCTTTGGACAAAGAACGACCTGGCCCTCTGGTCACCAGAGGGCCAGGTCGTTCTTTGTCCAAAGAATTAGCATTGTCATTCAACGTGGCAACTGCCAGTCTTCTGGGCACGTTGTCGGGTGACAGCGATGCGGACGAGTACTTCGACACCTAAATATCCTTTGTTTAGTATTTATTTATATAGTTAGTTAGTTTTGGTCTTTTAATTTAGTATCTAGTGTAAATAATTAGTTAAGAGATTAAGAAAATAAAACCTTAACAGTTTGAACAATATAATTCAGTGTAAAGTGAGTATGTGCAACGATCTATTGTCAAACTCTAAGGCGGGCTCGGGGCTAAAAAATAACAGCCGCACAGGTCGATCGATCAGGTTAAGCTACGCTTGCCGTGGTTGGTCTGTGAAAAGGTGACCATTTTTACATACCGAGACCCCTCCGTGCCTCCGAAAGCACGTCCCTGCTGTCATTTGTAGATCTTTGACAGTCGTTACGGGTTATTAGTTTGAAACGCCTAACAAAAATATTTATTAGAAACACTAGAGGAAATTGACACATTAGTTAAATATAATATTGAAACTAAATATTGGAAGCGAGAAAGATATTAACTAATATTTTCTTTCTATTTAATTTAAGTTTACTTTAAACGTTTGAACAATTTCAAGTATATATGCATGTATTACCGGCCGGCCTTCCTCTCCTTGGTCTACAGTACCGATAAATTAACCAGGAACTTTTTATCTTCACTGGTCGATTTTGAAGTAGGTACCGTGTTTGATCGATGCGTTGAACGCTTGGAAAATGGCTTGTCCCAATACGGCTTTGCCCGACAACCCGTCCTCCCAGAGACGGTGGGACGTGCCGCTCTGCAGTATTATACGGAATACCCTTCGCGTCACATAATACTGTTGAGCGTGTCCGTCTTCTGGCTGTGGGAGAATGAGAGTCAGGCTTGTGGCTTCTGGCGCTCCAGTCATCCACCATAGGCACTATGACGGATGACTCATCGTTTCGGCCCGAAAGTCACAACCAGTCTTACCAAGGGTTAGCGTATACCCAGTAACTGGGTTGTGGAGGTGAGATATTCAGCTGCATCCGGTTAGACTGGAAGCCGACCCCAACATATGTAGTTGGGAAAACGCTAGGCAGATGATAATCTATTGTCAAACTCTATCGGACTCTATCAGAACGGTAAAAATCTAACAATGCTTCTTTAACCATTTTAATTTAATCAAAAATGTTAAATTGGATCATTATAAGTCCATACAAAGGCACATCACTAAAACGAAATGATCATAAACGAAAATTACTAAAGAGATATAGAAATAGCGATTCCAATGCGTTTTGGGGGTGTAGCCGGTGTAGGTGCGCTTAGTCATACTTGTTATGACATAATCTGACGAAAGGCGAAAACAAAAAGGAAAGGGGATAAAGGACGTTCAACAGTCGTAGAGGGAAGGAAAACGAAGAATGTTTCCGAAGTATCAAACTATACTTATTTAGGAAATAATGTAAATTAAAAACATGGCAAATATTTAGGCAGCATTTAAATAATACGGACAAAATAATAAACTTCTAATTGAGACAGATTTATATAATTATATTACGATGTTTCGTACACATCATAACCCAAACAAACAATCAATGCAATCTATCCTAACCCGAGCGAGAGTTTTCATGACTGCACACCTTTTTTGTACCTATCTTTTTGTAAAATGTCTGTACTAACATACTTTGTAAGGTAATTTTTAGGGTTCCGTAGCCAAATGGCAAAAACGGAACCCTTATAGATTCGTCATGTCTGTCTGTCTGTCCGTCTGTCTGTCTGTCTGTCCGTCCGTATGTCACAGCCACTTTTCTCCGAAACTATAAGGAGTATACTGTTGAAACTTGGTAAGTAGATGTATTCTGTGAACCGCATTAACATTTTCACACAAAAATAAAAAAAAACAATAAATTTCAGGGTTTCCCATAGGTAGGTCTTCAAAAATGATATTGAGGTTTCTAATATCATTTTTTTTCTAAACTGAATAGTTTGCGCGAGAGAGACTTCCAAAGCGGTAAAATGTGTGTGTCCCCCCTGCAACTTCTAAAATAAGAGAATTATAAAACTAAAAAAATATATGATGTACATTACCATGTGAACTACCACCGAAAATTGGTTTGAACGAGATCTAGTAAGTAGTTTTTTTTTAATACGTCATAAATCGTAAACCGCAATTTACCATTTATTCAATCAACTCAAAAATAAAAATAAAACATTTAATTTCATAAACATAAACCTTATGCATAAACCCGGATGTTACGGAACCCTCGGTGCGCGAGTCCGACTCGCTCTTGCCCGGTTTTTGTAACTAACTTTTGTCTGAATAAATAATAAGACGAAATTGTCTGTGTGGACTTAAAGAATAGCACCACCCCATAGGTACTTCCCGTGGGTGTCGTAAAAGGCGACTAAGGGACGTACCGGAGAATGGGCAGCAGCGTTCTCTATGCATTCCACCACCATACCATACTGCGATCGCCAACCCGCCTGCCAAGCGTGGCGATTATGGCAAACCCCCCTTCCTTTTGGGGGAGGCCTATGTCCAGCAGTGGACGTCTTTCGTCTGAAATGATGAATTGGACGAAAACGACCCTAGACAGGTACACAATTCTAAATGTTTATTAGAATTGTGCAGAGTCACACAATGACTTTCAGGATGATATTTTCGGAAAGTTTCATGCATACGCTGCAAAGTAAGAATTTCAAGCACAAAGAAAGGAATCGATGATTCAGAATTTCAAGAGGTTTAAAACCAACATGTCCTGATTTAAATATTAAGTTTATTTATATTTTATTCGATACAGTAAAAGATTTATCCAAGTGAGCTGCGAGTTATATTTAGAGGACCTTACTGGGACACGTTTTTAACACGTAAACACATTATGCAGTACGCAGTACCTAAACTGCTGTTGATTTGTGAATGTACCTAAGTTTATTTCACACCCGATATTTACACAAAGTGCTTCACATAATCTACCTACTTTCCACCTTCATCGAGCTAGAATTTTCCAAGTAGGTACATAAATTGAAGTCGGTCACCAGTCTGGTTAGACTAGACACGGCTGAATAGATATCAGTATTTCAAAACACCCACTTTCCAGTTGATTGTCCGATGATTCTGGTATTACTACTACTACTACTTACTATTAGTAATCGTTTCGGCCTTTTTCATGTAGGTAGACAAATCATGAACTAATGACCAACGACCAGACTATAGAGAATATAACCACAGTCCCATGTTTCTTTTGTTTATGCAGTGTTGCAAGCGCGATTCTTGAGCCTGGCTGCAGGTGTCCTGGGGGCCTAAAAAAGCCACTTTGGAGAATCATAAAAGGATAACATTGTGAATCGTAATATGGCGAAGACAGTCCGTGTTTTTCTTTTTTTCGCAGCACTACGTAGGTATAATCAAGGAGATTGGGATTGGATTTGGATCGGATTGATTGGTATTTTAGCACAGACAAAAAAAAACTACCTGAAAAATGCTTCACCAATGGGGTTTGATACGATTAATTTAACGGTTAACTTTCCATTATGTTATCCTATGGTTCTGCCAAAGTGGCCTTTTTAGGCCCCCTGGGCTCAATTGCCAAGTCATGCAGAGTATTATTGGGTGTTCTATCAGTTTCCGAAGCAATCAATCATCCCCTATTCCAAGGGACATAAGATATAACATAGCATCACGCCTGTATTCCCCGAAACATTAGGCAGAGGTTTATCTATAGTACTTACACCAAAATTTCGCCAGTTATATATGTATAAATGTCCTATGTACCAGGGGGCGAGCATTTTGCCATCAACCGGGCACAAATCCAGACTCATCATCAGCATCGTTGACGTCCACTGCTGGACATAGGCCTCCCCCAAGCACCTCCACTTCGACCGGTTTTGCGCTTCTCGCATCCAACGAGTTCCTGCGGCCTTCACAAGGTCGCCGGTCCACCTTGTGGGAGGCCTTCTAACGCTACGTCTACCGGTACGCGGTCGCCACCAGCATCGCTGTTCTTTGACCAGTGCGTGTTGCTTGTGATGACATATGGCACTGAAACGTGGTCGCTCACAATGGGCCTTATTAGAAGGCTGAAAGTCTCCCAAAGAGCAATGGAGAAGGCTATGCTTGGAGTTTTCCTGCGTGACTTAAAACATAACTGGAGCAATAAGGGTGTTCCTACTACACACCTTGCCCGTATCGTCGGGAATTACAGGCATGGCGTTGTTGTTAATAAATAATGAAAAATTACTTTAATAATTGCTGGAGCATACTACGATTTGTTTCTATTATTTACTATTCATGAACTGCTCTGATCTTTAAACCTGACACGTTGTGGTCGCACGTGGTTATGTTTTTTTTAATTGCTCTCAGATTTTTTCCCCTTTATCAATGCTTTCTGTCATTGGCAATTGGACAGTTGGACTTTAGTTTCCATTTGAACTTGACGAAAAATGTGAGACATAATAAGTATTTCGGGGTCTGACCTGTAAACCTAACTTTAAGCACAGCAGAAGCAAAACAACTACATGTAAATAAACATAAGTAGGTACCTTGTGATTTTATTATCAGCCAACACCTAATTATAGCTATTTGTATTGTTGCGACGCATACGGCATACCACGACGAACTAGATCGCAGGTTATCTCTGAGGTCATGTAATTACAAATATAACTCAATGCGAAATATTACAGTCCTTAACAATATCTGCAAGATTACTGTAGTTCAAAAGGAAAAATATCGCATTCAATGAACTTTATAAATAAATAATACGTCACGCTGATTAACCACAAGAGACCATGCACCTCGCAAGGCGTTTTAACTTGATACATAGAGTGACGTGTTGTAAATGAAAACCACCCATAACCTTGTAAATAATGTATCGGTCTTTGTAAATAATCCGTTGCATGTGTGATTGTGTTTTTTTGTTGTGGTTCATAATTGTATTTTCAAGTTTTTATCACAGAATATGTTGCACTTTGAGCTTAAGTATGAGATGTTTAAACTTGAAGTCAGTAATAACTTTAGGAGTAGTCATATGGTAGTAGTAGTTCAAATAATAATTATAAAAATGCAAACTTCACTGCACGACAATCCCAAGGAAAGAAAATTATTTTGATGCAATTATGAATTCTCTTTTTAAATTTTATTTTCAAAATCAGAATCGAAAAGAAGTTTATTATTTTCGCCTATGGCCGGAAAAAAATAAGTTCCGGAAAATCAATAATAACAATTCATTTTTTCCGGATAAAAAATGCATCGTTACAATCATAGATACAACACACTAACTGATAAAACGCGGAAAAAATGTTTTTTCTCTCTTTTAACATCGATCGTTTTACTTAACGTATGAGAAAAGTGAAAACTTTATTTTCGTGGGATTAATTTTAAACGCTTAAATTCAATTACTAACCCTTGATTGATTGACTCTGGGGCCCGGTTCGTAGTGCAGATTTTTAAACAACGCGTAAGAAACCGTTCAAGGTCAGGGAGCATAAAAAGGCCACTTTGGAGAATCATAAAAGGATAACATTATGAATTATAATATGGCGAAGACAGTCTGTGTTTTTATTTTTTTCGCTGCACTATCTACGTAGGTAGGTATAATTAAAGAGATTGGGATTTTATTTGGATTGGATTGATTGGTATTTCAGCACAGACAAAAAAAAAACTGAAAAATGCTTCCCCAATGGGATTTGATACGATTAAGAGCGTTTACGCCGTATGTCATTTCATACAAACTTTCAAGCCCTTGTTTTTCGAAATTAATTAACCGATTTTAATGAAACTTCATACGCATAAGCAGGATACAAAGGTCTAAAAACTTAGTAGAGAACATTTTCGAAATGTGTTATTTCAAAAAAGATAACTGAAAATATCTGTTTCTATGGAAAGTTTAAGATCGGTCTAATTTAGCTGTAACACTATTTTTGAAAAATGTTCTCTACTAACTTTTAAGACCTTTGTATCCTGCTTATGCATAAGAAGTTTCAATAAAATCGGTTCATTCACTTCGAGAAACAAGGGCTTGAAAGTTTGTATGAAATGCCGTTCGGCGTAAACGCTCTTAACGTAACAGTCATTCCGTGGTAACAGTTAACTGTCCATTATGTTATCCTTTTATGATTCTGCCAAAGTGGCCTTTTTAGGCCCCCTGATCTGAACGATTTTCAGATATGTATAGGAAGAATGTATTGTAGTTTCATACTAAATGGTTATATTTTAGTTGGTAAATCTTCTTGGACAGAAGCATATTTTTACGTTAAGTCGACAAGGAAAAACAAACCCCGTCATCCGTTGTTGTACCATTGTTAAGGTAAGATGTTGCTCTAGCAATTTGTGATCATTACTGATGCGGTAATTGAAAATGGATTTAAGAAATTAAAGCAAAAATACTGGTGCCAATATCCAATATAACAGTGTCTCATTTACCTATTAAAAATCAGAACATAATGAACGTGGCTAAACTGTCAAAATGGAAGAAAATGCAATCGTCACTTTATGTGTGTTTCACAATTGCCACGCGGCTTTCCTTTTGTTTTTCTTCTCATCCTAAAACAATTTTAAATTTTATTATTAGTTGCTCCATTTTGTGTACATTTTTCTCGCTACAATACCTACAACTAGTCCCAAACTTATTTTTAGCCCGAAATTCTATTTTTCATTTCTCAAACACAAGTAACAAATTCTACCAGTAGTGCGATTACTAAAATAGACCAAAAACATAAAGATCGAAAAAGAACAAGTATCTACTAACGTTACAAATGAGTACCACTAAGCTTAAACCACACTTAGAGCGGTTTCGCACTACATCTGGGGGTCTAAAAAGGCCACTTTGGCAGAATTATAAAAGGATAACATTATGAATCATAATGGTCAGTTAACTGATAAGTTAATCGTATCAAATCCCATTGGCGAAGGATTTTTCGTTTATTTGTTTTTTGTCTGTGCTAAAATACCAATCAATCCAATCCAAATCCAATCCCAATCTCTTTGATTATACCTACGTAGTACAGCGAAAATAAGAAAAAGACGGACTGTCTTCGCCATATTATGATTCATAATGTTATCCTTTTATGATTCTGCCAAAGTGGCCTTTTTAAGCCTCCTGATCCGAATCCGAGAAATGCCGGTCCGAAGTGACCGTAGTCTTATTTGTATAAGGAGTTGCGCACTAGATCCGAACTCTATCCGTCCGAATTTAGAACATTCCCAATTCGGAGTGAAGTTGGATCTTTAATTCGGATTCGGATTCGGATCGGATGTTGTGCGAAACCGCTCCAACACATGTTCACAGTATCACTAAAATTGCTGCCGAAACAGCACAATGGTACATACACACGACTACACATCACGCTATATATTTCGAGTTTTAGCGGACCTCGCAATGTATAGGTTTTTCGTACAATCAGAAGTCAGCATAGACTGGTTTTGCTTAGCTTGATGTGTAGCCGCCGCGTGAGTTCAGTGTTTAAATAAGTATATCCCTTTTCTTAACGAATTCGTGCTGGAACAACTTAAGTACCCCGGACATCTCTTTGAAGCCTCCCTAATTTTTTTACTTTTAGGCTGGATATACTGTTACGCCGACGTCGCCGTCGGTCGCTGACATCGGTCGCGTACCGATTTGTAGGGACTCGCGCTCTTGACCGCTGTCGGTGGTACAGTAGGTAAACACGTCCATTTATCGTCAGCGTCTTGGTACGCGTGTCCGACGATACGCGACCGACATCAGCGTAAGAGGAATTCAGGCCTTACCATACAAAATCCTATCAACGAGATATTTTTTTATATTTTTTTCGGCCGAATTTGAAATCAGGTCGAAATAATTTTCGGATAAAAAATCTAGTTTGGTGGCTAATGGGTATTTAAATCAATTTTCCCAATTGTTTTTATAAAATTCAAAATGCTACATAGGCAGGCATTGTTCAGGGAATACTTATAAGAATCCAACACATAGTGGCGGTGCCTATAGATACCTATTCGCTTTTCAGAAATAAGGAATCAGTAGAAAAACTTGGTTATACTTGACTGCTAATTCACAAAATAAATAGTTAATTAGGGAACTTTCTAACATCTGCGCGAATAATTTAAAGTATTAGTAATTAAGTTAGAAGTAAATAATACTTCTAAGCTCCAAAAAAGAAATATTTAACTGATTCTCTCAAAAATATTGACCTCCTTGGTGATGAATACATTTTTAAATTTTTATGAACCTCTAAAAGGGATAGTATGCGACCCGTATTAGCTTTCATCTCAGTGCGGTTCCCGAAATCGTGGTCTGTTTCGCAACATACACGGATATCGAACATTTTCTACGAGTAGGAAAAGGATAGATATATTTATGGTATCGTAATTTTTACTTTAACCAAATCCCTGAAAAAAACAATACGGGAAGCATTTAGGTCGTACAGCATCAAGATAATTTCGTTTCAATTCCAGGCTATACGGGAAAAATATACCCCGTATGCACCACCCCGTTACATACGGCACTGAGTTTTGTATGCGCAAGTCATCACTCTGGTCCGTAGTGAGTGAGAGTGGCAATAAAAAGTACATAATAAGAGCCAAGAAAAATATAAGATATAGAAAAAGCAAAAGATATGGTACGGATTATACCGGCCGTAACAAATGTCAGGATTAGTGGATGCAGTACCGGTTCCTTCTTCAGAACCGGGACTGGATTTACGGTACTGGACTTGGAACAGTCAGGATACTCTGGTACGGGATATACATAGCGTAGGTTCCGTACGAACGAGCAAACTCTGTCAGAAGCTTGCCGCGTTGAACGTGTTAAATAACCTGATTGAGACTGTTTTTAACTATCGGGCCTTCTCTCACAGTTGCTCGCAGTCATTTATCTAAGACATCCCGACGAAATGGGTTAGGTTAGGTTAGAACTGTGACCCCTGGTGGGTTCCCGCATTGTCGAGGCGGGGGGGGGCTTAGTCAGTAGCCGGGGCTTGGTCACCCACGGTGAAGCGAAGAGGAATCCGAGGAGGGGCCGCTCTTCCTATCCTCTGCGGCCAAAAATTGGCAGGCGGCAGCGCCAATGACCTGACTCGTCTCACGGGGACCAATTTAAGGGTGCCTAGACACGGGGTCGTCTGGCGCCCATGTGCTGGTTTGGTCCTTGGGGTTATCACGGCATGCTATGTATTCTCTATGAGGAGGGTCCGGTGACGGACAGCCGCGGCGGGTTCACGGATAAGTGCTAACGCGTGCCGGTGTTCCCGCCGTAAGCGGCAGAGGAGGATACCGTGGAGTTTTAATGGGTTAGAGTAGCGCATAACTGCACTATCTCCCCGTGGTAGTGCAGCATGCATGAGCATTTCTCCTAAATAAAATAAATAAAAATGTTTATAACTGTGACCAATCGAGAGCAAGCGCTACATCTAAATTGGTCGCAGCACAAGTATTTGGCTATTTAGTATTTTTAGGACCCAAAAAATGGAATTATTTGAAGTTCACAAAAAGAGGCGCAACAATCGGGAAAGGGGATTAATAGAGGTTCGATTACAGCACAGTCGGAAGTTTTTCCTTTACAGTTTTGTTTCAGTTAAAAAAAAATACCTCAGTTCAGACTTTGTAATAATATTTTTAACTTTTATTCCAAAAATCAGGATATTTTTTTTTTCGGGTTTTTTCTTTGTATATTGTTCCTGACAAGACAGATGCTTGTACCTACATTATTTACTTCTACTTACTTGTTTTTAATCACTTATCAAATACGTAAAAAATACCTACTTATATTTATCCGAGTACAAATTTTTCTCATGGTAACGTAGGTAACTCGTTTTTCTGAAAATAGTTTATTTAACGTTTACCAGCCAACCCGCACTGGGCCCGCGTGGTGGATTATGGCCCACTCCCTCTCACTGAGAGGAGGCCTGTGTCCCAGCAGTGGGAACATTATAGGCTGATTATGTAACGTTTACCTATTAAAAGTGCAATATCTATCTATTGATACAAGATCAAGTACAATGGCCACTTGATACGAATGTTATACTATTTATTTCGTACAAATACTTCTATGAATCGCGCTTGAAATTATTTTATTTTACTTACGCATGTGATTAAAATTTTGAGGCGCCTAAACGTAGGTACGACTTTTCCGGCATCGATGTTATAGCCGCCCACTGAAAATTCAGGTCAGAGCGCAAAGCTACGGTGTCGGCGTCCTTTACACAATAAAAGCATGTGCATGAAAATGCGGCGTATTATTGACATTGACATATTGTGGTTAATGTATTTGATGAGTAAATAGAGTAATTGCGAATGGTTAGTAGAAACACAGTAGAAAGCCATACGGTGGGGCGGAGCGCGGCATGCGCGGCGGCGCGCGCGCAGTGGGCCGGCGGAGCGCGCGCGTGCCAGTGCCTCCCAGACGAGCGCGACGCCTCAGACCCGCGCCCGCGTCCGCGACCGCTCCGCGTCACACCCGGCGACGGCCTTTCTATAAAGACAAGCCGCCGCGAACACTCGCACGCAGTCACGACCCAGCCACGTTCGCTCGTGCACTCAGCGGACACGCGATATACATTACCCCGCGAAACACTTACTCGCAACGCGCCTCAAGGAAGGAAGCAATCATTACCAGTGATACACATCTCAGCAACAATGGCAGAAAACGACTGGGGATACAGCGGCGAGAACGGTGAGTCCACCTCCAATGTTAAGTGCAACGAGCGGCGCGGACCGGTTTGTTTACATCGAGGCACGTGACTCCATGTAAATAAAACTCCGAAAAGCTAACTTTTGTTGTCAGTTTCGCATTTTGTGCTTTAAATGTGTTTTCTGATAAAGTGGTGTTTCGGGTTGATAAGTAAATACTTACTCATTTTCAAAGTGTAATAAATATTGAAGAGAAATAATAGGAAGTTATTTAACTTTTATCTGTTAAATACCTACATTAAGGGCTCCCATCCTGGTAGCCGTGTTTACTTTTGATAACAGTTAAGCTGACATTAGATGATACTTTCGCTATGCACTCAACTGCAATCAGCGCAAAAGCGTATTATTTATCAGTACATTACCGTGAAAAGATAAAACATGACAGTGAATAACTAAATAACTTTGTCATTGACGTGATTTCAGCGCTTCTTCATACTTTATCTAAATTCGTTCATTCATACATATTAAACACCTGTTGATTTCATGAACCGACAATTATTTGGAATGCGATTATTCTGTTTATTTAATTCAATGTTAAGTACAAAATGAATGAATATTGCTATCTTATTTACCGAACGGCTAACCGCTAGTTATGTCTAGTTTATACACAATAATACTCATCTCCACCGCAAACCAGGGAACTAGTTATTAAGCTATCCGAACCGTTTATTGGGTTGTGTTGACTTTGATAAGTCTTTACATATGCACGTGAGCTTAGCGTTTACACGTTAACAATGCTGGATAACCGAGATACTTCAATATTTGTAATACTTAGTAAAACAAAAAAATATATTATTTTTACGTAAAATCTGATAATGGTGCCAAGAATCACGGTGGAGTCGCGTGAGCCGATGGCTGGCCTACTTAACTCCGTACGGTAAGCCGGTTCCAATAATGAAACTTCTTCTACGATACACCAACTGCCTTCTTTGTGTTAACAACTTTTAACGCGAACCGCTGGAGGCAAACCAGTTCGCCGCCGCCAAAAAGATGCAAAACACCGACAATACGTGCAAGTCTCGGTGATCCAGACAGAACTGATACTGACAGGATGAGGAAAACTATATAAAAATGTATTTACAGTGAAAATTTACATAATTATTTACCTTAAGGATAAAATTATACTATAGCATCTGTCACTGATCTAGCTCAATTAAGAAAATTATTCCAACTTTCAGACCCTTCATTTTTAGGGTTCCGTACCCAAAGGGTAAAAACGGAACCCTATTACTAAGACTTCGCTGTCTGTCCGTCTGTCTGTCTGTCACCAGGCTGTATCTGATCTCAAGAACCGCGATAGCTAGACTGTTGAAATTTTCACAAAGTATGTATTTCTGTTGCCGCTATAACAACAAATACTAAAAACAAAATAAAATAAATATTTAAGGGGGGCTCCCATACAACAAACGAGATTTTTTTGCCCTTTTTTGCTCGATATCAAAAATGGCATCAGGTAAGCACTTGAAATATTCACATAATACTCAGTTGTATTTTAACTTTAATAATATATAATAAAATTGAAATAAAATAAATATTTAAGGGGGGCTCCCATACAACAAACATGTTTTTTTCGGCGTTTTTGCCTTGTGGTACGGAACCCTTCGTGTGCGAGTCCAACTCGCACTAGGCCAGTTTTTTATGTGTATTATTGAGATTCACATTTGCAAAAAATATTATGCTAAAGGATCGTATTATTGCAACTGACATACAATGATTATAGAAATATTTCAAATGAGCTGCAATCAAAACCATTGAGGCAGCAAGTGGGTAACGATGTCTGTCGCGTAACTCATTAATAGTACAAGTACTAAGTATGCCATAACGCTTCACAATGCGGTTTTTCTGACAATATCTCTGTAGCCACAGAACTAAAATAATAATTATGTTAAGTAGTCTGAGAACCATTAAAGGTTGTTGCTTTATTAACCGCGACTAATGTCTCGTAATGTTTTCCAAAAATCTTCGGAATGTCAAACTCCTTTATTTGCTTATCTTCCGTTACATTAGCATTACAGCTATATTGTTGCAAGGACAATTTTGTTGTACAAAGTAACTTGTAGTCACATGTTTGTCGATTTCACATTTAAACGACAGCCATCAATCAGACTTATTGTATAGCACGTTCTTATTATCTTTTAAATACACCAGAAAATAATAAATCATACTCAAATTATCCTACAGGCTTTCGAGATGTTAAGAACATCCCGCAAACCAAATATAGAAAACTTTTTACAAAAAAAAAAACAGCCGACTTCCACAAAAGACACTACAAAGTGAAAAATAACTTTCATTTTGAAACTCGGTGTCGTTGGGTTCGCATTTTCGTTGTTTGCCACCGACATCCGAAATTAAAGCTATTTTTCACTTTGTAGTGTCTTTTTTGGAAGTCGGTTGTTTTTTTTTTGTAATAAAGTTTTTGTTTTTCACTTTTAAGTTGTACTTAGGTACTTACCCCATACAAATTCTTATAATACTACTTGCTATGAGACAGGAAGTTCTTTTAACATCATCAATATAAACTAAGTGGCAAAAATACGGATCTAATGAAGCTAACTCAAAAACTATCCAAGCAAAGTTAATAAAATTTATATGGGACCTCCGCAACCCTAAGGCATAGGTAGGTACCCTATCCAATTTTTGAAATCAATTTACTATTGCTGAAGATATCGCGTACAAAAAAAAAATACAGTCGAATTGAGAACCTCCTCCTTTTTGAAGTCGGTTAATACTGTAAAGATACGGCACTTATAGCCATAATGCATCCCATGACAATTCCACTAAGCCCCCACTGAAAAGTCATAGGAAAGCATACGACGCACTTTCGATTTTCGATTTTACTTGAATTCTTACCAATAATGTTGGTTTAAAAACGAAACTACTGAACAGATATTGATGAAATTTCTATTGCGCTAATCTGAAAGTATATCCTTTCAAATAAACAACGAGTTTTACAAATCGGCTTATAAATAACTGAGTTCTGAGGTAACAAACATAAAATAAAAACGAATTGAAAAAACGAATTGATAACCTCCTCCTTTTTTTGAAGTCGGTTAAAAAGACAAAAATACACTGACTTTATTCATCATCATCTGCCTAGCCTTTTACCAACTATGTTGGGGGCGGCTTCGAGTCTAACCGGATGCAGCCGAGTACCAGTATTTTACATGGAACGACTGCCTATCTGACCTCCACAACCCAGTTACAGGGTAATACGATACCCCTTGGTAAGACTGGTTGTTAGACTTTCGGGCTCCTGACGACCCGTAACGACTGTCAAAGATCCACGAATGACAGCCAGGACCACCTAACCTAACAGTTACCCACCTAGCTAAGTCACTCACTTGCATACCATTAACTTTAACTTATATAAATAATAGTTGCGCCCCGCGGTTTCACCCGCGTAAGTTTCGATTCCATAAAATATCTGTAGAGGGCCACCCTTATCACGTAGGGGTATTAAAAATAGCTTACGACCTACCTACCTACTAAATATATACAAAAAATTTCATAATAATCGGTCAAGCCGTTTCGGAGGAGTTCGATAACAAACACTGACACTAGATTTTTTATTTAAGAAATACTTACAGGAATCAAAACAAATAATAATAATCTCTTCTGAGAAATCCCTCTATTCTGACAGATTGAGAAACCACATTTTGAAACTATATGTTCTTTCTGCTGATCGGGTACTTAACTAACCTATATATCTTCTAAATAACCTGTTACAGTATACATTAGGTATTTACATACCTACTGCTTCTAAACGTAGGTAGGTTTAGCGAATATTAATGGAAATACAATTTGATTTCGTGAGTAAAGCCCGTTAAATATAACACAATATCCCTAAATAATTTCAACAAGAACGTTAATTCGGTGAAACAAATTAAATTCAATGAGAGAAAAAGTCGAATATCGACATCGACATCAAGAGAATCCCAAAAATTGGTCAGCATTTGATTGGAGAACGTAAAAACCCGAACGATATTCATTTATTAATTACTAGCTGCGCCCCGCGGTTTCACCCGCATAAGTGTCGATCCGGTGGGAATATCGAGATAAAAAGTATATGTTAATCCAGGGTGTCAGCTACCTCCATACAAAATTTTATCAAAATTGGTCCAGCCGTTTGAGCGTGAAGAAGTAACAAACATATAAACACACACACATACACACACTCACTTACTCACAAACTTTCACCTTTATAATGTTAGTGTGATATTCTTGTATTGCGAAAATTGCAAATAATTAAAAAGAGTACCTCTAGCGTAGCATCTAAGCGGCGGCTACGCTGCTTCTTGCCTACGCAGCTACGAGGTCCCTCTACGCTGCGTCTACGAGCCTCTACGACCATTCAACGCTGGTACTACGCGCGCCTACGCTGCCGCTACGGGCCTCTACGCGGCTTCAACGCGGGGTCGTCGTTTGCGGCTTTTACGCAACGTCTAAACTGTGCCATGTGCAAACTTATAACTTATACCGTAATAAATAAACTTATATTGTAGAGAGAAGTTAAAAACTTGCACGAAAATTATAATACAGTTCAACTCGCCCAACTTGTTATTGTCAAAAAATATTCAGAGTTACTTATTATTGATATCAGTGAAACGAAATATTATTTCAAAGGGCAGAATCTTAGTATAATATCTAAATAATTAAATCATTTTAAAAGCAATGACATAATTTAAAAAAGGCTTGTGTTTAAACGCCTACCAGAAAAGTACCTATTTTACTACCAAAAAATTCGAAATACCTGCCAGAATGGACAATTGCTCACCTGTGTTTCATAAATTATTGTAGAAATGAACCTATTTTCCTTTTTATTCTATACCATAAAGATTTATAAGCACCTTTAAAATTAATTTCAGACCAATTATTTTATATTATCGCTAAATAGATGTTACCAATATTTTATTTCATCACGACTTTCAATTTAGTCAGTTTTACTGAGGCAAAAAAGCTAACGGTCGATCGTACAATTTTTTTGAATACGAGTATCAAATATAATATTGCGTATCCCAAACATATGTTACTTGGTATGTGTATTGTCATTCGCTCGCTCTTGCATCCTACGTCGCCAATATTTATCATTTTGGATATTAATTTTACTATTTCAGGAAAACAAGATTTGGTGAGCATTTATCCATTTTGGTAGGCAAAAAGAATATAAATACAACACGTACAATTATTCTGATGAGTGTATAATTATTTTGGAACTTAAAACGTTGTTCTTTAGGCACCTCGGTATAGAGTGGGTTTATTTTATTTGAAGTTAACATATTTTACTTGGTATTTAGTCTCAGGGTCTAAAAATTGTTTTGGTGAGCATTTAAATTGTACCCTTTAAAAAATAATATTGGAAAATTCCTCCGTCCTGTCTAAAAACGTTAGTTCTACGCGGTTTGAGCTGGTTGCTACTCCATGATCATGATAGATCCATTTTTCAACTAGTTTTGTAACAGTTATTAGATTCATCACCATTTATAACGACCGTCTTTTCTGCTTTCTGCCTTCATTAGTGGCCGCATCGCATTTTGTAATTGTTATGATGCTAAGTAATAATTAGGGAACTAGTGCGGTGCATCGCCACACCGCACCGCAATTTGTGCCGGTAATATTGTAAAAGTTTCAGTAAAACCATTTTTACTTCAAAATGTCAGAATAGATTTAGCGTTCTTCAGAAAATAAATGTAAATTCTATATGCGATTGTGCGGTTGTCGTTCTTTGCTATCCGTTTTGTTTCTAATTTTTCGTGTTGTCCATCCGTGTTTCAGCATACCTAATATATTTTATTAGTCGGTATAGATGACCGCAACAAGACGTGTTCTACAACCCGTCTTTAACTTCTTATCTATGTAAACCTATTAATAATTGTTCATGGTGCATTATGCACAAGCATGAAAGAGCACATTGTTTTCCACAAAATCGTTATAATGCGTTAAAGGAACAAAGCGGGGAGTTATTAAAAAACGTTTAAAACCCGACATGATTTAGTTTCCTGTATTAGCTGTAAAGTTGCGCAGGCTGTTGAAACGAGGATATTATGCCTGCTCACACTTACAATTGCTTCATGACAGTAATCGATCGAACACAATCGCCATTTTAATGTCTCTGACTCAGTTTATATATTTTTAATTGCGCTTGTTACTTAAAAAACTAGGTTCATCAAGAAAAGCAATTGAAATAAAAAGTCATAAAAGGATAAATACTAACACACAACAAATATTTAAATAATATATTTTTGTGTACATCTTAAAACCTAGCACGATCAACTGAAGGTTCTTTTTGATTTTTTATTGAATCGTACGTAGGTATACTTATTTCCTTCGCAATTGTCATACGTGTTTAACGCTCGTTGACCACCAGAAAAACAATTTGACTCGTTTAGCCGTAATCAAATAAAACCCAAAAAAATTGGTCCGTGAAACGTTTTCAATTGTACCAATTATTCTATGCTTCCGTTTTAATTAAATGTGCACACCTGCGGTAGTGAATGAACAAATTGTGAAGAAAAACGTTGCTATGGTAAATATCCACGTGCAAGGTACAAACACTAACATACACTCGCATTGGGTCCACACTTGATATTTTCGTACAAAGCCCTCAGAATAATTCCACGTGTGTCTCAGAAACAGACGATACAGATATTTTGTCCTCCTCCAATCATTCGTAGACATAGGGTACAGTATCATAATATGGGATGAATAAAACATTTAATAAATATGCAATCCATCTCGTCTGTATGAGCCGCCATTACCTATAAGCACTCAGTGTTCGCGTACAGCTAAGTAATTGGCTAACTAGATATACAAGCGATTACTATAACGAGAAACGTGACAATTTGGTGCAGATGTTGCCATGAAATGGCTCTTATTGCCTGATCAGCATCCTTAAGATCTTGCAGCCATTTTGGCTTTACTTACCATGAATTTGCAGTCTAGCTAGAATTTAGGTCATAGTTCATGATTAGTATAAGCTGCATATTGCTGCTGCTGTATTGTGTGTTCAGCTGCATCCGGTTAGACTGGAAGCCGACCCCAACATAGTTGGGAAAAGGCTAGGCAGATGATGATGGAGTTCATGATTAGTATAATTTTTTTAAATGTAAAACTGCTCTAACTACCTTCTTCAAATAGTTACAAAATTATAGAACCTTTAGCTTCCCTAAAATTCCTAGTTTTCACACTTCCGTAGTAGCTGTAGGTATTCTGTGAAAATGCAAATAATAACCAAACCCATATTCTACAAAATGCTAACAAAAAATATAAACACTACAACTAAAAAATATAAACACATGCATTTTTTTACGTTTATTTCTAACAGTCAATGACAATTATTTATTCAGCAATTATTGTACCGTAGTTAATCAATACTGTTTGACTTTAATTTTATCGAATTCACTAGTCCATAAATTCGGGGCAAAAAATATTTCCACATGACTAAACAACAACAAACGACGGGTAACAATAAGATTGTATTTGCCATGTCCGCCAACTATAGGTACGCTAACAGCTAGATCAGTCAGGTAAAATAAGTGATAATTAAGTCTACCAATACTATCATTAAAATGTAATAGAGTTTGCAGGATAACAATAGAAATTAAACCGATCTATGAAATACATAGGTTGTTCTCAAAATGTGTGAGGCTTTGGCACCAGATTTATCCCGTTCACGTATTTAATCTCCTTCTTTTCGTGTCGATGGTACTCTTCCTCGTTGTTTTTTTGAAGTGAAAACTTCTTTAGGCGCGTTCGGCATTTTTTGAGATGGGAAAAAACCATTGAATTCGCGCCACTGTTACCGTAAGCGACACCGCGCGTGTTTTGTTTATAAGACGATTTAAGAAATATCCGTTTCGGATGTGTTCGGCTGTCCTCGGGCTGTACTCGGTTTTAATGTATAATCCGATATGTCAGTGAGTGATGGCAAAGTATTCTGTTTGTGTTTTCTTTTCATTTCTGTCGGCACTCCCGGAGTGCCACTGTTTTTTTTGCGTTGTTAATTGAATTGTTAATTTCGGCATCTGTGGCATTCTTTAGGTTATCTGGGGTGCTGGTGAACGGGCACTTAGGACACTCCAGCAATTGGGGCTTGGTAGATAATATGTAAAGTCGATAGGAAATTTATATTTTTGACATTGCAGTGAGACAAAAATTACAAATCAATATCACAAGCTGAAATAACATTTTTTTATAATATGAAATAGAATAAACATTTCAAGTTTAACGAAAAGATATAAAATATAGATGGTAAAAGTATAACGTAATAATTCAACTCAGACACATACTCATATCAAGAACAACTTGACTGACACACTGACTTAAAAAAACAACTAGAAAAAACTGCAGGATGTACTCTTTACATACGTGTATGGTTCTATAGGTAGTGCAGCTTGATAGCGTGTAGCTAATGTTAGGTTATTAGAGTTCAGAGTAGCCGTTATTGAACAATGATGAGACTGGAGGCGTATCCGTCCCTCAGCCAATTGTCACTAAATACGTGTTACTGTAAAGATTCTTTTTCCTTGCGTTGAGAGCTGAGCTACAAACATAATTAATGGCTAGTAGCTCTAAAAACATGCGTGATGAATTAAGAATGAATTGTTATTGTTAACTGTTTCTCTTGATTAACATTGTCGGTAGGCGTTTTTGTTCCTCCATCCGAAGCTTGCCGGACTCTGACGACCTCGTCCGTGTCGCTCCATTACGGAAATGAAGGTTAATCGCACACCGAACAGTTAATATTTTCTATCAACTGTTAACTCAATAAGGAAATAATTATACAATCTTAGGTATCGTGCTAAATTACGACAAAGTCCTGAACCTCGCACTCGCAATTCACTTGCGCATGATTTGAAATGCCGCGTGCGCCTCGGGGTCATAAAGTCGTAAGGACATTTCCAGTCTGCTGTATCATTGCCCCAGTTATTTTAAAAGCGTATCTACCTTTGCACCTGGAATAAGAGCTTAGGAAATGTAAGAAAGTGACTTGCAGAATTTTGTCGCTGTATAAAACAGTCAGTCAAAAAGTCTGCCTGTTATTGAATCGAATTATAAATAAGCCTTAAAGTGCTTAATTTATTAAAAATAGTTTAAATACACTATTTTAAAAAACATGTTTTATAATAATAAACTTCATATTTTTGTACGCACATCCTGTATAATCGGTTCAACTTGTAGTTCATTACCGGTGGGAAGTAAGGATTGTTAAGGCTTTTACAACACGCTATTATCTAGTTATCCATACTAATATTATAAATTCAAATGTAACTCTGTCTGTCTGTCTGTTACCTTTTCACGCCCAAACCACTGAACGGATTTCGATAAAATTTGGCAGAGAGATAGATTGTATCCCGGGAAAGACATAGGCTAGTTTTTATCGACATACCTCGCGGGAGAAGCCGCAGGTGCAAGCTAGTATGATAAAAGTCTCCGTGACACTGCAAGAGATAGCAAGCGTTCACAGTCACAGCCATTCAGAAAAGTAATTGGTTTACATCACGAGCGGTTCAAAAGGTCCGACCACTTCCCTAACCGCACAGGGTTATACCCAATAATTAGTCATTAAAGGTGAGTATTGAAAACAACAAGTGAAGTTAACATTTAACGCGACTTCCTGCCGAAAATGTCACGGGTGTTTTTAATAAGAAAATATGTGAATTTAAAAAGGAGAGAGCGCACTGCGTCAGTGAAGGCGACAATCCGAGGGCACTTGTAAAAGTGGGTAAATAAATCTGTGGGAGATAAGTATCGCCGAGGTCGGAGGCGACTGCACGCATCGTGACGTACACACTCACAGCTACTCCAACCGATTGATTAATCATTATCTAATTAACCAAGCAGAGATTTTGTCTAGTATTTACACAAAAATCGACGAAAACAAAGTTGACTATAAAAATAATATTATTCGTAAACACTCCCGACTCCAACCAACACCGCGTTAGCAGGAAACACAGTAATTTATCTTAAAAAAACTTACTCTACCGAAAAGATTAGGTACATGTGGTATCGGGCTATCGGTTACTGTAACCTACACGAGATAGTTAAACCTCGGTAGTCAGTACAACATTTTTATTTATTTAAACAGATATTTTAATTCAGCATGCACAGCTTGCGATCCTATACCTTGTGCTGAAACGTGTGGAATTAAAATAGCTTCTGTACTAACAATATAATAAGTATATTTAACCCATGACATTGTACACACGTTTTACGTAAACAGAGGGCGCAAGGAGCGATGTTCTACGTGTTAGTTACCGACTTAATTGATAGCACTAAACTGTATGATAGGTCACTGGATTTTAAGATTCGATACATGAATTATGTCAATAGGTATATTTGAAAATTATGTAGAATCAAGTACACGACAAAGGTTCAAAGATCACACGGACCTCGCATAGAAAATATATTATGTAAGTTAATAATTATCTAAAAAAAAATGCGTTGAAAAGAAATGTGTTAACAATTTGCAAAAATGTTTTTTTTTTCGTTTTATGTATGTAGGTACGTTATTAATAGGAATTCAGTCATCGCAACAATTAAATTTAATGAATGAATCAGGTGTTTAGATTGGTTAAATTACGACTAAGCACAATGGAAGATTAATTTTAATTTTAATACGTAGGCAGAGCCTACCAACCCTTCCACGAAAAACGCACTTATCTGTGAAAACAGTAGCAGAATTTATGATGACGCGCTGACGCAAGCAGCTTAGTGCACTAGTGCAGTCATTATACCCATGATATAAATAATATCGACTTTTATAGAACTTAATACATACTACATATGTGTTTATATTTTAAAATGCAGTAATTTAACAGATGTATACAAGGATATGCAGCACAACGGCAGCGGTATCATTAGCATGCTTGCATGGACCCCATTTCCCCAACGCAGATAGATGTCATCCGTGCACTGAACCTGCAATTGACTGACATGCGGATGACGAGAAAGAACATAGAGAATATAGATAGAGCACTATACTATAAATACGATGCGGTTATATGTGAAAATATGATCAATATTGGTATTGGCGATTGTTATTGACACACGCGCATCCGGTACCCGAGTGGGCTCAATTGGTAAAATGGCCGGTACTTTATATATTTTCATGAACACTACCATCAATGTGGGCTAAATTATCTATGGATATTTATACTGGACAGCCTTCACGATTGATTTGTGTTCCTTCAACTGTAAAAAAAACAGGTGGAATCGATGGATACCTTTATATTATTGTTTATGCTAGTTTTTAAGTATTTTTTTTGTTTCGATAATCTTAGCCGACCTCAAATAAAGAGAATATAGCAATAACAACAGAACATTTAAAACTGCGAATTTTCGAAAAGGTTTCACGAATTTGAAGTCAGTCTTTAGCTTTTGTTGATAACCATGAGTATTTAAAATAAAACTACGAATTGGCATAACACTCGGAAATAAGTACTTAGCCAAAACATGATTGAAGGCCCCTAATAAGCAAAAAAAAAATAGCACACCAGTATCGCGAACGAAGTTTGTGAACATTATCATTGAAACTTTCTCAAAACCTCGTGTCAGAGACGGAAGTTCGTGATTACAATCCCAAAATGGATCAGAACCAGTGTGGGACGAGTGTCAATATTTTCCAAGTATATCGGTACTTCATCTACTATGCAAACATAAAAATATTCCCTTGGTTTTAAAAGCTTCACTCTGCAGTGGGCAAGGGTCTGTCTTTATTATCACTTTTGAACAAATATTTTTGCAATCCAACCACAAAACAAACTTTTATCAAACTTGTCTCGGTAGTCATAAATAAGACAGGGATTCATCATTATAAAAATATTTCTGTTAGCGTTTCTGACTAGACCGACGAGCGGCGGCCGGCAACTTCTTGATAAGATAACACTAATGTGATTAGTTAAACAAACTGTCAGCCTCACCAGTCACCCGTGTGTCGAGACTCGAGAGGTAGTCACTCATCTCTCACGTTGACGTTGTGACATCTATGCAATTTAAGTTCAGGAAAATTGTTTTTGTTGTTATCTCTATAAATCCTTTGTAATCTAGACTTGACAAGCTTTCACTGGAAAACCAGTAAACATAGTTTTATCAGAACTTGAGCATATTATCATAATTACAAAGAGTCACAAACTTAAGCATTTGTAAATATTGCGGTGACTAGTTAGCAATCGTAACAGTCCACGCCCATTTGGCAGTAAACTAAACGACGCTGGATGACGCGACAATGACGCTAGTTCATGTTTCCCCACACACATGTTTTTCATTACCAATATGTGGCCCGTTTTCGTGATATTTTCTATCATCAGTACTTATTTAAAAAATCTTTGCGTACCTACCTAGATTTTTAGATTACCTATTAATTAGGCACACACACTGAATTTAAATCTAAGTTTAAGTTATAGTAAAATGTTTTCAACTCCAAGTCAATGACGAGTTCATTGCATAACTTCTTCGTCTCGCTGGCACGACTGTATTTTATATCTTGTTTTCCCTAAACTTTGCAACGGCGTTGTCGGTGGCAGCGCAGGGGTTACTTTGACTGCATGTTTTGGGACACAGAGGGCAGGATAGGAGGTGGAATGATTTGTGGCAGCTCCACAATTACACCCTACTGTTACCATTACCGTTCCGTCAAAGTAGTCCCCACTTTACCAGATTGGACTGCGGTTGCATAACAATAAAACAAATCAATATAAAAATTAATTAACCACAATATCTTAATCTAATGCCATTATAGTTAATGATGATGACAGGAATTGAAAGCTATTCCAAACTTGGGAATTCCTTTGCGGATGACTCTAGAATTTTAATAAGTAAGTAGATTCTATTATACAATCGTACCTACTTTCCTTTTGTTTAGTTTACGCAATGCCATATTTTAAGTTGTCAGCTTTAGGCAGGTAGAGGTACATAAGATATATTATAAACACATATAAGACAAGACATAATATGTAGGTAAACAACACAGAGGTAAGTACATAATAACAATACATATTTGTTTTAATTGTATGAAGTTTGCTTAATTAACATAAATTGTAGACGACTATAGGTATCACTTCAGGTGTAAAAGTAACGATTCTAAATATTATCACTTTAACAATTATGTACACACACATGGACAACTATAAAATTTTGTATTAAAACTTAAAGATATGAAAGCTGAGGTAAAACCACTACCCGCTTTCTTCCTGTGAAGTCATGAAACCACAATTAGGTATTTAAAGATTAAAAGCGCAGGCAACATCCAAGTTAAGATTTCAGACAAAAGTTGCCAACTCTTTAAGAAACTGCTTTTTCTCTATGATAGTATGATCTGGGGGCCTAAAAAGGCCACTTTAGTAGAATCATAAAAGGATAACATTATGAGTCATAATGGACAGTTAACTGTTAAGTCAATCGTATCAAATCCCATTGGTGAAGGATTTTTCAGTTATTTTTTTTTTGTCTGCTAAAATACTAATCAATTCAATCCAAATCCAATCCCAATCTCTTTGATTATACCTACGTAGTGCAGCGAAAAAAGGAAAAACACGGACCGTCTTCGTCATATTATTATGATTCATAATGTTAACCTTTTATGGTTCTGCTAAAGCGGCATTTTTAGGCCCCCAGATGACAGAAAATAAATCATGAAAATGTGTCAGGATTGTTCCTATACCGGAAGTAGACTATAAGTGTCACTGTCATTTAAGGCTGTAGTAATCGGTGCACTGCTATACACAGACAAGCAATTTATTAGATATCGCTATCATCTTTCGAAGAATATGCAAAATTAAATAAAACATAAATCTTCTATTTATAGCCAGTATCATTATGTGTCATCAGTTATCAGATCAGCTGGTATACTGACCAGCTGTTCGTAGTTCTGCGCCGCTAACAATCGACCTAATGTTTATGAGTGTGTGTCAATGAACGGCAACAAAAAACAACAGTTAGTGGATTCAGTAGTGTGCGCTTAGGTAGGAGAAATTTTAATCGTTGATCTGTTTTCTTTTATCTAATTGCTGTGCACTTCAATCTTCAGTGTTATCTTTACTTCAATATGGTCACTAAAATTTTGTGATTGTTAGTTATGTTTATAAAGGCTGCTCTTAGCATTAGTTCTTGAATTTTAGTATATAAAAATTCACATACAGTCGCCAAAAATCTTCGACAGTTGGAACCCTAACCTAACAATTAAAATGATTAAGTAGCAGATGGTGCAGACGAGCGGTAACAGCTTTTTAAACAACATAATGGGAATCCTTAAACTACTATGTAGTTTATCTATAGTTAACGACATAATAGTGTCAACGCTGACGATGTTAATGCAAACTGTGTCTCGGAGCACCAGATTTAAAGGAAAACGATATTTTAGTAGAAACACGACGAGAAACATTCAACACTTGTCAGATTGGAAAACCCATATTGCAAACGCAAACTATAATACTGTAGGTATCTATCTTGTATCACAACCGGCGTGAAAGGAGGTTTCTATTTATACTTTGTTTTTTTTCAAGGTCCTTCAACTTGGACAGAGAAGTTCCCAGAAGCGGGTGGCGCCCGACAGAGCCCCGTGGACATTGACACGTCGAAGAGTAGCAGTGGAGGTAGCGCGCCGCCTCTCAAGTTCCGCTACTCTGTCAACCATCCTCGCTCCGTCATCAACCCTGGCTACTGTTGGCGGGTGGAGGAGAACGGATATGACTCGGGTATGTTTAACAACACCACTGATAGATCTTAGTGCTTGGAAGACCAAGTATTAGTAAGAATTAATACACTATAATCCGCGAAAACCAATACAGGTCTTAAACCTTTATCCTAAGTTCTATTATACAAATGTACAATTGTTAAAAATCAAGTTATGAGTAGGTAAGTGTTTGGATTGTTAAATATAAAACTGGCAAAATTGTAGGGCCCCACTACCGTCCGTCCGTCTCGTCCGTTGTTGACCGTCCACCGTCTTTATCATGTGATCTAACACCTCCAGCTTGTGTTTGTGATGATGTCTTATTCATTGGAGGTCTTACAAACAAATAAATAAACAAATCCTAATGTCCGTGTTTATTAATTTGTTACTAATGCTGTGGTTATTTTGTTACGTTTAACAATGGGTTACATCATTATGATGAGTAGTAACGTCCACCTATCAAAGTATCTACTAATAACACCATACCACAAACGCCAATTTGCGTCTCGAATGGAGTGATTGCATGTGGCAATAGCCACTTGTAACAGATTGTTGTGGAGGACCACAGAGACAATGCAGGCTAACTATTAATGGAAATGTTTACATTCCTACAATAATATGATTAACTTAAAAATCTAATATTTTATCCAATAGCCTGAACTATCGATTCAGGAAACTCTAAATTATATTATTATATCATTTAAGAACAAAACGACTACTAAAAACAGCTTTGCCCAAGGTTATTACCGCAAACTCATTTTGTATCTACCAATTTTTTTTTTTTTGGGTTTAATGACACATTATTCTCTGTGTCCTACTCCTATCAACATTCAATTGGATATACCTTGAATTCCTTGATACGTGGTATCTAGGTATACCTATCAACTTGAATGATATGTTTGCGATGTTTGTCAGTGTATAAACGACGATAGGAATTGAAACAACTCGGATGATATAAACGTGTTAAAGGAAGTTGCAAGTCCTCGTGCAAAGTGAGGACCAATTTGCATTTCCATCGACACTACGAATGCCGCGACGACGTACCCCTCGCGATGACTCACCGTGTCACTCGTTCCTGTCCCACGCAATTTAGTGAACACCTATATATACAACCATGTGCAACAAAAATATCCAGAAAAGTGAGGGTTCCTTTTACTACCACACCTTAATGTTGGGGATGACGTCAGATTTCTACCCTTTCCCGTATGTACGTATTTGAAAGATAGGGTTTCCCGAATCAATTATAAGTTCAGAGAGCCTATCTCAAAGCAAACCCTTCTGATTTTGTGTCTTGTCAGTTATTCAGAAAGTTGAAGCCCGTTCCTAAACGAAGATCTCTACGGGCAAGAAACTCCCATCTCGCGAAGTTACAATTTAGCTCTAGTCATCTGTGCTTGTATCAAATAGATCATAAATTGTGTGATATCTACATATAATATGTTATTAGTCCCAGTGTACCAACAATACAATGGTGTAACTTCTTCTTTTAACAGTTATGTTAACAATAAGCCCATTTACTTACAGAGCTGCGAGGCGGTCCGCTTGGCCATGACGTGTACAAACTGCAGCAGTGGCATTGCCACTGGGGCGCAGTGAACGGTGAGGGCTCAGAGCACACCGTGGACGGCCGCTCCTTCTCCGGGGAACTGCACTTGGTGCACTGGAATACCACCAAGTATAACAGCTTCCAAGAGGCCGCCGGCCAAACTGATGGACTCGCCGTTCTAGGCGTATTTTTAATGGTGAGAATGCTTTGACATCCCTTTTCCGCCTCCTCGTTCTCCGACTTCGAAACTGTATAATTTTATATGTGATTTTTCATGGAGCGATTGCCGTCTATACCCCAAAATTAGACACCTGTTAGATGTAGATTTTATACAAAGGTATTTATCAAAAGATTAGACAAAATTCAAAAAAACTCTCTTAGTTACAGACGCCATCTCCAGCACATCAAGCTACTACAATCTGTCAAATGTATGTGTGTCAAATAGATTTTCAACTTTATCGCTAAAGCATAAGGTTCAAAGTCGATTGAGAAAATTTTGTAGTTTCGGGTAGTTTGATGTGCTGGCGTCTCTACCTAAGTAGGTACTCTAGCTCTAGATGACTGCAACAGCGTACCTATATGAATCCATTTGCGTGGTCTACCGATTTATTGGTACCATACCATAAGTACCTACGCTATTTGTGTTAATGAGTCAGTCAAACGGTTTACCTAACCACTCTTTTTAAACAATCAGCATAGATTTACATACCTTCATTTTAATTGTATTACGCAATATGTGTAACTGAAATATTGGAAAAACTAATTTACATTAATATTAGGTACTTAATAAGGAAGATAAAATCGATGTCTGTGTTTGCTTCCAACTTTATTTGACCCACTGCCGCGGGGTCTCGATCTGTAGAAAGTGATTGTTAATGCAATGGCTCTAATTTCATTTCTTATATTGAGTTGTGAATTAGTAATAGTCGCGAAAGTTACAAAGACACTGTAAGATGTTTCTATTAAATTTAACTAGGAATAAAAATCTTCGTGAAGGTTTTAGATTATTTATCGTAAACGTGTCTAATGTGTCTAAAATGTTCGATACCTAATGCAGATCCACGATATCAGTGTTCCATATTGGCAGATTAAAAAACATAAAGTGAATTGATTTCATACACGGTTACCTTTTATAAGTGGGAGATGAGTGCGATAACAAGCCGCTGATTCGCACTCGGTAACTTTCTCTTGCCGAAGCGAACAGCGGTACAGCGTTACAACGATGACAATAAGACAATTTAAACATTTCTTTTAAGAACATTTCACGTCGCTTTCTTGGTCTAGTAACTTCAGTCGCGCGTCATACTGTTTGAAATGTTTGCTGTAACATTTTACATTTACAAGTAACAAAATGTAACGAACCGATTTATTGAATGCGTATCGAAGTGACTCAGCGAGTACATTTTACCACAATTTCAAAATAACTAACAGCTACATTATTTTGAGCAAACTGTTTACAATTACTCAGCAGACTAAAGTTAGTAAACACTCGAATACATTTCATATGCACCGCCCTTAATGTGGATTCAGATTTGTGAGCATCACTTAGTTTACATGAATGTGAGGATTTTATGTGAATTTTATTCTGGTTAATCGGTAGAACAATAGATAACAATAAAGAGGTCTTTTAAAAATTCCATACCAATAATTAGTTAATTACTTAGGTCATTGATCTACCTACCAGATATGTTTAACTTAATAACTATTATTGGTTGATTAGTTGGTAACATGAGATACCTAACTTCGTAAGTAGGTACTATTTCTTTGAGTACGATTATAAATTTCTTCTTCTTCTGACCGGGAAGTGGTATCTAAAAGTAGGTAAATAGGCAATGATATTCTAAAATATCATTGTAAATAGGTATTTTTTAAGGTAGGTATTTAGGTATTAAAGATTAACCTATTTACCTATCATATATAGCTCGCACTGTTCTTCTCTAACAATAACAGTCAATAATCTCATGAAGATCAATATACTGTAAAGCGATTTCGCTAAGTTAATATTGCACTTCGCGCGTAAGAAAGCGATTATGTCACCGAAGCCTTACATCGAAATCCTGTTAACTGCACTGTGTTCTAATGTAGTGCACATGTCAATGAGTAGGTATGTTGCATAATAGGTACTTAGGTAGATATCTATTTATACATACAGGAAAAAGAATTACCTAAGTACCCAAAGCGCAAACAGTAACTATGAATAATAATAATAATTATTCTTTAACCCTTTTTTTTTTTGCGGATGGGAAATCATCAAATGACTCCTTTCCCGCTCTAGGTGGAGCGGAAGGGGCTGTCAGACTCTTACTGACTAAAAACCCACCCGTGATTAGCGTAGAATTTTTTATCGGTTACCTACCTATCAAAACAAAATCAGCTGTTTCATAGAAAATTGCGATACCTACGCGGTCAAAATGTATGGAACATCTACAATTTTTTTTTTATAATCGACGAAAATATTCTACTCTAGGAGTCCTAGAATCATACGCTGAATTCTTGGTTAGGTAGTGTTTTTTTTTTCCCTCCGCAAATTACGCGCATTGACGTGGAGTTGCAGACACCAGGCCGTATTACCTATTAGGTACAGTTTGCGCATTGGTATTTTTTTTTCCCGTATTTTAGATGTAAGTATGCATGGCAACTGTGAAGGTAGAGTCATCTAGGTACTTTTCTCCTTAATCTACTTCCAAATTCTTTAATCGTTTTCCTGTTTTATCGATATACTTGATATCCTGTAGTTGTGTGTTCTTAACTATTTCAGCTCTTTTAATGTAATTCGCAGTAACAGGTCGCAATTTGAATACAATAAGTCTCATTTAAATTTTACTTCATCAACAAGTTCCTCAACAATGCCACTATAGGTGTAGCGAATCACGCGAACAATCAGTCTGTCCTATATAGGTAAATCTGTGCAATGAAATGTTTGTTATTTTGGTATATCTGGTAAAATTAGGATGTACTAGGTATAGTGTATTGTACCTATACACTTTGCCTAACCCTTCAGGGATTACATGCGTGGTTTTATGTTGTTTTTTTTTTTTTTTTTGCTTTAATCATTGTCAATTTATTTTCCAGTGTGGTTCAAAGCATGATGAATTGGACAAAGTGATTCGGTTGCTACCGTTTATCACTCATAAGAACGACAAGGTGACGCTGTCGGACCCGCTGGACCCGCTGAAGTTGCTCCCGCCGCAGGTCGCCTACTGGACGTATCCCGGCTCCCTCACCACCCCGCCCTGCACCGAGTCCGTGACATGGATCCTGTTCAAGCAGCCTGTTCAAGTCTCCGCTGATCAAGTGAGTTCAAGTTTAATACTAAGCTATTTTCTGAGTTTATCTTTGATATTACTGGCATTGGTGAAGGAAAAACATCGTGGGGAAACCTGGACTTAAGACACGAAACCACCAATCAATGGTCGTATCTTCTCTGTATGAAAAGAGGCCTTTGCCCTGCAGTGGGACAATAATAGGCTGGAATTAATTAATTAAATTAAATTATTAATTAAATTTAATTATTTTCCTCTTAAGAGGTTGTTAATGTTTTACCAATAGGTCATTGTACTCATCATTATGAACAACTTTTACAATGGGGCAATACCTGAAATCGCGAAAAAAAATCAGCTGTTCCCTACATTTTGACGAGTTATACGAACATAAATGTAGGGAACAGCTGATTTCTTTTTTCGCGATTTCAGGTTTGGTCCCATGGTAAAAGTTGTTCATAATGTCATCATTATGAACAAACAAAACATTAACAACCTCTTAAGAGGTCATTGTACTCATGTACAATGACCTTAAGAGGTTGTTAATGTTTTACCAATAACCCTGTATTAAGCCATATAATTATTAGGCTGGAATGATTGCCTATAAGCCATATCAATAATAGGCTGGAACGATTACCTATATTAAGCCATATCAATACTAGGCTGGAATAATTACCTATATTAAGCCATACCAATACTAGGCTGGAATGATTACCTATATCAAGCCATATCATCAAACAAACCATTTGCATCGTATCAAAAGGTATTTAGTTTAATTGCATTGCATGATTATGATGCTACGTCACATTTATTTAATGCTGATAATGTTCAAGTGCTGCTATAACCAGATACCTTATGACGACAAAACTTAATACAAAATGAAATTCCTTCCTCATAATGAAGTACCTGATTAGGGAAATCGTTCAAGTTTAAGGCTCACAGCTGACTTCGTTTTCCTGTCTGTTTGCTATAACGTTCCTTATAAATAGTTGACGGCTATCGGTCGTATTATGAGGAGGGCAAAACGTCTTAAATCCGATTAATATATCCCTTCATTTTACCTATAAGCCCATTTATATCATGGATGACCTAAGCACTCATAAAAAAACTCAACGCAAAAACTTTGGTAAATAAACATATTCTTAAGTATCAACCCACATATTTATGTCATTAATATGATGCTCAGTAGTATTTTGTAAATTTATAAGTAATCCGATTACGAATAGTATATGACGCAACAGAAACTACTAAACGATAGGTATGTTGTACCGGTTTCCGATGCACCCAGCGTTTAAGTATCCACGGACTAAATAATAGCAGACGTCCGTTCACGACCTACTTTAGCAGCTACTACTTTCCAAATACTCATTAGGTGGAATATGTTTTTCTAATGTGTATTACAGTAACGCTTTATTGCTTGCTAGAATTTATAAATATTAATCGATAAAAGTATGTGCCTTGTTGATCAGACTCTGTCTAATTACGCTTTAAATAACTCCCTCTTGAGCTACTTTTTCTCTAAGTGATAGGCAGCTATAAAAACGTTTGTAAGTTTGTGACTAATGACATAACTAATTGGATTTCAGCTGGCATCGATGCGGAAACTGAAGTGCGGTGAGGCGTCATGCGGAGTGGAGGCCATGGAAGTCCTGCACAACTACCGGCCGACGCTGCCGCTCGGCAACCGCGAGCTGCGCGACTACGGCGCGGGGCACTAACAGTCTCCAGCCCCGCTAACACACGGTATCAAGATACCATCAGATAATGAGCTGCCAATTGCGCAGTTGCTCCTGAAACTAGTGCCTCTTTTCGCATTCCGGCGAGCTAATCTAACGGATGACACGTGGGCTACGTAACTCTTATGAATGGTGCCTACGCAATGTATGAAGGAAGTATGTTCCGTATAAAACGAATCTCGTCATAGCTATGTATATAGTACCTAGTTGTAGTTCTAAGAGAAAATAATCTCCGATCCCAAATACGCGCCTGTTGTCTCGTTAAATACATACCTACAAGACGATTTGTTTCACCACTAAGATTCGTTGCGTAGTTCGTCGTATTTGGATAACAAACATTCAACCGCATTCGCATTTATCATGGTAATCAATATTTGGGAGTTCGGTATGTGCGCGTAAGTTTATGTGACTGTAGCTTAAATAGACACGATTATCAAGTGCCTCCACTACTTCTAATAAAATGTTATTTATATTGAAGTTTATATTAAATAAGATATCTATAACATTTAAATTACATTTTTAAAGTCACACATTATTTTAGTTAAGTATATAAAGAACAAAAGTGTCTTCGAATGAAAATATTTTTTTAAATGTATGACATAAGTACATCATCATGGCGTAATTAGAATTTCATTATTAATACTGTAACGTATGTACATAATAAGTTTTATATGAATATGATAATAATTAACACACAGCAATATCCTGGAGGTACGCTAACGGATCCAAATCGCAAAATAAAAGCAATGCAAACAGTGGAATCAAAATATCGCCCACAAACGCCCACACTGGTGCTGATTGAAATATGAGCTGCGATGTAACATAAGATGCCCCGCTGTGTCTCGAACTACATATGAATGAGTTAGCGTATTCAAGGGTTATTATTGTTTTTATTTACATACACATCACGTCTTTTGTGATATTTGGTCCAAGCAAATTACAATTTGTGTTAGGTCACTGATCTCTATCTTTTGACTCTGCCACCGACCGTACAAGTCTGTCACTGGATCAAGTCGACTGTAGTCAAAGCAGTGTCTTGACTGAACAACTTACATAATACGTAATAAGTTAAGTATTGTATGTACCTTAAAACAAGAGTGCCTCAAATGTATAAACGTCATAGTTATGTTAACTGGGACGTCATACGATAAATTTTAATGTATTTATGTTATTTAGTTAAGGTGTTGATAAAGCTTAAAAGCAAATGTACACAATAAATAAACATAGTCCTAATTATCTTTTGTTTTACTGAAAAACTTCAACCCTTCAACCGATATAAGTATATTTTTATTTAGTTCAGGAGCCAGCTGTTCAAACTGGTTTTGACCACCACTTGTACATCATGTTTAGTGTATGAATATCTTTAGTTATAAGTTATTTAAGTAAAAGTACCTAATTTAAAAAATTAAACCGACTTCAAAAAGAAATTAACTCAAAATTATGAAAGAACCTTAATTTCGGAAGTCGGTGTCTTGGGATCTGTATTTTATTTCGTTTTAGTTTTTTGCCATAGACTTCCGAAATTAAAGTTATTTCATAATTTTGAGTTAATCAATTTCTTTTTGAAGTCGGTTTAAGTTTTTAAATTACTTTTTTGTTTCGTACTTAATAAGTCGGTAATAAGTACCAAGAAAACATTGAAGCTGAAACAGTCGTTAAAATAACGGTCGCATCGTCAATGAACGTGGCCTATTACTATAGAGCCCTTGAAAGCCTTGAAATACCCACCTGTACCTACCTCTAGGTAAGACTGACACTATTAAGATATAAAAATAAATACCCACCTGTACCTGTAGGTAAGACTGACACTATTAAGAAATCACTAATGATAATATGTATCATTAACCTCGCTAGTCTAGTGGAGCGCGGCGGCTGACATGGGTTCTATTCCCAGGTCGGGCATGGAGTATAGGGTTTATTCCATTGGGATTTCCTCAGTAACTAGTGCAGGGTGACCTCTGCGGTTACAACCGATTCTTATCTCATTCGTATAACTGGTTATCAATTTCTTATTATTATCTTTTATTGTCGTAAACAAGAAGAATAGTGGAAGAAAAGTCAGTTGCTGAAAAATATATTGTATTGAATACAGTAGAACCCTATTTTTCACGTAATACCCATTTGTCGTCGTAGGTGTACCTAATACCAGCTAAAAAAAAAAGTAATTAAAAAAAACTAATAAAAACCCCGATTGCGGTAAAAAACTTAAGTTAAAAAAAATTGAAAGCTAAAAACAAGCCCATTTTAAATTAAATAAAAATTGTAAGCAGGCGGGACCCATTTGAAGTCGGTAAATTATGTATAAGGCACATAATGTATAGTCACAATGCATCCCATGACAATATTCCACTAAGCTACCACTGAAAAGTCATAGGAAAGCAAACGACTCCATTTCGTTTACTTGAATTTTTACCAGTAATTTTAGTAACTACTGAACCGATTTAGATGACATTTCTACGGGACTAATCTGAAAGTAGGTATTTACTTTCAAATAAAAAAGAATTTTGCAAATCGGCTTATAAATAAAGGAGTTCTGCTTCTGAGGAAAAAAACATAAAAAAAAAAAAAAAAATAATCAACCGAATTGATAACCTCCTCCTTTTTTGAATTCGGAAAATCCCGCAGGACTGTTTTTGGCGGGGTAACAAGGTTCATCTTTATTAAAGATGTTCTTTAATAATTTCAAATTCATTCGAAAGTTTGCGTAATTTAGTGATCACGCACTAAAAACCGATTTCAATCGATTCATAGGTTCGGAAAACAAATAAGTAAGAAGGTACGGAACCTTAGAATAATTATTCTTGTACCTACGTAACAAAGATTTACCAACCGGTGTATCTTAAGTTTTCTAGTATAATACTATTAGCTTATTACCTATTATATTTTTTACTAGCTTCCGCCCGCGGCTTCGCCCGCGAGGTATGTCGATAAAAAACTATCCTATGTCCTTCCCCGGGATGCAATCTATCTCTCTGCCAAATTTTATCAAAATCCGTTAAGTGGTTTAGGCGTGAAAAGGTAACATACAGACAGAGTTACTTTCGAATTTATATTAGTATGGACTATGATGCAATTTTAAAAAAATGTTAATAATAGGTAGGTATAGTGATGTGAGTGGTGAATTTTTATTTCGCTACAGCAGTGCGATTCTGTGACCATCTCACCGTGAAAACTTAGGTGAAGTAAGCGTGGAGTGAGCTGTCAATAGTGTCAATTCCTAGCAAAAACAAATTCACTTCACCTAAGTTTTCACGGTGAGATTTTTACAGAATTGACCGGCAGTAGCTTTAAGTATAGCTGGCCGGAATCAGGATCTGTGCTCGGTTAATGGCAATAGGCTAGCCTTCTCCTATTTCATGGGACATTAAGATAACTAAATAGCGAAGGCGTAAGGGCTGCTACACACTGTGCCGGAGACACGGCTGCCGTCCCTGCCATCGGGTATAACTACCCCTAGGCCCTAATCACAACGAGAACCCAATAAAAGGCAGAAGGCTTAAGTATTAGGTACTTATTCCTAAAGTTCCTACACCCTAATTGCGTAACACAGTATCAATCACAATGGGTACGTATTTGAATATCGAAGATTAAAATACCTACTGTTAAAATATCGATGTTCAAAACATCGAAAATTTAAATATCGAACGTCCATAAAACCGAAAATTAAAATATCGAAAGTTTATACTATCGAATGGTTAAATAACCTACGTCTAATATATCTAAAATCCAAATATCTACAAAAGTTACATCGAAAAGTCCAAATATCGAAATACAGATTATCGAATGTCCTAAATATCGAAGTACAAACTATCGAACGTCCTAAATATCGATGGGTACATATTTTATTTGAACATCGAAAATTAATATACCTACGTGTAAAAATGAGTTAATTTTCAACATTAAATACATTCATTAATTCACCCTACGTACAAGTTAAAATATCGAACAAATTTTGATATACTCGTAAGTAGTATGAGTGAAAAAAGGTTGCTTCTACAACGTCTCCGGCGCTACGGGAAGTGCAACCCCTTCGCCCTTGCGTAACAAAGGACAGGCACCCATGTTCACCTCCGCAGCTTCGGCTTGCTGGTCGCCTCTGGCGACCAGCCTCAGCCGCTACGGCTACCACGGGTGCCTATGCTTTGTTACAGCGGGCGGGGGTTGCCCTCCCTTCGCGCCTCCGGATTTTTATATACACTCTAGGGGTAACACCCAAAAGACTACGTAAATTCGGGGTGCCCCAATTCGGTTTTGGAACAATTTCAATCTATTTTATCCATGAAAATCAGTGTCCAGTGTACAAGCATAGGTCAATCGTGAAGGTATTATTTAGGTCTTTAAATTAAAATATTTTCTTGAAAGTCAATATGTTGTGCTACTAAAGTTAGTGACAGAAACGTATCGCTGCAAAACCGACTCCACGTAGTCTTGTCTGCCCTACCCCTAGAGTGTAATTTAGAATCGCGTAGGCGCGGAGGGGCGAGGCAGCCCGCGAGCTGAGGAGCAGGTGGTTTTAACACCCGCCGCCGTAGCTGACCGGCGAAGCCGGCCAACAAGCCGAAGCTGCGGTGGTGAGTGTTTAGACCATCTGCGACGTTAAGCTCGCGTGGGACTGCCGGAGCCCTGCAGCGCCGGAGCCGTGACAGAAACCATGCTTGCTTGCATGTTGCATGATTGCTGCATGCTAATTGTTTGCTAGATGGTAATCAGTTACTAGGTGGGTTAAAAAAAAAACAAGGAAAACCTCATGTAATGTACTTTAATTATTTTTACATAATAAAAACCCAAAATAAAACACATTTGTACGCAATTGTACGTATCACTTATACTGCCTATATAATTTTTTTCGGTATTTTAACTAGAAGGTATTTTTAACGTAGATATTATGAACTTAGATGTATTAAATGTTGATATTTTGAACTTAGGCATAATGTCATTCGATATTTTGAATCATTCGAAATTTTAATCACTCGGCATTTCAATCTTCGACGTTTAAAGCGTAGGTATAACAATTTTCGACATTTTGATATAATCGATATTTAAATTTTCGATGTTTTGAACATTGGTATTTTAAGCGTAGGTATTTTAATCTTCGATTCAAATTCAAATTCAAATTCAAAGCATTTATTTCAATTAGACCTTGTACAGGCACTTTTGAATTGTCAAAATTAAATAGTCTGTCAGTTAGTCCGCAAGTTGAAGCTAGTTGCCCATTCCAAAACGTAGATCTCTATGGAGAAGAACGGGCAAGAAACTCCATGGACACTCTTTTAAATCAAGATATTACAAAATCCTGGGTACAATATTCTTGTTGCTTCTATATGTGAGAACAATGTAAAAAAAAAAAGACACAAAGAAGAAATAATTCAAAATATAAGATTAAAAATAAGCATTGACAGTTAAGAGATGACCAGTCTCAACCAAAGGCGCCCGTTCACGAACATGACGCGTGGATCAGCACCATCCAGCTCAACCAGTTTGTAGGGAACTGAATGATCCAACACACGCGCCACCATCGGTGAGAGATTTAAGTGAGCATGACAAGTTCTCAACTGCCATGCTCTTTCAAGTCAACATCAAAAAAAAATCATAATAAACGGAAACATGGTTCTTACATTTACAAAATTAAAAAATGCTTCTAAATTATACAAAACTATAGTTTGCAATTTATTTAAGAGGTTAATAGAATTTAAAAAATAATAAAAAACAATTATATGAACTCATATAACTTGTCAGTAAACTAATTCTGGAGAAAGAACATAAACATTGTCTTGAGTTAATCAGGGCGACCAACTATTCTTATCGTTTAAGTAATCGTTGATGGAATAGTATGCCTTTGAACAAAGGTTGGATTTTATTTGAGCTTTAAATGTATTAAAAGGCAAATCTAGTAATGAAGAAGGTAGCTTGTTATAAAAGGTTATACCAAGCCCAACAAATGAGTTATGCACCTTATGAAGCCGGTGAAAGGGAGCGCGTAGTTTGTCCTTATGTCTAGTGTTAACATTGTGAATATCACTGTTTTTAGTATACAAGTGTATATTTTGTCTAATATATAAAATGTTGGCAAAGATGAACTGTGATGCAACCGTAAGAATTCCAATATCTTTAAAAAAATCTCTTAGAGAAACTCTGGCACCTAACTGGTATATTGCTCGAACAGCTCGTTTTTGCAGGACAAATATATTTTGTATATCAGCGGCTTTGCCCCACAGCAGAATACCGTAGGACATAACGCTGTGAAAATAACTAAAATAGACTAAACGAGCTGTATCAACGTCAGTGTATTGTCTTACTTTCCTGACGGCGTAGGCAGCCGAACTGAGCCTTCCTGCTAGACTTGATATATGTGGTCTCCACTGAAGTTTGGCATCTACTGTTATTCCCAGAAAAACTGCAGAGTCCACAGTTTCAAGCACCTCTTTATCTAAGACGATGTTGGGTCCTAGATTTCTAACATTCGGTAAGGCGAACTTTACACATTTCGTCTTCTTGGCATTGAGAACTAGGTTATTTGACGTAAACCAATTCGTAACTATTGAGAGCGCACTGTTTACGTCGTCAAAATCTTGTCTATTCCTGTCTACTTTAAAAATAAGAGAGGTATCATCTGCAAACAGTACAACGTCACAGATGCCCTTTAAATGGAATGGTAAATCATTGATATATACTAGGAACAAGAAAGGACCTAGTATTGAGCCTTGCGGTACACCTAACTGAACTGGTAGCCCGGAAGATTTCACACCATTAACATCCACACATTGGAACCTATTATGTAAATAAGAATTTATTACGTTGAGAGCTTCGTTATGGACGCCGTAATGACGTAGTTTACGTAAAAGCGTGTCATGGTGCACGCAATCAAAGGCTTTGGAGAGATCACAGAAAACTCCAATAGCATTTTTCGAATTCTCCCATGCATTATATATGTGTTTCAGCAAAGCAACACCCGCATCTGTAGTCGAACGACCTTTTGTAAAGCCATATTGTTCATTATGAAGGAGGCTGTTTAAATTAAAATGTCTTAGCAACTGCTTGAGTATTAATTTTTCAAATATTTTGCTAAATGCAGGTAAGATGGAAATAGGCCTGAAATTGCCAACGTCATTTTTATTACCTGATTTAAATAATGGTATGACTTTACTACTCTTCATGAGGTCAGGAAAAGTTCCTAAATCAACACATTTATTAAAAGTAACAGCTAGATAGGGGGCTACGATGTCTATTATATTACTTAAAAGTTTAATGGAGATGCCCCAGTAATCACCGGTGTTTTTAGACTTAAGTGTGTTAAAAACATTAACTACATCACGCGGGGTTACATGTTCGAAGCTAAATAAGCGACTACATTTAGGTACACTGCTATGCAAAAGGTTTTCAGCTTTAGACGGGGAGGAATTTAAGGAGCGAGTCGTAGTTATAGGTATGTTGGCAAAAAATTCATTAAATGCCTCAGCTACGTCAGCTGCTTTGTTAACTAATTTGTTGTCGACCATAATCGCAAGTTGTTTTTCTTGTTTAACCGATTTACCAGTTTCATTTTTAATAATTTTCCAAGTTGTTTTTACTTTATTATTAGAATTTTTAATTGTATCGCTTAAAAATTTTGATTTAGCAAAAGCACTAATCTTTTTGAATAATTTTGAATAATTTTTAACATAATCTAGGAAAGGAGTATCAAACCTGTATTTTTTCAAACCATATAACTCGTACAGTCTCGATATTCAAATACGTACCCATCACAATCTGTATCATTTTGAAGTATATTGCTAAACCATTGCTTCAGTTCAAAAAAATTGTCTGCTCAACAACGTGCAACGTAACTAACGCAACGAATGTTGTTGAACTGTCAAAATGAAACCCATTAATGCTTCTGATAGTGTTACGCTGACGTACCTACCCCGCTGGATTTAGAGGAACAATATCGAGGTAGGTATGTGTGTCTAGGTATTGTATCAACTTTTGGAAACACATAACATTAGGTACCTACCATACATTACTATGCTTGTTTTCCCTGAAATGTTAGACAGAGATGTAATATTAAGTACCTAGGTAAACCCACATTTTGCCTGTTATGTCTACATTAGGGTGGTCGTTATTCCTAAGAAAAATGTTTTTTTCTTTAATTTCGCGGGGCAATTAAATTGATTATATACCATAAGAAAGTATTTCAGGATTTTTTTTTTAAATGACATTTAAAGGTCGCTACCAAGGTTTGAATTTTAAATAACAAGTAAGTATCTGTATTTATTAGATTATTTTATTTTTATTGCCAGGACATAAAAATGATGTTAGACATAAAAAGGATGTTAGTGCGCACGCGTACGTCTTAAATTGTACGTTTTAGAATGTCCGTGACTACCGCCGGACCACCAACGCCAATCGCTTTCATATTTGGTAAATAATAGTACTCAATTGGTACTAATTAGTACTCGAACCACAAAATTGGTACCTTAGTAGTTTTCGAGAAAATCGACTTTGAAGGTGGTCCGGCGGTAAGTCACGCTCCCTTCAGCAGGACCACCATGAGCGCCGAAAAAGGGGGCACGCGACGCCTAGTCTACCTACATAATATTTTCATAATTATATTTTTACAAGCTACCTTGTCAATATTTATATAATTATGAAAATATTATGTACCCACCTACGTTACTAAGTACCTAACAGGGGGCCTAAAAAGGCCACTTTGGCAGAATCATAAAAGGATATTGTATTGGATTGATTGGTAGGTATTTTAGCACAGACAACAAAAAATAACTGGAAAACCTTCACCAATGGGATTTGATACGATGAACTTAGATAACAGTTAACTGTCCATTATGATTCATAATGTTATCCTTTTATGATTGTGCCCAAGGGGCCTTTTTTCTCATTGTTGACGAACGAAACTTTTTATACTTAATCTTAATAATATAATTATTTGTGTGTCATCAGAGTTTGTTGCGGCCTTTCTTTTCAGAGTAGTACCTAGTCGAATAGGAAACGCCGACCTACTCGTAGTTTTAAAAATATGATTGGCGTGTACCTACCTAGGTAAAAGTGTTTGTACAAACCTACTTACAGAAACAAAATCCTGTAGGTATATCATTGAGTTGAATTTAATTCTGTAGTTGAATTATGTAGCTTTACTGTTAATTGGGTCTGTGTGGTGCCGGACTTAAAGAATACCACCACCCCTTACTTCCCGTGGGTGTCGTAAAAGGCGACTAAGGATCGTACCGGAGAATGGGCAGCAGCGTTCTCTATGTATTCCACCATCATACCATACTGCGATCGCCAACCCGCCTGCCAAGCGTGGCGATTATGGCAAACCCTCCCAAAATTGGGGGAGGCCTATGTCCAGCAGTGGACGTCTATCGGCTGAAACGACGACGACGACTGTTAATTGAGTACAAAATATATTAATTAACTCCACATAGTTTCAAGGAAATCACCATGTATTATTTCAATTTGTATGTCATGTATAAATTCATCTCTATAAAGCAGGTGCCACATTATTGTTTATTTGTCGATTCCCAACTGTGTTAAAAGAAGCATCCTCATACAGTGAGTGCAGTAAATGCATCAAATTGGGCTCTTTCTTCTCTGTGAAGCCTAGCTTCTTAAGATTTTTTTATTCTGTTTTTCTCTAAATGTACACCATACGTATGTTACCTTCAGCCATTGGTTCTCCATGTACCTAAGCTTTAATTTTTTTACAGCTGTTTCTTCTTTTCCATGTTAAGTGATGTAATGTTCATTATTCCATTAAATTCAGTCTGTGGTAACAAAGAAAGAACTACACTCACTCACTTAGTGCCGGCAAACGATTTATTACCGACTTCAAAAAAAAAGGAGGTTATCAATTCGACACGTATGTATTTACATACATAGGTACGTGTCGAATTGATAACCTCCTTTTTTGTGTGATGTGAATATAATGCAATTCCAATAATATTACTATTATTGGAATTGCATTATATTCACATCATCATCATTCTCCTGCCCTTATCCCAATTTATTTGGGGTCGGCGCAACATGTCTTTATCTTCCATACTTCTCTATTAGTCGTCATCTCGGTAGTCACCCCCTTTCTAACCATATCATCATTCACACATTCCATCCATCGTTTCTTTGGTCTTCCCCAACTCTTATAGCCATCGACATCCATACTCAAAACTCTCCTCACGACATTTTCCTCATTTCTACGTAACACATGCCCATACCATGACAACCGATTCCCACGCAACTTTTCAGCTACCGGTGCCACTTTCAAACTTCCTCTTACGTACTCATTTCTTATTCTATCCATTCGTGTAACACCACACATCCCTCATCTCATCTCACATATGACAATCTATTAGGGCTTCCAAACAAATATACAAAATGTTATAGTCCACGCATTTCTCCGCAACTAATAATCGGATCGTGACCATTTTTTGTATTGGCTTACATTTACTTCAGCTTAGGGAACATTGCAAGTTTCATTCAAATCGATTCAGTAATTTTCAAGATATGGACTAATACGTGTAAGTGTGACGGCCTGGCTTATTGATACGAGCTACGGGTGTAGTGTCAAAGGCAAAACATCTCAAAACCTTGGTCAAATTCTAGTGCAAAATTTACAACAAAACTATTACCTGCCTACTTATTACAAACAAATATTCCAGTTTTTACGTAAAACTAAAAATTGCGAAATAAAAAATAATTTAAAAAAAATTAAACCAACTTAAAAAAAAAATAACGGGTAAGCGACAAGAAACTTTACGGCAAGAAGTGCTATGTGTGCACCCTGCACACATAGCACTTCTTGCCGTAAAGTTTGTTCATAGAAACCACTGTTTCCAGATACCTTAGTTAAAAAAGCGCAACGTAGGATGCCAGAGCGAGCGAAGGTGGGAATACAGCTTACTTAAAAATAATGATCTAATTGGTTTCCGTGAACCAAAGGCGCTTTCTGTGAACCAACGTGAAACTGTGGTTTCTATGAACAAAGTTTCCGGCAAGAAGTGCTATCTATGAACGAGATCTCTGTCAACAGTGCTTCCTATGAACCGACATATCCCTTCGCTTGATTGAAAGCAAAACAGATGTGGGCCCAGTTAACCATTATCAAATTTTAAAAGGGGTAACTGGTCCGCGGTCCCAGTTCCATAGTGGGCCGAACGACCCCTAACCCAAATTGTGAAATAACTGAAGTCGGTGGCAAAAACTAAAACTATAAAATACAGATCCCAAAGACACCGACTTCCGAAATTAAAGTTATTTCATAATTTTGAGTTAATTTCTTTTTGAAATCGGTTTAATTTTTTTTTAATTCCTTTTTTTTTATTACCGTAAAATGCTGTAACTTTGCCTGGATTTTGACGTTTTTTGTTCGTATCTCTGAACCTATTTATTATTACGGCTTCTAAAGACTTGCAGATGGAAAACAGACCTTATGCCTTGCCAGGTAGAACCCAAATATATTTAAATCATGCCGTCATTCAGAATTACAAGCACTCAAAGTCGTAGGCAAAGTTGTAGGTAAAAGACACAACTTTGCCTAGAAGGATATCTCGATAAATATATTGTTGATCTTTTTAGTATTTTTTTTCTGTGTACATGAGAAACCGTGCTTGTCCCCAGCAGTTAGATTATTGCCATGGCGGTAATATATATTTTTTTACTGCTTATAGGCAATGTTGTAGCAGGTACCAGACACTTTTCATACAAAAATGTCGTTGACTCTAGGGTTGTCCCAAAAAAATACGGATTATTTTCTAAACTTTTATTCACTTTGTAAAAAAATAAAACAAATTGCTACTTATGAGTAAAAATCACAAATGTATTGCTTTTTAGCATTGCTGGCTTTTACGATGTGGGCTTCTTCCTCAGTTGTCAACTCTGTAGGTCGACCAAATGGTTCGTTATGCATGTTTTTTGATTTATTAAAAATGGTCTGACGCGGGATCCCAAATTTCTTTTCCGCTTCGTATGACGAAATGATTTTTTTTCGTACGAGATCTGCAGCAACTTCTAATATTTCTACGGAGTAATCGGCATAACTACGAGCTCCTGGTTTTCTCCTGCTTCGTTGTGTATTATTTGGCATTTTTGCATATAACTGCAACAAAGTTAAGACTTACTTAAATACAAAATCATGCCTGTAATCACTGAAGGGTCAGGCAGAGATACTTCTCTGCCTCACCCTTACAGGCGATTGAAAACATAACTGTCGAAATAAAAATAAGAATGTTCTATTGACATAAAAAAAATAACATTTTCAATTGAAGCTCTAACTCCTAGGTGATACCTGTGTCTCACCCACAGATATAGATATACCTAGATAACGCAAGAGTAACTACTTCGCGTGCCAAAAATTGCACCAACTTATGATTACAAATCATAAGCCGCCCCTTTCGCGCTCAGTCCTTTGTACTGCTGGCTGGGTAAGTGTGAGCGAGAGCGCGAGCTTGTGACGTCATAGTAGGTAGTCAAAAAAATGGCACGCTTGGTTTTCATACAGTTCGTGATACTTGCGTTATCTAGGTATATCTATATCTGTGGTCTCACCCGATTTCGGAACATTAACAATGTATGCAATAAAATTAAAATATCGTAAAATGAAGGGAGTTTAGTGCATGGAAGCTCTTGAGTTTCGATATCGAAACTCAAGAGCTTGCATCCACTAAATTCCCTTCGTTTTACGATATTTTACCCGGTTATACAACGGGTTCCAAGCTGTGAAAATTTCATGCAAATATGACATTTATATGTATAGTAAAAATATATCAATATTAAAATCCGACTAGTGACAACCCTAGACCCAGGCAAAGTTGTGTCACTCAAGTTTCCGAAACAGTGCACAACATTGCCTACTAAGTTATTTTAATGAAATCGTGTCCTTTTAATAAAAATATCAAGCAATATGGAAAGTAGATAGTATGTTCTTACCCTGGGATGTTATAGCTGCACGAAAACACCTTTACTTTAGCTAAAACTTCAAAAGTTACACGACACTAAAAATTTTCACCTACGCGCACCGGTGTTTGTCGCACAACTGACAGAGTAACAATGAAGCTACCATTACAAAAAATGAAAAATCTGTTGCCCTAATAATGTAAAATCACTACCAAATGGTAGAAAGTAAGAAAAAACTAAGCAAACGCGAAATATCGTAATTGAAACGAAATAGGCAAACTTGGGCGTAGTTGGCAAAGTTGCAGCGTTTTACGGTACCTATTTTGATTTGTGTCGTACATACCTAAATAAAGCATTTTTAAATCCGTATCATCCTCAATTGAACTCCACTTTTCTAAACCTTGACTCTTGAACTAAGAATAGGTAATATGTAGGTCGGGAAAAAAGTTCTGTTCGTCAACACTATGAACGAACGGATCTTTTTTCCGATTGTCAACAGTTATCGATAGTGTTGCTGATCGGTAATATTCGCTCCAAACTGGTCCCTACCTTTATCGTGTTGTCGGGTGGACATTATGCCTAAATGAGTAATGAAACCGATAATCTTATCGCTCTGGGCCCAAATTACATAAGAAGTGTAGATAATATTTTTTAAATAGCATAGTAAACACGCCAATACTTCGAGTCTACTGGTAGTAAAAGAGCCTTTACCACCACCTAGTCCCCGCAACAAAATCAAAAATATATCCCAAAATGGTAGATGTTATATTATACATAGCGACGCCTTAGAGTGAAAACCTCGTAAGTGTAAAAGAAGTAACTGCTGCTAGAAGTAGCTGTATTTTTGTACGGCGTTTTTTATATATTTTTTTTACCGACTTCGAAAAAGGAGGTTCTGTATTCTTATTAATTAATATGGAAATGTAACCCGCTTTTATATCCAGAACTGTTCGATACTAAAAGATTGTCCGAAATGGATAAAATGCTATTTACATTCCCGAGGTTTTCACTCTAAGGCGACAATAGGGGAATATAACAGTTATACGTACATAATAGGGGACGAGGGTTAACAACCCATCCAGACTGGGCTGTGGCTGAGCAGTTTTAGAGGAACGAAGAAAAAACCATCAATTTCATTAAATATATTTATTGGACGCCTGTATATGCACAGAACCACTTTATGTTCATAACGATTTCACAAAAAAAAACACTAATCAAGCAAACATACAACTACATTACTTAGGTAGTTTGTTCTAAGTCTTGCTAATGAAATAACAATAATTATGAGACATAGCATCATGAAGGTAGTTTGTTTTGTACATATCATAGAATAATACAAAAATGGCTTTCAAAAATGCTAATCTTTGTGAATAATAACTATGTTTTTGGTTTCAGATATTGTTTATAAAACTTACAAAATCTATCTACTTTATTTAAAAAAACTCGATGTATTCTTACGTATCTTATAAAACATACATTACACACGGTACATCCTAAAACTCAATGTTATGACTACACAGCAGGTCCTCGTGTCTATGTAAAAAAAACTATGAAAATGAACATGAGAATAAATTGTCAAATCACATTTTCTTTTACATAAATTATAAAACTATTACATCTAATAATTTCCATATTATTCGAGAAAACAATAGCTATACTTGGGTTACCTATACAATTGGCAAGTAACTAAAAAATTGAATTAATTAATAGGTGGGATTCCTTTTAAGCAACAAGGCACACTAAAATTTGATCAGATCTTCACTTCCATCGGCTTGGTCTCTGCTGGCATTATTGCTTGTAATCTCAATAGATGGATTTTGAACCTCTAAATTTTTTGGTGAAACTTTTCTTCTAGGCGGAATTGGTGCTTCATCTAAGATACCAGTTATACCTTCATTTCTGCTTCGTTCAGCAAGGAATTGGACTTCTTGTGTTATTTCGACATGTCGACTGCTCGGCGACAGTTTCTTTCTGACGGGCGGACTTGGCGCAGTTCTAGAATACATCGGACGATTATCGAATATAGACGTGTTCATTGGATTCATACTGCCAGGTAATAGGGCTGCTGTTTGACTTCTCTCGAGGGAGTACACTTCACTAGAACTATGTTCTTGTTTCTCAGTAGTTTTTTTGTGATCGTCAGTATAAAAAGTCGCCTTTTTGCTGTATTCTGAATGGAAATGCGTGTGAGCCTGAACATCTGATTTACTTCTTTCGAGTGTAAATCCGCCATTTGTATGTAGATGACAACTGAATGAACTAGTGTTTACGGTGCAAGCAGGTGCTGTTGAGAATGGAACAGAGGGTGCCCACAAACATGCTCCCTCATTTCTTGGTACTAGCAGTAGAGGATCCTATGAAAAAATATAAGTAATATAATTATTTAAATATATTAATATAATGTAGAAGTTTATGCATAAGCCAATAAATTGTCTCTTATCACTAGATTATATAATAAATCTTTAATTATTATATTTTTTTTACAGTCTAGCAGATAAGACAAGCAAGATATTTCAAATCTCATAAGTTGTGAAAATGATTACCTTCCCAGTGATTGCAAATATCTTAGACTGTAGTGCGTAAAGCCTGTTGCGTAGGTATTCATATGAGCACTCCCTTAATTTTATAACCCATTGTACAACATTGTCTTCAGTACGGGCAGCAAATACATGTCGTTTTTCAGGTTCATCTCTGTAATCATTGTTATAGTTATTAGAAACAACAGTTAATCTCCAAAAACTATCAACCAAGGTTATTAGTATGCGTGTTGCTAGCTGAAGCCTTAGGTATGAACACTTTCTTACATTACTGGGCCAGTTTCATTTGCAATTCTTGCTTATAAGTTAAGAATCCCTAGATCGATTTTTATGATCTTTGATTTGTTGGATTTGTCTCCGCCCCGAATAGCAGAATAACTAATAAAACATTTTTATGTATTGCTGAATGGGCCCTCTCTTGACCTCGATCACGCCTGATAGAAAGCCATGGATGAACAAGCGTGCCCAGAAGATGCCTAAGGCACTAGAACTTCCACCCATCGATGAAACTCAGCAGGCTCCTTGACACCGGACTCCGCTGGGAGGGTGCACAAACAAGGCAGACGTTAGCCCTACCACCGCAAGGGAAGAATTAGCCAGACAAATAAGGTGTTGGGTGTGATTGTCCAGGATGCGCCGAGCGCTTGGTTCAGTTGAGTAACTGGCGGAACAAACTGCGCTACACAAGGAGGCTTCTTCATGCATCTCAAAAATAAACATGTATCAAATCCAAGAAAAAAAAAACATGAAGGTAATTATTTTTCTCTTAAGTTCGCCGGGTCAGCTAGATTGAAATAAAATGTCCTTATTATCATACCCAAATAAAGAAACAAACTCACATAAATGATATTGAAAATGAAAATGGTATACTCTGCCCGTGTTCCATCTGTATTGAAGAATTTTCTAATACAAACATTCCCGCTGGACATTTTGTATCAAATTTGCCCATCTCACTTATTTTAAAATAAAATAAATAATTATTTATTAGCCGAAACCATCTCTCTTTGAACACTGAAATAAAATAAACATAAAATAATATTTACAAGAAAGTTAGAAGTGTACAAATGCAATTAACTAATGAAATATTAAAGATAGTGTTTTTCTGTATTAAAACCAATGTTTGTAACTGTGATTAGAAAATCATTCATGCTGCATTAAGTTACTGGTTATAGATGAATGTTTTGTGTTGTGTTTTTTAAGTTTATGTTAGTAAACATAATGTTCTTAATTTCTATATTTGCCCTTACGACGACATGTTATTAGGAAATAAGTATAATTTTATGAAGTTGCCTCTAAATAATGCTATGCCTGTACTAATACGGAACAAAAGTCATATCAACACAAAGACTGTGGCCGTGGAAGAATAGTATTTATACATAAAAGAATTATACTTGGATCTTTTTATAGCTTAGACTACACCATGAAAGGGATATTTGGCATGACTCATTCCAAAATAACTTTGAGGAAAACGAAAACCAAATAAATGGATTAATTATCAATATTTTCCAGAGAATGTTATATACTGACCTGACTGATTACGATAACCGCCATTGGAAATCTTTCTATAGTTTAATCTTCCTTCAATTACACAAGGTTGATCACTCAGTTGAGCGAGTTCACGAATGTTGCATTTCATTTGTACATACAAGTTTAGATCGTGAATAAAACATAAAAATAACAATTAGACGCATGCACAAACTGCAACATCAATTAATATCGTCATTACATATTATTAATAAATTGTATCTTGTAATCACTAAAACAAACACAAATTGTGTATCGAGAAACGAAGAAAAATTTAAGAAAGTGACCGAAAATGACAGACTGACCATCACAGAATTCACAGACAGAACACAGGCCGCGTTCCGAATTAGCTATAATCGCTCACAGCCACTGACCTCTATAATACAAGTACGCTGGACTAACGATACTCTACGAAACTTTGAGTATTAAACCAACTGGAGGCGCCATTGTCAGGCGATCCCCGCTGCCAAAGGTACGAGACCGCCGGTCATAGCGGTTATATACGTGTGTGCGTATAGTTTATGCTTGTTTGTTTTTTGTTTTGTGTGCGTGCGTAACAACGCGATCGATTTGCATTAGTGTATTATTGCGTTCCCTCGTCCCCCGCGATGAAAGTGACAGACTTATTTGCATATAATTATTACTCGTGGCGTCTCCGGTTGGTTTAATACTCAAAGCTACGAAATGACAGTTGTTTTTTGTGCCGATTCAAAGCGCCCCCGCTCGTAGCCCCCAGGAACTAAAATTGACACGTTCTTTCAAATGGACGTTAAGTTGTTTACACACAAGGTAGTTTTTCACGATTTAGACCTAAATCATCAGACACGAATGTCTGATGATTTAGGTCTAAATCGTGAAAAACTACTTTGTTTTGTGTATTTTGTGTTTATTACGTGATATTTGGAACATTTTTATTATGAAAGCATGCGCATTTTGTAAAACTCGCTGTCAAAAAGGCAGCGGATTAACCTTTCACAAGTGAATTTCATGGCTATAAATGTTTCGATTGGGTTAAAAATTTCCATTGTGGGCCAGCGATTTATAGGGCGGGGCGGGGGGAGGGGTGGGGGAAACCCCCCTGCACCATTTCTACCCCGCGGAACCTCATGGTTATGGAGATATCCATGGTTAAAGTTTTTAGGTTAGGTTAGGTTAGAATAGCACTATTTAGTCAAATTGGGGGGAAAGCTTCCCTCTCCCCCCCCCCCCAGTTTGCCCCTGTACCATTTCCACCCCGCGGAACCCCATGGTTATGGAGATATCCATGGTTAAAGTTTTTTTTTTGTATCCTTTCTGCGTAAAGGGTTTAAAGTAACCTAACCTAACTGAACCTCGGGGTGCCCTTCGGTCGCTCTTGCATCCTATGTCGACGGAGCCCCGCTTCGCGGGGCCCCTATTTCTGCGTAAAGGGTTTAAAGTAACCTAACCTAACCGAACCTCGGGGTGCCCTTCGCTCGCTCTTGCATCCTATGTCGACGGAGCCCCTATTTCTGCGTAAAGGGTTTAAAGTAATCTAACCAAACCGAACCTCGGGGTGCCCTTCGCGTTCCGTTCCACAGAGTAAAAACTTAAATTCGTTATTTTTGTGTAAAAAAGTCAATGTAATTGCATAATACAGCACGGTTATTGTGCACATTAATTACACACCAAATTGAATAATGTGATTAAGTAAAAATAAAATTATATTTAAGTAAAAAATATGACATAAAATGAATAAAATACACGTCTACTGTCAACGGAACGTTAAATGTCTACTTTGACGTCTATCATGACAATTTATCCAACCTAAAAAATTTGCAAATGGCGTGATGTTTTCCAATTTGTATGGAAACTTTGAAAAATTATATCTCGTAAACCGTGAGTGTCCGCAACTTGAAAATTTGTGAAAAGATTTCTATTTATGAGTATTATCTACAAAAAAAATATGAACTTTCAAATCATTGGCCCACAATGGAAAGTTTATCCTTTATTTGTAATTAGGGCTCAGTTTTCACATATCGACGGCGAAGTGCCAATACCTCCTAACTGAATTTTTTTGAAAAATTCACTGCTTTATCGTTTTGAATATAAAGGCGTTATTCATATGTTTTAGTGAAATTGCTCAAGTGTATTTTAGTTGCCACAGCATTAAATTAAAATGTGGAAATAGATATGTACCTACCTCCAAACTAAATCAAAGTGTCTATTTATAAACGTTTTATTCAGTTTGTGTAAATTTTTGACTTTGTCAGTTAGGAGGTATTGGCACTTCGCCGTCGATATATTGAATACAATAATTTGAATAGGGTTGTAAAGCTTCCATGTCGATAATGTGTCGATAATTTTCTTCATACAGTTAATAATTTCAACGTCTTTCAAATAGAAATTTACTGTCGCCAGAAATTTCTGCAATTTGATTACCTACCTAAAACAAATTTGCAAATACTAGTTCCTAATTTCAACAGATAAATCCATACTAATATTATAGGTAAATTCGAAAGTAAATCTGCCTGTCTGTCTGTATGTTACCTTTTCACGCCTAAACCACTGAACGGATTTCAATATTTGGCAGAGTATAGTTTTTATCGACATATCTCGCGAGCGAAGCCGCGAGCGGAAGCTAGTATTATATGTAATGTGTACTTGTTTCCGAAAAGTAAAGACCTAACATCAAAATAAAACTTGTCATCTACAATGTACTGTATACTTTAGTCAGTTTTACTTTAATTAAATACTTGATTTCAGATTTCCCGAATTAATTTGCGAACTAATGTGACCCCAGCCCATAGTGTAAAACTAGTGTAGTTGAGCCAGGAGATACTAGCTCAACCATAGTAGTTTTAGGCTAAGTTCTAAGCCTATCCTCATATTTAAAGCTCACTAATCTGACCGTCATGCGCTATAACTTTACTAGGACACTATCCACTAGTTTATAGAGTGCGATCTGACCGCGCCCTAATGAATTTTCAGATAGGGGGCCGGCGAACTACGCATGCTAATGCGTAGTTCATACAAACGTAATACGGTACCAAAATAATTTGTAATTCAAACATATTCTTAGGTAGTGTGTATTTATTCCGATTAGATTTCAGAATATCTAGGTTCCCAAATATATATTTTGAAAGGACTCTGATATAAAGACGAGATATTAGGAATTTCAAATGTCTATAGAAAACTTATTTTTCTCATAACTCATATTTAAATCAGTGTCCATTCGAAATACATATTTGAAAACCTAGATATTCTGTAATCCAATCGGAATAAATACACACTACATTAAGAATATGTTTGATTTACAAATTATTTTGGTGTTACGTTTGTATGAACTACGCATGCTCCGCCGGCCCCTTAACCTTTGCAGAGCAATTATTCTATTACTTAAAAATGAAGCATCAAAATAACTGGGAGTGATCCGAAAATTACTCTCAGTGGTTATAACGATCGATAAAATTCATAAAAGTATTTTTTATCGTAGGATATATCCCATCTCTAATATTAGTTCCACGGTCCCTTCACATTGCTATCAGCGCCAAAATGGCGAAAATCAAATGGCTTCAATCTGTCATCCATAGTCTGCAGTCCAGCGTACTTGTATTATAGAGGTCAGTGCTCACAGCGCACACATCACTCATCATCTCACATGCGTTCCGATTTAGATATAACGATTATAACAGCCGAGAGCTGTCAACAATGCCAAACGCTCGTGAATGCGCTCACAGTGCTTACTCAATGTCAAAACGATATTATTATAGTATTTCTTTGTTATACACTTCATTTATATAATCAAAGGTTATACACCACATTTCTTCTTCTTTGGTTAGAGTGGCGACCGTCAGCCAGAAGCACAATTTCGAAAATGCCCCTCTATAGTTACTTTACTCTTTGAAAATGTCACATTAGTTTAATTTTAAGTTATGACACAACTCAAACCAAAATACCCACTGACACATCCTCTCACACACACACTGTCATTTTTGACAGCGCTCACGGTGATATTATTCTAATAAAGCCCACCGGCTCAGGCGCAAAACGTCTCTTTCGCAAAATGTCCCCTGGTCGTAAAACGTCTTTTTCGCAGAATGTCTCTTTCGCAAAATGTCTCTTTCGCAGAATGTCTCTTTCGCAGAATGTCTCTTTCGCAAAATGTCGCGCCAGGGACTTAAGAATAAAATTTTGATTTTCAAAACAAAAAATAATTTCTTAAAATTATAGTGCAATTATGATGTTAAAATTTTGGTACTTAAATTTACTTAAGTATGTATTCCAAATAAAAACAAGATCAATAGGTATCAAACATTTTACACACATTCAAAATTTAGATCAAAAGAATCAATACTGTTAGTAACATATCCACAGATAAGATAATAGGAGCTATTACTAATAGTAACTAAACATTAACTAAGTATTGCAAATGAAAATATTTTTAATACCATTTTTAAAATGATTAAAAAATATATATATGACATATCAAATGAAATTATATCTTAATTGTGGCACTGAAATTAACTTTTGTTATCATTTTCATAAATGATAAAAGAATTAAATCTTCGCACTAAAATACGAATGTATTCGATTTCTTGGTCCATATTTAAACTCAAATTCACTATTGTTTTTCATTAAAATGTAGCAGACAAAACACAGCTCGGCAATAATGAATGACACATACGTTTATAAGTTTTCTTCTAACTACCCTCACATATTATTATAAATGTTGCCATCACTGAACTTTAAATTGTACCAAAATATTATTTTTAACTGTATCAAAATATTTTTTTTTATTTGGAATACATACTTAAGTAAATTTAAGCACCAAAATTTTAACATCATAATTGCACTATAATTTTAATAAATGATTTTTTGTTTTGATAATCAAAATTTTATTCTTAAATCCCTGTGAGACATTTTGCGAAAGAGACATTCTGCGAAAGAGACATTCTGCGAAAGAGACATTTTGCGAAAGAGACATTCTGCGAAACAGACGTTTTACGACCAGGGGACATTTTGCGAAAGAGACGTTTTGCGCCTGAGCCAGCCAACCAACCACCAATTTCTTATGGAAAAGTGTTAATTGTAGAAATCTAACTTAAAAAGATGTATTAATGATTCTAATGATTATAATTCTCTAAATATGTACCTGTTATTGTCGCGAATCATATTTTGATCAAGATACAACCTGATACTGACCTGCAAAGTGCAAAAAAGTAAGAAAATTTGAATTTCGCGGTCTCGACTATGGGTAGCGGTAGACTGCGGTAAATAAATATTAGTTAATTTTGGGACCAAGGACAATACAGACTATTTAACGGGGCACCGAGCTTTTTATACACAAAAACACGTTTTTATAACGGTTGTTTGAGGTAGTAAACAATTAAATAAAAATCTAAGGAATTAAATTGGCATTATTGGGCATATATACTAGCCAGTATACACAATGAAAACACGATTTGATAAAGTTGGCCCGATAGAATAAATTCACAAAGTTATCTCTAAAAAACACAACAAACGCTTAGTACGGCGTGAATTCTTCGCGGAATGTCATCAGTTTTTGAATAATAACAAAACTACATGTTTTATATAACGTATACACTTTACATTTTCAAAATGTGTATTTGTTTAACATTAAGAAGGAAATACCTAAAGTCGCGCGAGTTTTGCCCATCTTATGCAGAGCTACCGCGCCTCCCTCCTGTCCGCTTTAGAAAAAAAGGAATAGAGAGGCAACTCGACCATAAAGATCGGCCAAGAAGAAAGTGCTGCCGTCTATGAAACTTTATCAGAACTTAATGCCAAGGCCGTGGTTATAGGTACCTGTTTACGTATATGTAGGTATACTGTATGTATACGTACTACCGCGTATTTTAAAATTGGAAGTTCGTGTACTGCGAAGGCGACTTTTACACCGCAGTCAAGATTTGCATTTAACAATAAAAATAAATACTATATCAAGAACAATTAAATGCAAATAGGGCTGCTGGTGTAAGGCCGCCTGAAAATAATAAAACCAAATTATTATAACATAATTTTTTAATCACATATTTAGCTTTCATTTAGATACATCAATCACTGGGTAATTACGATAGCTGGGAATATTCCGAATTTTGTTATTATTTCTACCATTTACATACCATCTCTTAATACAAAAATTATAAGAGATGAATTATAATTATTTATTGACAATGCCACGGCAATATTTAAAATATATGGCTGCTTTTGGTAGTAATTAATAAAAAAAGGAATATACCGGGCTGTCGTAATTACCCCAGTGCACTATGTTATAAAAATATAAAATCAATAATCATGCCATTTACTTTTTTGGTTTAGTTTTATGTTTCATGAAGTATGAAAGGGCTGCTAATTTAATTTGGTCTTCACCCTCGTAATTGCATTTACCTGATAAAATTCTATTTACACTTTTGCACCAACTATACAATAACAGATTTGATGAGATATCTGTAAAGTTTTTTATAACAATTTCTCTATGTTTATCACAATCGTGATACGAAAAGTCAGATATTATATCTACGAGAGATTTAATTCTTTCTTTTAAACCTGGTATGTGCACATCGTGTGTTAAAAAATTGGATACCACAGATTGGATATGGCTAAAAGATAATGATAAATTTTGAGATGGATATACTAGCCAAGTTTTATTTTTGTTATACTCCTTTAACTTTATAAAATCGTTTCCTGGTTCGTTTTTATTGCCACAAAGAGAAAGCTTACATTTTTTGCACCCTTTTACAGCTTTTAATACTTTTGTTAAAGCCCATCCACAAACATAATTTCTTTGGAAGATGCCAGGAGTTTCGGTGTCGTCTATCCTAAACAATTCAAGCGGCTCACCAATGTGCACATTTCCATATTTACCAGTTTCTTCCTGGATTTTTTCTTTTTCAGTAATAAAAAACTGCAGTGATTGTAGGCAAGAATTTGTGTCCTCTTCACAATTTGCACGAGGTGAATGGTGAGCGCTAAAATTGTTTAGTAACAATGTTTTATATGCTCCCTCAAACCCTATACAATTTGGCGACACATTACGTGCACCCATACTCCTGACATTTCCAAAGAAATTTTCCAGAGGATCCTGGTTGCAGTTTCGAGTCAGGAAACAATCTTGGGAGTATTTCTCATTTAAAGTTTTCCATAAAAGTTGAAATCCTTCTATGGTTTTAATCCAATTTTTTACAGTTGGCACTCGTTTTTGTATTTTGCTTACTCTATCTACATAGCGTACAGAATTAAAAAAACTTTTTGCCTCATTCCATAGTTTGTGATGTGGAGAGTTTTTTTTTACAGCTCCAGTATAAATTTTGCCATTTTTTACATAAAAAGAGCCGCCATTTAGGCTATCAAATAACTTGTCAATCATTTGTATAAATGGTATTATATTTTGCATATCTTTTGGAACTTCATTCCTAATAGACAAATGTTTTATGCCCACTGCTACGCTGTGACTAAATAGTTGTGCAGCTGGCTTGACCCGCATTTTATTAATTTTTTCGGGCAGTACATGCTCTTCTGTGAGATTGTGCATCAACCGGAGCTCACCATAACATTTGTCAGCCTCATAGAGCATGTTAAAATATTCCCATTTCACAGTTACCTCCTCTTTTGAAGTTGGATCAACAAATATTAAGTCTTTATTTAATAAATTATTCCTCAAACCCTTTAAGAGGTGTGGCACATCATATAGGGGTATTATTTCCGTTGCACCAACAATGAAAATATTGTTTTCAAAATTTTGCTCCTTCCTTAAATACTGTCGCTTAGCATCTGATATGAGGCTGTTGATAGTGGCAGTATTTATTCCACTTTGGTCACAGACAGTCACTAGCACCTGCAGTCCAGTGGACTGAATATGTTTTATAACATTTATTACAATATTTTTTAAGTCTACAGACTTCATACTTTGGCTAAAGTAATAAGCAACTGGCTGCTTAAAATTTTTTCTCAGACCTTTTATCATAAATACTGTGACATGGTCAGCAAACTTATCGGTCTTGTGAGTGCCAAGATTCTCGAAACCAATCATTTCGTCCCTTGATTTGTCATAGTAGACGTGCGGAGTTATAGACATTTCGTCAAAAATCAGGCTACAAACACGGTCTTCGGCATTCATTTTTGAAACTGTATCTTTTAACTTTTCAAATACTATTTTGTTTATGCCGGGAACTAATTTAACGGCTTTTAAAACATTTAACAGTGTCTTCTTAGATGGCAAACAAAAATACTTGCTGAGAAGGCTATAACTTTTCGGACTCCTTTTCAGTAAGGAAAGTGAAAGTACTTTTTCTTCCTCAGTAAATCGTCGACCTCGTGAGCTTTTTCCAGACTCCCTGCATTGCAAACCAGTAAAAATTCTGGCCGCCTTGGACATATTACTTGTTACTTTAACAGACGATCGTGCAATTCTTTCTGCCCTTGCCAGTCGGGTTTTGAACGACTCTTCTTTATTTTTCATCCGAGTAACCATTTTCTTCAGGTTTGTGATTTGCCTCTGGTAGTCTTTAATCTGTTCCGTCCTAGGTCGTGCAATATTTGTTTTTCCTGAAAAGTTAAGATTGACTGTTATATTATAAATTCAATAAAAACATTCGTCCTATTGTTATAATAGAAAATGGGAAAGTTTTTGAAGATGTTTGTGTTTTTATAATTGTCACTCAATAACACAGGAACGGCTGAACGGATTTGGATGAAATTTTGCACCCAGATAGTCGGACTTCCTTTATTAACACAGGATACTTTCTATCCCAGTAATCTAGAAGTAACTAATACTAAAAATCATCAAACTGCCGGATTATTTGTTAAATTAAATGTAGAGGGGACACCACACACAGATTTAAGTGCATGCTTCTTCTATTTGGAATCTTTGAAATATTTATTTAGTAAGTTCAGTTGAGCTTACCACTTATTTATTTATTGTACTTACCCCAAACAATAAATCAATTATTTACATAAACAAAATACTAACTTACCTTTGCATAAAGATGTTTGTGATTTAGAAGGTTCTTTCTCAATATACGGCATACAAGCATCTACTGAAGTTTGCATATCCACATGGCTCGTCAACGCAATGTCTATAAAAAAAGTAAATATTCATAAGAAGGTTTAATTTTGTCCAGTATTATGATATTCAAAGCAATGATAATGTATATTGTTATAATATAAATCAAGACAAGTGCCGTGTAATAATAATAATATTACAATAATAATTATATTACATGGGACTTTAAGATAACTGGCGAAATGTGGATGTACTAAGGTATAGGCACACCTCTGCCCAACCCTTCGGGGATGTTATGTAAGCTAAGATTAATTGATAGAATTTAAAAATAATTGAATGACCTTCGCCTCTACAAGCATAGCAACATTCTAAGTTGCTTAATAAGTTAACCAAGCTAAGGAATGGGTAAGTATACAATCTAAGCAGGGCTATTATGGCAAAAAAGGGGAAAGAGAAAAGTTTCTTCTCAGGATCAAAACAAATAAAGGTAATGTGACAACCAATTCATTTGTGGATGGTTAAAGTGACAATCATTTCATTTTTAGTCATATTAACTCATTGAGTTCCACTAATGAGACAATTGATTTTCTATTGTATCATACTACATAGGATAGGTATGCGCGGAGCTTGACTGGTTAAGAAAGGCCCAGTATTTGTCTTCTGTCATGGAGGTAAAGGGGTGATAAACAGTTTGACCATACTCCATGCTAGGCCTGCAAGCTTGATAAATATTATGTGTGACAAAAATTATTTACCGGTATTCCGTGTTAAACTGGATGATGATGGTGTAGCCATTTCAACATTTGTTGAGGAAACGGCTAGCTTCATCCTTGGTAAGCAATAATTATGTTCTGTATCCAGATCTGTTATTACTTTTGGCACACCTGAAATGTAATTTAGTGTTAGGTAATTTCTGGTTGACAATATGAAAGTGAGCATTAAGAGACAGGTATTTACTTTTTAACCCTACCCCTATTATATCCATACTAATATTATAAATGGTAAAGTGTGTCCGTCTGTCTGTTTGTCTTCACCCTTAAACCGTTGAACCAATTTAGATGAAATTTGGTACAGGGATAGTTTGAGTCCCAGGAAAGGACATGGGATAGTTTTTATCCCGATATTCCCACGGGAACAACACTTATGGGCGCTGTTAGGCTGTAATATATGACAAGGAACTTTCTGCAATATAGGTAAGAACCATCTACCTAAAAGTTCTTCACCTACCCCTTTAAGCACACATTTGTCTAGTCAGGTGTAAACTGAAGAATTAGGTTATTTTCATAATTCTGCTTCCTAGCAATATAATAGACCATGGTAGACCATGTCTTGGATTAACGCTTAGGGTTTTTTATCCCACAGTTCCCCTAGGTTGCAGGTGAAAGCGCATGCAGCGGCTGGTTATCATTCTATTCTATTTTTTTGAGGCTCGGGCTCCATCGGTAACATCAATGATTTTGCCAATGTCAAGTTATGAGAAAGTAATAATCGTAAACTGTTACACAACTACTGGTTACCAAATAATTATAATAAAAAATTATTCACATGCATACCTATTAAGTTTATGAAAGTGGTGGAAGATATAACAAATAAACAGTATACATTTTACCTTCTAAATACAGACATGGTATAGCTGTTTTAGTAATGCCATGGCCTCGTGTCCGGTGTTCTGGTTTAAAATGGTAGTCACACACTTTTAATGATTTAGGAACATTCTCAGGATCTTCGTGAGCTATATTTTCGGGTATGACTGATACCCATGCTTCAAAGAGGGCAGGGTATTTAGTTTTACTCGGAAAACCATGCATTGACACTCCTGGAAATAATATTGTTTACTTAAGATAGGTACAAAAAGAAATACTTTCTATAATGTTTTCAGAGTTGCTAAGACGACCCACTGACCCAGAGTTGTAATGTTGATGCTAATTCTTTACTATTTTTTATTAGATATTACGATAATAGGATAGCTAAAATCTTTAGAATTTCGAGCTTTGAAGTCATGGAATCTCAACATAGCTTAGCGTTGATTATGAAAATACTATGTTGTTGAATAAGTTAAACATTACATTTCACTTCATTATTATGTGCAATACTTACCAAAAGTGTCGCAACCAAAAATGCAACGAGCTTGGCGAGAACTCATTGCGAGAATTGCAATGAAAAACTCTTAAATAATAACAAAAACTTAACAGCAAAAAAAAACAGTAATAATAACAACACAAATAACAAAATAATACTTCGATAACGCAGAAAAACGAAAGTTTTAAACGAGGAGCAAGGCACTAAAAGTTTTCAAGTTTGAATTCAAAGTTTCAAAGTCATTGAATTATTTCGCCGGCACTGACAGTTTTGTCAATAAAACAGTTGCTCAAGCAAAAAGGCGCCATCTAGCGAGACTAAAATCACTTGGAAACTGTTTTATCGACATTTAGTTCTGAAAAACTTTTAAAGGTAGCAGCACAAGTCTGTCATTAAGGTCGAAAATCGCAATAGTTCTAAGTTTCACGCCCCTGCTTTAGTCCCACAGAGTACATTATAATATATGAGAATAGAGTAGTCAGTCGCTTTGGCAGTAAAGCGCCATCTATTGATAATTTTAGGAACTACAACCGGCTACGTATATACCTATTATAGAGCTATAGCAGTACTATTGGTTCCTTCCTTTGCATAAAATCATATTTATCCTGAATTCATCTACTCTTTCCTCTGAACCGATGTTTATGACAATACAGGGAAATTATCAGTGCAGAGAAAACGTAGATGAAAACAGTAATTCAGGTTAAAAGGGGGCAAAAATAAAACTCATTGCTTAGATTAAGGTATTCTTACATATTTTATTTATGTCTTTTCTTATAATATTCAATAGCTAATGCTTTGATGACATCATTGTCTGCATTTTCTGTCCTGGTGCCATTTAATAATAAATTCACATCACGACACCAATTATTTATAAAGAATCTAGAACAGAAGTCGAACAAAAACTCTATCAATTCTTTTCTGTGGTCTGGGCAAGTCAAAAAGTTAAAATCGACTACAGTGTACAAAATTGTTATTATATAACTTTTAATCTGAGGCATATCACTCTTATTTTTTAAAATAAAAGTAAGCACGTCTTGTACGGCAGAAAACAGCTTTAATGTATTTTCGGAAGGGTAGGTGAGTGATTTGCGTGAAGAAAACTCTCTAATTCTTATATATTCATTTAGCTCTGTTTCATCACAATTAAATAAAATTTCTTTACATTTCTTGCAATTGTGAAATACTTTTTGTTTTGCCTTTTTTAAAACATAACCGGTTACGTAGCTAAGCTGGTTAATAATTCTTGGATTCCTCCTTTTATCATTAAAATCTATAATTTCACAATTAATGTCATCAAAATCAATTTCATTAATTTCTGTTAATAAATTGAAATCTTCTTTTTTTAGTAAGCAGTCCATAGACTGAAAAATCTTACAATCGTCTTCTTCGCAGTTCGACCCTACAGAATGATTACTTGATAAATTATTTATTAATAAACTTGCAAATGCTGATTCAAAGCCAGATGGTGTTGGAGATATATTTCTGCAACCATGAGAACGAATACATCCAAAAAAATTCTCTAATGGATCTTGGTTCAAGTGTCGCATCCAGAATGATTTTACTTTATGCTCTTTAAATAATTTATCTTTTAAAACTTCAATGCCTTCCAGCGTACGTAACCAGTTAGTTACCGATGGCACACTACCTTCCCTTCCTTCTTTATTGACGAATTTAATCGATTTTAATATTTTTTTTGCCCTTGCCCATACTTTACTGTGTTCAGAATTTGGTGTAACTGCTCTTAAAAGTAATTTTCCGCTCCTTTTTTTCGAATTCTCATAACTGCCATTCATCGAGTCGAAGAGCTCGTCGAAAAACAACAAGACGTCGGCGGTATCTTTGCACTCCACTGGAAGTATTTTTTTGTCTGAAAAATTAGAAATAAAATTAACTGTAGAAATAATACTTTTAGTACACTTTGAAGATCATCAACAATCAGCAAACTAATAATAAACAACAACATAACTAGCATTACAACTAGTAATACTATTGATCAGGAATTCAGGATAATCGGTGCTATAACGTAACTTCGAAAGTAAGCTTAAGGAAGTAAGCTTTTTGTAGTTAGCTTACTTTCGAAGTTTCAATAAAATATTTATTTTAGTTAGATGGATTAGGAATATCTGCCCATTTAATGGACAATCTTCTATTATAAACAACAAACTATGGACTATATACAATACTACTATGGTAAATACTACAGGATCAAGAATGTGTATATGATTACTGATTATTATTACTACTGACCTGCTAGGTATCCCATACTAGTAGCAACAGTTCTGCTGAATATTTGGGTCGCCATCTTAACCTTCATTTTAGGGATTTTTTTTGGATCAATGTGGGCTTCCTTTAGATTTTTCATCAATCTTATTCCTTTATAAGAAGGATTCTCTTCATAAAGATTTATTAAATGTTCCCATTTTGCAACTTTTACTTCGTCTTCTATTACACATTTCATATTCTTCGTAATTAAATTATTCCTAATCCCTTTAATTAAATGTGGGGGATCAAATAGGGGTATAATTTCCTTTCCATTAATTTCAAATAAGTTATGTTTGAAACTTTGATTTCTTCTTATATAATTAACCCGAGTTTCTTCTATTAATTCCTTTATGGCACTGACATTTGTTGTGCCTTGGTCACAGACCGTTGCAAGAATTTTCAATCCGCATTGTTGCAACTCAATTATAATATTTTTTATCAACATTTTTAAATCTTCTTTGGGAGTTGTTCCTCTGCAAAATGTGTACACCAATGGTTGTTTATAGTTTTTCATAAATCCCCTTAACATAAAAACGAGCGCATGATCCGCAATGTTTCTCTTTATTTGTCGTCCATTATTGACATATCCAGTAATTGCATCTCTTTTTCTATTAAAATCATAATGAGGCGTTATTGATATTTCGTCAAATAAAAGGATGCACAACTTTTCATTTTCTGTCATGTTTTGGACCCTTTCCTTTAACTGTGTAAATATTTTTCTGTTTAATCCTGGTCTTAGACCTGCACAAGAAATAAGTCGACTCAGTGTGGTAGGGGATGGCAAGATAAAAATTTTACTGAGCCATCTATATGCTTTTGGGCCTTGCTTATAAAGGCTTAGAGCCATGATTTTTTCGTCTTTCGTAAATCGTCTTCCCATTTTTCCTTTGGATATTTCGCGAAATTGCATAACTGTGAATAAGGCTGCCAATGTAGTAAATTTTTGTAAACACTTCTGAAAAGTTGTATTTTCGGATAGTTTCAAGGCTTTCTTCAGTCGTGTAGCATATCTATCTTTCTTTTTTTGTAACTTTGTAATAGTTTTTTTCAGATTTATTATGCTTGGTGCTGAAACAATAAAAAAACTTGTCAAAAGGTAGTTCAGTTGTTTTACCGATTCATTAGAAATTATAAATTTAATTAAAATTAACTTGAGATTTATTGTAAGCAATAAGTAATTAAGTATATTAATTACTATAAACCAATAAAATAAATATTTAAGTACCTTTTGTCATGGTTGCAGCAGGTTGTTTTAGGGAAATACGTTTTACCCCTGAATGCTTTGCAGGCACAGCTGAATCTAAAAAATTTGTAATAAGTATGTTATTCTGAGTATATATTATGCTTATGTAAAACATGTAATTACATGAGTACAATGACAACTGTTAGAAAATATAAACTTGAAAGTCTTAGAAAATATTTGGCAAAAAAACTTGATTATAAACATGTCTTTTTAGGATTCCATAGTAAAACAAGCAACCTTAATAGTGCTAACAACATGCATCCATTTGTATTACTTTTGAGCGAATTTGTATTATTTTTAAATGAAGAATCTAATGTGGCACATTTATTTAATGTTAATTTACTGATTCTAAATAATAACAATAATTAAAAGTAGGTATTAGAATTTTACCTGTTTCTGCAAGTTTTTCAGCTTCACTTGTCTTGGTGGATATTGGTTCACTAAAATGAAGTAGACCTGTTAAAAAAAGTTAATCAGTTATTAAATGTAGAAATAATAAACAACCAAAATGCTTTTGCAAATGGTATAGTAACACACATACATTAACTCAAGCCTTTTTCCTATGGGAGTAAGTCTTAATCAAATAAATGTCTTATCATATGATATACTTATTTTATCAAACTTTAGATTATCGTTTGACCTGTATCATAGATACATTAATTATGTATGTTTGATGTGGTTTTCACTAATTTATTGGGGTATCATTCTTCTTTTAAAGTTAAACAAATAGGCAATAATAAAACAACAAAGTAAGTCTCGTTTTGAAGTTGGTGCCAACTTGCCAAGCCACACATCTTTTAAGATAGTACTAGCTTCTGTCCGCAACTACGTTCACGTGAAATTTCACCCTCCCCCCATTCACCCTCTTAGGGGTGGAATTTCACAAAAACCCTTTCCGGGATACCTACTCTTTACAAAGAACACACCCTCCAAATTTCATGTCTCTAGGATCAGTGCAGCGGTTTAGGCTGTGATTTGATCATTATATCAGTCAGTCAGGACTTTGAATTTTATTGTATATAGACAAATATAATTATCTGTTTAAAAAAAAGTTTTATTTTTGACCTTTAGATTTTAAAGTAGGTACCTATGTTACTATGGTATAAACCAAAGTAACATAGGTACTTTAAGATTACCTAGTAAATAAAATTATGACTTACCTGTAGATGTGGAAGGTTCGGCAAATGTTGGATTGTAATGGGGCACATTGGTGACATTGGTAACATCTGACAATGGTCTTTTACAAGGTATGCCTGTAAACGAAATACATATCTATTTTAAATACCCTGAATTAAACACTAATCCCATAAAAACAAGTAACTCTTAACCTCTGATTAAATGGATACTATCCTTATATCCTTATCAACTTCAGCTCTTTAAAGACTACCTCACTGAGCGTACTCAGTGCGTTAAGATAGATGATTTCCTTAGTGATGAATGCAAAGTCAGCTACGGCGTGCCCCAGGGCAGCGTGCTCGGCCCGACCCTTTTCCTCATCTATATTAACGACCTGGGTATGCTCACCCTTCCTAAGGGAAGAATTATAAGCTTTGCCGATGACACGGCCCTCCTGTTTAGTGCGGATACCTGGCGAGATGTGTACTCGTACGCTCAGTCGGGCTTCAATACTGTCACTAAATGTCTGCGCAGTATCGTACTTACACTAAATGCGAGTAAAACTCACTACGTTACCTTTGCACTAAAGAAATCAAACTTACCTACGGATCCGGACACCATTAAAGTCCACTCGTGCCCAACACCGCATGATGCTGCCTGCACCTGCTTCCGCCTTTCTAAAGCCGAATCTGTGAAATATCTGGGGGTAATAGTCGATAGCACCCTTAGATTTCAACAACATATAGACTCACTCATTACTAGGCTACGTAAATTGATATATGTTTTCAAAACTCTGAGACATATAGCGGATGACAAACTAAAAAGGTCAGTCTACTTTGCTCTCGTCCAGTCGTTGATATGTTACTGCATAACAACATGGGGCGGTGCACCTAAAACCACTCTCCTTGAACTTGAGAGGGCCCAGAGAGTTATCTTAAAAGTATCCAATTTTCTCCCATACCGTTATCCTACAGATCTGCTTTACAAGCAATCAAAAACCCTAACAGTACGCCAACTATTTATCCTGAACACCCTACTAAAGCAGCACTCACTACTCACCTATCACCCATCAATGACACAAGGTAAGAGACGATATAACCCCGTAAGTCGCACTCAATCTCCCCTTTCGACAGTATTCTCCAACCGCTTCTTTTGCTATCTGGGACGATTCTTGTATAACAAAATCAATAAAACGCAACTGATTTTTAACCTTAATAAAGGTCAATGTAAAAAGAAGCTTGCCACGTGGCTCCAGGGGCTCAACTATGATGACACCGAAAAATTACTTACCAGTATGAAATAATATACACCAACTGCTATTTAATAAGCCCTCACTCACACCCTCTCACACACACACACACACACATACGCACTCTCACACATACACACACGAAGCACATCTTACTCATGTCCCCACACTACATAAGTTTACTAACAATACTAACACCTTACAAACAGATGTTATTTTTAATTTTCTTCTTTTTTTTTTTTTTTCTCTCTCTCTTTTATGTCTGTTTAGTTTTTCCATTCATTTATTATTTAGGTATTTATTTTTATTTTTCTTAAACACCTAAAGTTGAGCTACAGACTAAAAGCTATGTGATGTATCGAACTGCTAGAGGGTGGAGACCTGGTGACCTGAAACACAGGCCCTTAAAGCCTATCTTAGGCACCAGTCTCCCACAGTAAACTAAACCAAATAATATTTAATAAGTGTAACAATGTCTGTAATGTTTATTGTGGTGAGAAATAAATACTTATTATTATTATTATTATCCTTGTCATTACAATGTCAATGAATAGAGATGATGTGTTTCCATCCCAAGGGACCCCATGAGCTTGGCTCATAAAACTTGTGACAATGCTTAGTTCAATGTACCTCATGAATTTATCAACAAGGTCCAATGTACCTCAATCATTTTGATAGATATCACGATAAATCGGCTCATCTATCCAGAGGGGCTCTCGGATGTATTGCGCTCGTAATACATAAAAAAATATCAATTTATGTAAGTATTAACTTCAAGGAATTTTTGTTAGAACAGGAGAAATTCAGCATGAAAGTTTTGTCTTTCCAGCAGGGTCCTTTGTTAGAATGAATACGAACAGAAAAAGGGTATCATTTTTATTGATTACCAATATAACTCAAAGTTCTTCACATTTTACCAAGTTTTAATACAAATAATCGCTGGGCCCCGCTGGATGGAAACACATAGATAGATGGCACTTGGCTTAGGAGTATTTAAGTTAAGTATGTAAATATTCATCGTTGAAAGTAAGGAACATAATAATTATACTTATTTCTAAAACAAATAGGAGATGCCAAGTTGTGTTTCAGAAATAAGTATAATTATGTTGTCAATGTCATTTACTATTTTGGTCAGTGTTATAAGTGACTTAGAGTGGAGAGAAGACTATAAGCCAACTAACACTATTGGCCCACACTATGAATAAACAGTTCTCCAAAAAATTAAAGCAAATAATGTAAAATATGTTTCAAATACCTTTTAAGTACAGAGTAGGAACTGCATTAGCACTTAATCTTGAACTCCTTGTATGATATTTCGTTTCGAAGTGTTTGTGACATACTTTCCTATTTTTAAATACAAACTGGCTATCCAAAACCAGAATATCTCCCCCAATTGAATAAAGCCAGGTTCTGAATCTGCCTTCTTCCTTACTGGGGTTGGGAAACGAATGCAAAGTTACATTGCAACCTTCACCTGTAATTGAAGAGACACGTGTGTTCAATTTGTTGTTCAATTAGGTCTTACATAGTTCTATAATAAAATCCACAGTTAAGTATTTATGAATACTATATACTTACTACGTGCTGAAGTGCAATTACGAACACAACATCTGAACGGAGATGCCATAGCGTTAAGTCCGGATCGAAAGCAAAATCGAAGTCCAAAGTAGTGCGCACGGGTCAAAACAATCTAAGCAGAGATATCGGTGTCCTAAGGGAGAGCAAAGTTGTCGAAAAAGCCACGAAAATACGGTAAATAACAGCAAAACAAACCAGCACGAACCACGCAAAGAGTAATAATAACAAATATGGCGTGACGTGACGTCGGCCGCGACAATCGAATTCCATTATACGCCGATGTTTACAAAACGGAACTTGAAAATTAAATTATTTTAAAGTTGTTTCCTACTAAAACAAATACTTGGTAAAGACAATTATAAATAAATAGATTATTTTATTGATTTTAGTCTTTTTAGAGTTTGCGTTACGCTATCGATTTTGAAGAAAACGACTTTAACGTAAAGTTAACAATCGTAAACATTTTGCGTAGAAAGAAATGCTTAATCAGAACACACCAAAATTATATCTTAGTGTTGCTATAGAAAAATATATGTTTAATTTAACAAAGTGACACCTCTCGATGATTATCGGAACTAAACCTATTGTCCGGCCACCGTAGTTTGTGTTTTTCTATTGACTGTTACGACCGTGTTTAGTCCAAAGAGTAAAGTAACTATAGAGGCAAAGAGTAGCAACTCTGTGGTAAAATTTGCTTCTATGGAAAGTGCTGCCACCTCGAGTTTGGAAGGTGAACTAAAACTATACACCTACCTATAGATACAAATATACACCTATCTATAGATATACAATGCATAATATCTCGTATATTCTCTCGTATATTGACTCGCTACTCATAGTAATGTGCATACTTACTTACTATGAGTAGCAACAAAATTTAACAAAACAAATAACAGTAACAAGTAACAACTAAAACAGAAATAACTGAGATAAACTCGGAATTACGGGAAGCGCATCAAAGTCGGGAAAGCCGGAATTGACAATGGCGGATGCCTGCAGTGTTGCCAACAGATAAACTAGCTCTCCACCAGATTCAACTTCAAAAACCACCAGAAAACCACTAATAAAAATCGGCCCTACTACAAAATTCGCTAAAATTTCCACTAAATAAATTTTTGGTTTTTGTGAAAGGAAACAGTAATTAAAGTAGTTATATTAGTAAAAAAAAATCTTTATTATCACGTAATGAAATATTTAAAATCAATAAATCACCATAAAATATTATTAGTAAATCAACAAGTCAAGGTGAGGAACATAAACATTATTAAATAAGAAGAACACCTAGGATAAAAAAATGATATTCTAAAATTCGTCTTCCGATGAATTTTTGTCTGCACCATCATCGGTTTCACATTTATATGATTCTTGGGTACTGATTTGTTATAGAACTTTTATTAGAATTTACCTACACAGTAAAAGTAAATATTTCTGAAAATTAAATGAAGTAAAAATAATATATTTCGTAATGTTTTAGTGGCTTAGTGGTTGAGTGATAGCATTTTCAGTAATTGAAACTGAATTCTACTAAACCACTAGAAAAACCACCAGCTACTAAAAGCAATATTTCGCTACTAAAAGGGGGGTCGAAACAATCAGTGTTAGTGGAAAATTCAATAAGTTGGTAACACTGGATGGCCGACGACAATGACGTTTGTTTGATGAACAAGACAAGATGGCTGCCAAGTTTTTTTAACCCGTCAAACTCCAGATGTCGCTGTCGTCTGTGGAAATGATGACAGTGTTAAGTGTGCCCCCCCTGGTTTAGTCCTGCTTCGGCCATCGGACGGGGAGCCTGTGTCGCTTGCGCTTACGCACGGATTTAATAACGTAACGAAGAAAATTGTGTGAAAATTCACTGTAGCGTATTTGAAATGGGGAACAAAGTAAAGAAATCAAGGGAGAGAAGGGGTTGGCGAAAAACCAATGCTAAAAGCTTGCATGAAAAAATGAAGCAAGTAAAACTCGTATATTTACCTACTTATTTACTAATTGCCCTACTAGGTGCTGTTATTTTTTTTAATAGGGTAAGTATACAGTTTCCGGGGTAGGCAAAATTGACTAAATTGAATCTACTATGATTTGAACCATTCTCTTTATTATTTTTTCTATTTATAGGGTAAATGTACCAGTTGTTGACATTTCACTGCAAATAATTTTGAATCATCTGATGACGAGAGAGAAAGACAAATTACAGATAGAAAATTTTGAGGATAAAGAGAATACTGTGGCTTCGTAAGTCTAATCTTCCTACCTACCTATTATACCTAGTTATTAAAAGTACCTAGTTGTCACTTATCTACCTACTTACGATATTTAAAAAAATAGGTACACTGGAAAATTCTTTATCTTTTTCTGTTTTATAGGGTAAATGTACCAGTTGTTGGCACTTCACTACAAAACAAAGAGTCATCTAAAGAACCGGTGAGGTAAGCGTATAAATAATAGGATGTGTCTAAGAAAACATTATAATAAATTAAGTATTTATAAATTAAGTACCACATTACCTTAAAAAAAAAAAAACATGGATGACACCGAGTCCAAAATTTATCAAACTCTGGAATTGTAAGTTCAGAAACTAATTATTTTTATGAAATAAGTCTTCACATCCAAAAAAGTTATGTTGATGAATAAAGTAATTATAATTGAATCAAATGTTCTGTTTTATTACAGGATGCCAATTACACCGGAACAAAATTCTTGTCTTTCAGTGCAAGGAGAAATAGACAGTGATAATGCTTTATTTTAACACGTGTACCAACTATTTTATAACTTTTTCCGCTTCTCTTCTAGCATAACAGTCGCGGAAGGCATAGCTTTTTTTCGTTTTGCTGACTCTTTCTTGTCTATTGCGTCTAAAATATATTGTATTTGTGGCTCACGAATTTCCACTTTTCTGTCCAGCCTTGAATCAATTACTTCTAGTAGAAGACAATCAAAGTAAAATGTTTTTAATTTTGTTTCCATACTGTTCTTACAGAATTCGTTATCTCTTTTTATTGTTTCTATTTTCATATCTTTTTCTGTCCAAATTACAAATTAACATGATTCTTTCCTAGTAATGTGGAGCTGACCCTGCATCTGGTAGAACCAATCGTGTTGTTTATTTATTGTCAAGTTCCCCTTCTTCTCCAGTTTCCAGAAACTAATTTGTTTTTGTGCTATACCTTCCCTGACTGTTATGTCCGTCTGGACTTGCCGCCAAAAACGGCAGTTCAGGGTTGACGAATAGGCCACATTTCTGTATACCGTTGAAGTATGCTTCTTCGTCGAGTTTTAGTAATTCAGCCAATTGTAGGGCGTATATAGGTTCAAACCCAATGATTCGTCGTAATTAAATCAAATGTAATGTAAAATGTACACATAGAGAAAATATTACCATGAACTAAGTCCGATATTGATTATTATTGTTGCTTTTGTCCTCATAATTTTTTTCTATAAGATATGCGTAGGTACACAAAATTAGGGGAGGCCTATGTCCAGCAGTGGACGTCTTTCGGCTGAAATGATGATAATGATACGCTGATCTCGCATTGTATAGGATTTCCGTACAATGAGATCAGCTTATACTGGAAATATATAGCCTAATAGCCATAATATTATGCTGGGCAATTTTTGATCACTACTCTACTTTTCACAGGGTGTTCAACCCATGAATATTATTCATTACACCTCGCTGGCTGCTTTAGCAGCTCGCTCCTCACAGGCATAAGCATAATCAGCCTAAAATATTCCCACAGCTGGGACACAGGCCTCCTCTCGGTGACAGGGAGAGGGCCGTAATCCACCACGAGGGCCCAGTGCGGGTTGGCCCAACCAAAAATTAGTAGACATGTTATTGTCTACTAATTTTTGGTTCTAGGACATGCCTTTGTTTCCTCACAATGTGTCCTTCAACGTTTTGAGAGCAGTGGTGATGAAATAATTTACCCGGAGTAAAGCGCCTGTCTGGGTTCGAACCTACGCCCTACAATTGGCTGAAGTACTAAAACTCGACGAAGAAGCTTACTTCAACGGTATACAGAAATGTGGCCTATTCGTCGATCCTGAACTGCCGTTTTTGGCGGCAAGTCCAGACAGACTAATAGGTGATAAAATTATTGAAGTTAAGTGTCCGTATTCGGCTAAGGACATAACAGTCAAGGAAGGTATAGCACAAAAACAAATTAGTTTCTGGAAACTCGAGAAGAATGGGAACTTGACAAATAAACAACACGATTGGTTCTACCAGCTATAGGGTCAGTTCCACATTACTAGGAAAGAATTATGTTTATTTGTTATGTGGACAGAAAAAGATATGAAAATAGAAACAATAAAAAGAGATAACGAATTCTGGAAGAACAGTACGGAAACAAAATTAAAAACATTTTACTTTGATTGTCTTCTACTAGAAATAATTGATTCAAGGCTGGACAGAAAAATAGAAATTCGTGAGCCACAAACACAATATATTTTAGACGCAATAGACAAGAAAGAGTCAGCAAAACGAAAAAAGCTATGTCTTCCGCGACTGTTATGCCAGAAGAGAAGCGGAAAAGTTATAAAATTGTGAAAGTTGTAAAATTTTAACACGTTAAAATATCTTTTATCAAAAAAATTTTAACCGACTTCAAATGTAACAGCAGATTCTCTAAAAAGTTTAAAATAACTACACACGTGATTTTTTTACCGGTTCCAAATTTTTACTCAGAAATCACAAAAAAAAAAGCTATTTCATACATTTTGGAAGGGGCGACTAGAATCAATTCTATTTTAATATAATTTTTAACGATAGAAAGTGCCTTTTATGTGCCTATTTGAAATAAATGCTTTAACTTTGACTTTGGTCAAGTAGGTTTTGAACTTTTGTATTAAACAGCTGATTTTTTTTTTCGTGATTTCAGAGATGGTTCCATAGTGAAAGTTATTCATAATCATGGGTAGAACAACCTGTATAAATTTGGAACCGGTAAAAAATAATCCGGTATAGGTACTAACCGAAGATATCGGAAATAACAATTTTGCTGGCTTCTTTCTTCCTGAAACAACATGTTCCATACAGAAGTCGGCGCTCTTACATTATATTTTCTTACGGAATGCATCTTTTGTGTGGCTATGTAACGTCTTGGCATAACGAACAAAGTACTTACCATATAACTTCATTATCAGAAATTCAATAGAATCTGCTTGCAAAAACTTACTACGTAGTAACAAAAGTATTTTATTGAATCTACTTTGAAGAATAAATAATTTGAAATTGAAAATCGACTCCTGGGACTTTTACCCTATTTATTTAGCCATTATGTTATTTTACGTTATTGAGATCACTTTTAAGTTTCTATTGTACTTAGAATAATTATCATAAAAGGTAATTAATTGTAATAGTATTATTCTACTAAGTAAATTATACCTAATATTCATTTTTCATTGATCAGATACCTACCTACCTAACGACGGTAAATTATAAATTTTAAAAATTGCATAAAATCTGAAAAAGGTTTCCTATCGTGAATTTTTCTAATAAAAGTACCTCTTTCAAAACGTTTTTTTTCATTATTTTGTAACTATTGGTAGCACCTCGCTAGTCGATCGGCCAGGGGGAGTCAACTCTGTTAGGATTGGATGGCTCAGTAGGTGGGTTTGATATAGGGATTCCAGTACCAAAAAACAAATGTTAAAAATTCGATGTTAAATGGCAACATCAACGTTTTCAGCAAGGAGTACGTCGGTTCCGAATTGCGTCAAAAGCGATTATATCGCGAATCCGACCAACGTGCAACGTCACAAATAGTACCCATTAGTCCTTATATTTTGTGACTATTAAATTTGGTCGGATTCGAGATTTAATCGCTTTTGACGCAATTCGGAACGCGGGGATGTGTTCTGTGGTTTTCAGTCAAACGTCAAAGTTTAAAAAATTCAAATTGGTTTTTCAAACGGTTCAAAACAAATAATCGTTAATTAATTGCGTGTGTGATTGGTTTTTGTTGTCGTTTTTCCTGTATTTCGTGTGATTTTCCGTTCAAATTGTGTCGAGTTGAGTATTCTGCTCGAGACTCCGAATACGGGATACCATACCGCAGCATTTTGTTGTTTTAGAAGCCTAGTGACTTTTTAGCTTAGTGACTCTTATTTTGTGTTTATTTGTATTCTTTGGTCAGTGAATCGGTGAAAAAATTATGAGGGACAATAACCGAAAATGTGCAAAATACAATGCATCCACAACTTAAGATTCGGAACTGATCTTACATCGTTTTCCGAAACCAGGACCTTCCAACTTACAGCGGTATGTATATTAAATAATCCAAAGTATAGTACCAATTTCAATCAGTAACATTCTGTTGTTGATAAAAAAGTTCAACCCTAAAATCATGTTTTCAGGTCGGTAGCATGGGCAAAGTTTTGTTACCCAGAGGAGAACTGGAATTCTGTGAAATTTCAGAAACGCCTCTTTGTAAGCCATAAAATGCTTTGTTCTAAACATCCGCCCCTAAGACGACCCACTGACCCTCCACCACATCACAGCAAGTTGAGATGTCCATTGCTGACATTGGATCCAATCAACAGCCTGGAACTGGCTTCGCCCGCATGGTATGATGATAAAATTCCTGTCCTATGTCCTTCTCTAAGGTTTAATCTATTTCTGTACTATTTATTTGTCAGAAAATTGTTACAAAGTTGTTAGATACTTTTAAAAGTTCATACTATTCTGCCGTTTCCGGCGTAGAAATACATTTTCAGGGTTTTGGTTATCTTGTTAGATATAACATTGAATTAAATAAATTAGAATAACATTCAAATTGCAAATTAGTCAAATATTAGGAATGGAAATGTCAAAAAGATTAAAATTAAGTCAAAGAGATAATAAGAATAGAATATAATTATTCTAATATTTAAGTCAAATTTCATTTCATTCATAAAATCATTAGTTGAGTAATAGCATTTACA